>CM045713.1:1489707-2979415 GCA_024712875.1 Inonotus hispidus | reverse complement strand
CAGCTTGCTGCGGATGCCTTATCAAACGTTCTACGATATGATGGATTGCCAGTTGCGCTGAAATGTGGGCGGATGTGGGCGGATGTGGGCGGATGTGGGCGGATGTGTGAAGTCGGCGAATACATTCTCGTAAGCTGCGCTTTTCTTGTGCTGTGGAAAAACCTTGAAGCTGAGCACTTATCCCCAGGACTTTGCACTAAATACTGGGCGTACTGATACAAGATGCCCCGACCACTCTCCGACTCCTCAGGGGTGCAAAGTATTTCGTCGAAGATCTAGTAAAGAAGGCTTGAAGGTCTAAAGAAGGAATTACAGCCTTCGTTTCTACATTCACGGAACTCACGTCCTTCCGAATGAGATCCTCGAGAGAATCTTCATGATGCGCGTAGACAATTACTGGGGAAGGACAATCCGATTCGAAAGTCCTCCCGAAGATATTTTCTGTCATGTTGCCACACTCGATCTGCCATAAGTGTTGTCAACATTTGGTTTTCGCAGCGTGCAAGAGCAACGTACTGCGCTATTTGGAACGCTCGGAGGGCCCCAGAGCGATCATAGACCTGGTAGGATCGAGTTCGACGTCGAACGGATTGGAATAGGTTATGCTCACGCATCGTAGCCCCCTTCGCATCGAGGTGGAATACCGATTTGACTTCACGTCATTCGACCAATCACAAAAACTCTCAAATGTTAACTGTGTTTAGTCACATTTCGAAGAGAGGTGGAGAGCCGGCTTCCTCCCAAGGACATTCTTGCTGGTCTATTCAGAAAGGTTGAGGACGGACGATTGTACCCGACTTGTAACGTACCTTTTGATCGTGTGCATGCAGAAGTAAAGACATCATCTCTACGGTATTTGTTCGAATAGAGCTCAATCTTGCGGTCATTATTCCTATGGTTTACTTACCTGCTGCCACTACCCTCAATTTCCTCCAGCCGTCTTCCTGGCCATCCCAGCTACAAATTGCACGGGTGGTTTCTGGAACCGCCACTTCCGACTACCTGTTTGTACGATGCAATTGTGTCATTCCTTCGACCAGCATCCATTCCTGATGGCCGGCAACGATCGAAGAATAATGACGGTATGCTGGATTAAATATCTCCCTTTTTAACCTTTTTACAAGCATAATGCTAGACAATCATCGATCGATTCACGTGTTGTCATACCTAGAATGATATTCCGACTTGTGCGTTTCAAGTCAAACACACAAAGGCGCTATTTATTCACTAGCAATACCCACAGGGGCGACTGAAGACCGACATTGGTGTAATTAGTGTACGGAACGAACAGACAAGACCACGTAACGGAGATTATATAAGATAAAAATCACGTGTATCGCTTTGGACCCACGTGCACCCAGGATACGTGCCATTGCCACTGTACTGCCAGTCTCTCAGTCCTTGTCGTCCCTAATGTTCACCTAGCGCCTTGCATGACCATCCAGCCCTGCATTTATTTATATGTTTCCCCGAATACGTCAAGTGATATGGGAATTAATACCCGTGTTGCATATGGCATAGTACTGGTCGTTTCACTAGTGGTGAAAGGAGTGAAGATGCGAACCTGCGAAAGGGACGGCAAGTCCTTATAGGCTACATCTCTGAAGATCCGACGATGGAATTGTGCTAGTAAGAACAGCCTCAACCATCGTGGAATTTTCACTTCTTATTTCACTAGATTTTTCACGACGGGTATTGGAACGCCGACGCTGAGCCGAGAATTCATCACGAGGCAAACGAGGCAAACGTAATGCACATACCCGTCAAGTCCAGACAGGGATTATTATTTGGTGGTGCCACCTGGCCCGAGCATCCTGCCTTCGCCCTTAAGGTGACGAAATAGAGGATCTGGAAAGTTCCTTGCACGCCTTTCCTGGGTGTTTATTCCTCTGGGCCTCTCTCATTGTACCATAGTAACTCGTCGAAGGAACATGGAAGGAAGCGTACATCAATATCCTGCATCTACTTATTAGCAGTCACAAATCAGCCGGCTTGATCCATCGTAGGGCATTATGGACCGTGTTTTGACCATATGTCACGCAAGACCATCAATTCCGACTTTTATGCTCCCGCCATGCAGTGCCTGTGAAACGGAGGGAGCTTTTCTACGCCTTTGAGCTTGGCAGAACATATACTCAGGTTACCGGACACCCCCATTCGCCAACGCTCATCCTCGGCACAAACGTGATCCGCGGTGAGGTGCAACTTGGGATGTCCCATAACCGAAGGCAGAAGACCGCCGCGCGGGATTTCTGCTCATTTCCTGTGAGGGTCGCGTCCGATGGCCGCGCCACCCTCATATGTCACCCGCCGCAATGCACATCATACCGGTGCGATGTGACAATCATCCCTGGATCTCTGAACATATAAATAAGCTTGCAAAGCTCTTGGAATTGACAGAGCTCAGCAGTTCTTGTACGACTCATCTCCTACACCAGCCTACTTCCTCTCTTCAAGTCTTCTACCTCTCGCAGAATCACTATTCCATCATGCAGCTCACAAGCATCCTTTCCACCCTGCTCTTCGCTGGTGCTGCATTTGCGGTCCGTGCGAGCTTTGACACCACGTACGATAATGCAGGCGCCTCCACGTTATCCGTTGTATGCTCCGACGGGGAGAACGGACTCGCCAACCGCTTCCCGACGTTCGGAAGTTTCCCAACCTTCCCAAATATCGGCGGTGCCTCGGCAATTCCTGGATGGAACAGCCCTCAATGCGGGAGTTGCTGGCAATTGGAATTCCAGGGCAGGAGCATTTTCGTCACTGCCATCGACCATGCCGATGATGGATTCAACCTCAGCCTCGAGGCACTTGACACTCTCACTGATGGACGTGGTGTCGAGTTTGGTGCTGTGGATGTTACGGCTACGCAAGTCGACAGATCATCGTGCGGTCTGTGATGTGAAATGCCTCATTTGTCTCGGTACGTGCCTGAAACCCGCGTCCCTTGATAACTCGTCTTATTTATGCCTAGGCAGCGACCCTCATTTGCATCTGCAACGGCAAAAAGAGCCTCAAGTAATGGACTTCGTTTGACGTCACGGACTTGTTCGTAGTTGTTGTGCCATTCGGAAATTTCCTCCTGTTTTCATTGTTTGTGATGTACATTATATGCTCGAGTAATTTGCATGTGTTGAATGAATGAATGTGATGGTTGGACCCATGCGAAGATGCTCGTCTAGCAAGGCACAAGAAGACTTGGCGAAACGGGAGGCGCGCGCGTCGTGGACGTGTTGTTTCTGTTTGTTTGTGCTTGTGATTGCGCAACTCCTCACGCACTACCTTTCCGTATTCTGGGTGGTTCTGCTTAGAGCGCACGTAGTGCTTTTTTTTTCAGACACAAGCATGACCATGTGGACGCGTTTTTCAAAGTAACTTGTAGATCAGCGACATGGAGAAATTGAACGAAGGATCACAAAGCAGGATGATGAGTATGTTGGACAAAAGAGGTTCGAGGTTAGATTGGGCATGTGTGTTGAACAAACAATCTTGCGAGATTCACCTATTTACAAATAAACAGATGTCATACGAGCGACAACTCCATCGCTCATCAATCTATATCGTCTTTGGGAGGCTTCAAGAAAACGAATCACCAGGAATCACCTCAAGCCTGAGCCTGTTCTTGTCTATTATATTACGAAACTGCGCACATGTCGACCCCACCCAGAGTTTAGAAAACTCGCTTCGATCCCAGAATGATTGCTTGTGAAATGATGGAGTCATCTGGGCTGTGTTCCATTCCGTGTGTACGAGATGATACTTGAGGGTGGTCCATTCAGGCATGGTGAGATGTTCCGAAGGGTGTGGGCATATGGAGTGCATTCCACTCTGAAAAGCATGTCATCCTTGTGCAGGGGTCATGCTTATCTTCTCTGTATCATTCCTGTTGTTATACTTGATAGAGACAGAGGACCAACTGATGGGGAAGGGCATTCCGGATGAGACTTTGAGATCTAAGGATGCAACAAGCAGTTCTCTTCGTTTTCGATGAAGCTGTTCGTTATTCGAGATCCGCAGGTTGATGACCTCTGGATGCTGGGTGTGATGAACGATGCGGATAGACGAGAGTATTTGCTTGATTTACATATGCGGTGTGCGTACCACTTGCACTTGGAAACCTGCATCAATAAACTAGGTCTCACATGGCACCCGTTGGGTTTTGAAACAGTCGCCCAACAATGCCAAGTGGCTGACAGCATCGGCAACAAAATGAACTTTTGTGGGACTTGGTGTATATATTATTCTGTCTGGACTGGAACAGACTATCGACTGAAAGTGGAAAGGTCGATCAGCATGGTATGTAGGCATAGGAGCAGAGCGAGGAACTCTGGTCTGTGTGTTGGTTCAATATGTGAATGAGTTGTGGTCATGTGAATATCTGATGTAATGTGAGATTACGTACCTTGCTTACCGTTGTTGCTTCTCTGGTGGTTACTCACTCCAAACCAATTCCTCGTCGGTATCACAAAAGTAGACCTACCGCATGGCCTCATCCTTTCAATATTCTTCCAAAGTGGTGCTTATGGTTCTCGTCATCTCAGAGCAGGAAGTACGGAAGACATTACCATCGAGATCAGCACGGAACAGCATTCTGTTTGGACTTTGACAACAAGTTTGTTGTTCACCTTGGAACGTTCGACATTCACGTCGGTACAAGCGATGTGACGTACCTCAGCGCAATCCCAATGTCATGGGCTGCGCAAGTACTGATGGCTTGGCGAACGCTGTGGAGGCGGCTTCATGGAACATTTTTTGGGACGTTCACAGCGTTCCTCAGTTGACATGGTGGGAAGTCATCTATTTATTTGCAGCATCCCGATAATCACTGTATGAACTTTGCGTAGATTGATTACAAGAGACATCCGATTCGCTTGGGAGGCGCACAAAGAACCGCTTTGTCAGCTATAGTTTGCGTCCGCAAACAGGGCTTTCATCATCACTCGAGACTGATATATCAGTCGGCTCCATGTTTTCCATGACGCGGTTGTCGTCCACGCACGATGTGCCAGGCGGAGAGCGGTCAGCCCGATATCAGTCTGACCAGAATCTTGCCGACCGAGGTAACTGCACAAGTTTTCGAATGCTGCTTACCAACGGAATCAGAACGCTTGGAGACACCTCTCAATCGCCTTGCACCGCTAGTCCTTACTTGGGTCTGTAGGGCATGGGGGAATCTGTGCCTTTCTCTTCCCGCTCTTTGGACGGAGCTTGCCATAGGTCATATTGGAACTGACCCAAGAGATGATGTGCAACTCATGGAGCTGTGGATGTCGCGTTCAAGATCCCTTCCCGTCTCTCTAAAGCTTATCTACGAAGCTGGTGATGATGGCTTGCAAACCGTGTTCTTTGACGAGAAGAGATATGAGAAGTACAAGGCCAGTATGCAGCAACTCATCCGCATCGCAGTGGCCTACATAGATCGCTGGTCGTCATTCGAGATTCACACACTCGACATATCCGTTCTGGATCAGATTTTCATGGCTATTGTAACTCGGGGTTCTCCGTGGCTCAAGCATCTCTCGCTCTCCACGAAGTATCTGCGCTTCTTTGAAGACGTCCATTTACTTGACTTCTCCTTGTGCCCGTCACTACGGTCTGTTTGCATTCGGACCCCAACGGTCTCCCCCGTAGTTGGATCCGACCTAATGAAAAACATGATTAAACTCGATCTGCAGTATTCCTCCTCCTTTGAAGAGTGCCTGCGATGGATCGATATCTGTCCGGCACTCGAAAACCTTACCATACGCCTCTTCAACAGTAGTCCCGACGTTCTTGCCGACGAGGTTGGTCAATTGCCGTTCCGCGATACTCGTCGCCTCCCTCGCTTGAAATACCTCGAAGTCCACGAATTCTCTAATGAAGTGGACATTGGCCCCTTTCTCGACGTTCTTGATACCCCTGCGTTGAGGAGTCTGACAGCCGATATGTACGACATGATTACGAGTTCAGGAGACTGGACCTATGTGTTGGATCTGCTGCGGCGCTCGGCCCCCCCACTAGAGACTCTTCAGCTATTCAATACACCGATGACGATGGAAAGAATCGTGGACTGCTTGCGCATGGTCCCTGGATTAAGAAAACTTAGCATTGGCTCGCGCTTCGACACAGACGTCCTGCTTGAAGCCCTGTCTGTGATCCCTATCCCCTCAGAAGAGCGACTACCCTCATCTAAACCTTTGTGCCCATCACTCAACGTCCTTGACCTTGTCAACTGCTCTTGGTCGGCGGATCTACTCGCATCTATGCTCTCTTCCAGATCCCTAGATGGCGCCTCCCAGATCGAACAGAACAACGGAACTGTGACGGCTATAGACGAACTTCATCTTGATCCTGAGCACGCACAATATGCGAAAGAAAATCCTATTATCATGCAGTGTATGTCTCGGGGGCTCAATATTATAGAAACAGAGACGCATCAACTGACACGGTCATTTATTAATCCTGATGTCGTCTTTGTATAATGCCGAATTATTGATACATAGGAGTATGTTTGGATGAACTGCAAGTGGATTGTAGCTGGTAACAATTCCAAACTCTTGATCAAGAATAAGCAGCAGAGTCAACAACCTGTAGAAGGCCTTGCCGAAGCGTAATGTATTCCGCCAGTCTTTCATTTCACAACTGCGCCTCCGCAGCATTTTTGTTATTTTGTTTTCTACTTATGACAACCTACAGCTCCGACAATCCGATAACGCATGCTGCATAACCATACACCTCATGTGTCCATCGTCTCATGTTTCCGTTCCCTACCATCCTCACCACTGCTCACTAATACTGTCACTTTGGAAACTACGTTTGGACTACGTTCATCGCTTTCGGCACCTTCGGATTCGTCCTCCCATCCCGCTTTCCGGTCCGAATCGGCTTTATTAGAGTCATTAGACTCGCCGATGGGTAGCTCGACCTCGTCATCACGGTCTTCACTGCTCGGGCCTGTTTCTGAACCGGACTCGGAAGATGTCCCAAGCCAGTCTCGGCCGCATCCACCTTTGTGGCGATGATCGAAAAAATCCCGACCGATCGATGGCACCCTTCCAGAATGTCCGCGACCAAAATGACCAAAACGGCCCGTCGGAGGAGGGTGTGGCGGACCGATGCAGCAAGGATCCGGGCATCCATGCTGGATGCATGAACATGGCGCTCCACGGGGCTGACTGCAGAAGAGAGGCGATGGAGGCATCGGCGGCGCGTGATACCGCGGAGGAGGGCGCGGACCATGAAACGCTCCAGGAGGTGGTGGACCATGCGCATGACGTTTTCCGTGGCCGCCACGAAGATGTTCATGGTGAGCTGGGGAAGTTGGACCTGAGTCTTGCACTGACGAGTCATCGTTACGTCCGGTACTGTCCATCTCTCTACCGTGCCTATCATGCTGATGATCCGCCGCGAAGGGCGCCGGAATCGACTGTTCTTCTCCACCCGGAGATGGGGTAAAAGGCTTACCGTAGGCTTGTGCGGCAGGTGGCGGGGGAGGGGGCGGAAACACTGTGCCATCCCCGACGTGATAACGAGGTCCATAAGACTCTCCAGGATGCGCGGGTATATTATTCTGTGGCATGCAACACGAGCATCTCTGAGCCGGAGGGAAAGGAGAAGGCCTCATGGTATGAGATTTGCATTGAGTACTGTAGCTCTGGTACTCATATGAACCGGTACCCAGTGGACCATAAAAAGATGGAGGAGGATGCGGAGAAGCCCAAGGGGATGGGTGCATACCAAAGACCAGAGGCGGTGGGGTGAAAAATCCATAGACGAAGCCAAAGCCAGGAAGACCTGGAGTCGGATAGGGCGCACCAACTCCAGGTGGCGAGACTTCTCTAGGACCAGCATAGGAGAAATGGAACTCACCATAAGGCTGTCCGCGGGGTGGGAGATGAGAGGGTTGAGGAGGATGGTGAAATTCGCCACCGAATGTAGGAGGCTGCTGGAATGAAGCTGGGTAAAAGCCAGTCGGGAACATGTTTGCTGGGGACATACCGTCAAGACACACCATGATTTATAGAAATTCTTGACTGCGCCACAGTACTAGCCTACTTTCGTCCTACGAGTCAAAGTAGCTATGCTGCGAGTCTGCCGCAAAGTCAGCAATGAGCTCGTCCGCATCTTGGGGTCGTTAGGTGGCTATATAAAGTGGGCAACACGAATCGTACTCCGTGAGAGCTTGCTGCGCACAAAGAGTACTGTACTGGGCTAGGTGGATTGTGCGAATCACTGCAGATGGTAACTTATGTCCTTGTTCTCGTTGCAGATATCTTACCGATCTTTCTTCTATCATGATACTATTTTGGCATCGAGTGGAAAAACCATAAGTCCGAATTCAATTCAGCCCAAATGGCTCACGCACCTTTATTATATCCTAAAGTTCGTTCTGTACTGCAACCGTTGATGACTCGAGATTGACGAGACATCATATGGGCATATCACGTTGTCTGTCTCAAACCCAATGGATGCCGTTATGTAATTTGAGGCCTAATTATTGATAGGGGTGGCTTGAGCTTGATGTGGGTAGTCTACCAGCTAGACACGTCTATCCTCAACGTTCATCACACCCAGCATCCAGAGCCCGTTGCGCAACCTACGGATAGCGAATAATGAGAATATCGGCAGGTGTGTTAATATTATATGCACGCCAACCCGTACATACGGTCAGCCAAGAACCGACTCGCATTTTCTCGTCAGCTATATTGGTCTTGCAGTTTCGAAGTCCACCTTGAGCTTCGCGGCATATCGTTCTCCTCCAGACCTTGAGCAGCAACCCTGACGTTCAGCATCGACAAGAATGGACGCGAAACAAGAGAGATCGGTGTCGGAAGTGACTGTAGATCACTCAGACGTTCAAGTTCATCCGGATTACAATGACATGCAAGACTCAGACCTGATTCTAGTCTCGAGCGATGGCCAGACATTCCGGGTACACTCGATCATAATGAAACTTGCATCCGACGTGTTCAAAACCATGATAGACGTGGGACCATCAGACATCGCCAAAGCTTCCAAAGAGCCCATTGTCGTTCAAGAAACCAGCGAGATCATCAAGGGGCTGTTGGATATCATCTACCCAAACAGATCGTGCTTCACTTCCTCCATTCCTCCCTTCACTCACTTCAGAGACATCTGCCATGCAGCAGAGAAGTATGAAATGTCCGGAGCGCTAGAATCCCTACGAATTTGCCTCCGTATTTCCATCAGCGATTTTCCTCCTCTACTCGCGTTGGCGCTTGCGTCACGATATGACTGGACGGAAGAGCTGCGTATGATATCGACAAAGACACTCGGGCTCGATCTTTATACATACGCCAGAGCTAGCGCAACAATTACAACTGCTCCCTTCCAAGGTTCTGCTACAACTCATGGAATTTCATCGAAAACGAAGAGACTTGCTCGTCGCATTCTTAGAACCGCAAGGCTCAACCTCAGGCTCATCCGGCCCAGTGCCCTTGTCCATCAGTCGTTCTTCCGTCATGTATGGCAACAGAGTATGCCAATATCCTGCAGTCCATTTCACCGCGCCTAATTGGACCATCCTCAAGTACCACCTCGCGCAAGAAATGGAACGCAAACCAGACGGCTCCATCATTCGCGAGCAAACACTCTGGGATCGAAGCGAGTTTTCTAAACTTTGGGGGATGAAGTGTGCGGATTGTTATGAGGTAATGGACAAATACAAGTGCATGGCTGAGGTGATCTGCGTTCTTGAAAGTCTTCCGAAAACGATGTAGATTGGCGAGCGATCGAGCAGGGGTGCGTAAAATCTCTGGTTATTTGTATAGATGGAACTCCCAGCTTGAATGTCTTTGTTTAGCATACACGCCCAATCCAACCTCGAATCTCTGATGAAGTTTGTCACCTACATTCATCATCCTGCTTTGTATTCCTTTGTTCGATTTCTCCATGTCGCTGATCTGTAAGTTACCTCACAAAACGCGTGCATACTGCCATGTTTGTGTTTGAAAAAGGGCTGTGTGCGCAGTAAGCAGAATTATCCAGAGTCTATGGTCGAAGTAGTCATGGACGAAATGGAGTTGAGCAAACACGAAAACAACGCGACCACGTGCTTTCCGTTTGGCCAAGTCAGGCCAAGTCTCTTCAAGTTCTTGTGTTACGCCCAACGACGACCAGGCTAAAATAGGTCCAACGATCACATATAAAATTACTCATGGATACAAAATACATCGCAACAAACGGAAACCGGAGGAAAGTCCGAATAGCACAACAACTACCAATAAGTCCGTGAATTCAAATGATGTCCATTTACTTGAGGGTCTTTCGGCCGCTGCAGACGTCAATGAGGGTCGCTGCCTAGCATAAATGAGACGAATTATTAAGGGCCGCCAAAATTACGCGGATTCCAGGCACGTACCGAGACGAATGAGGCATTTCACAGACCGCACGACGATCTGTCGACTTGCGTAGCCGTGACATCGACAACTCCAAACTCGACACCACGTCCATCGGTAAGTGCGTTAAGCGCTCCGAGGCTGAGGTTGAATCCGTCATCGGCATGGTCGATAGCCGTGACGAAGATGCTCCTGCCTTGGTATTCCAGGCGCCAGCAGGTGCCACACTGAGGGCTGTTCCATCCAGGAATTACTGAGGCACCGCCGATATTTGGGAAAGATGGGAAGCTTCCAAACGTTGGGAAGCGGTTGGCGAGCCCGTTCGACCCATCGGAGCATGAGACGGTTAGCGTAGAGCCTCCTGCATTATCGTACGTGGTATCATAGCCCGCACGGACCGCAAAAGCAGCACCGGCGAAGAGCAGAGTGGAAAGGATGTTGGTGAGCTGCATGATGGAACAGTGATTCTGCGAGAGGTAGAAGACTTGAAGAGAGGAAGTGGGCTGGTGTAGGAGACGAGTCGTACAAGAACTGCTGAGCTCTGTCAATTCCGAGAGCTTTGCAAGCCTATTTATGTGTTCAGAGGATCCAGGGCTACCTGTCACATCGCGCCGGTATGATGCGGATTGCGGGCGACATAGGCCGGTGACTTATGAAGGTGGCGGGGCCATCGGACGCGACCCTCACAGGAAATGAGCAGAAATCCCGCGCGGCGGTCTTCTGCCTTCGGTTATGGGACATCCCAAGTTGCATCTCACCGAGGATCACGTTCGTCACGGGGATGAGCGTTTGCTAAAGGGGGTGTCCGATGACCTGAATATATGTCCTGCCAAGCTCAAAGGCGTAGAAAAAGCTCCCTCGGGTTCACAGGCACTGCATGTCGGGCGCATAATAATCGGAATTGGTGGTCTTCTCTGACATATGGTCAGAACACGGTCCAGAGTGCCCTGCGATGATCCATGATGGATCAAGCCGGCTGAATTGTGACTGCTAATAAGTAGATCCAGGGTATTGATGCACGTCTTTTTCCATGTTCTTTCAGCGAGTACTATGGCCATCGAAGAGAAATGTGAGAAGCCAAGAGGAATAAACACCCAGGAAGGGCGTACGAAGAGCTTGCCATATCCTATTTCGTCACTGTAAGGGTCCCCATCAGGGCGGAAGCAGAATGCTCGAGCCAAGTTGCACCGTCGAGTTATCCCTGTCTGGACACGACAAGCAGGTGCACTACATTTACCTCGTGACGAACTTTCAGCTCAGCATCGGTGTTCCAATGCCCGTCGTGAAAAATCTAGTGACACAAGAAATGTAAGTTCCATGGCGGGCGGAGGTGTTCCCTTTCTTGCCAGCATTAAACCACTTATTCCACCCTCGGATCTTCAGATGTAGCCTATAAGGACTTGCCGTCCCTTTGCCAGGTTCGTATCTTCATCCCCATTCACCACTAGTAAAACGACCAGTACCGAATGCAACACGGGCATTAATACCCAAGTCACTTGAAGTATGCAAGGAAACATCATATGAATGAATATAGAGCTGGATGGCCATGAAAGACGATAGGTGAACATTGGAGACCAGGTTTGAGCACTGAGCAGAGTCCTGACTCAGACCTGGTGTGGTGGTGCGTGTCCAAAGCTATACACGTGATTTTTTACATTATATAATCCCCTTTGCGCGTTGTGTTTCTCCTCCCGGTTCTCAGCCGTTAACTGACACCAATACCAATACAATGTCGGCCTTCAGTTTCCTCCAGTATTGCTGGTGAAACATCAAGCAGAATTAATCCTTTGACTCGAAACGCACAGGTCGGAGTAATATGATTCTAATAACACGAGAGCCGATAATTGTCTGGGATGATTAGCAGGACCCGCTCACAAGCGCAGCTTTGGTGGACCCGAAAACCCCAGTTTCGGATATTTATCTGCTCAGACTCGAAGTTCTACGTGGTGAAGCGCAGCAAGCTACGAGTCATCTTGTCCACTTCCTATCTACACACGCCGGGCAAAATTACGTATAGGAGCCAGAATTTTGGTTGGAGATGCAATACTAGCCGATCAGAACAGTGTTCTAGCACTCTCTGGCTAAACTCCTTTTCCCTGAAAAACGTATTCTTTCCCGGTGTGTGTACAGCCATCCAATGACGAGGACATTCCTGACTGACCTTACGGTCGCCTCGCAGCATAAAATACCGTACCGTAGTCAAGAAAAAAATTTCTAATCACGCTCGGTCTTCACGGTCTGTCCCAGCAAACATATTCCCAACTACCTTTTACCCGGCTTCATTCCAGCAGCCTCCCACATTCAGTGACGAATTTCACCATCCACCTCGAACCCCTCGTCTCCTCCGACTCCGGTTCTTCCTGGCTTTGACTTCGTCTATGGATCTCTCACCCCACCGCCTCCGGCCTTTGGTATACATCCACCTCCGTAGGCTTCTCCGCATCCTCCCCTGTTCTTCTATAGTCCACCGGTACCGGTTTCTTCGAATATCAGAGCTGCAGTCGACATTGCGGGTTTCATTGGATGAGGACCTCTCCGTTCTCTCTGGGCCAGATTTACCCGTTTTGCATGTCACAGAATAATTTGTTCGAGCATCCTGGAGAGTCTTACGGACCCCGTTATCTCGTCGGGGATGCTACAGAGTTTCCATCCCCGCCCTCTGCCTTACGGGCCTACGATGAACATTTTTCCCCAGCTCGAGGTGGAGATGAGCAGTCGATTCCGGTGCGATTCGCAAGGATCATCAGCATGATAGGCATGATAGAGAGATGAACAAACCCGGACGTAACGATGACTCGTAAGAGCAAGACCCACGTCCGACTTCCCCAGCTCACCACGAACGTCTTCGTGGCGACCACGAAAAGCGTCATGCATACGGTGCACCACCTTCTGGAGCGTTCCGTGGCCCACATGCAGTTGATCTGCGCCCTCTTCCGCTGTATCAAGTGCCGCCAATGCCACCGCCACCTCTCTTCTGCAGTAAGCTCCGTACACCACCATGTTCATGCATGCAGCTTGGGCTCCCGGATCCTTCCCGCATCGGTCCGCCACACCCTCCTCCGATGGGACATTTTGGTCCTTTTGACAGTGGACGTCCTCGCAGGGATACATCCATTGGTCGAGACCATTCCGATCATCGCCACAAAAGTGGATGGGGACGGCATGGGCCACCTCCCGAGTCCGGTTCGAAAGACCGGAAAGCAGGAAGGGAGGACGAACGGGGGTGTCGAACACGATGAGCGTACTCCGAGTGTATTCGGACTCGAAAGTGACAGTGAGGAATGGGGAGGATGGTAGGAGGCGGGAAAATGAGAGGAAAGATGCGTAAGGTGTATGAATGTGTATGGTGTTGTCGGATTGTTGGAGCTGTAGGTTGTCATAGGTAGGGGATAGAAAATTAAATAAACAAAAAGGTCGTGGAGACGCAGTCTAATACCGCAAAAAATTATGGTTGTGAAATGAAAAACTGGTGGAATCCACGACACTGCAATATTGACTTCAATTTTGAAGTTTATTATTGATCAGGAGTTTGAAATTATTACCAGCTACAAGCCACTCGCAAAGGAACACAGTGATGCTGCTTATCCAAAGCCGACTCCTATGTATCAATAATCATAACAATATGGTATTATACAAAGGCGACGTCGAGATTTACGAATGACCACGCCAGTTGGCATCTCTATTTTCATAATATCGAGACGCCGAGATACATAATGATAGAGTTTTCCTTCGCGTATTGGGCGTGATCAGGGGGATGAAGTTCCTCTATAGCTATCCAGCCTTCGTTGTTCTTCCCGGTCTGGGACGCGCCATCTAGGAAGGCTAAGGATGTTGAGCGATGAACACAAAGATTTAGAGGATGTTTAAATCTAGTAGTAAGAATCGGTCTTGACTTGATGGAGCTACTGTCTCGGTGTGTTAGAATCACAACGGACTTGATCCTAGATCGAGCCGTAGTATCCATTCATATTACATACCCATGCCGATTGGCATTCAACTTCCAGGCACTGGTCTGTTCCGGAATCGACCATACCCCGAATCTTAGAAAAGTTCGTTCCCGTGGCCAACGCCATCAACGACTCGGGATTGTTGAGGCATGCGTGGCGGGTCATAAGTATCGATATCAATCTTCGTCCCCAAGAGTCCCAAAAAATTACAGAAGAGTCCAACAATACACGCGTAAACCATTCTTTACAAAGATGTACTGTCACTTTGCAAGAAATGTACTTTCATTTTTCCGGCCGTCCTATTCGGGGAAACGCGCAGTGAAGAAGCGTGTATCAGTCGATGGAAATATGCGGGGTATTGCATGACACCTACCAATGATGAGTCCACACAGGTTTACAATCCACATTCGGAGCGATCGACTTCAACGGCATCGACCTGGATTGTGCCGACAGCGATAGCGTTTCCATTCGTGAGCTCGTCGAGAGCTTCCTGGCTCAGGTTGAAACCATCCCCAGCATGGTCGATTGCAGTGACAACGATCGACTTGCCCGTCGTTGGGAACGTGAGCTGCCAACAGCTTCCGCACGCAGCAGATCCAAAGCCCGCGATGGCGTCAGAACCGCCGATGTTCGGGAATGTTGGAAAAGTACCGAAAGTTGGGAAACGATCAGAAAGACCATTGACGCCTGTAGAGCAGGAGACGGTGTTCGTGTCGCCAGCCGCGTTGTCAAACGTGTTGTCGAAGCCAGCACGCACGGCGAAAGCCGCACTGGCGCATAGTAGAGTAGAGAGTAAAGATGCGAAGTACATATTAATGTCTCGAGCGAGGACTTATTGTTGTCCGAGTTATTTGATAATTAAAAGTAGCGTTATTTCATGCCTTTATATACCATACGAAACGTAAATGCACACGGTCGAGCGTAACCGACGTGAGTGCCTACGTGTCACGTCAAGAGTCGTGAGGTGGTCGCAAGAAGAGACTTGCGCCGCTGCTCACAGTCCAGCGAATCGAGTGGCACGTTGTAGAACCAAATAAGAGCTGCTGGATCAGCATCCGGTGGGATTTTTCCATACCCGCATATTCTGCATTGCAGAATGGAAGAGGACTACACGTCATGTGAAGTGAACGGCCATGCTGTCGGTCTCGAGAAGACTTGCGACGCGCTGATTGAAGAAGGATTGTACCATAAATAACTGGTCTGGCCGCTCCGTAATCGAATTTCTGCGCTATACATCATCGGGCCGAAAATAAAGCCTGGCTAGGAGAGAGTGAGTACACCGAAGATATACCATCAGCAAAGCTGGAACATACTTGTATTACCGTGAGCTTTCCTTTGGTTTCTCGGCGCTCTAAATGTCTTCTCGCTCCCGCAGCCTTTGTTCTTCAAGCGTTTAGCTTCCCGCTGAAGCGTAACCAGCCGCTCAGCTCAGAAAATGCAAAGTCCTTGTATGTGAGGCAGTGGCCTCCCCGGTCCCAGACAATGTAACTGAATCCATTTACACAACGAGCCAAGACATATCTCGCGCTGCACAATAATATCAGGTGAGTAGACAAACCAGTTTGTACTTTGTTTTGTGAGTGGAAGTTGGATGGTGAAGTTGGGTGGGTGATAGATGATCGCACAAGTTAGATTGCTTACATAACGCATTATTACGTCATTCTTCGGGAACATCCAACAGCCACTCGAACGGCGTGCCGTCGCGACGCGCAAAAAAGCAACTTCCTTTACTCTTCCCTTAGACTTCATCGTCTCGCCGAGCTCATCCTTGCATACGTTATCATCTGCCAGCTCCGCCGAGGATATAACGCGTACGGAAGCTCCCAACCTGTGCCAAAGCGATTCTCTTCTCTTTCTTGACGACTGCAACGACCAAATTGCTTTCACGAAAGTATAGTCATGGATTCGGAACTAATTAGTCTCGTCAACAAGCTTCAGGACACGTTCAGCAACCTCGGTGCGTCTATCTTCTGTCATCTGCGTCTGATATAGACTTATCAAACTGTATTGCGAAGGTGGTGAGCTGGACATGCCGCAGATTGTAGTGGTACGTGCAGTACAGTCCCGAAATTTAAATGGGAAAGCTTACTGGCAATGACGGTCATAACATAGGTTGGTAGTCAATCTGCAGGCAAATCGAGTGTGCTGGAAAAGTGCGTACGCGACTGCTTTACCGCGTTTTCACGAAGTTGACTCTTTGTAGCATTGTTGGACGCGACTTCCTTCCACGCGGTTCGGGCATTGTCACGCGACGACCGCTAGTCTTGCAACTCATTCACACCAATAAGCCTGATTCGCAAGGAAATATGGAATGGGGGGAGTTCCTACACGTACAGAAGAAGTTTACGGACTTCCAGGAAATCCGTGCCGAGATCGAGCAGGAGACACTGAGGGTGGCTGGTCAAAATAAAGGCATTAGCAGGCTACCTATTAGCTTGCGAATATACAGTCCACACGTCCTCGATTTAACTGTAGTGGACCTACCCGGTCTCACAAAGATCCCGGTCGGGGACCAGCCGTCGGACATCGAGAAGCAGATTCGAAACTTGGTACAAGAGTACATCTCAAAGGAAAATTGTGTCATTCTCGCAGTATCTGCAGCAAATGTAGATCTCGCCAACTCCGAATCGCTCAAACTTGCACGGCAAGTCGATCCACAAGGGCGACGGACGATTGGTGTACTCACGAAGCTGGATCTGATGGATGCAGGAACGAACGCGCTTGACATCCTCACCGGTCGAGTTTATCCACTCAAGCTAGGCTTTATCGGTGTCGTAAACCGCTCGCAGCAGGATATTATCTCCGGGAAGAGTATGAAGGATGCGCTTGACAGCGAGATGGACTACTTCACTTCCAATCCCTCCTATCGGAACATTGCGCACAAGTGTGGCACGCGTTATCTCGCGCGTACACTCAACCAGGTCCTCATGAATCACATTCGCGACAAGCTACCAGACATGAAGGCGCGCCTCAACACACTCATGGGGCAGACGCAGCAAGAACTGAATGCGTTCGGTGATGCAGCAATCTTTGGCGATCAGAACTCTCAAGGAGCACTCGTCTTGCGACTCATGACTCAGTTCGCTCGTGATTTCGTTTCCAGCATTGAGGGCACCTCGCTCGACGTGTCGACGAAGGAACTCTGCGGCGGTGCACGAATATATTACATCTTCAACGACGTGTTCGGACACACTCTCAATTCTATTGACGCGACTGGAAACCTTGATACGCAGGATATCCGGACTGTTATCCGTAACTCGACTGGGCCTAGACCAAGTCTCTTCGTACCAGAGATAGCTTTCGAAATTCTGGTAAAGCCACAAATCAAGCTACTGGAAGCACCTTCACTGCGATGTGTGGAGATGGTGTATGAAGAACTTGTTCGAATATGCCATAATTGCACTAGCACGGTTGGTAATCCTGATTTCTCTTGAGCTGGTGAAACTTACCATATGGACTTCCGCAGGAGCTGCAACGTTTCCCCAAACTTCATGCGCAGATCATCGAAGTCGTCTCTGAACTGCTTCGGGAACGACTGGGGCCAACCACAGAGTACACTCAGAGTCTGATTGATATTCAGTCGGCATATATCAACACGAACCATCCGGCATTCGTACGTTCTTTAGCGACATCGAAACAAGCTACATCTCCTCCGCAAGTTAGGAAGGCACTACCGCAAAGAGTGCGCCATCAGTTGCCATGAAATACTGCACCAAGCTGACAACCGTTGTATAGCCTTCCTCGACGGAACCTGTCAATGGAATCATTTCGCAAGACGATGAAGAAGAGGATGAGACTACTGAAAGCGGGTCTGTTGCCGTGAGCACCCGCTCCGTTTCTTCGACAGTACATGATCGTACAAAGGTATCTGCTTCCGCTCCAGCGTCTGGGAATGTATCGACTTCTTCATCCACGACAACTCGCCAATCCCATACCCATCACCATGCGCACCAATCACACCACCGACATAGTAATCCATCGAGGCCTCCATCATCCACTCCACATACTGCGAACGCGAAGGACACGTTCTTGAACTATTTTTTCGGTCAACCAGAGAATGGATCAGCGGTTCCATCATCTGCTCCTGTAGCAAGCGTTGGTCTGTCGGCTGCGATGGTGGCGGGTGGTGTACCATCAGGACGAGACACGAGTCAATCGCCAGCTCCGACAGGCCTATTGGCAGGAAAGATTGGTCAGGACGGGGCTAACACGGCATTCGATATGAAAAGTCTCGGAAGACACATCGAGGCGGTAAGTATATACGCCCCTGTACATTGTATAGAGCCTAATTTGTGTCTGCAGATACCAACGGAAGGCATACCCCACGTTCAGCTACGCGAAGACATGGAAACAAACCTCATCCGAAGCCTTATCACATCATACTTCAACATCGTACGACAAACAATCCAAGACCTCGTACCCAAAGCCATCATGCATTTCCTCGTTAACAACTCGTCGCATCAGGTGCAGAACAGGCTTGTCGCATCTTTATATAAGCCCGACCTGTTCCAGAGCTTGTTGAATGAGGATGAGACGATCGTTGCCGAACGTGCACGCGTGAAAGCGCTGCTCGATGCGTACAAGGGAGCCTTTAAGACGCTTTCGGAAGTAAACCTCAAGTCGTTGTGAAGGAGAGCTTTGGGTAGCGTTTAGATTTTTTTCTTGCTTGGAAAGAAGTGATTGGATTTGGTATCCAACGCATCGCTATTCGTTCATCATTTCCTGGCCCTCGGCAGAACATAATATTCGTGACTCTCGCAACCCAAACATAATTTTAGTACAATACAATCTCGGTCGTCTCACGTAGCTGAGCACCCTTGTAATTCAAGCATTGCATTTGCAAAGCTAGCCATTGATTACTGTATCTTTGTACATGCTTCAAAATGATTTCGACTATCGGGTCGCTCCTGCTCACATCATGTCCCGAGCAGAAGCCGTGATGTCACCGCTTCCAGTAAACTGTCCAAAAAAAATGCGCAAGGAAATGCAACCAGTCCAGTCAAAGAAATAATCCATTTTAGCACAGTATGTACAACAGAAATATACGATGATTACATTCAAACATTGCGGGTCGTGGGTCATGGGGAACGAGGGGAGTGCAGGCAACAAAAAAGCAACAGTCAATGGAGTCCCAAAACGAAGGAATAGCCGGAACAGAACGAGACAACAGTAACAAAGACAACAGGTCTGATGATGTAGCGAAATATACGAGCTGCGATACCGAGTAATAACAAATCCGAGCACATAAGTACATGTCTATAGTGGACTGGCGTTCGATGCTCGCTCTATGAAGAGGTCTAGTGCACAACGTGGGGAGCAATAATCGAAGACCGAGTCCTTAAGTTATATAGGGGACTTTTCTGCACATCGCCATCGCAAGGGTCAAGCGTCCGTGCTTTGTCAAGTCACTGAGATAATTTTTGCAGTCGTAAGTTCATTCGTTAAAGGCATCAGGTCGAAGCCGCCGCAGTTTCGGTCGTCGTCTCGGTCGTTGTCTCCTCACTTGCGTTATCATTGTTGGTTTCGGTGGTGGAACTTGTTGCGGCAGCGCTCTTGTCGGCGTTGCTCTTGACATTGACCCACTTCTTTGAGTCATGCTCGGTAGCAGCCTCAGCGGTGGTAGCAGCATCGACAAACTTCTCGATTTCCTCGTCGGTCGTCATGCTGTCTTCAGTGTCAGCGTCCGTGCCTGAACCATCATAGTCTGATACGCTACGCGACGAGTCGCTATTGCATGTGGAGCACGTCGAGTCGGAGTTTGAGGGCGGAGGTGTTGATGCGCTTGTCGTTTCAATTGTTGTTGTTGATGACGCTGCTTTCTCGATCGACCGGCGTTCGGACCTCGAAGACCTCGAGTTTTCTTTCCTGGAAACCTTCTCATCTTTCTCGTTTTTCTGCGTGAAGAGTAAGATATAATATTTAGCCGATGGTGAGAAGTGCTGACCTCTTTAGCAGCCTTTTCCTTGGCCGCCTTTTGTGCGGCCTCTAACGCCTCCTTGGCTTCTTTCTATAGATCGCCGGTGGTTTCTCATTAGCACCCTCCGACTCCCGACAAAAGAAGATAAAAGTCTAAATTACGTACCTCTTCCTTTTCTTTCTTCAGTTTCGCTTTCGCCTCGCGCTCCTTGATAATCCTTAGACGAGAGCAGATAATCGATATCAGTATGTGATCGAGGCTTATCGATGGGAATCTTGGAAACCACTGCAACCGGACTTCGGCGAACTCACCATTCGGCAACTTCATCGACACATTCACGAGGTCGAGTCTTGTTCTTGAGCAGATAGCCTTGCAAACTCGCAACCTATAGATACACACACCCACGTTCCAGGATAGAAAGGAAACGGTAAAAGCCAGACAAAAGGTAAATCTCAACACGATGTTTTTTATAGCTTGCTTGTGCTTAGAAGTACGTACGCTCATCTCATCTTCTGGTATTTGTTCTGCGAAGCGTTTCGCAAGTTCGTTGAGTTCCTCTTCCTCAAGCACCGGTACCAAATGCGCAAATGTCTTCCTTTTTGGTCCAGGGACATTACGTGTCCCGGCATCCGCCTCTTTCCCTTCTCACCCTTTTCCACCGCTAAGGCTAACTCTGCCTTCTCGCTGGCCGAATGTGACGGGAAGAAACATTTGAATATACCCTCTGCTTGCCACTTTGTCGCATTTGTGAAATTCACCCAGACATCCATTCGGCCAGGCCGACTTAACGCTGGATCAAGTCGTTCGATGTGGTTTGTCGTTGCGAAGAGCAATCTACATCGCAGGAGATAAGCAGCTGCAAATCGAGGGGCGACTGAATGAACCTCACCTGCCCTCCGCGGCCGCAACACCATCAAGTGCGTTAAGCAACCCGCTTAAACTCAGTGTCGAACCTTCCGAACTGCTGCTGCTCTTGGATGATCCGCTGTCCGACGAATCATCATCCTTGGGGCTACCCGTTGCCTTTTCGTCTCTTGAGACGGATCGGGTGAAAGCTGCGTCAAGGTCCTCTAATAGAAGTATGCATCTTCGCAAAACAAATGTCAGTAAGAAGCCCAATCAGGATATCGAACTGCGCAGACCTTGACGGAACTCCTCCCATCAAAGTCGCCAAGGTATTGTCGCTCATACTACAAAAAATCCGATGTGAGGCATTTCCCGCAAGTTCCTGATATAGGAACGTACCCTTTTGATGAAAGACTCAAAACATAGATGTCGAGACCGAGCTCTCCGGCCAAAGAGTGGATAAGTGATGTTTTCCCGCTGACACAGTAACAGTTAGTAAAATTGAACGGCGCTTTAACATACCTGATAAATTAAATACTAACCTGCCTGGAACACCGTAGAGGAGATAACCACGTCGGAACGGAATCCCTAGATTAGAAAAGATTAGCGCTCCGGTAAATCTTCTTTTGTTGACGTCCTCGAAAAGCCGGGGAAATCTGGACCAAGTTGAGTACTTACCACGCTCGGCATACCACTCCTCGGAGCGGAGGAAGTCCCGGCAGTCTGCGAGAAGCATCTCCTTTACGCTAGGAGCAAGTACAATGGAGCTCATCGGACGCTTCTGGCGCGCACCGTTCCAGCGCCAGCTTCCGTACCTACTTATCATGCGAAATGTACGGATCAGCGAAAAAGTTTGATGACGACTACAAAAAAATTGCCACGCACGAGTCAGCCATAAAAATGTGCACGCGGTGTTCCGCATCCTTTTCATATTCCCTTTTCGCCTCAAGTACGAGCTTCTTGAGAATATTATTGCTTCGCGCAATGACACTGATATCGTGTATTAGATGCTAAATCCGTGAAACGCGTGCCGAACGTACCTAACGGCGATTTCGGAGTAAGAATGGTAGCCATGAGATTTCCTAGTACGTGTTATCTGTGGGATAGGGGAGGATGGCGCGTGTTCAGCCACACTGTGGGAATGGGTTTATAGTGTAATAGCAATAACGTACCCTAAGCCAATGCCCACGATAAAAGATTGTATGGGTTGTGCCTGCCGATGAGAAAGTCGATTCAGTTACGTCCCGCATAAATTTCATTACGTCTCGGTTGAACTTACCTGTGCTGGGCACGAACGCAACTTTCCTCTTACGCCGACCGTGTATGAGCTCCTCATCATCGTCAAGGTCTTCCTCTTCCAGGTCGCCTGTGGTGGACTGCGTGATGCTTGTCCGACCTACGCTGCGGGTTGTAATGTCGAACTCCCGACTTTGGCCCCACGCCGGTTGCTGTCCCGAAAAACGCGTGTGAGTAAATATCCAAATACGGATACAAGAGATGAGCGCCACGGTCCACGTGCACTACCCGGGGGAATATGGGGAATAGCAAGAGAATCCGATTCACCTTGGAAAGCCAGTGCATAATCCTATTGTGTAAAGAAACAGGGTCAGTTAATTCCAACAACACTAAATCTAGGGCACATACCAATCATACGGGTAGTCGTCTTGGCTGAAGTGGGCGGTTAGGAAAAAGGCTGCGCAAATAGGTGATCCATCAGTTTTGCTCCCATGACTCAAATCAAATACAGGAGTCAGAAAAAAGTGGCGGGAGAAGATTGTACTCGGAAATGAAGTGGCAAAAGCTGGGCTGCGGCGCTAGGGAACCGGGAACTTACAGTCGATGAATCCGTTCCACGCCGACTTGGACACACGTCGCGCCGTCTCCACCGTCCCACCGATGACAACCCATTTCTGTTCGACGAGAGTGATTGTAAGTAGTTATAATTTGGTCGTGGCACAAGCATAGATCTTACAAAGGTGTCCTGGATGTTGCTCGAACCAACGCCGAGCGGGGTCAATACCGACTTGAGTAGGTCCATTTCGAGTAAATACTAGGCGGTCCGGACTGAGATATGGATATGTGAGGAGATGAGGCGAAGGGAAGAAGGTAGGATGAGTCGACGGAGCTTGAGCTTTATATGTAAATAAGAGGCGGATCGGCAAGCTACGAAAGGCTCGGAAGCGACTGATGAAGTTAGGAGTCAATAAGCGATTGCCTCGTGCCGGATGGAACTTTCTGAAAGATAATGCTGCGGGCAGTCAGAGACTTGCGGCATCGACGAATGGGTAATGTAAGAGAAAGATACGTACTCGAAGGCTCTCATGGTCGCGCCTCATTCCCTCTCTATATATATACTCACCAATAAGCCGAGCCTGCGGGTTGAAAGGAAAAGGCAAGAGATATGCACAGCCAAGATGAAAAGAAAAAATAAATTATTATCGGGACGGACACTAATTCACTTACGTAGCTGGTGCGTTATCACGCAACGCAGATAAGGACATGGAATTTGGAATAGTCGAGTTGATGTGGCAAAGGTTCGAAGAATTCCCTAGGTAGCCGTTACATGTAAAATTTCACTCCGTGGGGGTTGCATCTAGTGGCGAGCATATACATTCGGGTTCGCTTGTGTGACTCTGCGGCGTGTCCTCGTCGTGTGTGGCGCACCTGTCTCGCCATTCTGTGGTCGCTTTACCCTGTGGCAACCACTTTCCCCGCAGAAACTGGGATCGCCGTTATACCTCAATAGAACCTAGCAGTGCGATTCACTCGAGAAACCCAACTTATGTTTTCACCTTCTCGGAAACCACAAGCAGGTAACAAAAACGGCGGATTCCCAGGAGTTCAACCTTACGAAAAGAAATCGCTTTCGTCAAGCACTAACCCAATACAAACAATGAAGATTCCACCGTACCCATAGAACTAGTAAAAAGGACCGTTTCGTGCAGTTGACCCTTGCTACACGTTGGAAACGAAGTTCTCACCAAGCAATTGACTTCCCCACTGAAACCTCGGCCGAGGAATATTGCTGTGGATTAAGTCCGCTATTCCGCCCTTCAATTCATTCCAGAGCAGGAAGTCAGATAATCAGTTGCAAGAGAATTCAAGCTCTGAAAGTTCGAGTCCGAGTCCGCGGGACACAACGAGAAATCATCTCGACGTGAGACAGGAACGCAGTAATGAACGAGAGAAACCTCTTTCACCGCGCGCGACGAACGAACAACATTGTTCTACGTTCTGACACCGAGCAGATAGCGTGACTCTAAACGAGTCGGCGTTTGATGATCTATACGAGTCATGCTCCCCGTTATCTGATCTTCCAAGGTCGAAAGGACAAAATCCCGCTTGCTAAATCCATATATCCCACTTGGCTGGCGTGCAGACGTTGTGGAATACCAGACGCTGCGATCTGACTCCGCACATCGCACATGTGTCCCCCCAATCAGTTCCTCCGGTCTGACCGATCGTCCGTCCAAAAAGGAGGATGGAGCTCCGGCAGAATGGCATCTCCGTTAGAGGTCAACTATGGCCCAATTACAATCGAGGCTCGGGCCGGAAGAACCGAAAAAATCGCAGTTTGACAAGCTCTGTTACAGAAGCATAGACCGTCGTCCACTTGCATTGTCGCTATTGTCTCGACCTGAGTAGCAGAACAATCATCGACGTAACTCATTTGTAGCCATTCAACCAGTGAAAACCAATTACCGGTCGGCAGGCGTGGTCCAAGACACATGACGTTCTGAGAAGACAAGCCGATGCGTCAGCTATTGACTTAGATTAAGTAGGAGAGGTAGACTCCATCTGAAGAAGTCCTTACCCGTGGGATCCCGTCAGTCACAACAAGACGCACCATTTACACGTTAAGTTAAGGAAGCAAAGGGATCCATTTTCGAGAAACCCATCGCGAGTCTAAATGTTAACCGATGAACATGCTGTCCGGAGCATATATATCGAAACTCCACACAAGCACCGCCAACACGATACAATTGGATAGAAATTTACAACTTTCTATACAAGTTTATTTGGGGAGGAGTCAGCCAAGAGAGAGGAAGAACAACCAGTCATTAACGGACCATTAGAGATCCATTTCCTAGGACACCACATTTCAGTCATGATCCAAGGATAGTATAGCGCCTGGACTAGTTGGGCGCCCACATGCCAGAAGATTAGGAAGGAGATATCGTTTTCGAATGGATCCAAGCATGCATGCAACATGGCTGAAGAACAATCCAGGACCGGAAACGAGGACACGGATACAGACTGACAACGAGCCTGGGTAAGCAAAGGGAAAATAAGTTGCTCATTTGCCCACTTTCGTCCGGGCTGTGTATTAGGTCGCGATCGATCATGAAATGAGATGAGACGAGATGAGGGAGCTATGAAGCGAAATTAGTAAAGCAAGCATCAGTGCCACACTACTTGTCGTTAATGCGAAATAGCGCCCGAGGCGCCACGAGCAGAAGGCATAGCGAAGCTATTGTGGTTCAGCGGACTGCCGGAGGCCAACTGTAATTCATCGGTGATGGTGGTAGAGGAACAAGAGAGGGAACCCCGTCAGTTCTGCGAGCGTTGCTGGGATATCGATGGTATCGATTAGCCTAAAGAGGTGATCTGTAATGGACTTGAATTATAGGGCCGGCTTTCTCGCGTTCATCATGTGACTTATGCACGTGATAAGTGCTTATTTTATTATTTATAATTAAATGCAATATTAATAGTCATTGAAAATCTGCCAATGCCCTTCATATCATAGATAGAGTACCCCACCATGTATCACCCGTGATTCCATCTTCTTCCAACCACGCATGAAACCACAAGCCCAATCCCATAAATCCAAGCCTGACGGAGAACGTGCTCCAGGTTACAAAATACCACTTGGTAGCATCCGTTGACGTAAGTGGACGGAACCTAGGACATCTGGGTAAAGACCCTCGTCTCGAACCTAGAGCTTGAAGGGACATGGTTGTTCTCGGGGTTCCGATATAGTTTGAAACGTGGAGTGCTAGCTTTCCGAACCAATCGCAGCGGGCCTCGATATGTCCCAGACCGAACAGAACGGCGACTTTATGGTCACATCTTGGCGACGTTGGATTCATGAGCTATCACAACTGTATGTCCGCGGTGTGCTGCGACAAGGAAGAACGCATGCAGAGATGATTTAAATTTGAAGTCTTGAACAAACCGGTGTCGGAGCTTCGGGGGCGAGCACAGATACCACGGGCCACGGGAAGGAGGAACTGAATTGAATAGATGAAGTCATAAGTAATACGTCAGATGGTATGAGGCAGGAATATACTTACGTACGAAGAAGGCCGTAAATGCACAACCTTATACACAAATAGTACGTCCACAACTTCGTGCGATGTGTACCTCATCTCCCGGGTATCCCTTCAATTAGTCTATACGTGACCCTTGCTGAGGTCTACGAATGCCCATTTCGATCTCTTCCGCATCCGTTGGCGCGGACATGGTCTGGAGGCCTTCCCGCATCTCGCGACGTACGCAGAGTTGTTCTGCCGTAATGACTGTGAGAACGGCCCCCGCTGCCATGACAAGCCATACAAAGGGGGACGATGGCAATGCACCGGAATAATATGTTGTGAGCACAAGGTGGACCAACAGAAGCGTTAGCGTAAAATCTAGTACAAGTCGGGGACGTCGGACAAGGTGGTAGACGAAGAAAACGCTAAAGATGTCCAGATGAACAAGTTAAAGCGGTCCAAGGTGGAAAGGGACAGAGGACGTACTCCGCTCCGGAGGCAACCATCCAACAGAAAGCGACTATCCAGCCTCGGCGAGGGTCTGTTCTTCCATCCCATTGGTAGTACCTGTTCCCGTCTTTAAAGGGGTCCAGCCAAGTCCCAGTGCCGACTTTTTGTCCGCCACTGTACGCGCCACGAAACACGCTCCATCCTCTCCGGTCGTCACCTTTGAGTACGATCAATGCATTATTCTGACGAGCCAAAGCGTTGATATATCACCTTGTAGGCCATGTACCGTTGGCCAACCCGCCATCTCTCTCCAATCCATTACCATTCCTTTGATGAATTAGTCTATTGAATCGCGGTCCTCATCTGATATGCTCACCAACGTTCATTGGACCACCTTCGTACATGAGCGCGTTGGGCTCCGCGAATACCCATAAGAGAGGTGGTATTAGTATCGACAGTGTCAGATAGTGTAACGCCTGCAAGGAAACAATCTGGAATTCAACGTTTCAGTCGTCATTTTGCAGTCAAGAATCGGAGGATCTGCACACCTGAGAGACGATGAGTAAAGGATCCCAGCCCAAGAGGGATCGTTGATCCCGTCCGGCCATAGTGACAAACACTAGACGTGCCCCGTACGCCTCTTTCTATGTTGGTGCAGAAATTGAGGCGTCGTCGACGTGGTCTTTCATAAGAAGAGAAATGCTCCCGCACGCACGTGATGAGACCCCCTTCCCACCAGGTCGTCCGCTGCTGCATTTGCGCTTGGGCAGAATACTGTATATTTCTCTTCAAGCCGTTCTGGCTCGATAGCGGCAACACAGACCAAACGCGATCTGTGAAGGATGGTGACGACTCACGAGTATGCTCGTGTGTCGCTCAGCGACCTAGATGATCCGGATACGTCTGTCCCGCCAGGCAATAGCTCGCAAGAAGCTAGGACTCCTTTGAGACCGCATATTTACTACGATGAAGGGCCATTCGACGCACCAAGCTCAGAGAGCGAAGACGAAATGCTGCTAGAGAAGAACACTTCGGGACACGGTCAACGAACCTCCCTTACCCTAGGTACCGCTGAGAGCGGTGTCGCGGCGGACGGAATACTTCGTGGTCAATACGTAGGTCTTCGGGTTATATTGTTAAGGTCGCTATGGCCAATTAAACAAAGCTTTAGAAAAGACCAGATACACTTAGATGCCTGCTTGTCACACTCGCGTTCCTTGTGGGGGTATCCGTTTTAATTGGAGTATTTGCTGCCTTCACGTATACCGGAACGGCGTTTGTTTCCGTACGTGGAACGCGGCCAATTACCATGGACCATGTCTTCAACGGAACCTTTTATGCTCACCATGCATCTTTAAGATGGGTCCCAGAAGGTCAGTTTGGTAGTGCCTCTTCTTATTGGTGGACTGACTTCTCTGGTTAGCTGGAGATGGAGTTTATGCCGAGCAAGACTTCCAGAGGAGCGTAATTGCGCTGGTCGACCTGAAGACAAATTCGACGAGGGACTTAGTGAACTTGACCGACGTGAAAAATGTACGATGATCTCTATGCTTCCCGCCTAAGGGAGCTAAAGTTCTTTCAGGACGAAGGAAATCAAATTAGTGTGGCCGAGTGGAAGCTATCACACGACATGAAATACTTGCTTATCAAAACAGACTATCAGAAGGTGTGGTTCTTAATTCATACCGTTGCGAATCCCCAAGTTGACAATCATTACAGCAATGGAGACACTCGTCCTTCGGAAACTACTACGTGCATGATATCGATGCAAAGTCGACGTATTCGCTGACGACGCCTTCGCATCCACCGGAAACTGCGTACGCCGCCTGGAGCCCAACAGGTGACGCGATCGCTTACGTGCACAAAAATGATCTATATGTGAAGCCTGACGCTGCTCCATCGACACGAGCAATCCGATTAACTGCCACCGGCTCAGAGACTCACTTCAACGGCGTCCCCGACTGGGTTTATGAGGAAGAGGTGTTCGCATCCGATTTTGCGCTTTGGTGGTCACCCGACGCGAAGAGGCTCGCGTTCCTCGAAAGCGATGAAACAGAAGTGGCCGTTTATACATTCCCAATCTTTAATCCGAGCCTGGATGCACATGAAGTTTATCCATATACGGAAGCAGTCGCGATGCGCTATCCCAAACCCGGCTACACGAATCCAAGTGTCGCCGTTCACGTCTTTGATCTTGACGGGTATCTTTCTGAGATCCAGAGCAATGGTGATGACGATGACGAGGAAGACGTGGACAACGAAGTACCTGACGAAGTGACGCAGCATCTTTCACGCTTGACGTGGTCCCCTCGTAGACCTGCTGGTGAATCGATCGTTTTTGATGTCACTTGGATTGGCGACAATGACTTGCTTGTAAAGGAAGTCAACCGAGCGGCGGATGATGGAGTGGTAGTGCACTTCAAGGCGTCTGATCTCTCAACCGACAGTACAGAGGTACATGGCTCAATCGTACGTGTCCTTGGTCGCAACGGTGAAGAGGGTGATGGCGGTTGGATCGAGAGTGTCAGTATTCTCATCTTTGTTGTATCTTCGGCCTCTTGTAGTTGTAGAGTTCGAACTAACCGAGTCTTCATGAACAGCATCAGAGTATCTCGCCGCTCCCGCCTTCGCTCCTTAGCACTCTAGGCTACAGCGGATCGGCATATCTGGACCTTGTCAATAATTCCGAAGGTTACACACACATTGCACTCTTTTCCCCGGCTGATAGTAGCACGCCTGTTTTTGTCACGAATGGCGAATGGGAAGTCGTCGATGGTGTCCTAGGCGTGGATGAGCATGGCATCGTGTAAGCAGTCGAACGTTGACTCATGGCTCGAGTGGACTGACGTATCGGAATGCAGGTACTTTGCTGCGGCATATCCATCTTCCATCGAGCGCGCTATATTCGCCGCTCCGATTCCGTCTCTTTTACCAGCTGTGGATGAAAACCGGATCACGGAACTGGCCATGCTCACGGACACCTCTACTCTGGCATGGTATGAGGCCGACTTCTCGCCTGAAGCTGGTTATTATCTGCTTGGCTACAGAGGCCCAAACGTGCCCTGGCAGAGCATTTTCAGCACTACAGTCCCTCGGGAAGGTATGCTTTGTTCATCATATCATGTGGCCAATTAAGGCTGATCAAAGAACAGAGTTCGAGTACAAGGTTACTGATAATGTCCAGCTGAATGCCACACTCGCGGAATACCAGAGTCCTCTCATCCTTCACTCCACTATTGAGAGCGATGGTTATGGTGCGTCCACATAGCCTACTGCGTTTTGCGAGTCAGCTAATGTCCGTTTTGCAGAGCTGAACACCATGGAGCTCCTTCCTCCCAATTTTGACGACTCCGGGCGGACGAAATACCCGGTACTCTTCCGCGTGTATGGAGGTCCAGGATCACAAATGGTGCATACACGCTTTGATCGAGACTGGCATGCATACCTGGTGTGTGGGCTCAAGTACATCGTCGTTGTTGTCGACGGCCGTGGGACGGGCTTTAAAGGTCGTGCGTTGAGAAACCCAGTAAGGGGAAACCTTGGCTACTGGGAGACTCGCGATCAAATAGAAGCTGCTAGGTATGAATACGCTCTCGTCAATCCAGTTGAAAGCTACAATCCCCACTTCCAGGCAATGGGCATCTAAGAAGTACGTTGACCCGAAGAGAATAGGGATATGGGGCTGGGTAAGTTCCTTTCCCAAGACGCTTAAACCTCCGTTAACAACAGCTATTACTTTGCAGTCATATGGTGGATTCATGAGCTCAAAAGTTGTCGAAGCTGATGCTGGGATTCATTCTCTCGCGATGGCAGTTGCAGTAAGTAGCTTTCCTCTCTAGCAGCTCTCCATTCGCTGACCCAAGCACCGAAGCCTGTAACAAGCTGGAGGCTCTATGGTTCGTCACTCTATTCTATCCATCCACCCTACATTCTTCTCACACCACCCCATTCTCAGACTCAATCTACACCGAGCGGTACATGTCCACGCCGTCCCTAAACCCCTCAGGATACATCAACGCCTCTATCACAAACACGACGGGCTTCCACAACACCAATTTCCTCCTCGCCCACGGCTCCGGTGACGACAACGTCCACTTCGCCAATAGCGCCCACCTCATAGACATGCTTACCCAAGACCAAGTGCGAAACTTCCGATTCCGGATGTTCACGGACAGCGACCACTCGATTAATCGGAGAGGGGCGTATAGAGAATTGCATGAGTTCATGACGCGGTTCTTGCTGGCGGAGTGGGGACTTGGCGGTACGAAACGTCGGTGGTGACGTCGACGCGTGAAAAAGTTGGGTGTTTTCGTACGTATACATGGTCTGTGGTTTGGTGATGGATAGTTTTGTAAGTTATTACATCACAAGTAGACTTCTTATTATCTTTGGTATTAGAGGCGTGTCACGGTCGTTCTTGCGCTCTCCGTCATGTTATTATCTGACGTATATAATAGACTGATATACTACTGAAGGAGATGCCGTGACCTTCGAATGTTGTTCGGGTAGTATTAGCGAGTCAGCTTACACGAGCTCGCTCTGCCGATTACTACCGCAGTGGGATGGAACGCGGTGGTAGTATGACACGGGCTTCTGGAGGCACAGTGGGACTAACATCCTCACACGTCACCCCATCCGCGCGGAACTACGTAGCTTTAACTTACTACCGTCACGAGGAAATACGTGGAGTTTATCTTAATCTCTGTACAAACAGGTAGCGCTAGTACAAGTTACGACACCCAACTATATGAATCCATAGAAGCCAACGTATTTCTATCTCTATAAATCACGCAACTCCGTCTCTATCTTCAGAAGTCTTTCGATCTTCATCCTGAGCCCGTCTCGCTCCTGTACAACGTCCGGATCCTCTTGCATGAGTTCCTCGAGTCGTGTCCCCGCTTCCGGTGCACCAAGGTCGAGCTTCCGTATCAGCGACCGCTTCATCCCGTCCGCAAGCTCCTGGTTGAGCGAATGCTCAATCACCATAGGTACGTTGTCAATGATTCTCTGCAAGTCGATGTTCGTTAATAGGTACCGCACAGAGAGTCTTGCCACTAGGAATACTAACCCTATACGCAACGAAGAAATAGGCTCGCACATCTGCCATCACTGTCAACTCTTCAATGTCGTGAGCTTTGTGGAGCCTCTGCAGATCCGCTTCAGTGATATCCTTGAAACCTATATCGCGAAGAGCTCGCAATGCGTGTTCCATCGGCGTTAGCTTGATGAGCGGATTCCGCGCTACGGGTGATGAGTTAGGAGGCGTGGCTGAATCTATTACCAATTCAGAACACATCATTAGAATTAATATTCTAGTATACCTGTCTCAGAATCAGGGCCATCTTCGGCGTAGTCGCGTTTATTTATATAAGCCTCGGTGTACTGTCCAAGCCACGCCGCTCGCAAACGCGTTAGATAACACTCGTTCTGTGTGAACAGCGGGTGCTTCTCTTGCTTGAGACATGCCCGGAGAAAAGCATGCGCAGATTGCTTGCGGTCCTCAAGCATATCCCTTATGAGATTCCTTGCGTCACAGTCATCAGCATCTGAATCCCGGACCTTCGTATAACTCACCTCATGTGATTCTTGAGTATGCGGAATCTATCAAAGTGATGATGGAGGATATCCTCCATACATGTCTCAAGGTTTTGATACACCTTGTTGAAACATTCATCGGCCGGCCGGCCCCAGTTTTTGGTGAACTCGTCAACCAATTGGTGCTTAGCGTCGAACGGGACATTATTGGGGAGTTCCCAAGATAGCGATCTATGCGTTTTGATTAACTTAGCTTCCGAGTGTTTCCCGAGCGACTAGAGCATACCTATGCACGACTTTTCGAACATAAGCTATATCTCGCGGACCGTTCCCGACTCCTTCTTCTGCATAGTAATCTTCCACATCCTTGAAATGTGGTTTGGTATAAAAACCGTGCTCCTCGAAGGGGCGAAAATCGGGAGCTGTAGATCGTATTTGACGCTTGAATTCCCTGTAAATTTCCCGGTTACGATGAATGAAGGAGTTACTGTAGTCCTGCGTGTCTGGGTCATCCGGCATCGCGGCACTAACTGGTCCTTTTACAATCTTACTAAACTCTTGACAGAAATCAGTAAGACGCTCAAGAACTTCGCCGGTAAAGTCGGTCTGGATTTGGGCAGGCAGTTTGTCAAGTGCTTCGCGGGCATCTTCCAGTTGTCCCTGAGCTTGCTTGAATATTTTCGGGAGCCTGTGTACGATTCACATGTAAACCAATGCAAAGGTCAGCGGTCGGGACAAGTCGAGGCTGAATAACAACATACAGTTCATTAAGGATCTCAGTGAGGAACTTGCTCAAATCCGTCACAAGATTCAGCACTCCAAAATTCTTGTGGTCTGCGATAGTGTTCCAAGGTTCGGTATGTGTGAAATAAGTGACCTCGCTAGTATGCCGTTCCGTTCTGGACGGATCTTGCTCTCGTTCAGCATCATCCGCAAGCTTCACGCAGTAATACCCGCGCTTGAGTGAGTAGGCGGCAGAACTTCTGCTTCCTGTTAGTAAATCACTCCATTTCCTCCGCGCACCAGTGGCACCGGACGTCAAGGTGTCTGGCTTTGTAAGGACTCCTGGGAGTTGCGGTTCAAAGTAATAAGCTCAAGTCCCTTTCAGATGCCGTACACTGACCAATAGTCCTGGACCTGTCTTGATCGGCCTCGAGGGCAAGTCGCATGGACCTTTGATTCTCCATGTCGTCTTACGGACAAAGGTATAAGCTCATCAAGTACGCCCGCTCAAGGAAGAGAAAACATACCGCTCATGGGGATCGTTACAAGGATCAGACAATTTCCTTTTATGTAGGTGTTTACCAGATCCTCGACGAGCTGCACGATTTCTTGCTCTTCGTTCTGGATAAGACCTAGAGGAGAATTAAGTTGAGTAAATTTCATTGAGAAAGGCAATTGATGCGCATACCCGGCAGGTCAACAAACGACAGGTTCGCGCAGTCTGGATCAAAGATATCCACCACCACGACATTCTTGCTAAACTTTAGCGTCCCGCTCCTGAAAGCCTGGGCTGAGCGATAATACTCTAACTCATCCCGAGATTTCGTCAGAAAGAGGTTTAGTTGTTCTTTTGGGTGGTTCAGGATAGCAGCTTGTGCGCGACGTAAGCCAACTCGACTTCATCAACAGAGGTGAGCGGTGAACCGAAAGGAAGGCGCAAGACTTCGGAAGCGTCGGCTCCGGATGAATCGTATTGAATTCTCAAAGAGATTTGACAGTACCAGTCCCCTGGTTGGTTTATCAAGTTGACCTCCATGGGGCATCTGCAATAAAGTTGTTTTGCAACGACATAATTTACAACGCTGTTGCGAGTGCACGAACCTTGTGCAAGTACCACTGTCTCGTGGAACTCGAATCTATGCATATGTACAGGTGTTATAATATACCATTCACTCATGAAGTATTAGACTTACACCACTGACGGCTTCGACGAGGGAGCTTTGGGGAGATTGAGGAAATGCCTCTGGTTGTCTGGGACACTGCTACTCACCTCTTTCCCACGGACTGACCTCCGATGACAGCGATTCGTGGAATTTCAATCAACAATTGAGCCCTAAGAAGGGGATCAAGGTGAGTGCAGGCTTTCTCGATGCAGAAAAGGGGAAGCTTGCCCAATGTCGCGCAGCTTCTGCGCTGCCGCCATGAGCCTCCTTGATCTTCTAGCATACTTGGAGCTCGAGAGATCAGCGACAACCATTGTGTTTGTTAGGTTTGAGGTAGAATCTATGAACGGATGGCAAGTTTACGCAGAGGTGGGAGGATCAAAGAAGAGAGTATTTTGTAAGGCCCTATATGCTGAAGAAAGCTTATGTAAGCAGATAACCTCTTTATGAACGGAAAGTACTACAACTGACCCTCACGAGTAAAATCCTGGTCCAGGGTCCCTTACGATCCACAAATAAAGTCTTGGTATGCTGACTGGACTGAGAACCGGACTATCATTGGACCGCTTTGGACCGGACATCGACAACTATAAATTGGGTATACTAGCGATACGGCACGCACGATACGCCCGTATGAGTACCCAGACTTGGATGTGAGAATAAATGAACGTACGTATGCAGACATGTGATTTTGGATTTGGAAAGCTGTATGTAAATATTGCATACAGTATCACGTTTGCGACAGGACGAGAACACTTTCTCGTACTAATGCGAGCTCTGCCACTGACTGCCGGTCGGCTCTGGCAGCTGGCTCAAATTCCAACTCTAGAGACAAGTTTGAGTGCATTTATTTCATATGCCACTTTTTCTCTCTTGTACGAGTCCTATATGATACGTCCACATGTATTGTATATCTTACCTCGAGCCAGATAGTTTATGCGGCCGTGTGCATATGACATTGCTCATTGTATGCAATACGATGCGGCATCTTGACGGCCCGCCCGCAAAGTGCACTCGTTGGATTGCTAATTTGCGCCCACAAAGTGCAATTTTCGTTTGCTAGACACACGTTGCAGGCAAAGGTATGTATGTATACTACAAAGTACAGGTCGTATGCAGCAAAGCGATAGCACTGACCCTATAAATACTGCCGAAAACTAGTGGCAAACCCCTCCCATTTATTATCTTGTCGTACTTCAAGGACATCTCACATCAAAACAAAACTAGTAGGTAGTAGCATCATGAGCGGCACGGGCCCGGGTGAGAGACGATCTGCAGAGCAAGCTAGAGATCAGGGGGAGCCGGCCCGGAGGGAACGGAGGAGGAATGATCTGCCTAGGGACGAGGACGAGATGCCGTCTCTCAACCTTTCTGATTCTTTCAGTAATCGAGCAGCGATCCAACGGAAGAGCCTGTATAAAGTCAATACGCCTACAGCCAGTATGTCGTCTCTCAACCTTCATGATCCTAAGGAGGATCGAGCAGCGGTCCAACGGAAGAGCAAGAATAAAGCCAATACGCATAAAGTCTGGACGCCTCCCAGCCTTCCTGGCCCCAACGAGAAGGGACCAGCGGAAAGAAGCAGCAGTGAACAAGGGAAAAGGGGCGGCTCGAACAGAAAAAAAGTTATGCGAGACAAGCAAATGCCTCGAAAATTTACAGGCACGTACAGTTCAGACGGCCAGAGCATCAGTATTCCCAGTAGTATTGCTGAGGATGATGAGGAATCTAAATGAATTGGGGCCGGTATGCATTTGATCATTTTCTTTTCTTGGCCTTGGAGAATAGAAAATAGATGTATGCGATCGAATGTAGTAGACACGAATAAATTAGCTGATGCTCACCATGCACGCATATCTAAACTACCAGTCTGGAATCGAAGATGCGGAGAGACCAATCCTGATGAGACGTGTTGAAGAAGTGGATGTTGTCGTCCTCAGACGTGGAATTTCGATTTCGGATAGTCATGGATAACTATCTGGAGTGCGAAGGCATGATGGGATAAAATGTCGGGTCGAACAACGTTATTCCTTCATCGCACATGCCAAGTCATCACGCAGGTTCAGTCAGAATGAACTTATGATTCATTTGATTGATCATGAATGAGGAAAAACCCAGCGCCCATTCTAGAAACCAGTTTGAAACAGTCCAGACAAAAGCTTTTACAAGCAACTGCATCCCTACCACATCTACAATACCCGCAACTCGGCCTCGATCTGCTCCAACTTCTCGATGTTCGTCATAAGTTCCTTGCGCTGCCGTGCGATATCCGGATCCTCTTCCGTCAACTCTTTAAGTCGTTTCATCGCATCCGGTGCCCCGAGATTAAGCTTCTGGAGAAGCGCCATCTTCATACCGTCGGCAAGTTTCTGGTTCAGTTCATGCTCAATTACAAGAGGGATGTTATCGACAATTCTCTGCGGCTGGGGGTTAGAGAAGGGCGGAATATCTGACGATTCAGATCACCAACCTTGTAAGCGACAAAGAAGTAAGCTCGAACATCCGCCATAACATTTAGTTCTTCGTTGAATGTGTCGGGAGATTTTACCAGCCTAGGAAGGTCTTCCCTAGTAACGCCTCTATAGCCCAATTCGTGAAGGGCCTGCAGCGCTCGATCCTGCACATCCTGCACCGCGCGATTGGTTACCGACCGGATTGCCGTGGGATACGAATCGTCGTCGCTCATTGCATACACTGGGGACAAGGTTGGGATGAGACCAGGCGATGATGGCCTGCTTATCAGGAATCTGTGCCGGTTCAAACGGGCTTCCGTGTACTCCGCAAACCAGTGTAAACGGAGGCTTCTAAAGTAGTGTTCGTTCTGTGTATGCAGAGGATCAATCTCATGATTGACAGATTCGAGTACAAAAGAATTGGCGAGTTGCATGTGCCTTTCCAGAAGATCTTTTACAAGATTCCTAGTAGATGGCCGGTCAGTTGTCATTACAGGGCTTCATTGCGAACTTGGACCCACCCAATATGATTATCAAGCTTGCGGAACCGGTCAAAGTGACGGTGTTGTATGTGTTTGAGGCATGTCGAGAGGTTTCGGCAGACTTCTTCAAAGCAGTTGACAACTGGCTCGTCCCATTCTCTGGTAAACTCGTCAATCAGTTCGTGCTTGGCTGCGAATGGGACATTATTGGGAAGTTCCCAGGTTATCGATCTAGATGAAGTGTGTCACTCATATTGTTCGCAGTTTTGTGGATGATTGGTACGTACTCCTTGATGACATTGCGAACGTAGACCAGGTCTCGAGGTCCATTACCGACACCTTCCTCTGAATAATAACCTTCGGGATCATGGAACCTAGGCTTTGTATACTCCTCACCATCCTCAAAGGGGCGGAAGTCGGGAGCAGTGGACCGAATCCGATGTTTGAATGAAGTGTAAGTTGCCCGATTTCGATGAATGTAGGACTTTCCGCAGCATCTGGAGTGTTCCAAACCATGCGTCGATGCATTGACAGTGCCCCGAACAGTCCCGGAGAACTCCTGACAAAAATTTGTGACGCGCTCAAGGACTTCACTGGAAACGTCGGCAACAAGAGACACAGGAAGTCGTTTCAAGGCCGCACGGGCTTCATCCAACTTTACCTGAGCCTCCTTGCGTAACTGAGGGAGTCTGGGTAGGTTCTATTCGTTAGTGGATGTGACTTGCGACGGACATGGCAGGTTCTGCTGGGTGCTTACGCACATTTCATCAAGGATCGTAGTAAGGAGCCTGCTCAGATCCTTCACAAGATTCGAGACACCGAATTGCTTGTGATCCGAAACGGAATTCCAAGGCTCGGTCATCGAGAAAAAGTTGTCCTCAGTCGCATATCGTTCTGCCCTCGACGGATTGCGAGCCCTTTCCACGTCGTCTGACAGCTTCACGCAGTAGTAACCAAGATTGAGAATATAAGCATCTGTCGTGTTGCTTCCTGTAAGTAAACCTCGCCATTTCTTTCGCGCCCCGACAGCGCCAGGGGTTAATGTGTCTGGTTTCGTGAGAACACCTAGAAATAACACAGTTGTTGAGAATACATTCAACGGGATGCCGATTACAAACCGATAGTCCTGGATTTGTCGCGATCTGCCTCAAGGGCAAGGCGCATCGCCCTCTGGTTCTCCATGTCGTCTGACAGGAAGATAGTTACATTATAGCGAATACTCTATGGATACTAGCATTTTAACTTACCACTCATAGGGATAGTAACAAGGATCAAGCAGTTGCCTTGTATATTTGACCTTACTAGATCTTCCACGAGTTGTACAACTTCTTGTTCATCGTTCTGGATTAGTCCTGATGTGCTCAATCGTGAGAGGTATATAAATAAAGACCAAAATATGCACGTACCGGGCAAATCAACGAACGATAAGTTTGCGCAGTCCGGATCAAGAATATCCACGACGACGACGTTCTTACTAAATTTCAGCGTCCCATTCGTGAACGCCTGAGGTGTGCGGTAATACTCAAGCTCTTCTCGCGACTTCGCGAGAAAGAGATCCGGCTGCTCCCTCGGATGGTTCAACACGGCAGCTTGTGCACGACGTAAGGCCAGCTCAACATCATCAATGGAAGAGAGCGGTGATCCAAAGGGAACAAGTAGCGGATTGGCTTCGGATGAATCGGGTTGAAATCGAAGACTTATTTGACAAGTCCATGGCACGGAAGCATTCACCAGATTGACTTCCATGGGACACCTGTGCAATAAATAAATAAACGAGCACCATAAATATATCAACGGCAAAAATCTGTTAAGACTACGGACCTCGTACACGTACCACTGTCTCGGGGGACTCGGATCTGCGATAACAATGGGTTTGCGGTGCGGTTCATATATGTTATAAAGGACTTACGCCGCTGACAGCTTCGACGAGAGAGCTACATTGACAAAGAAACTCCATCCTTGAGCACGCTGACACACATTGTTATGTAGCCCACCTTTTACCTGCAGATTGGCCCCCAATGACAGCGATTCGAGGGATGTCGATATAAGACTGGGCTCTGAAGAGGGATGTAAACTCGCGGTCGGAAAGAAGTTTAAAGACAACATCTCACCCCATGTCGCGCAGCTTCCGTGCCACGGCCATGAGCTGCCTAGATCGATCACCATACTTTGAGCTGGCCAGATCGACGGTCACCATGGCGTCTCCACTCGAGTGTTCCGTGCGGCTGGTCCGACGGGATGAACGAAACGGTTTGGAAAGCTTTGAAGATAGAGTGAGCATGACGGGAACGTACCTATAAGATGCATACCGGCTTTTATATCGAATCGACGACCGGCTCGCTATCTAAACATTGCCAGAAACTTTCCAATAGAGGACCGGGTTGTATTAGGATGAGCGCCTAAGTGAAGCAGGCCCGTGACCCATGAAATCAAGTATTGATCCTGCAACTCGCTTGATATATGAAACCCACGAGTTCCTTAAGTCAAGATAGAGCACTGAGCAGGAGACTGCAAGTCCCTAATGAGAAACGTTCTAACTGGCTAGGAAAGCGAAGGTGCAGTTTCACTCAACGAGGATGGTTCGCATCTGCCTCGAGGAGCTGATTCAAATGAGCCTCAGTCATCCTGCCAAAACGAAGGAGGGCAGTGATGGCTTGGCAGCGCGCGGCCAACCTTCAAGAGTACCGCAGCTCATGTTGATAGAAGGGCTTACCACCAGGACTCCAGGTCGCCTCCATTAAGCGCCGGGACTGACCTCATTCTGGAAGTAGGTGCGCCTATATGACGTTGGATTCCTTTCCTAGTCCTGGAAAGATGTCTCGCGGCAATTATTTTATCAATTCTACGAAATTCATTGGACTCTCGACTCGACTCTTCTATTTGTCCTCGAGTTTTCCGCGCATCTTGTCTTCCTATCTGTCTTGATGGCAAGTAAAGTAGATGATGAATATCTGTACTCGATGAGACTTGATGAGCATCGGCCAAGTTGCATAAACGGATGACTTTTTGAAATAAAAGGACAATTATTTTTGTGGCACCACTTCTCTCTCTTGTGCAACAAAACAACGGAACAGATGAAAAGGCGTTCTCGTCGGAGTGACTCGGGTGGCGGCAGCCTCATCTTTTTTCGCAACTAGATAATCACCGTTGTGAACGGTCGAACACAGGTAGAACGAGGTGGCTTGGGACCAGTCCAGTTCACTGCGCAATTATTCTAGAAGAGAGGATGATATAGGAAGGAGGACCAGAGGCAGCAACAATTAATACCATCGCCGATGAAAGGGGAAATGCGGATCTCATAAAATCGTGCAAATCGTCGTCGAAAATCGGGTGTGGTCACGTGCTTATATGCATCGGGCGACTTTCCTTGGAATACATAGTGTACATCACAATCATTCCTCCCATCCCTCTATCCCCTCTTCATCAATGGCAACACGTAGCAACTCATACGACGTAATTATCGTTGGTGGTGGTATCGCAGGCTGCGCTCTCGCATACGGTCTTGCGACCATCACCTCCACAGCTCGATCAAAGCAGCTTCGTATCGCTCTCATTGAACGTTCTTTCGCAGAACCAGACCGTATCGTCGGCGAGCTTCTTCAACCAGGTGGCTGCAATGCTTTGCGCAAACTTGGCATGGGCGACTGCCTGGATGGCATCGATGCTGTACCTGTACGCGGCTACTGTGTGGTCAACGAGGGCAAACAAGTCCACATCCCTTATCCTAATGGTCAGGAGGGTCGAACTTTCCACCATGGCAAATTCATCATGGCTTTGAGGAAGAAGGCCCTCTCCGCGCCCGGTGTTGAAGGAATCGAAGCGACAGTCACGTCGTTACTTGCAGCGGACGGGGAGCACCGCGTATATGGCGTGAGTGCGACTCGCAAGAACTTGGAGACCGAAAGCAAGGAGAATTTCTATGCTCCCCTAACATTCGTCGCCGATGGTTGCTTCTCCAATTTCCGAGCGCAAGTGTTGGACGAGGCTTTCGAAAAACCCATAACACGCAGCTACTTTGTTGGTACAATCCTCAAGGATGTGAAGTTGCCCATTGACAAGCACGGTACTGTCGCCCTCGTCCCAGGTTCTGGTCCTGTGCTACTCTATCAAATTGGAGAGCATGACACGCGAATTCTCATTGATGTGAAGGCACCCCTACCATCGGACCTCAAGGTATGGCCCGATTATCTTCCTTGAGACTTATGTTCTAACTTCACGTATTGTATGCTTGGACTAGCAATTCATTCTGGACAAGGTTGTGCTTGAACTTCCAGAAAACCTCCAACCTGCTCTTGCAGAAGCGCTCACCCGGGAGAGATTACGTCGGATGCCCAACTCTTTCCTCCCACCCGTTGAACAGGGCGGGGAGCAATCAAAGGAAGGTGCCATCCTCGTCGGAGACTCCTGGAACATGCGTCACCCCTTGACTGGAGGTACGCTTCGTCTGATTTTGGTAGTTTCTTGAGCAAGTGCCTGATCTAGGTTCCGTAACTGTCAGGTGGAATGACTGTTGCTTTCAACGATATCGTCATCCTCACGGATCTTCTTCGCACTGTACCGAACTTTGAGGATTGGGCATTCGTATCGCAGATCCTCCATTCGTGGCATTGGTCTCGTAAGCCGCTTGGCTCGACGATCAATATTCTGAGTATCGCGCTGTACGACCTTTTCGGTGCCGAGGGTCTGTCTCATTCTCTGTATTACATCACGCAGGAGTAGCTCACTGATATCAATCTCCTGCGTTTCTCCCCCTCACGTTTCTACCTTCTCTCTTGCTATATCAACTTACCTGTGTCACACGAACGATTGTATCCGTGCTGTATCGCTATTCGGTTGTCCACTGTTATTTATAACGCACACAAACACACACACACATGTGGATTTTACGATCGCAGACGAAAACCTCGAGGTGCTCCGCGTCGGCTGCTTTAAATATTTCGAGCGTGGAGGCAATTGCGTTCGGGAGCCAGTGTCCCTGTTAGCCGGGTACGTCTTCTTGGTCTTGGTAATCTGCTATCGTCCCTTCCCCGCCCTTTCTTCTTCCCCTTCCACCACAAGTTCCATTTCGCTTCTTATTCACCCCGTGCGCTCTCCCCTCACACGCCGCTACTACCAATTCTTTCCTTATGCGGCCTTCTCCGATTTTTAGACCCTGACGACATCGTTACACATGACTCTACTTCATTGACGACATGTCCACTTACTTGTCCTTATCTAGCCTTTCCGACCGGAGGTTCCTCCTCTTCTATCACTTCTTTGCCGTTGCGTTCTACTCGATCTGGGTCATGTTCACTCACCCTCGCCCTGCTACTATCCAGAGTGGTGACGTGCAGAAGCAGGTCCTAAAGCGCCCCGGAATTGACGAATACCCATGGTTCGTCGTAAAATCCGTCCAAGTGGTAAGTCGCCTTCCATTACCATATAATGATCTTCGCATTTCTCTTTTCTCTCTCATCTTCACTTTATCCTTATTGACATTCTCTTGGAACCTGTTTTGCTGATCATCACGCGGGAATGAATCTAGTTCTGGACTGCGTGTCTCGTGTTCGGCCCGCCACTCTGGAGCGAACTGCAATGAGGCACTGGTATGTAACTGGCTCAACCCTCTTCGCCTCGATGCCCCCGTCTTGGGTTGCTCGTCCCGTATCCCAGCCGTTTGATCCGTACATGCTCAGACATGCAAGATACGCAGATAATACGCCGGTGCTAAGGCGAAACTAACTCATCTTTCCCCACTCGCTTTCTGTTTGCTTTAGAACGAGTTGCCAAGTAGATCTTCTGTACTCTTATCATTATTCGCCCTTTACAACGTATCCTACTAATCTTCCCCGTCTGCATTTCTCGCTCGCTCTTCTCTTCTTTTTACTGCGGACGTATTTATTGTCTTGGGATGGTCTTCTAATACCGCACGGATAATAATGGATACCATTCGTTATCTCGGTCGGATTTGTCTCGGACTAGGAATGGCGACCTCAGAGTCTGAGGCAACCAAATATGGCTGCGGAGATACTTCAAAAGGCAAGAGTTGAACGGGTGTGTGGAAGCAGGGAAACAGAAAAAATAAAAAAAATGAAAAGAGAAGAGGGGGATCCCTGTCCTGTATAGTATACAGCGGACATCACACTGAATGGGTAGCAGTTGTTACGTAACAAGACCGTTCACTGGGCCGCAGCACCGATGTCTGGTGCATCTTGCAAAGACTATTGTTACAGCAGAAGTCCACAGAAGACCGGGACTTTACGCGTCCACTGGCAAATACCAGTCAATATTAATATGGCAATGGAAGAATCATGGACCAGGTTTATCCGCAACAAAAAGTATGGTAAGGTTGTCGCTAAAGTTGCCCAAGTTGACTACATCCGGGACGGGGTTCTCGAAACTTTCGTAAACGTCGAAAAATCCGCGAGGTGCACGGGGTGGAAGGCGTGGCCGTGAAGATACACCGAATGTTGGTCAGCCGTTTGCTCGAGACATATTCAAACCTGCAAGATAACTAGGACGCATGCGGATTCACTAGTGTAATGGCCTGATACTCGGGAAATTTCGTGCACGTACTGCCTTCTCGCTCTGTGCATCCCTGCCATTCGATTGATATGTTGTGAATTCGATGCCACAAGCTATTGATATGGGATTTTGGGTGGTCAACTAACGACCCGTCGTCGCGTTTTATTCGCCTATTCCCGGTAAGTTCCTCTTGCGAATAAATGGAGGTAGACACAAAAGCCCCTGCAGGAATATGAAAACATCAGTCCGTGTCCGAGAGATGTGTAGTATTGTGTAGTACGTTGGTGACCTGGTATGAGATCTGATCGACATTCGATCAAGGGAACGGGAACATAAAGGACGCACCAGGGTCCATCAAGCGAAGCTACTACGGAACTTTACAGAAACGAACTCTGATATCAAACTTGTTCATCACGACGAGTCCGCACAGCGCCGTCTCCACTATCAGTAAGGCTGGAAGGATAGATCATAGAGAAGAACGCTGCATAGTGCCGATGATCCTGTCACAGCAACATTCTATGCCATGCAAAACATGATTCGGCGGGGTTGTCTGTCGGACAGTTTGCCTAACGACAGGGGCATGATGAGACAATCCGAGATGTGAACTGGAGTGCCGATTCGAGAAGAGTAGTCCGCAGCGGCAGGGAGTTCATAGCGCCACTTGATCAAAACGACAGCAACATGCACTGACACATTACAATTGCTACAAAGGAATGGACCCGATTGTATCTAGAAGCTAGGAACCAGGACAGTGCACTCGAAGCATGCTGGTACATGGAAGGGGAAAATAAGTCTGTTCGTTATCAGTATAGGGTATGAGAACAAACTGGCTTGAGATATATTCGATAGTAATTTTGTATGTGTTCCTCAGTCAGAGTAATGATGATGAAACAGCAGAGAGGGCCCCAGAAAGTACCACTAATGATTCACCCAGTGCAGTGGTGTAATGCGCTACTTCGTTCACCTACACGTGATTCTGCCAAGCCCTGCGTAAGTAATATGGACATCCAGAGGCTGTATGCAGACTAACCTGATCAGTATCTAAAGAGTGGACCTGCCAGTCATGCGGCCCTGACCCCCGTCACTAAGTACGCCACTCGTCTCGATGTCTCTGCATGGTTGTCAAAGGAAATTCATGTAGGATGAAAAGAAATCATACCGTTGTCGATTCGCAGAAGCAGAAAAGTCCATCTCACTAATCGTCCCGGATGCAGACCCGCAGCTTGTTCCTCCATTCTCGCCTCGTTCTCCAGCCTCTTTCAGGTTGAGAAGCATTCGACTTCCAAGAATGGAGAGTAACGCCGGATTTCCGAGAGCCAATAGGACAGAATATAGAACATCGTTTGAAACGTCGACCGCCAAGATATTAATTACGGAGCAGACAATAACGCTTGGGTTCGCTATTAGACTAGGCGCGCTTGGAACAAGCGATAACTCACATTACAAAAGTACAGAATGTGATCCTCTATGACGACCTTGATGAGTCGAGACCCTCCGAAACCAGTAGACATTTTCCAGTGTTTTACTGCCTTGTAAAGTGCAAGAATTAGGAGAAGCGTCCCATATGATAGTGGAATCGCCCTAGTGAAAATTTCATACAGGTATGGTACAATTTCGATTTCTCGTGCACCACTCACCATCCAATAGCTGCCCAGGTCAAAGCAGCGCCGGTGCTATCACCGGGACTGACACAGATTGCCACATCTCTTGCAAGCACTGCAACAAGATCTGGAACATCGTAAGTAATCTGATCATCAGACCGGCACCTCCCATACTGTACTGCAGGAAAACATTTAAGTATATCATTGCGCCAAGCCCTAGACATGCTTCTAACACAAGCGATGTGACGAGAAGCTTCGAAAGTTTCTTGTCTATATAACAATGAGCAAGGCCTCGAGTAACATTAGCCGCGTACCTTGAGAATATAGTGCAAGGACCCTTAGCAAGAGTATATCTAAGAAACATGTAAGTCAAGCATCTGGAGGAAGTCATTCATGACTTACAATCAATTAAAACGATGTTCATCCCGCCTATTCGTTGTCAGTGTGTAACTTGAGGAGAGCCACCTCGGAAACTTGCCAGTGGCGATGTTAAATGTCCACGACGAGAAATCGCCTAGGACTTATCAATAATACCTGAATTCGCTAGAAAGATCCGCAACTCACACCTAATTGTGAAATGATTAGTACCTAGTCGGGAAATAATGGCAGTATACAGACAGGAGGAGAGTTGCACTAAAGGTATTGTCTTCGTAGAGAAGTAAGTCCAACTACGTGACGTAGCAAATTGAACGATAATCACAGAACAGAAATGAGATGGAGCCAAAGATCGCAGTATAGCGGTTCTAGTATCCGGGTTAAACCTCAAATAATAAGCGTGCATGCTTAGTGCTCACCATGAAGAAGACAATATCAACTATGTTCCTAGGGATTTTCTGCACGTGTCCAAAGTTAGTGCTGGCGCTAGGTATCGAAGAGAGTGATTGACATACCCAGAAGAACTTTATCTGCACGAATAAAGAGTAAGCGTTTTGGATCATTTCCAGATTATTCAGGATAGTGTAGTCACCTCCTTATCCATCGTAATCACTATTGGGATTGTGAGCATCTTTGTACCCGGCCAGGCGTATCCGCTTACTGATATCATATACAACCAGAGTGACGATCGCTACTTGAGAAAACTGGGTGAGATATGTTACATTCACGAGCTCTTGCACATAGATCGAATCCAAAGGAACCGAGGAGATCTGGCATAGAGCAACATGAGGTATGACGGAGGAGTGGTTGATGACTTTTGATGGACCTACCTTCGCCAGATACCAATGAGTTCTCATATAGCGCCATGGTCAGAGGGAAGATCTTCGTTTGAGCCAAACTGATGACTCCGGCCATCCAGCAATCGTTGTATTTCCCTTGTTGTTACAGTCAACCATCATGGTTCTGAGGTTAAGACGCGTCTGACTCCATCACCACCGGTAGTAAGACGGACTAACGCGGAGAGAGGGAGACAAAGAAGTCTAGTTTAGGATCGGCTTGATCAACTCGCGAATGAAGGGTACGCACATAGGTACCAAGGTCCTTTGTTACATATCACGAATCCGTGCTCTTGAGAAACCCGCGCCCCAGTGAGTTGCCACCCTACTTCGATCCGGCTTCATGTCGACCAACACTGATGTCGCCGATTGCTCCTGTGACTCAGTTAGGATCCTCAGTACAGCCACCGACAAAGGGATGGCGATTCGTCGTTTTGCTTTTTTTGTGCTGGGGTCGTTGTAGCTAATACACACGCAGTAAGGAGTGACACGGGGCGCATAGCACTATTCAGGTCCCGAAACATTGAGCGGACATCTCCAAGAGACGTGCCTTGTTGTGCAACCAGCAAATCAGATCAGTTCCGGCAATTAAGCAAATGTAGCAGCTTGCTCTAATGGTCTTGGAAACGCCCTGAGATTGTGCATCGATGCACCGTAGATATCACAACTTGTTACACTTAGAACGACACGGTGGCGATTGGAGTGTCGCAGAGAGGGTATGAAGTAGACGGTTCTATTTGACAGTTCAGATGCCACATAGCACAGTAGACTCGAGATGATTCGTTGACCTGCGCAGGACATGGTGCCCTTCGAAAAAACAAATAAGAGAAGATCTGTTGAGATCAGCTTATATTGGATCGGGACACATACATGAATACCAAGTCACCAACATGTTCGTGAAATCTTCACCTGATGTGATGCCACTAGTACCCCTACCTGATGTGAGCTCATTCCTTTTGTAGGGGGAATGTCGCATAGCTCCCGAAGATAGGTTCTTGACCGGAGCATTCATACAAGGCGTTGCTGATGAAGCGCAACTGCAATCGTGAGAAGAGGTACGTAAAAAGGGGAGAGCAGCGAATCAGAAGTTGCACCGTTGTCCGCACATGAGTCATTATCTCCCTCTACACTAGAGATGGCCAGCCACTTGCGGATCTCATGTACGTGGTGGACTCACAAGTAAATCCTGCCTGCCTAAATCAAGAAAATCAACTGGATTATGAAATACGTTAAAATATTATGGCACGTGATGCACCAGGATTCGCGTGCTGCGCGAGCGCGTCTCCCCTCCTCGTTCTTGAAGTTGAATGGCCTCGCCACGTCTCCTTCGTACAGTGTTATAGTTCCACCATCATTCCTCCAGCAGCATCGAACAGAGAATCTGGTGCTATTCTGATGCTCAACTGCAAGGGAAAATGACGCCGAGTGTAGCAAGTTTTCGACGGATACCTACTCGACGGCTACTTCAGCTCGCCGTCTGTTTCGTTCTTCTCCCTATCATTTATGTTTTGGTGCGGGGCTACATTCGCTACTTGCTGTTCTACTCGTCCGGCGAGTTCGTGCAGTATCATATGGAGATGACGCCGGCCATCGTTGCTGCAGGTGAGTCTTACTCAACACCTTCGAATGGTACGAGCGTTTCCGGAAGGTGTACTGATTCGCTTATTCCGTCCCAGATGCTCCTGTTAACGGCGTAGAATTTGGTTACTCAGCAGTCATTTTATACCTGATTAATGCCTCTCGGTTACGCGAGTTGATGTTGTCGCTTTATTACGTCCATCATAACGTACCAACGCGAGAGTGGCCAATCATTCTTTTCTACGCAGATGACATGGACGACGCAACCGCCCGCGTCGAGTTCATGCTCCGCCTTTACGATTTCCTTGGTGGCGGTCGAAAAGCACGGCAGTTCCTATCACGAATCGAGTTCGAGCGCCTGGAGTGGTCCCTTCCCACTGGCTTATCGCAGAACAAGGTCGACGTAGATCCGGTGTTCATTCACGCGTGGCCAGGTTATCACCTTATGAGTGGCTTCTTCGCGACGCGGATCTTTCATCATCCTCGTCTCCGCGACGTCACATATTACATGCGTCTTGATACGGATTCATACATCTTCAAACCCCTCTGCTACGACCCGCTGGAGATCTTCCATGAACGGAATAGGTCGTATGGATATCGCTCACGAGCGTCGGAACCAGCCTGGTTAACCCATGGCATGTGGCAATTTACAGATGCTTTTGTACGCTCACGGTCGGACATCGAGAAGAAACTAGAGAAGAATGTATGGACTTGGCCATCAGGCCGAGAGCCCAAACAGATGAAGCATGCTCCGTATCCCACGTACAACAGCGATTTTGAGATTGTCCGACTGGAATCGTTCCGCAGGTCGGACGTGCGAGAGTGGCTGAGTGAAATAGATCGTGACCCAGAACGGATATACAAGTACAGGTGGAGTAAGTAGTGTTTGATGTTATCTTGGTTGATGCACTTCTAATGATATGTTATGAAGGCGATGGTGCCATTCGCTATGCTACTGTCAACATGTTCCTAGACGTTGAGAAGGACGTCGAGGAATACTGTGGGCTACAGTACTGGCACAATGGCGTTGCGGGTAATTACTGTCCGTGCGATAAATAGAGAAACGGAATGTGGCGATTCCCCCGTGGTATGGGATATTTTGCGCAGTGGTTACTGTTTATTGGGTGTTCCATCCACTCGTTATCGACCATGATGCGAAATCGCAAGCTGTGTAAACGAATGATTGACACCTGTGGGGCTGTTACTACTTGTCGACTCCGCCTGTTTCCAAGTGGAGTGCAGGTTTGCTGTTGATAGGAGACTGCATGGAACTTTGCATGACAACTAATCCAATCACGGACGCGTCCAGCCCACCCGCCCCAGCGTAAAGAAATACGCGCTAAAGTCAACGCCGCCACATAAGAAATTGACCATCTTCTCCACTGTTGCGAGGGGGGTTCAGCAGCATTTCCCCTTCTGCGGCTGAGGGCGCGTTATGCCTGAGGCGACGCGACCTGCGCCACGTCTCTTTGGTTTATTTAAGAGAAGGCAGACATCACCATTATCACGCTTACCCGTAAAAGACTTCCGACCTCTGAATGTGGACGTCCCAGACGTGGTCCTCCCTCGGCGATATAGAAGACACGGTGTCTTCCTCACCGGCTTTAACTTGGGCATGGAGAAGCTTGAGGCGATAGAGTCGCCTTCGACACCTCGGCCGTGTTCCGAGTTTCCGTTGAGGGCCGGGCAGACAGTGTACGTGGGTCGAAGAACGCCACGTTTCTATCTGACGGCCCTGAGGAACCTTGTCAACAAGTTCCTGCGGCGACCAAGAAGCTACACCTCGGTCCAATATACGAAGAGGCGCAGGCGTCTCGTCTTGGATATTGTACGAGATTGGCTAGGGAGGAGGAAGAAGTCACGTTGGATTGAACCTCGAAGGCACGATGGAAGGGACTTAAAGTTATTTTATGTGATATTTAATAGTACGTCAACTTCTCGGTCCGTGCAACGCAGAATCTCATGTAACCCGTCTTACAGTGATTGACAAACGGTTCCAAGGCGCTCGTATTCGGTACAGGGAAGAGAAGACGAGTAGCTGTGTGTATTATAGAGTAAAATGTTTGTGGGTGCCTCACTGATCCGCTCAGCCTCGATGCTCAATCTGCGTTTGCGTAAACAGTCGAACATTATCGTCGAGGCGACGTGGAAGTTCTAGAGCGCGACCTTTATTCGGCTGTGAAAGAGATGCAGTACGAGCTCGAATTTGAATATGCCACTCGCTACGATGCTCAGTTCACAGAGCTATTTCACAGTGAGTGGGTTTTGTAGCGAGTATCCCTCGGTAAACACTGACCAAAACTTGCAGTTCTCGACAAGAAGTATCCAGGTGCCCGCGTAATGCACAAAGAGGATAAATATGGTCGTAAGCACGTCAAAGGTTCGCCACTTTTTTCTGCGTTTGTCAGCGGTCATGAACTTGACGTCACGGCTTACCAGTGGATCACACCATCTGCGGGTTTCGGACTTGTGGTCGAACCACGGAAGAAGCTATCGGTGTTTTGATGGACCTTTATAGCAATAACATCGCCGCAAGAACCGATAGAAAGATGAAGCGATGGACGGGTATTTTTGACGGTGAACTCGTTCTATTGATTCCTGCATAGTGCGCAGCGCCCTGACGTAATTGCTCTTCTAGCCATGGAGGACTTCTATCCTGGCAGCAGGCTTTTCTACAGCAAAGTATCCTGTGGTTCTTGGCATGCGAAAAGTAGGTCATGCTTCCATTGCACAAAAGGAAACGGTGCACTAATGAGATTGCGTGCAGTTGTACATGAGGTTGAAGATGTGATCGCTACTGGGAGAAGTTGCACGTTGGAGTTTACCCTCGCACAGTTGAGGAGTGACTTGGAGCGTTGTATCGTCCATCTTCGAGACACTCGGGGGAGTGTTCGCCGTTGGAATTGCTAGTTTCGTATCGAGATTATTCGAATAGCTTTGTTCCAGATGCGATGCTGGTCCTTGCCGCTTGTATTAGTAGATTTGGATTCGTGGATGATACAGGCTCGTCCTGAATAGTAACATACTTTCTATCCCGCCGCAAAACATTCATACAAAGTAGCACATGACATGATCTAGACATAGCAAGAAATCAAAAGGTCGATCATCACTGTTGCACGACTCGGAACTGTTTCTCCAATGCTGCGGCGACCTCTGCTGCTCTCGGGCGACGCGGGGGTTCCTCTTCAAGACAGCTTTCAACCAGCGTCCTATACCATCCGGAGTCGCTGGATCGCTTCTCTGCCACAGCTCAGCGCGTCCCGCCTGTACTGGAGTTCCGTGCTTGGATGCGGCAGTGGGGGACGAAGTTCGCTGCGTCGTTTCATATATATCTGGGAAACCATCAAACCTCTCTTCCGCGAGTGCCCAAAGCACCATTCCAAGGTTCGCCACATCAAGAGCCGTCCCAATCTCGTACGTCGACTTCCTCGAGCGTTCGGGAGCCGCCCACCGTTTCGAATAGCGCATGCCGGTTGGAGACGCCGCCCCGCGAAAACCGGCCAGGACTAAACGCGTGTTCCTCGAATTATTGGAAGTCGTATCACTCCCCGAGACCAATACATTTCGCGGATTCAGGTTGCGAAGAGTCAACGGAACAAGAATCGCACTCCCATCGTGCAGCGTGGCGACCGCCCGAGCAAGCTGCGCGGCCCAGCTGAGCTTGTCCCTCCAGTCTGGCTGTCGCGGGAACACGACACTGCCAATGTTGCTCAAATTCGCCAAGCCGGAAGCCAATTGGCTCCGGTTTGTAAATATCTCCTCAATGCTTCCGAATGGCTCGAATGGTGAGAGGAAACCCCGAAGGCGACCACGGGTGTCCGTGACGACTGCGGATACGCGCAGAGTTTCCGCAGCTTCATTACCATGCACAGGGGATTGTAGAAGTAGCTCTATCTCGTGAGTCGTCGTTTCGTAATCCCGTCCCGCTCTTTTGAAGGCGAAGACGCCTTCATGACCATTCCATACAACCCTGTCTATACCCTCACGCATACCAAATCGACCAGCTGGGCCTAAACGCTTCAGAGACGCGGTTTGTGCCATTTGCGGACGTGACGCAGAAATTGCGTGTGGAATATCGCGGAACGGAAAAATGAGCTCGTTTTCCTCCATCGCTGAGAATGTTACTCTGTTTCCGGCCACTGTGCGGACGCTAATTCTCGTTGCAGTCACGAAGAAGCGATCAAGCGACGCAAGGGCTTCCCTTGCTAGACTTAGAAGCTGCGTTTCTATACTAGATCGTGTCTCCCATCGTAAATCACCTTCGTCGTCGAACGCTTCCAATATGCGGGTCTCCACTGCATCCGGTATGCCTGGATTGCTGTCTAGGCATAGCACAATAACGTCAGAGGCTGGATCATCATAGGAATCTGGCGTTGCGCAGTAATAGATTTTCGCAAGGAGTCGAGACAGATGGGCATTAGTTTTGTAGGAAATCCGACGGAGCGACAGCTGTCGACTGGAACGGTCTAAAGAAGACCACCGATTGGCTTGGTGTTAGGTCACAGAGTAATCAATATGCGCCATTTTACTTGCCTGCCTCACTCAATCTGCCTAGAAAGATGTCGTGTCTGTATTAGAAGGACGTAGAACAACAAATTAGCGACTCACGTCCAGCTGATGTCGAAGCTTTCTCCCATAGGCTCATCTTGAAATTCTGGCTGGGACGAATACAGCAAGCTCGGGAAAGTATAGGAACAATGCGAGTATCACCGAGCGGTCAAAGCAGTGATAGCACCAGGTACGAAAACTTGAGGCTAACCAGATGCTTTTATAGCAAAGGAAATAGTGATGGTAGTCGAGTGCACCAGACTAAGTAGCCAAACTGATGGGTCCTCCTCGTCAAGTTTGCTCACCCCTAGTAGCTCGCGGTTGCAGTCTTCAAATTGATTGCTTGACGGAATATCGGGTAATACGGACGACCTCACGTACGTTTCCATTTGTGCCGTTTGGCTCCGGCATGGAGTCGATATGGCGGGATGGCACCCTGGACAAGTTCAGAAAGGGGTCACCGCGTTGCATCCAAACCCCCCATCTTCGTCGCCTACCGCCCAGAAGTCAATTGAATTCAATTGACGAAGTCATTACGACCCTGGTCTTCTGGGAGCATAAACAACGGCATGATGGAGCGGGCCTTGATTCCGATTCTGAGAGTGAGTCAGCAAAGCTAGTCAAGTATAACAAAGATAGACCGCCCCTTTGCCCAACTGGCATCCGCGGCAAATTCATCGTTTCACATTACTAGAGTCCGGAAGGAATGTGAGAGATGAGAGAGGTCACCACGAATCGAATCGGGAAAGTGATAATCACGTTTCCCATGTAACGAGAGGCGTCGTGTATCGCACGTGGAATACATATCTAGCATATCGCTCAGCCAGAAAAGCCAATTGAATGAGGAACCTTATCTAAATTACGTCCTTTCAAACTACGCGCTCGCTCCTTGCTGCTCTCCAGAACACACGAGCCGCGGCACACAGAATAGAAATCGATGTTCTAGGTCTTCTTCAAGCATCTTATGCGATGAGATTCATGTCTAAGCCGTCCTCAAGGTTGGCCAGTTTAGGTTTGAAATGGCTCGGGTACGATACTGATAGAGTCGCTAGTGAAATGAAGCTACGGTGAGGAATTAATGCGCCAGAAACCTAATCAGCCAAACCTTGAATCATTACATGCTTGTTGTGCGGATTTAGCAGAAGTCGTCATTACGGACAACGTCGGGCCATTTTACGTCCCTGCCAGCCGAACTTTGTAACAAACAGTGACGAATGTTGCTCAACTTTTACTCGTTGAGGGTGAGGATTGAGTAATCGTTATTACAACTCTCCCCTCATGCCTCGGAATTGTGATAACCTCATACAAATGGGTCTAAAGTACATACTTACAAGTTGCTTTTACTTTCCGATTTCCGAGTAACAGAGACAGACAATTTGAACACATCCAGGCTCTATTTCAGAAAAAATGTTCAGTAGCAGGGAGGAAGTGGCAAGTGGCAAACACCACTCCAGACAATCATCCCATCCCAATAGGGATGAAACCTCACGTGACATAGCACCCACAAAAAGTAACGCAAGGAACGAATCACTTTCTTGAATCATACTTCTACTATGTTTTCCCTCCCGAACAGATGTGCATGATAGAAAATCCATCAAGGAATGAGGGAAAATTGCGATTATCGGGGTGAAGTTATAAATAAATCGACCACTCGCCGTGGAGTCAGGAACTCAAGCCAGGGTATTCAAGCTGTCGGTGAGTGGTGGATATTAAAGTATGGCTATACACAATACGTTGAAGAATTCCATGTTCGGCTTGGAGGACTGAGGAGAAGCGTGTACCGTGACTCCTAAATAGCTTGTGCCTTTGTCTGAGAATAGGATTTGTCCGTCTCGAGATCAATATCGGATTCGGGCCTCCCTGTACCCTGTCGAAGTCGAAAAAACGGTAAAGAATAAGACGAAATGTCAGAGCCATGTCATAGCGGAGTAGTACAGTAGCGAACCTTTTGGAAATCACTCGGGCCGTGGTCAAGTATCGTCTCTGTATCCACTTTTATAGTGACTATGCGCTGTCCACCAGATGCCTACCAACGCACTGTTCACCCGCCGCAAACTCGGAATACAGAGAGGTAGGACGTACATGCATTGAATACGATGAAATTTCTGGTCGGTTATCCCGCAAATCTGTCATTCGGAAGTTACGTCCCGGCGTTCCACTGTTGTCAGATGCAGTTGCGCCACTGCTCTTGGTTGAGCGTGCATTCAAGCTTCAAATACAACAAATTAGTGTTAGTTCATTCTCAGAAATGCGGCCCGATCTGATGCGATACGTACGACGACATCACAGAACTCATGTATACTTGAAACATCCTTGATAAGACATGGGAATAATATCAAGGAGAGGCCAAAGTACTTACACCGCACAAGTACCATGTAAAACAGTACGTAAACGAACGTATTGGGCGCCGCAAGGCTCGTTATTAAGCACAAGACCGCACAAACAGCGGTGAGGGCTCCAGTATTCATCACGAACGCGATAATTTTGCTCGCAGACGGGTCATTCTTCTTAAACCCGGTCCTGGTGGTTTGGAATAGGTAGACCAGCGTCGAAGCAATTACTATGTCCGTGATTGCCGTCACGATGAGGTCAAGACGCAGGAAAGTGCGTATTGAGCGAAGCCCTTCTAGCGTTTCCACGGTGTGCAGCTTGACGTAATAGAGGATTGTGCAGGCGAGCTGAGCAAGGGCCAGCACGCCCGTCACACCCGTCTGGATAACATTCTTCTTACTAACTAGTAGCACCACGAGTTGAGCAGACGATGAAGAAGGATAAAGGAACTGGCAGCGTACGAAGATATATCCTGTCAACAAAGATAGACTGCACGATAAGTGCCACGACACCAGTTATGACGACTGAATCCCGAAACAATCTACCATGGTGCATTTCCGCTGTCAGACCTCCTAATAAAAAGAAAGGAAATTGATTCACGTCTCCAGCGTCCGAAGATACTCGATGTCGGCATAATGAGTGACAAGATATCTGTACACGGCCCCGAGTACGAATGACTGATGAACGGTCTCAAGCGCCCACACCGAGAAGACCTGGCCCTTCAGGTACAAAGAATCGGCAGTATATCTCTACATCGGTAGGTCGTAAGCTGGGAAGCGAGAAAATACGTGAAGCAAACGCACATCGAAGTAGTAATACACTTGAACAGTACCCGCGCCCCATAAGCTAACATCGAATAGTGGTCAGTTCCATCAAACTCTCGCGGGAACCTCATGAAATTGTACCCCATCGCCAGTCTAATGAAGGCATGTATGTTAGCTGAGACTCCAGGAATGACTAAGGAGGTGTACTGACAATCCACCAACGGTCATGCATCCAAACTGCCAGATGTCCCAATCGGTCAATGCCAGGCTAGTATAATTCACACGATACGCACAGTCTCATGTAACGACAAATTTACGCTTGCGCCACTCATGGTGATTACAGGAGGTCCCACAAGCTAACGGGGAATGGCGATGCTGGTTGGATGGATGGTGGAAGCAAAGAGAAAAGAGGGGGGGACCGTACCAAGCGAAATCCGAGCGGAGATGATTTTACGAGAAGGATATCATATCAGCAGTACCGTCTAAACATTCATGTCAAAGTGCAATGTCCAGTCCATTGTTCCTGTGAGGGAGCGTTTCCATTAGAAACAGGAAAAGAGCTGCGCTTATCTCGTTTTGCGATGAAATGAAGGTGAGTTTTCAGTCGGCTGTTACAACCCGTACGGATCAAGTTATTCCCATACTATGATTACTAATCCCGGCCTGGTTATGGATGTAAGGTATTGCCTCAACGGGAAAGAGCATCCGAGACCGGTGATCGGATCGGAATCTGGGATCTGTGTCTCGGAGACGGACTCGGGCACTACTGGACTGGATCGCCGAATCTGCACTTCACCCTGCAACCCCTTTCTCTGATGCTTGTGCCTACGGTGCAGAGCAATGGTTCAAATCAATTCAACCCCACACGAGTAGCATCAGGCTCTTGCAAGTAATACCTCCTCTGGCCGATGCCACAGCCTAGTATACTCAGTGAAGATCATCATCATGGAACACCGAATCCGCAAATAAGCGACTGATTAATTGCATTTTCAAAACATGTTTTGAATGCTACTTTCTTGCGAATTTATAAGCTCCGCAAGCTGATTAGAGCCACAAGTGATAAAGCTAGCGTCTTGTACCTATAACCTGCCATGCATCCTTAACGATTCCGAGTCGATGGTAGCTCAATACCAATTCTTACTAGATTTAAACGTCCTCTAAATCTTTGTGCCCATTGGTCAACATCCTTAGCCTTCCAGATGCCTAGATGGCGCGTCCCAGATCGGACAGAACGTGACGGCTATATAGAAGCTTCATCCTGATCATGCGCAATACGCGCGAAGGAAAATCCTATCATTATCCAGTGTATGTCGACGTCTCGATATTATGAAAACCGAGATGCCAACTGGCATGGTCATTCGTTAGTCCTGATGTCGTCTTTGTATAGTACTATATTATTGTTATGATTAGGAGTCGACTTTGGATACGTGGTGTGTTCTTTTTACAAGTTGCTTGTAGATAGTAATAATCTCAAACTCCTGATCAATAATAACCTGCAAAATTGAACTCGGTATTTGGTGTCGTGGATTCCACCAGTTTTTCATTTCACAACCATAACTTTTAGCAGTATTAGACCGCGCCTCGCGGCCTTTTTATTTATTATTTTTCTATTTCCTACTGACAGCCTACAGCTCCGACAATCCGACAACACCATGCACATTCATACACCTTACGCGTCTTTCCTCTCATTTTCCCACTTCCTACCATCCTCCCCATCCCTCACTGTCACTTCCGAAACTACGTCTGGAGTACGCTCATCGTGTTCGACACCTTCCCATTCGTCCTCCCTACCTGCTTTCTGGTCTGAATCGGCTTCATTGGCCTCGCCAACAGGCAGTTCAAATTCGTCATGATCTTCATAGTTTGGATCCGTCTTCGAACCGGACTCGAGGAGGTGGCCATGCCGTCCCCATCTACCTTTGTGGCGATGATCGAAATGGCCTCGACCAATTGATGTACCCCTTCGAGGATGTCCACAGTTGAGACGACCAAAATGGCCCATCGGGGGAGGGTGCTGCGGACCGACGCAGGAAGGATCCGGGTGTTCATTCTGCATGAATGAACATGGAGGTGCATGGGACTGACCGCAGAGAAGAGGTGGTGGAGGCATCGGCGGCGAGGATGCCCAAATCCTTCGAAGGGATAGGGACCACCGTGCCCACGTCGATCCGGGAAATGAGAGCAAGAGGGGGGTGGAGGAGGGCGCGGACCAACTGCATGCGGGCCATGAAACTGACCAGGAGGCGGTGGACCATGCGCATGACATTTCCCGTGGCCGCTACGACGACGTTCGTGGTGAGCTGGGAAGTCGGACGTGGTTCTCGCTCTTGCGATTCATCGTTACGTCCGGCCTCGTTCATTTCTTTATCGTGTCTATCATGCTGATGATCCTCCGAGAATCGCACGGGAAGCGATTGTTCGTCTCCACCCGCAGAGGGGGGGGAAGGCTCACTGTAGGCTTGTGGGGCAGGGGGTTGGAGTGGAAACTCTGCGCCATCCCCGACGGGATAACGAGGTCCATAATACTCTCCAGGATGCTCCGATAAGCTGTTCTGTGCCATACAACACGAACATCTCTGAGGCGAATGGCATGGCAAAGGCCTCATGGTATGAAATCCGCAGGGAGGACTGCCGCTCCGGCACTCAAGTAGTCCATTACCCGGTGGACCACAGAAGAATGGGGGAGGGTACGGAAAAGCCCAAGGAGGTGGGTGCATACCAAAGGCAGGGGGTGGTGGGGCAAAGAATCCATAAACGATGCCAAAGCCAGGAAGACCTGGAGTCGGAGGATAGGACCCACCAGTTCCAGGTGGTGAGACGTCTAAAGGACCAGCATAGGAGAAATGGAACTCACCATAATGCGGTCCGCGGGGCGGGAGATGAGAGGGTTGAGATGGATGGTGAAATTCGCCGCCGAAAGGCGGAGGCTGCTGGAATGAAGCTGGGTAAAAGGCAGTCGAGAACATGTTTGCTGGGGGAATATTGTGAAGACCTACCGTGATTTATAGAAATTATTGACTGCGGCGCGGTAGTTTATTTTCGTCCTCTGAGTCAAATAGAGATGCTGCGAGGCGGCCGTAAGATCGGGTCCGTCTCTTAAGAGTCATTAGAAAGTGGACAACATGACTCGTGCACTGTGAGAGCTTGCTGCGCACAATGTCGTAAAACTCCGGATCTTCAGATGATAAGCACAAGCAACTGGGGTTTCGGCTTCGCTGGAACAGCGCTGGTGAGGGGGTCCTGCTTGTAATCATCCTAGACAATTATCAGTTTGCGTGTTAGAAATCATATTCAGAATGATATTCCGACTTGTGAGTTTCAAGTCACGTATACAAGGATGAATTCTGCTAGATACTTCAGTAGTAATATCCACGGAGGCAACTAAAGGCCACTGGTGCAATTCTTGGGCTTGGGAACACGGTACGGTGGTGAGATGATGAGTGCAATCCCTAATGAATGAAAAAGCGTCCGTTCTTCTCACGGTCCATGCCGCATCATGCCGGGGCCTGTACTGCACTTACCGGATGGGTGAAAGTACTGTCCTTCCCCCTCCAGTCCTTCTGCTAATTAACAAACACGTCTCTAAGACGAGTGTCTTTTGGACATTGTCTCTCGTCTAAGGCGGACGAACTATTCTATTTTGGCAAGTCAGCAGTTTGTGATTGGTATCGAAGCGATGGAATGGCTAAGAATAACCATTCTCGGCACGTCCCAACCATACAGTCTGTGAGAAGAGGATTCTACTGTAATTAAATATTCGATACTTTCCCTAGGCCAATTACAATAAAACTGTCGTCATCGACTCGAACTGCTTACTCAGTTCCTCAGTCACTTTCCACGACTACGACGATGCCACTCAAGACCTTCAAACTCATCGACGGCCGCGTTATCCCATGGATAGCATTCGGTACAGGTACGGCTCTGTATCAGAAGGAATGCGTTGAAGCCTGTAGACTTGCTATCTCTGTCGGGTTCAATCATCTCGACGGTGCACAGATGTATCAGAACGAGGAAAGCCTAGGAAAGGCTATCGCATCGTCGCAGGTCCCCCGTGAATCTCTCTTCATAACAACCAAACTCAACACCATTCCGCCTCGTCAAACTGTCGAAGACACCCTGCGCATAAGCTTGAAAAAGCTGCAGGTGGACTACGTGGATTTGTTCCTTGTGCACATTCCCACGCATCACAAGGATAGGGAGGGAGGTTTGAAGCAGGTGTGGAAGGAGATGGTGGGTGTGAAACAGAAGGGACTGACGAAGAGCATCGGCGTGAGCAACTTTAACAAAGCCTATCTCGAAGAGGTTATTAGCGTTGGGTTAGAGAAACCGGTGATAAATCAGGCACGTATGACAGAAGATCATTCCTTCTGCCAAAAACACTTAGCTTGATACAGGTCGAGTTCCACCCATTAGTTGCGACTCGTATGGCCCCGCTCCTCAAGTACATGAAAGAACAAGGGATTATACTTTCTTCATATGGTGGTTTCTCGCCTATCCTGCCTCACCGTATAAAGGACGAGTCTATCAAACCTGTTATCGCCAAACTCACCTCTACACTCGATAAACTCGCTGGAACCCGTGGAGATTCTGTCACGCAGAACCAAATTCTGTTGAAGTGGCTGCAAGCGCAGCACGTTGTCGCGATCACAACGTCCAACAAGGAGTATCGTCTGAAGGAGAATCTAGCAGCGGAAAATTTGCCGGATTTGACCGCCGAGGAGCTTGAGGAGATCGAACGTGCTGTCGGAGGCGCACACTATCGGGCCTTTGTTCGTATCCGCTCCCATCGGTATTCTTTGCACGGGACTCATGTCACCTTTTCTAGCCTTCGTTTGCGTATATGGATAAGAACTAGTCCGTGATAGATAGATAGTGAGCAGCCCTTCCGTTATGGAATTGAGTTAGCTGGTGCTGGTGCTTACCTCGCTCTAGGTCAAACAGTAATAGATTACAAGGAGAATTTCAAATCAAAGGCTTCCTCCAATATCTCCGAGTACCGTCGAGGTCATTACGTTGTACCAGGTGTTTGGCGTTTGGCCTTACAGTATTCCTCGCAGATAATACAAGATTGCATGTCGATGTGATTCGACAGCGGATACGGGTGAAACGCCCAAGGTCAGGCAATTATCTGTTCCTTCATTTTGTCTGAAACCGGCATGAGGCGGTCAACTTGGTAATCGGACCGATGCATTCGGAATTACAATGCAGGAGATGGCTCGAGGTAGTCTGACAAATCCGTGAGCAAGCACTGTCCTCGACTCCAGGACTAGTCGATTTCAATTGAGTGCGTCGTCGCGTTTCGATCTGCCATCCATCGGAGGGATGAGGTGCTCTGACCTAACAGATTCCGCCCAGGTCAAGGACTCAGTGGGGCTCTTGGGAAGTTCATGCGATGGCAAATCACCCCTTCCTGGTTATCATCTCCGTTCCCGTCTTCATCTGATGGCTGAGTTGAGAAAAGAGCTCCTGATTTCCTCCGTGTCTATGAACTCTTCGTCTGGATGATGAGTATACGGCTTGAGTAAAACAAATACCCCATTTGTGAGCCCACGAGACACATTTTCTGTATCGTGAGACAGTCAACGGGCAACCGTCGTGAAACTCGCGAACTTTCTTGTAGAGACATTTTTCACACCTCGTACTAGTATTGTGCATCGGGAAACGAGCCAACCTACCGTCCACGTATGTATCAAAAGAAAAGAGGCAAGTATTGCTAGGCTTGCATAGAAGGTGACTTGTTGAGAAAATCCGCTTCTGCTGCTCAGCAGCACCTGCGCCTACATCCCCGTATAATCACGTGCGCAAGTCGTTCGTGATGTCTGGGTGGGTTCAGTGCATTGTCGCGGCTTGTCGTATCGGAAATCCATCCCCTCCCTCAACGACCCCGACGCTTGCGGTATATAGATGCGACAATCCATACTAGAGTCATACTCGAAAGGGGCCTTCTTCGTGGACGAATATTTCTTGCTTTCGGACATGGAGGTCGTATGTCTGACGCGATTCGGATCACTGACGGAAGCACGAAATGTCCTTGATGAGTCCTAGGAGTCTGTGCAATATACCTGTTCCAAAGGCCCTCGCCTAAGCTCCTATATGGGCGAGTTGCTATCGAGAACGTGAATTCGCAAAGGTCCACCGCTATGCACCGTCACTGTCGACGAGCGAGTCCATTCACTAGGGCCGCCCACACAGCAGGCATACTATATTACTACCACCGGGCGACGTTGCGGTGGGACACCGTTCCAGCGACCTCGTCCTTAGTCGCTTGTCAGAGCTCCAGAAGTGCTTGCTGCTGAACTGGTTTTGGGATGGAGAGTGTAAAGGAGATGAGGACGGGACAGAACTTGAGGGTGTCGTAGGACGACCCCAGCTCGTTCTCCGACCGCTGGCACGCAGTAAATGAAGGATGCTTCATTACGCCCGATCGTGCCTTCTCATGCCGCAAATGTCCTCTCAAGTTGAAGACATCTGAAATAGTGGTACAGGCTAAACTTGACCTGATCCATGATCCCACGTAGGATGGTCGAGATGACCATCTGGGATGCCATCTACACCGTCAGCAAAATTGTCAAGTTCAACTCTCGAAGCAAACAACTGAACCGATGCAGTCCGGTATGTCCATTGCGACTGAACCTGTAAATACGTCTGATATCGATGTCCAAACAGGGTCCGTCGCTACAAGGCCGTAGGGTACCCATAAAGCCTGAAAGAAAAACACAGACGACACCGCGCAAGGAGTTATCTCCCGAATTACCGAATTTACCACCAGCACCTCTAGCTCAACTGGGTCTACGCTATCTTGACAAGGCTTCGACTGTCATGCTCTGCTGACTGACGGGATTCGCGCCGTGCAGGATGAGGGCGAGGACCAGCACACAGACGTGTCACGCGCTAGCCCTAGAGAGCCAGAATCCAAGGCGGACACGGTGGAATATCGGGATGCATGTAGCAGTACCCCTACACCCAGGGTTGTCTGAGACGATCAATTTCATTTGGGATTTCTCGGAAGATTGGACGACGAGGGCAGCGAACGTGTCCAAGCATCAGTACTGAATATGGGTGAGCGAGAAGCGCGGCTTGGACAGGGTACTCCCGCTACATGAGTCTACCGGTACCGACGTCCAAGAGGAAACCAAACAAAGAATCCCAGAAAGTACTGGGGTGAGATATTTCTGCAGCATCGTTCTTGACGAAGGAATTGCAGGTGGGTGTGGGGCTGCCATCTGTCCCTCAAGCCTCATAGGCTTTGGACCGAGCCCTCATCAATTCCAGTTTATTCCGTCTGCTGCATCTGCGCCTGATCTGTGTGCGACGACTCCTATTGCACCATTTACTTCTATTTCCCTTTTATAACCACTCCGTAATGCTACGTCGAGGGCATCTGCTCGTTTTCTACGGTTCACACTTCCACCGTCACCTATTAACGGCGAGAACCGAAACCACTCAACGCCAGCACACTCAATCCCTCGGTGTGGAGTCGACAAGTCTTGTCCACCGACCATGATTCTTCCACTACCACCCAAGAAACCACCTCCACGTAACAGCACTTCACTTCCATCTTTCATTTCCGAGAAGCACGGATTATGGAGACATGTCACCAACTCAACTTTCTTCATTTCCACGCCCTGCGCTTGTTCGATTACTCCAGATGGCTCGGTCCTCTACGTGCCTTGCTGTGCCCCTACTTCCTATCAACACGAACGTGCTTCGGTTCTCTGACAGCCAGCGTCATGAGTAGAGTGACGTCTGTAACCAACGCGCAGATATTGAGCACGGACAACAATTCACCGCTCCTTGATGGACTTCTCCAATCTACGACACCTACTTCTTCTAGCTATGAGGATGCACTCAGGCACTGGTCATCAACTTCAGTCACAATTGCGCGTTATCGGAGCAGCCATTCTCAATGCTTCGGAGGCGATGACCCGGCTGGACTAGCCGAACTTACGAACGAGTCGCCGCGTTCGCAGATCCTCATGCAAGTTCCTTATCTCCCAGCCTACGATATCTATCTGTCAAACGCCGTCTCGTTCATGCGCCTGGCTACGAGCTTTCGCTAGAGTGATTGCGGATCATCCCCATTTGGCTCATACTAGATTCTATTCGTTGACGAGTTAGTAACACGGAGATTCGACAACGCGACGCTCACAATCCTGGCGTCTGGCCCATTGCCTCGCGCTACATCCTGCTGTCTCTCCTGTCAGCGAGCATCAATGTCATACTCAAGAGATGGTGGTATATCTAGCTCGTAAACGGATTAGACCTTTACACCGTTGGTTTTTACCTGAAGAACGTCACGGGCAACGACGAGTATCGATTCGGACTTGAAATGTTGTCGAAGGACTGTTAGAACTCGACAATATGTCTCCTATTTATCAACCTGGTGCGATGAAACCGCCAGACCCCCTACGCTCGCATTCATCCATTTGAAATCTCCTAACAACATCTCGGGCGATCGGAGGTGTCCCTTGGCTTATGCGCATCCTCCTGAAACCATTCCTTTCCACTATCAGTGGTGAGATGGCGCGGAATTGTTTGTCGATACGCTCTGTTCTGCAAGTGGAAGGTCAGCAGCGTGGACCTGCGTCCCCCTATCGATCAGTGGAGACACGACAGAGGATGCCCACAGTTCAGCCTACCGACGGTCTTCAGTCGGATGCAGATGGCTACTGAGAGTGCCCAGTGCAACCTGATTCGACGAAATGACGCTGGACCAGTGTCTCTTTCGACGCCTTTTCCCTTCTTCGAAGCTCAGACCAATGGACGTATCCGTGAAGCTGGCGGCACACCGTATGCGCATGTGCTCGATATTCTTATGCCAATCAAAAACATTGAGGGTACCCTGCAACATGAAGCGCAAACGTGTGCGGCGAAACACATAGCGCTACTCAGCACGGCAACCGGCTGCTCGGGTGCAGCCGAAGGCGATGCGGAAGCAGTCGAAACTTCCGGTCTGGTCGATATCGGATTCGGACTGGAAATCCACTCGGGTCCATTCCGAATCTTACGTGGCCCCTGCCATTACCTGTCCTTCCTCTTCCCTCCGCCCAATCCGTCACCTTCCGTTCCTCACGTTCCTCACTCCGGATTTCGAATATGTTGCAAGGATTCAGTTCGAGCAGCCGGGTGTCGCGGTTCATAGCGTGATCGAGACGTCCACAGATGGCCCTCGTTACGTTCGTGTGCTCATTCCACGCCTTTCTGGAAGATGTGCGACCCGAAGGCTCGACTGCGTCGGGCTTTTCCACCTGTTTAACCTTTTCCGACGTTTTTCTGTGATTTCAGGATTTATCCTCTCCGTCTCTCATAATGATTTTTCTGATTCCACAACAAATCTCAGCAAGCAATTGGCATGCCTTCGTAAATTCGTTGGGAGGATGGGAGGTCTCCGCCCCAAGTACGTCAGTTGTTCATTAATCAACTGAAGTATTAATGATCGATACACCCTGAATGAATAGAGATCTTTGAGTCGTTTATAAAAGGTCAGGAACCATTTCACGGGTGAATGCATATGATACGTTGTTTCGTCACGCAATCAGTTGCCCCAGCCACCAACTTATTAACTAGTTCTTGGGCGACTCTTACGTTGGGACCTTGATAGCGGCGCTTGATCAAGCTCATCACACGCGCTCAATTCCATGCGATCGTGAGATACAGTCGAGATGGTAGCTCACAACGTAGGGAATTGATTCTATCTGTGATGGAGTTTGAGCAAGATGGAGAAAACAGCGAGGGTCGCCAGGAATCTATCACTTGGGCTGAGCGATACCGAAGGATAGATCGCCTGATCCAATCTGTACTCTACGTTGTTACTACTGCTTCACTGGAGGCAATAACATTCTCCTGTGTCTTGACTATGATATTAGTCGCACGAGCAACTTTCCCAAGTTATGTTCTCACCGGGTATCTTATCGCTAACGATCCTAACATCCTTTCCTTCTGGCAAGAGAAGGGAATAGAATGCAACAGTGGTTCGTCTGGCCGGCTTCGGTGGTCCAACCCAAGTTGCGCTCTGCCCCCGTCCCTAATTATTCTCTTCCCGACGGACGACGGCGTGTCGCTTCTGGCTCGTTCGATCCAACGCGATCTAAGTGGGGTGCTGATTACGATAGGTTTTTCGTGGGTCCACTTGAAGGAGCCCTTCGCTCGACGAACCAGTTGCTGAGACCAGGCCAGCACAATTTCAAATATATCTTCTATAGCTATTCTTTGCCTCATACCATGTATTCTAGTAATCGTTCCCGTTCACTTTCCCCGACCTTCTCTTCTTTGACTGCGGATGTTATCTTGTCTCGAGATGGTCTTCTAACACCGCACAGTCAGATGGGAATGCATACCCTTTACTATTTTGGATTTGCCTCAGTCCGAGAACAACGGTGAGCTCAGAACCCAAGACAAGCCAATTAGGCAGCGGGGATAATCTTCTGTAAAATACAAAATGCGTGTGGCAAGAGGACCAATAATTACTCAGAATTATGGTCCATATCTGATTATTCTCGTAGGTGAAATTGTCGCCCAGCGAATAAAAGTACCATTAATGTCCATCAATCCAACCATCCGCCCAATGAGTTAGACAAGAACTGCGAAAACATGCGTAAAGTAAGAAACTAGAGGCGGATATGCAGCGTGACGTTCGTCCGAAGAGTGCAGCATTAGGAAATCATGAACATGATGTGAAGGAGCCTGGTCACAACATCGTTTACCCAACAAGCCCCGTGTCCGGATTTAAAGCAGTATATAGCGGGCACAGCTTGGACCATTGGGCTATTGAAATAGAAGCGGTTCAGATACTCGTAGCAATTGATAACAAGAGCGAGACTTACGGCTTACTGGATCCGCCGCACTGACGTCTGGTGCATCTTCTGCGAACACTATTGCGAGCCCTCTAACAGCATCATTAATAAGCGGATATCCAAGTAATCGCAAAAGAGCGGGCTTACGCGTCCAAATGCCAGTCAATATGGCAATGGAAGAACCATGGACCGGGGTTATCCGTAACAAAACGAATGGTAACGTTATCGCCAAATTCACCGAGATTGACAACATCCCTTCGGATGGGGTTCTCGAAATTGTACGTCGAACTACCAGCGACACGTACGACGTCGAAAGCATGACCATGAAGATGCATCGGGTGCTAGCCATGTGAAGTAACCAATCAGTGTCGTTGAATCAGACAGTAAAACGGCGACCTACCGGGAAAGCTCCCGGGAAGTTGACCTGCAAGAAATAGTTGAGTTTGATTTAAACTACAGATCAGCCAACGTAGATGCATACCTCGACGACCTTGTTCGGCGGAAGGCTGTAAATTGATCCGCTCGGCATGATTCTTCCGGGGGCGATGGCCCCGCTGAGGATTTGCAGAAGAACGGGGACGGACGGAGGCTGGAGAAAGATATATCATCCGTTCGGAAGCAATGGTAGACAAACCTACAATGAATGAGACATCGTTTATCGTGAAATTTCCGGTAACGGCGTCCTAACAGAGGAATAAATGACTCCGTCAATGACTGGAGAACGAAAAAAAATGGAATAAACACACCCTTGCTATGGCCATCTGGATATTAATGTCTGCTCCGCCAGGGAGAGGTTGTCCCGGCTACAATGTAAGATTAGCCCTGTAAGTAGTGGCGATGTTATGGTAGATGTACTGACAGCGCCGGGATTTATTAACGGCTGAAGAGAGATGCAGACACTGAGTATCTAAGGTCTCCTTGAGGATGAGCAACTTTATCTTACAATCACATTGGCCTCGTTTAACTCGACAGGGTTTGCAACCGGAGTGGAGGTGGGTTCTACAACCGGCGCACCATCGTATCGCAGGATGGCGGAATTGACCCCTGAAACGTAATCAGATGGTGGCGAGCGCACGACAAACACGAGTAATGCTCACCCCCATCTGTAGTCGTATTACCGTCACCCCTCACTGGAATGGCACGGATCCCTTGAAAGATAACTTATCAGAGACCGTAAGCGAAGAGATCTCTCTAATACGTACAGTAGTTGTCAACGGGTTGATCGGCATTGACCTGTGGGTATTAGTATTTGCCCATTTCAAAAATCAAAAAATGAGCTTACTACGACAGAGTATCGCTGGCCTGTAAAAGGAGTTCATTCCTTAGTTGTCTGTTTGGCCGGACTAGTCACTCACCAGTCTGAATTTCAATCGAGTCAACAGTGTAGGGCTGAGTCTCAATCCCATCAGTCTCAATTACAGTCAAGCTATGCTGGTCGATAGAAAATGAATATCTTTTATTCCATTCATGAGTTGTAAAATAGTTTGGTTTGTTCGAACCACTCACGCTGGAAGGCAGCTCATGCTGACAATACGAAATCGGTGTCTACGATGAACAGGACAAATCTAAGATGGGCTTTACAATCCATCAACGACTGAAACTTACCTCTTGCCAGGTTGAGCACGAACGACTGCCAATGGCGCAGGTGGGCCCCTGGCACCCGCACACCGCCCAAGGCCATTTATCAGAGTGGAATCTGGAATGCTGTAGTTCAATTAGATCCAAGCGCTCTGTTTCAACAGTCAAGAACTCACGGAGAAAGCTTTCCAGGGTTCCTTGTGATTGTGAAGGTGACCGGTAAGGAACGTAAACCATTAGGATAAACAAAACAGTGACTTACGGGAATAAGACGCTCGACGGCTATTCATCACAAATTAGTTCGGCGTTGTGCGCCTTTTTGAAATAAAATACAAACCTCATGGTACCAGTCTGCTAATGTAATAACCGTGGATTCTGAATTAAGGGTGCTTAGTTGCGGACATATCCAAGGAACGATGCAACTTACCGTCGTCGATATCGTAGAGATGCTGCAAAGGGTCATCGGGATCTAGTGGGTGTAGAGCGTTACACGAGTTCTTGGGTGTTACGCAACCTTCGACGTACCATATATTACCAACGGACCCCTAAATAATATAGTCAGTGATCAGAGCGCTGATTTGAAAGCCGAAAGCCCCACATGATACTGACCGTAGTCCATCACAATACTGAGTCGAAAGATGCGAATGATACCAATATGTTCCCGACTGATTCGGCACGATGAAATCATAACTGCGGAGTTAATGAATCCTGAGTTCTCAATCCGGAATTCCTAATATGAAATGGCATGCGTACAGAAATGAATGTTCCGGTACGATCGGGCACTGGTTCACAAATGCGACCTGGAGGTGGACCAAAATTAGAACACCGAGAACAAGTCCTGAAATAACACCAAACATACGCCGTCGTACTGATTTTGATGCGGCTAGAGGGGACGCGTGTAAGCACACGAACGAACGGACCCGAAGAAATCTCACCTGGAAAATACCATGCCAATGCTGCACATGAAATACAAGTCAGTACTTGAACCGAAGAGCTATCAAAGACGTCAGCTCACGATGGAAGTGGACCTGGGCATAATCGGGTCGGTGAGCTGATCAGAAACGTTCAGCTGCGGATGCAAACATTCGCTTGGAAGTCAGAAAAAGTGTCAAGAACCAGCCGCATCGAAGAAGGCACCTTGAAGTGAGCATTAGGAGCAGTAGCACTGATTAACGGGGCCGGGAATTGACCATTGACAACCACAGCCCTGTCGTATTTCGTTAGATGCACTGAATCTCTCTGAGAGTCATCAACACTCACGAGCGAATGAATCCGTCGGGTGCGACATTTGCATGACCGATCGTTAATGTTCTCTCCACTGTTGCTGCGAGTCCCCTCTCCCAGAGCGTCATGGAAAGCAACATTTGAACCACTCGTCGGCTTGACATGTTTGGAGACATGAGAAAGTAGCGGGGTGCTTGTAAGAGTCAAGCGGACTCCCGACAAGAAAGGAGGGGGTGGAGAGGCGAAAGTGCACTGGATATCTGATCGGTTCAATGGCTTTTTGTACTGAAATGCATCTGGTCCCGCTGTACCAGTTTCAAATACTCTTCCCTCCGTCGGCGCGCGTCCTTTCGTGAGATCATTGCCAGTCCTCCTAATAATAGGGAACAAATGCGGCGAGCGGATTACCTACCGAGACATGCATAGTGCCCCGAGCAAACCATTTCGAGAACTGGGCTGCATCTGATCTTGAAAAAGTTACAAGAACCTTGATGCAAATTGAGGGTATGCCATGCCACGCCACTCCTTGGCTCCGGAATAAATAGAGTGTTTCCACGGAATATCCAGAGATACATAAGAGGAGATTGCGCTACCGGTGGCGCATCTAATCCGAAATGCATGGTACCGACTGGAAAGAGAAAACAGCAATAATTTAGTGCAATTGATGATTCCGGGTCCTCGTTGATAGGAGGTGGAACGTAGCAGATGAGTCACGGACGAAGAGAGGCGCCTGGTTGTACAGCAAAGCGCAGAAAGCCCACTGGTATGCGAGGCATGACGGCATTATTGCACGCCGCACTTTCGTAAGAATACCCTACGTCGAGAAAGTCTTCTATGCGGTTTTCTTCTGGATGGAGGCGACGCAAGAAATCGGCACTGAGGGGAGCTCGGAAGTCACCATGAAAGGGAAAGGTCAGCATCGGTTACTTACCATTGTATTGTTACGTAATCACATAGAGCTTATTCCCCTTATGGAAACCTCTGGTATCCACTATATACTGGTTTCCGAGCCGAGGGTCCAGCAGCCTTGAAGAAGCTCGAGTCATGCTATAGTAAATAAAGGCTGCATCAAGTTCGAGGGGATGCCGCTAATTAGGAGCGCTGAAGAACCTCACTAAAGCCCACAGGGGGCTCGCCGTCGATGAGTTTGGGCGGTGCTGAATTCATTTCTCAGGAACACGAGAACGGAGTTGCGATGCATATAGCGTCCTCGGTCATACTGGTCCTATTGCATGACGGCGACGTGGTCTCAAATTTGGGCGTGCGTGCAACGCAGGATGCTCATGCCGTTGCCGCGCTAAACGAAGGTTGGCTGTCATTTATTGACCATGTGCATGGAGTTACTGTTGATGCTACGCAAGTGTACGGCTTCTAAACTAATTAGACCATTGCGATAGAGACAAAGTGAGTTTCCCTTAGGGATAGTACTAGTGGAGAAGTTAAGGCGGTAACGAACGCGAGACCGTCCTGTGCGGGGAGATCTCACGACCTGTCGCACTACTCAGGTCAGGAACAGCTGCACATAATAAGTTCGGATTCAGATCTAATATTAAGACAAAGCCACGTTCAAATCCGAATGAAACTCTACAAATCATGAAGGACTTCATAAATGATTGCTGTGAAAAATAACGTATACACGAAGTGATCCAATCTTCCGATGCCCGAAAATATCATTGATGACTTCTGAGGCGCTTGCAGAGGGTATGCTATAAACAGCTCAAGCCATATCGCCTTGAAATTAGTTGCAAAGTTCGCCAGACTCAATTACGCGTCATATCTGCGATGTTGATTCGGAGATTAGTCGCGGCTCTTTCCTGCACGTTACTGAGCGAGGAGAGCTCGGAATTCTCGAGCATGTCCCAATACCTTTCCCAGCTATCTTGTCTGCATAGTCTGTATACCATAGGTGTAATGCCCAAACGTACATTTGTAACCGGAGACCCCCGGAGTTATTTCGGACTGCGCTGCGCACGAAAGCTTCTGCACAATTCGAAGGACTCGAACAAGGTGTATGGTGACCAAAATGCTCATGCCTTGTCCTTCCATCCGCCAGATCTCGTACCGTTGTAGAGCAAAAAGGATTACCCGGGCAAGGTTCCTGCTCGAATAAGCTCTAGCTCTAGCTCTGATAGAGGATCAGTCGAAAGGCAATCAAATACAGTAGTAAACCTTGCCTTTTCAAGCCCGGTTGTTCGCATTTTAAACGTTGATCCCAATGTAATGGAGAGGATCTCATTTTGCAGACATCCTACTTTCGCAGAAGTCACCAACGAGACCTGTGCGGATTGATAACAGGTCTTGCGGAAAGGAACAAAGATGTCCCGGAGTGCAAGATACTGTATAGAAGATAAAAAAGGTGATATTCCAGCCGTACTTGAGGAACTCATGGCATCCATTAGCGGACGATACGAAGTACTAGCACTCGGGAGAAGGATACCATACACTTGGCCATTCTGCGGCCGCGAGGCTTTCCCGCGATTTCGGACTGAAGTACCAGAAGGTGAGGCGGTCAGCTCAATAATGTGCACATCAGTTACCAAGGAACCGTGTACTTTACTCATCTGTGGGAGCACCAAAGTGGCGGTAGGGCGGCGGGATCTGCGATGAGAGCAATATGACGTCCATCATCATGGAAACTTCCGATGGACACCGTCAGATCGCCCGAGGTTGCAGTATCTTGAGATGATACTTCCATGGTCTCGGAAGAACACAGTGGTCGCCGACGGCGTCAATGATACTCGGTTTGAAGAATTGATGTGCCTTGCGTACCATATGACGAGCCTCGAGCTCATCAAGTCGTGAAATTGTACAGGAGTCGCGGCGTACAAAGAATGGACGATCATAACCCTCGACAACTCCGAGCTATTTCGACGGAGCGCCAGCAGAACGGAAAGAAATCTGTTGCGACACCCACGGTGTGGAGTGAGACATTCATCCCTGCCTTTGATAACTGTGAAGCCCATAGAAGGATAGCAGAGGGCAAGAACAACTGCGTTCGTCCTTCGATTCCTCGAGAAGCCAATTTCCCAGAGAATGCCGATGGCAAGCTATACGGCATGCGTCTAGGAGATACACTTACCATACGGGTCCATACGCTTCCCGCAGCGGTTCGTTTGCCCGTCTAGAGCGGTGTAAGAGTGGGTAATCTTAGATGTGGAGGTTGCGAATGATACGACAACGCAGGTCGCATTCTGGGACATATCGTCTTGTCGTTGCGAATCCGACCGTGATACTGCTCTGCATTAGACGACGTAGACCGGCAGGGTCGAAGAGTGACTCGGAGCCGGCACATAATTGGATGATTGTTTCATGTTCACGTTTGTAGAATCAGTTTATTTCAGTACAGAGTTACTATAGCGGTCGCGTATCAAACAAGCATTGAGCGGATCATCATACAGAAAATCCAACGCACCGCTAGTAGTACGCCTGTCAGTTGGATCCACACATATACCGCACTATCTGTGCGGCTTCGACGTATTGCATAGATCGAATAGGGCTTCAGCACGATTAGTAAGACCGGTCAAGCAAGTGAGAACGACACGAACACATAACTTTGATTTGTGAGGCCAGGCACAAGCTAATTGTGCACGTGATCAAATCACGTCGGGCGCGAATCATCCAGCTTATTTTCTTTTCAGGCTCCGCATGAAGATGTCGATCCTTCCCTTGCATACAGTCGAAATTGTCATAACGCATAATGTTGGGAGACACGCTTTTATAATGCATTATTGGGTTTATGCAAGAGGATATATGCCGGAAAATATTTCTATATTTGGAAGACAGTTTATCCCGCCCTTCTCAAGTCTTTCTAAGGCTTTTTACACTTTCCCGGGGGACTGCTTTTGTATGGATTAGAGTACAAGGCTTGCATGCTGGCTGAGGAGGCATGGGGGGTTGTAATGATTACTCAGTGTTTATGAGACCCTAAATATTCTATTTTCATTTTTTTTATATGTATGATGTGAAACCCTTGTGAAACAAGCATTATTTCACTGATCCTTTTGAATTTCTAGATATCAATTGCAGACATTTGAGCTTTCAGCCAGCGAAACCAAGCATAATACTTGCTTCTACAAATGTTATTTTGCATAATTTTGCTCAAAAATTGATGTATTATACAGTATGGTATAATCTCCCGCCTCCCGACTTGGGAGATGCCCAAAAGTGATGCATTATGAAATATATGCATTATAAACCAATGCGTCATGACAATTTCGACTGTACACTGTTCGATCACGTGATCGAACTATAAACCGTTTCAAAGACAACGAAAATGGTTGTATTGCGCGAAAATATGTAAAAATGACATGAACCGCCTTGCATTGTGCACTTGAAATGGTCGAGAAATGCCTTGTGTCGTGTCTCGGAAGGAGTCTGGGTTTATATAGGATAGCTGCATAACAAGAGACGGCCCTCCCTTCCTCTTGTGTATCTTCTGTTGAACTGTCGGAGTATTGACCGTCACGCACGCCGAGATAACCCTTTTGATTCGAGAAAACTGTGTATCTTTTTTATGTAGACATGTAGGTAGGTATTTAGTCGGATAACATGTAGACGGCCCCTCGTGCGTTTGCTAGGGATCCCTACTAACTGGAACCCATTGCCCGTCTTCCAACATGAACAAAGTTCTCCGATAAATCACCCTACCATCCGCAGCGCACATGTATTGGTACGCGCATAAATCGGTATTGATTACACGGATACGAGTCGGTTCCGTACGACTCCGTGCACATCATCTCCAGGTGCCCTACGGGTACGGTCGTACACGGTGGTACGACGGTATCATGTCACGGTGAACCTTACCCCTCCATGGATAAAAAGCACAATGTAACGAAATTGTATTCATGCAAACCTACTGATACTAACCATTGGCCACTCCTATCAAACCCACGAAATCGAACGGCGGGAGCCTCGTTGGATCAGGAGCACCTGACCAGCTCTTCTAGCTGGGTTGTGAGGTGAGGGTCCTGTGCCTCGCTAGATGTGATCATTCACACATGGCACGTGCTGTATATTCCAGTATACAACGGTTTCATCTTGAGACTGTATGTGGAGCACTGGCCGTGCAAAACAGATCCTCTATACGACTACAGAGCGCGCCCGTTTACGTACGGATCGATTCCGTACTTCACGGTACGTGGCGGGTCCCTGTTCCAAAGTCAGCCGATTCAGGGATGACGAATACAAGAATGCGGCACTCGTACATGCAATGATACAAAGCACAGCTCCTTGGACTACCGCACTGGTCGCGAGATGGAGACGCATCGCGCCATCCTTCCTTGTGTATCAAACTCCCTGTGGCATTGGTCCACGGCTCAATTTCTCTTGAGCCAACATCCAAAATGTTGCTGGAGAAGAGGGAGACACTCGAGGCATAAGGCATCGAGCCCAGCCCCATGTATGAGTGAGATTCCCGCAGAGCTCCTGCAGGCATTACGGAAGTCCGGGAAACACACCCGAAGACCCTTGGCAATCCGCATAAGCTCCAGTGTCGAATATCACTTATTCCAGGAGGACGTGTAGTCGCTGAACCAACTCAGAACGTGGCCGTCGTGGAGGGGGAGGAAATGACCGCAGGCGATGAACAATTAATAAACACGCTGCATGCACGTGATGCTTTCACGTCTGCGGAGTCTGTTGCAGATCGATTCAGGCTCCGCGTAGAAAATGGTGACGATCGATGACTCAATGGATATGGACGCCTCGGCCCTCGGGTGCTTTAGCACAATTACATAATGGCAGTATATTCGCGATACTAGCGCTGTATCAAGACAACATCGAAGGTTATTAATCGTTAGGATGTTCCGTTGGATGCTTTTGCCTTCGGAATCAAGTCATCGTGAACTTGAGACCCTCTCCTCATCACGGGGGGCGTACTAAGGACATCAGGGTGCTAGGGATTACGGAATGCTGTGGATAGGAAAATAAAGGCCAGACGCTCTCGGTCAACTCGGAGATGACTAGTACTCAAAGCCTGAATTCGATCATACTGTTGCGCGTCGACCCCGCCTAAAACAGTGTTCGTAGGATAGGATTCATAGAAGTCTAATCTTGGCATAACGGAATCAAGTTTGAATAACTCTGCGAGTATCACCTGACGGACGGAATTTCAAATCATTTGCATTTGAAAGAAAGTCTTTCATTCAGATTATCACTGACAAGATGGTCTCTACTTGATCGCAATTCGTTGAATAAAGCTATTGTTACATACGGTGGCGTGCAAAGAGAGCGAGAGACATAGAGAAAACAGAGCAATCCGATAGCGACATGAGCAGCACAAGCCCCAAAACCGGCGAATAAGGAGCAGCGTGAAAAAAATATAACAAACAATCGTACTCGAGCAACGTTATTGGCCTATCGTACAGGGACAACAAAGACCTGTCGATACAAAGAAGGAATTGAAAGCACGAAAACAAAGGGATATTGCAAAGAAACACGGAATGGACATGGGTGGGTAAGAGTTGGAATAGGCCAAATTCATTGCTCCGGCAGTTTGGTAGGAATGACAGGACAAGAGGAGGACTCAACTCAAAGGACCGTCATTTCCTCGTAGCAGACTCGTTCAAAACGTTGCGACTGGGTTTTAAGCCGCCGGTCCAACCCTCTTTTACGACAGCCGACCTCGACACGCCGCTTAACTCTAAGTTCATTTCCGAGTTCGAAGAGTTTTCACTGTCCTGCGAATCGGACGATGGATAGCTGCGAATCACCCAGACCGGCTCCTTCACTTGACTCCATGTCCACGCTGCAGCGGCTTCGAGTGTGAAGGGACTCAACTCGCGTGTACCACGGCGTCGCGAGCGGCGGTAGTAGTCTTCCATCATCAGGTCTGGTTCTGGGCGTAGGGGCGGAGTCGGGGCCGGGGGAGGAGACGGCGTTGCAAGTGCCCGAGATGAACGTGAACGAGGGGAAGAAGGTGACGGCGGTTCCGTGACTCCATCAGACAGTTCTTCTTTAACGTGCTCAGGGCCGGGCATACTTTCGGACGTTGAAGTAGGCTCAATGTTGGCCGCTTTTGCGCGAAGACGAATTGTGAGCGCCGTCCGTTTCTCAATAGGCTCGTCAACGTTTCCCGACACAACTTTTAAGCGGTTTTTCTGCGATGAATTATGAGGATTTTCGTTGCCGTAGATAAAAGGGGAAGGGGTTCGTACTCGTTCAGTTGCACGCATGACGCGTTGTTCTCGTGCAGCTGGAGCGCGACGTGAGCACCGTTCGATATGCTTGTTCCAGTGAAACGCGTCGTACGCGCTTTTCGTCGACAGCTTGATCTGTTGCTTACACAACCGGCAAACAACAAGCTCCGGGCCTCGAACTTCTGCATGCGGATGGGATCGTAGCTTCTGTTCCCGTAACGCTGCGCGGGCTGAATGAGCATTCGCTCGACTTTCGGCTCTGGAAGAAATGCGTACATGTCAGTATGACCACACTGGTGAAGGGAAGAATCTTACGAATTTGCCCCGGTCTCTGTGCTGTGAACAACAGGAGTAGGGAATGGGTGAACGGATGGGGTAGAAGAAGGGGGATAGACGCACGCGTTCAAAGCCACGAAAGATTTCGTCGGGGCCATTGTTTCGTTCAACGACTTTCCTCTAATGCTAATTGTTGAGTCAGCAACCGTATCCACGTTCCCAAGGTTCGCCACGGCGGAAACAAATCATTCGCGGGGGAGGGGAAGAAGGGGGGATGAGGTGCAGCCATGGCAGTAGGGGCCAGATCCAGCACTATCAGAATAGTAGACTCGCCTTAAAACCGACTTTGTTGACTTTCCACTGGCTAAAGCTTTCTGATTGAAGGGGGAATTAAGATCAGCTCCGATGGTTCTACAGGGGGAGATGAGCGAGTTGGGTGAGGGGAAGTGAGAAAGAGGGACGCGGAGAAAGAAAGGCACGACTCGCTCTTATAAGGGCCTCGATTAGCCGAGTCATACCCTCCGTGCCTATTTCTTCCTCGATCCATAATGAAACTACACGCACGTAGTCTATTCGTTGCGCTCGTGGCCAGCGTCTAGACCCTGTCTGTATCCTGCGGCAGGTCCAGATTTTAGTGCTGCATGTCCAGACGGAGGGCAAGAAGGACAACACTCTGGGGGGAACTCACGGAAGTTGGGATTGGGAGGGGTATAAAGGGGTATCTGGGTGCATCAGGTATCTTTAAAGCTTTATACACTAGGTCTGTGCGAATTCTTCAGAAGCGGGGCGAGGGGGAAAGGGGAGTCCAATTCAACTCGTGCATTTGGAGCCCAAAGAAGCCATCGCTGCTCTGCCGGTCTTGCCGGTTTTAATATTCACCTCACGATTCTGGACCCGCATGTAAGCACAAGCACTAGCGTGGTTCAATGTTATATTCGCACCACTCTACATTATACTAGCCTCCCAATGTCTATATGTATACTCGACGAGAGCGGAAGAAATCTGGGCCCCGAGGGCAAATTCGATCTTTCACGTACGTTATTCGTCCGTTTTAGACGTTTCCCCCCGGCCCGCGCCGAGCCCTTCTGCAAAACCTCTCTTGAATGTCTCCCATGGCAGCTTCAACCAGCCCCATGGCCCTGACGGCTTCAGGTCTACACTACTATAAGACGATGTGCGTACGCGTGCTGCCTTGGTGTCTTCCTCAGCTTCATCGTCCTCCCGCGCGCGCTTCTGACGGACAGGGCCAGGAGAAATGTCTGTCGCTGCAGAAGTATCTGGTGCGACGCAAGTTCGATCCGTAGACGCTCTAGAGACCTTATCTGAAGCTAAAGAAGCAACAGATACGATAGATACAGGTTTTGATCCAATTTTGTGGACTGATTCTACGGATAGACTGGACGCATTCATCAATAAAAGATCGTCAGGGAAAGAACGGAGAAAACTCACACCGGACATGTTGCTTTGTGAGTTATCCAGCTCTTCAATTCATACGGTACTGTACCGCTTAATGTTACGTCGGCGGAACAAGCCTTGCATGTTACTCTTGACGCCGTAAAGTCACGCGCCTCTGGATCATTCACGAGTTGGAGTTTTCTCTCCGCTTCGCGTACACGACTGCTTGGTACGCTTCCCTTGGGGTCTGCCTTGGACTTTGCTTCGGTTCGCCCATGCACGCGTTCAGTGTGAGATAGCCAGTTCTTCAGCTGAAATGCTGTGCGACTCGAGAGTTTGACCCATTTTGTACATGTTGAGCAGAAGACTGAGTCGGGGCGCACCTCCCCGGTCAATTCATCCTCCTCCAGGGCCTTCTGCCGCTCTGATGATGAAAGGGAACGGCTGGCAACAGAGGCACCAGTCATTTCAGACGCAGAGACGGAGGGAGCTACAGATGACGCATCGTCCTCTTCTGCCCCGTTGGCGAAACGGATGTCTTCCTGACCCGAACTGTGGCGTGGTCTCCTGGTGCAGGGCATTCTGAACGTTCCGCTCATAAATACTGTTGTTATTTTTCTGAGAGAAAGGGGGGATGGCGTACTCTGGTGTGCAGGCCTTCTTATGCAGCTTCCATGGCGCAATAGCATAATTCTGTGTACTGCTTAACTTGAGCCACTTGTTGCAGCAACGACATCGCACGCGATGTGGTTCCACCTCCGCTACGTCTGGGTGCGACTCAAAGTAGGTGCGTCGCTCTGCCTCCGTAGTTCGTACCGACCGCGTTCTGCCCTCTTTGTCAGATATATCAGACGTTTGGTCGTGGTGCGTCGCGTTTTCTACAGTTGCAGGCCCTTTCCTTGGTTACGGCAATGTCAGGTGTCGGCTTCAGAAGCCCAAAGGCAGCCAAGGGGAAGGTGTACATACCTTGAGGCAAGCGAAATGGATGAACCGATTGCCGATGCTGGTTTTACGGTCTTCCCTGGTGTCCTCGGAGTCTGCGGAGAGCTGCGTTTGGTACGGGGTTCAGGACCTGGAAGTCTAGGCGGATGAGGTGAATTAGATTTCGCAGCTCACATATTGAGAAAGGAGGGTAGAAGATCCCCGCTACGAACTCTAGTGGATCTACAGGCTTGCGAACGGACTGTATCAAAGGACCACGGACACACATGTCCCATTAGTAAAATATAAGTTGTGAGCAGCTTTAGACGCCCACATTATTCTTTCCCTTGTATTCTGAAGCATCAACTTGTTCTTCCTCCCCTCCAGAGACTTCCGACTCTCTAAGAAACGCTAGTCAGACAGCTAAACTGACAGGTTGTGTGTAGTCAAAACCGGCAACGTACTCGACCGTTTCCCCTTTCAAAGCCGATATCCTCTTTACAAGAGAAATCGCGATTTGAGAAAACATGCATCCTGACCATTGAACCGGCGTTCTTGCTCACCTTCTTCCCAGCATAAGTCTTCACCGCACGTCTTTAGACAAGTTGAGTCTTCACCAACTAAGGCCACAACAGATAATAGACGGTACCTTTCCGAGGACATAAGTGTCGATTTCAGCAGTCTTCAAGCCCTTAGCGTGCTTCTCGTGCAGCAACAGAGTCAGTGTGATACGTTTATGAGTGTAAGCTGGAAAGATGAGCAGCCGACGCGTTTTGACACGAGTTCTCGTTCATCAGCCGCGTGATTCGCGGCTTTCTCACGAAGATCAGATGCACAAATAAGGCTAATAAGCAAAGTTGATGCGGGCGGACAAAGGGAGAAGAAAATCATGGATAGGAAGAATATGCGCTGCTATTATACGACGAGGCCAAGTATGGGATGCGCTGCGGTAAATAATGTTTGTACTACTGAGAGCACGACAAAGTCAACGGCTCACTCTCTTTTCTCACGACGAACATGGTTAGTTTCGTATTTTGCTCGCCATTCCAACCACTCGGCTTCACGACCGCCATCTGGCCAGATAGCCCATCCATCCTTTATTCGAATCCAAGTTGCAACAGGATGGAAAAGCAAAGCTCTACGTAGTCGCCCGAGTGAGGAGTCTGGGTAAGCATACGGGATATGCTCTAGAACTGTGTAGGTCAGAACGCCAAAAGCCAGTCCAAATCCAGCTCCCCATAGCACCTGATTTGCTGAGTGATATGTAAGGTGCAGTCTAGTCCATTCGTGTGAGGCAGTCTCAAGGTGCTTCGGCTAATCACACACTTACCGGGAATAGCACACGATGCCGGACCAAGCAGCCAATCCACAGTAGACAAGAGCCCTCCACAACGTATCAAGAAGCTTGTAGCCTGTCGTCACGAATCTGTGCCGAAAGAAGAGGTGCATGTAGAGAAAGGCAGCGAAATAACCCATGTACTGGCTGTGGGATGACGGGAAACCATACCCGTTGCCTAGACTTTCTTTATATACGTCATCAATCAACGAACTATCAAAACACGATACTCTTGTGCTTGTGAATTGGACGTACCAACAGGTCGTTCCTCTTTGATCAGACGTTTCAACGCCCAATTAAATCCTTCACAAGCAAGCTGGCTGAGAAATCGTGAGCGCAGCAGCGGGCAAATCAGACCGGATGCACGCACCCTGCCCACATGTTGATGACAAGTAGATCTCGCGTCACGACTGCAAGTGCGGCGTAAGACGCCTATGACACGGGCATTAGATCACGATGACTACCAGAAAGGAGGCACTCGAATACCATGAGGAGAATCGGGGTGAGCGTCACCAATGCAAGCGCAAATGATACGTGCGAATTCGCGTCATCTGCATCGAGTTAAATTCCAGACGAGGGTAAGACAGAGTCGAACGTACAGAGGACGTGTGTAAGCTCCAGAGCAGCGGGGGCCGAGCTGTTCGACATGACTTGGTAGTTGAAGCAGCTAGCTGAAGAAGGTAGGTATTCATCAGTTTATTATTCTGGGTGAGATATGTTGCATCAATGCTCAAGGGTACCTCGACTTCATTGGATAGCAAATGACACGCAAGTAAACGAGTAACGAGTTGAGGGACGGAAAGACTCTAGCAATGTATGGGACGTAGAGAGAAGTCATGTGACGAGTCAACAGATTAATAATATTAATATTGAGCGAGCTATTTCTGTAACGTAAACCGGGATACAATACGTTAGGGTAGTCCGAGTCAAAATCAAAAGATGGGGAACTTTCAGTTCAGAAAATAGAAAACGTGTCAGGGTGACAAAAAATACATGAAGAGAACTGGAGTGCCACTACAACTCGGTGAGGCTCCAGAGTGGTCTCCGTGAATATACGGACTCGGTTAGGGTCCGTCGTCCAGTCAATCCAGACGCAGGCGGTGCTAAGTAGTGGGGTGTTTACTACTTGGGCTTGGGTGATGGTTGGCAATATTAATGAGCGTTATATGGACGGGAAAGGAAAGAACGTGTATTAGGTAATAGGCCAGAGTATTTGGTTTGGTCTGCAATATTGAACAAGTAGTTGATTTCCTTGATCTTCTAAACCGTAGTTCTGTGCGAAACGTACATGAACGGATTCACACCAAATCAATCACTAGATAATAGGTTGAGCTGAGGAACGAACTTTATTTCCAAGATACCGAACTTGAACTATCAAGTCCACAGTACTAGGATGTTAATTTGTAGCAGAGACATGACCTTTCAATCGAAACTACCCAATATTAAGCCCAAATAAATAACGACGTTCGATAAAGTCCGAATCTGAAAGATCGAAGGTGCATAAAAATACGAAAGTAGGGATCGGTTTAATTTGTTACTGGCACATTGCTTGTGCACGTCAAACTTGCTTGTTGAATTTGCTTATGCGATTAGTTAGGCGCAGCTAGATGTGAGTCTGGATTGTTGTCGTTGTACTCAGGACAGAGAGCTTCCCAGTCGGCTAAGCCAAACAGTAAGTTAAAGTGCGTCAAAAGAATAGGCAATATACTGACCATTAACGGGATTCTCAGCTGCGATGTTCTCCCCATCCTCAACGAAGACCACAGCAAGACCACTGTCGAGGAACATGTCAGTCCTTTTTATGCTAAGGAGAGCTTCGCGTTTCCAGACTTACGCCTCAAGATGCCAGTCGATGTGGCAGTGCAAGATCCACGGACCAGCATTATCCGTGACGAAGCGGATAGTGACATTGTCGCTGGCAGCTCCAATGTTCACTACATCGCGACGAACTGGATCGGCATAGTTGTATTCAGTGGAGCCAGCGACTCGTACAACGTCGAACGAGTGGCCGTGAAGATGGATGGGATGCTACATCGACGTCAGCATTCGATATCCTAAGCACAATGTCTATCCATGACTTACCGGGAATCCGCCAGGGAAAGAAAGTTCGATGCTGCTATCCCCAGGAAGATTGTAGACGGATCCCTCAGGGAGGAGGTCAGTCGCACTCGTCGTTCCGCTCAGAATCTGTAGGAGTACGGGAACACTAAGAAAATGGTCAGCAATTAAGTTAACTAGCGTCTTTACAGGAAGATGAACGACGTACGGAGGAGATCGGTAGACGACACCGTTAACGGGGTGCTCACCGGTGGTGAGGTCAATTCCGATCTGCATGTTGAGCGCAAAGTCGACACCGCCGATGGTAGGTTCACCAGGCTAAGAGGGGTCAATAGATTAGAATCGTACACTTCATTGGTCCAGCGCCTACGATACTCACAGCTCCTGGGTTGTCGATCGGGTGAAGGTCTGCCTCATTGAGAAGAACACCTTCCATGTTAATTATACTTGTTGGATCAGCATCAGCAGCGCCATCATAGCGCAAGATGGCTGAGTTAGTGCCGTTCGTGAAGCCAGTCGTGCCAGCTGATGGCTGAGCACGGATCCCTGCATCGAATCATAATGAGCGAGCGACGCACGACATTCCGTCCTAACTTACAGTAGTTATCGATCGGTTGATCAGCAGTGACAACGACAGAGTAGCGTTGGCCGGCAAAGATATTCAGTGAGTCGACTAGTAATAACAAGGTCAGCAATATAGCAGCCAAGTATTGCAATGACACATACCAGTTACCGGTTCTACCTCAATACCATCGGCTTCGATCACAGTCAGCGGATGGTTATCAATAGAGAAGGTGTAACTACACAGAAAAGGTTAATCCTACGCCTCGAGAGAAATGAGTCAATCACGTACCTTGGGAAGCAGCTGGTGCTGACGATGCGGAATCGATAGCTAGCGAGCGGGAAATGAGCAACAAAAGTCTAATACAATATTGGTATGCATAAAACTCACCGCAAGCCTTGCGATACACCAACGACAGCCAGCGGCGCCGTCGGAGAATCGGCGTTCCTTCCGAGCCCATTAATGGTAGTCGTATCAGGAGTCCTGAATAATGAAGTCGGTAACCACCGCGAAATAAGTTAACTTTAGAACCCACGGATCAACATTTCCCTGGAAACCCGCGTCAGCAAATTCAGCATTACCGGATTCATTAGAGATAACTTACTGGATTAGGGAACAAGCTCGGAGACACGCCCTGAGAAACAGCACAAGTAATGAGCACTTGTTTAATAGAGTCAATGAAGAACATACACGGTACCAGTCAGCAAGCACAATGACGGTGTTCTCGTCATCAACATCATAAAGATCCCTCTGCGGGTCTTCCGGATCATAAAGGACCAGTGCACCACTAATTGTCGTGAGAATGGCGCAAGACAAATACTTAATCATTACTCACCGCAAACCGTCGCAATATTGACTTGAAAGGTGAGAGTGGTACCAGTATGTACCAGCTTCATCAGGAACGCTGAAATTATACCTAAAGCGAGCAATCGTGGGTTTGTGCTTTTGTAGTTAGTAAAACAAAAACCTCGCGCACAGGAAGGAGTTGCCTGGGATAATGGGACACTAAGAACATCACTGAGTAAAATGTTCATCTTCCAACTTAAAGTTATTCTACTCACCTGAGATACCATGGCGGGACCATCCATTTGCGTGGTTCCTGAAGTAAATACAATTCAATGAAAGGCTATTTACAGAACGAAACGACGAGATGCAGACCTTTTTGGAGTATCCCATGCCAATGCTGGGTGATACGTCAACACTAACCAATACTAGTAGACAGCATTAAACCTACGATGGATGTCGCACGATGCATAGTGTCATCTGTAAGGTCATCAATCACGTTGATCTGCAAATTATCGTCCTTGTTTGCAGTAATGAGTGGCGCAGGGAACTGCCCGTTCGCAAGGACAGCTCTATAGACACTCGATTAACGTAGCGGGGAGGGGGCACATATGCAGAGACTCACGAGCGGGACACACCATCCGGTGAGATATTCGCGTTGGCAATAGTCAAGTCCTGAGATACTATAGCAGAACGCACAAAGTGCGTCAAAGACAGCAAGAGAAGAGAGTACGACACGGATGTCTTGAGCATGGTTTAAATGTGAATAAATGAGAGGAGGTAAAGGAGAGGAATGCGGCCTAGAGACTGCTGGAGTTCCTGTTCTCCTTGACCATCTCCTTTTATAAGCTTCAAGGACGTGATTATTCAGGTTGCACGGATAATGACATACCGTGCAGGAGCCTCCAAAAAGTCGCGCGACGGAACGGACGCTCGATTTCATAATGGACCGGACCGCCATTGAAAGCTGGAGAAGGAATTTAACTGTAACCTTTCCGAGTAAACTGGGCTGTTGAAACGTCGAATCGCAGAAAAGCGCAGTCTCGCTAGAATGCTAAGAAGCCAAGGAACGCTCAAAACAATTTAAGACCGACATAAGGTACACAACGTCACCTCGGGGTGGGAAAGAAAAGATCGTGTTTCAATGGAAAACGAATACGGGTCCGGTGAACAGAAGCGGCAACAAATTCCGAGTTGTGAGAAAGACCGAGTGTCATGCCAACACTGCGCTGCCGCGAGTGGATGGATTTGTGATACACATGGGACGTTGTGCGAAGGCTTGGCTTGATCCAACGTCGTATGTGCCCCTTGTAGTTGCCGGCAAATCGAGATTCCGTGAAGGACATCTCAACCGCGCCCCAAGGCGCTCATGCTGTTCAATCCTCCGTAGTCCGGGTCGACGACTTAGGAGGCGCAACGGGCGCTGATGCAACCGTAACGGGCATAACAACCGAAACAAGTCTGATGTGACGATTGTGGGTATGCTGTGACCCTTTCGTTTTGGCGTACCGCTAGCCAAGAGTAAATTCTGCTGGTATGTGGCCGGAACATACTCTGCCCTGGCCTGATCTGCGCGAACCAAAGGTCCGGGTCAGGCATGGGAAGTAACGCGGAGGCAAATCGTTGTTGTGTGGGAATATACAAAAATGATAAGGTTTATCCGGCCAGAAACGCTGGAGTACACCGCGGCCCTAGAAAAGGAAGGAAGCGCGTCTATAACCATGAGAAACGAATGCACAACTAGTCGAGAGGAGAAGTGGTAACCAGTGCTTACTCTTTGAAATTGCGACCGTTGGATCGCACGTATACGCTGTTAGCCCCTATGTTCGCCTTTCCATATCCGCAGCAAGGAAGCTAACACGTTTCTCTGAAGTGTTTGATAGGTGACTCGGTAGCCTTGCTCAGAAAATTCTGCAACAGTCCACTGCAGCCGACGGGCCCCGTCACTCAAAGCGTCGGTCGAAATAAGTATGAGGCTGCCTTTTCCGTCCATCCACAATCCAGGAACAAAAACTTGGCTTGCAGGTGTACCAGGTATCGTATTGCTCTGCGGGCCGCGGTACGTGAGATAGTCAAGATGCATAGTGCCGTAGAATCTGTAGTTCTTTTCACGCGACAGATCGCTTCTCACCTACGCCTTGGAGAGCGTCCGCCACGAGCGGACTCAGGTCTAGGGATAGTCGGATTAGATAGTTGCCTGCGATGTCGCCGTAATGACGGAGACCCCTAGAGCGATCATACCAGGTTTATTGAACAAGACTCAAGAGTCTAACTCCCAAATCAAACAAATTCGGAAGGCTGCTTCGCACGATTATACGGCTGTGATCCAGAGCCAGCCTCTACGGTCCACAGTTGCATCACCCCTCTCGAGAGGAGATCAGTAATTCAACAGACCAATACGCCCCAGATCTTCCAAGACCGATGTGAGATTCCCGTCTTTTCATGGGAACGTGCGATACAGCGTGAAACGTTTCCACAGGATCAGTAAAGCATCACGGACCGATAAATGACTCACGAAGAGCGCCACATCCTCTTCTTTCTTTCATAAACGGCTTGCTTAGTGAGCCGTTGGTTGTGCGACATTCATTCAGATGATGACAGGGGCACGGTCGCACTTTTACGTTTAAAGCGATGATCGGTCAACGCTTCATCCTGCTCGAAGTAGAGACAACGTTCCGGCTTACCCAGCGAGTTAGTATCAGATGGAGCGCGATGCACGAGTTGTAGTCCATCACGGACTATTGGGATAGTCAGCCATTGAGACCGTCTATTTTTCCCTTTCGTCATGCTGAGACAGTCACGTAAACAGAGCCTGTGGCGTTCGAGGACACAGGCTGTACCTTGATCGCCTCTTACCTACATACAGGTCGAGGCGGGGATAAGTCAAAGTTTGAACTCCGGTCGACGGACGATAATCAGCACTTTCCAAATTAGGAGACCCCAGTGATTTACGTCAGTTGGGTGCTAATTGTAGATAGCATCGGCGGACACTACATCTCACCTCTCACTGCAACGTTCATCATGTCTGCCCAGGTGAAAGAAATTCAGACGAAGCCGTTTGACGGTCAAAAACCCGGTACCTCAGGTCTCCGAAAGAGGTATGTGACGAATTTTCTCGACGCGTTGCGTTAGATTTCCAGCTCACTTTGCCGATGTGGTAAGGGTCAAGGTCTTCCAGCAAGAGGTAAGCACCTGCAGAGCGTGTGGCGCTAGCGTAAGCTTAATCTGTACGTTTTCAGCACTATACGGAAAACTTCGTTCAGTCGATCTTCGATTCCATCGAGGCAAAGGGTCAAACTCTTGTTATCGGTGGTGACGGCCGCTTCCTCGTCCCAGAGACAGTTCAAACGATCCTCAAGATCGGATCAGCAAACGGCGTTGCCAAGTTTCTGATAGGCAAGGATGGTATATTGTCGACCCCGGCAGCGTCAAATGTCATCCGTAAATACAAGGCTTACGGTGGCATCATTCTCACCGCTAGCCATAATCCTGGTGGTCCTAACAACGACTTTGGCATCAAATACAACATGTCAAACGGCGGGCCTGCACCGGAGAATGTCACGGACCAAATATTTAAGCGTACGAAGGAGATTACGAGCTACAAAGTACTTGAATTCTCACCAGTAAGTAATGCATATACCCAGTTTCATACTTGCCAACTTTGACCATCTGATCTCCATTTAAAAGGTGGACCTTTCCAAGATCGGAAAATCCAGCTACGGGCCAACAGAGGTGGAAGTTATCGATTCGGTCTCGGACTACTTGGAACTGCTGGAAAGCATCTTTGACTTCGGATTAATTAAAGATTTCCTCCACACCACTCCAGATTTCCGGGTGATTTTCGACGGGTTGCACGGCGTTACAGGACCATATGCTAAGGCAATCCTCGTGGATACGCTCAAGCTGCCCGAGAGTTCCATTCAGAACTGCGTTCCTCTCCCTGACTTTGGTGGTGGACATCCGGATCCGAACTTGACGTATGCGCATTCTCTTGTCGAGGCAGTGGAAAAAAACAACATCCAGTTCGGAGCCGCAAGTGATGGCGATGGCGATAGGAACATGATTTACGGGAAGGGGGCTTTCGTGACACCAAGTGACTCCGTGGCTATCATCGCGGATTGGGCTCAAGAATCCATTCCGTATTTCAAGTCTGGTCTCAAGGGCCTTGCGCGCAGCATGCCGACAAGCGCCGCCATCGATTACGTTGCGAAGAAGAAGGGTGTTGAGTACTTCGAGGTTCCCACTGGTGAGAATATACTGACCGTTAAGACACGAAAGTGAATGGTTCAAACATTCTCCAGGTTGGAAATTCTTCGGGAATCTCATGGACGCAGGACGCCTCTCTATTTGTGGCGAGGAATCCTTTGGAACGGGTTCGGATCACATTCGAGAGAAAGACGGCATTTGGGCAATTGTCGCGTGGCTGAACATTCTCGCTGCGGCCAACAAGAAATCCCCCAACAAGATAGTTGGCATCAAGGAGATACTGTTAGACCACTACGAGAAGTACGGGAGGTCCTTCTTCTCGCGATACGACTACGAGGAGGTTTCGTCGGATGCAGCGGGTAAGTTAGTTGATGGGCTCAACAAACATATCGCGGATGGTTCGCTCGTGAACAAGGAGTTCAAGGCGTCGACCGGCGAAGTATTCAAGGTCTCAGAGACGAAGAATTTTGACTATACAGACCCGATCGATAAGAGCGTATCAAAGAATCAGGGCCAGATAGTTCGTTTCTCGGACGGATCCCGTGTCGTTTTCCGCTTAAGTGGTACTGGGAGTCAAGGAGCTACTGTTCGCTTGTACGTCGAGAAGTACACGAGGGACACATCTCAGTATGCGAAGGAGACGGCCGAGGGCCTTAAGGGTCTGATTGAAGTTGCATTGACGATCAGCAAACTCAAGGAGTTCCTGGGAGTAGATAAACCGACTGTCATCACGGTGGGTGACGAACCCCGACTTCTTTTACCCTCTCGACTCGTACTGAATAAGTTTTCTTTGATAGTAATGAATAACTGGGAGCTCCCAGCAAGTAGGTGGTGATCGTTAATAGCACGTATGAGACAGAATAAACTTCAATCATGTTGTACACAAGCAAAATTCTTGATATTACGTCAGCATTGCTGTTTTGATGATGTCAACTAGCCGTGTCGTGTGTGGACTGGACTTGACCAACGTCCGTCCGGACTCCGCAACGCAACGACCAGCTCACTTGCTTAATAGACCTAACTGTCTATTCCTGCCAATAGAAATGCCAATCCCCGATTCGCTCTTAAGGCAAATAAAGCATCTCATTCCACCCTTGAACGGCGCCCTTCATAAAGGCCAGTCGGGTTGGTTCATCCACCCTTGTAGGTCTCGTCGATAAGTCTGACAAAATGACAGGAAGGGTTGCAGTACTGGGTGGTGCTCTCGAGTGAGCCGTGGATAGACATGACACTATTAACGGATGATCGAAGCTGACCGAGCTGGATAGTTACACTGGTGCGCCATACTTTGCCGCGATATCCGCACAGAGACTCGTGGGTCATTATCAGTTGGATTCTGGCAATGAGGCTTAGGATCGTCAATAGGGTGCAGATTTGTCGCATGTCATCTGTTCACCAACCGCGGCTGGAGCGATCAAGGGATATGCTCCAGATCTGATTGTTCATCCCATTCTTCGAGAGGACAAGTGCGTAAATGCATACGTGTATTTTCATGTGCCTCATAACATTCATTCGGCAGGCCTCGAGACTCTGTAAAATCTGAGCTGAACTCCCTGTTGCAACGTCTACATGTGCTCATCGTGGGCCCTGGATTGGGCCGGGAAGATTATATGCAGGACTATGCTCGCATGGCTGTCGGCCTTGCTAGAGAACAAAAGATGTATCTCGTCCTTGACGCCGATGCACTGTATATGGTCGGACTAGATCCCAGTGTGATTCGCGGATACGAGAAAGCCGTACTTACACCGAACGTCGTCGAGTTCAAGCGACTGAGTGAAGCGGTTGTACGTTCAACATAGCATTCCCGAATAACATTATGAAGTTGCTAAGTGTTATCTGTGACTTAGGACATTGATCCTTCTACTGAACCGTCGAAACGAGCCGACCTTGTTTCCCAATCATTGGGCGGTGTCACTATCATTCAAAAGGGTCGGGAAGATATCATTGCGGTGCATCCTCGATCCTCCGAACCACAAATAACCATCGTGGACAACCAAGGTGGGTTAAAGCGTTGCGGTGGGCAAGGTGATATCCTATCAGGAGCTGCCGGGACATTCCTTGCTTGGAGCAAGTGCTACGAGGATGGCGCGTGGGGTAGGGCACCTAGTGATGCAGGGATTCCAGTATCGCGGCTACCCTTCCTTGGAGCGGTGGGTGCTTCAATTATTACCCGAACCGTCTCGCGGAGAGGATTCAAGAAGATGGGTCGGAGCTTGATTACAGCAGATTTGATCGATGAAATTGGCGGAGCGTTTGAAGAGGTATTTGGGGAGGATGCAGAGAAGGGGAAGCTGTAAAACGAACGAAAGGTTTCTCAGGCTGTCAGAGGATACGAGTGACTCATAAACCTGTAGATTTACAAGTACAGGAAAAGACGCGTCCTTTGAACACCCAATTCAGATCTGCCGCAGAACACACCACACACACGTTTTCACAACTTTAATCACATATTTATGGAGCCTGATGCTGGTACTACATGTTGATTTTTTTCTGAGGAGTGACCTGGTCTAGATAAATAAATATACCCTTGTGAAGAAACTGAGGAAAATGTCACAGAAACCACTCCTTTGAACACTTTGTGACGTACTGTTACGCTAGTGCTCGGTTACGATCAATTACAATTTGCTTGCCGAGAGTTCTAATCATGGTGGTGCGTCGATCATTTTGTCTGTCACACCCGAGACTAGCTGAGACTGTTTTCAAGTTATTAATCGATTGAATGGTTATTTCTCCATAAAACTTGGCACAGACATAGCAGAGATGTTGTTACCTCTTTTTATGCACTTTATTTTCCTAGTGTGTTCCTAGAGCAGTTGCAGGTGAAGTGAATTTGGGCCTGTCTTTGTGAGTTTCACCAAATTTCGACAGTAGATGATTTTTATTGCTTGGTCAAATTCTCTATAAATTTGCATACACATTCACGCACTTGTTCTTCAGATGCTGTTATTTTTTTGAAGACCTTGGTCAAATTCTCTATAAATTTGCATACACATTCACGCACTTGTTCTTCAGATGCTGTTATTTTTTTGAGGCGAGAGACAAAGAAATGAGTGAGAAAGACCGTGGTGTTCAAAGGAACGGTCCTGTTTAAAGGACGCGTCTTTTCCTGTATAGTTCCCAATCAATCTGGATCTAACCGCGAGGAAATATCCCCTTAATATTACTTGACATTTCAATGTTCTGTGCGGGACGTTACTGCGATATTGAACTGTTGATGACTGGCACCATGACGATCTGTTGTAGATCATTAATTAGTTGCCGTCCACTTGCCCCGGGTTGCTGACGCGCGTAATAAATAAATACATTTATACAGTACATACCATGATGATCGCCGCTTCTGCCTTATTTGGATGCTATGCAGATCCGGACGAACCTTGCGACTCCGTCCACATCCAATCCACATGATCCCAGTGAGTGACGGCTACCCAGCATTACAAGGCACGTTTCTGCACACCGTTAATATTTGCATTGAATGCAATCAGAACAACATACTACCTCTTCAGTCAGTTATTGTCGCGACTTTTCAGATAGCTCGCACGACCAAGACCACGATGAGGAACCCGAAGATATTCTTTCTGCGTACCTGGGAATCGTATACAACTACACTCCCATAACACATGCGGAAGCGGGTTCGACGTTTACATACACCTACGCGGGTCCGAGCGGTCGCGCGAGTGGTGATGGGCATAAAGTGTATCGATGGGAATCTGACCCAATTAAGCTGACTTTGCATACACCCGATACCCAGGCATGCAACTGGCAGTTACACGCATCCAGCATCTGGGCCGCGTCAGTTTTCTTGGCCGATCATATCGGCGAGCTAGGTCTTGAGACCTTTCTATTGCAATCCTTGTTTCGTGATGAACAAAGTTCCGAGCTGGGCACCAGGTTCGACGTGCTTGAGTTGGGAGCTGGTGCGGGATTACCAGGACTTCTCATTGCCAAGTACTTGGAGAGACTTGAGCTCGACGTGGAGATGATGGACAAGAAATCGAAGAGATGGACAGTTACACTGAGCGATTACACAGACGACCTTTTGATCGAGACTTTGCGAGGAAACGTACTGAGGAACGGTCCCGACAACTTGGATCATTCGAAAACTTCGACCGTAGGCGGATATCGTATCCGAGTAGTTCCCTATGCTTGGGGCGAAGATTGCTCTACCTTGTTGCCGACTCGAGATGAGAGAGCTGGAACACCAGGCTTTGATCTCATCATTGCTGCGGACACACTGTGGAATGCGGCACTACACGACGTTTTTGCTCGTACTCTCTATTCGCTCCTTCGTAGAACTCCGGACGCACGGATTCACCTCGTCGCTGGCCTACATACAGGCCGTTATGCACTCTTGGGCTTTCTCCGTACTGTCCGATCCATCCTTCTTCCGCCGGAGAACAATCCATTCTTGAAGAACGCATCCGTGCCGAGGCTAGACGTCTTAAGTATCACCGAGCGAGAGGTCAACGGCATTGCCCGCAGAGAGTGGAGCGAGGAGAGGGAGTATGAGGATGATGTGGAAAGGAGACGATGGGTTGTCTGGATTGTACTCGGTTGGGTGGACTTGTAACGTGGATTTGCCGTGATACAAGAATGTCTCGATGCATCTGTAAGTGGACATCATAGATGTAGGGGACTTGACTCACCCTATCTTACGTGCGCTGCTTTCCGGACACGTTGATTAGGACATTCCCTTCATATTCACGACTTTGAAGTCCCATCTTTAAGGAGACTCCAACTTTTTTTCGTCCACGATGATGCTCCTGCCTTCGAACGTGTAAACCGGTGCAGCTTAAAAGCAGCTATGCGTGTCGGTCTCGAACACGCCTGACCACAGTCGCCAGTCACTGATGCATCTCCTACTTCGTCGCTCGCAATCAATCTTCATCCTTTCGAAATTGCTGTACGATTAGACAACACTTCTTTTCTTGCGACCTCGTGGGGAGTGCCTTCCGGTAATTTAAGCTATGTTCCGGCATCCGCGCTTAATTTCTGGACTCGGTTATGCTATTTGACGGTCGGAAGCCGTCCAACTGCGTTTTGCTTCCGATGCAGCTTCTTTCGTCATGGCATTCATCGCATACCACGCCCTGTCCAATCCGATGTGCTGCGTTTCTAAGGGTATACACGAGAAAATCGTCGGTGGATAATCGCTACATATGTTACACAGTATTTCCGATGAGTTTGCGTCGCGGGGACCTCGTGGTTCAACCTTGTACCATGCTGCAACTCAAAGCTACACAAGCCAGTCGAAAGTCACTTTGAAAATGGACTTGAAGCTTCGTGTGTGTTCAACCACTCGGCATGGGCCTAGTTGAATGCATTTGGTGCATACAACTAGAAGGTACCCGATGACAGGCTTTGTTTAATCCCTGGCGGGGGCCGGGCAGTCGCAGGCGACCCGTCGTCATCTGCTTCGGAGCCGGAATGGATGGATGTCGAACTACTCCTTCGCGCAGCCAACTGTCTTCCGCAGTCGAATTGGCTCAAACCCATTATTTCAATGCTTCGTTATTCCAATATTTCTCGGCGTCCGGTGCAAACCTCCAGCTACTACGTCTTCATCAGAGAAAGACACTGAGATTTTCTCATATATAAGGACAATGATCACAATGACACGGAACACCAAAGCATTCTCGCATTTTCATCTATCAAACGACACTCATCTAACTACATGTATTCACGAATCGGCAATACAATATGGTCAAGCTTCCTGCCTCTCTTTCCGCCATAGCTATGCTCGTGGCAGCTGGTTCTGTCATTGCTCATCCTCACGTAATGAGCGAAGCGGAACTTGCCAAACGCCACGAGTTTCAGACCAAGGCGCGGCGCTCCCTGGCGGACTGTCAGTTGAAGCTCAAGACTCGCGGAGGTGTTGCTGAGCGCTCCATGGCTCGGCGGAAGGTCTTCGCAGAGAAGGCTCGCGTGGCCCGTGGGCTTGATTCCGATAGACCCTTCTTGCGGAGGCGCGATTTGGATACCATAATTAACACTTCCCACTTGTCAAACGCCACGGGTCTCACTGCAGATTCCGATCCGTTCGACGGTAACGCGTCTTGTGTACTCGATCCGGAAGTTACACAGGGACCTTATTGTTTGTCCCCCGCCTTGTTTTCCCTTACTGCTCGTTTTCTGACGTGCATTTCTAGATGTTGACGGAGGGCTGATCCGCTCTGATGTCACCGAGGACCAGGAAGGCGTCCCGCTGTACACTGATATCGAGCTTATTGATGTCAACACCTGTGAACCGGTTACTGGATATTACATTGATTTCTGGCATGGTAAGCCGGCACCTCGGTATTTGTCGTATTGTGTCTGACGGGGCATTTTAGCTAACGCGACTGGCGTCTACTCTGGTGTCGTCGCTAATGGTAACGGCGTGGGTACAGATGACTCGACCAACATCGTGAGTTTGAGTTTTTTTGCGCTTCTCTAATTAAGTTAACATAACTGACTGATTGGCCATTAGAATAACACAGCGTTCCGTGGTATCCAGCAGGTCTCGGATGAAGGTTACGCACAGTTCACTTCGATTTTCCCCGGTCATTATACCGGTCGCGCGACGCACATCCACTTCTTGGTCCACCAGACAGACGGCTCTCTCAACGACAACAATACCTACACGGGGGGCACAGTTTCCCACGTTGGGCAAGTCTACTTTGACCAAGACCTGATCAGCCAAGTCGAAGCCTTGGCCCCATACAACACGAACACACAAGAGTTAACCGAAAATGCAGAAGATCAGCTTCTGGCGGAAGTGGCTGATGACATTGATCCAGTAGTGGAGTACGTTCTCCTTGGTGATGAGGTGTCGGATGGTATCTTGGCTTGGGTTTCGTTGGGTGTCGATACGACGGCATCGTACACCGTCTCGTCCGCAGCGACTCTTACGGAGAATGGTGGCGTCGCGAATGCCAACAGTGTACCGGGTGGTGCTGGTCCCGACGCACCAGACGGTAGCGCCTTCCCAAGTGGAAGCGATGTCCCACCGATCCCGTCATCATCGGCATGATTATCATCCTACTTATCTAATAGTAGAGCTACCTCTCTGGTGCGATACCCGAGCGCATCTGTCTATGTAGTTGAAATCCTTGTTACTGTTTGTTGAATCCAAAGTGAGCAATGCGTCGGGGGAACCGGCATCATTTTGATGGGACGTCGAAGTCGCCTTTGCGCGGAGTTTGAAAATCAGAATTTGTACGCGTTCAGATCACATGACATATTCTGATGGGTAAGGAAGCGTGAGCGTGCGCATTACTCACTCACTTACAACCGGGTCGATACAACGTCGGCCATAGAATTATTATACATGTGCAACGAATTACAAGCGTGGCATCCAAAGCGTTCCATTATGAAAGCAAAAAAATGCAAGAAGACAAGCAATTACGCTAGAGTTTGGCTGCCTGGCATAGCTACTTCCACCCAGGTCCAATAGGAGCCGCATCGACACTTCCGATGGGCACACGCCTTGCACCACCTTTGCCACCTAGTAAGGGTTTGACTGTTGTCGACTGTTTCGGCGCAGCGGGCATCAGCGGCCTTTGAGCTCTGCCGGTTCGCGAAAACCCGTTTTCTTTATCTAACTGCTTATTTATTCCCCTAGCGGAGCCCTTCAGTACCGAAGCCTTGGTCTTGGACTTGTCCTTGACACCGATGTTTGTGACTCTCGGACCTTTCATCTTGCTGGCAACGCGCTTGTCCTTGCCCCGCAGTGGACTATCATCAAGTGCACTGCTCTGATCATTGACACCCAGTTCCTCCTCAAGCATTGCAGGCACCATCGGAATATTGTTAGATGCACCTGCACCCGGGCGAAGATCGTCTTCAGAGCCTTCTGAACCAAACGGTGCAAGAGCGGGGTTGCCCCGTGCTGGGGAATTTGCGAGCATCAAGATACGGCTTAAGGGACTTGGGCGAGCTGGCGAGTATGCATGAATCATGTGTTCTGCTAAGGGCTTTGCGACTGGGAAAGGTCGTTTAACCGTTTGACCTTGTGAATGGTCAGGATATTCCTCCACGTCTCCTGCGTTATCAAAAGCAGGCGCTACTGTTGACTTCCTCGGAAGAAGTTCCGGTTGGTTAGGCATCGAAGCTAGAGGCGAGGGAGGAGGCAAAACAAAGGAGTTTGGAACGACAAGGGATTGCGAGGATGAGGCTGCTGGTAATGCAGGTTCTCTCGGCATCACTTCTGTCTCCATTGGAGGAATGACTTTCGCCCGTAAAGTTGACGCACCAAGCAAGGCTCCACTGGGCTTCTTCGGGGTACCATTGCGCGGCCTCTTGGATACCTTTCCTACAGCGAAAGCTGGTCTTGCCGGCGAGCGAGGTACATTGTTAGGTTTGCGAGGTGAGGCTATTGCCTTTCTCGGGGATTGATTTCTCCTGCTGGGTCGTGATGGCTTCGGAGGAGAGGTCGGTAGTTCTAAGGGCTCAGTCGGCGCTTCAAAATACGCACCAAGGCCAGTGGGCTTTGATGTTCCTTCGTCGCCACCAGGGATGGCCATTTGAGAGCGCCATAATCGCTGCTCTCTGTAAAATTCTTGTCTGTCTTCCTGAATTGGGGTTAGATGGAATACGGCTTCAGATATTTTATGACACACTTCTAATGCCGCCTTCTCGTCTTTCAACGCTAAAGCCGCTTCGTCGACCTTCTTTCGAGCATAGTCCAACTCCTTGCGAATCTTCTCTAACAGCTGTTTCTCATGTACAGTAGCCTTTTCATCATCATCGTTAAGAAAACGCCGAACAATTGCCTGAGCCTGATCAGCGTAAGTGCTGGCCTCTTTCTGAGTTTGAGCTTGCTCTATATGATAGAGCCATCAGAAATCCGAATAACTAAAGGCAAGAATGACACGCTACCAAGTTGCCGTCGAAGATCAACTATAGTACTCTGCAGTCGAACCAGTTCCTTAGCATCAGCATTAGGGTGGCATTTCTCGCCGTGGTCTTTGTTGGCGCGGGAATTCGGCTGCGGTGGAACGCCTAGTGGAGTCGTCGAGTCTGATTCAGAACTGATTCCGAGTCGAGTGACGGCTTCCTGGAAAGATGTTAAGAGGACATTGAATTTCTCGCTCGCACTTTCCGGCGCGGCTATCGAAAACATCTCCGAAATAGTCAGATGCGGCGCTTCTTCACCTGCGGACTCTCCGACCCTAGTACGAATCACATGGCATATACGGGCTACCTCATTCGCCGCGGATAGAAGGACGTTCTTCAAGCTGGTGTTCTCCTCGACCAGCTCCCTCCGGGCTGCCTGCGCTTCATCCAATGCATCCTCAATCATATTCGCACTCTTCCCGATTATATCACCATCTCTGCTGCTAATCACGGAATTCGCGAGCGTCGTCTTGAATTTGATTCCCGACGCGGTCGAACCAAGCTTGGTCTGCGAATCGGATAACTTTTGCCAACGATCAATTAGTTTTTCCGTCTCCTTCTCGCGTCTCTTGAGCTCGGCTGCATGTGTTTGTCTGACAGACTGCATTGTTGATCGGGTCTTCTGAAGCTCAGCAGAAGTAGCTTTCTGTGCTGCCTCTGAGGCCTGTAGCAACTTGTTTGATGCACTAAATTCATGTCAAGGGAGTAAAATCGAGGTCCAACCTGCTTACTCACGCAAGACGGGACTTGAACATATTCGTCTCACGCTCTGCCGCAGCAAGCTGCTCCGAAGTTACTCTGTGCATAGAGGCAAGGCGTTCGTGCTCGTATGAAAGTGTTCTCAACTTTGTGGAGAGATCTTCCACACGAGACATATCCTCCTGATGCACATTTCAGGTATGAAAACAGGTGCTATTAGAGTATACTAACTCACGTTTCTCTGACTGAGCATTCCGAGCATGCATTTCGACAGTTTATCCGCGTCATCCTTTGAAAGTCCGTCAAAGGCTACGCCTGAGCCTCGGGTGAATCCATGAGCAATCAACTGAGAGTTGATATACTGGAGGGTCGAGCTTGCGTTTATAGAGTCGGTTGAAGATGCCTCTGAATAGGGAGACCCGAAGGCAAATTCATTGACTTCGTTCTTGTCTGACCACTGGACGGATTTATATGGAGTGGCCATCATGTCTAGAAAGCGCGAATCAACGGCAAGGTCTCTTCTGCTGACCGAAGCTTACCACTTGTTCTTCGGCTTGTGACGCTTCGAAGACTATGTCGTCGCTGTCATCAAGCGATTGTTTGTACGCACGCGGTCCACACTGAGCAGATGGCGTCGCGCGCCCTCCTCAACTGAATGTCACGTGTATTCCACGTGATCGCCACACGTCCGGTGACAAACGCTACGTTACGTCACACAAACTCGTTATCTGACCGAACCACGACCTTTGAAAAAGCTTCTCCATCAATATTGCTGGCTTAGTTGCACGGACTCGTAATCTTGATACATCCAGGATGGTTGTGATTGGAGTTAGTTTCGCGGAACAGGTACACGAGTTAGAATCTTCAATTTGTCCCACCAGTACACTTATAATTTGGGTGTATTCTCCCTTGTGCGAAAAATCCTAAATTCTTATGTCGGGGTCAATATCAATATCCAGGATAATGTGCTTGGATAGGCGCCGCGTTGCCTCTCGTTACTACCATGCGCATATCCTTTCGGTGCATTTGAGTGCATGCCGAGGCAATATAAGTGGCCTATCGTTTTGATCCACATTCCCATTCCATCTTTCGTCTTCATTCTGTGCTGTCGTCCCTTTCTTGAGAGTGACGCCCACCTTGGGATCCAAACTATCACCTCATGGATTCTTCGAGTCTCGGTGCAGTGATGTCAATCTTGGAGGCGGTCAACACAGCAAAATACCTAGCTATGGCTTCATTTGTGCTGCTTCTCTACGACCATTTGATTTGTCTCAGCCAGGAGGTACGAAATGTCGGATTCTCTGTCTGTCTTGATAACAGCTGACGCTCAGGCAAGCTTGAGTTTTTTTGGAAGGGAGAATGGACTCTCACTAGTGTTCTTTACTTCCTTGTGCGCTTACTCATGGCCTCCGAGCAGTCTGTAATGCATTGTTACTGATGATGGCTGCTACAGAACCGTTATTTCCCGCCTGTTATTTATATGTCTGTCTGCCTCTTCCTTACCTGAAGATAATGCGGCATTTACTGGTCCCTTCATTTCCAGATTACATCTTATTTGTGAGTGCTTTTGTCTTGCACGCGGTTCTGGTACTGAAATGAGATCTGCAGTCCTCCTTTATCCTGATTTACCTCTTGAAGTAAGTGTGGTGACGTTGGAGGGTTCACGTTGTTCTCACCATCCCATTTCATTTATTTCCACGTCGAATGAAGTTGTAAGGCCTATTAGCCGCGAGTGCGGTCATATGAGTCGTTGACTTGCCACCCTTGTCTAGCTGCAATGCTGCCGCCAGAATAACCGCTTCATTTATGGTTTTCGGGGTATCTGTCGTTGCAGGTCCAGCTTATACAACATGATCCCGTGGCTTCTCTAACTGATGTTCCGCGTTCCAGCCATCCTGTTAACACGCGTATATTATCTTTGGTCGCATAGCCTGGCTATGCGCTGGCTGATATGCAGCGTCTTTGTTGCGAGTGCCAGCGTAGCTATAGTATTCTCGGGGGTATCAATCCATGTGAGTAGGCGCAACTCTGTGTCCATTCCTGTGCACGAATTGACTTCACCGTCACGCATACAGAATCTCGACTCCATACATCTCCCAAGTACGTTCCGGAGTAAACTTGAAAAGCTCAGCTGAACATCATCGGTTCCACTGTGCAAGGTGCTCTAAACCAGCCGGGTTGTATTAACATAGGAAGGGGGCCCTATTGGCGTACGGTTGACATACCTACCTTTCATTCTACAAAGGAAAAATGACGAACTCTTCCTCTATGCTGCAGCCATTTTCGTTCCCACATTCGTGAGTTTCTAGTTGAACAACTTTAGAACACCGATCAGTTCACTCGTTTTCGGCATCCTGCTAGGTCACTCAGAGTCCGTCTTCTTACTTGACCCGCATTTCACAAGCCGCTTCTCACTATTGACTCTTCGCATGCACGCGATGTGTAGCCGTCCTCTTCCTTGCAACGATACACCGCGTACATCGTCCGCTGGCGTCCGGCACGAATAAGACCGTGACGATTCGAATCCTCCGCGAGTAAATATCTCCGTTGGCATAACTGAATGTGTGTGTGCTGATGTATGAATTAGTGGCGGCATTTTTTACTGCGCAATAGCTAGTGAGTACGCGGCCTCCCATAGGTAAAAGGACCCTTTTAATTGGAATCCAGTCTCTTCCGGATTCACTTTACTGGGAAGCATAATGGAAGATCGCCCAGAGGTACGTTATGTCGAAAATTCGAGAGAGGGACCTTCGTTCATTCATTGAATAAACGCAGATATCAATGCCAGTTTTACTCTCCAAGTAAGCTGTTCGTTTCCCTGAGATCCGTGTTCAACGGTGTTTCTGAACGTAGCGGACCAACATACTAGCTACCTACTCGCAGTTCAGTCGACTTGTGCATCCCACCTTATCCTGAGCATTCACTCTCTGGCCGCGGATATTGGTAGTAATCCAATTCACCTTCTTAGTCACATCGAGATCAGTCGCATCGACTGGCGACCAGGTAAGAACGCGCACGAGCTCATAGTTGACATTTGCGATCGTGAATCCAATCCTGAAACACCGACGGAGCTCATCGACCTCGATCCACTTGCGACAGACGAAGACGGATTTCGAGGCACGGCGTCAATCCGTGCCACACGCGTAGGGATGGAGCATCGCAACGACTCGCAAGTAGATCTTGCCGCCCGTGCACCCGCACAATATCGACCAAATTCGGCAGGCAAATAACATCACGCTGCATTATGTTGTCGAACAGACACCGTCCACTATCTTCCGTTAAAGCGTTCGCCGAACCCCCTGGCCTCAAGCACTCTAGTCGTCTAAACTTCATGTACAGATGCTGAAAATGTAAAAATGATCATATTGATTGTGGTCACTATGTCACTACGAATAATTATACAAGTACAAGATACGGACACTGACAAATGAACATAGCTCCCGAGTAAACAAACAACGTGAAACAAATGCGGTGGAGAAGATCGCTTCATTACTCCGCTTTGCTAAGATTCTCAGCCCCTCTGTTCCCGACGACCGTAAACTGCGCACCGTCAGGCGTCTGGGCCTTCGTCGCTTCTGCAGCAGGGGGCAACTTGTCTGAACCAAGGAGGCCTGCCTTTACAATGGCTTTTCCAAGCGCCGAGACCTAGTGATGGTGCATGAAAGCACGTAGGAAGTAAGAATAGATAAGGCGTTTCTGAGAAAACGGTGGGGCGCACATCAATCTGGATCGAAAAGAAGCGCGAAGCGATGCCGAAAACCGGGCTAAACGGTATTCAATTAGACACTGGAAAGTGAGGTATGTAATTCTGCGAACATACGCGGCGAGGGATTCCAAAGTACGCTTGCCGGATCTCTCTGCGTTTGCGAGATAACCAGGCCGGAAAACGATCGTGTCGGAGTACTTTAGTTCAGCAAGCTGATTCTCTGTCAGACCCTTGCTCCTGATCGTGAATCAAGGTCATTTAGGAACGTGTAAAAACAGCTCGGGTTTCGGGAACGCACTTGGGATACAAGAATGGAGAGTTCGCATTTGCACCACCAGACTAGGAGATTATATTCAGTGATCATCTCATTCTGTATAGAATGCTTTACCACGCACGGAAAGGTAGATGAGACGCTGTGAGTGATTGGGTTCATCTGTCTTAGCCGCTTTAGCGGCATTCACGACATATCTAAAGAACCTCGATGAAGACACACAGTGCACAAAGGAATAGAAATACGCACTCTCGGTCTATCCTTTCGAATGCATTCGCACTACCAGCGGCCGCCCTCGTCGTTCCGAGACTATACGAGCTCTTTAGCATCACCTGTCCATTCTAACCATACAGAACGTACGTAACAATCACCACGTCCCACTTGCCATCGCGCAACTTAGCATCGTCCAACTTCTCAAAGTCGATAACCTTCTGCTCGAGTTTGTCCTTTGCATTTGATGGCAACTGCTCAATGGGCGTGACACGACGTCCGAATTCACCGACTTTCGCATAGTTGCCGGATTCAATAAGTTCACGTAGGACGTGCTTGCCTACTGCACCAGTAGCACCAATAAGGAGGGCAGATGGACCAGACATGTTTGAGGCAAGGACGATGGACGGTGAATGAGAGAGAGACAGAGGAGGAACCCTTTCTTTCACTAATGTACGACGAGCACGCGACTTGACGTCCGAATCGTGCATCACGCGTCGATTCCACACTGTAGCTAAATTTCAGACTCCGACTCATTCGATACTGATCGCCGCTACATTACAAGACAACGAACGGAAAATCTTCACGACTCATTCAAATGGATTCCTGTTCACTTGACTCCTGCTCACTTGACTCCTGTTCACTTGACTCTTGTTCTTTCTCCGCCTCTCCCTTGCTCCTGTCACCTGGAGGGCCAATATCCACGACGAGGCAGACATTTGCATACGCACATCCGAGATGACAGGAATTTCCATAAGCGGCATACTGCTCCTTGACTGTGTTGAGATCAGATATGTTCCTCACCCAGACAATATTGCCGTCATCATCATCATCGTCAGGGTCGCGAACCTGTCGTCCTCCACTATAATCGAGCGCAACGGACGAAAACGTCTCCTCCGGGCCGACCCCATCGATACCAATCACACGCTTGCTCAAAAACTGGACTTCGTCTTCGTCCCCATACAGTAGCCAGATGTTGGCATCCAAGCGAAATTCCTCGCACACTTGCATGATCAACGCGTCGCGTCCCTTCAGGAACTTGTGCAAATCTCTAATATTCTCGGAGGATTTGTCGACGGGATATTGATGATACAGTCCAAACCCGAAGCTTCCGCCTTCCGGAAGAAATGTTTTGTCTTGTAGAAGATTCGCGAGAGCCGTCTTGAAAACGCCAGCTTCTGAGGGTATTGTCTTCTCAGTCACTTGAAGCGAATGGTCAACCGTTGGGTTTGAGCTTGTATCGAAATAAAGATTATACGTCAGAGTGACTCGATATCCCGACTTTACTGGTGTCACTTCGTGCTCGACGTCGCTGAAGAATGTCGCGAATACGATATGTGCTTGCTCCGGATCATCTTCTTTCTTTACCTCTGCAAGCCGGCCAGAATCGACAATCCACTCCTTTGTTGAACCCAAATGTGGCCGTTCACAAGCTTCGGCTAGGTTCTTCAACTCCACATCCGTGGCTTTCTTGAAGTCCATGCGTCTGTAGCAGTGTAAGTGAATGTTATCTCTCTCTGGTGATACGAAGAAAAAATAGCTTACCCAGCTGTTCCTAGATTATTTCCATAGAAGAGCAAAAGGTTCGAGTCGTCGACTTCAAGCGTCCCAGAGCAGAATGGAGCTTTCACATCATCCAGAGCTGTTCGGAGGACTTCTAGACGCGAGTTAGAGGCAGGTTCATCGGGGGCTGCCATTGTCTCAGAGAGAGAGCAAACGAGTGTCTTCCTCCTTATAATAGGGAATGTGAAATGCGGATAGATGGCGCACAGATCTTCCTAGAAGAAATGATTGCCTAATATGTTCCTGTGTAGAGTCCATAAAGAGCCAAGATCTGGATATATTGAGCTGTGGACTGCCAAGTTGTCGGAGTCGGTCAGGAGCAGTTGTTCAAGGAAAGAGTCCTGGTCGAGTCCTGACTGAACCTGTCACAGTTGCTATCAGGTGATCTGAGTCAGGTCAGGGGAGGCATGTCTCACGCCCGCCGAGTCAACATTATACAGAACAATAGGACTTCGAAGAAGAAAATATTACCATCTATGACAGTAGTCTGCCTTTATCACTAGACTTTTCCCAGAAACTACATCAATTTGCATATCAGGATATATCAACATTGAGTGATGCTAATATGATTATACAGGTGGGTACAGCTGAACAAGTAGTCACGTGATCATTGGTAGCAGAACTCCACACACTGGATATTCTATATTTCAGGGGCGGTGAAATAACTTTTGATTAGTCATTCTAAGTGTTCAAATATCAAGAACTCTGAAATAAATACTAATATTTAAAAAATTAATGAGACTAAAACCTTACCTAAAATTTAAAATATCAGCATCTGTGAAATGTATAATATCAATAATACCAAAACCCTTTCTGAAATTATTATACTTACTGTACTATAAATTTCAGAAAGAGTTTTGATATTATTGATATTATAGATTTCACAGATGCTGATATTTTAAATTTTAGGTAAGGTTTTAGTCTCATTGATTTTCTAAATATTAGTATTTATTTTAGAGTTCTTAATATTTGAACACTTAGAATGACTAATCGAGAGTTATTTTACCACCTCTGAAATATAAGAATGTCCAGTGTAATTACTAGTAGATGATCCCATAATCTATATAATAAAGGTGCATAGGCACTTTTGTATATAGCCACACTGACTAAATTTGAACTTTAAATTTTAGCTCTTCTTTTCTTATTTATTGCATAATGATAATAGTACTACATATAGAAGAAAGATTGGTAGATATTGGCAAAAATTGGCATGATCATCCCTCTACTAATATTCTCTGTTTATATAATTATATAATTGAATAGCAGTTTGCATTACACACTCTCAAACAACTCAAATTCTACACTTAAATTCTAAAGTTTATGCACACCTTTGTTAATCATTTGAGGGCTGTCAATCTTGAATGATCATTTTTAGCAACTATGTGCAGCTTAGAGATGGCATATTCAGATTATATGATAAGATATTAGTGTAAGTGACACATCAGACAAAATTACAAATAGGAACCTCTAGAATTTGGGTTGGAATACAATACTAGCCAATTAGATCAGTTTTCTTCTATTCCAATCAAAATTCTTCACCCTAAAAAATATACTTTTGCCTGATGTGTGAGCTCTTTATAGGACATACAGTCACATGTCAAAAGTACTCGCGGATTTAAACATTCCCACTCACATCCGTACTTCATCTTGAAATGTCTTACTTGTTTCTTTACCTCTACGTTACAATGAACACAAAAAAATTACATGTACACATTCGCATGCATACAGTAAGCCTACATACAAGTACACTACAAATTTGGGTTAATATTAGGTGAGAATACAGCATCTGAATTGCAAGAGGTCTGATTTTAGGGGCTCAAATTTGTTTCAAGAGACTGTCTAAACTCTCCTTTCTCTCAACCAAAAAATCTCAAAAAAACACAGAGAGCTTTTCACTATCAGTACTACCTAAGATTTTCAAGGCATTGTGGTAACAAACTGGAGAGAAATTCACTGATTTTTCCGTGGTCACTTTATGCACCTTCCTTTTTTTCCTTCCCATTCATGTCCCTTTCACAAACGGTCACTTTCGAATCAACATCCCTAGCGGCTCTGGGCTTGTTATCCATTTCTTCACCAAATCAAGTCGATTTTTTTGTGTTTACAGTGTCATAAGGTCAATTTAAAAACATACAGAAAGCTAATACTTTGTATTTTGGCCTTTACCCTGAAGAATAGCACTAATTCTATTAGGCATGGACCTGATGTACCACTCTATCTTCTCCTTTGGCAGCTTCTCCCATTCCTCCTGAACAGCCTGTTCCAGCTCATTATATGATGTAGGCTGACGTGGGCGAGAGTTAATGGCGCCTCTTTGGTCCTTCCAAACATTCTCCGTGGGGTTAACATCTGGGGAATTTGCTGGATGGGGGAATAGCTTAATTTTCGACTTTTGGAACCATTTTTAGTGTTTTTGCAGTATGTGGTGGGACATTATCTTGCTGGAACTGGAGATTGGGTCGCCTTCCCTGAACCGATTGAAAGAACTGGAGCATTGGGCTGTCTAGGACCTGTTTCTGGTACTTCTCAGCTATTACAGTCCACCTCCCCTCCCTCCTTCATACTTTAGAATCACTAATGGCCCCTTTTAACCCAAAGCGATTTTCTCCATACCATAACTCGAATGGAAGACTGCCTAAAGGTGGGTATCATACAGTCCTCCTCGATAGTTATTTCATCATCCTTTCGAAATATAAAATGTCCACCTTGATTCTTCCCAAGGTAAATGTATGTCTCATCAGAGAACACAATGCACTTTTGTAAAATCACCATCCACACTGCTTGTAATGGCCTTGAACCATCTAACCCTTGCTGCCTTTGCCTCCTTAGACAAGTATGGACCCTTTAGAGCGACCCTTAGAAGATATCCTTGGCAGATATTGGCAAAAATTGGCATAATCATCCCAGTCGAGGTGCTAATTTGGGGAGTGACCTGATTATAGCTAATTATGGTAATTGAATAGATTTTTGACTGCTGTTCTCTTCAAATATCGATTCCCAGCATCAGAAAGTTTATGTTCACACCTTTGTTAATCATTTGAGGTTGTCAATCTTGAATGATCATTTTTTAGCGAAAAAATGGTCCTGACTGTAGACTCGGGTACTTGTTCTGACTGGGCGATTCAGCATATGATTTTGCAAATTTTACAGCTCCAACAATGCGGTTTTTGCAGCTGTTGGAATATAATACTAGCCAATTAGAGCATTTAGAGAAGGTGGATTTATTCCAATTAAAAAAAAACGCGACTTCACAACAACATGAAAGGAATAAACATTTGTCACGTGTTCGCGATCCGCGAGTACTTTTGGTAGGTCACTGTATAGTTATATCTACAAATGTGCAGCTTCCCTCAGCCATTGCATAATGTACAAATCAACTGAGAATACATTATTATAGTAGTTTTCTTACACACATAATCCACTTTGGCAGAATTAGGGCAAGCCAGGAATATTGTGTATGCTTGGAAGAGATTATAGTAAAGAATATATAATAATATAATTTATAAATGGACATTACTCAGACCTATGGCCAGCGGGGTTTTCGGCTTCGCCGAAAATTCCAGTGCTGGTTACGATTACGTGGGAAAGTGATCCACGTGTAATGATGTAAGCGATATCCAATAACGGAGAATGAAATGAAACGAGAACGGGAACCTTTGATAACATCACAAAAACCCCCTTCTTATTCCTCAACTTGATCCCCTCGAGCTCGCTATATCGGGCTTCTTACTCTTTGTCTAATCGCACGCTTTGAGAAGGTGTCGTTTGGGTCTTTACTGGGCGCGGAGAGGTACATCGGGGTTGGTACTGGGTATGTTGGGTTCTTGATGTTAGGAGAAGCACCATGACGAAGGCGGCGAACTGGATAGTCGTCGCAGCTCGTGTTTATACAGGCGAGCAGGGTGGCGCGCGTAGCATTTCGACACTCGACGCATCTATGTACGTGTCCAGGAAATGATGCGCTCGCATTCAAAACAGTACGCTGCCTCTTCGTGTTACCCGTGCATAATACACGAATGAAATACAAGACATTTTAAATACAGTTGCTGCTGCGTTGTTGGGTCGAGGGCCATGCGCAGGAGGTGCACAATAAGGGAAAATGGCCTAGATTATCTATTGTCGAACCGCATATCATACCCGGACAGTGCTCTGATGGCCGTCGTCTTTCTCCGAGTCAGGTAATATGAGCCCCATGGCGATTGCCCAATCTCTTCGGTTCGAAGATTTAACTAGCTCCTCTGCCATATCAAGTCTCCTCCGGTACCTCTTGGGCTCTCCTGTTGTGGAAATAATACAATCAAACATCTGAAGTTTCGTTGTCATAGAGTTGCAGACTCCGAGCAATGCGACGGAGACGAGAAGCAAACACGCGACTATTAGACTGCCAATGGTCGATGCGTTTCCGGCTAGCGCTGCGGCAACATAAACTAGCAACGTGGAGAATGCTGTTGCGAAGCCTTCGATCTGTGTTTCGTCGCGAAGCCATTGTCCGGCAGTGACGGCTTTCAGGTCATCGACCAATCCTCGCATCCGCATCCACCTATCCTGGCTGAGGAGGACCAGCAGATCGCCTCGCTCCCCTTCTTCTTTCGCTCCTTTCCAACCCATCGTTGCCCTCCGTTTGATTACCACCACGTTGATAAGTCGAGCAACCATCAACATGGACAGCACGCCAATAGCCCAGCCATCACGGATCACTCCGAGTAATGCAATGGCGATGATGGTAATTGTAATAGTCGTGAGGTATAAGGCGCCCGGCACGAAACCGCTTACGAATAACCCTTGTGGGAGTTTGAGTTGTCGTACGAGTGAAGATGCTGACGGTCGTTTAACTACGTCCAAGGTCACAAGGCAGCCCGGTTCGCCAATTGTCTGAAGGAAGCCGACAGTGCCTTGGTTCTCGATGCGAAAGACGTATCCTGTGGTCATGGCGCCGGTAATGGGCAGTTCACCACCGTTGATGTCCGATGCATTCTGCTGACAGTGGATGCCAGGTGCTAAGAGAAAGATGTCGAGGAAAGATGCAGTTCCTGTGAGGGCGGTCCTTCGAAGAATGGTTGATAGGTCTGCTAGAGCGACCAAGCCGGCGGCGTCCAAGGAAACTCCAGTGATAGACGATTTCTTGATCATGTCCAGTGAGAAGTTAGGGAGATATGAGCAAGGTATCATCTTCCTTAGAGCTGTCACCTCCAACATCGTGCTGGCGCCTCACGGGAAGTTCCAGTGTAATGTAATTACTGTTCCAGTACAATGCGATGATGGTTCGTCTATGAGTTCATCAAAGCCGATTAGAAGGTGATGGGGGCATGGGAAATTTTCATTCCAATCAGTCACGCAGTTTCGTTGCCGCCTCGAGGCGACGACCTCACTCAGTATTACGTCCCGAGCCGCTCTTCTAAGGAGTGTCCCCGCAGTGTCATACGCTGCTTCCAAGCAGAAATCGTCTCAACCGAGTGGAACATCGATACGATAAATATCAAAATGATTTCTGGCACCACAGCCGCTGCCATTGTATACGGCGAAGTAGCAAATGCGTGAGTTCCTCCTTCAAGCTGACAGGAAGTGAGGTATGAACATTGATTCCGTTCCACCGCCGTCGCATGTAAATGTCTTGTACCATTCAAAGAGACGCCCTGCAAGACGATATGAGGAAGAGAAACAGACGTAAGAAAGAGGCTTTCAGGAAAAGAAACATTCCTATCACGCCTGCGCCTCATACGACTCTACACCCGACAGACGATTTGTCGCAGTTGATAGAGGTCCATTTGCAGAAAAGATATACAGGAGGACACGTAATATCCTCTTCCCGTGCGGGCATTTCCTGTGACGCCCTCGGAATAGTCGGGTTATTGCATGAGCTCAATAGCATAATGGGAACCTCATTCTCAATTGATGGGACAACGGGCTTATCTGAGCTCCTTGGGAGCTACATTGGAAGGGGCTATGACCTGGGAACTGTATACGCCCGCCTACGGCCTGAATGGTACATTACTCGGGACTTCTCAAAGTTGCAGATACGCCAAGATAAGCTCGAAGCGATGGACCGACGGGAGCGCCAGGATGCCTTCGACAGAACGACGAGTCAAATCGTTACCCCACGACTAAAGCCGCGCCGCATCTGGGACCTATACAGTAATCGTGTCGTCCCCACGTGGATCGCACACGATGCGTTTTGGGCGATATCTCACAGTTGGATGGCTGAAACTTCTCGCACGAAAGTGGTGACGTCCATAAATGCCTATGAGTGGCCCGTTCCAATTCCAAATGATTCATCTCTGGAGCGTGTGCGTATCGAACTATTGAATCTCGGAGCAAAATACGTATGGCTCGATGTTCTCTGCTTGAGGCAGGAAGGTTCCGCGGAGAAGGAGGCATTGCGTTTGGAAGAATGGAAAATCGATGTGCCGACAATTGGATACGTGTATCATCAAAACCAAATGGTCGTGCAGTATTTCTGTGGGTTGGGCAGACCGTTCTGTACTACCGATTTGGTCAACTTCGAAAGTGACCGTCACTGGCTGAACCGCGCCTGGACGTTGCAGGAAATAAGCTCAAACAGCATAACTGCTGGGATAGCAGACCACTCTCCTGCAGCACCAGAGTCCATTACGGACGATCGCGGCTGGCATTACGCGGAAGCCGATTTGGGCAGGTTCTTCGACCAACTAGGAGACATGCAAACATTCGCCCAGGAGCTCGACAGCATCTTTCCTGTATTATCAGCCATGCGTCAGCGGTTTGCAACGAGCGAACTCGACAAGGTCGCAGGGCTAGCTTACCTATTGCGACCAATTGTGCTACCAGCGTATATCAATGGTCAGCATCCCGAGGAAGCATGGTCGAATCTTCTTAAAGCCATAGCGCCGCGTTACAGGGGTGACTTGCTCTTCCTGTGTCGAGCGAGTAAAAGCGAGAGACAGAAGTGGGCTCCTTCCTGGGATCAGGTTATGAAAGAACCACTTCCGTCAGTAGGAGGTAACTTCCTCTTCGAAGAAGTATCGTATCTCGAGGATGAGCGCGTGTTTTCCCATGTAGGATATCGCTTCGACAAGTGCCAAGTGCAAGGACTGGCATTTCAGGAGGGCGTGGAGGGTTGTAAGACTAGGAAGGGACGAGTGATAATCGGCATAGGTCATGATTTCGAGGTCGTCAGTCAATATCCGGACTCAATTCCAGATGGAGACTATACCTTGGTGGGCAGCCAAGGTTTGGACCACTGGGTCGTTGCGCGCGTCGGTGCGAAGGGGCACCTTGAGAAGATATCCGTACTTAGGATCCCACTGCGTTCTGAAGTTGACAGGGTGCGGTGGTTGACACGAGAATTATCTTGTCGAAGGAGTAGCACGTATGTGTAGACAAATTAGATGATGCATGTGGCGAGGAATCTAGCGGCCGTTTCATTACATTAACCTTTCCGACGTTCTGCTGTGGTACGTACAGCGACTATACAATACAGCTGTCGGTATTCCGGCAGTCCAGCGACTCGGAATCCCAAACGCCACGCATCATGCGTTGGGTTTCAACCAACTCTTCGTTGTTATTAACGTTTCGTGTTATTGCTCAACCGCTGTATATCCTCGCGCATCCCGTCGTCTTTGGACTCCTGAGTGCAGGAGCAGTAGATCGAACAAAGCGTTTACATGCGGCGCTACCCTGGAACGGTCTGTCGTCATCGGCTGACTCGGCTCTACCGCCCATGAATCCGAATCAGTCCTGTCCTGAGTCACGTGGTCCTCGTCCACGTCTTAGGATACGAGTCTGTCGTGTAGTCTAAGAACTTCCGTATGCGTATGATACGGATATCAGCTTTGGCAAAGGCAATTATCGGAGATCAAATTTCTTCGGACTCCGCCTCATTCTCAAGACGGGCTGGAACTACTTGCCAGTACGTGCCAACAACCACATAATCTCAAGCTCCACGTCAAACAGGTCAAACGTCATCTCGTTGAGCTAGTATTTCTTAAGAAACGATCGTATTGCTAAATTACAAGTGATAGTCGCGGAAGTTTGTTTTTGTAGAATCTTCATGTGTTATCGACAGGGAACACTAGCTTTATCTGCACCCGGGAGTGCGGCGAATAATTAGATCTGAGAGGCTCGAGTTGAGGTGGTGGTCTTCGAAAGATCAAGTCGAGTCTCGCATTCGGCGTCCGATTATTTTCTTTTCGAGCCGTGATCTTGTTTCTTGTCTCTGTGTTCTGGAGGACCAACGTCCACAACGAGGCAGATATCTGCATACGCGCATTCGAGGTAGCTCTCGTTACCGTAAGCAATATACTGCTCCGAGACCTCGTTAAGGTATGAGATATCACTCGCCCAGACAAAGTCATCAACTGGGTAATTCAGGTCATCCTGTGATTCCTGATCGCGATCGCGTACCTCCACAAGTCGTACGTTATAATTGTTGAGCACATAATGTAAAAATGACTCCTCGTAGATGTCGTCAACATTTAGTGGCTTCTTGGCCAAGAATCTGGCCTTCTCTTCGGTATACAGTAACCAAAGGTTGGCGTCCAAAGAAAGGTCCTTGCACACTTGCATTATCATCGCGTCACGACCCTTTAAGTACTTGTAGAAGCCTGTCATGTTCTCGGTAGATTTCATGACGGGGTATTGGTGACACAGTCCAACCCGACGCCTCCGCCAGTTGGAAGGAACGTTGGTTCCTGTAGGAGATTCTTGAGAGCCGTCTTGAACGCATCCGACTCACGAGGCATTGTCTTCTCAGTCACTTGAAGTGGACTATCGATCGTCGGATTCGAGGATGGATCGAAATAAAGATTATATGTCAATGTGACCCGATATCCTGACTTCACTGGTGTCACTTCGTGCTCGACGTCGCTGAAGAATGTCGCGAATACGATATGTGCTTGCTCCGGATCATCATCTTTCTTTACCTCTGCAAGCCGGCCAGAATCCACAGTCCACTCCTTCCCGCCATGTCTTAAAAGAAGCGCGCCTCCTTCGTGGACTGTCGGGAAAACGATCACGAGAGATCCAAACATATTCTCCGCACGAGGAGTATCCTTGTGTGGCTTGAAAAATGCGCCTTCGTCTTCAAAGAGAAGCATTTGGTTTGGTGGAACAGGTAGATAGCAAATGCTAGCGCGCACCATAAACATTGAGCTTGTAGAGCTCAGCATGAAACGCTCGCGTTCCACTCGATCCTTCTAAAAGACCGTATCGGATTACCTCCATCAGACCAGTCGAAGTAAGATCGAGCTTTGTCGCAAAGTTCCGCTCGTCCAGTTTACCAGCCTTTCTATAAGATTCGTCCAGAACATCTTCTTTGTTGAGCCCAAATGAGGCCGGTTCACAAGCTTCGGCTAGGTTCTTCAACTCCATATCCGTGACTTTCTTGAAGTCAATGCGTCTGTAGCAGAGTAAGTGAATGTTTTCTCTGGGGATACGAAGAGAAATGTTTACCCAGATGTCCCTAGATTATTTCCATAGAAGAGTAAAAGGTTCGATTCGTCGACTGCGAGTGTTCCAGAGCAGAAAGGGGCCTTCGCATCTTTCAGTGCTGTTCGGAGAGTTTTCAAAAGTGACTTTGAAGCATCAGTTTGCTCGGTAGGTGCCATTGTGACAGTTAGGACTAGACACAGAAAATGGACGTGAATGCAGGCCTCCTTTATAACTACTTGTGGCCGAGTCCTGACCGACCCTGACTCGGTCTCTATCAGGTGATCTGAGTCAGATCAGGGGAGGCGTGTCTCACGCCCGCCGAGTCAGATCTCCTTCACAAGAAGTTTTCCCGAAGTTCCCCATACACCGCTCGTCTTTGGGCCAGCTCGGATGCACTGGCGCACAAAGGTCCCACACGACATCAAGTCATCCTTGAACCTGACATGTTCCTCTTTCGTCACCGTCTTCGGCGAAGAAGGTAGAAGCAGGATCGGTGTCGCGCTTTGGAACGTCACGGTGCTCGGTTCCGCCGGCCACAAACCTTGGCGGCCGCCCGAATCAGTTCAGTCACGTGGTGGTGAAGCCTTATCATGCAAAGATAAGCGCTCTAATCTAATAATATTGGTAATAATAGCTAGAATAATGAGTCGATCGATTCCGAGTCGTGCAGAACTTCCAAATTAGTCTTGATAATGCTAATACTGCGACATCTGGTTTCTACTGCTTAGGGCCAATATCCACAATAAGGCAAGTATCTGCATGTGTGCATGCAAAATAACGATCATTTCCATAAGCCATGTCGTTTGTCGAGCTTCGAGAGTCCCTTCACCCAAACGACACGGACAAAGCACTATAAGTAAACCAGGGCGAACGAGTAAAGCGAATATTGTTCGCCGATGTCCTGAATATCAGGAGTCGTTCAGTGAATCGGAGCCGCCAGTACGCTAAGGCGACGAATCGAGGTGCGGTACCGCAACAGTATTAACTCCGGCTCGGACTTGGATTCGAACTGGCCGAAAAGTCGCGCGAAATGCTAAGGGGATTGACAACAACGGGTCTATTCTCTCTGTAACGCTAAACCGCTAAACAAATTTCTTCGCGCTTCTAGTTGAACTTAATGAATACCAAGATGAACATCAGGGTTGAGCTCGTTAAAGAGCGGGCACAGGTCCAGCCAATCCTCTGATGAGAAGCAAAAGGGATGTCAGAAATATACGCAAGTAGTTCCTTGTATCGGAGAACTTACGGCTTGGTGGGTCAACAGCAGGAATACTCGGTGCATCTTCTGCAAACACGATGGCCAGACCATTCTCCAAGTGCCAATCGATGTGGCAATGCAAGAACCAGGGACCAGGATTGTCTGTAAAGAAGCGGAACGTGACGTCGTCTCCGCCTTCGCCAATGCTCACTACATCACGGCGAACTGGATTCTTGAAATTGTACTCCTTGCTTCCTGCGACGCGGATAACGTCGAACGTATGGCCGTGAAGATGGATTGGATGCTGATAATGTGGCTCATCAGATGCGTGTATCGACCACATACCATGCCTTGTGCGACTAACCTGGATATTGCGATGGGGAATGTTGACCTCGATGGTTTTGTTCGGAGGCAGAGTGTATACGGATCCAGCTGGGAGGAGGTCTCGCGCGTCCGAAGCGCCGGATAGAATCTGTAGCAGTACCGGAACGCTTGGGCTTACAAAGTGGGCTCCATTCACCACGAACTCATGGGAGTTTAGGCCAATCTTGAGTCTCAGGTTAACATCAGCTTTGCCCGGAACCGGTTCTCCCGGCTGAGAGAAATCCAAACGAATCAGAATCCCATATACCTCTAGCTACAATTAGACGTCACGCACCGCTCCAGGATTGATAAGTGGCTGAAAGAGCAGCAAGGACAAAGTGTTAGAAGGTGAAAAAAGATAACAACAATACGACCTACGTGAAGATCTGCCTCATTCATCTCAACTGGGTTGGCCTTCGGAGACGTTGTTGGCTCCTGTTCTGGTGCACCGTCATACCGGAGAATAGCAGAATTGATACCACCATTAGTATTCGAATTCTCGGGGTGCGATGGGATCGCTCTAATCCCTATTGGAGGGCGACTGTAAAGACGAAAAGTACACGATAAACGCGGGGGAATCTTACAGTAATTGTCAACAGGTTGGTCCGCCGTGACCTGTTCATATGTTAACCTCATGGGCTATCGTGAAAGCGTGAAATATACTCACAATGAACGAATAGCGTTGAGCTGTAATCGTGGAACGGACGTGAGTGTTTATTGAATGTAGAATCCGTGCCCTATTCTGCTCACCTGCATGGATGGTGAGAGAATCAACGGTAAGCGGCTCGTGTTCAACGCCGTCTGCCTCAATGATAGTCAATCTGTGCCCATCAATAGAGAATGTATACCTGCAACGCTCAATTTGTGTTATACGTCACAACACGATAAGCAGGACGAGCATACGCTGGGAAGCACCTCGCGGCGACGAGCCGGAAACGATGACGCTTTCCCGGTTGAGCGCGGACGACGCCGAGCTCTCCACCAGTTTTGGCACGGCCCTTTCCGTTTATCAGAGTCGTGTCCGGAATACTGGTAAATTCGTCAGTGAAAGCCGGATTGCGACGTTAGAGCCACTCACGGTGTCTGATTGTTGTGGTTCGGGAACAAAGCCGGGGCAACCTATCAATATCTTCAATATTCACCGAAGCGACTGAACGCATCGTATGCAGCAAACCTCATTATACCAGTCCATGAGGACAATGACAGTAGACTCTGAAGACATCAAAAGTTATATCGGGTTCCGGGGTGCACTTCAAGAGAGACAAACCATCATCAATATCATACATGTCCGCTAGAGGGTCCTCTGGATCATATACGACAAACGGACCACTAGAGCCAGATGAAATGCAAGGATTTGCGGACAGTGGGGTATTTCTTACCGCAGTCCATCGCAATACTACAAATTATGCGCATGAGCGAAACCCGCGAATCATAGAATGAAAGTGCTCACCTGTGTCGAGAGATGCGAGTGGTACCAGAATGTTCCGGCTTGATCGGGCACGGTGAAATTGTATCTGGCGGAAAACGTGAGAGTCTTTGAAGTAGAAATGGGGAAGTAGCTAACAGGAAGTTATGATCCGGCACAATAGGACACCTGGAAGACTCAATCAGCTCCGTGTTCTCAGTTTTCGCTTATGATGACAAGGACTGACTGAGTGACGAATGCGGGCCCATCCATTTCTGGCGTATGCGCCTGAAAGAAACCATGCCAATGCTACAATCGCACAGTTAGATGACCAACAGACAAACAACGGAAAGATAGATGCGATCAGGGAGTCCGTACAATCGACGTTGACCTGGCCATGGTAGGGTCAGTAAGACCGTTGACGACGTTGATCTATGGGTAGCCGGTCAGCCAGACCGAACACAGCAGCGTGTGACGGAGGGGGTAGATATCACGCACGAGGAATTGGTCGCCCTTGTTGCCAGTTATCAACGGGCTAGGATTCTGTCCATTGGCGATCACGGCGCTGGTTCATTATCCCGTCAGAAACCAGCCTTCGGCAGGGAGATAACAATATAGGACTTACGAGCGTTCAACGCCATTTGGATTTACTTGAGCGTTGTGAACGTTCATCTCGAAGTTGACAACACCAGCAACGACGTTCTGTGCAAGCTGCACGGCAACGACGACAAGGCTAAACAGTAAGTCTTTCGAGGGCATGTTAACTGCGGATTAGTGAATGGATAGGAGATGTGACTGATTCTGGGAGTGAGCATAGAGCAGAAAAGCAGTTTACCTGGAGGGGTTTATAGTGGCTTTTTCCAAGCACAAGCACAGTTCCTGTGTTGAAATTCGGGAGGGATGAGGCCAACTAGTCCGGAAGCTACGAGTCTCACCGGTAAACCGGGTTACACTTCCAACATTCCTTGTGCGGAAGATATCCACCCAATCCACCTGAGACAAATGTGCCCACGGATGGGAGAAGACGGTACAGAGAGAAATCTCTACCTCATATCCGGCGCGACAAGATTTGAGATCAAAAATGGAATCGGAACCAACTGAACCTGAATACCGTCAGGATATTTGATAGGTTCCATCCTACGAAGGGATGTATATGCGAGAAAAGGAGAGACTTTGATATACACGGAACTTTCGTCCAGTCCCTGAATTGCGCCAAAACCTATGCAGAAACTCAGGGGGCAGTTCTAGCATCATATCCTAGAATGCGCCGTTCCATTTCTTCTCACAGAGGGGGATAAGATGTCAATACCAGTCATTTTGCAATACTAACAGAGAAGACCGGCAAGGTTTGTTGCCAAAGCTTCAGTAGTGTTTGATAGTGCAAATTTCAGGGCATGCACGGGTAGAGTACAGTGATTCAGGAGGTAAATAAACCAAGAACGGTCGATACTTCAAGTCGACGAAGCACATAGTCGCAGCCATTCAGGGCTGTATGTTCAGCATAACAAGTTTCCATGCCGGGCAGCTTTTGCGACTTAAGGGCAAGTGAAGGTGGCATGTCAGATCAGATCCCACGCAGTGAAATAACCGGTCACGTGAATGAGACATTTTTCCCCGATTTTCCTCTCGAACGTACGTATGTACGCCTTTCTCATACTCATGTGCGCACCGATAGTTCTTGTTTACTCCGGGTCCCCAAATTATTTGGACCCGGCACTATCGTCACAGATGATATTCCATGAATGTAGAATTAGATCTAGGGTCGACTCGCAACTTCCGCTTTAGAGCGAGAACGAGCACAAAGCGCGGGTATTCAGTAAAGTAAAAGGCACTCAACCCCCGTCTTCACATTTTCGGAAACAAGAGACTAGTTGGTCCCTTAGTGAGAAGCGCCAAGACTCTCACATGTCATCAGAATCTCGATGGGTGAATATTTTTGGGACTTCCGGCTCCGCTACCAAAGTCGTTGTCTTTGAGCGGTTTTCTATGATATGCATGAACTATACTCCTTTAACCTCTCTCCCTGAGAATTGGCCCGCGGATAAGTATATAGGATGTGTGAAAAGGCGGTAACGTACCCAGTCTCTGTACGACGTTGGATTCTTGGCGTATCATAGCTGAGCTGGTCCGAACACCGCACCCGGATTTCATGTTTCGTCCCGAGGCAATTACGTGCTCACCATTCCCTACAAACGATGAACATGGCCCATAATAGAGTTCAGATTGAGTAAACGAAGTGGGCAAAGTCTTCTGTGATAGAACGATGCCCACCAACCACCAAAAGTAGTGATCAATTTCAGCCAGCTGTATTTCCGCAACGCAAAACAACAGAACAGGACAAACCAAAGCGACATAAAAGAGTGGAACAACAGAGAGGGCGATGAATGGAGAGATAGCAGTTGGGGGAATAATTGGAGCTACTTCTACAAAGAGAAATAAGGATAAAGAAGTGTGGTATTGTATAAGTGAATGTATAATACGAGATAGCAGCTCACGAATCGGAATAATCGTGACATCAAGGAAAAAGGAAAAGATGGAAAAGACAGCTTTGAAAGCACGATGAAGCAAATGACTGTACTCAATAAAATATTAGACTTCCGCGGGACGGACGATTCAATTCCAACTTTACAAAATGAAGAGAACGAACGGAAAGGTCCGGCAGATGTCAGTAAGAGTGCTGCCGCGACGAACTTGCAGAGTTGGCGAAGAAACAAATGGATGGCTCATCAGCACGACGTCGGGGTGGGGGAAACGGGATGGAGCTGGCTGGTCGCCGGGTCGGAGGGAAAAGGTTGGGAGGCTAAAAATACTCCCAAGGCTTCTTTTCAGTCTGCGCGGAAGGCAAAGACGTCGGTCTTCGTGCATTTGCAGCGGTATCATAGAGTGGTCCAGTCCCGGCTCCAGAATCCGTTCCTCGACTCGTGATCGTGATTTGATTATCCGATGCTGGCGAGTGTCTCATAGCATTTACGTTACTTCCTCCACTCAAACTGGTCCCGGCACCCGCGGATCCAGTTCCAGGGAGGGGCAGCATACTCTGCGCATGCTGTGTACGCAATGGAGTTCGGGCATATATCCTTCCACGCGTCGCGGTCTGGAACTGCGTTTTCGAATACGCACTTTCAAGTACGTCCGCTAATTCGCCCTCTTCGTCGTCAAACACATCATCGTCCCCATTGTCTGCGCGATGAGGGCCACTTCCGCGTGTTACGTCCACAGGTGAATCTGGAGGTGGACGTGTCCATGAAGGCGGATAGACGGTTAGGGTTGGACGTAGAGACATCTCTTTCTTAGTCTGCGTGACTTCTGGGGAGTTGACGCTATTTGGATTCGTGGGCAACTCGATGCGTGAGGCGGATAAGGGGGCTTGGTGCAGTTCCGGATGGGAAGTTACTACAGTATATGAAGAATGATGATCAACCGAAGTTAGTAAATCTAAAATATAAGATCAATCAAACGAAATGGAAAGACCATTGAGATGGCAGATGATGGATGCGATGGGCATTATTTTTCGAGTTAATCTGAACTCACCAGTGATGACTTGAGCTTCATCAACGTTCGTGGACGACCCGTCGACTTCGGTTTGACGCTCCGGACCGGCTCGTGCATCAGCATCAGCTGCCGTCATGTCTGCGTTCGCCTGTACATCCCCAGCAGGATCTAATACTACCCCCTCTTGTACCCTATCACTTGATGCTGAACGCAGACCCGTGCCTTTCTCATCCTCATGTACTATTGGACTGGCCCTCACTGGGCTCTTCCCCTTCTCGTCGACCACGGAATTTGGACGCGTTGCCATATCAAGGAACGATCCGATCCGAGAGGAACTGGTCTCTATCGGGGGCGGTGGTATCGGCGGTAGTTCCGCTGGAGTTGTAGGCGTTACAGACGATGAAGTACTTTTAACACTCGCTAAACGCGCGAGCTCCGTCGCGTTCGGAATCTTTGGCACATCCGGAATGGACACACCCGCTGCAGCAGTTGGAGAACCGTCACGTAACGAGCTAACTGAGTTTGCACGAGAACGTGAGCGAGCATGTCCGGAATGTTGTGAACCCTGCGAATATGTGGACGTAGGACGAGACTCGTTGCGTTTCCGAGGAAATCGCAAGCTTGCTTTGGACGCGCGGATTGACCGCGTCCGGGCTGCCGTGACGCGCGAGGTAGCGCTATTTGCACGCCTCCGCCGTGTGGCAGGGTTAGACGCACTCGATTCGCCAGCAGTCTCTTCCGGCAATTCATCGGCCACGGCGCTGGTATCTGGGTCTTGTTCTCGCTTGGTTTCGTCATCGGATAATCCACCCTTCTCGCGGTTACCGTCCTCCGATCGCCGTTGCTGTATACGCGGACCCACCCCTGGGACCTTGATCTTCTCTACAACCCGACTTGTCCGAGTCAATGTTGCGGGAACTGCAACGGTACGTTCCCCATTCACGACATTCTCCTCAGTCGTATCCTCAATTTCCTCATCATATTCCATTGCCAATTCTTCTGCCACTCGCCAGGCCTCGTCACGCTCGTCCTCCACGGCTATAAGTCTTTCTTTCAAGCTCTCGACTTCTCGCACCCGACGCGCATAGCTCGCGTTGAGCTTGCGCAGGGCGACGGCTAGAGCGCTTCCTGAATGCACTTCGCGTAACGAGCGAATCTGTGCAAGTTGGTCCGAAACGCGGATGAGCATGGCAGCGAGACGGTCAAGCGTGGCGCTGACCTCTGCCAGACGCTGTGCCAAATCCGCCGCTGGGCTCAAGACCGGATTCTGTGATAAGTTGATCATATTCACGCTAGTACTGGAAGGAGAAATCGAGGAGCTAGAAGCGTTTAGAGATTGAAGCAACATGTTACGCCTGTGCATGGTAAACCGATACTGGGCAGTAGCTTGAGCACGTTCTGACTCAAGGCGTTCCACCTCCTGTATCAAATCTCCATCGAGCACTTGCAGCGGAAGCAGTCGTATTGACGATGGCTCAGCACTCGCTCGAATCGCACGGGAGACAATTTGCTGCAGTTCGGCGGAAGAAAACGTCCATTGTGCTGCATCGAGCGTCAACCCTTTCCATGCGATTGGTACGGTACTGAAGTCAACAGCAGGTGGAGGCTGGAGAGGCGCCGGTGTAGATAGTGTAGTCGCCATACGTGGTCTCGCATTCACAGAGATTGGGAGGGGAGGTTCTGGCGTAGGCGACGAGGGTTTCGAAATTGACGTTATACTTGGACTTGTCCTTCTCTCAGTCGGTAGAGCTGCAGGCTCGGAACTGGTAACAACCGACGTCGAAGCGACGGGTGGCGATGATTGCCGGGGTGGCGAATCCTCTACAAGCGGGCCGAGTGCTGGCGCCGGAGACATTGCCCTTGCTGGCGAAAAGGCAGACACTGATGATGGCGTGTCCGTTCGTGTGCAGACGCTCATAGGAAGATGAGAGCACGATGAGTCGGAGGTGACGGCACTTGTCGGCGGCGGCGTGTAGGAATGTCTGTGTTGCCGTGAATCATGCTGGGATTGCATGTAAGACGGTGGTTGGTCTTTGGAGAATCGATGTTCTTCGTGTCGCTCCCTCCCGCACTGTTGTTCTTGTTGTGCACGGTGCTGTTCAACGGGTCCGTCCTGTTGTTGCTGAGATCGCAGTTGCGGCTGCGGTTGCGGCTGTATCGATAATTGCGTTCGTGAAGAGAGTGATGGCAATGACGGTTTAGAAGTCGGTTTTCGTGGGCCACCGGGAACAGGCCGTTGTCGGTTTGCAATGCTGATCCTCGAGCTTCTCATCGCGCTGTGTGTCGCACTGACACTTGTGCCTGCGCTACTACTTGCATCACTGAAGGTCGACTCCGGGCGTTGCATCACCGAGGCCAGGACTGAGAGATAGTGAGAAGAGAAGACGAGAAACGGTGTAGCGCGGCAAGTCGACTAGTGCTGTGGAACGGGTTGATCGCGTTGATCGCGCCGGCGCTACAGGGGTCAATGTCCGTCGCGCAAACGGGGATCTTACTGATTGCCCGCCATCACTGACACTGGTCTCAATTTCCTTATTGCCTTGGTATAACCAGCCTTTGGCCGTCGTTCGCAGCGTAACAGCCCACTTACTTTGTGGAAGTAAATATTTATGTACTAAACATTGCTCCCACGCATGACTTCTCAATACAATAATACCATTGTCCCTCTAGTGTAGTGCCGTGCCCGCCTAGGACCCCTGGCAATGCCTATTAAGGGTTGGGGTCGGTCCGGACACCAAAGTGCCGATTTGGCCCCCCTAGGGTTCGGTTTATCCGGACATTTTTGGCGCAATCGGCGGTCCATGGTATGGTTGTGGTCCGGCCATCAACAGACCTGGAAACCGAAGGGTGGGGATCATCCGGACATCAGATTAAGTAATGTATTGGAAACATGTGACTTCGATTTCTGCTAAATGTTCCCAGAAATAGTGGGATCGAGTATAAATTTCTCAAAACCGAGCAGTGGAAAATCCTTGAGGAGGGCAAATCTAAGATCTGGAAGATTTTTGCTTCCAGGGACAGCTTCCCGCGATTATGAGAGCTCTCACAAAGAAGGACAATGACGATACAGACGAAAATAATGATTAGTATACCTTTATTCTTCTTTACTATCACATACAACCATGTCATGTATACAAAAAACGGTATAAATTTCTTTGTTTTTGCCGTCCAGACACTTTTCGCGCTCCAGGTAGGGTTGGTCCAAAATCCGGACACCCGGACCCAAAAAATGACTATGCCTCCCCCTATCCGGACCAAATTTTGCCATTTTCCCCATCTTTTTCCGGACATCCCCCCGTTTCTGGGGAACCCTCAATTGGGATTGCCAGGGGTCCTGCCCGCCTAGCCACCATCATCACTCAATTCCTGTCGGCCGAGATCTGGTGATCGATATAGTATAGTCAAATCGCGAGTTCACCTTGTGCAAGGCCAGGCAAGGGCCATCCATCCTCATCCTGTCCCTTTGCCCCGGTTTGGTGTGAGCCACCATATTCGGAAATCACACATATCGCCACAAGCAAATATTTGCTATAGGTTGGTGTCCGGGTAAAGATGTTGTAGTATTGGGAATTGAGAAAAGATCCGTCTTGAGGCTTTGAAAGGTAGTCATGCTAGGCGATCACAAATGTCTAGGTAGCTTGAAATAGAATTACATAACTGCAGATTGACAAGGCACAAGTCGAGTGCCAAAGTCTTAGGTATAGGCTAAGATCCTATGGTGGGACATATAACCCGAGGCGAGACAGAGATTGATTCAACAGAGGCTGAGCCTCTGTTGCAAGTCGTAAGTAAGGTTAGTCACGTGCTTCGTCACACTTTCGTTGAAGTTGTTTGAAGCAGCAGCATCTTAAAAAATAATGGACACATCCTCACTTGTCATACTGTTAGACCAACTGTCCTCATACAGGGGGTCTAACGCCTTGGCAGGGTTGCCAAGCATCTGCATCGAGGGAGATGAGCAAGGAGCAAGGGAACTAACCCCCACACCCCCGCTTGGAGGGATCAGTCGATAGGATAAGCGAAGGGGAGAGTGACACAACAACCAATGGACAGTCGATCGAAGGTAAGAGGGATTGTAGCAGTCAAACCTACTACCACTCACCAGGGAGGAGTGAGAAGGAGTGAGGGATAGGATGGCTACTCAATGGGAGGTTAGCAGACGAGAGGTGGCAGTGGCCTAGAGGTTCCCAACCCTACAGCATGCGTGCCTCGAGGCACAAGACCGAATAGTGACTAACCACTCAATCAAGGAGGTGCTCTGCCAGAGGATGACAGAGTGAGCGGTGAGGCATATCTACAGAAGCCTTGTGTGATATCCTAGTGTGACTCCAGTACGTCTACTCAGACAACACCCACACTAACTGTCAGCCCCTTGCAGGAGGTGTCTTTGATAATGCACTTACACTCATGTGCTACGTTGTCATTTGATATGTAGCTTGACTCCACACCCCAACCTACTGTCATGGCGAGTCTTCATCTACACAGCGACGCCCCATCTACAGGCATGTCTGAGGGTCTTGTTAGGAAGTAATCTACAATTTCTATTATTAAGCAATACCAGCATTATCCAGCGCATACGAACTAGGAACAATGAGCAGAATCATCGATTATATACAGGAACGCTTTGATGTGCTACAACGCGTATTGCTCACACCCATAGTACCACCTACGGCCAGGGAAGGAGTGTTGCGCTACTGCACAGACTGTAGATTAGGAAATCAAATAGCAGAGAACCTACTCTGAATAATACAGCAGAAGCTTATACTAAGTAAGACTGCAGAAGGACAATACAACATGATGGTAAGAAGGAGGTTCGTAGAGATGCAACTAGACGGACAGGACTACAAAGGGTATGAACGCGAAATACAAATGATAAGCTGGGACGCACGGTGTTATGCAATTAGTATAGGAATAAGGAATCCAGAACGAGAACAGAGACATAGACATTGTGGTCTGACATGGATTGAAATAGATATACCATATAATAATCTAAGAGAGGGATTTAATGAAGGATGCGCATTTCAATGGGCACGATTAATACATTGTGAAATAACCATGCAATTACCAGGAGGTCGAATGATTATAGAACAAACCAGACTACATAACGGAGGACAGATTCGCGTAAGAGGATTTAAGAAAATGACGGGAAAGGAGTTAAACACGTACCCAGGATACAAACGAAAGACAGATACATATAACTACTTTAACTTGCCACGAAGTCGCAATGCAGAAGTACAGACGGAACACATAACTCAAACATTACCTAGAATAGAGCAACTTGATCAGCCGATCCCACCGCCAATCAGACAGCGACGCCATACAACTACATTAGCACTTACCGACCACACGTACCGGCCGTTGACCTGAACTACCTAGCATATGAGTCAGTAAGAGTCAGAATGAGTCATAAGGATTAGATGAGTCAGTAAGAGTCAATATGAGTCAGTAAATAATTGGACAGGATTAAACCATGTACATAGCGTAACATGAAATAACATAGATAACATCATGCATGTAAATAGCATATAAGGAGGGCAAGGTAGGCCTCTCCAGGATAATTTAATCCAAGTCTCTGAAGAGCCATAAACCGCTCCAAGGAAGTTCAACTTAACTCTTCTATTGAAAACGTGTGAACATTATAAGCACTACTGTCAGACTCCTACTAGGTTATCGAGGTGTATCAATAACTGAGTAGCAATACGGTACATAGCTTAAAAAGGCTATTGCACCCTACTGTCAAACGTAGTAACTATCATGTGAATAAGTTTTCTAATACCTACACACCTCTCTTATCGAACACTAAGTGCGGAAACCCGAGATTAGCTACCTTGGCAGAATACGCTATCGATAATAGTGTTAAGTAAGTTATAGGTTTAGTTGTAGCCAGCCTAAGTTAGTCTGACACAACGACTTAGGAGGACTACTGATTCTATAAATCAATAACGTGAGATTTGGATTAACCATCTGTTACCAGATAGTTATTCAGGATTACATTACTTACATATTTCAATTAAGTAACCAACATTATAATACACGCTGACTAACAGGTCTGGTGCTTGTAAGAGCAAAGGACTATGTGGTTGATCTCCCAGACTGCTACTGGTATGTCTACACCCACCAACACAATAGCACCTAATCTACTAGTACACCTAAGAGCCCGATGACCATGAGGTCAAGGGACTATGCAGTTGATATCCCAGCCACTGCTGGTATGTCTACTACACTATCACTCCTCAGCATGCTACATTGAGAGCTATCAGCTATACCCTCACGCCAGCATTGTTACAGAGTCCACCTCTCTACTACGTGCTTGCACACTAGGTGCATCTATACACCAACTGGGTCTTGATCAGACGTCTGACGATCCACCTTACGAGTGAGACACATCTCATAGTAAACCTTGTTTGTGGAGCAGTGCGACTCTGCATTGAAGGTGACGTTGAGTGAAGTGTGGCTTGCACATCGGTATAAGGCTCCTGATGCCACAGAGTCTTTGTTGAACATAACATCTACACCCAGGAAGGATAGGCACAATATTCTAACTTGTCCGCAATGACAAGATGAATGAAAGAGAAAGGGAGCGAAAGGAGGAGGACTTTGTGAATATACATGAATGGTCCTTCAACCGTCGGGCCTTGTTAATAACCAACCACTAACCTACATCATCAGCAGCAGGGGTGGTCAACATGTTCTTCTGAGTATTCAGGTTTATCGTTTACACTATTGGAACAAGTGATCGATGAGGCAAGATCTGAGATAGTCAGTAAGTAGGGAGAAAGTCCGACAGTCCAGCAAGTAGTCTCGATGAGGCCTACACCCTAGGTCATTCGTGAGAGGGGGAGCGCTCGCAGTCAACACTCAAGTGTCCACACTAACAAAGTCTTGAGTTAATCGCTTAACTGTTAGGACTAGTGCAGATCGCTATAAGCAGATCAGAAATCGGCATTCCTCTTGGCTTGGTAAGGACCGAGCAAAAGGCCAAGTGCAGATCCCCCAGATCGATGCACCAGAACAAGTCCACTCACTCCGCTGATCTTGAGAAGCTATCTTGATCGTGAGGAAGTGCGAGATAGAGATAGTCAGGTAAATAATAAGGCACTAGTAGGGGTTAAGGGACCAGCCATGCACTAGATACCTAAGATAGATTAGAGTGGTGCCTAAGGCAACTAAGTGGCAGTACAAAGAAGTCATAGGCAATACAAAAGAATTTCGCTAAGGAACTTCTGGTGGCAGTGCTTGCTACTTATATACTTTCTAGAAAGTCTGTCACCTGATCCTTCCTTTCGCAGCACCGCCCCAACCACTTGTCGGCAATTTTTCCTTATCCGCTGTATCCCTTCATTATGCTTCCCCTTTTGCTAGACTAGTCCATTGTTCATCCTCGAGTAGGCCCCGAAAAGCTTGCCTTTGCACCTTTATCCCTGTATGCGCTCTCTTCCCCCTTTCTATGCTTCCCTACTCGTCCGGTGGCTCTTACCCTTCACCCGAGCCTTCGTCATGCCATTGTTCCTCCGGTCTGTCTTTGTTCTCGTATGCACTACTCCATTTTCCTTCAGATCCACCAAGATCCTTGTCTTTCACCCTCTTCGATGACTTATGGACTTTGTTCCTATAAATAGAGCATGGATGTAGTAGGGAGAAGCTCAGCGAATCCTATGGTACCAGTTCTACGTTCTATCGTTCGTCCCAAAGCTCTCTAAGTCGGTTACAGCTTGGAAAGACTTCGATTCTATCAAGGACTCACCACACCTCGTAATTCTTGGGTCTCTTAGCTATCTCATTGTCACTAGTCATAGCCATGGTTATCCTAGACTGTTGGGAGTAGGGTGTGGCAATCCCTGTTAGTCGCGCGAGACAACTTTTTTCGAGCGGAGTTCGAAAAAGTGCTATATATGGTATACCAAGGCAATCCGTATTTACCGCCTCGGTTTGAACATGTCTACATCCTTTGAAGAAAGTCTATTAGCGATTTCTTGCATTTTAACTCTGTAAATTTAATAAATAGACATATTTTAGTGTATAGAGTGAAAATAACATGCGTATATTGGTATGAACCCATGAGAATCTTGAGAATGGGTGTGCTCAGACTCAGTCATGGTTATGTGAACACAGTGAACACTTCAGGCAAAAATTCAATTCTCATTGACATTAAGTCTGCCACCATCTTCAACAGTATCTTATCTCGCAGGCACTGCTCAATCATTTTGTGTCTTTTGTATGCATACATACTGACCGATCTCCACAGTTCTACCGATCACGTGATTTTTTCTTTCCTTATAAGGTTATTTCATTAGAACCGCCCCCACTACTTCAAGTCTTCAGAACTCCACGAATTTCTTAACGATTTCCGTATAAATGCACAAATCATATTTTTTCATGCATGTATTCAATCTGTTAAGAAAAAATTCTTAAGAAGTTGCTTAGTTCGTCAGCTATGGTCATGTTACAGGCCATATCGCAATGAAATTCTATTTTTTTTTTGCAGATTCATATTCCTTGGCATCGAAAACATGGTACCAGGTCTTTATTCTAGTAGTTTCTGCGTTGTGGACGTGAGGATATGAAGTCGAATGCATTTTTCATTGAATCTCAAAAACCAGTCATCGCTTATGCTTAAGCGAGTGCCGGCATGGCACGGCATGGACCATGAGAAGTCTCACCTACTCAAGGGGGATTGCCACACCCCATTGGGAGGTGTCTGGTAAACGTTCCGGACGTTCCTCTAGCAGTACTCGCCGTTCCGAGCACCGTTTCCGTTGTTCCGCACGTTCCAAAACAAAGGTCAGGCCTTGTCGATCCTGCCCCGCGTCTCAGTTTTAGTCTTCAAAACACAGCCACTTACGCTTCTCGTCGATCCCCGAGTCTAATCCAGCTTCTCCCGCCGCTTCCGTGCCTGGCACTCCCCCCACCTCAGCTCCTGCCCTTCCTCCTCACCGGATCTGCCTCGGATCGTCCATCCCTCCACCGGTACTCCTCCGGATCACCCAGGAAGGCTCCTGCCAACTCACCTTCAATCCTTTGGCTCTTCGGAGACCACAGGAGTTTTCAACGCGCTTGCTCCCACTCGTTCGAGTACTTCGTAAGGTCCATACCATCGGTCTTCCATCTTCTTTGTCGATCGCTCCGTTCGGATGTTCCTTCCCTCGACCATGACCTTGTCTCCTGGTTCGAACGTTTCCGTTGCACCCGCATGCCTGTCGTGGTAGCATTTCATGTCCTCCGTCGCTTTTGTCAAACTCCATTCGGCTGCTGCATGCACTTCTTTAAGTCCCTTGGCGAATTCCTCGGCTGAGATGTTTGTCAATGCTGTCTGGGTGTTCGTGAAACTTGCTGGTTCGAATCCGTAGTTAGCAAAAAACGGGGTCATTCGCGTCGCTGAATGCTCCCTGTTGTTGTATGCGAACTCCGCCACTGGTAACCAGTCCACCCAGTCGTCTTGTTTGTGGTTGACATATAGCCTGAGGAACTGTTCGAGTTCTTGGTTGACTCGCTCCGTTTGCCCGTCCGTCTGCGGATGATATGCTGTGGAGGGGTTACCCTCGATGTGGAGGAGTCGGTACAGCTCCTTCATCATCTTGTTGACAAATTGAACGTCTCGATCATGTATCAGCTTGTGCGGTAGGCCATGCAGACAAAAGACGTAGTCTCGATAGATGCGTGCCACTCCTTCAGCTGTCAATCCCGTCGTAGTTGGAATTGCATGCATCTGCTTGCTAAAGCGGTCGACTATTACGCAGATGGTGTTATGGCCCTTCGACTCAGGTAGCTCTCCGATTAGGTCGATCGAGACGATTTGCCAGGGACACGTCGGAATGGCATTTGGGTGTAGGGGACGTGTCCTTGTCGTGCGGGGCGCCTTTGTCCTTTAGCATTTGTCGCAGCCCTTTACGTACCATTCGACATCGTTATGTAGCCCTTTCCACCAGAAGTCTTTGCATATCGACTTGATCGTTTGTGCAATTCCCGGGTGACCTGCTAGAGGGGTGTTGTGCAGTTGGCGGATGACCGTCTCCCTGAGTCCTTCGGGGACGAAGATGCGGCCGTCGTCCTTCCAAGCCAGTCCGTCCCTAATTTCCAACCACGGTGCAGCATCTCCCTGTCCATCGTTCGCGTTGTCTCCACTAGCTTTTCCCTCAGCCCCTCATTGTCCAGCACCCTGACGATCCTTTGAGCCTTCAGCCACTTCTCCTCCATGAAGACCACGTCGCGGTTGTCGATGTCTCCCAGATCGTAGTCCGTTCACCTGGACAAGAGGTCAGCCTTACCCATTGTGACACCCGGCTTGTGGACTAGAACGAAGTCGTACTCAGCCAATTCGAGCCTCCAACACGCCTGACGGTAGTTCAGCTTCTGAGGGGACTTAAAGTACGTCAGGTTCGCATAATCTGACCAAACCTCAAACCGGTGCTTCGCACCGACCAGATACTGCCTCCATTCTCTGAGCAATAGTACGATTGTGAGCATTTCCTTGTTATAGATCTCGTAGTTCCTCTCGGCGCTTGTCAGAGCTGACGATCGATAGGCTACCAGTCGCCAGGTTTCGTCCTCTTGCTGTTGCATAAGCATGCCACCTGTTGCGAAATTCGACGCATCTGCTTCTACTCGGAAAGGTCGCTCGGTCGATGATAACGCTAAGACAGGCGGGTTAGTTAGCGCTCACTTGAGCTCTTCAAATGCCTCCTGTTGTTCGCTCTCCCAGACCCAGTTCGCTTTGCCTGTCAGAGACGTGAGTGGCTTGACGATTTTGCTGTAGTCTCAAACGTAGCATCTGAGCCAATTTCCGAACCCTAGGACCTTCTGTAGCTCCTTCAGATTCCTTGGTACCGGCCATTGTTCGATCATCTCGATCTTGCTTGGGTCTACTTTCACGTACCCACATCTGATGATGTGTCCTAGGAATTTGACGTGGTCCTGCTCGAACTCGCACTTCTGGGGCTTAAGGTACAGATTCTTTTCTTGCAGTACCTTGAACACCCGTTTAACCAGCTCTCGGTGTTCCTCTATTGTCCCCACGAAGATTAGGATGTCGTCGATGTACACTACCACCCTCCCTTCATGGACTAGCTCTCGTAGGGCGTCATTCATGAACGCTTAGAAGGTCGATGGGGCGTTGCAGAGACTGAAAAACATTACCGTAGGTTTGAAAAGTCCAAGGTTCGTCCTGAAGGCTACCTTCCACTCGTCTCCTTCGCATATCCGGATGTTGTAGTATCCCCACCGCAGGTCCAGTTTGGTGAAGAAATGCGCGTCTCTTGCCTTGTCGACCAGTTCTTGGATCAGAGGCAAGGGGTACTTGTTCTTGACCGTCCCTTCGTTGAGTTTGCAGTAGTCCTGAATTGCTCTAAGCGAACCATCGGCCTTCTTGATGAAGAAGAAGGGGGACGCCATGGGCGACTTCAACTTGTGGATTCGTCCGGATGCTAGGTTGTCCTCCAGAAACGCCTTGAGGGCCTCTTGTTCTCTCGGGTTGAGCGGATATACCTTGCATTCACTGGGTTTGAAGTCCGGCTTGAGATCAATCGCGTGGTCATACGCTCGCCGTCCTGGCAACCTCTCGAAGCTTTCCTCGCTGAAGACGTTTGCGTATTCGTCCAGGTACTCCGGCCACGTTCTTTCTGCTACCTGTTGGATGACTGCTTCCTCCCGTTCTGCCTGCTGTTGAAAACCGCACGTTTCTGGGCAGTGTGTGAACCTGACGCTTCCAGCCCTCCAATCGATCTCTGGGTTGTGCCGAACCAGCCAGTCGTGCCCTAGGTAAACGTTCGAGGACGACAGTTTCGTAACGGACATCACCAGATCCTCCTCATGGTCTTTGAAGGACACCTTTGCCCTGATGAAGTGAAAGATCGTACCGCCTCCTCCCACCGTTCCGTCAGCCATCTGAACCTTCATTGGACGAATATATCGCTCTTGCTTCAGGTTGTATCGCTCTACGAATCCTGCATCAACGAACGTCCCAGTCGCTCCTGAGTCTATCAGCATGTGAGCATCCGTTTCTTCGAGTTGGCCATCGATGGTTTCCGCCTTTAGTGTAACGTAGGCGTTAAGTTCTCGGTCGGCCAGGCTATGCACGATTACGCTCGTTCGTTCGTCTGGTAGGTGGTCTGCAACCTTCTCCTCTGCCCTTTCAGCTTCCTCACTCTCTCTTTCCTCACATCTTCTCAACTCAATGTCTGCTAGTTTGCTCGAAGCTCTTGTCGGTCGTTTGTACGAGTGAAGCACATATATTCCCGGCCTGGTCATAACATACTGTCCCGGTCGAAAATGTTGACCGTTCCTACGTACAAAAGCTTCTATGTTCACGTCGGGAGATCTAGCTACTCACGATGCTCAGAAAAACCCACTCCATCTTCTAGGATGTGGTGTTCGTCTTCACTGAAAATCTCCCTGCCTCTCTCGTCGCTCAGCTCCCTGATCACTTCCTCGGTCACTGGTTCCTTCACGTGCATAAGTTCCTCAAAGAAGGCCGCATGGTCTTCAACCTCCATTGCGGCGACGATCGCCCAGATCTTCTCCTTCGACTTGGGGCAAGCGCGCGCCCAATGTCCTTCTTGACCGCACTTGTAGCAGGCGCCTCGTCGTTTCGCTTGGTTCATGGAGACGTCCATCGCTTGACCGGCGCCTCCGAACGTGATTCCTGTCGCGTCACGACAGTCCGCAAGTGGGGGTGCTTGACGCTGGGGCAGAGGCTGAGGCATTGCATAGCGAGTCGTCGGCTTGCATCTGTCCCTGACGATCTTCTGGACCCTCTGCTCGACCTTATCTGCCTCGATTGCGGCCTTCTTGTAGTCCCTGTATGTGGTCGGGATCGTTCCTCCGCGCGCAATGCCCTTGACGACTTCTATGTGGAGGGCGAAATGTAGATGATCGATCACGATTAGATCATGTTCGGGTTTGGTCAGGCCCGCTTCCGCTAGGATCGTTTCGAAGCGAATGAAGAAGTCCGCTGCTGTGTCATCCTCTTGTTCAGCCTCTCGGAACTTCTGCATGGCCTTTTCTCGCTCGTTCGTGTCTGAGAAGGTTACGTCGAGCTCGTCCAGGAACTGTGACCACGTCTGAGTGAACGTAATCATGCCATTGGTCGTGTATTTGTTCGTGTAGATGCGAGCCCAGGAGGATGGGTGGGTCCCCTTGAGGTACGAGAGAGTGAGCAGGATCTTGCTCGTGTCGGTAGCATACTTTGACGTGTTCGCATGGAGGAACAGTTGGACCTCATGGATGAACACCTGGTAGCTCTCTCCTTCGGAGAACTCGCGGGGTTTGTTTCCGCTCGTGCCACTCGAGTTTGTTGTTGCGGGCGGTTGATAGCTCTGGAAGGCTGCTGCTATGAGCGCGGCGATTTTGGCCTTTGATTGAGCGGAGAGGCCGGTTGTCGACGACATCGTGACTGGGTCTTCCGATTCGTCGTCTGAGGGGATGAGGGGTTCAGGTTCTCGTCTCTCGGTAAAGGATGTCGAGTGTTCGATGGTAGGGGCGACTGGTTCAGGGGTGGAGTTTACGCACTGCCAGACGAGACTCTCCTCCTCCCACTGTATTATCCACTCCTCGTCTCTGTCGTTCCAATGAAAGATCTGTCGGTTGGAATCGTACCATGCTCCTTCTGGGAAAGCTTCACGTGCCTGTTCCGATAGGGACTCTATCTTGACGGTTCGTTGCAGAAGCTAATGACGATGCGGAAGACCGAGACAGTGATAACGAACGAGAGAGAGGTCAAACACTGGAAGCGTCTGGAGACCTTTGTCCAGATGAGGTGAGTGTGCCACCAGACGGACACTCGCAACGCCAGGGTAACTTGTTGTTTGGGGGTTGTTCGGACGTACACAGCGACAAGGTGGTTAGTCCTTGCTGCTGGGCAATGTTTGATAAGTGTTCCGCTCGATGGTATGCGAGCGGTAAGTGATGTCCGATGGTATCGGTAAGTTCGAAAGGTGGTCTCGCTTTTATGTTAGGCCGAGTTCAGTAGACCGTCGCTAAGACGAGCTGAATCGATGCTAGAGTCCAACACACACTAGTACAAGGTGGTGGTAAGTAGAAATATTAACAAGCGAGTGAAAGGTCAGTAGCTACCTAGTACAAGGTGGTGGTAAGTAGAAAAGCGAGATAAGGGGTTTCTACTTTACCGACCAACTACTTAAGCGCTTCGAGCATGAGAAAGGGTAGACTAACCAAACAGATGATAAACGAAAGACGATGAAGGTAAACATGGTGCACAGACCATGATGAGTAAGCGAGCGGTCGAAAAAGGAAAGAGAAAAGGAGAAAGCGATTAGGGAGTTATGGGTTCGAGTCCGTGAGCGGCCATGATTAAAGAAAGAAAAGAAAAGAAAGAATAAGAAAACTTCCTAACAGCGATCGCTCCGTCAATCCCTGTGTTCAAGAAGCATCCGCTTATGAGGATTGTTCCCTCTAGCGTGCCCCTCCAGCCGCTTGCGATTTGTCCTATTGTTATGTCCCATATATGCTTGAGATATTCTGGGGCATCGAGTGTCAGCGGCCATGTAACCTGTACCGCTGTCCTGTGGCATTCCTCGACATGTGGGGATTGACAGATCCATGCCGTGGCTGTTGCATTAGCATAGTACGTTTCTTCGTTTCCAGACCAGACCACCACTTCATTCTCGAATGCTGCGAGGTAGTGGTTGTAGAGTACTTGGTGTTGTGTCCTGTGTGGGGAGTATCCATAGTTGGTTCGAATTGTGATTGGTTCTGTTTGTTCGATTATTCCCATTGTTTCCTCCAGTATGTCTTGTGCACATTCCCAGGCTTGTCCCCATGCCCATTGGCACTTCCTGCAGGAATGTACTGGTGGATTGTCTGCCCTTCTTGACCCAAAGGGGCAGTAGCGGAATTGTATATGGTATCGTCGATCAGGTGCAAATCCTGCATCGGTCATAATTTATCCTAGAATGGCAATCAGTCTATTTCCTTCTAACAGTTCCTAAATCCTTTACAGTAAGCTAAGTAAACAATTATCAGAAACACAAATCTTACAGAGCTGGAAACCACAGCTTTCATGATCTTATCAAAGTTGGCTTTTTTACTGCTCGACTATACGAAACTTGTAATCTCTTGCTGAAGCTCCTTTCCACATGTCTTAAATTCATGCCTCAGATCAGCAAGGTTGTTCCTCAATTGAGTCTTGTCTAACTTGTAATAGTAAGCAGCCACATACTAAGAAAAGCATGTGTCCTTGAGCATCCTAAGTACTTTGGGGTCAGAATTATTGGCCTTTGCTTCTCTGTATCTAGTTACAGCAGCTTTTATGAGCTCCAGTGTAATCCCTCGATTATATCACTTGATCGACACTGTCATTTCTGTATATAAGACTCTTGTTTGGTATTGCTCCTTCAACTTAATCTACCTAATATCAGAGTTCGTACCCGTTCTGCTCCAGTGTGCCTTTTTTACATCCAGTTGAATTTTCCCGAGATCAGCTGGAAACACAGAAGTTGTCAGTCAGTCACGATGCATCTTAAGGTATAGCAAACCCACTCTCAGATTTGAGCAAGAAGAATGAGTTGGAGGGGGGGATTCAATTGGCGGCCACACTGGAAGCCACCCATTTTTAATCAACTGAATACAGGTGAACAGCATTACATACTAGTTTGCATAGATAGGGGGCTAGCCCCTACCGAAAGTCTAACAATAGAGATAGGCAGCTGGCAGCTAGGTGCCTCACTTTCACCTGAGGAAAGACTGTCGCTTGAGCGACCTGGCATGGCTGATAATAGATGCATTGTGGAAGACTGCAGAACAGCAAAGGAGGACATTGGGGCAGTAGTGGGGGGACAGGTCGGCATCAATGAGAGGCAGTAGTGGAGTGGGAACGAAGTGGGTGGGTGAGAAGGACCCCTGGCAATCCTGATTGAGGGTTCCCCAGAAACGGTGGTCAGGTGTCTGGAAAAAGAGGGAGCGCGAAAAGTGTCCGGACGGCAGAAAATTCATACCATTTCTTGTATACATGACATGGTTATATGCTAGTAAAAGGAGGATAGAGGTATACTAATCATTATTTTCGTTTGTATCGTCATTGTCCTTCTTTGTGAGAGCTGTCATAATCGCGGGATGCCGTCCCTGGATACTGAGAATGACATTCCATATATCCAAAGACCGCTGCGATAGTTCCAAGACATGAATGTGTGCCTGTATCATTGGACGGTCTTTGAAAATACATAGAACCTGAGAAGGAGATATGTGAGCAAAGCGGCGGAAACGGGGTGTTGTTGAATGTGAGTGTAATTCGCGAAAGAATCAGAGAGTTGTTCGTAAATTTGTATGGAAATGTACGATAGACGACCGATGCTGGGTGAAGAAGCCAGCCAGGAATGCCGAGCACGTTCTCCGCCACCTTTTGAATAAAGAGACATAACTACAAAGAAAATGTAATATAATTCGAAAGGACAGACAAGGGAGAGCATATCGCGAGCCACAAACAAGCAGTTGTTGATAAAAATGATGCCGAATGATCCATTACTTATCGGATTAGTGTCTTCAAGACCCGCACTTGATAGTAGCTGTATGACTTTGATAGGAAGAGATGACCTAGCATACGTTTTTTGACGTTTCCTGTCAGCCTGAAAGAAAAGTAGTAAGAATGCACGCCTAGAATTCTATGTACAAGTCGAAGGCAGCTTGTTAATGGCTCCCACCACGGAGCCGGAACTTCACGTTGCCCAGACTCGCATTTGCACAATGGCGGTGACTTCAAGTATGAATCAAGTGCATCTAGCGAGAGCGTTCTCTGCCAGTGAGCTGGCATTTTTCCTCCGATCCCTAGAAAAATCGGTCTTGTGCTTTGGTTAATTCGTCAATCGTCATACCATGCAATAACACATTACAAGGCACAATAAACCAAGCCGTTAGCATTGTAATAAGTCCTTTATAGTCCTCAGTTATTTTCTGAGGCAGAATCCGTATGTTCGTCAGAACCGGGATTCTGCCATGGGCGACAAGGACGGAGGGCAATCAAGAGAACAGCTTCTGGGGATTTTCGCTCAAAGCCTCATCAATGCTGACCGGTTTTTTCATCGTCAGCCTCAGGTAAAGGACACGGGTACTCCGGTTCTGCCCCGCAACCAACTCCTTCTTCCGATTTCGGATTATAGACTTCCTCCAGCCACCGCCCAATACGCTCTGCTTCTTCTCGCTCTGCCTTCTTACGTCCCTCCTCCCTCTTCGCCTCGACCTCTTCGGGCGAGATGCCTCTGAATATATACGGCGCCCAGCGAACAGAATCAAAAAGTCGATCGTTCCGTTCAGTTAAGCGTCCGCCAGCCAAACAATTTTTATCGTCGCAATCTGTGTTATTTCGCCCACCCCGCATATCTTCTCTCCTCCCCGTATGTGCCCTTCCCGATCTTCACCCCGCCTAACTCCACCACCTGGATAATACCTTTCCGCCCTCTTATCCAGAATGAGTTTGACATGCTCGGAGCCCCACTGCACGAGCAAAGCAACTGCATAACAGACGTCGAGAAGCGTAGCTCTGGGAAGATAATCCTTATTTAGATGTCTTTCGGGCGGACGATTTTCCAACCCCGAATCCTGTGTCATGTCCGAGGATCTGCCATGGAGTACATGTACTAGGGCAGATGCCTGAAAGCGTGGAGAGTGACGAGATATTTATCAGGGTCTTCAGCTTCATTTTTTGGGAGTTCGTTTGATTTGAGGAAAGCATTGGGTGTCTGTACGTGAATAAGCACTAAAGCCACGGAGTAGGAAGGGATGTTTCACACACCGCAAGAAACGCTATTGATTTAGAATTATCGAAAAATGTGCGCAGTCCACTGTACATCAAAATCATATTCCCCGGGTCATCGATGTCTATAGTATCATCCGGATCTCCACGATCACGAAGGACTGAACGGAGATACTACAAGAAAACTGTCAGGGATACCTGCCTTGCGTGCATCGAAACTGGTGGAAACTCACCGTAGAGCCTTTGGCGTGAGGAATCAAGTGGCGACATTGACAAGCGTCCAGAGGTAGATATGTGAAAGGACATCCGCCATAATAGTCTTTCAAATTGTTCACAACATTCCTGGCTCTAGTCGAAACCGATAACTGACCACGTCTACGATCCCTCGCCAACCGATCCACGAACTCGGCTCCACCAGGGAGGCGGTACACGAAACGGTCGCCCTCATCAACAACGCCATCTAGCTCTGCATCGACGAGTTCCTGATGCTCATTGTAAGATTGAAGCGTCCCGTTGGCACCACAGATAACATATGCAGCATAGCAAAGCCACTTTCGGGGTTTCGTGGACAGTGTGGTTAGAATGTCGTGAGGGATGCGTAGGAGCCGCACGGGCTTTGACTGCCGGTCATCTATGAAGGAAAGTCGAACCTTGTGAGCGTCGCCTTCAGTGGGCGAAGTATCGCCGTCAGGATCGGCTATTTGGCGATGTTCTGTGGTGGATCGCATCATAATTGGGTGTGTAGGACAACTTGAAACTCGACGAGGTGTCACACTTAACAGTCACAAGACTTTTAGCGTCAGTCTTCAGTGGAAACAACAACAGATGACCGGAAACGTACTCACTGGAAGACTGAAAATTGACAACATTCATTCAGGAGAGTCTTGAACGGATTCGGCGTGACTCCCAGTACTTTCCACTACTTTCCATTCATTATATCAGTTCTACGAATACATTTACAGCATAAGATCCAGACCCAGATTAGTGGTAGACATATATTCCAGGACACCGGAGTTCCATGTTGTCGGGATGCAAGCTCTGACAAACTCACGCCTACACAAACGCCCTAACTTCAAGTACGATTGAAGTGTATCTCGTTGGTGTTTTCTTCCAGCAAGACGGCCTCCTTCCTCCGATCCCTAGCAAAATCAAGGCTCAATAAATCTGTCATGAAATTCGAGGTAAAAGAATGCTTGCATACCTCTCATTTGTGGACTCAAGGTGATGATCATCCAAGTGCGTCTCATCAGCCGCTGCAATATCAACTCCTTTGTAGTCCTCAGAGGCGGACAGCATGGATTCCTCGGAATCAGAAGTCTTAGAGCGTGACATGGGCGACAAGGACGGAGTAGAGAGCAAGCGAGGTGAATGTTGCTTGGGTGTTCTGCTCAAAGCTTCGTCGATGCTGACCAGTTACTTATCGTCAGCTTCAGGCAAAGGACGCCGACACTCCGGTTCTTCCCCGTAACCAACTCCATCCCCCGGCGAGTTTAGATAGAGTCCCTTCTGCCACCGCCCAATACGCTCCGCTTCCTCTTGCTCCATCTTTTTGCGATCTTCTTCCCACTTCGCCTCGACGTCTTCGGGTGAGATGCCTCTGAATATATATGGTGCCCAGCGAACAGAATCAAAAAGTCGATCGTTCCGTTCGGTTAAGTGTCTATGAGCTGAACGATTTGATCCATCATCCGTTGCTTGGGGATTACCATATCGTTTAGCTGTTCTATCATCGCGATCTTTATTGCTTTGCTCCCTTTCGCGCCACTTCTCCTCTCTCCTCATGTCCCCTTCCCGATCTTCACCCCGCCTAACTCCACCACCTGGATAATACCTTTCCGCCCTCTTATCCAGGATAAGTTTGACACGTTTGGAGCCCCACTGCGCGAGCAAGGCAACTGCATAACAGACGTCGAGAAGCGTAGCTCTGGGAAGATAATCCTTATTTAGATGTCTTTCGGGCGGACGATTTTCCAACCCCGAATCCTGTGTCATGTCTGAGGATCTGCCATGGGGTACATGTACTAGGGGCAGATGCCTGAAAGCGTGGAGAGTGACGAGATATTTATCGGGGTCTTTGGTCTCGTTTCCTGGGAGTTCGTTTGATTTGAGGAAAGGGTTGGGTGTCTGTACACCAGTAAGCACTAAAGCCACAGAGAATGAAGGGATGTTTCACACACCGCAAGAAACGCTATTGATTTAGAATTATCGAAAAATGTGCGCAGTCCACTGTACATCAAAATCATATTCCCCGGGTCATCGATGTCTATAGTATCATCCGGATCTCCACGATCACGAAGGACTGAACGGAGATACTACAAGAAAACTGTCAGGGATACCTGCCTTGCGTGCATCGAAACTGGTGGAAACTCACCGTAGAACCTTTGGCGTGAGGAATCAAGTGGCGACATTGACAAGCGTCCAGAGGTAGGTATGTGAAAGGACATCCGCCATAATAGTCTTTCAAATTGTTGACAGCTTCACTGGATCGATTTGAAACCGACGGCTGGCTACGTCTACGATCCCTCGCCAACTGATCCACAAACTCGGCTTCACCAGTGAGGCGGTACACGAAACGGTCGCCCTCATCAACAACGCCGTCTAGCTCTGCATCGACGAGTTCCTGATGCTCATTGTAAGATTGAAGCGTCCCGTTGGCACCACAGATAACATATGCAGCATAGCAAAGCCACTTTCGGAATTTCGTGGAAAGCGTGATTAGAATGTCGTGGGGAATGCGTAGGAGTCGCACGGGCTTTGACTGCCGGTCATCTATGAACGAGAGTCGAACCTCGTGAGCGTCGCCTTCAGTGGACGACGTGTCGCTTTCGGCACCAGTTGTATGAAGATCTTCCACCGCCGACTGCATTAGACGTTGGGTTTACGAGTTTAAGTTAAAGATGAGAGCATCGATCCAAAGAATGGGGGTTGGCAATTCCTAAGTCTAAGTTGAACTCGCGCATTCCCTGGCAGTCTTGTTGGGCGTATTACATAAGAATGTCGGAGTTTCTAATGTTAAAATCCGCCAATATTCTGGATCTTCAAGAACAAAGTGATCGGCGACATGTCTCTTGGCCTTGGTCAACCATCACGAATGGGACATATCGTTGTCGTCTCTTTATCATCGCTTTTAGTTGCTCAACGCTAATTGCGCCGCTACTTTCGCACTACATGACAAACTAGAGCATTGCATTTCTTGTGGTTTTGACCCGAGTCTGTCTGCGACACATGGATGGTTATCTCCGCATATAAACCACTGATCTATGATCCCGGTGCTACTTCTTGTCGGAAATCAAGCTTCATCTGTAGCTGTCGTGTTCCTCCATTCTCATGGAACCAGCAGGGACCAGCAGACAGCGTTCGGATTCGTTACCACATGGGCATGCACTCTAGTGCGGCTAGAAACTCTGAGAGAAGGCGATCATGCCTCAACTGGCCAAGACTGATTGTGCTCTGGCCCTTGTATAAATTCCCTGCCGACATAGGTTCTCTGGACTTCGACCGTTGTGTATTGTCCGCTCTCTCTTCTTTGTCCTCCTCCTTCAGGTTTGTCGCGTTGCTTTGTGCGTCGACGGCGAAAATAACGCGTGCCAATGGTATCCAACGCAGTGGCCTCGTTCCTTGCTCTGCTGCCTTCTTTTGCCCTCGTACTTGCCTCCCCCATCGCCGTTGACGTAGCACACATGGCACGCGATGATATAGCCACACTTTCCGTTGCTGAGATATCGGCTTTCAAGCCTTACACGTTCTACGCCGCTGTTGCTGCTTGCGAGCCTTCGGTTACCCTTGCCTGGAGCTGTGGTGGTGCGTTCGTCGGCGTACAAAGGGCTCGAAATGCCGACATAGGTGTAGCTAACATTGTACGCCTGGCTTTTGTATAGCCAAATGTGATTTCAATGGTCGTTTTGAGCCAACTGCGTCGGGAGGAGATGGAGGTCGAACCCAATTCTGTGAGTCTACTTGCTATGCCCCTCGAAATACACCGATTGTCGTTTCTCATACTCTGACAGGGTACGTTGGGTACGATCCCTTACTTAACAGTGTGATTGTTGGCCACCAGGGAACCGATACGGACAACATGTGGGTTTCTGGCCTGGCGTGCTATGCCTTATCATCCACCAAATTAAATGCTGAAATTAAACTTCTCTTTTTCTTTCGTGTCATCTAGTGAGGCAATCCTCGTGGATGCCGACTTTTTTCCAAAAGAACTTGATGAAGATCTCTTTCCCGGTCTAGATTCATCCATCAGGGTGCACAATGGCTTCGCAGATTCACATGCTCGGTGATTACGTTCATCTCACGCGTAAGAAATTATCAAGCTAACATCGTTATGCATGTACGTAATGACAGAGCTGCATATGACATACTCAATGCCGTTATAACAACGCTCGAAGCACACCCGGGCGCGTCTGTAACTACAACAGGTCACTCACTCGGCGGAGCACTCGCCCTCCTCTCTGGTGTCTTCCTCCCTCTACACCTCCCTTCCGATACAATCTTCAAAACCGTCACATACGGCATGCCACGCGTCGGTAACCAAGCATTCGCAGACTACGTCGACGCGAACGTCAGCTCTGTCGGTGGAACCGGGAGTTTCACGCGTATCAATAATAAAAGGGATCTCGTACCTATTCTACCGGGCCGAGCATTGGGTTTCCGGCATCCGAGTGGGGAGGTGCATATTGAAGAGTCTGATGCGTGGGTTGCTTGTCCTGGACAGGAGAATACAGATTCGAGGTGTACGATTGGAGCGGTACCTAATATTTTCCGATCGAACCCGGATGATCATAGTGGACCGTATGACGGAGTATTCATGGGTTGCACATAGGAAACTTTCCGTTGATTTTGCCTTGGTGTCGTATTTGTAGGGTTTCTGGAACGTGGACATAGACGGCATGCGAAATAAAAGATATGCGTATATCAAACCAATAACTTGGTGAATAGCTGCCAGAGCAAAATGGTATCAAATTGACCGGGCAGGTATCGCGTGATCGTATAGAATACATCCAGACGAAAGCAGGAACAACACAGAAGAGAAATTTGCGCGTTCGGGTACACGAGATTACTCAGAAGTGATCCCAAAGGTCAATTTTACCTTCTCCATCTCCAATCGCGATCCTCCCTCTACTCTCACAGAGAGCGGCAGAGTACCAACCTTCCGTCAATCGAGTCGCGAACACCGAAGTCTGCGTCGTCTGCCCAGGGACACTCGACGGCATGACCTCAGTAGTACTAGGATCCGCTTCCTGAAGTGTGGTAGTGCTAGTCGCCGAGTTGCTCGAAGGCGCCACTATGTGATCCGGAGGCGGTGGAAGACGAAGTCTACGTCCAGCAATGCGTTCACCCGTTCCTTCTGCAAAATACGCTTGAGTATCGTTCAGCACCCCTTCGACATTGCTGGCTTCGCTGTCTGTCCATACGAGTGTCCCGTACCGACCCAGAACGACGACGGAGTGTCCGAAGAGACGGACTGTGGATGGAACGGTTTGGGTAATCTGCGGGGGGAGTGTGTAGGGCAGTTCTGGCGCTTGTAAGTTGACTGTATTACACGGGGAGGGGAGACGTGCAAGATGAAATGGTGTAGTAGGTTGACGGGCCAAGGAAAGTAACTGTCAAAGCGTGTGACGATCGAAAGCGGTCGATAACGACAACTACATATAACGTCAAAGTTTTTGATCTCGTCTGAAATGTTTGCGGGAACATTGATGGATCCATGGCCATGGCATAATCGGCAGTATCTTGCCATACGGTCATGCAACCAGGACATGCGTTCGGTTATGGTGAGCGCGTTGATCTGCCAGTTCCATTTGTGGAATGCGTCTGGGTAGACTGTTCGAGGTCTGTTGGTTATCAGCGCCGCTGGAAGGAAGTAGAATTCCAGTACTGATTCGCGGAAGACAAGGACCCAATCGTGAACGAAATGGACGCGGAGTACGGCGCGTTTCTAATATCGCGAATAAATAAGATAAATAATGATTAGTTCTTTAAACTTAACGTACCGCTCCGTGAACCGAAGGCTCCAGTTTCACAGCAAACTCTCTCCCGGAATTTGAGATCCCCGGTTCAGATGCAATCGCTTCATCCGGCGACTGAGCATAGACTTCCGTACTTCTTATCCAATCAATGACCTTTAGAACACCATGACCGAACACCTGCCCTTCGCTCTCTGCACGGACCTGGACAGCAACGAGCCTCCCACTCATAGCGCGTACGTTGAGTGGACCGCGTAGCGGAAATTCCTTGAGGATGTCCAGGGCTGGATCATCTGATGTTTCGGGCATGAACGCAAGTATCCTGAAGGTAAAGACAATTGCTTCAAGTCTTTATTTGCGCATTAACGAGGTGAGTATGATACTTGAGAATTGAGAGGTATAAGTTCAGCACGCACAGCACGCAGTAAAATCTCTCGCGGAGATGGCGACCAATGATCCCTTAACGTTAGCAGCTACACCGTTGCCTGAGAAGAATTCACGCAATCCGTTTCCTTCGTCGACGGCGACACCGATGAGACGGCCGTTCAGACTCCATTCCCCAACAACTCGACCTCTGTTCTCCTGACCGTTCTCTCCTTCTGTGACTGCGTCCACGTCCCACACCTGCACGCAAAGCGTGGGCGCGGCAGTATATCCAAAGGACAGGAGATAGCGACCCTCATCAACACCGTCATCTCTTCCGTCCCCACCTAGACTAGACCATAATTTCAGGAACCGCAACAGGAACACTCTCCCGATCCTCGCACGAAACGCAGCGGTGCCCGTCTTCACAGGCTTTCTTTGTTCCCATACCTCGGCTCTTTTCCACGTAATGTAAACCAGCTGTTCCAGTTCCTTCGCTGAGAGTGACGAAAGATCTTGATGGTCCCCATGAATGTTGACAATGCTTGAGCCAAGCCGTACGCGTGCCAGTGGGATGTTCTCAGCAAGAAGATTTGCGAGAGCATTGTGCCAGACTATTCGTAGATATGTAATGTCGTGGAGACGCTTGGACGTCTTCAAAGAGAGTATTGGTAACAATCTACTCGTCATGTACGAAATGCTTGCTCACCCGTCTTAAGGATAGTATGTCCTTGGCATGCAGCCAAGCAAGAATTTGCAGGATGACATCGATGTCTAGATCTAAGAGCATGGTGCAACATCAAGGATGTGGTTTTGACCAAAGCACATCTTGCATTTCGACGAGCGATGGCTCAAGGAATAAGTAAACCAAAACAGGCGAACGAGGCGAGGCGGAATACGAACCAAGGACAAATATGCACAAACAAAAGACAAATACGTACATTCGCATCCCTGTACGGTAAATCGTTAAATACGACGAGCATTGCTATCAATGCGGCCAACGTCGAAACAATCGAGACAAAACAAACGACACCAGGAACCACCAGGAAACAATAAGCGAAGCATGCGCGAAATCAAATGTATGTGTCTAACAGACAACGTAGGACGAGAGTGGTGCATAGATGTACGACCCTATATAAAATCAGAGAATCCAAGGAGGACGATCTTTACGTAAAAGACTTAGAGAAGAAAAAATGAAAGTACAGTAGTGAACACGCTAACGCTATGCGTGTTGTAGTACTCGAAGCTCTTTGAATGCGTTGAACTTGATGTCGACAGCGCCATAGTGATGGATTAGACTCTCGAGGCTTATTCCAGCAGCGAGGAGCTCGTGCTCGAATGTGCCTGAAGCGGAGGATGGTTCCCAGTCCGGATATTCGAAATCAAGCTCCGACTCTAGGGAAGGGGAGGGAAGAAAGCCGGCGGCGTGCGACTCAGTACAACTCAAACGCTCGTTGCTGTCGCCTATTTGTGAGAGACCGAGAAGAGGCAGTTCATCCTTTGGTTCGACCGATGATTCCTTCTGAAGACTCGGACACTCAGGAGTGCCTTCTTCGCGACGCTTTTGCAAGGACGCAACATTATTCAACTGAGTCGCATCGACTACCGCTTCGCCTTGGTTTTCGTCTGTATCGTCAACAGCCGACTGCACCGCAACATCACATGGGCCATGCTTGTCCCGGAAGACAATGTCTTGGGGAGAGGTAGTCATGGCCCCGTCCATCCATCTTCTGTCCGGTTCCGTTAACTCCGAGTCATGAGACAAAAGACTGCCCTGTACTTCATCAGGAATCGCATCGGGAGGTGAAGCTATGGAGACTGTAGTCGGTTCTTTCTGCGTTCCAGGCGGCGTCTCTCGGTCTCTCGGTTGTTGGCCGAGAGACACTGTCCGCAATTCATTCGCTTCAAAGGCTGGGACGCCATATCCGGGCTGAGGTATATCCTGCTCGCTAATGGCCGGATCATCAGCGACTCGGAGACCTTTCATCGAGATCTTGAGCTTGAGCGGCGTGGAGCCGGGTGTTATCCGAAAGGATGGAGGCAGGTCTTCGTCAGGATTCTGTGAAGCATTCACGCTGGGGGTATCGGGATCAAGATTGGATACATCAGCTTTCTCTATCCTACAGCGCTTGATGTGCCTATCCCAACGACCTGTCCCATAAGTCTCCCTCGTTGAGAGCGAGATTTTCGTTCCGCACAAGCGGCACACAACCAGGGCCGGTCCTTGAAAATCGGCGTCTGGATCGGAACGGAGGAACTTCTCCCGTGGAGTACCACGACTTTTCTCCGAGACGGACCTACGCGAAGTGAAAAGAGAAAATCAGATCAGCAACAGGCCTTTTGACTTCGGTAAATCAGACCATACGGCTTTGCCTCGCCAACACTAAGTCATAAAAAACGAAAACAGCATAAAGCTCAGTTAATGCAGAAGCAACAGAAATATCACAGAAGGCAGTACTCACATCCCGTTAAGTCTTAGGCGCTTATTTTGAATTCTGGACGTAGGGGAAGCTCGGCGTTTACGAGTTTCGTTCCTCGGCGGCTCAGAGCCAGTCGCAGCCATTACTCTACAATTATATACTGCGCCTCAGTACGTCAGTTGAAAGTGTAAGACGGTCTCACTCGTACATTGGTGCCTTCCCCTTCCTCTTCGTAACACTCCTCATTTTTTTGTTCAGCTGGAAAAGTCGTGTACAGCGGCTTCCGACAAAGAGGAACGTATTGGCATTGTATGAACCCCCCGGCGCCAGTCTGAGCAGATTGGCCACTTACCGGTGCGCATTCACTAAGCTATAGCGCCAAAGGTTGTGAATACTCGGCAACAATTAGTGAGAACGGCGGCCGGCGTCTTATCTGGGTTGGAAACGACCAGAGAGATGGGGGTGGTGGTAGCCGGAAACAAGTGTCGGCGTTTAAAGTGAATGGGTGTGATAACGCAAGAGGCAAGAAGAACGTCTACGGCGCTACGATCCCAAAGAAATTCACTTTCAGTAGCATCCGAAGTACCAGAAACGCCGTGAAGAACGCGTGATCCGGATCCCAGGTTTGACCAATCAGGCCATTCGCTACTAATTGGCACACAGCCCGCTGTAACCAAGTAACACAGCGTCGTCGAACGATTGGGCTGGCAAGGACAATGGGCAAGTGGGAAAGGACATGGGACTTGTCCGTCATCATCGCAATTACCACCCGTCTCGGCAACCTGCCGATCCTGGAAGTCGGCGATCGCAATATACGTAAGTCTTGATTTGGGCTCAAGACATTAGATAATATTGGGCTTCTAGCTACGAACTTAAAGAATACCATCCATCGACTTTGTTCTACTCTACAAAATATTGAGCTAGATCTCTTGTTTCAATTTGAATGACTTTGGCGAGGTATCCAACTCGCTTCCGGCGGTTTGACTTGCCAAGGGAACTCTGGCTTTGTCTCCCAGGACGAGACATCAGCGAAATACCGACAATATTAATGTGCACGAAATAGCTACTTGTTGTCTTCAAGGTCTTGTAAAATGACCAGCCCTTCGATCAGCTGTGGCTTGGTAGAGTATCACCGTGACGTACGTACTAGAACCGGGTGTCCGACCGTCATGGATACCTTCTGAAGCCAAGATACTTTATGATCGAAGAGCTCTTCTTATTGTCTGCTGAAGAAGCACATAAACACAAAGCAAGATTATGCAAGGAACTTTCCGTGTTCTTCCTTAAGCCTGACGTACCCCCGCCCCCAAAAACTAGCCGAGAACGTCTAAGCAGAGTCAACGATACCATCTGCCTATGGAATCGTCACACACATCGGTCACCTATGAGCCGAATTGTCTGTGACGTCCTGTACCCAAGCTCTTCTTTACCCATGCAATCCAAGCGATCTAATAGAAATAAAATCACATTAATATCCCAATACCGACTCGGCCCATCTGAAATCCCAAATATTCGGAGGTTTGGCCACGAGTCCGCGAAAAGGACACGGCGCATCTCCGTGGGTTGAATATCATCGACACGTAGCTCTTTATCTTCTTTCCGTGCTTTTGAAAACTGCGTGATATCACCCCAAGCCATGGGCGGTCTAGAAAGTTAAAGTACGGAATGACGGCAGTTGGATATATTGCATAGACAAGTCCAGGACGTGCAACTTCGTCAGTCTTGGAATGACCGAAGACAGTTTCACCGATGGGACGAAGTCACACCGTAGGACTTTCAACGAAGGACAGATATCGTAGAGGACGCTAAATATCGTCCTATCTGTCCTAAAAGTAGCTCCTAGGATACGACAGGAAAAGTACACCAAGTTGGGACAAGACGTTAGGACGACCTCTAAATCCTCGAGAACTTGCTGCGTTACGGCTTGCCTCACTTCTATGTCGACGTCAGTACGTTTAGTGTATCAACTGATAGTGAGGGGTAGCCAAGCATCTTCCCGTACTATGCATCGTAACGAATCGATCGTTCGCAGCGAGATGACTTCCAAGACAAAGGGCCTTGACAGTTCATAAACCCCTTGGAAACGAGGGCAGCACCTTGTTTCGTTTGGTTACTCCCGTTAATGGTACGGTTCAGAGCGCCTTTATATTTCGCGTCGCTCGTAGCAATCCTTGTCCAAGTGGCAGATCAGAAGACGCACCGATTGCCTCATCGACAGTGCTGAAATAAAGGAAGATCTGTCTCCACAGCTCCAGCAGAAAGGACTTCATTGGAAGGGCAGTGGGCAGAGGAAATCATGAAGAGACATTAGTATTCGTTGTTGAGCAGAAGTGGAATGGACGGATAGGTAATGGTGTACCGGGTCCCGTACCTACTAGTACTACTGGGGACTGGCAATCCCCACTAAAAAAATGGTCATTCCCACGGTCTCGCTTAGCTCTCCTGGTGATCGACGCGCGTGCAGATCCTGTCCCACTGTGCATCCAGCATCTGAATGGACGGGAAACTTCACACAACAATTCTTTCTCCCTGGAAGTGTTTTTATCAGATGTATTTGATACTGAAGAATACCCTGACCAAGAATGAAAAAATTCGCCAAAAAATGACAGAGATATATTACATTTAATACTATATCTCAGAAACTAAGAAATTCCTCCGAAGTTTTTTTCGGCCAAATGTTTCTAAATCTCGTGAAAAACGTATTTATGCAATTAGTTTGAAGTTTATGACTGAAGTGGAGGAGGAGATACAGGTTGGGAGTGCGACACGATACATTATTACCAGAAAAAGAAATTTACCTAGCATGTGACTGATAGGTACAGTCACCTGACAAAAGTTTTTTGCTGCCTCAATTTCATGTTTTTCGTGATTTTCTCCTCCAATTTTTATCTTCTTGCTTGAAAAAAAATTCAGCATGCTTTGGCTATGGAAAGAATTGTTCCTTCCAAATTTTGTGTGGAACGGTGAGGATCTGTGCTCAAAACACAGTTTTGGGGGGAGTCAAATTACTATATATAGGGAAAATGAGTGACTCTCCGGTACTCTTTACATCGTATATATCCAACAGATCAGAGTGTCGGGATGAGAGCTTGCATGCATGATAATATGATATATATGCACATCATATGAATTTATCAGATTTTTTGAATCACTGTGGAAGGAGCTAGATGGCAAAGAATCCCGACCAAGAGTAAAATTGGTCAAAACAAAGGGGAGAATCGATGAAAGCAGCACTTTTCACCTCCACCTAATGCAACACCCGCTCTCCTGCTGAACAGAAAAATCTGAAAAATTCATATGATGTTCCTACCTATGAAATACAGTTCTGTGCAAAATTTCATAGTGCTGAGAGATTCTGTTGAGTGTGGATAGTCCAAACAGTGTCGAAAAAATGGAGTGATTTGATGCATATAGTCACCTTGACCTTCTAAGCGAAGTGGGACATAAAGATCGACGCTACTTGCTAAATTAGGATTTTATTTGAGCTCCGCCCGAAAAAAAACTGACCACTTTTTTCATAGGGGATTGCCAGTCCCCAGTACTACCACAAAATTGCCATGTGTGTCACGTGGAGTGGGCATGTGTGGGAACTTACTTCCATATATGATCACAGTTCAGCTTGCACCGACCCAGCCAACCCTCTTCGTTGAACCACGACCTTTCCTACTTACCTGGCTAGACAACGCCCGAGTCATTGTCAGTCAATTTGCAGGTCGTTAAGCATGGCACCAAAGAGCAAGTCGTCTACAGCCCCAGTACTGAAACAAGGAACATTGTCTTTCGCTTCTGCGAAGCGCGGCTCAACCGTGCCTGGCAAGACAAATGCGCTCAAAGCTAGTCCATCCGTGACTTCAGTCAAGCCACCTACCAGTGAGAAGAGAGAGCCGGGTTCGCGTACTGCGAGTATTGGTAGCACCATCAGCATAAACACCACGAGCACAGATCCAACTAGTGATGACGACGTTGTCATTCTCCCTTCAATTATCGAACGAAGCGCCAAACGTCGCAAGACTGAGAATGAACAAGCGAAGAGAATCTCCGGACCAGTCAAGACTGTGCGCAAGGCGCCAAGGGATGACTCTGACTCGTCCTCGGAGGAAGAGCCTGAAGAACTTGAGGACCTCAAAGTTTTGGAGAAGAACCCACGCATCCAAAGGCTTTACAACCAGGCCAAGTTGCGTATGGGAGATGGCCCGCCCGGTGAGTCCTGCGGGTGCGCTACTCCGGTTTTGAAATGGCCTGGACTGACAGTTCCGTGAAGTTCATGCCGAGAAACAGACGAAGATCAACCATATTCTGCGGGTCTTCGATACGTGAGCCTATTATTTTTGCTTGCCTTTTCTTACTTACCTTTACACAGGTCATATGAGTATGGCCCGTGTATTGGAATGACACGTCTTCAGCGATGGGAACGTGCACACGCTCTTGGACTGAACCCACCACCCGAGGTACGTGGTGTATTTCTCCGTAGAGCTGAACCCTAAAGTCACATGAACGTTGTAGGTTCGTGAGATCCTCATGAGTAAGCAAGGTCGGGAGGACGATATTTACAAACAATGTGTCTTCTACGACGATGTCTGAGCAATGCGCTATCCCCAAGCGCTGCAATCCGCCGATCCAGGTGCATATATCTTAACTTACACCGAGTTACGTTGAAAGAATTTACCCGATACCTCTACTATCGCAACTGTTACACGTTTCATGACCCCTGTACCCCCGCCTATCCGATTCCTTCTTTGTTTTCGTGACCGCGTTCTTACCAAGTCTCTAAAGCTTTCACACGACCACTTCTGCCACTCTAACTCCTCTTACTGATCGACTCGGTCGTCCTCTGGTGTCTTACTCATGTTTCTCATGGAGTCTTCTTTTATCATCTCAAGGCTACCATCGAGCGCCTATTGTTCATCCACTTGTGCCATCTATCAACTGGGTCTGGAGGACTGAATGTGTAATCTCAAATTTCATTAATTCTGGAGCCCAACTGGAGCGGTATGCCAAATGCGAAATATCTAAATGTAATGTACACGGATCTAATAATAGGTTGTACACATGAACATCACATTACGCGCTCTGTGAAAGGGCGAGCTCAGAGGGCATCTCCTCGCCAAGGACGCCGCCGATGACGTTGTACGCCGCAAGTCTTCCGATCCCAATTCGTGTTTCAGTTGTTGCAGAGGCGATGTGCGGGATAACGACACAGCGCGGTTCTCGAACCAACGGGTGGTCCGCGGGAACGTTTGGTTCGCCCTCTACGACGTCCAGACCTGCACCCCAGATTTTGCCTTCGCGCAGCGCCTCGGCGAGGGCATCGGAGTCGACGATTGTCCCGCGGCCCGGGTTTACGAGCACGGAGGTGGGCTTCATGCGTGAGAGGAACGCCGCGTCGATGGCGTGGTACGTGCTCGGGCCACCTGGTGCCAGGACGAACAGCACATCGGACTCCGAGGCGAGCTCCTCGAGAGATACGCGCTTGATCCCGTCAGCGGACAGCCCGTGTGACTCGGCGAGCTTAGCGTCGCGCTCGAGAGCCTCGGGAGAGGCGGCTGCTGATGAGCCGGTGTAGACGAATTTGCGAATACCGAAGGGGATGAGTCGCGCGAGCGTTGCCTGTGCGATGCGTCCGAAGCCGAAGAAGCCCACTGTTTTACTTGCGGAGGGTTTGCCTGTTGTTTCGTGTGGGAGTGTGCTTATTTGTGGGCCGCAGAAACCGAAGGGAGTCCACGGGCTATTGGGCCACTGCGAGGACGAGAAATGAATAAACGGCTATACACACTGGATACCTTTAGGAGGGACTAACCTGGCCATCGTGCACGACTTGCATCGCATGCTTCGCATTTCGGGATGCCATCAGCGCAAGCATAAGGGCAAGGTCTGCGACTGCGTTGGTCAGAATATCTGGCGTGTATCCCAGTCGAACATTGTTTTTCGTGAGAGTGGGGAGGTGGACATGTTCTATCAGATCGGAACAGTGATTGAGCTCTGACGCCGAAAACGTTAACGTGTGGGACATGCGAACGTACCGTATCCAACGGACATTGTAGAGACGACTTTAAGCGTTGGGCCAGCTATTGAATTGCCCCATCGTCAGTATGCATCGGGAGTGACGGTGCCGAATCACGACTTGCCTGCCTCGAGAATATCTTGCGTTATCTAGACTTAAAATCAGTCGAGGACCTTGCGGTTATGTTATCTTTATTGTACTGACCTTGTCAGAGAGCATGCAAAGCAATCCCTGTGCGCCCGGGACGTGCTCCTTTAACCAACCTTGCCTGTCCTTGACATCATCGGGACAAACGACAACCTGCAAGGTACATTCAGCCTCCCGCCATACTGGTAAGGCAATTCTCGTCGTATGCTAAAGCAACTTACGTGGAATTCTTTTCGCTCCTGAAGGAGGGGCATGACATTTGGTCCAAGGTCGCGAGAGACGACGATTTTGTGCAATCCTCTGCGACAAACGCTATCAGTAAGACTGCGGATTCGTGCCGAAGGTGAAAATATCTGTACTAACTCGATTGAACCCATTGTTGTAAATTTGTTTTGGTAGTTGACAGTCGGTATAGAGGAAAACTTGTTGGTAGTGAAGTAGCTTGAGAGGCTCCTATCGTTAGGGCTTTTATAAGCCTACTGAGCAGATTCGCTGCAATCCGTCGGGAGGGCGACGCGGCGCTCCATAAGCACAGTTTGATCCCTCGCCAGGCCTTTGAAATCAAAATAGCCACCCGCGGAGATACTCAAGTTAGCGCACGTTGGCGCCACCAACAAAGATAATCAAAGGAAATAAATGGGTGGCACGGAGCATTGATGCTTACATGAGAAGCGCAGATATTGCGGAGGTAAACTGCGGAAAAGGGGAATATCACACTAGATACCGCGGTATGCTTCTCGCCTCATTATCAGCGATTTATCCGCTGCTATTATCCCGTTGCGGAATTTCTTGGATGCGCCAAGGTGGCCTCCGCTCCGTTTGTCAATGGCGTTCCGACGGTCTTTAACATACGCAGAGCCCGCTAACCGAGGGAATAGAAGGGATTGGAACAGTTCTCCTGAAATGATAAGCTTGGCATGAGACTCAAAGCATTCGTCTCGGCGGGAGCGGGGAAAGACGTAGGGTTTCATAAATAAAGATTTCATCCATATGATATTTCAAAAAATAGTGATACTAAGCATTATCGCAGCGGAGATGTAGAATTAATAATTGGCCACATCTGGACCGAAATTAAACGTCAAGGGAGCTGGGCCAGCAATAATTGTTTGGTCTGAGACGACAGAGTCGTTGGAGGTGACAACGGCGAAGACGAGGCCTTGCAAATCTGAAGGAATAGTCGCTTGCGACGAATTCGTAATATTAACGAAAGTCGTGTTCAGGCCGTGCAGGAATGCAAGAAACCCTTCCCTCCTGCCTCCATTCGCAGCGTAGAAGTCAACGTTGACAGTATCGCCAGGATTCGGAGTGCTATTGTTCGTGTCCGCTGAAGTTATGTTCAAGCTGGGGAACACCTGGAATGGTAGATGGGGGTTCGACGAGGGACATTGTGTGATGAGGTTCATTGCCATTGTGTAGGCAAGACTACCACTCAATGGGGTATCGTAAGAGCCGGACCACGGCTGCTCGAGAAATACTGCCGATTTGACCCACGATGCGTGCCGTCCCTCCATGGATAAAATCGCCCCTGCTGCCTGTAATGCGCCTGTGTCGTTCGTGAGGTACTGCGACCCGCCTATGTATGCGCCATTTCCAACACTTTCAAGCATGTTGGATAGTGTGGCAAACGATTTGGCGTCGGTGTAGGGGCTTCAAGTTGATGGAAACAAATGAGTACATTGTCCTGATAACGAACAAAACCTATTACTTACAATGAGTAATTGCAGGGTGCGATAGAATCATTTCCGAGTGTCTCGGTCAGAAGTTGTACATGCGATGCCTCGTGTTGCGAGATCTGCACGAATCGTCCACGGACCCACGAAGCAAATCCCGCACTTTCAAAAGCGCTTTCGTCGAGTTTCGCTAGACCCTCGGAGTAGAATGCGTTTTCCAAGTGCTCAAGTGTAAGCGCTAACTGAAGGACTTGCGTGGAGCTGATAGAAGAGTTGGCTTCGCGCTTAATGGGCGTCGCAGCTGCGAGAGTAGAGGCAAAAGCCAAGCTAGTTGCGACCCGAGGTGAGAACTTCATCTTACTGGGTGTCCGTTAATGAAATTCAGCCATTGTGGACCATGATTTATACTAAACGATTCCGCCGTCGACATCTGTAACCTGACCCGAGACGGGCGGCAAGGGAGGGACGTCGGATAAGTGAAACTACACCGCTTCCATTCAGACGAGCAGCATCTTCAAGACAGAGTGTCGAAGAAATGGCAATGCAGGACAATAATACCCTTGGATTAACGAAGTACATCACTGAGATAACAGTTAACTCAGCCAAGGGGGAAAGAGCAGGAACAAAAAGAGAACTTGAGGACTCGGCTATTTTTAGAACGCATTGTTTGGTGTTGATCGGAAAATCCCGGGAATTTCAAGCGGCACCTCAATTCTTGTCTTAGATGGCCTCTAGCCAATCTCTCTCGTGTGCTACCGAATTGGCACCTTGAACTAAGGATTTCCCATGATGTCTATGTAATGTAGGGTGCACCACTCACATTGCCTTGAAATAATTGAGCCGACTATAGGCAGCACAGATATCAAGTGGTTCTTCTCCTTATGTATCTGTCTCCCACTATTCTGCTTCTAGGAGACGCGAGGAAAACTGCACAGCAATAATGGCGATTGATTCACCGCGTGTTGTATGTATCTAGTAAGCGGTTCGGTAGATGAAAATATATGTACTATTTTGCCCTGTGAGAGACTGCCCCATTTAGTATGTGTCAATACGAAGGTAGCAAGACGAATGCACGCAATTTTGACCTGTGTAAGACATTACACATATAAGCTTGGGGGACCGTGGAAAATAAGTAAATATATTGTCTATGTAACTCTGGCGATGCACCCGATAATAAAGACTATTTTGACCTGTGTTAAGGCTTACCAGACAACTCGATGACCTAATTGTAGTTGAAAGTCCGCTCAGATTATGTATAATTACTATATATGCTTCAGAAAGTAAACACATACAAATAGAAAGGTCGGTATTTGAAACTTGACAGTCTTGCATTTACGGGCGTCAAAGTCCATATGAATGAAAACAGTGAGAAAGAAAAAGAAAAAGAAAGTATAAATGACTTGAGTGCAGCATGGGGAACCCCACTAAGTCCTTACCATGTCGTCTGAACAAGACAACTGTTTTCAATTCGACCCCCGGCTTCATTCAGACTTCCCCCCTTCTCTAAGCGCGTCCCCCTTGCTGTTTTCGACGTCTTCCTCTTCTCTGGGTGAAACTCCGGGCCCAGAACAGGCCATACTTGTTCTAAACCGCGTCCAGGCCCTCGAAACGAAGATAGACAAAGTAGCGAGGGAGCTCAGACAGCAGAGAGCGCTCCTGGATCGCATCATCAGCAGGCAAGAATGGGACGCAGACGATAAGGACGAGGACGAGCCTTTCATTACATCTGCCAAGAAGAAAAAGAAGAAGAAAGCATCAGAAGGCCGTCCACTGACTGCAAACCCGCCGAGCGAACTCACTGAAGAGCAAATGAAGACTCGCAAAGAGCTCCTGGTGAGTAAACAAAATATAATACATCAAGTTCATGCTAAACAGAAATTTAAAAAAAAGACTCACCTCGATGTACAAATGAGAACACTCGCCGGCTTGAGGATCGACGAGATTCTCCTCCCAGTAAGTGCCGCGCCTGGGGAATGGGATGGAAACATCATCCCCGACTTCAAGAAAGAAGTCGGGGATGATGTTAACAAGCGGCTCATTAGCCAGACCGCTTTTCTTGTCTTCAAACACCAGACAGTAAGTTTTATTCAAAAAAAATAGTACTGAAAGGCTGAACACACCTGTAGGATGCCGAGCTACGCAAGCTGATGCACGAGAGCGTCCACTTTACAACTGTTCTGTCAGTACCATTCTTGCTAGGCGAGACGAGACGATCCGCATCTGGGATAATACATGAGGACTCACCCGTCAAAGTGCAAGATAAGACCTATTCTCAGAGAATCTGGATCAGAAGGAGAAAAGAAGCGCGAGCCATCTTTGGCTCGCGCTTCTTTCCAAACTCGAGCATCTCGGACGTCCCGGACTACGCCCTCTATGGGCTCGACATGCAAAGAATCTTCGAGTTCTTTTTCAAAGCGACTGACAAAAGAAGGAAGCTGAGTACTAAGTGGGTGAAACGGACACTTGAGGCGAGGATTGCAGACAAGTTCTTTAGTTTTCTCCTCAGATCCGTCGAAGTCCGTTGACAAGGTAGTTCTCGACTGGAATAGAGGAGTAACACATCTATAGCACCTAAGCCCGATAGGAGAGTCCGCAGGAAAGACACGCCGGCAGTCGGGACACATAGGGAGGGTCAGAAAAGGCTCTTTGAGACCGACTGCATTGAAAGCCGAGCGCAAAGTAACAATCGGCTTGTCAGTTTCCTTGAAATGTCCCAGACGAGTAAGAACAATTTTTGCGATGTTGAGAAACAAGCCACAGGCCCTGTGAGTCGAGTGAAAGCGCAGATTAATGTATGAAACCCCAAGAAGAACCGGTTTCCAGAAAGATTCAGCTTGCATAAAAGAAAAGACATCGCGAGCCGGACCAGGTATATCAGGAACATCGAAACGAAATATTTCGTCTCGATCTTCTCCAAGTTCAGAGCCAGCCGAGATGATCCCATTTCTAGCTTGAGCATGTCCCTCAGTGTCTCCAAAGTCAGTACTCCCAGAACTAAGTGAGTTTTCTTGATGAAGAGCCTCAGGTCCTAAGCGATCGACTGGCAGCGAGTCCACGTCCATTGCATCAACATACAGGTCTCCGTAGTCGGAGGCCTCGTTGGTAAAGTCATATAGATCTGTTACAGAGCAGAAGTGGTTAGTAAGAAAGAAAGAAAGGGGGCGGCGCGACCGCAGTATAGGGGTCGAGTAGCCGCAGCAGTGTGAAGGATGTGAAGAGCTCGAACGGTACTTTCATTAAGCACACACCTGCATCCTCATTCTGACTCCCACCAGTCACGTCCATTTGTTCTTCCAAATCCCCATCTCCCACCGTTCGACTGGTACCAGCTCCCACCGATGCCGTATAAAGTTCCTGTTCCGCGGTCTTCGTAAACGTGGTCTTCTCTTGGATGCCGGGCTGCTGCACAACCAAGCGGATTCGTGGAAGTTGTCCGGCGTTCCTCAAGAATGGAACGCGCTCTTGGTGTGAGCGGTACGTCGTCTGTGGTACTAGTTTACCGCGGGGGTGACCTACCGACTCGACACAACTAGGGCAGTCACAGAGTCGGTCACTTCGTTTCTGAAGGTAAGAGGTCAGTTTTAATTATAAATAACGGGATATATGCACTGATAAACTTACCTTTGGCATATCCGATGGATGCAGCGTGGTGATGGTCAAGAAGCAAGAGCACGACGCGTCGTCGAAGCACAAGTCAAAGAAATGTAGACGGAGCCGCGCGCAGATCTGCATAGGTTATCTAATTGCCGAATACCGAGTAGCACTAGATAATCTAATCTGATCCGAACCGCAGCCTACGATAGGCTACCTCGGATCTAACGTACTTAGGTAAGCAAAGGACAACATTATCTTATCTATCAAACCATTAACCAATGTAGTATGCCGAGGGACTCCGTTAGGTAATGAAAAGGTAGTATATTTTCGTCTCCGTTACAAATCGACAAGATCATCTGATTTCATTCCCACATATATCCTACCAGCTGACCTACTTCTGTATGACAGCCACCCTATAGATGCACCGAACACGCGGTGATTGTTTTCCTTCCAAATCCATCTGCAACTATCCAGAAATCGCGGCGAATTTACCGGGGAGTGATTCATTCTTTTGTAGACATGTCCCGCGATCCGAAACGCCGGAGAATTATAACTTGGAAGACAAAGACTACACTACCGAAGCCAAAGGACCCAGCGCTAAGCGAGTATACTCGATTGAATCATATAACAAGCTCGTAAGCAACCGTCTTTTTCTCAGTCAGAGGGCTGTTATGATGCCCAGAGATTCTGACAGAAGGCAAGAGCTGCAGTACCCCAAATGGATTCTAGAGCAGTGGATGGAATAGGTATCACTCACGGGTTGCCTATGATGTACATTGCTTGAAGTACTGCATCTTTGCCGTTATCCCAATCACCACACTTTCGGGGAGCGGCCACCGTTACTGCTCTTCAGTATCTCTCGTTAGTAAGTCAGGAAGACCGGTAGCGTCTATCACTGAATACGACCGATGCAGTTTCCAGGATCCTATGTGGCAGACGAGTTACGGAAAATACACGAGGAATACGCGACTCATGCCTCCGTGTTGTCTTCAGATATTTACCAATGCAAGCATACATATTATCCCGATCATGCCGTATTATACATCACAAACGTTTCTAATCCATACAGCCTTCGCAGCTCGCATTCCGCAGAAGGCTAGCGCCAGACATAAAGTTTTCTGGCACCACTTCTTCAAAAAATAAGAGAACACTCGCATTAGCAGATATGAATGCTTTACAGATCCCAGGAGGCGCGCCTATATCTCACTGAGATCAATATCGTTCTGGGGTAGATGGTACGTTCAATTTAGGAAGCATCTGCGGTATAAGTTGGCAATGCAATCTTACATTGGCAAGTGCCTTGTCAATCTCCTCTTTTAATGTCTGAGAAACCAAGGAGAAGGTGCCCTGCGCTTGCTGACATTGATTAGAAGTGCAGCTGCGTGCAATACGGGATGAATGTGCGAAGAATTCGGAAGAAAAAACGCCGATGCTTCTCGGCGATTGGAGCAGAACGGGCGTCGCTCGTGTAACGAAGTCGAACCACCATGATGCGGGGGATGGATATGAATTTTCGTGACTGCAAGATTGACACCTCAGAGTCGGAAGTCTGTAAGCCCTTTCTCTATGCACCAACGACGTCACGACTCCTGCGATCTTCCGGTGAAATTCCATGAGATAGAAATATTGAGGCGTGGTAATCTGTCGGAGTTCTTCAACAAATACGCCTATGACGCAGCCTTTCAAGGAAGCGTGAGCGGCACGACGAGCTAGATCCTTCAAGTGGTGCTGACAGGCGAACGCGTATACACGCAGAGCGAGCGTATCGTCAACGGGATTACCATCCGATGCTACCGTAACTTCTGCTGCATCGAGCAACTTTGTGTACAGTTCCCTGGCAACTACCTGCATGTCGTACTTCAGCGCTGCCTCTAAGACAGGAGTCACCGCATAATAGAGCTCTCGAGGATCGGTTACTACCCCAGCTTCAGATACACCTGGAAACGAGGGTGGATCGATTGGGTAGATGAGTCGAAGGAGTTTGTCGAGTACAACACTAGGCTCGGATACGTCGATGACTTGCTCATTGGTGTTGGAAATCGGTTCTTCTGAGTCCAAATCTGTGTCACCAGGTATGTTGGGTTGAGGTAAATTGAACATGTCACGAAAAAATGATGAAGAGAGTGCCAATATGTTCTTGTACACTTTAAACTCGACTCCGTCTGATGCTTTGAGGATGACGCCTCCTGTGGGCAGAGAGACTTCGTTGAATATGCAAGTAGCTTCACTCGACATACTACCGAGTATTCCAAATTCCCCCGCAAGATATAGGCGTCAAATATTTATGACTCGGTATGTCTTGATTGCGACTGTGCGTCGTCTTAGACGCGATATACAGTGAAACCTGAATAAGAAAGTGGTTCAGTTGATAGTCAGGTTTCTTGGACGTTGAGACAACTTGAATTTCCCCTTCGTTCGAATTCGAAAATAATTATTACATAATGCTGCACTTGCGCCACGTCTGTAAATGAATGATCCGAGTTGGCGGGCATCTCAGACAGGTGTGATTCTTTGTCTTTGTCTTCCACCTTTCTGGTTACAGGGAGGCGCGAGGAAAACTGTGCGGAAAAAAATTCTCCCAAGGAGCGATTCATTGGTTTATTGCAGCCTTGTCCCGAGTTCCGAAGCGCCCGAGAACTAACATTGGGACAACCGGGGCAACTAACACTGCCGAAGCCAAAGCAGCAAGCTCTAGGTGAGTATACTCGATTGAGTATATAACAGCCTGAGGTTCGTACCTGTTTTTTTCTGAGAAGAATTATGTGAAACTTGCGCCACTGCATCTCCTCCCTTACCACACTTTTGAGGAACGGTCAGATAGCTGCAGTTCAGCACCCGCCGCATCGCCTTTCGATCCCCGTCATTCGAAAATCATGAAGGTCAGTGATATCTATCATTAAATATGACCGACGAAGTTTTCCGAGATCAATGGGGCACCGGATGGGCTACGCGGAATACATGATGGGTTCGCAACTCGTTTTACCATGTTTGTCTTGCAATGCAGGCATATATATTACCAGGGTTGTCATCAAGTCCTATTATGTCCTGGCCGGCGGGACACCGTTAGTGTTCAGAAACAATTACGAACGAATGGAAATGCAAATTTCAATTTTCGCTGATGTTGTACAAGAGAATATATCTTTACGAAGTCTAACAATCACCCAAACTTTCCGGACTATACGGTCTTCGGGTTGTCTTTTCGCAGGAGAATAACGACAGTCATATAACATCCTGCTGTATTCCTGCAATCTTATAAGGGACACTGATACGAATGATTTCCAATTCCACAAGGAGACGTACCTAAATCTCACTGAGATCAATATCGTTCTGCAAATAATCGCATGTCCAATTTAGGAGCTTCTGTGATATAAGATTGACGATGTATCTTACCTTGGCAATTGCCTTATCAATCTCTTCTTTTAATGTCTGGGAAGCCACGGACCAGTTACCATGCGCTTGCTGACATTGAGTGGACCTGCAGTTGAGTGCATTCTGGAATGATTTTTTCAAGAATTCGGAAGAAAACACGGTGTCGCTTCTCGGTGATTGGAGCAGAATGGGCTTCGCTCGTGTAACGAAGTCGACCCACCATGATGCGGGGTATGGAGTTAAATGATTTGGACTGCAAGAATTACACCGGAGAACCGCCAAATTGGACGCCTTATCACCATGCACCAAAGACGTTACGACATCTGCGTTCTTCCGGTGATATTCCGTGAGATGGAAATATTGGGCCGCAGTAATCTGTCGAAGTTCTTCAAAAAATACGCCCGTGACACGGCCTTTCAGGGAAGTGTGAGCGGCGCGACGAGCTAGATCCTTCAAGTGATGCTGACAGGCGAACGCGTATATGCGTAGAGCAAGCGTATCGTCAACGGGATTACCGTCCAATGCCATCGTAACTTCTGCTGCATCGAGCAACTTTGCGTACAGTTCCCTGGCAACTACCTGCATGTCGTACTTCAGCGCTGCCTCTAAGACAGGCGTCACCGCATAATAGAGCTCTCGAGGATCGGTTACCACCCCAGCTTCAGATACACCTGGAAACGAGGGTGGATCGATTGGATAGATGAGTCGAAGGAGTTTTTCGAGTACAATACTAGGCTCGGATACGTCGATGACTTGCTCATTGGCATCGGAAATTGGTGTTCTAGGCTGGGGTAAAGAGAACATGTCGCGGAACATCGATGAAGAGAGTGCCAATATGTTCTTGTACACTTTGAACTCGACTCCATCTGATGCTTTCAGGATGACGCCTCCTGTGGGTAGAGAGAGCTCATTGAATAGAGAAGAAGCTTTATTCGACATGATACTCAGCATTCTAGGTTCCGGTGAGCCTGAGGTATAGGTGTCAAGCAGGTGTGAAAAGGTATAGGCTGGGGCGATGGTGTGATAACACAGAAGGTTACTACAACATGCATTATGAGTGAATACGCAGGGCAGAAACGTGTAAACCACGACGGAGCTTCATTTATGTCTGTATTCTGATGATGCGTTCGTCAGAGACTCAGCCGGGATCCAAAAATTGTTGCCGTTGATCAACAACAGCAAACAATGCCATACAAAGGCAAACAACCAAGTGCCCTAACGTCGTCCTCTCATGCTACAGCTGCTTGGCATTGTGGAATTTGTTGGGCGAAATAATTTAAATAAGGCGGGAAAATGGACTTTGTCGTCATACTCCCGTGTCGAAACATGCCTTCCACCTTTCTTTGGATTTTATTCATTTTTTACAGAGCAGAGCTCACTTCAGTGGCCTTGTTTTCCAAACACGGAGTTCTTATGCAGACATCGATGCATGTCAAGTCCTTATGAAGCCAGGGATCGTCCGTTAAAAATGCAGTACAAGGATGGCACGCAATAGATCACGAGCGTCGATATCTCGCTCAAACATGTATAACTAAAAAACAAGCAAACGCCCGTATCCGTCTTCTAGAACAACACCCCAGCCACGCAAGCGCCGTTCGACGAGTCGCATCTCCATGCCCTTCCGTTCGCGCAGGCGCCGCACAAGTTGCTCACCAATGACCCGAATCGTCTTCAGGTCCGCAAGGTTCCGCTGTTCCTTCCGCGAGATTATGCTCTGGAACATGTAAGATGCTGCGACCATATTGTCGCCCGAGCTATAATCCGAGTCGACGAGTCCGATCGTCTGTAGGTTGTTGAAAGAGCGAGAAAACGGGTTGGTGTATGTGGAGTTTGCTGTATCGAGCGGGAATACGATCTCCGTGGCGTTGACAAAGCGCAAGTACTCTGTAACAAAGTTATCGGGGTATTCGAACCGCAGGTCGACGCTCCGGATAAGCTTGCTACGCTCGGAAAAGAACTGTCGTATCACATCACGCCCCGCCGTGGAATATGGTCCGGGGTACCAAGGTTTGTAGATGACAGTGTTCAGTGCTGGGAGGTGGGCGCCGCGGACCTTTTCGCAGATGATGTCCATCGGTCCGATTAGCGTATGGAGGAAAGGAAGTTCGAGATCGAGATCGCAAAGCTCGCGTCGTGCGGCGAAGTCCAAGACACGCAACTTGGGGAATCGCGGAAGCTCGTAATGCAGGCTGACTCTGAGAGGACCCTCCGGCCCTGCGTCAAAGCGGATCACTTCTACGTGAGGACAGTTATCGCGAACGACGTCGAGAACAGTCCAGTCACCGCGAGTACTTGGGCGATCGCGGACGCGGTAGGTGAAGTAAGTCACATTCGGACAGGCTTTTAGGATGGTTTCTAACTCCTCGAGAAGTCGATGGTATTTACGTTCATCATTAATGAACGGATGAACGCGACCTTGACGATTTACACGACCCAACTGAACGTCGATTCGCCTGGTACACCGAGTCATGACTCCCACGAGCTCGGGCCTTTCTCTCATCTGTCGCGCCAAGCACCGCAACGGACCGATCCCTCGCAATGCGATGTACTCCAAAACGATTGGTCTGGAGAGGTCGTAGAACGCTCTGGAAACGAGGCCGAGGGCGCGCTTCGTCTCGCTAGTTTGTATTACAGTGCGACTTGGGATGTTCAGGTGCAGGGCATCGTTGGAAGCAATTCTCGCCCATGCGGCCACGGATGAATCGGTCAGTTCATTGATAGAACTGAAGAAAGAGAATATATGGTCCCATATTTCGGGTGGTAAACTCGCCATTGTCATACCCAAATTCCAATACGAATTTCGTGGACTGGCGATGCGCCTACCTAGAGCGATCGATCGTAGATCGTAGTTGTAATGAAAAGCACCCACAGCGATCAGATCGAGTGGCAGATTCCCATCCCACGAAGATGCACTGACTGAAATAATTATCGACTCCTACTTTCGCTGCGCGTGAAAGAGTAATTCAACAGGATCAGATAATTTACGATACGAAACTGAGATTGATTCGACAATTTTAGGGCCGGTCGGTTAAATAAACACAAGTGCAGACGTGCAGACTCTACTGTTACGTAATGATTTCTACGAGACGAGAGAAGAGAGAAGAGCTGCAATGTACAAGAGAATTACGACTATACAACCATCGGGTCTTTCGTTACGAGAAATGCTGCACCGCCTTAAAACACACCTACCTGCCAGAGAGCCCGGTCATGTCATTTGCGGGCTGATAAGTAAATTTCCTCGTCCGTCCTCAAGCGATATCGACCAAGACTTCAAGCGCCTCTCGCAGCCTACCGTCTCTAGTCTCTTCTGTCTCCGAAGATACCGCACAGCACGCTCGTTGAAGATCCGAACGGTCCGTAGACTTGCCCAATTACCGTCATCCCGTGTAGAATCTACGACATCCAGAGCACGTAAAATTCTCTGTGCACCAAGATCACCGTCGACTGCATCACCAAAGAGCCCGAGACCCCACACGTTAGGCCATGATGCTCCTATGCATTCCTTGTCCTCGGAGTTCACAATGAGTTCTGTGAGTTGAGGAAGATATTGATGCAGATTAAGTCGAAAGAAGGGTGGTAGGTGTCCTGCATCGAGGCTCTCGAGATTCTCTCCATGTCGCTGGAAGAAGTCCCTTAGGTCCACATCGACAAAGTTGCTGCTGCGTTTGAGAACCAGGGCGCGGAGCGATGGGAGGTCGGTGTTGCGAAAACACGAGTCAATGGTGTTTAGGGGCCCAATAAGTGTATGGAGGTGAGGTAGGGTGTTTGGTTTTTGTATCAAGAACTGCCCTAGCGACGGCCAGCCAAAGGATAGATCCAATACGCATAACCTCGAGAAAATCGGGCGAATGAATACAGAAGATGCGAAATACCAGCGCAGGACCTCAAGAGACGGACATGCGTCGTGGAGGACATCGATAAGCTTTGAGATGTCGTTTCCGTCAACGTGGCAGGAGAAGTACGCCAGGTTCGGGCACAATCTAACGATGGATTCTATATCCTCGCGGATCTGCTGCATTCCACGTTCAGAAGAGATATTGTGCTCGCGGAGAAAGGCGAGATTGCGTCCGTTCCTCATTTCGATATGAACATCAATTCGTCTGGTACAGCGGGTGATAGCGTTCGCGAGCCCGGGCTCCTCGGTCAATCGAGACGCAAGATATCGTACTGAGCCGATCGTTTCTAGATAAATTGACTCTAGAACAAAGTCCCTTGAGGCATCGTAGAATCCTCTACAGGTGACACTAATAGCGTTCTTCATCTCGTAGTACTCTCTCAACACGGGATTAGGCATATCTCTGTGGATGGCGTTGCCTGTGACGACCTTCACCCACGCGTCTGAGGAAGAATCGGCTACATGGTATATAACGCCGATGAAAGAGAAGATATGGCTCCATACCTCTAGTGGTAGAGGTTGCATCAGGAGCACGAACGATAAGTCAAGATGAGGGAGTTGGTATAGCTAGCTAGTCCGCTGACTTCATGGACGCCCGAGATGGCTTACGAAAGGTGGGATATACCTGGCACATTCCACTGTCACCAACAGAACTCACCAAGGATCATGATGGTGGGAAATGGTCAGGCTTCTGAGGACTGACTCGACGCCTCGAGCAGTAAGGTCACGTGCCACTTATCGAAGTGGACACAACACAGGCTCACATCCCCAAACCTGATTCCAAGCAATGTCCGGAACAGTAACCGTAATCGTCGTATCTCCAGACACTCACTCAGAGCGACGATTCGACTTATTCCTTACTGTGCAACAGCTCAAGGCGAAGCTTGAACTGATCACAGGGATCCCAGTATCAGCACAACGCATTGTAGTGCAAAATTCTGAGGATGACGCGAGCTCTGTGGTAGCCACGCTTGATGATGATAGTCGATCTCTGGGATTCTATGGGCTACGGGATTGGCAGGTTTTGAAGGTGAGTGAAACAAGTGCAATTTGTGAGGAGAACCGTGCTAACATAATACGATACACGATGAAGGTGGAAGATACGAGTCCACCGGGTACTTCGCTCACAGGCCAGTTCACGGATGTCTCTCAAGTGGAGAAGTTTGAGCTCTCCGATGCGGAGTATGCCAGACGACAGGATAGTGTCCTTGCATACAAACAGCGATACAAGCTCGGGCGCTTTGCACCTCACGAACATGAACAACAACAGCAATCTGACGTATCGGCTCAGCCAAGTGCTTCAGAAGTGAATGTAGGCATCAGGGTTAATCAGAGATGCGAAGTTGAGCCGGCTACGGAGGGAGAGATTGTAAGGCGTGGGACTGTGAGGTTTGTGGGACCGACGGAGTTTGGGAGTCAACGTGGTACGAGTGTGTGGGTTGGAGTGGAGTATGATGAACCTGTTGGGAAGAATGACGGATCGTATGTTCATCTCCCCTTACACATTATTTGTATGTTCTTACGTGATGGGGCTGGAATAGGGTGAATGGAAAGCAGTACTTCTCGTGTCGTGCGCCTTATGGTGGGTTTGTTCGGCCGGAGAGAGTACGTGTTGGAGATTACCCGCCCATCGATCTGGAGGACGAACTCGAGGAGATGTAGCAGGCAAGCAAGCGAGAACTCAGGGACAGGCGAAAGGACAACGTTATTCGTTCACATTAGCAACAATCATTCTCTCTATCTTTTGCATGTCTTGTTCCTCACGGAGACACTTGACACATCGACACGTAAAACCCCAGGCGTCCTTCAAACGCTTCCGACGTTCTGCTAGATTCAACGTATCTTCCTCACCGCGGATATAACTGATACACAGCTCCTCATCCTCGGAAACTTCCCTAGCGGAAGAGAAGATCCACCGTCTTCCGAGTCGGCGTCTGGAGACGTTAGGTGCGCAAGAGTGGTTGAAGAAGGACGCGGCGGGCCATATGCCATAACCTAGCATCTCCGCGCCTCCATCTCCCATTTCTGGTCCATCCGAGGTGCTTGTGGAGTGGTGGTTGGACTCAATGTCAGAGTCAAGGCGTGTACTCCAGATACCGAAACTATTCCCGATGTCGCGCGCAAGGATGGCTTCGAGTGTTTCGCGGGTTACGCATGGGAGGAGGGAGGGAGGGAGGATGGACGTGAGGTGGAGGAACGTTGAGGTGATTTGTTGGAATTTGCTGGTATTAGTATATACGGAGTGGAGAGAAGGGTTGAGTGTGAGGAGTTCGTTCCAAGAGGAGGGAGAGGAAGCTGCGCAGAGAATGCCGCTGAGGAGGAAGAAGAGGGTATCTGTGTTAAGAACGGGAGATGTGGCTCGTGCCAGAGCTTGTCCATGGACTTTTGTTGTTGTTTTCGAAGAAGATGGCGGCTGGAGAGATTGAAGACGTAGGGCTCTGATGAGTGAAGCTTGGTTTTCGGCTGATTGCCATGCCTGAAGAGCGTTAGTATCGAAACAAAATTGTAGTAACCAAATTATGATGACAATGAAAATGACAAATCAGATAAGTGAACGCACCTCATCAATTTCATCCCAGCCAGGCACGCCCTCTTCATCCTCTTCTCCATAAATCTCAACTGCCCACCCTCTACATCGTGCCTGCTTTTGTACGAACGTCTCAACAGCAGTATATGCCTCGATTCCCATGTCTCCGTAATAATCTTTCCAGGAGTCCTTACATGTTTCGCGGCAGAATACCATCCCTATACCCGGTCCCGTGTTCGAAGAAGTGGTAGATCCATTGCCTGAACTACTCCCTCCTCTCGAATCGAGACGGACCTTCCAGTTCCTTCCTTCCTCATATCGAAAGCACCACGCACAAACCTCCTTTCGAAACGCACGGTAAATGACATAAACGGCTGGTCCCCCTTTTTCATCTGCCTCCGTGTCAAGTAACTGAGCGTCTGCTTGGATTGATTGAGATGCAAAGACGCCGAAGCCTGATTGTTGGGAATGTTTGAGGGTTAGGAGAGGCGCGGTATCTTCGGGTAGGAATGGTGTGAGTCGTTGATGACGGGGATCAAAGTTGTGTTGATTGGGGGTAGGAGCAGGCATTATTGCGCGAGGTAGTGAAAGAGAAGGGATTAAGTAGAGGGGTAGATAGATAACATTGTAATTGAATCGATCGTACATATGCAAATCCCACAAATCAGACAGCATTTTCTCATGGCTTCATGAACTACTAGTACTATGTTGCCCTCGAGTAGCTTTTGCTAGTTCCAAGTTATAAAATGTATTTTTTTGATTTGTTTTCTATTTATTTTAGTGTTTAGGAAATGTCCGAGAGGCGGTGACCCAAAAAGGAAGGAGGAGGTCTTCCAAGTGCACAGCCAGCGCTGGGTCATCTCCTCTGGTCCTCGCCACACAAATCAGCCTGAATCTCCCTAACAACTCACTCGTAAATTAATCAAACCACATGAGCTGAAAGAGGGAGATGGGATGAATATGTCTGATTTATTTGAGGGGAGACATCGTATAGAAAATGGATTGTTGTGGCTCTGAGAGAGAGAAGACGGCACGAGACAGCAGTCTTCGTCTGAGTTGGTGAACTGAGTGTGTATTGGTTTGTAGTACTTTGCACCTTTCTCTGCAACTCCCATCATCTCCTTTTGTCTTCTCCCTCCCTCCCTCCCCCTGCTCTTTCCACTTTCGCCCTAGCCGCGAGTTATTCCTGCCTGTTCACTTTTATAAGCCCCATTCCCACCCCGTTCCCGTTCCGACCCACTTTCGAGAGAGAGCCTTAATTTCCCTCACTGTGGCTTGCTCCCCTCCCTGACTCATACCGCGTGTTCACGGGCCCTACTCGTACAAGAGTCGAGTTCACCTCCTTTACCAGCTAGAACTGCTTTGACTGTGTTCACTTGTTTTTTTTTGTACTATTTTTCTGTTTTTGTGTTTTCCTTCCCTTGGTCCCTTGGAGAGACAGGAAGTGCTGTGTAGGCTGGAATTGGAAGAACCCACCCAGGGAGCTGCGCTGATCGGTGGCAGCATCGGTCATCATCCTCGTTGATCATTCGCCCAGCTCGCGCTCTTTAGTCGCCCTCGCTACTCGTCCCCCTTATTATACTTACACACACACCAATGGACTCCAGAACACCGGAACTTGTAATCACTCTCAAGAACGGCGACAAGGTTAAAGTAAACGGTAATTCTCTATTTCTGTTTTACTTTATGTTTTGACTTGTTTTTTTTTCTATTGTATTTTTACTGACGCGCGTCTTCTTCCTTCCGGAAACAGATCATGTGTACTGTAGTCCGAACTGGACCATTCGCGATGGTACACCGTATTCAGTCGCTCGTATCATGGAATTCCTCCCTCCAGAGAATAAATCCGCTCATGGTTTCGGGCAATCTTCGTCCCTCGCCGCTAATCAAAATGGGATAAAAGTCCAGAAAGGAAGGATAAACCCGAACAGCATTTACACGCGCGTCCGCCTCGCGTGGTATTACCGTCCATCCGATGTTTCCGATCGGAACGTCGCAGACTCGCGTCTCCTCCTCGCAGCTATTTATTCAGAAATTTGCGATATCAGCCAGCTTCGCGCAAAATGCTTTGTCATCCATCGCGATAAACTAGCAAACCTTGCAGATTGGAAACGTAAACCCGATCGATTTTATTTCCATAGACTCTTTGATCCCTATATCAAGAAAGAGTTCGAAGTCTTGCTTTCAACAGATGTTCGGAACTGTACGTACTACCTCGGTTGACCCAATCCTCTGCTAACTATCCTTATCTTCTAGTGCCTTCACATATCAGAGATGTTCTCGTCTCACGCTACGAATACGTCGTTGCGGAAAAAGAAGTCGTCCCCGACCTCACTGATTCTCTGCGTCTTTGCGAAACATGCGGAGAATGGTGTGCTCAGTAAGTCGTGCAGACCCCGTTACCTTCTGTATCTAATTACCTCGACCGTAGCATCGATGCGGTGCAATGCGCTGCTTGCAAGGGCCATTTTCACATGTCATGTGTCAACCCGCCGCTTGTTGCGAAACCCTCACGGGGCTATGGGTGGACATGCGCGCCGTGTTCTCGGCGCCACGAAGACCAGGTCGACTCGCGCGAAGCGCCTGGCGGGCAGCAGCTTCGTGAAGGGACACCTAAGAATGGTGCGAATGGGAATGGTGCAAATGGCACTTTGAGGATCAAGCCTCGAGGTCGTCCGCGCAAGGATCGCGCAGGACTGGTCAATTCGAACAATGAAGAAGAGCTACAAGTGAAGCATTATAAGTTGTGGCCATTTAGATACTTCGGGTAACTCCGTTCTCAATTCTCACTTACGGAAGCTGATTATTGGATACGAAGCTTGTATACTGTTGCGGAGGATACGATGGACCCGGATGACCTTATCTTCCCTCGCGCGGCGACTCGCGTTGGTCCGAAGTTCCAGGCTTCCGTTCCATTGGGCCTCGGCGAGCCCATTCCACCTGCTACTGGATCTTCTACTTCAACATCTGGTGCATCTAGTACAGGTACGTGTCCAAGCTCATGACCTGAAATCTTGTGTCGTAAATGTATTGTAATACAGCGGCGACTGGAGACATCGAGGAGCGTGGTGGAGACTCGACCATCGAAGTCCTTTGTCTCGTCAATGAGTTCACCCCAAAAGAAAGTACGTGTCATTAATGATTAAATGTCAAACACGACTCTGAGTAATCCATCATTTCATAGTCGAGACACGTAAGTCATGGTAGAGTTTCGTAAATTGCTTCAGATACTGATTACGCCCAAAGTGGAAAGGGTGATGCAGAAACAGATTGTCCGAAAGGACCAGATTCATTCCGTAGACTGGCTGACGGAGATCGTGCGCCGAGCGAGTCAAATGCATGCCAGCGGAAAGAGCATCGAGTCCGTCTCAATGAAGTTTCCGTTGCGCCTTGAAAGGGTATGTAGGAATATTTCATTTGGCTCTTCGTCTATTCACTTCTGTATTCTAGTGGAAGAAGCATGAAACTCGCTATACTGATAGGGAGTGGAATGATGAAGAAGTCGCCGCTTTTGAAGATGGTATTGCTCAGTTTGGTGCAGAACTTCGTGCAGTGAGGGAAGAAGTCGGAACGCGTTCAATGCCAGAGGTTGTACGCTTTTACGGTAAATGGAAGAAGTCAGCAATACGTGCTGTTGTGTATATTCTCTGTACTGACAACGTATCCCGCTTTAGTGCACGTCTCAGAGAAGAGAATGCAAGGCTTCGCGAGCCTGATGCGTACAAGAAGGCCAAGATCCCTCGTTCTGGTGCTGCGTCGCCCGCAACACGCTCCAACATTTCCGATGACGACCAGTCCATCGTGGACGTACCACCGAGCACGCAAACCGGACCGCGTAGCCCGAACTATTGTGCAGCTTGTCGGACACGCGAGTCGCGTATATGGTGGAAAGCGCCCAAGGGTCTCGCAACGCCGATTTTGTGCAACAGTTGTGGTGTCAATTGGCGAAAATATGCTGACTTGAATGCGCGTCCGACGACGAGGGAAGAGACCGCTTTGAATAATGGTACGAGTACGTCGGCGAACACATCTATTGGAGCAAAGACGCGCAGTACGGAGAAGAGGGAAGGTACTCCGTTGGCTGCGCCCATCGCCAAGCGAATAAAGGTTTGTGTATAGCCTGATGGGAGAATACCCCGCGTCTTAATCTTTTTTTTTTTGTTTAGGTGACCGGCTCTGCGAGTGCCAAGACCACGCCACCTCCGGTAGTCGCCACGTCTGGGATTCAGTATCGCTGTGTCTCGTGCTTTCGCTCCGGCCCGCATGGTAAGGTCCTCAGATGCAACGGATGTGGGGTCACACTCCACGCCGGCGCATGCGGTGCAATACTCGATGACCCAGGCCAAATCGACTCTTGGTTATGCGAGCTCTGCGAGAACGAGAAAACTCAAGAGTATTCGCTCATTACGGATTGTTTGCTATGCCCGCGACCGCAGAAGCACGGTGTGAGTGTGATTGGGTTGAAGGGAACTGGAACGGCACCTTCCGAAACGTTTCTGCGAGCGTGTAAGCCTACGGAGGGGCAGGGATGGGTGCATGCATTGTGTGCGGTGTTTATACCTGAGGTGCAGTTCTCAGATGCGCCGAGGTTGAGGATCGTTGAAGGTGTTAGTACGATTCCGAAGCATAGATGGATGACGGTGAGTGCAAGCGTGTGAATGTCCCGGCTTGAAACTGACAGGAATGCAGAGTTGCAGTTTGTGTAATGTACCAGGAGGGGCTGTAGTACGCTGCGGTAACTGCCCGAAGGAATACCACGTATCTTGTGCGTGGAAGTATGGTCACAAGTTTGGTTTTGAAATTCAGCCGGTTCGTAATTCATGTTTATTTTATTTATCACCCACTAAGCATCCATCTTATGATCAGGTAAAGAGCTCTCGACGAGACGTGACGAATATGGTGACTTTCAAGCGCGAGACTGGCGCAATGAATGCGGTCATCTGTTGTAAGGATCATAGCAGCTATCGACGCGACACATACGACATTTGCGATACCAACGACGTTGGAGAGGCAGGTCTTCAATTTTTCCATTTGATAGACATCCATTTACATAGGACTTCGTTATTCCAGACCGCACTTCAAGTCTATGCACGAACATACAAACAAGCACCAATCGGCCAAGTCCACAGTCTCCTCCGCAAAGCCCACCGTCTCGACCAACTATTACAGATCCCTCACCACGACAACGCCTCTTCTCGCGCCTCCGAGGGACCGCCAACCGCTACCTCCATAACTAGCGGAGAGAACAGCCCTCCTCCGGCTTGTATAGCATGTAAGACGGAGTGTTCACCATTCTTCCATCCGTCGCCGACAGATCCGGAACAGTGGTTGTGCCATAGGTGTTTCTTTAATTGTCAGGCGGAGACGAGGACGCAGTTGAAAGTTGAGCCTGAGATTAGGGAAGTTATCATGCAGGATGCATAGTGGTTCGTAGTGATATGTCGTGGACATTCATTGGCTGGATTCATTCATTCATTCATTCATATGGTCTTGGGCTACGAACGATTCGTCTTGTCTTGTAATGTAACGCCGCCATTACCTTTTCTCCTTTGCTACTCAGGGATTGATAGAAAGTAAAGTTGGCACGTCGTGTACATATACTAGCTCTCTTCCTAACCTAACCCGTACTTAGATAAACGCAAACGGGATCTGTCTTTCATAACTTTGGAAGTATTTATTACACAACCATCCACCAATCCTTGTTATTTTCTTTTCTTTTCTTGTTATCACTGCTGGTCTGATTGGTTGATTGGACCAAGAAATTGCAGGCGATAAGAAAAAGAACTATTCCGTACAGGAAAAAACTGTGTGAAAGAGGGCCAAAAGGACACAAAGGGAATACAGATATACCAGATGTATGCAGCTAGTTCATGATAAGAAAGGGAAAAACAATTACTGGGAAGTGAATGTAGATGTACGTACGTATGTATGCATGTGGGTTGAGTGTATAGAAATTGAGATAGATAACAATGAGGACCATCCGGGATTGAAAGGTCCGAAAGGAAGGAAACAAGGAAAGAAGGAAGGGAAAGCAAGAACTTCAAACTACTTCTCACGCTTTGACTCGTTTGTAATAAAGAACGTACGCCGGTTTACCCTGTCAAATAAAAATAAGCAAGCCATCAGTATCCAAAATGGAAAGTTTCCAAACACAAGGGACAAAGTGAATGTTACTTACCACCACCTCCTTCGCGTCAGCATTCGCAATCCGACTATCATCACAATACAACCAAGACCCTCTCGACGACACAAAAGCCGTATAATGCCCGCTGCTCAACGTCCCAAAGTGGTTCGTGACGGCGTAGAGATCGTATCGATAGGGCGGGACCTGCGAGCGCGGGTCGTCCAACGATATCGGCGTGTTGGCGTTGACGTTGGCAGAGTTCGCGCTGGAGGATGTACCGTTGACGCCATTAACGCCATTGATGGAGAACTTGCTGCGGTCTATGCCTGGAGGTAACGGAGCGGGCATGTAATTCGTGAGATCGAGAGACTTGAGCGGGAAATCGACAAACGTCTCGAGTTTGTCTGTGAAGTGACCCTTTGTCGTGAAGCGCTTGAGGTGGATGAGGAGGACGGGTGGTAATCGAGAGATGGACAGTTTCTTGGTCGCTTTGCGGAGGGTCTTGCAGTTCGGGCATTGCCTGTTTGATGATCAGTACAAGTTAATCCCGCATTGAGGAATGAAGGAGACGCACCAAGCATCCTCCTTCTCCATAACCTCCTCCTGCACAAACGCATCCAAACACTGCTGTAGAGTTACTTTACTCTTCCCACCGGGTATCGGCAACGTCAGATACATAAACGAATTATACGTCGTCGAAGTCTTCCTGCACGTCATACACTCCATCCGATTCCTAAACTGTCCCTGGAAAAAGTCCACAACGATACTGTCGTCACGCATTCGGTATAAATTCCACTCCTGCTGGCTAGCGATTTGTTGCGGGAGAGTTTCCAGCTCGGCTTCGCGTTCGGATGTTCGGACGATGGGCTCCTTATTGAGTATTCGGTTGAGGTCTTCGTGTAGGCCATCCAAAAGGAAGTTGAGGAATTCTTGGCAGTCATGCTGTTCAGATCCAGCGAATTGCTGGCCGTACATGCATACCGATTTCTGTTCAAGCAAGGTTGAGAAGATCGCTCGCAATAGAACATTTGATCAGAAAAAACTCACCCGGAACCCGTAAGGCGTGATGGTTGGCGACTCCTGATGCCAGAGATCGTGCAGGATCGAAGCGAATGCGGCAGTCATACGCCCCTTTGTTCCCATAGGATTTAGGAAATTAACAGCGCTCTTCCATCGCCCATCTTAACAAATAACTGTAAACAACATAGCTCGGGAAATGATGGAAATATGTCGTGACACACCAATAAAGAATCTCGCAAACGGCACCGTCGCACTCAAACACTGAATCGTCGAATTCATGTAGCACGTGTTCCCCAGATTCTTCAATCCCGATGTCGCCAATTGCATATCCGGCCAATACAGCACCGGATACTCCGATTTGATAGTTGGAGCTCTTGGTCCTGGGCCCGTCCCATCCAGTAATGCCAAATTCTGGCGTTGCGCAGGTGCTGAAACTCGTCGTTGATCCTGTCGCTCGGAAGGGGGTGTTGCAACCGCAGGAGGAGGTCGAACGACGTGCTGTGCGGAGAGGTCAGGATAGTCAATGGATGGGCGGCTTGTGAATGAGGAGACAGCTTGTTCGGACTGATCAATATAGTCACTGCGTCTTCGTGAGAGAGATGGGTTGATCGACGCAGTTGGTGGTGGTGAGACTATGGTGCCTTGGCTTGAGCTGAAATTTGATGAAGACGTGCGTGGATACTGCGGGTATGTGATGGACGGTGAACTAGCAGAGTTTGACCCGTTTATGTATGGCGACGACTGTAAATCATGCTGAGATGAGCAGACTTATGAGATAAGAGAAGAGACTGACAGTATCGTATAAGCCTCTGATATTAAACGAGATCGAGGACGAAGATGGAGGTCTCATTATAGCAGGCTTCCGTACAAGTCGCCTACTTGCATCAGGCAACAGTATGTCATTAGCTTCCGTCGTTGGCGAACTAAATGGAAAATTAGAAACAAGCATCAGCACAGCCATTGATAGTGGTTGACGTCGATCAAAGAAGCGAAGTTATAACAAACCTAGCATCCTCGGGAATCTGGTCCATAGCAAACGGAGAGCGTGGATGTGTTGATGAAGCCGGTCGTACGGATCGAGAAGATGACATCAAGTCTCGATCTTTGAGCATAAACGCCGACGTGAAAGAGGAGCCGTTCGCACTCCCGTTCGGCATCGTTGGTGAACCCAACTTTATTTGTTCCAGGTCCATGTCGATTTGGGAAACAGGTCCACCATCTTCCCGTGTGATCTCATTCGGGTACATCGACAACCACGCTTTGAATCCACCCACAAGTACAGCGGGAGGTCTTTTCAGGGCTCGCTTGAAGCCGGCTGTCTCGTAAATGATCCGTTCGGCAGTCGACATGGGTGCAAGCGACGAACCGAACGTCTCGGAGTCCCAATCATACATCACCACAAGGTCGAACTTGTCACGATTCCGAAACAATGCGGCTTCGTGCTGTGGTGCGACTGCAAGCGCATCTTCAAGTCTTTCCCATGTGAGGCTACGAGCGCATTAGAACAGACAGACGACGAGTACCGATGATGACAACTTACCTATCTCGTAAGAGAACATGCGGCTCCAAACATACCACTTCCCCGCTTTTTATATGTCCCTTCGAGAACTCGTCGCGCGTGCGGACATCAAGCAACAGTACCTTCACCTCCTTCCCCCGACCCAGATATTCATGAAGTAGGTTCGGGCCAACCGCATTCATCTTTGGTAATTCTATCGCTTTCCCCGTAGCGCGCGACGATGAATCACCCGTGTGCACGGGAGATGTCCGTGAACCTGCAGAACCCGAGCCACCTGTCATTGTCAAGTTCACTGGCTTTGGTGGAATAGCGGGCGAAAGCGGACTGCGTTGTGGAAGAGCTGCAGTTCGGGAAGGAGATGGCGGTTGGCTGGTAAGAACGTTCATAGTTGGCGAGATAGGCGTGCTCGCGGGCCGAGGCCCCGGATCAAGATCAAGAGGAAGAGAAGGGAAGCGTTGTATGACGGATGGCGATGCCGGCGGAAAGTCGGCAGTTGCTAATAATCCTGGTTTGTTCTTTGGTACGGACGGTAACGACGGAAGCATCGTACTCATTCCCTCGTCGAGCTCGTCAATGGAAGGGAAAGTATGATTGAACTCTGAGAGTGTGTGTTGATCGAGATGCGGTGAGTTGTATGACGGTGCCGGTGGTGAGGATGGACCGATCACAGAGGGAGAAGCGAGGGACTGAACAGAGGATCCCGTCTGATGATTCGTAACAGACGGTGACGCATGCGAATTACTCCCAAAGGTACCGTTCTGGATTGAAGACAAACCAAATCGAATCATCGAACTCGAAGAAGAAGCCACTGGAGAAGAAACGGCGGCAGTAGAGTTCGAGGTCGTCAAATCGCGAGAGATGCGTTTATTAGTTTCGACTCTTAGTCCGGTATCTTGTAGAGATTTGATACGATCTGCTATCGAGCCCCCTAACCCGGGCTTTCTGTCATTCTCAACTCTAATGGATAGATGGTTAGCATGCTTGAGACGCAAGCCACTGAAGAGAAAAGGACACAAGTGAGCCGTACCTCTTCTCTTTCTCCACCTCTAGCAACTTAGTCTCTAAGTTCTTGGCTTTCGTCAACGCCTCCATCCCATACCGCTATATACTCTTCAATTACACGAAGGAAACCACGACACACAAACAAACTCACCTTCTCAAAATCCTCCCATTCATGCCAAATCAACCCCTGCTTACTCTGACTCTCCGGGATGAACTCTGCATGCTTCAGCACAGCGGCCGACAGCTGTGCACACAACAACAACGCTCTATACGCCCCTTTCAAGTCACCCTCCGCCTCTAACGATGCACCGACGACTGCCTGGTCCCGCGCAGAACGTAAGAGAGAGATTGCAGAAGCACCACGGAAACCGTTTATAAGGCTGCGTGCTTGATCCTTGATCTCCGCGACGGTCAAGTCTCTCCCGGGCCCTGCATTGCTACTGTCTCCGTCCCCACCATTACCAACCCCGTTCAAAGATGGCGAGCCTCGCGAGTTCGCATGACCGTGAATGTCGGAGTCAGGTAGCCTGGGAGATGCGCCATTGGCAGCACCGAATGTTCTGTGTGCTGGCGACGAAGGAAGGACTGAGACTGACGGCATATGAACGCTGTATACTCGTCGACTCCTAAAGTGACGAACTCCGCGTCGATTACGCCGACGTTATGGTTGCCGACGTTATAAGTGATGAAGAGAAAGACGTGGAAATGCTGTTGGAGTTGGATTGTCTGGCCATAACAGCTGCGGTGCGTGGCTCAATTTGGTAAGCAGACCTCATAATCCCAAAAAAAATCAATTCCTTTTATTCTTTTACAGATTGTACAGATACTCCATAAATCAGAGCATACAGTCGCTCGAAACAAAGGGCGCCTCTACATGGTCAGAAAACCGGTAGCACATAGCGTAGGTGAGTACTCAGCATAGTAAGACCAATAAAAAAAATCAAGATCGCGTAAGAACGATGGTATATAAGGTAAGTCAACTTTTCAGCCCAATCCCTCAGAGAAAGAAAAATATAAAAATCAGCGACTAGCGATCTAGCGAAGGGAAACAAGGGAAAGGGATGAGCACTGGTGGGGTCCCAAGAACTCCCAGTACTTTTTTTTTGATCGCTACTGATCGTTTTGATCAATGTCTTCTTCACTGCAGAACGCGCAGCGCCGGCGGTGAGATGTAAGCGAGCGACATGCGCGACGCGCGGGCAGAGCCGAATGGTCCGGCGGGTGTTGGAGACGGGCTCATGTCAATCGCGCGTGGACGCGAGGATGCTCCGCCGCCCCATGTGAGGAATCGTGGTGTGACGCTACCTGGAGGCGTCATTGGGGAAGGAGGGACTGCTTGTGCAGGTTGAGGCACGGGCGTCGCCGGTGCAGGGATGTCAACTGGAGTACTAGAGGTTGGCGGGACTAGAGGAGGGAGTTGGAGTTCATCTGGGCGCGCAAAAACGACAGGAGATTCTGCGAGCCAGCTAGCGCGCGTCGGTGTGGTCGGGAGGGAACGAGTAAACGATGGTGCGGGGACGAACTCTGTCGTGAGGTGGTCAAGATCGGACGGATGCCAGGGGAAATCTACCCCATCGCGTCGTACCCTTGATCCGTCGAGCAGTTCATCCGTTTCTGTAGGCGATGAACGACCACTGCTCGCCGTGTCGCTTCCACTGAGGCTCGAGTCATCTCCCGTTGGAGAGACAAGTTCCGGGCGCTCGTCCTCACCGGGTACTTCAGGATTGGCAAGACGTTCACGCCGGCGAGCCGCGGCTTGCGACGAGACGGGGACACGCACGACGCGTAGCACAGAAGGTGCGCTTTCAGAATTATCACCCTCACCGACTACCGCCCCTTCGCGTTCCGCTTCTCTCTCTTGTTCACGTTCCTGCTCCCGCTCAGCAATCTCCTCAGGCGAGAGGAAAGCCTCGTAGACGACATCGCCATCAAAGATGTCGTCCGAATCAGGGTCGTCGAACGCGTTGACGTAGCTCCAGCAGTCATAGGTCGGCAATTTCGACTGGTCCTCGTCAGGTTCGGCGATGCGTACAACAGGGGCGGCGGGAGCGACGAGGGTTGAGAACAGAGGACGGCCCATGTTTTTTCGAGATTAGAATTAAAGGTTAGAAAAGAATGAAAGGATGAATATATACTAGAGACGAGCTGGGCTTAGTGATGGTGATGGGGAGAAGGAGGATTAAGCAGAAGAGACGTGGATGTTGAGACAGATTTTTACTTTGTCCGCATTAGGGCCGGATCGTGTAAGCAGGACCACGTGGCTATCTGATTTGGTTAATCGCCGCAGTAAATATGTACAAACAAAGAATGGCGGTGCTGCCCTTAAGCTTTGCAGTGCTTTCCGAGTCAGAGAGGGAGAGAGAGAGTTACAACTCAAACAGATTTGGTGTGACACCTAGAGCCAGTTCATTATCTTTTCCGTTGCCTCTGTCTGTTACGTAGCGTGCTGCATAGTCTTAATATCAAATACGCAGTGCGCACAGCTGTACGTCGCGGCACTATTCTCTGCAGGTAATTCTTTCGGACGTAAGGATGCTAGGGAACAGTCGAGAACAATTCGGATAATGTCTCTGTTCCGAGGCAAAAGTGCTAATTTAATCCAACTGTATATGACGTGAAGCGTAAGACTGCCGTGTATTCCAGGTCCGAGCCGCCCCATGGGTTGTTTGTGTGTGTGTACCTCTGTGGACAATCAATTCAAATTTAAGTTACATCGGACACAAGCGAAGCCACATTGAAGCGGAGTTAGAGTGGAGAAGGTAGAGTACTTACAACGCATTCGACGTTCCAACAGTCCTCTCCGTGGTGTATGTGGCCAGAAGTTATGGATTTCCTTGGTGAGTTAACCGTCAGATTATGTCCCAGTTCCGAGTATAAATTCTCGAAGGAAGGATAGATAGTGTTCAAGCACCCGTATCAGATCATATGACATCGGAAAAGAGAAGGAACCAGATCAAGACAAGCAGAATGTGACTCTGTTTCCAAATGATGGTGGAACTGGTTGTACTGAGGTGCAAATGGGTGAGAGGCGAGCGATAAATAACAATTTGTAGTAGCATACATCAAATAAGACAATAGATATGATATGAAGGGTACTATTACAGAGGCGACCCAGTATGACGCCTTCAGATCAAGAATTTCGTTGACTTCACCAAGCTATATTTACTCTCCTAGCGTGAATTCTCCGCCTTCAATTACTTCTATCATGCTACCCAGCACCCGCACCTTTTCATAGTCGTTCTCGAATACAATATGATAGAGCTTGTGGAGGTCTTCGTTATTGGGATTGTTATAAGAAAGAGCAACAATTTGTGGCTAACGTAATTATACTTACCGGGGTGGGAAACCTGAGGCACCGTCGTACGAAAGTCCAGGATTACATGGTCATCGTGGGGTGCATAGCTATGAGCACTGGTCGATGAAAATCGTCCAACATGCTCCGCAAGTCCGTCACCTTCACAGAGCACTTCCACTCCCCATTTTTTGGACGGCACGTAGAAATCTACTCGACTCGAGCCTGTGCCAAATTCCGGGAAGGATACGAGTGATCCAGGAGATATAGCATGACAACAACGATAAAATTCATCCTGGTAGTGTACTCCTGGAGGCCGTTGATAAAATCCGGGGCCTATGCTTCGCTTCGTCGAGAGTGTCTTCGGGTTGAACCGTCGAATAACATCCAGGACATACTTCATCAGGTCATCGCCAAGATCGTTTTCTAGCGGCTTGTTCCAGAATAACGTCCATTCGGCGAACCATTGAACAATCGGACACGCAAAGTAAAAGCCAATGGCTGAGTTATCGTCAATCTTGCCGATGAAATCGCTATAGAGGAGTCCTTTGCGGAAACAGAGCCGAAGCTTATCGTTGAGGTCTCCATCGACTTCGCTGGCCCTTATGACGTGTCGCTGAACGACAACAGAGAGGGCGTCGCAGAGCTCCTCTTCTTCATCACCATACAATGGGATACTCCTCTTCAATATCGATTGGTTCCGAATCCATGTGCGCTCGATACGTAGTTCAGCGAGGAACTCTGTTTTGAATGTGTCCCAAGTGAATAACTTTCCTTCCAAGTTCTGTACATCGCGATATGACTGGAAACTACGAGTGAATCTCCAGAAATAAGCAATGCACAAAATTGAACTCGCCTGACTAAACTGAATGAGTTGAAGGAGTTCTGAGGTTGCTCCTACATGTCCTCGCGTGATTTCGAAGAGCCCTTCAAGGAACGTGTGATCCAAGTGATATGGTTCTACGTCCCAGAATTTCAGCCGCACTACTTCATCAAATTCGTCCTTGGTACATAAAAGTCCGACGGGTGGGAGTCCGTCATTATGGTAAACCGGTCGCAAATAAATTGTCTGCAGCGGCGAAATTATCGCGACCGACGCGCCTGGAGCAAATTCGACGCGGCTTGAGACGCTCCCATGCTTTGCGAATGTAACTACTTTGACGCCTTCGTACACCTCGCAGTTTTTGATGAACCCGAGCCAGAAATCCGAATTAGAATAAGACTGATGCGCTCGGTCGATGATAACGATGGTATCCGAACCAAAGCGCCAACCAAGTCCCTTGAGGTACCGCATCCAGTGGACTCCCGCGCCTTGTATTACCGAGCCGTCCGCCAGGACAACATTAGCAGAAGGTGCAACTTCTTCGGCATAAGCTTGCAACAACCGCGCAAGAATCGTCTTACCCGTTTCGGGTGGTCCACGGACCTACCAAATGTAATAAGCGTATGTCATGAGATAACAAGTCGCTGGAACGGACAGTAATGAAACGATATTGTGTCAATTTGTCCCAAATCGCTTTTACAGTATCCTCGCGCCGGGAGATGTGACCTGAGAAGCCTGCGGAGGAGCGGCGACAGGGTGGTGCGACCGCTACGAGGTTTAGGTAAAGGCAATTAGTACGTGCCTGTATCTGAAGGACCAGAAAATGCTCACTTTTTATTTCCGGTACTCGGACGATGACATGCAAGTATTCCCTATCAGGTACTTCGGCCCAATAGGTGCGTACGTAACTATCTTCCCAGAGGTACTCGGTACTTGGACTATATTTCCTGCGAAGTTCTGCCACGGGAGCAAACAGATCGAAATCGCCAAGGCTGCGGTGAAGGTCCTGTACGCCGCTGTTGGCCAACGGAACATCGACCTTGAACAATACTGGACGGTTCGAATCGAGATATCGCAAATTGTTTGGCCTTATCTTTTCTATTGCCCGTACCAATTGGAAAATCTTGAAATCTGGAGAAATCTCAATAGAGACCACATCCCCAAGCACGATGCCCTTCTCTGACAGGCAGAGGCAGTTGATTTTATACATCGTGTTTTCCTTCTCTGTGGCCGTGAGAGTACAGGAAGACTCGTCCTCCATGACTGTAACAGAATAAGATGAGGAGAGACAAGTGTTGCAAGCGCTATAGCTGAGACATCTCCATTAAAGGTAGGAGCTGTCTATTGGTGCATCTAGATCTGTTCGCTGATCTTGAAGAAAAATCCGACCAGAGCTTCAGTAAACGCTCAAGGCGCCTCTACCGAAACTTTCGAATCATTGCCGTGAACAATAACGGGAGCAGGAGCAGCTGAGATCAAGAATAGCTCAGAACCCATTTTTCTTCTGGTGATTAGGACCTCGAGATTGATGTAGTAGGAAGCAGGACGAGGTGATCATGATTCATCGCTCATTGCCGAAACTACAGTTGTAAGATGGTCACATTCCAATCGTAATCGTAACGTAATAGTACAAACATAACCAAGGGAAAAAATCTCTATACCACAAATCATCCATTTCTCAACCATCATTGTCAACGATCATTGTCTTCTCGTCCTCACCAGGACTCTCCGACCGACCATCCTTATTCCCAGCATTATTTGTCTCCATCTCTGCCATTGCTTGTCTATCAGGGAACGGAAAACGTGATATAGAGAGAGGCTGATGAGGAGTCGGTAGGGTTGAAAAAGAGCACTGACGCACCGCCATGCTTCACGACACAGTTCCTTGACTTTCGAGTTCTTGAACCTTTGTGTCTTTGAGTTGCCGTTTAGCATCATTTCGTCTAGGTCTGTAGGCGCATTCGAAACACGAAAGAAAAGGGTTGTCAACATGAGGATCCCAAAGGAAAGCAACCCAAAATATCACCTTTATCCGAGGCGAGCAGACGGATCTTCTCTGTGGGTAGCCGTTGCCTGCGACGCACAGTACCAATCATTTGGGCAATAGAAACGCAACATGGATGACTTACCATGACTTTCGATTATCCCAGAACCGGACAAGGGTGAGAGGACCGCTCCCGGGTCGAGCAGCGGGTTTGTCGTTCAACACGTTAGGAGGAACTTCCGGATCATCATCTTCAAATACGACAGATGGCCACCATGGATACGTTTCTGCAGAAAAGAAGCAATAAGCACTGTGAAATGGCATGTATGGGATCAAGAACATACCAGCCTTCGACCAAACTATGCAACAGCACAAGAGTGAAAGGGAATTAGACGGCATGACGCAAAGAACGGAGATAAAGTGGACAAAAATGTTTGCGGACTGACCAAGCGTCCCGCCTTCAAGTACTTCTCCTCCCTTGATCACAATCGTACCAGGGCCAAGTCCCTCGGCTTCGGCGGCCTTACGAGCATCTTCAGCTTTCACAATACGTCGACCGTCCGGAGTCACTCGCTCCGCCGTACCCGATTGTCCTTCCGCCTGCACATCTGCATCTGCGTCTCCCTCGATAGATCCACTAAGAGATGTCAGGTCTGAAATCGATTCTACATCCACGTCAGCAACTCCAGCTTCGGGAGCGCGTGCATCGGATAAAGATGATGAAGCGGGAGAACGTATGACTTTGTTGTCCTCGCTGTCGGGCTTAACTTCGCTCTTATGATCCTCTTCCGTTTTCTCCAATCTCGATGAAGAACTGGCAGCTGCCGAGGTATTATTCCTCTCTCCTTGTGCCTGCTCCTGCTCCTGAGCCAAACGCTCCTGTTCGACACGTGCACGCTCTTCCGCCTTCTGCTGTTTCCTGGCCAGGTGTTTGGCGCGCCGCGTTGCAGGGGTATCCAACTCTTCAATTATTATAGGGGATGGACGAGGAGATCGACGCTTTCTCCCCCGTGTCGATCGTGTTGGTTGAGGAGGCGAATCTTCAGCTTCATGCTTGGCTTCAGTTTCAGGAGCGGCCTCTTGTAGTGTCGGTGCAGCTCCTGATTCAGGTTCTGCTGATACTACCATTTCCGCAGAAAGAACTTCAACATCTTCAACTTCAGCATCAGGTTCAGTATCGGGATCTGGCTCAGAGTCAGGAGGTGGTTCAGCCCCGCTGCCGATCGTATCTAGATCAATACTGCTATCGTCCGGTGGATGACGCGGCGAACCATCTGGAGATGGAGTTGACTGTAGATTCACAAACCTCGGATCTGAGAGATCCACAGTCTCGCTCTTCTCCCGCTTGTGCTGAATCTCGCTAACCGGTTCCTCTGTTTGAGGCGAGCTTCCTCGTAAGGTCAAGTTCTCTTCTGCAGGTGTACTGAATGATAAAGTTGATCGCTGGCGTTCTGAATACACCACGAACAACTCAGTATGCGTCTCCAAGGCATCATGAGTAGTATACCCACCAGTCTTCTGCCTCTTCCTCGGCGGGGGTATGTCCTGTTTCTCCACCGGTGCCCTTCCTCCCCGACGCGCGCTGCTCGGAAGTATCCACCCAGCATCAAACATATTAAAAGATCCTTGTGTATCCACATCTTCCACCACAGGCGGTACGTCCGTCTGCCCCGGCAAAGCATGCTTCTCGCGCTTCCATCTAGCCCCGCGTCTGTTCCTCGCAGACGCAGATTCACTTCTTTCGTCGCCATCGTCGCCTTCTCCACCTTCTACAGTAGGCGAAGTTGCGTCTGCACCTGAAGATGCTGACATTCCACGCACTTCAGCCTCGAACGCCTCGGCGGTTGCATGCTCCCTACGTGTACGCGGAGCAGCAGGCACCCGAAAACCGGCTGAGGCATCGAGCATACGTTGTTTACGCTTCTCAGCCTCCGCCTTCCTGTCACGTTTCGGCTTCGGAGGCGGGGGTGTCGGCGGTGGAGGTGGAGGCTTTAACTTGCCGAGTTCGAATGAGAAGAGTGAGTCCAGAGGTTCTTTATCTAGAACGATCGGTAGTTCGGGTCCGTCGGTGACTTCTTGTGATAAGAGTAGGTGGAGTACCTCTGGTGAGGGTTCGAGGTCGCCTATTCTCCCTGCTTCTGGGGAGTCAGTCCGGATGGCTCGAGAGAGTTGCCGGAGTTCCTCAAATAGCGAAGCGGTCTGTGTTTTTATTCTCCCTGCAGTCTTGTAGAATGGTGAGTCATGCTTATTGTATTGCATTGCGTTGTTGACCACGAGTTCGATGTCATCCTTTAAGCAGATGCTGAGCTAGACGTAAAAACAAGGCGGTCTCACTCACCTGGAAATCTTTGATGTTCCAATACTCGCTTGCATCGAGCTTGGCATCTATCATGCTCCAACACATCGGCTTCTTAATTACATCAAAATAATCAGGAACATCTGTCCTCGAGACTGGACTCTTGAAGTAACCGTGCCGATCAAGCCTAGTGCAAGTAATGAATACCCTTATAATATGCTGATATTATTGAATGACCCACGCTGTGATCCTCTCGAACGCATATCTCATAAGTGGAATATGCGAAAAGAATATTGAAGAGATGACGTCGTACTTGGTTTGCACTTGCTTGAGCTTCTGCGTCTCTCGTTTTCGCACCAACTCAGCAAGCATACGGACGGACTCGAGATCTGTTCGTAATCGTTTCAAATACTGAAGGATCAGCTATCAGATAACTGGGACAGTCTTGATTTGAAACGCGAAACGCCAACCTCGAGTTTAATCGCCATCTCCTCCTCATTCTGTGCCTTCCCAACAGCACTCATCGACCAAGGCTCAAGATACAATCTCTTCAAAAGAGGTGCGCCACGTCTCGCCTCGCGCTTCAAACTCCAATACCTACACATCATATGCACGAATTGCTCCTTCTTGCTTATCCTTATTCGGTGGATGTACTGCATGATTCGATCTACGATGATCGCAGGAACGAGAGGAGCACCAAGCTTGTAGGTCTTTGCGTACGCACGAGCTTTTTTAGAGGCGCGTGGGGTTTGGGATTGATCACCGCCGTCGGATAGATCAAATTCCCCGCGACCGTATTGACGTTCGAGTTCGGCTACTGCGGCTTCGTGTGCTGCGAGTTGTTCTTTCTGCCCGAGATAAAGTGCCTGCTGAGATGTCTTAGGGAGTAACTTACGGGAAGGTGCTTCTCGCAGTAAGCAGCGAGTGTCGCTGGTTCTTGACCATGAGCCGCTTTCATTGGCATGAGAAGCTTCTCTCTCCTAGCACAGGTCGCATGAAAGGCAAGAAAGCAAGAGTTTTTGCTGCACTGAATGCAGGCTCCTTCTCGTATCCCACACAAGGAGCATTTCTATCGCAGCTTAGACAACACCGGCTTATTGAACTGGTTAAGATAACGCACCAACTTCCACCGCTGCTTATTGATCTTGTCCACACCGGTTATAGGCTCCATGAACACATCGTTCGCGACACGCGTCTCAGGGACCCAAATCGCGCACAAAAGGTGTGCCCAGTCACCGCTGACGGTTTGTTTGAAAGCGCCACCTTCGTTCGGACACAAGATGCAAGACTGAGTGTGAATGAGCAATCATCAATCAGATACTCAAGAAGGCTGAAACGCACGACTGGGTTTTCCGGAGACACCGTGCACTTCCTACATAGCCATTGTCCCTCTGGGATGTATGGTACGCCATAGCAATCTGAAAGCCTTATGAGAAGGAAGGACGTGGAGCACGGAAGCGAGGGACACACCTTGATGCACAGCAAGATTGCACCCGTCACAAAATACGATCGCATTCGCGTTCTCTCCTTCCGCATCATCGCAAATCGCACACGTGGAGTCCTCGGATGGGAGAGCCATATCGGGTTTTGGGACATTCTTTGTCTATGAGTATCCCGGGAAAATAAGCTCGAAAGTACGGAGACCGTGAAAGATAGAACAACACACCAGATCGAACCACTCCTTCTCCAACCTATCCATGATAATCTCGAACGTTTCTGGAGATACCCTACTCATTTGTTCAGCGTGTCGTTCCGCGTTAACTGAGTCCAGCCATTCTTGGTCTACTCAATCATATTCGTAAGCCGGGCAAACACAGTGGGGCATCGAGACGGACCTTGTTCGTCCATATCATACTCGACCTGCTTCGCTAGGTCGATATCGAGAGGCTCTATGGAGACAAATCGTTAATAGCCCGATTCAAAGAGTAGATTGGGAGACGAACCAATATACCGAATGTAGTGCTCCGGTCTCTGGAACGGTTGAAAGTCATTATCTACACGCACACGAGCACACATTCAAGCGCCCATTAACTCAAAACGTAACCAGGATGAGTTGAACACGAAGCGCGACGTACAGCCATAAGACCGAGCCTGCAAGTCATGTACACCCGCAAGCTGCGGGTTCGAAGCTTCCTCTGCCTTAGTGAACGACGGCTTCGGAATCGCAGGTGTTGGTGTATGCCCACCCCTCACCATATTACCATTAGCACGTTTCCGAGGACTCTTAGGCTCCATGGTGGCTAGGTATACGTATGGTGAGTATGGTGAGTGAAATATATGAAGAGGGTGACGGAATTCATCACGTGACAGAATCGCGTTATTTTGTAACGGAGATTGAAAACTGGGGACTGGCAATCCCCTAGAAAAAAGTGGTCAGTTTTTTTTCGGGCGGAGCTCAAATAAAATCCTAATTTAGCAAGTGGCGTCGATCTTTATGTCCCACTTCGCTTAGAAGGTCAAGGTGACTATATGCATCAAATCACTCCATTTTTTCGACACTGTTTGGACTATCCACACTCAACAGAATCTCTCAGCACTATTAAATTTTGCACAGAACCTTATTTCATAGGTAGGAACATCATATGAATTTTTCAGATTTTTCTGTTCAGCAGGAGAGCGGGTGTTGCATTAGGTGGAGGTGAAAAGTGCTACTTTCATCGATTCTCCCCTTTGTTTTGACCAATTTTACTCTTGGTCGGGATTCTTTGCCATCTAGCTCCTTCCACAGTGATTCAAAAAATCTGATAAATTCATATGATGTGCATATATATCATATTATCATGCATGCAAGCTCTCATCCCAACACTCTGATCTGTTGGATATATACGATGTAAAGAGTACCGGAGAGTCACTCATTTTCCCTATATATAGTAATTTGACTCCCCCCAAAACTGCGTTTTGAGCACAGATCCTCACCGTTCCACACAAAATTTGGAAGGAACAATTCTTTCCATAGCCAAAGCATGCTGGATTTTTTTTCAAGCAAGAAGATAAAAATTGGAGGAGAAAATCACGAAAAACATGAAATTGAGGCAGCAAAAAACTTTTGTCAGGTGACTGTACCTATCAGTCACATGCTAGGTAAATTTCTTTTTCTGGTAATAATGTATCGTGTCGCACTCCCAACCTATATCTCCTCCTCCACTTCAGTCATAAACTTCAAACTAATTGCATAAATACGTTTTTCATGAGATTTAGAAACATTTGGCCGAAAAAAACTTCGGAGGAATTTCTTAGTTTCTGAGATATAGTATTAAATGTAATATATCTCTGTCATTTTTTGGCGAATTTTTTTCATTCTTGGTCAGGGTATTCTTCAGTATCAAATACATCTGATAAAAACACTTCCAGGGAGAAAGAATTGTTGTGTGAAGTTTCCCGTCCATTCAGATGCTGGATGCACAGTGGGACAGGATCTGCACGCGCGTCGATCACCAGGAGAGCTAAGCGAGACCGTGGGAATGACCATTTTTTTAGTGGGGATTGCCAGTCCCCATGAAAACTACTTGCCCGATACAGGAAAAGACGCGTCCTTTGAACACCCAACTCAGATCTGCCCCAGAACGCACCACACGCACATTTTCACAGTTTTAATCACATATTTATGGAGACTGATGCTGGTACTACATGCTGATTTTTTTCTGAGGAGTGACCTGCTCTAGATAAATAAATATACCCTTGTGAAGAAACTGAGGAAAATGTCACAGAAACCACTCCTTTGAACACTTTGTGACGTAATGTCACGCTAGTGCTCGGCTACGATCAATTACAATTTGCTTGCCGAGAGTTCTAATCATGGCGTGCGTCGATCATTTGTCTGTCACACCTGAGACTGTTTTCAAGTTCTTAATCGATGCAATGGTTATTTCTCCATAAAACTTGGTACAGACATAGCAGAGGTGTTGTTACCTCTTTGTATGCACTTTATTTTCTTATTGTATGCCTAGAGCAGTTGCAGATGAAGTGAATTTGGGCATGTCTTTGTGAGTTTCACCAAATTTCGACAGTGGATGATTTTTACAGGCTCAAATCCATGGTCAAATTCTCTATAAATTTGCATACACATTCACACACTTGTTCTTCAGATGATGTTATTTTTCTGAGGTGAGAGACGAAGAAATGAGTGAGAAAGACCATGGTGTTCAAAGGAACGGTCCTGTTTAAAGGACGCGTCTTTTCCTGTATTATGTAATGACGTCTGGCTCTCTTGATTCCTTTTCATTCTTACCGAAATGCGGAACCACCCGCTGAATATTATACTCCCTTGCCCATCAAACCTGCTCCTATAATTCAACGGCACCGCCAAAGCGCAGTGTCCTTTTCTCTTCTCGCGGTCTACCCAAAGGCTCTCTCGAGATATTATACCAGACGTCGTTGACCAAGAATCTCAAGAAGGAGGTAATATTAGCTATCCGCCGAGATCCTGAAAAATGAGCAAGAACGTCTATCATCTACGTTACATGGCATCATTAGTTCGTTTGCGAATATTCGTGCGCAAGCAAACGCCATTTGACCACCCCTCGTTACGTGGCCTGTCAAGGGGTACTCGACGAGAAGCAACCTTCATTGTCAGTTTGCTTGTGAAAAATGGTTGAAATGTAAAGTAGCGGCGATGGCTGGTGATAACGCTGTCATGGGCTGCAACTCAGCTATATTCCATCGCTTTCATCCTCGCTCACCCGGGTTCTTCTCATTTCGCTCCGAAACTCTGGTGGCCGTGACTAGTCTTCGAGACAAAGATTCTATTACAGCATCGAATACTGAGCTACTATTGTCGTACCTCGGGCTGACTCAAATACCTTGGGGGTCATCGTAGCGACTATATGACTTCTTTGTCTCTATTAAACCTTCAGCAGCTCCTAGGATCGTCTTAACGGGCATAATAAAGTCCTTCAAAGGCGAGTGCTCTTCGTGTCATTGTTTTACGTTCTGGGTATTTCCCTAAAGAATGCGTCGGAAAGGTCACTATTCACATAGGGGTCATCAACCACCCATTACATACAAGTCCTCACATATTGAAAGGTTGACGGTATAAAGAGCCGTACAAGGAGCATAACTATAAACGGAGTCCACAAGTACACAGTAGTATCTGTCATCAAACAGAATTGTTGTTCGCCATCTTGCTATCCCTACCTCCAGTCATCTCAATGCTCTCACGCTGCATGCCCTGGAAAGAACTGTTAGGTATCGTAGAAAGGTTAGACATGCAACTCACTGATTTCGATCCGTCAGTTCCATCAAACCGGTCCGTGGTTGTCGAAATATGTATCACAGCGGCAGAATTGAAATGGTCAATCCTGCGAGGTGTCGCATTCGCGCCACTTTGTGAGCGTTGCGAGCTTAACATCGTTAAACCGCGAGAGTTTGTCGTCGCTCGGGAGTTGAGTGATGTCATGAACGCATTGGAATACACTGGTGCCGAAGAAACGGAGTGAGTTAGGTCATGGGGATACGTATCATTTGTGAATACGACGGTGAGAGCAATCAAACATGCCTTTGCACAAACTGAGAGCACTGTAGCATAGAATGAGCGGTTAATGGTTGGAGAGTCGACGGGTCGAGTACAAGATACGTACACGCAGAGATGGAGGTTATTCTCCTGAAAAACTTGAAAGAGAATAAGCTCGATCAATGCCGTGGTCGCCGTCGCTATACCAGTCTCGACGGTCAAACGAATCAACCGATTTATCATTGCTTGTGTATGCCCGAAACTTGAGTTCTTAGCGTTGTACAGCTAGAAACGAGCAAATGATACGATTGTCACTCAATAATACACTATTACACATACAGATAGACTTACCAGATAAAGCATAGAGACGGAGATTATCTGAGTTGAGGATGAATAGTTAGACCAGGCCAATTTTGAGAGTTGAAGTAATTGTACCACGTCGGTGAGTACAGCACCTCCCAACCAAATCTTCGGAAGAACGTCAAATAGATATGAACGATAACGGTTTCCATTACTCACAATGGTTCGTGTATACATTTTAACAAGGTGTAACTTGGCAACATCCTTCAGCGTAGCGAACTTCATACTGAACGTTAGTTCCTGATATCATGAATTTATAGACTCTGCCTACGCCAGCAGTTATGCCAATAGCGCCACAGGCTTGAGTAATTGAGAGCTTATGGATGCGTCAAACGAAAGTTAATGCGACTGATAATGGAACCACTGACCACAATGATGATACAGGGGACAATCCTCCATGTGTCACTGAGAACGCGGATACGCCATGCATAGAAAATCTGTACCCATGCGGATACTTCCTCCAATATCAGCAAGAAATCAGCGTGATAGCCACATAACCTACCGATCGCTGACAGAGTGGGGATCGCCCCCAAAGACCAGCCCGGAAACTCTAGATTTTCCGCGCGACCCCATCCCGAACATAATGCATGCCATGCAAGAACAGTTACCGTCACACTCTGAACGATGTCCAAAGTGAAGATCGCGTAAACTGGCCAGAATAGCTGGTAAGTAGTAAATTCTATCTATACTGTCAAACTGACCTGAAGACTTTATTACTCTTGAATCCTTCGGGAAAGACAGATGGTATATGTCTGAGAATATCTAGACTGAGTCCATAGGCGTTCGTATAGAAGTGGACGATGACAGACACAGCTGAACCACTGAGATTCCAAACAAGAAGTAGCTGATAAGGGATCCAATCAGCTACGGCGACAAGGTAAGTTGTGTGACAGTTCTGGTTGAGGGACTGAGGACGTACGACTGGCCCAACACTGAGATACGGATGTTAGACTCTTGCAAGTTCTGCAGAAATATGGGCACATACAGGAGCAGCGTTTTACTTGTGACAGGAAGGCTCTGAGTACTGTCAGACATAACGATTCCTGGCTACTGAGATGGCAGGACTACAGCTGAGTTAGCATCCTGCCCTTCTTATGAGGAATCCGACGAGGCGCTGATGACAATATCACAAAGTGGCCTATAAATAAATATGGGCGGCTCCGAGGGTGCCGTGGAGGATGTGCTATTCTTGGGATTGAGGAACCTAGTATGTACTTGGAATCAGATGTATGTTACCAGAGAAGCTGAACTCCATCACGATTATGATCACAGAGTGTCTACGAGAATAATATCTATCTAATAGGCACTAGATTCGTGCTCCACACGGCTGCCACTTTGGTGATCAACACCAATACATGGTCTTTGTTGTGAGAGGTTGTGAGACGGATGAACCCTCCTGAGCCATATGGCACATCAGAACGAACCATCATGCCGACTTCCGATTTCGAATATCTAATATCATACTGTTAGCACGTCGCCTTGATCGGACTCTTTCCAATAGATTGTGGTGGAAGAACCCACCTCGCAACATGATGTTCGCCGTGCTTGGTGGCAGTAGAGAGCTCTTTCGACCGAAGGTCCAACTACGTATGATTACAACGAATGATTACAGCCTGATCAAATGATCTGAATCGGGTGTCTAACCCAATCTGTGACAGGACTGAGGATACCACGTGATAGATGTTGTCACGGTCACAGACGGTTCAACAATGCCGCATGTCGCGAGATCCAACGATTTTCACCACGCTTTAAGCGGGTTACCACTCAACGAAATCGACGGAAGTTCTGGTTGTATGCCTACGGAGCTTCCTTCAACGGGCGCGGTGTACGCGCACAGACTGCATCATCGCACTTGCGGAATGTCGGCATACTCGGTATCTACCCATGCAAAGTTGCAAGCGACCTCGGTTCGCTGCTTTAGACAAACTTTCTCGTATTTCGGCATCGATGGAACCTTGACCAGTATTATTACTAAACAACGACTAATCATTCACTTGCGAATGACGGACCACTCCATGACATGGTAGTGGTCTGTGTTACCGGGAATGTACCAAAGAACTCAACTCCCCCGACTTCAGCTCTGAGACGCGCCTTCACCTCGACATTTCCTTCTCCAAAAATTCCTTCCCATAATGCCTTCCAGCTCTTCGGCGAATGACAGAACATCTTGAAGTCCCCTTTTGTTGGACCCCAAATACCTTTCTCCGGCCTTCCGCCCTGGACTCCAAGAAGCATCGAGCCTGGGAGTGGAGATAACAAGCCAGCGAGGGCGCGGGCAATATGCTCCTGCTGGGACTCTTCGAAAAGATGGAAGAAAGCACCAGTAAAAACTGCGGAGACGTGTCCTCGTAGTTCATTCAACGTTTTCACAGTTTTCAGGGGAGGCGCAGCCGCAGTCGGAGCATTCTCTGTCGTGAATGGGGGGACGGCTTCCAAAAAGGACGGGTCCAATACATCCCCTTCGATACACGGAACTGGAAACGTTTCCGGCGTGGACTTGAACAGTTCGTGGCCAATATCCCACAATTCTACATAGCACTTATTTACTTTGCTCGCCTCAAGGTGTGAAAAATTCTGCACTCACTCCTACGAAGATCTGATGCCAGTACACTCTCGACTGGATATCCATCCTGCACGGCCTTGCGACAGTCATTTCCGACTGGAAGGTGTGTAAGATGGATCGAAATGGATGGTGATTTTCTCTAACACACTCACAGCAACAACCAAGGTCGATAAAGATGGGATTCTTTCTTTCTTTCCCTAAGCGAAGGAGATCAGGATATGCGGGAAGGCGACCTAATTTGATCCTAAATGCCAGTGAGGGCAAATGTCAAGAGTGCTATCACAGTGCCGTGATTTGAGCCCCACCTCATGAACTCCAGGACCCGAATGCACGGGTACTGGTAAATCTATTGCGTTCGGTAGTTAGCGAGGAAATAAATGGAGTATACAAATGGGTTTACAGAGTAGGCCTTAGTTTGGGTAGCTAGGATGTGTCGCTTCAGCTCTTCATCGTCTGTTATGCCAGTTTCCTTCTTGAAGAATGTTTTCTCTTCCTCGTCAGGGTCATAGAGTGAAGGGTCAAGCGGTTTGTCCCATTTCCCAATGGCTTCTTCGATTGCTTCACCGACGACCGTCATATGGAATTGAGATACAAGAGTTGCAAGAGATACGGATAGCACCTGTGTGGACGGATATGCCAGAGTATTATACACTCCACAAGATCGGTATTCGGCCCGTTAGATACTATGTTATTCTGGGACCAACTGGTGATATTGGTATTCTTGCTTATTCATCGTTCACAAGTACAGTAAAAGCGCCCCCCGCTGCATCAACTTCGTTTCGACAAATTTCAAGGGTGATAATGCAGAGCTTAAAATAATCGTGTAAGTACACATAGACGGTTGGCGCGGATGCTTTTGCGTTAAGATTAGGCGACAGTATCCAATAATAGCTTCCTAGGTAGTGATATCAATCAAAGAACAAGTGGTAGGACGGAAGAAATTCGATATCCGGAAAAATCCGTCTCTTTGAGATCAACTTCCCATCGGTCTCTGTGACACCAGGGCCCTTCTTAGGTGAGTCAATATCACCCCACTCAGGAACTTTCTGTCAGCGGATCAAGTTCCACCGGCAGGTGTGAGGAAGTGCTTCGAATCGTGGTCCGTGGTTGTCGCACAGGGTCCTGGAATCAAGAAGTATGATGGTCAGGAATGCCGCTCTTACTCCGCGTCGACGATAGTCCGAGGTGGTATAACTCACCCTTATGCTGACAGAATCGTAGAACAAGTACCAGAAAGATATGTGATTGAACTCGATTCGACGTGATACGTATGCGATGTCGTCTCTTTCTTTAATCCTATGCAATATAATTGTAACACTACGTCTAACTCTTATGCTCGTTCGGTAATCCACCTCATAATAAAACGAAATACTTCGGGAGCACTGAAGTGTCCATTGATATTGTGTCCAGTTCTCGCTGGGCTGCTTATCGTGAGGTTCGACGCAGCTGGAAAGAACGCCACTGATCCTTGGAGCAAGTTGACTGACTTATCAAAACAATTTCCGCCACATACGACACTGGAATAGTCACATAAGCATAGATCCTAAAACAACGAAAGCTAACTCACAAATCTTTGGCTCCTGTTACTACTAAGACAGAGCCTGTGAATTCGGACGCAACTGTTCCAAGGGATTCGCCAATCGTGAGGAGTTCACCAATAGTAAAAACGCCTTTATGATCCCCCGTGAAATCAAGTAACGCTTTATAAAGAAGAGATGGATTCAGAAAAATCATCAATAGAAACAGGTGAGTAAACGTACTCGGAGGAAACTCTGGGTACAAGAAGAACATTTGCTGCAAGTTTATGTTGCTCTCCACAGACATGTATGAAGAAGGTAAAGTCCCTGAGGATTGTTAGCCTCCAGCGACTAGTACATTCATTAGGAGTAGCGAAAGATTACCAAAACGTGTACTGTTGAGTTCAGCCGCGATACCAAGTCCAAGACCAGCAAAGACGGCTGGGAAGCTCCCGGTGAACGTGGAAAAACCCGTAAGCACTAGACTGTCAAGCACATTCCCCTGTGTTGCGACAAGGCCTGCGAGGACGTAGCTGGAGAATCAAACAACACAATGGTCAACCCATCAACTCTAAAAGCCCCGAAGAGCGCTCTGTCACCTTCCATACGAATGTCCAATGCCGACAATCTGTCCAAAGGAATAACCCGCGATACCTCTTCGAAGAGCTGCGACAAGTTCCGCGATTATTTCGATATGGGTCGCCGTTTGGACTTCTCTTATTCCGTCAGGTGTACTCGATAAGCCAGTTCCTAAGCGTAGAGTAAGAATCAGAATGTATGAGTGAGATTAACGCTCTAGAACAATTCATATACCTAGACGATCGAAAGTAAAAATAGCATGCCCGGCAGCAACTGCTGCCTCAACGAAGTTGAAAACCGATCCCTGTCCACCAATTTCCCAGTAGGAATGGTCAAGGTTGATTCTACGAATGACGTTAGTACACTTTGCACAAATCCAGCGATGAAGAGTATACTCGCCCATGAACCGCAAATTCTAATATTCCACCGTTCGAGAATTTCTCGGGTATGCAAAGCTGAGACCAAATATGGTATGTTTCAACTAGGGGAGTTTTCCCTCCAACCAATTCAGTCGACACGTTAGAATCCAAACTGAACGTCTCTTGAACAAGTCCGGTTAGCTCTATTTGGCTTCGCGGCGCTGTAACCTTCAACTGCGTCGTATTTACAGAGACGTTGACTGGGATGATGAAGGAGCTACAATGATAGTTCGATCCGGATGGGACCGCTGCTACACAAGACGACACGAGCAACGCCGCTATCGCAAGACTGGTCCACACCATGTGTGCTAACTCCCGCGGTGTGATACAAACACCAATGACCGCTACGACGGTTGCGTATTTATTCACCATGCCTCTATCCACTTGTTTGATATCTTTTCCTCATGGGGTGCCGAGGAGAGCGGTGTGGGAGACCCGAGGATTCTGTGCGATCAAAGCGGGACTATCGAGTCGATACTGACGCCGCCGCACCGTCGGAGAATGCTGATAAATTACTACGTGGATCGACTTTCTATTTTCGAATCCGCTCCGCCTCTCACGATCTATCTTTGCTCTGTGCATCTGTGCCCATGTACACGCGCTTTACTCTATTAGATATGGTAAATCATCAGCAGAACAGACAGACCTTGCTTCTCACATAGTGAATGAATGCATGATCCGCATATTCAGGAGAATTTGGTGATTTGATCAGGAAGACTAGCCGAAAGAAAAATATAATATTCCCTTGAAGACAAACTCCAGGTAATATTTAGGTCCGTGAAGCTGCGTATCGTAGTGAACAAACATAGGCTAAATCAAAGCATCGAGTTTCAGAGGATGATCTCCCCGGGACTTTTTCGATTGAGGTAATTGTCAATTACTTGAACGAGACAAATTGTCAAGAGAATTTACGACTAATTCTACTAGAGCTCCCTGTGCTCTGAGGAAGAGTCCCACGTTAGAAGGGAAGACGTATCAGCCCCATCGTCATCACTTTTCAACGAAGCCTTTATTATGTCAGCTCCACGCTCAGCTAGGATATAAGTCGGGGCTTGAGTATGACCTGCAGGTATGAACGGCTGTCCGATTGCACTGTAGTTAGCCACTGAATAGAAGATAGATAAAAGTAACTAACGAAGGCCGAGGCATCGACAACTCTCAGACCGATGGTCCCTTTGACAGTCAAATCAGAATTCAGGGCGCCACTTCCGATACCAGCGCTTCCAGTCTTTCCCATGGCTGCCGTACAAGAGACATGGTCGATGGTATCCGCCGCATTCCTTGCGTACTGTTCAATTTCGTCATCTGTTTGGGCCAAAGCAAACGCGCCAAACTCTTCCAGGATCCAACCATTCCACGCAGGAGCCGACATGTACCTGCGGGCGGCCTTGATTGCCTCACGCATGGTGAAGATATCAAAGTCAGTTCCGAACAAATTAGGGTCTATCCGAGGTGCGTCAAATGGATCTGTTGACGCGAGCGAAACATTCCCGCCTGCAAAAGAAAAAACCGCATGTAAACCATCTGACTCCAGAGCACTGGCTGCGAAGAAAGAACTCACGTGCAGCTGGAGAAACAACGGCCGTGAAAATTGTGAAAAAATGCTGATTGTTGCCGGGGAATGGTTCAGAGAAGGACACAAAACCGTTCTGAAATGAAGCAGAGTATCCGCCTCACAAATCAGACTCGCGTTAACAATTTGACGTAGACTCACTGTAAAGAGGAATTCATAGTGAGCAGAGGTTGGTCCAGCGCTTGGGTCAGACGTGGACCCAAATACAGAAGCGTTGCTCGGCAGCCGGATCCATCCAAGCTGATTCGTAATTCCTCCGGTCAGTAAACCCGTTCTATTTCTCTGCCAAAGTGCCAGCTGAGCGGAAGAGAGCGCTTCGTCTCCAAGGTCGTCCATGGTATCTGTGGAGTTGACCGTGAATGACGATGTAACGAGGGGTTGGTCCTAGTGCGGAAGAGATGTCTCGTTAGCTAAATCGCGAAAAACGGACAAACCAGGGCAATATTAACCTGGAGGTTGTTTCCGACGTCAGGTAAGTCTACGATTGCCTTGATACCATGTGATGCAAGATGTCCTGAGTCACCGATTCCAGAGAGCAGGACTTTAGCGGTACATGAGTGGCGATTGGTACGTTTATCCGATGCCTAAATCGCAAGTACTTACGAATATGAGGCGTCTTCACAGCCCCTGCAGAAAGAATAACCTCCTTCGTTGCCGTGAAAGTATACCGCGGACCTATCATGTCCACCAATGAGATATTTATATCTCAGACGGGTCATCACAAATTAGTACACATACTTGACGGAGAATCGGTAAACTCGATTGTACGAAAGACTGGGAGTCCAGCCTGTGTACCTGACTGCAGAACTTTTGTTACGAGAGTATTAACGAGGACATCCACGTTGCTCCGAGAAAGAGCCGGTGCTATATAGGCATTTGCAGAGTTGACACGTTCACCATCCGCAACCTAGATTTTATGAGAACGCGGAAGGGCCGTGTGAATGCATGTCTTTGTGCCTACCGTTGACTGGATCCAACCTAGAACAAAACGTCATTCGCACACTCCCGCTGATGTAAGTCATTATACTTACCAATGCCTATTGTGTTACCAGAATTAGAGTCAAGATTGAACGGGAATTCATCTGAAAGCTGTCTTGAGGCACCAATAACCCGTTCGTCGGTTGGTTGCAGAACTCCCGGAAGGCTTATACGGACGGGTCCTGTTTATATACCGTTAGTTATGTGGCGTTGGAACAAGTCCCAAGATATGGTACCGTTGTGCCCATGAACAGAAGGATCAATCTCTCCTGTGGTGTTATGATGGTCTGTAGGTGGAACCAGTTTCTCTAGCTGGAGAGTATTTTAACTCGGTCGTGAATCAGAAAAGCGTTATATCGGATACCTTTCGAATGTAGGGCTGTAATGAGTTCCAAGACCATCCATCATCCTCTGTAACATTAGCCCAGCGGTCAAAGTCATCCTTCGACCCACGGGTGAAAGCCATGTAATCTGCCAGGGAGTTAAAGGCGGCGCTCTTGATGAACAAAACAAGCTTATCGGAATAACTCACTAATAGACGTGGACCCGCCCAGGACATGCCCGCGTGGGTACGGAATCGAACGGTTACTCAAACCCAGCTGACTGACAGTTGTGAAATTCCAATCCTACATCGTACTGATTAATAGGCGTTCTAGCCGTTCGCAACTAATAAACGCACAAACTGAGAGTTTGCCAGCCTTGAAGGGAAGGAAGGCACTTGGATGTTGATGTTTCGAAAGTCACTGAACAGTTGGTTGAGCCACAAAGAAAGCATCAATTAGTAGATAGTTAGTTGTCATACCTTGAGCCAGCCTCTATCAGAAGAATGTCCAAATCAACACATTCGGATAGGCGATTGACCAGGACTCCGCCAGCGGCACCCCCTAATTTCCATCGAGTTAAAAGTCGTGTTCTACGCGAAGCATCAGACGGAAATACCTCCGACAATAATGTAGTCGTAAGCCTTGTCCAGCCTCAACTGGTTGGGACTCGTGTAAAGAGCCGCATAGGCGGAAGCAGCAAAGCTCAACGATAGAATCCAAATCATGGATGAGCCTGCGTGTGGCAATAGACCGCGGCGGGGGATGCACGGAATGAAAGGATGAGAGGAGCAGGCAGCTTCCTCAAGTTTAAGGCGTTTCTTTTCATGAGGAATATCAATAGGTGAGAAATTCACGGAACCATGCCCTGTATGATGGTCGGATCAAGAACGGCATATCGGGTAATCCATCTAAATTTAGGATGTCAAATCGTCCGTATTATGTAATAAAGGGACATGGCACCGTGACCACGAATTTTCTCAACGGCATCTGATTAGAATGACGGCCGTAAAATACTTACACGAAATGTCATCTCAACTGAGGTCGAAACGGAGTATCCTACTTTACTTGATGATCTGTTCTATATACATATCAGAAAATGGAGACTTTTCTGTTTCTCCTCCTCCGCCTTCAGACCAAACTTGTTGCCAGGGACGTCCCAGTCGCTCTCCTCTCGCCTCGCAATAATTTGGTGAAACTCCCTACTCAATGGTTCTATCCGATATTATTCTAGACGTCGCTAAGCGGAACCTCGACAAAGAGGTACTGTTGATTCTTCGAGATTCTCAGGTTTCAGATGAACCTCGACCAGGAACGTCTGTCACCTCCGTCACTTGGCGCCGCTTTCTCGCGGATGTTCGTATGCAGATAGATTCCATCTCTCATAGAACTGGCCGAGGGCCACGTGCTCCACGAGAGGAAGCCTTCGTTGTCGGCCTGCTCGCGCAGAATGGTTACAATTACTTGGTGAATCTAATGGCGATGATAATGATGCGTTGGACTGTAATTCAGCAATATCTCATCATTCTCACCTTCATTCTAACCCTTGCTGCTAGGTTCTCCTTATTTCACCCCGAAACTCTAAAGATGCCGTGAGGCATCTCATGCACTCCACATGCAGCCGCTTCTTGCTAGCAGATACGATCAAGGATGACGAGCCATCAGGTGTTTCACCTCAGTCTTATACAACGTTTACTTTGCCGGTGCACATCGCATCTTCACGCAATAGTTTCGTTGGAATAGAAGACTGGCTCAATAGCATCAGTGTTCCCGAATTTCATAATCTGGATTCCGAAACTTGCTTGATTCTGCACACATCGGGTACGACAGGTATGTCGAGTTTTATGGACATTGACTTCTTCTCTAGCAGATGTTTCGTTTAGGTCATCCTAAACCGGTGGCCTGGACGCACTCGTTCTTATCAAGCCTAATATTGGCAATGAAACTTGATAGGGGTCCGCGCCGTGGACAGGTAATATATACCCCGCTGCCATTATATCATGTATGCCTCGGATTTTTTCAGTGTTTCTACTTTGCTGACGGAATTCCAGGGAGGTGGGATCAGCGTAGTGAGTGACACTACCATCATCGCTTCGCTGGTCGTATCTCAACTCAGCAAATACCACAGTCGCTCCCCAACATCCTGGGGACAGGGAGCATTCTCGCCTTGATAGATTCGCGAAACCCAGTATCTGCGGACTTAGTTCTGTCGCATATTAACTTGCTAAAGGATAAGGACATTGACGTATTTTTGACCCCGAGCATACTCGAGGACATGTTTGATTCAGATAAACTGGAGAGGAGGCAGATAACTGTAAGATACCGAAATTGTTTCGTGAGCATCACTTTGATGTTTATACGCAGAGAATCCTGCAATACACAAATGCCATTGTCTGGGGAGGAGCACCGTTACGTCAGGATGTGGGTGATTATTTTTCGACTAATAGAGTTCGTCTCGTTTCTTGGGGCGGAATGTAGGTTCACTCTGCCCTTATAAACTTGTGTATGATCTTGACGTTCTGCGATAGAACCGAGGCCGGTGTCTTCGCCAGGTCTCTTTGGGATTCCGAGGGTGATCCTTCCGACTGGCCATATTTCAGACTTGTAGATTCCTACGAGTTCAAATTCATGCCTCTAGATGAAAGAAATTTGAGTCTCGGTTACAGGGTGATAATAGCGGCAAGTGATGTATAGCAACGCTGCTCCTTATCCTCATTTGACTATTGCAGCCAAATTACTGTACACCACCCGTTATCAACACGGAGAATCCGAGAGGGTTTCTCACATCTGATATTTGGCATCAACATCCGGATCCTAAAAAGGCGCATCTGTGGAGAATCACTGGTAGGGTGGATGACGTAGTGAGCTACTCCCTTCTATTTTACCATCTCCTTGAGCTAAAGAGCGCACCATATAGACGGTGCTTAGCAATGGGGAGAAAACTGACAACAAACAGCTAGGTAGTCATTGGTGATCAAGTGTATATTTTATTGACTTTAGCTGATCTACCTTCCGGACCCTCAGAGAGTCTTCTCACCGAGTCACCCCTTATTTCTTGCGCGATCGTATTCGGCTCTGGAAAGCCTTTCAACGGGGTATTATTGTTGCCAGCACGAGTGATCGGAGTCTGTCCCGGGCAAACCGGTACTGGTTTCCTGGAAAATGTCTGGCGACACATCAACAATCGTGTTAATCGCACCGTTCCCCGGCATTCTCAAATAATACATCCACTTGTAATCATCGCTAGCCCTGAGAAGCCGTTCCTTTGCTCTGATAAGGCAACGATTAGAAGGGAAGAAACTCTGAAGCTTTACGAGCAAGAAATTAATGCGGCATACAATTGCTTGTACTGTCGTGGAGACGGCGAAGCTCCGGTAGCTTCCCTGGAGCAGCCATTTCTCACCGAGAAGGACTATATCGATCTAGTTGGACTCTCGGTGGCCAGTATACATGGGGCTCCACTGGAGACAGATAGGGACTTCTTTGATTCGGGTTTCGATTCTTTACGGGCCACAAAATTGCGTTTCGACGTTATATCGCGATTAAAGAGTCTCGGATACTCCCCATCCTTTCCACGAAATATGGTCTATCGACATCCTACGACAACATTATTGGCACGTTTTATTCAGATGTGCTGCAACGCACCAGGTGATTACTCAATGAACGACACCTTGAAAGTTGATCATGCTACCATCGACGATATGATCAACAAATACTCTCGTGATTTCCCTATACATCGACCTGAATTGCCGCCTAATCCCAATAATGGCTGCAACGTGTATGTGGTCACGGGAACAACTGGATCGCTAGGGTCTGCATTAGCTTGGGCCCTCTTACGGACGGCGGGAGTTAGAACAATCTACCTTATGAATCGAGTAAGTTCGAAGGCAACGATAGAGCATAGGCACAAGAAAATGTTTGGAAACCTAGGCCTCGACTTCGATGAGCTCTCAGCAGCCGTGTCGTCCGGCAAGGCCGTTTATGTCGAAGTCGATTATGGTGACAAGAGGCTTGATCTTGACGAGGACATGTACAGAAAGGTACGAATATTTCTCAACCCGAGAGTCATTTTTATTCATGGAATCTGATCAAGTTCAGCTTGCAGAAGATGTAACCCACATTATCCACGTCGCGTGGAGAGTGAGCTTGAACCTTACCCTTTCGTCTTTTGAGGGCCAAATCGCCGGTCTACGACACCTCATAGATTTGGCCCTGTCATCGAGACGCCATACACCTCCTTGCATAACATTCTTATCATCTGTAGCGGTCGTAGGTCGATGGACACTCCCATGCCAACCACACGAGGAACCTCTACCATCAGCAGATTTCGCCTTACCACATGGATACGCATACGGGAAATACATAAGCGAGAAAATCTTAGAACGTGCAGTGATGTCACATCCAGATTCATTCCGTGCAATCATCGTTCGTAGCGGTCAAATATCTGGTTCTTTGACCACTGGTGCTTGGTCTCGAGACGAGTATTTACCGACCTTATTGCGATTATCTGTGGAGTTGGGGGTTATTCCAAATGCATCACAAGTAAGGAATTAATTCATTGTACTTATTGAAGGTGTCAAGGTACTCATCTATTTCGAGGCTGTGCGTTGGCTCCCTGTTGATATAGCCGCAAAAATCGTCGTCAAATTGTCCCAGTGGCACGGCCCCCAGTTATCGATCTTCCACATGGAAAATAACGTTGACCTTCCTTGGTCTGCCGTTATCCGTGCTATAAAATCCTCGCGGACGTCCTTGAATTCCGAAGCGCAGCTAGTTTCCTTGCATGAATGGGTGGAACGCGCAAAACAGCAACGACTCGGGAGCGACTCAGAGTCTTCATTCGTGCTTATGGACTTGATGAATCACTCTGCTTTTCCATTTCAGATGCCCACTTTGAATACGATGCAAGTGACGTTGGTTGTTGGCGACCTTTTGAGTTATAGGTTCAGCGAGGATTTGCTCAGGCGATATGTAGATTACTCGTGTTCGGAAGGGGATTGATGGAACGGATGACAAGATACAGATTATTAGGAATAGAGGTCTTCTGTGTATGTATGCGGCAAGGCTACAGTCTTATGGCGTGGCTCTCACGCCGAATGGGCGACTCTTCTCATTGATGACAAGACTTATGAGAACTTTCATGAAGAGCTGTATCATGCCATAGGGTTATAACGAGATTGATATTTCAAAACAATACAGGAGACAGTATACAACCTCAGAGAAAACTAATTGACTAAAAATTTCCTCTGCAAAATTTCACCTTCACCCTTGACGCGTGCGGAACAACTCTTGCCAACGACCAAGGAAGGACTATTTATTCTTAGGGAAAATCGACACGTCGGAGCTGACATCCAATACACTGCCAGATTTCCCACCTGGTAGCGTCTCAAAGGCTGTTTGACTCGTTTGAGCAGTTCTACCAGTGTGCCTGCCATCTTCTGCACGAAAGGTTCCCATATGAAAACTCCTCGTCGTAGTATTACGGTAACTTGCTAGAGGGTCACCTGCCGTCTCCCTTGTAATCGCGATACCGAGAGCCATTCGAAGAATAATTAATGTCGGAGCTATGACCTATTTTCAAGCAGCGTTCATCAGCAGTCTATCCGCCAAGAAAAGTGATCGACAAACCGAGGCAGATCCCAGCAGCGCAGCGAAAACAAAGCTGAGCGGAAGATTTAATATGAATAACGGTACATAAATAATCCCCGCAGCGGTATAGAGCGTGGCCGATTCAATGACAATCATCGCGATGGACATGTAGTAGCTTTGACTGGACACGAAATCGAATCTTGACATTTTTCTATGGTGGTACCATAGACGACCAGATATCAGAAGCGTGCAAACGACGTTAAGGGCGATGGAGAGGCAATAGAAAGGGGTTCCGAAACTGATCAGTCCGGTCTGACCAAGCGCGCCCCCAGGACGAGAGCTCTCGGTAAGAAGGCCAATCCCCGTAGCTATATCCACACCGTTCATCAACGTTGTTTCGTGATGGTGAAGTCTTTCGGGAAGGGCTTACCGATAGATGACAGCCACATCATAACCGGCAGGATAATAACAAGGACTCTAGCTTGCCATATGACGTACACCCGGTATATCTAGCGTGAAGTGAGATTTCGAACGTGGCTGAAAAGTTTACTAACTTACAATTAGGCTATCTGCTAGCCAAATGCACACAACAAATGTCGTGTTCTTCAGAATTGCCACGGGCGAAAACTGTAGAGTTGCGAAAACTCCTGGATTGACGGTACTTTCCACGAACTCGATTTCGCTCCATTTTGCAGCTGCAATAAAGTAAACAGTATTGATGACGAACATTGCAACGGTGTACGCCAAAATCAATCGCTGGGACTTGGTTCTACGTTGTTTCTTAACGAGATAATGGATGGCGATAATTGATAGAAGCGCATATAAACCTTGACAAATGATTATAAGCTGCACACCTAAAGAGTGAAAGATGCGAAACACAGTACCATAGGTGACACAGCCAACGACAGCTGCTACATAGCTCATCCTAGCTGCGGTTAGCTGGGACGACATTCTGCACTTGATGTTTGTGGGGTTGGAGTTACTCGTGTGGATCTGCCGTGCAACTATAAATGAGAGCCGAAGACGCTCGTTGCCTGATAGTACCATGTCATAATTATATCGATCACTTCTGAGTTGGAAAGATTCTCATGATCACAGTGATCACGCACTGGTGATGCCGAGACTTCATCACGGGCTTCAAACTCAAATGCGGTGGGTAAACTAAGCTTATTTCAATCTTCGGATATTGCAAATTAGCCCATCCTGTTCCCCTTGAGTATATTTGTTACTCACTTCAAGGTCCGTGGCACAATATCTCCGATCAATACGATACATATTCATGTGATGCTTCCGAGTGTATTTGTTTGATCATGACAGCGATCTGTTGTTGCGAGAGAAACTATCTCGCAAACAGCCACAAATACACAAGCAAACGAACATGTCCTCCAACAAGCCATCAATCTGCAGATACTGAAAGCTTTCATAGCTTCTATTTGCACCTAGTATGCGCATTTCACTTTCGAACTGGAGCATCCCCTTGTGTGGCATAGGCTTTGCCATTGCTGTATCCTCCGTAGCTGTGAATCTCTACGTTATTCGTTCAAGAGTACACATAGGTGTCGAAGCTGCACGCAGCTGGACCACCAAGCCTTACAGTAAATTTTTTCTCATGCATGTATAAACAGACTTACTAGTAGTCATGCAGGCTACGTCGAGATGGACTTCCCCGAGACCCTCGTCGATCCTGCGCAACACAAATACGACTCATCTCTTACAATCGAGGATTCAGTGCATTACCTTCCCAATGCTTCATCCGAGTGGGCATCTTTGTTCCCACCAGGAAGCGGAGGATTTGTACGCCTTGGTCCATCCCGTCGTCTGTTTGGTGTGTCGATGTTCCACCAGCTCCATTGTCTTGACAAAATGCGACGAGCGGTGATGAGCGAGCCCTCTACAGAGTGGGAACGGTGGCACACGCAACACTGCCTAAATTATGTCCGCCAGATGTTGTTGTGCGCTAGTAGCGTAAGGGTCGAGCCAGTCAAGGTCGTGGAATGGCACGGAAGGCAGGAATTGAAAGTGGACGGCTTGGGTATGGAGCATAAGTGCAGGGACTGGGGTGCATTGCGGCTGGAAGTTGAACGAAACTACGAGCAATGGCCTGATGATATGCGTTCGTAGATAGTTTTGATACGTCGCGAAAGTCAGTTCGTGAATCGTGCATCCTTTTGTGGAAATCACGTGCGTGGCTAAAACAGTATTTGAAAGGCGAGATGCGATAAATTTATGTTATCCCAGCGACCAAGCACCATGTTTAGGTTATTTCACTCTCGCCACATGCACCTATACTTCGAATATGTGCCAGTGTTTCTCGGGGTAATGCTGCTTTTCTCGAGTGTCACTTCTGTCCTCGTCAAGCGCAGGGTTCACGTCTATGGCGGTGAAACCGTGACGCAAATAAGTCTAGATGAGTACAGTGAGATAAATCGCCTACTCAGGCTCAGAACCGTAACTAATATTTCTCCGCATTCTCTCAGCGCTCATAGGCGATGACTTCCCAGCATATTATCCTATCGACCTTTCTTATGTGTCATTGACTCCGGAGAACACGATCCACTACCAGATATACACTACTGACGCGGATTCGGAATGGGCATCAATTTTTCCAGATGGAGGAGGATTCATGTACCTAGGAGAAGACAAGCGTCCCTATGGTCTCGCCCTCTTCCACCAACTGCATTGTCTCGTACAAATTCGAGAGGCAATGAACAGTCGTACGAGCACCGAACATGTCCATCATTGTTTCAACTATCTTCGTCAATCGATTCTTTGTGATGCCAACCCTACAATCGAACCGGTCATCCCGATAGTAGGCAGGAGGAGTGTCAATGCAGAATTACCTCGCATCTGTAAAGACTGGACAGAACTATACAGAATTGCGGAGGAGAGTTACCATTCGATCAACATCACTAGCAAACCGCTATACGTATAAAACGTAATATTATGACTGTTTTCAGTTCAATAGTCTTTGTACGAAACACTCGTCACAATATAGACATCGAGCCAGGATGCTTAACTAGACGAGAATATACCAACGAATTATTGTTCTTGTATGAGTTGTTGACTACCCAAGTCACAATACTCTTAATACCTCGCTTTGACTTCAGCTTTTCCGTTAGAGGACCTACTTCTTCCTCTGATACCAGAAGGTTCGCGACGCCGAACAACCCGGCACTTTTCCGTTTCACAAATCAACCATAAGCGGGTCAGTGCCAAGTTCAACATCTTTTACTCATGAACAAGAGAAGCACGGTGAATAGAAATCATCATTCACACCTCGTGCTGGAGACAGTTCCTCGGGGAATCTTGTCTTCCGAGTTCGTACACATCGTCCGATGGCCAGGGGTCCGAAGAAAGGCCCATTTGTCTGATAACGAACTGCATCAGACAAATGCAGTTCGTACGGATATCAGACAAATGAATGATTAGAAGAGTAGGGATAATGATGTTATTCTACGGGTAATGGGAATTTTTCCGAGTAAACAAAAGGCAACGAGCATGAAAAACGTCGAATTGGACCATATGAAGGGCGCACATCATAATGGAAGTTGATGATAAAGGATGTTTTGGGGACAGACAAATTGAGCAGGAATCCGCTTTTTGTAAGTTTTCGCTGAGACAAACCTATAAGAGACGATAGAGTGTACTTTACTGCAGAACACTGTCCTTTTTCGACCAGAACACCGGTCTGAAGAATGCGTTTCACTGTATCCCTCTCTGCATTTCTTGCTGTCTATCTCGCACAGTCGGTGTGTGCGATGCCTATCGGTCAGTTTGTCATTCTTCGTATCCACAATCGTTGTACTTAATGTGGACTTAGCCGATCTCGAAGTTGAGAAGAAAGAAGTCGAGGACGACGGAGTTGGCTGGTTTGTCGCCGTTCCAGCACTCATGAAGCTGGCTCCATTGCAGTGAAGGATATCCCAATCGGAATTCCAATCAAGTCTGTTATCTCGACCTCATAATGAAAGTCGATCACATGCTGATGCATCACTTACCTGGTTACACACTATTAGAGGCTGTTAGATATGCAGAATAGTGGATTCAGCAGCAGCCGGGTTGCATCTCTTTGGTTGGACGAATGCTGAATGCTGTATCACCTGGGACATTCAATCTTTATGTCTGTAACTGAAATATATTACTCTTCGAAGTGAACTTCGGGCTATTAGAAACGGACATACGACTGTATGAATACTAATATTGCGGCCGTATGCGTATACACATACGCTTATATTCACCCTCTCTATACGCATACGGTCGAATAAGTGGGTTGCCAAGCTCTTATATATGCATACGGATGCATTAAAGGAAGTACGCTACGCCGCGTAAATTCAACTTCTATCGATCAGTCGTTGTACATATGGATGACCTAAAGGATAAAGCTCGCAACTTAAATGCAATAAGGTGGTGATGGTCCTAGCAGCCAGTTCGTATGGAACGCGAGCAAGAGAACAACGTATTCGATCACGTGCAGTGTCCTTACCATATACGGCGTATCGACGGTAACTTTTTCCAGCTCCTTAGCTCCTGCCACTCGTTCTTCGTATTCTCGTCACATTATCCCGAAAAGAAAGATGTATTTCAACATCCACGAAATTTGATTCAGATCACGAACATGCCTCATCAATAATGCGCCCAGCCCAGAATCACTTCGAGGAAGTGGACAATTGCAAATGTCGAAGCTTCAACGTGTTGTGATTATCATACATGCCAGAAGTACCACCAGATTTCAATATCGCTTCGTGGACAATTACAACATACACCGCTTGCTTCTTCTGAGAAGGTGATGACGGTCAATTTATGCTTACCGCTTGAGGTGGGAAGACACTAGGTCACTCCTGGAATCCGAGCTTACCCCCTACCGCCCCTACACTCAGAAATGTCTTCTGTTGATATGCTGGCCAAGTCAGCAGACGCAGATGTCCATATTGAACAGCCTGCGTCTTACAACAAGGGCGCGAGGTTCTGGCTATCTTTACTGTCTATAATGATCGCTACATTCCTTGCGGCATTGGATACGGTGAGCGTCTTGGATAGTCAAATCAAATATTATTCTCAGAGAAACCTCCCGCAGAGTGCCGTGTCCACCGCTCTTCCAACAATTATTGAACATTTCGAGGGCAGAGAGTTTGTTTGGATAGGATCTGCGTACACTCTCGCCGGAGTGGCCTTCCTTCCCCTTTCTGGCCATCTTGCAAACATCTTTGGTCGGAAGATGGTTATTCTAGTTGCTCTAGTACTTTTCGCGATAGGAAGCGCACTATGTGGTGCTTCGCAGAGCATGGGCATGCTAATCGGAGGGCGCAGTATGTTTTACTTGATCTAACAAGCGGATGCAAACATTTCTCATTTTCCCACTAAGCGGTTCAAGGCATTGGCGCGGGTGGTATTCTCTCGCTGACAGAAATCATCTTGGCGGACCTTGTTCCTTTAAGCGAGAGAGGTGCTTACCAGGGCATGATTGGCCTTGTCTGGTCCATCGCTTCAATCATTGGACCTCTTGTGGTGCGATTTGTTATGTGATCATTGTGGCCTTAAGTCAAGAATCTACTGAATAATCTCTGTTAGGGTGGAGCATTCTCTCAGAGGAAGGATTGGACATGGCGTGGCTTGTTCTGTAAGAAATACACGCGATTTCCTTTAGATACTTGCACTTATCCCATTCAATAGACTTAAACTTGCCATTGACGGGCATATCGATTTTGCTATGCTTAGTTTTTCTAAACCTAAGGATTCCACAAGGCTCCCTCTCCGAGAAGATGCGCCAAATAGATTGGATGTGCGTTTTCTTTCGTCTCTTCAAATTTCTATCAGAGCTGATTACTCTTTCCCAGTGGAAATTTGTTGATCATAGCAAGCACAACGTCTGCTCTTCTGGGACTGACGTGGGGAGGGGTGCAATTTTCGTGGTCCTCATTCCATGTCTTAGTTCCTTTGATTCTTGGGTTCGTCGGGATAGCTGTCTCCTTCATCTATGAGGCCACGCTTCCCATGTCAAATGCCACCGTACCAATTACACTCCTTAGTAATCGAACCACGCTAAGTGGGTACGTGAATTTCTTTTCTCCATCTCCGCAGTAATTCATATTTAATTTTAGATACGTGGGAACGGCGCTGCAAGGTCTCATAATTGCATCAACTCTCTGTGAGTAGCGGCAGTATAACCGAGATTTCTGGACTCTGAGCCTGTCATCTCGATTAGTCTATCTCCCAGTGTATTTTCAAGCATGCAAAGACGCTTCTCCCTTGCGCAGTGGCGTAGACATGCTACCATACAGTTTCTCCATTGCACCGTTTGCAATACTAGCAGGTGCCACTGCTACGGCTTTTAAGAAATATCGGCCACAAAATGTGATATCTTGGGCTTTTGTCACAATCGGAATGGGTCTTCAGAGTACATTGCATGCGGATAGTGCGACAAGGAACTGGGTCGGATTCCAAATTGTTGCGGGAATTGGATTCGGAATGCTTGTTAGTAAAACTTGCGGAAATCTATACAGTGATATGTATCTGACGAAATTTTGTAACAGTTCACGGCGACGACGTTTCCTATCCTCGCACCACTGTCCGTTGATCACAATGCCTCTGCCCTCGCCCTCTTTATTTTCGTTCGTACCTTCTTCCAGGTATGTCTTGTCGTTCCTATGTGTTGTTATTAGATTTAGACAAATATTACAGGCATGGGGAATTACAATTGGAGCGACGGTTTTGCAAAATCAGCTTCTGGCCCGTCTGCCTCCCGCCTTTCTGCAGTGTCTGCCAGCAGGAATAGAAGTAAGTTACGCATCAATACTGGAAATTCGTGGTTTGCAGCAGCCCTTGAAAGACGAGGTTCGCAAAGCATTTGCGGACTCGTTGGATGTTCTGTGGGAAGTGATGATTGCATTGGCTGGCGTAGGTTTTCTTAGCTCCCTTGTAATGAAGGAAGTGCCTATGCAAGAGGTAGTCGATGAAAATTGGGGCATGAGAGACAACGCTAGCATAGGTGCTGATAATGGTGAAAAGCAGCAGGACACAGTTGCTTAGGAAGAAAAGTGTTCTTTTTCTTTCGTTAAATAGTTGATATTTATTATACCTGGTCGCTAGAAAGTATTGGACTGATCAGTGCTACATTTTCGAGAGAACTGAGTATATTTGTTTACACGGATATTGCGCATCCTCTCTCAATATCGAGACATCAAGTTAATCAGAATTTGGAAGTGGAGAACGAGAATAACAGTACAATGTAGTGTCAACATCGACGTATTAGGAACCCTGCCAACACCTTTCCATCGATAAGGCTCACTTTCCAGTAATGCAATCGAGCGACTCGTGCTGAGTGATTCTGAAGCCGGTCTTAAGAAGAGACTCCGCCGATGCCGCTGAGTGTATTAAAGGATCAGGAAAGAATTTCCAATGATGAGACGAAACGCACTGAGACTTGTCACCCCCTCTAAGGGGAACTCCAGCTGACAACCATGGCATTGTAACACAAAGTACACGTGGGACCTCGATGAGCAGAAGAAGGGCTTTGTGGTACTTTCTGCTCCTGGTAGAATCTCCAATGTGTCGAAAACGTCTTGATTGTGCAGACTGTTCTTCTCAACGATGAATACTTTGATAACAAGTGGTACCACTCTATACGGATCTTTTCGTAATGCCGCCGTTAACGTGCAATTTTCTAAGCCGAAGTCTGGAACGTAAAAATCAAGGAAGGCAGACACCTGCATGTAGTTTAGCTAGCGAGGATAAGTCAGCTTCACGAGATTACCGCGTACCTCTCTCCCAAATGACATTATTGTCTTGTCATCCGGAGCATGAACACGTTTGAGCGTCTTGTCAGGATTTTCAGAGAGAAACGTGTAATATGCCTTCGGAAATGTGCCCCGGCTTCGGCAAAGGGGATCGCCGAATTTGACATTTTCAAGACCCAGATAGACCGACGGAGTCTTTAGCTGTTTTTTTGTAGACAGCGTATGATGTGAAATGGAGTCGGAGGCAGAAAGCAACGTAATGTTAACGGTGGATAGTATGAAGGAGACAGCACATGACAACATGAAGAAGGTCCAGGCTCTCCGGTGTTGACTCAGTAGGGCGTGAAGACCACGAGGCTTTGGAGAGGTAAATTCTTCATCATCTGAAAGTATGTGCAGACGGCTGTATGGAACGTCGGAATGTTGCTGATGGTGTACCATGGTGGATGCGCGGTGTTAGACTAACCGGGTCCGGGTACTAGACTAGTTTTAAAGATGACCCGGTCACTACTTTAGACACCGATGAGAATCTCTAATAAAATAAAATTAGCTTCCGTGACCCCGTCGTGGGATAGGAAAACGAGTATATGAAACTTCTCAATCCTCACTCCAACTCTCCCTCAGCGAACGAAAGTTCCTTCAGAATTCCTCAGTGCTATGGTGACCTCGTTTCAGTCTGCTCTAGTTGGCGTATTCTCTGCCCTCTTAGGAGGCTATTACGCTGGATTACTGAAAATTCCTGGTCATTCCGCGAAGCCCAGTTTTGATGAAATAGCTAGATGGGAGTGCCACCCTTTCCTCCCAAAGCTTTTTATCGAGACGCCACCTTCACCCGATCATCCGCTCATAAAAGGTGCCTCAGAGAGACTCGATAAGTTTCTGTCAAATCGTTTCTCGAAAGGCGACATCGACAGTCTATCCTTTGCTGTGGTCACCTCAGACGGTCCTGTGTTCGAAAAAAACCTTGGCGTGATGAGAGGCAATGAATCCAACTCGCCAGCAACTACGAGCTATTCAATGTACCGTCTTGCTTCCGTATCCAAACTTTTCACGGTTTTCGAAGGTCTGCTGCTTGAGCAGAAGGGCGTTTTGTCTTGGTGAGTCTTTTGTTTAGGGGGGATAAACTTGTATTGACTGCATTCCTCTCTCTACAAGGGATGATCCCGTCGACAAGTATTTACCAGGTTTCAAGTATCGTTTGGATGGTTTCGACCCTTCTCAACCAACTCCTCCGCGATCACAAGCTCCGATCACGCTTTTTCAGCTAGCCAGCCATATGTCCGGTTTGGGTCGGGACTGGCCTCCTGGTACGGTCTCAGAATGGCCGTTTAATTTGGCGGGTGGTGGACCACCCCCTACCAACGGTCTACCGTTCCCGTCTCACGAGGCACTCTTCGAGGCAATCAAGAGGCACCACTTGACCTCATTACCATATTACTATCCTGCTTACTCGAATACTGGAACCGGACTTCTTGGCCTGGCTCTGGTCGCAGCCAATCGACAGGCCTTCGGTCACAAAGAACCAACGACATATGCGGGCCTTCTTAAACGAGATATTTTCGATCCTCTAGGAATGAATGGAAGTCACTTCCTGACGACAGAGACAAATAAACACCTCATCGTGGCGCCTTCACTAGCGCCCGAGGTCGCTGTGAGTATTTTCCCTTGAAGAGCTCACTACATGTTACTGACTCTCATTTAGGACCAAGACTTCTTGGATGCTATGAATCCGGCTGGCGGCCAGTTCTCTTCTCTTGCGGACCTCATCGCCTTCACTCAAATTCTACTCAATTCGCGCCACCCGAAGAGTCTCCTCACATCACATTCTTTGGAGAAATGGTTACATACAGTCCATAGTTTTGAGGAAGACGACTGGACTGAGATTGGTTTTCTGTGGGAAATTATCAAAGCGCAAGATTCTAATGGGCGCTTGCGCAAAATATACTGGAAATGTAGGTGTTCGACTTGAATTGCGTGCGCGAAATGACGTTCTAATCTGTTTGTTTCAAGTGGGAGCTATGGCTGGATATCATTCCGCTCTTGCTATCCATCCTGGGACGTCGTATGGCATTGTGGTTCTAATGGGTGGTCATTACGCCGATGCAGCAAAGCTCGCCTACGACGCCTTCGAAATATTCCAGCCTGCCGTTGACAGTACTCTCGCTGAGTTGGCCAAAGATCTTTACGGGGGATTATGGTCCACTAGAGATGGCAATAGCACTGCTTCTATTGTTGTCGATAAAGGAGTGTTGTTTGTGGAAGAATATCGACTCATGGGTGTTGACGCTTTAAAAATGTTCCATGTTCCAGGTCGGCTCGCTTTGCGCTCTTCCGGTCGTCGAGATGAATTCAGGTATCCTTAAAAATAATTACCACAATTTCTGTACCACGCTCATATACGATCATCGCAGAATCGACACGGGCATTCCAGGATACAATGGAATAAAGCATATGGCATGCTATCCATACTGGAATGGTCAAGACCTTTGGGGTATCCGGAACAATGCTGCCGTAAATTTGATTTTGTTCTCTGGCTTGGGCCGCGAAAGAGTTTTATCCGTTCCATCTTTGGACCTCACACTAACCCGTATTTCGAGGTAACCAAATGTCCCTAATTTTTGTAGTATTTCCGTCCTGTCTGAACATTCAGGCATGTCTTGATTATCTCATTTGCGTAAATCTATATTTTCATTCAGTGGCCAGTTCAACCTCTGCACTTGATAAATAGCGTTCTAGCCACAGTTTACAGTTGTTTGCGCGCAAGCCCCAAAATACCTGAGTCAGGCCATCACGTGCATTTTCCTCGCCCGCACACTCCACACCTCTCTCTTGCACTTTTCGAGCCAGGCCGATCCCAGAATGCGTCAAAGAACCAGCGGCAACAGACAAGCCAGCTCGTGCACGTACAAAACAGCATCGCCAGTAGCCCGAAGCAGTTCCTTCAACGTGTTGATGGAAACTCCGACGCATCTGACTGCGTGATGACACCGTTCTTTAGTCCCCCTCGCCATCACCACACATTTCGTCAAGTAATTTATAACTCATTTTATCTAGCAGCTGCACCTCCAACCAAAGAAAACAAGTATACATGTCGTTCAAAACCTGCAAACGGGCAATCTCCGCCGCGCACCTCACTCAGGTACCGGTCAGTACTAGTAACAGCCGAATTCGAGTGCGCACGGGCACGACACTAGTACTCGACAAAATGTGAATATTGGGATCAAGGAATAATCATAATGCGTACTACAACTTGCAGCTACCGCTGTTCGCATCGTTGTGGATCTCCCGGATTGCCTCGGTCATCTTCAGTCGATTCTTCCTTTGGAAGTACTGCCTCCGTTGCAAATACTGGATCAACGAGCTTCATACGCGATGATCTTTGCGATGCGGGTGTTGCCCATGGTTCGGAGGAGGCATCTAATCTGACCATTGGTCCAACCCTCCTGGTCCAATGCGCAGCAGCAGCAGAGTGCACAAATGCGGACGTGCTAGCTAACGCCACTGAATCCGCAACTGGGCGAGGCGTCAAAGCGAGGTGGCCGGCGAAACGTATGGGTGTGGTGGATATGAACAGCGGGCAAGCTCTCGTGGAATGTAGTTGATGTTATCCTCGGGGAACCCTCCTGGGTGTCTGTGGATAGTAACCCCGTCGAACTTCTGGAGAGCGCCAACCCCAGATCAAGTCCGTTCTGAAACTGCGACGTACCTCTCTTCCCTGAGTCCAGGAATCGATCAGACTTACTTCGGGGGACTTATTGACGATTTCGACTACAGTGTCCGATACATTTTTACAAGTCCGATCACAGCAATCGCAGACTCGTTGAGTTCTTCATCCTTTCGACACTTCCTTCGGCCACCGTAACATCGATTCTGACCCAGGTGAGCGCATCGACCTCTTTGCAAGAAAGAAACTCTGGCTGTGTGCTCTGGTCTGCCCGATCGCATCCGACTACATCGAACTGGCATACGAATCAGGCTTTGCCTCCCGATCTGAATATCCTTGTGTTCTGCAGAGGCCTCTAACAGTGGTGCGACGGTGGTGTCAGCACAGCCAAGTTCATATCTGAAGCACCCACGATTTTTTTTCTCACTTAGTATCGTTCGTATTTTCTTGGGGCGTCTTGTGTGACTACATTGTCTTCAAATGGGAGAAAGTCCAGAGAAACGAGAGCATGACTGACCTTGGAGAGCACAGTAGGATGTCTCTGACATTGTGGGGTAGGATGAATCGCCATAGTGTGTGTTCTGAGCCTCTAGTACAGCATCGGTAATGAAGCATGGGGCTCTTGCAGTTGCTGACTCGTCGTAGGCAGGAACACGGAATTCTGCAACGGAACGGTGAGTGAAAGCGTGTGTATACCAAACGAACACACTGCAGGCGAGAGATCGGGAACCTGCCGTGGCATACTAAACTTCAATGACTGCCGATGTTGTTGCGGTTGTGCATTCGGGTGCAGGAACTGGAAACTGCTCATCGCATTTCATTCCGCTTCTCTTAGCTGCCAGAACCTTCCTACTCAGCTGCGACTCTTGCCCATTCGAACTAACACCCTGCATTGCGGACGGCCCAGTAGCCGACGGGTTGTTCGTGTTGGTGATCGTCTCAAGATCTTGATGGTTAGATGGATAGAGGTCAGCTGGAGGTGCAGGCGCACTAGGTGCACTTGTCGAGCGACGGTCTCGGAGAAGGACGAAGCTGAGAGAGACCGTACTTTGTACGGTCTCCGTTAAATCTGTACTACCGGAAGTAAACGACCGTGACCATGCCCGTGTCGGCTATCTCCGCCATTGTGGGAGTGGGAGTACAACGAAGTTGAGATGGGCCCTGAACCAAGTGAGAAGCTCGCCAATGCATTCCGCGTGCCGGTAGCAAGGCTCGCACCAGACCCGGCACCATGCCGACCAGGGAGTACCGTCATCTAAAAGCCGAGAGGAAGACAGAACAACGGCCTGTGACTTTGGTTTTGTGTATCTCTGGCTGGTTGATGTCAAAATATATAAGGTCTGCCACTTCGACATTGGATACACTGCTGCACGCGCCATTTGCATACTCATATGCGTCGTAAAGCGATCCATCAGCAGATAGTGAGTCGAGCTTGCTGAAGTCTTCCGAGTCGACGGTTGAAGCTGAAGAAGACGTGATCGCTGTGCTAACCGTTGATCATGCAGTCCTGTTTCGCGCACGAGCACCCGTTCCACTAGATGAATTTGTGCGTCCCTTCCACTCTTTCTTACCCTCCCCCTCCTTCTTCGCCTTCCCATCTGCCATCGACTCCTCACGCGCCTTTTTTCCTCTTTCCCGAAGGCGTAGGCTGATAGAAGTACTAAGGATACGTCTCATCGTGCTCCTTCTTTCGCTGCTTCGCCGGATCATCCCAATATTTCCGCTCCTCCACAGATAACGACAACCATTGCTGCAAAACTGTCTTGGATAGGTCGGCTAAGCACTATCCGCTGACGAAGTATTAAGTTCGTCAGGAAGGGCCCGAAACAATAAGTCAAAAGGATTCGCAATAGTTCGGCCCCAAATCACGCACCATGACTTAGCCAGATCTGCAACGCACTACGACGGATTCGGACCATGACCACCTTTGGATACCGGGAAAGATTATCTCTCGAACATCAACATCATCGAGAAGACTCTCGGGTCCACTGTATGAGATAGTGCGCAAGATATGTCCCAGAACTAGCGTGTCGTTCGCCCCAAGAAGCTCGATAACCTGCTCCCGTGCCCGATTCTTGGCCACCAATTGTCGGACAAGGGAAATAGGACGAGGCAGGTGGGTATGGGATGAAAGTACGAGCTGTGGTCTCGGCCAGCATCACAGCCTGAGCTCCTCTGTCAGAAACAAATGTAGAGTTGGGTAGGATGAACCCAGCCTCACTGAGTTCTCTGGGGCGGAAAATTGCTTGATCCATGTTTGGATCCAGTCTGGTAACCGGGATCGCCATGAATCGTCCACGTTCTTGGACACGTTATTATTCACCAGCTTGGTCATTACGCGTAGTGTCTGAGCCTGCAAGGCGTCTCTGACCGCTTTGATTTGTCCTGTTAATCAAGATTTCTTCAAGGGCATCGGTAGAGCAAACTGTGTGGCTTCCATCCAACTTCAAGAAGAGTTCCAATTAGGGCAACGGGGAGCTCCGAATCGACAGACCATGCATATTCTATTGCGCAACGACCAGAAACCCACCCACCCAGATAGGTCACCAGAGGAGGCACTGGGCGCAGCAGTTATTATCGTCAAGAAGGAAACTCGAAGCTTCTCGTCGAAAGGAAGTTCCATTAATCCATCCAAGATCGCCTATTGTTGTTTTGCCTATAGGAATCGATCAGTGTACAGTCTAAAAATGAAATGATAAGCGCCTACGTGTTTCAATAAGTGGGAACATTAACGAACAGAACACAGTACGACGATCACGTAGAGCATACGCCTGGCCTCCTCGGTTCAGGGAACATTTCAATCACCGGATCCTTAATGACAGGAAAGCGCTCTGGTTTCGAGCAGTGATGGACTAACGCAGTTAGGACTCGGCGAAGGAGGTTTGACGCTACCCCAAGCTCGCTTTTAGAAGTCACGAGGTAATATTCAAAGCAAGACATTGGTTGACCGGGAACCACATGTGTGTACCGTTTAACCACACTCTATCGCAAGTCAGTACAGAACAGCGGAATAATTGGACTCGGTTCTATCTTGAATGCAAGCACGAAGGACCACGTTACAAAATGATTCAAGTCTCCAGCTGAGGCCACCCATTAAGTTAACACGTCGTTCGCGGTCGTCCTTTCTCGCTCGTCGAGAAATGGATGACCAAACTTCGGCAACCGCGCATTGCATCCCGGGACTTCACCTAGCAAGAACGCGACTCAAGCGGACCCAAGTAACCAGCAGGACCTTCGATTCACGGTTCTCAGATGAGAGAGAAACCGCCACATGTTTTGAAGACCGTCAGCAACGCTGAAGGAAGCACTGACAACACCTCCGGAGCAGTGCGACAAGAAAGGCGGCTCCTTTCTCTCAGTCACTGGTGCTTCTTGTGCACTCCTGGCGGGACGTGTCGGATCTTCTAATTGCTTGTGTACAAGATGTAGGGCAAGATGCATTGAAAACCCTTCCGGAGTACATTTTCCCTCACTGTCGACGGTACTCGACTGAAGATAAGTAGTCTTTTCAAGGTTGTTGAAGTTTATTTTGGCACACAAGAGATGACTAACCAGGTAAATAATTCTCACGAATGACAATTTGCCGTGAGAATTTCTTACTTTCATTGATCACATGTTTTGAATGGATGGTCAAGTGAATAAAGTTGCATGAGCTCTCCGTTCCGTTGGCCGCTTTTAAGCCTCCTCATAGACCCGCTTGCAACCTGGCCGTTCTTTCACCAGGGCCTGGGAGCAGTATCTCAAATGGGAAGGTAGAAGTCGTCTCGAAATTGAAGAGCGACCTTCATACTGCTCATGCAGATGTGAATCATAAAGCAGTCGTCCACATACGCTTCTTTAGGTTCATGCCGTGTTCGTGGACCAATAGCACCAGCCGTACAGATGAAGCGGTCCAGATCCCCAAGGCAGAATAAAGAGTTCCGGAGGAATTATGCGGGGGTACATGTGGCGTATACCAAGCTCTCAAGGCGTGCTTGAAGTGGTAGAAGAGCTCGATGCGAAGAGTAGTGCCACCAACGCTGACAACGCAGAATGCGCCACTCAAAAAAACAAGGCCAGAGCAGAGCGAGCTGAAGCAGCTCCTGCGCATGCTCCATGTGGCCTGACTAGAGAAACCCCAATTTCAACAACGTCAATATCTTCTTCCGAAGACCCGCATTTATCAGCCCAACCTCGCGAGAGGGATCGGAATTGAGAGGTGGAGGCTCTGGAGAGAAAACAAGCTCGGGAACGGTCAGCAGGTATCTCTGCTCATGCGGTACAAAATATGTTACACTCACTTTGCGTCTTGGGATATACATGTACTTCACTTTGCTGGATGTGGTTCCGTTCTTCATGTTGTGACTTGCCACTTGATTCTATGGACCAACAGCATTCTGCGCTTCATAGTGAATGATGATGCAGGAGGTATGTGATAACTATTTGCTGTCGAACCTACTTTCACCAACTTCTCGAAGATGAACTCGGTCAATTCTCAACGCGGTCTCTTTCACTGGCGCGCTTTAAAGGGAACCACGAGTACATGAATGAGGTATTCATGTGCCACATTTGGTACGCTGCCAAGCTTCTCTCCAGTTCACAAGCTCTGATGGCGTGTTTCGTTAACAAGAGGCCAAAGGAACCCTCAATCCCTCACGCTTGCTTTAATGAAGATGAAATTAAAGTAAAGATCGTACGTCGTTGTTCTTTGCGTACGCCCTTCATTTCTGATTATTTTATTATGTCTTCTGTCCAAACTTGGACATTGCGAATCTGACGGCAAAGGCTGCGGGGCGCAAAACAGCGGCTCGAGAGAGAGGACAATTGGAAAGCCCAGAGTCCGGGGTTTATGCACCAATGGCTAGTTTAAAGCAAGCGCCCGCAGAAGCGGGAGTAACGTTGAGTCTTATTAGATTTGTAGCTCTTGATACATAGCAATCTCGCCGTCCAACCTCTAGGGTGTGTCGTCTGCCATGAATCTTTATAACCTCACTTTACAACGCCAACCGTGGCGACGCATGCCATCGCCGATGACTTCTCTGGTGCCCGGCAACAGGAGATCATCGTCAAAATCGATATGCCCGCCATGTCCAATCCTTCCTCTGAGAGAATGCTCCACCCTAACAGAGATTATTCAGTAGATTCTTGACTTAAGGCCACAATGATCACATAACAAATCGCACCACAAGAGGTCCAATGATTGAAGCGATGGACCAGACAAGGCCAATCATGCCCTGGTAAGCACCTCTCTCGCTTAAAGGAACAAGGTCCGCCAAGATGATTTCTGTCAGCGAGAGAATACCACCCGCGCCAATGCCTTGAACCGCTTAGTGGGAAAATGAGAAATGTTTGCATCCGCTTGTTAGATCAAGTAAAACATACTGCGCCCTCCGATTAGCATGCCCATGCTCTGCGAAGCACCACATAGTGCGCTTCCTATCGCGAAAAGTACTAGAGCAACTAGAATAACCATCTTCCGACCAAAGATGTTTGCAAGATGGCCAGAAAGGGGAAGGAAGGCCACTCCGGCGAGAGTGTACGCAGATCCTATCCAAACAAACTCTCTGCCCTCGAAGTGTTCGATAATTGTTGGAAGAGTAGTGGACATGGCACTCTGCAGTAAGGTTTTTCTGAGAATAACGTTTGATTTGACTATCCAAGACGCTCACCGTATCCAATGCCGCAAGGAATGTAGCGATCATTATAGACAGTAAAGATAGCCAGAACCTCGCGCCCTTGTTGTAAGACGCAGGCTGTCCAATACGGACATCTGCGTCTGCTGACTTGGCCAGCATATCAACAGAAGACATTTCTGAGTGTAGGGGCGGTAGGGGGTAACCTCAGATACCAGGAGTGACCCAGTGTTTTCCCGCCTCAAGTGGTAAGCATAAATTGACCGTCATCACCTTCTCATAAGAAGAAAGAGGTGTATGTTGTAATTGTCCACGAAGCGATATTGAAATCTGGTTGTACCTCTAGTATGATGATCGCAGCATGTTGATGCTCTGACATTTGCAATTGTCCGCGTCCACGAAGCGATTCAGGACTGGACGTATCTTTTATGTGGCATAAATTGAATCAAAGTTCCTTTTCGGGATAATGTGCACACGGACCTCTTGGGTAATTATGCGTGGAATGCGAATACGCGTCTGTATGCGTATGGCTTCGAGGAAGACGATGAAGTTGTAACACGAGTTGTCGTGCATGAGAGCGAGTTCCGGGCAAGTACCAAGTCGTACAAAAGAGTAATATTAGCGTTTGACCGCTGTTGAGCTCCTAGCGGCAAACGGACGGCGTACTGTACACGAATGCGGCTACCTTTATACTAAACTAACATGTCCAGACTGCGAGAGAAGGAAGGAAGGAAGGAACGAGGGTGTCTGTGTGACGCGGACTTTCCGCGCGTGACAGAATATGTGTCTCGAAATAGAAAGCGATGACCAAGCTTGCATCCCAACAGACGAAAATACGGCCGTGTGCGTATACAAGTGGGGACTGGCAATCCCCACTAAAAAAATGGTCATTCCCACGGTCTCGCTTAGCTCTCCTGGTGATCGACGCGCGTGCAGATCCTGTCCCACTGTGCATCCAGCATCTGAATGGACGGGAAACTTCACACAACAATTCTTTCTCCCTGGAAGTGTTTTTATCGGATGTATTTGATACTGAAGAATACCCTGACCAAGAATGAAAAAAATTCGCCAAAAAATGACAGAGATATATTACATTTAATACTATATCTCAGAAACTAAGAAATTCCTCCGAAGTTTTTTTTGGCCAAATGTTTCTAAATCTCATGAAAAACGTATTTATGCAATTAGTTTGAAGTTTATGACTGAAGTGGAGGAGGAGATACAGGTTGGGAGTGCGACACGATACATTATTACCAGAAAAAGAAACTTACCTAGCATGTGACTGATAGGTACAGTCACCTGACAAAAGTTTTGTTGCTGTTAGGGTTCAGCCCGGAGTTCCACCGGATTCAGATTGTCTCCCAGTCTTCTAGTACAAGTGTATCTTCGAAGGGCTGTCCGCTGCTCCTAACACTGGGTTCGAAGCTGGAATTGGGAGGTGATCCTATTGAAGACAACTGGCTATATCCCGCAGTCCCCTTGCTAGTTGTGATACTGTCGATTTACGAGGTCTCACTGGAGGTTCCCTAGTAAGAGCAGATTGGTATTGCCAAGAGGCGAGATAGTACAAGGTGCCTAAAGCTAGAGCAGGTTGCTAGAGAGAAAGCTAAAGTGCTAGAACTGAAGGTTTGAAACTGCTGAAGCGATAGGTTTGAAACGATTGAAAGATGGAGATCGAAGTCTCTAACTACTGCCCTATTTATGCTTTTCCTGAATTACCAATATCTTTTCCATCTGCTCTCCTCATTGGTTACAAACACCCCCAAGTCTCCTGCTAAGATCCTACTGAATTGTGGCTGCGGCGTAGTCAATGTCTTGCTGCACCTGCTGCAGTTTCGACTGCGCTTAGCTGCGCATTAACTGTGCATTGCTGCGGCAGACTGTGCACGACTGCGGTAGGCTTTTCTAGGTTGCTCTGGATCGGTCTTCTTCAGAGCCACAGAAGTTTTGCATGTGGTCGCTTTCCTAATTGGGTGTCTAGTGACTGCGCCTATTGAGTGCTTCATATGTGTCTTGCACTGCTCGCAGTTGATGAGGTGAGTAAGCCTTCTTGAATCCTTTAGTCCTCATTGCTTGGCTCTGGTTTGACTAATGTCCGACGTGTTACTGTGCTTCTTCGACATCTGGCTATATGCGCCTGTGGCGGAATGACTGTTACACCTGGTGCATCCTGATGGTGTTCGTCTTGTGGTCATTGTGGTGTAAGTATTACGTCTGCCACTCTGTCTGAGTAGTCGTGGATCCACTGTGGAGTCTAGCTTTCGCCTAGAGTGATGAGGAATAGGAATTCTTGCTTCTGGTCCTCATGGATCATAGATCGGAGTTGTAGTTTGCCATGGCAGTGTACTTGCTTCGCATGTCCCCAGATAGCATTGACTATTGTTCCATATAGGAGTTTGCCTATTGGCTCCATTGCTGTTAGACATGCTGCTCGAACGAATACTTCTGCTGTATCACATTTGCTTTGTGGTAGGCTGTCATAGATGCCTTGTATCTGCCAGCGCTGTGGTTGTATCTCTGGTGGTGAGCGTAGTACATAAGTGACGTATCGATTAGTTCGTTGGCGTGGAGGATTGGTGAGGTTTATGTGGTGTCGAATTGTCAGGTTGACATCTAAGCTCCTGGTTGCCTGAACTTGAATTATTGTGCAGAACTCCTTGAGTAGTGTCCTAGCTATGAAGCATTTCATATAATGCTGTGGCCCTCCTGTTCGTCTGCTGTATTCCTGGCTTGTATCAATTCTTGTGAATGGTGTAGACATGTTGCGTCCTCTTGCTTATGTAAGCTGTAGCACTTGGGAATGTGGCTCGAAAGATTTGCACTGATCGGCGGCTTGTGTAAGATCGGCGAGATCGACAAGATTGACGTTTTCGAACGGATCCTATCAGTTGCTGCCTCAATTTCATGTTTTTCGTGATTTTCTCCTCCAATTTTTATCTTCTTGCCTGAAAAAAAATTCAGCATGCTTTGGCTATGGAAAGAATTGTTCCTTCCAAATTTTGTGTGGAACGGTGAGGATCTGTGCTCAAAACACAGTTTTGGGGGGTGTCAAATTACTGTATATAGGGAAAATGAGTGACTCTCCGATACTCTTTACATCGTATATATCCAACAGATCGGAGTGTCGGGATGAGAGCTTGCATGCATGATAATATGATATATATGCACATCATATGAATTTATCAGATTTTTTGAATCACTGTAGAAGGAGCTAGATGGCAAAGAATCCCGACCAAGAGTAAAATTGGTCAAAACAAAGGGGAGAATCGATGAAAGTAGCACTTTTCACCTCCACCTAATGCAACACCCGCTCTCCTGCTGAACAGAAAAATCTGAAAAATTCATATGATGTTCCTACCTATGAAATAAGGTTCTGTGCAAAATTTCATAGTGCTGAGACATTCTGTTGAGTGTGGATAGTCCAAACAGTGTCGAAAAAATGGAGTAATTTGATACATATAGTCACCTTGACCTTCTAAGCGAAGTGGGACATAAAGATCGACGCCACTTGCTAAATTAGGATTTTATTTGAGCTCCGCCCGAAAAAAAACTGACCACTTTTTTCATAGGGGATTGCCAGTCCCCAATAAGCTGGAAAAAGTTACTATGCCGTATATGGTAATGACACTGCACGTGATCGAATATGCTGAGTCAGCTTCCAATAATAATATAAATAAGTAGTATATGCGTGTTCTGTTGCAGTCTTAGGCACTCGATTTGAAAGGAATCTGCTGCTTGCCTTGTCGGGAGAGTGAAACACAAAGATCGGCTTGTCGATCACTGGGATAGGTTAAGCGAGACCGTGGGAATGCACAGATTTTTGGCGGGCCCACTCACTGCTCCTCCCCTACACCACACAGTGCTTACTTAAGGTAAGTCTTGGACTACTACATCTAGCTCTACGGTGACTGACAAGGTTATTCTGACCACGCTGCAAAAAGAAGCATCCGTTCGCTCGAAGATGTGCTGCTATTATACAAACCCACATGCCTCAGGACTTTTGAAAAGCACCGTACTTGTGAACGATGAATAAGCAAGAATACCAACATCACCAGTTGATCCCCGGAATAACTTTCTAACTATCTAACGCCGAAAACCGGTCTTGTTGACTGTATAATACTCTGCCGTATGTATCCGTCCACACAGGTGCTATCCGTATCTCTTACAACTCCTATACCCCAACATCCATATGGCAGCCATTGGTGAAGCAATCGAAGAAACCGTTAAGAAATGGGACAAACCACTTGACCCTTCACTCTATGACCCTGACGAGGAAGAGAAAACATTCTTCAAGAGGGAAACTGGCATAACAGACGATGAAGAGCTGAAGCGACACATCATAGCCGCCCAAACTAAGGCCTACTCTGTAAATCCATTTGCATACTCCATTTACTAGTAATATTCCTCACTAACTACCGAACGCAATAGATATGCCAGTACCCGTGTATTCGGGTCCTGGACTTCACGAGGTCGCGTTTAAATCACGGCACTGTGATAGCACTCTTGACACTTGCCCTCACTTGCATTTAGGATCAAATTAGGTCGCCTTCCCGCATATCCTGATCTCCTTCGCTTAGGGAAAGAAAGAAAGAATCCCATCTTTATCGACCTTGGTTGTTGCTGTGAGTGTGTTAGAGAAAATCACCATCCATTTCGATCCATCTTACACCCCCGCCAGTCGGAAATGACTGCCGCAAGGCCGTGCAGGATGGATATCCAGTCGAGAGTGTACTGGCATCAGACCTTCGTAGGAGTAAGTGCAGAAATTGTTCACACCTTGAGGCGAGCAAAGTAAACAAGTGCTATGTAGAATTGTGGGATATTGGCCACGAACTGTTCAAGTCCACGCCGGAAACGTTTCCAGTTCCCTTTATCGAAGGGGATGTATTGGACTCGTCCTTTCTGGATGCCGTCCCTCCCTTCACGACAGAGAATGCTCCGACTGCGGCTGCGCCTCCCCTGAAAACTGTGAAAACGCTGAATGAATTACGAGGATACGTCTCCGCAGTTTATACTGGCGCTTTCTTCCATCTTTTCGGAGAGTCCCAGCAGGAGCATCTTGCTCGCGCACTCGCTGGCTTGTTATCTCCACTCCCAGGCTCAATGCTTCTTGGACGCCAGAGCGGAAGGCCGAAGAAAGGTCTTTGGGGTCCAACAACGGGGGACTTCGAGATTTTCTGTCATTCGACAGAGAGCTGGAAGGCATTATGGGAAGGAATTTTTGGAGAAGGAAACGTCGAGGTTCGGGCGCGTCTCAGAGCTCAAGCCGGGGGACTTGAGTTCTTTGGTACATACCCGGGCAACACAGACCACAACTATGTCATGGAGTGGTCCGTCATTCGCAAGTGAATGGTTCCTATGAGTCGATGTTTAGTTATAGTTAGGGTTCCACCGATATCGAAATACGAGAAAGTTTGTCTAAAGCAGCGAATCGAGGTCGTTTGAATTGCATGGGTAGATACTCGAGTATGCTGACATTCCGCAAGTGCGATGATAAGCAATCTGTGCGCGTACACCGCGCCCGTTGAAGGAAGCTCCGTAGGCATACAACCAGAACTTCCGTCGATTTCGCTGAGTGGTAACCCGCTTATAGCGTGGTGAAAATCGCTAGATCTCATCTCGCGACGTGCGGTATGCAACTGCACTGCACTGGTCAGAGAGAATCACAGCTCATTAATTTGTCTTCAAACAGATTTGGTATGGCACCTAGAGCCTGTTCATTATCTTTTCCGTTGCCTCTGTCTGTTACGTGGCGTACTGCATAGTCTTAATATCAAATACGCACAGCTGTACGTCGTGGCACTATTCCCTGTAGATAATTCTTTCGGATAAGGATGCTAGAGAACAGTCGAGAACAATCCGGGTAACGTCTCTGTTCCGAGGCCAAAATGCTAATCTAATCCAACTGTATACGACGTGAAACGTAAGATACAATGACTGCCGTGTATTCCAGGCCCGAGCCGCCCCATTGGTTGTACGTGTATGTGCACCTCTGCGGACAATCAATTCGGACGCAAGCGAAGCCACATTGAAGCAGACCCTGTCCTAGTTCCGAGTATAAATTCTCGAAGGAAGGATAGTGTTCAAGCACCCGTATCAGATCATATGACATAGGAAGGGGGAAGAACAAAAGAAAGGATACAAGCAAACCAAGCAGAATGTGACTCTGTCGATATCCAATTCCAAATGATGGAATTGGTTCTGTTCACGGGCGAGTTTCCAAGGCCAAGGAAACCATTAAAATATCTAGTCACGCGATCAGTGTTTTTCTGTCACGGTCACGGGAGTACTAGTGTGGGTAATCTGCTTATGCGATGTCATCTGATGCCATTAGCCCTTCTCAATTTTGCAGGCAGTGACCGATAGGCAGTCGGCATTGCATTTTCCCACGGTTTACCATTGTGCTGGTTCAAGCCAAGAAACTGCCAAGGGTGTTAATAATTACCATATATGTGCAGATTTTACGAGCCATCGAACCATCAGTCGGGACTGATGGTTCGATGGCTCGCGAGCGGAGTTTGAAAAAAAAGTGCATCAAGTCCCTCGCACGATCCCCAGAGTCCTTTCGTTTCTACTTTATTTGGCAAGATGACAAAGCCCCTTCTCCAGCTGCTGACCATCGATCTCCCTCAATTCTACGGGCGGTCTACACTACTTCGGCATCCTCTCTTCAGGCACCATTTCCCTGCCGATCTTACTGCCTATCAGTCACTGCCTGCAAAATTGAAAAGGGCTATTCATTGTGGATATCTATATATCACACCGGGCAAAAATACATTTTCCAGGGTAAAGAATTTTGGTCGGAATGTGAGAAAACTGCTCTGATTGGCTGGAATAGCATTCCGACCAAAATTCTGGAGGCTCCTATACGTAATCTTGCCCGGTGTATATGCAGTTCCCTTTTGGGTCCCACGATGACGACGTGTTTTATAAGCCGGGTTGAGGTCTAGAATAGAATAGCCTTTTACGGTCCCCGAGCTCCCTCGACGGCTCGATGATCTGTAAGACAGTCCGGTCATCGCGTAAACATACCTGCAGGGAATAACATATAGATCTTTTGATACTTGTCTGTTGTACTGTGTTGGATATTTGGATATTTTGATGGTTTTGCAGAAAATCACAAAATGTTCAAGAACGAAAGAAAAATGCGTTAATTATCATATTTCTTCAGCGAATAAATATAAATATCTTCTATTCAAAGAGTTCAGCATTTGATTCTTTGATTGAAGGATTAATCGAAGGCAAGGAGTGTGAAATGTTTTACCGAATAATAAGTTTGTGAAGTTGAGCACCAAGAAAGGAAAGTTGCGCTCTCCGCGCTGCGGGGTCTTGGCTACTGTGCATGACCTCTCCACCCCGTGAGCAGAGTAACAGGCTCCCTATTTATACCAACACATGAATCTTTCAAACTACTCATCCTGCCTAGATATCTTTTGTCAGTTGCTCTTCGTCTTGCTATTTTACTCGCTTATCCACCTCGGGCACAAGAAATAGCTACTAGTACTGCTAACATGCCGAAAGAGTCCAATGTCGACATTCTGATCATTGGTGCGGGTCCAGCAGGACTCATGGCTGCCAACGCTCTCGTAAGAGCAGGCGTAACCGTACGAATAATAGACAAGCGGCCTAAGAAAGTCGCCGCAGGTCAAGCAGATGGTATTCAACCAAGGACCATAGAGGTCTTCCAGGTGCGTGGCATTCGTCTAAGATTCTCGGGTAATCGTGAAGTGCTAATCGCGTTTGTAGAGCTATGGAATCGCCGAGCCCTTGTTGCGCCAAGGGAACCAGATGCATTTGTGTGCTTTCTATAATCCTTCTCCTAGTGGGGGGATTACCGTACGTTGTCGTCGCACCTCATTTACATCTCGTGTTGTCATTTGACGCTCGTTGTCCATAGCGAGATGGACGAGCAGCAGACGTCACAGCACCAAGCGCTCGCTACCCGTTCGAGGTGAATCCATTATCTGTATCACCTGAACGAAGCATTTGATATTTGAGAACAGGTGACACTCCATCAAGGCGCCATCGAAGCCATTTTCTTGGAGTCTATGCGCCAATACGGATTGGAGATCGATCGTCCTATCAAGCCGACCACGATCAAGTTGGATGATAGACCGGAAGTTTTGCAGAGTTTGGATAGCTATCCTATTGAGGTGCATTACAGTCAGTTTGTTTCAGCAAAGATAGTCTTTCTGATGAGAGGACGCGACTTGCTCGGATGTTAGATCACATTGAATCACCTTACGGACCAACAAGAAGAAACGCAGGAGAATGAGACCGTACATGCTAAATACGTTCTCGGAGCCGACGGAGCACATTCCTGGGTAAGAAACCAACTAAACTTTACAATGGACGGCGCACAAACGGGTATGTATTCCCCCCCCCCCCCCCCCCCCCCCCCATCTGCAGCTCTATCCAGTATTCTCACCGCCGTTACGAATCGACAGACTACGTCTGGGGTGTTGTAGACATGACACCTGAAACCGACTTCCCCGACATCCGTAACAAAACCGCCATTCATAGTAACAACGGGTCCTGTATGATCATCCCCCGCGAAGGCGACATCGTCCGTCTCTACATCCAACTGTCCGACGCGGACGCACGCGAAGTCATCAATGCTAAAGGAAGAATCGATAAGACGCGTTGGACCCCGCATAGGCTGATGGATATTGCGAAGAAGAGCTTTGCACCGTATAAGATTGAGTTTCCTGAGGAAGTTCACTGGTGGACTTTGTATATTAGTGAGTTGAGTTTTGGGTTTGAACCGTTGTGTTTGATGCTGATGCTTTCTATAGTTGGTCAGAGGGTTGCGTCCAATTTCTCACTGAAAGAACGGATATTCATCGCTGGCGATGCATGCCATACTCATTCACCGAAAGCCGGCCAAGGAATGAACGCAAGTATGAACGACTCGCACAACCTCGTCTGGAAACTCGTGCATGTCTTACGCGGCTGGGCAGATCCCTCGATTCTAAAGACCGTAAGTCATCCTCGATGATATTGATTCAAAACGGGAATTGGAATTGGGCTGTTATGATTTCAGTACGAATTCGAACGACGTAAATACGCACAGGACCTCATTGATTTCGACAAAAAGTTCGCCAAACTCTTCTCTGGCAAACCGCGCACGGAGAAGAACCAAGATGGAGTGTCGCACGACGAATTCCTAGCGTACGTCTCCCATCTCCCTTCCTTCCTTCCTCCTTCACCACGCCTTGCATAAGAACAAAAAAAAAGTAACTTCGCTTCGTAGCGCCTTCCAACAATTCGGCGGGTTCACATCAGGAATCGGGATCCAATACTCTCCCTCCATAATAATAAACCCAACACACCAACCTCTCGCCTCCCACATCTCCATCGGCTCCCGAATGCCACCCCAAGTCGTCCTCTGCGCAGCAAACGGACGTCCACACGAAATACAGGACTCCCTCCCTTCAGATACCCGATTCAAGATTATTGTGTTCGCGGGGGACTTGGATTCGCAGACGCAGAGGGAGAAGATTGATTTGTTTGCTAGGGAGGCTAGTAAGGAGGATGGGTTCTTGGTTAGATCCGGTAGGAAGGGGAAGAAGAGTGGTGGAGGGGAGAGCGTGAAGAGGGACGGCGATTGGGTGGTAAAGGTTAGAGAATGGGACGATGTGTTTGAGATTTTGACGGTCTTGGTTGGGAAGAAGGAAACAGTGAATTATACGACAGTTCCTACCGTCTTACGTTCACATTGGACAAAGTACGTTGCATTCCTGTCTCGTTAACGAGCTACCTTACATTGACCGGACTTCTTCATTGTTGCTGTTTTGTATAGGGTATTCGTAGACGACGAAGACGTGCAAAAGGTTAACGGTGGGAAGGCATATACGACGTATGGAATTTCACCGGAAGGTGCAGTGGTAGTCGTCCGTCCGGATGGATACGTTGGGATGGTCGCTTCTCTAGAAGGGGCAGCAGAAATCAACGCTTACTTCGCAAATTTCCTGAAACCTAGTAATACATCTTGAAAGAAGCACATAAACTAGAATCAGACATTGTATCCAACTTTGAAATATTTCAATACGAACTCACTTCAAATTGAATACAATACAGAGTGGTTGCTCGTTTCCTTCAATACAGAATCTTCTTGCTATCCCCCAGAATAAGATTATCAATCAACCTCGTCCCGCCGACCCACACCGCACCACTGAGAACGAAAGGCCTATCCTCTCTCTCCCCCGAAAACTTATTCTCAACGTCCGAAACAGCTTCAAAGCTCCACGGATCGCTAATCTCGATATAATCCACCTTCAAATGGACGTTGTCCTCTGCAGCGGCAATTTCCTCCATTTCGAGCACGTCGACTGCAGCGTGGATGCAATCCGCCTTGGACCTTCCTTGATCCCAGAATTGTTGAGCCTTCTGAAGGGCGCGGTATAACGCGGGCGCATGTGCGCGCTCTGCCCGAGTCAAATACGCGTTTCTCGACGATAGTGCTAAACCCTCTGGAATTTCAGCGCGAGAATCCTCAATCAACCTCGTAGTAGGCACAACGTGTACGTTCTCCTCCGTTGGATACCTAACCAACAGATCCCGCACCATTCGACGGAGAAGAAGAGCTTGTTGGATGTCCTTTTGACCGAAGTAGGCGTGAGTGGGCTGGACGGCGTTGAAGAGCTTTGTGACTACTGTTGCTACGCCTCGGAAGAAGTGTGGACGGGAACGACCTTCGAGGGATGAGCCGAGGCCTCTTACTTCGACGAAGGTGCCGACTGAGGGTTGATGGGAGTGGACAAACTCGGGTGGGGATTGATTGGCACTTGGACTTGAGCTGGGGTTGGGAGTGGGGGGAGTGTGAGAGTGAGAATTGGGAGAATAGTAGAACGTAGATGGTTCAGGCGCAGGAGGGTACATCACTTCGACGGACGGGGCGAACACCGCCGAAGTTGTCTTCTCCCCATCCGAATTTACATGGAGAGACGAGAGCGCAGCGAGGTCATGGGCGAGTGTACGAGGATACGATGCCAAATCTTCATGCGGAGCGAACTGAGTCGGGTTTACAAAGATAGAAACAATTGTTAGGTCATTATCCTGCAATGAGCGGCGCACTACACAGGTCGGTTTATAGATGTCAGTTTAGTGAGAGACGGAGATGAGATAGACGAGGGTGAGCGCACCAAGCTCCAAGTGCCCATCATGCAACGCCCCCATGGTCGGCACGAATCCAACACTCTTTCCCTCTTCAAAAGCCTTATCCCTCCACGCCCTCAACTGCTCAAGTCTCTGAAACACCGGAATAGACGAGTCCGGGAAGGTGCTCGTCGCAGCTTTTGTCGCCATCGCTCTAACTCCTACTCCATGAGACAATGGAAGAGATGTGGGCAAGTTCAGAGGCCGTGTATTAATGCGCGCAGGACGCCGGATGGATAAAGTTGAGATGGTTGAGATTGGTCGACGGGGACGAAGACATGGGGTGGATGTGGAGAGTGCTAGACGGGGGAGACGAAGAGCCGGGATTATGATAGAGTGAGACGAAGTGGATATGAGCGCTGAACTAGAACTAGCGGACACAACGGACAACATTGTGTTAGGTGATGATGATGGTTGGGTTGTCGCTTGAGCGTCGTCGTCGACATTGCACCTGATGCGTATATATACTACGGCTGAGTTCGGGACTCGGTATCGCGTTCCAACAGCGAACCTGCCAAGACCACTACAAGCATAGATAGCATAGAATTCATTTACTTTTGCGATTCACGTCAGTTCGTCCCGCGTTCTACCTATCTCATCTACTACCAAGACTTTGATTTGTTCGTTTGGGATTATGTATATGAAACATGAATCGTATCCAATCCCGTGTATCGTTCACCACTCCTAGCGGCCCAACCTCAAAGCTGCATGAGTCGCTTAGTAGTTGTCATCCATTCACCCAACAGGTGCGCTCATATCTTGGCTATGGTGCGATACTCATCACAGATTATCTAGATTGATATTCTCTTGTCCTCACCAAACCCGATCCTTGAACAACGTCTGAGCAACATCCAAACTGAATATTATTCAGGCCGGATCGAGTTGTCAGAGGTTCTACGTGCTTGTCAAGATGGGCTGACAGGGAGATTCGATCCACAAATGTAAGCCTTGATCTCAGAATCACCGGCCGAGGGCTGATCAACTAGAGTGCTTGTAGTGATTTTGTGGCATTAGTGGAGGGCCATCTAGGCGTAGAAGATGTATGGTGCATCGACCACCGGGGTCTGCTTACTCTACTTCTGACAAAGGAGACGTATCAGCAATTGGGCCTTGTCGGGGAGAAGGCTTCGAGAAAGTTGGAAGTATATTGTGAGCAGTAACTCTCTTCGGGCCAAGAGTTGACTGACCTACGGACTCTCTGACAGATATCCAAATCGATTTACATGATCAAACTTCAAGTCTGTACACTCGAGCGAAAGAACGGATTCGACTCTGGGAAGAACGGAGGAAGGCCGTAGGTTTACTTCCATGGCGAGTTAACATACATGGTAAGCTTTCGACCCCAACCATCGGATTACAGATTCTCTAGTTCACACAAATCGTTGACGCATTCCCTCATGTCCAGGAAGTCTTAGCCCACCCACTCTCCAAACCGAATTACGCCCCGTCGAAATACAACCGAAGTTCACAACTCTCGAGGATATCCTCATCCCTGTCTTGGATGTGAACGAATACAAGCTCATTCAACCCCAATACGGAGATAAAACCAAAGGGCCCGGGGAATCCAACTCCGAAGGCAGCGAAGACGATGCGAACGAACGGCTAGAAGATCTCTTTGAATGGATCGGTATGGCATGTCTATCCTCAGAACGGTCCGTACTCGTTTTCGTCCACACCCTCTTCTCTCCGCACAAATCCATTGCTAATTGGGGCTTCCCTGCATCTGTGCACATTGGAACAGACTAAAGGTAAACGATAGGCCAAACTCGTTCGTAGCTCAATATGATGTTCCTGAACCGAGTAGGATTGGAAGTGTAACTCATATCCGGTGGAATGGGTTTTTCGGACCTTCCTTCGTCCGAAGGATACTGGAAACAGCAACAGTCTCCGGCTCGTATGTCTTCCACTCTTTACCTTCGTACATACCAGTATCTCGTCCTAATTCTGGCCGTCCTTCTGATCTCCGTCCTTTGTCTCATTTCTTCGTAGCAATGCCGGGGTGAACCAAGACGAACACCAACCGATCAACTTCCTGAGCATAACTTCGACCTCCCTCGGAACACGCCTATATCATACATTTCCGCAAAGTCTTTCGCGGAAGGGGCGAAAAATGAGGTAAGGTTAGGGAGGAGGGAAAGGAGGGTTGAATGTTGGAGTCTGGTTTCGAGTTCAAGTGCCGGTAATATTGATGTGGAGAGGAGGATTGAGAAGGGGAAAGTAAAGGCGGACGATGGCGCGGAAGAAGATGAGAGGAAGTGGATTTTGGCGAGCTATGGATCGTAGGGATATGGGAGATCGGAGGTGACTTGTTATCTTGCAACAACTCATACAAAATCGAGTGCAATACCTCGTAAAACCCAAGGTGTCCAGATATTGGGTTCACCCACATGTACTGCATATCACTAATCATTATCATCAATGCCGCTATTTATACATGGCGGTTACACACTCTTTAATATCAAACATGCATTCTAGGCACCATTTTCATTCATTTCATCTCTGGAGTCAGTTATTCGCCCTTCCACTGCTCCAAGGGGATGCAATTTCCTTCCGTATGAGCCAAGGCAGAAGGAGCATACCGATCTCCCTGGACGTCTGCGGCTTCGCTAAGTGCACGAATGGTGTTGACGTCCTCTGGTGAGAGCTTGATCTCAGCTGCGCGTGCATTCTCTTCAACCCGTTCGACTGTCCTGCAACCGGGAATCGGGATATCTTTAAAAAGGAAATATGGGAGACGGTGAATTAGTCGATTTACGAGTAACTAAGACAAGAAAGGACACTCAACAGTTATCGGACGAAGCGAGTATCCAGGCTAGAGTGATCTGGCTCGGTGTTGCATTGTATTTCTCGGCGATGGCTTCGATCTTGTCTACCAGGACGAGGTTCTTCGGGAAGTTCTCCTCCGAGAAACGAGGCAAAGCCAGACGATAATCGCCTGGTTCAAAGGCTGCTCGGGATCGGTACCTGCAAGGAGACATCGTCAATTCGCTTTCCAAGGAACCACAGGTACCCACGCAGCAGCTGAAAGCAAAGTACCAGTTTCGTATACTCACTTCCCAGAGACAAGTCCCCTTCCAAGTGGACTATACGCAACGATCGTTACACCCAACTCCTTCGCAACTTTTGCGAATCCATTCTTCTCAATATCCAACGTAAAAGGACTATACTCCATCTGCGCCGCGATGACTTTCTCACCCACACCTTTGACCGCTTTCGCACGCCTCAACGTCTCCGCGCTGCACTCGCTCAACCCAATCCAGCGAATCGTTCCGTTTTCCAACGGACCGCGGAGAGTCTCCAAAACGACTTCGACGGGAACTTTGGGATCGATTCGGTGTTGGTAGTAAAGATCGATATAGTCTGTTCCGAGACGTTTTAGTGAACGCTCGAGGGCGTATTTGATGTAGGAGGGTGTGGATACGGGTCCGCCGCTGCCGAATTTGCCTTCTGGATCTCGTGCGCCGAATTTGGTGGCGAGGAAGATTTCGGAGCGACGGCCTGTTTCTTTGAACCATTTACCGAGGGTAAGTTCGCCTGTGGTAGCAGTCATCAGTAAATGCTGAGGTAGTGATAATAATGTGGAAAACGCACATGGGCCGTAGATATCTGCACAATCCCAGAAGTTCAAACCACGGTCGGCAGCGTATGTGAGAGCCTTGTATGCCGCGTCTTCGTCAGTCTTGCCATAGAAAGCTCCAATTCCTATTTGGCAGAAAGTATCAAATAAATGAAGCGTGAACATTGTAGAGATACATTTACCCATAGTGCCGAACCCGATAGCACTAACTGTCGGACCGTCTGCACCGAGGCGGCGAGTAGGGTACTTTGCAGATGCCATAGTAGCTCAAAGAGTAGTTAACGGTAGGGCTGGGGAGAACTGGAAAGGCGCTGCGGAGCGAGGCCATTTATATATATATTCCAGACAGCGGGCGCAATGGAATCGAAATTGGAAACTGTAGTACAGTACAGGACTAGGATGTGATGCCGGTTACAAACGTCACCGGGTCTCAGAGTAACTCGGCACAGAGGATCAGTCATACACGGTAGTCCCAGCTGATTAAGCGCGTGTATGAGCAAGCAGAATGAAGTGAAGATATTCTTCTAGATTCCCGTTTGGATAAGTCATGATGGGGCGTGGAATCAAATTACCAGAAGCTTTCTACGAGACACTTCGGAGTAGCGGGGACGCAAATTCAATACACCAATTGGTCCCGTCCTGTGGGAATCGTGATAGCCTGATTGTACTGGACTGGAATATATTGAATGAAGAGGAGTCTGAGGGAAAATTATATCCGTTAACAATATGACATTGACTACTTGTGACGCCGAGGCGGCTGGTAAATACATGTGTTCTAGCGACTCGCGGATCGACAATATATCTTAAGGGAAGAAAAAACCTTTAAACAAGGAAAACCCCTCATCCCGGATCAAAACACTTGGCGATGTACTCGGCATGTGTGATTTGTTGTTCTTGTCCCAAAACTCGCAGCAGGGGTTTGGGACGGGGTAAAATTATATCCGACACAGAGTTCATAGTCACGTGCCTATCACATAAAATACCACGTGACTCTATCGGTCCTTCGGCCTTCGGGTTCCGGTGACTTCTTCTTCGACTACTACTTACAATCCCGATCCCCAACCCAAAGGCCTTATAACACTTCGCTCGTAAGCGACGGCATCTCTATACCAATGTCTTCCATAGAATTGCGACAGATCATATCCTGGTCAAAGATCTGACCAGCAGAAACGCGGTCTCTGACTTGGTTGCTTGAACAAATCGTAACGTATCGTCGTTGTGCGCACGTACTCGAGAGAAACTTATAATATTGATAGTACTGGCACAGTGCGTGGGATTTGGTACTCTGCATTCTTTTCACCCCTCCGATACTAAGCTACATGTCAGTACTTGAAGAGCCGGGGTCGCTGTAGCTTTACGGAAAGGAGCCTCTTCGGCTGCAGTAGAGTATTGCTACCTGACTTGCTCTGCATAAAGGCGGCAGGTTTGGTTGCAATCGGCGTTACAGCATCATTCTGACGAAACGCATGTGGCTAATACTCGTTCACGAAGCTCTATATGACGACGACTCGAAACTCTCGAATTGAGGGATTATGGACAGGCGGTGACACTTTTGTTGGTGGAATTGTTTCGAAAATGGGCGCTACTTGCATCAGGAGACGGAGCCAAAGCACTCACTTGGAGGTCAAATGCACACCACCACAGACGATTATTAGTGCAGCGAATCGTGCGTATACTGATGCCGCGCCGTAATCAAACTCTCGGACCTGCTGTTCGTAGCTAGCAAGATATACTGATTCCCGTAAATGCATCATGTTGCACATCTTCAACGGGGCATTCGCAGGGTAGTTTCTTTGGTTTGCTACAGTAGAAATGTTTACATATTCATAAGCGCGAAGAGCCTTCCATGGATGCCTCATACTAAATTTTTGTATTTGACAGCAACTCAAAACCAACCCGTATATCAGGTCACCCAGACTCTTCAAATTCTGAATCTTGCCGCATTTCAAAGCAATCCGCTTCAAGAACATGTATTTCCAAACGTACTTTCCCACATAATACGTATGCATCCAGTACTTAGTCGCTTCGACTTGACTATGGTTACACCTCGTTATGTTTTCTCTGTCGGTCCGCATGGACCTGTTCTGAAACCGGACCAGGTGTGCGGCTCGAAGCAGGTCCGTTCCTAGTCCAAGAAGTTCTCTCAAGAGTTGCACCGTTCAAAGACAGAACGACGGCATCACTGCGAGGGCTCAATTACTATCAGTAGTGTAGTAGATGCCCCTTGGAGGTCATCCTCCAATTTGGCATTGATAGTCAAGGCACGTGACAGACCACGGTGGCAGCGAAACGAAACGTGAGTCCGGAGGAGAATCCGGGCGTGCTTTTCTTGTCCACCCACTGACCTTTCAGCGGTCTTGCATGTTCGTAAACCACTGGCGTACAATCCAAGGCTGGCCCAGATGTTCTGTAATGATTTTGCGACATAGTCCGATGGTTCGAGAATCGACACGCACCCGATACAGTATGTGCGTCCGCATCCGACTGCTTGAGTCCTGTCTCATCCGAATGCAGTGTGCAAGATGATCTCGCCATGGTTACTGCTACATATCTACCCTGCACATCAGGTATCGAATCCATGTATTCCCCGTATGGTATCTACGCCACCACCCCAAGCAGCTCATCGATGTCCCGCCCGTCTTGAAATGAAAAGCTTTACAACCGCAAGTAATCGAACCTACTTTGAACAGACATTTCAAGTATGTCGTCGACAAGGCCAGTTATCGACCCCGAATCAGCCGTAAATCTAATCACCGGTCGTGGTGGTTGATGTAGTGATCCAAGCAGTGTCGATCGACTATACCAAACTGGATAGCCAAAGAAGTTGTGGGACCTGCGGCCGCGCTACGCACACGAGACACCTCCGCATCTTTATATACGAGCGGGCAACCGAGCCTGTATAAATTACTGCTTGCCGAACGCAGTATCTTAGGAGCATCTCCACCCCTTCGCTAACGTCCCCAGATATCTTTCACGGGTTTACTTTCCACAATGGTCGCAACTGCACAGGCGAAAGTGTCGACCGTTGATGTGCTCATCGTTGGGGCGGGCCCAGCAGGGCTTATGGCAGCCAATGCTCTTGCCAGCGCTGGTGTTTCTGTTCGCATTGTTGATAAGAAGTAAGTATCTCGTTGATTAGATTGGTCTCGATAATAATATTCATCTCCATCCAGGCCGGAAAAGGTTGCGACTGGTCAGGCAGACGGTATTCAACCTAGAACCATCGAAGTCTTTCAGGTAATTATCCATCGTAGGACAACTACATAGCGCTAAAATGTTCGACATAGAGCTACGGTCTCGCGCAGCGATTGATTGATGAGGGTAACCACATTTTCTACTCTGCATTCTATGATCCTACTCCGGAGGGAGGCATTGCGGTACGTCTATATTCTATATTCAGGCTCACGTGAATGTTTTCCTAATTTCTTTATTTTCCGCGGTGACAGCGCTCTGGACGAGCATGTCGAGTATCGAGGGACAAGACGAAGGTGGATATTTCAGACTCCCGGTACACCTTCTCTGTAAGGCTTCCTTTAGCACTGAGGCCAACGTGAATGCTGACATATTGGCGGAAAGATCACCTTGCATCAAGGCGGCATTGAGAGCATTTTTATTGATTCCATGGCCAAGGAGGGTGTTTACGTAGAGCGCCCCGTACAGCCTGCCGCTCTCTCGTTAAGCGAGGATGAGCATGACCTCGAGGATCCGGAGAGCCATCCAGTAAAGGTAAGCACGATCGATCTGCTTATTCCTTTTCACAATTTAATCATTTTGCTTAGGTCGTCCTGCACAAACTGGATGCCCTGGGCGAAGCAGAAAGCGAGATCGTACGCGCGAAATATTTGCTTGGTTCAGATGGTCAGTTGCCTTATTGACACCCACGCCTTTTAGCATGCTTATGAAATTGCCAGGTGCTCATTCATGGGTCAGGAAGGAGCTTGGCATCACTATGGACGGCGAACAGACCAGTCAGTAATTCTGACGTCACAATTAGCGATATTCTTTACATTCAAGGTGTTAGGCTATGTTTGGGGTGTTGTGGACACCGTTCCTATTACCAACTTCCCGGATGTTCGGAACAGGTGTCTTATTCACTCGCTGGAAGGATCGATGATGGTCATCCCTCGAGAAGGCGACGTTGTGCGCTTCTACTCTCAACTGTCTGACGAGGATGCCCAGGAGGTGATAAACGTGAAAGGCCGCGTTGATCTGACCAAATGGAGCCCAGAGAAGTTGCTTGAGGTACGTTCGTCGTCGCATGTCAGAGTTGTGATGCTCTTGCCAACCCCATGGTAGATTGCAACGAAGCAGCTGCATCCGTACGAAGTGAGCTTCCCAAAGGACAAGTTGAGCTGGTGGACATTGTACATAAGTATGTTTCCCGGTTTTCTTAGCATTCAAACTCTTGACTCAATTGTTCCAGTCGGTCAGCGTGTTGCCTCCGCTTATACCAAGAACGAACGGGTCTTCATCGCTGGTGATGCCTGTCATACGCACTCGCCGAAGGCCGGGCAGGGTATGAATGCCAGCATGAACGATACTCACAATCTTGGTACGTTTAAAATCTTGACGGGAGAAAATGGCTGACATGGCCGCGTTTGGAAAGCATGGAAAATTGCATATGTCCTTAGGGGCTGGGCCGAGCGCAGCTTGCTTCAGACTGTGCGTATTGCCCTTCATTCACTCTGCTCCTTACTGATTTGTCTTGCAGTACGAATTTGAACGGCGAAAGTATGCGCAGGACCTCATTGACTTCGATAGGAAATGGTCCAAGCTATTCTCAGGCAAACCTCGTACCGAGCAGAACCAAGATGGTGTATCTCACGAAGAAATGATGAAGTGAGGAGTTGTTCTATCCGGGGATACTGTTCACTGATATTTTCAACGAAGAGCGTATGAAATATTCAATGGGTTCGCCTCAGGGAGTGGCATTAGGTACACGCCATCCCCTATTGTCGATGCAAGATTCCAAGATGTTGCTGGAAAGTTGGTCATCGGGATGCGCATGCCATCGCAGGTAGTCATCCGATTAGCGGACGGCCGTCCATATGATATCCAAGAACTCCTACCTTCGGATACTCGTTTCAAGGTTCTCCTTTTCACCGGTGACCTCACTGATGAAGGTCAAAAGGCAAGATTCGAAACGTTCGTAGCAGAGGTGACCGGGAAATCTGGTTTCTTAACGCGATATGGCCAGAGGAGTGAGGAAAGTGCTTTCTGGGGCGAGGTGTTTGAGGTCTTGTCCATCATGATCGGATCGAAAGATACGTCGGAAATAACCAGCGTTCCGGAAGTCGTGCGGCCGCACTGGTCAAAGTACGTCTCGATATCATTGATCTAGCACTCGTTTGGGTATTATGGGCTTACTCGTTCTCTTTTAGGGTTTTCGTCGACGATGAGAGTATCGCTGGTACTGAAGGTGGTAAAACGTATAGCTCATTCGGGCTTTCGCCAGATGGTGTCGTCGTGATTGTCCGTCCTGATGGATATATCGGTACTGTGGTTCCTCTAGACGCGCCCGAAGCTCTAAACGAGTACTTTGCGGGCTTCTTGAAACCTGGTCCTGTTGCGTGATTTCTTGCCTCCGCCCCGATCTAGTACCCATCTTATCATCATCTCACTCGTCAAATGTTATAAAATTAATGTATATTCGCTCTTCTTCTGCTTTTATAGAAATTGGGATGTATTTTCGGGTTTTCACTAATGTCGGTCAAATGTCGGTCAAATGTTATATGTATGGTTGCAGTTGAGAATGTCTTGGTTGGGAAATGGAGCCTCGTTTCTGAATAACTGCGATCTGATATAACTGATTCTGCAATTATTGCTCATAATTTTGGAAAAGAATGCCTGAGTCGTGGACTACATGTAATGACTGTTTGGAATTCGGACATCTGATACACTTACTTGGTGAACTATGCAGATGCTTGTAATATGCAATTCCTCCCCTTGGCCTTGGGGTGGGCCCTCACTTTGCATCCGCCTGCCTGTTCCTTTCCGCAAATTTCAATCCTACGGTCAAGAGCGAAATGGACGCTCTCTGCTTGATTTAATTCAAGGTTACAACCAGCGTGATACCGGTGTGCGTGAGTGATAACAAGCTCACCCAGCATGCTGGATGTACAACTCGAAATCGGGTCAGTGTTGTTGGAAATGTTGGTGTTGGAGGTCTCCGAAGGAGACTCTGGAAAAGACATAGAATTGCAGTGAGCGAAAAAATAGACTGTTTGTCGACAAAAATGCAAAGTCAGCGCATATGATAACACATTAATTTGACCAAGAAGCAAACAGTAAACGTCTAATATAAGTAATGCATCCGATTCCAAGTCCGAGAGCGTGTCACCAATTTCTCACTCGCAAATACAGAAAATTACTTTATTTGGAAGGATGGTGTAGATTCCCACCGAGTCTCCAACGTTTCCTTTCCCCTCCTACCTAGAAAGACTAAGAACAACATACGCTCAACCCGGTCGAACCGACCTTGTGCTGTATAAGGTGAGCTTCTCTTAGTCCAATGGTCTGCTTTACTCACTTAATGTTATGAAGCCAGTAAGGGATCTGCCAATGCAAACGTTACTCAAAGATGTGGAGGATGTATTTGGTGCCGTAAAACATCCGATGGTGGTATATTTGGTGGAGATGGCACGGGGGTACAGTGAGTAACTCTGCGAAATCCGTTTGACCAGTGCCGCTGAGCTGACTTGCCACAGACCCATTCGTATTCAGAAAGACCCCAGACCTCATATCAAGATCATATTTGGCTTTGACTTATACAGGCACTAAACATGAAGAGCAAGTCACTGGTGGGGACCTGTGGGCCGAGATTATCGAGGTATTTAAAAGAGTTAGACCGTCCTTCTGATTATGCTAACAGATACGTGTAGATTACCGCACCAGATCACATGCTGAGGACAAGGACTGCACCAACAGACAAGAAACCAGTTATCGCAAAGCTCAGCAGCTTCTCCGAGCTGGCTTTCCTCCAGGAGCTATCATCGCAAAAGTCTAAGCATAACCATGTCATTCGCCTGTTCGATACGGTCCAGTTGAGTGGTCCCGAGGGACCATTGGCCATTCTCGAAAGTGGAAACTATCTTGCTGCGATTAGGAAAATGAGCGAAGATCTATCGGTGCAAATGAGCCGCCAGCTTATCGAAGGTGTTGCCTTCCTCCACAGGCAGAATATCGCACACTTGGATATCAGGCCTCGGTTTCTATAATTTCAAGGACAAAAGGTTTTGCATTACCGACTTCGAACTTTCCATGCGCTGCGGTGATGCAGAGGAGCTGGTTGAAATGTCTTACGGAACCCCGGACTGGAGCGCTCCAGAAATAGTTCTCGATGAGTGGAAGCCGATACGTGCGTTCAGTCCCGTAAGGGCAGACCTATGGTCCTGCAGGGAGGTCCTTCAGTACATTTTGGAGAGAGCTGAGGTTGTCAGCAAAGAAGGGATAAGTTCGGACTTGCAGAAACTCATTGAGAAGCTTATGGACAGCAACTCGAGACGCAGGCCTTGTTACATGAGGTGATGGATGGAGAATCTGTGTCCTGGACTTTTGGACAGCTAATCCTCAAAACGGAACGCAGTGATGACAAAGTTTAGGTTAGGAGATGATGCTATGTTTTAACCAGCTGAAAAGGTCTTATGCGGATGCCCCCGAAGCGAATGCGGATGCCATACATATGTTAATCAACCCTCGTATCCCACTAGATTCCTGCCTTGAAATGCCTCTCCTTTCTCCGGACAACGAGGTTACCATAATAGAGATTGCATTCTTGGTGGTTAGCTGTGTATATGCAGATCGTACAATGTTTGAAATATCAAAATCTTGGCAACATATTGGTTGCATGTGATCCTACGAGTCTATCTCCATATTGGAACCCTAGTATACGTTACCCTATGTAATAAATCGTGATCGGAGTAGAGGCGTGCAACTTGGTCTCTCGGAGTAGCTTTCTAGTAGTGTATTTCTATCCAGGTTCTGTCGATGAGCTGGCACTCAGAGCCTTCTTTTTCCGTGCACACATGCACAAACGGATATTTGGTAGTATCTCCCACGACATGCTGGGGTGTTCATGAAAAAAATAGCCTTCTCCTGGTAAAATCGGTCTCATGACTCGTTTACCAATCCGTACTTTCCGCGGCGGGCCCTTCATGATGAACAATTGCCTGGATTCTCGATGAGATTATGCCGAATCGTTCAGTTTTAACCGTATCTCTCGGGTCTCGTAAACGAGCAATCACAGGGTTTCTTGTGCGCTAATATCGACATCCGTGATTTTTCCTTCGTGAGAGAAGTTAACTTCGGTCCGCCTGCGTCACCAGGTCTGCACCTCACTACTTTGAAGTTGAAGTAGAGGATGCAGTTACTAGGCCTTTTACTTTCCGCTCTCGTTTTCGTCATCTTCTCTCTCTGTGCTCTCCCTCTGAACGGAGCAGACATATCTTCGGTGCCCTTGCTGGAGTCTCAGGGAATCTCGTACACAGACGGAGGGTCTCAGAAGCCTTTTGAGAGTATTATCGCCAGTCATGGATATCAACTGGCACGTATTCGAGTGTGGACGGCGGGGACGTATACCCAGGATTATGCAATCAATCTGGCTCGGCGGGCAAAGACTGCTGGGATGAAGATTCTGGTGGACTTGCATTACAGTGATACATGTGCGTTTGGTTTATAATCACGTCCTTTGTATCCCACAGCGGTACTAATTCACGACTAGGGCCGATCCCGGTAAGCAAGCCATCCCGTCGTCCTGGCCGACGGACCTTGATGGTCTGAATACCAGAATCTACGAGTCAGTGGTCAACTTCTTCATCGAATCATATTTCTCACCGACTCCAACAGGTACACGAGAGACCTCCTCAACGCCTTTAATAGTGCAGGTGTCCCGATTGACTACATCCAAATTGGAAACGAGATCAATGACGGACTTCTGTGGCCTACAGGCCGAATCAGCCAGAACGGCTTCCATCCAGCTTCCGAGTTGCTTCACTCCGCTATCTCTGGGGTAAAGGCTGCATCATCTTCAGTAAAAACAGTCATACATATTGCGAACGGCTGGGATGAAGGAGGTGTCGATTGGTTCTTTAACGGGATCTTCGTTCCTGGTGCTCTGTTAACTAGTGATGTCGACATCTTCGGATTCTCTTTTTACCCGTTTTACGGCACGGGGGCAACATTTGACAATCTGCGGTCTTCGCTCAACTCTGTCGTCTCGAAGTACAACAAGGTTCAATGTTCTTGAATTTATCTAGGCAGAGCTAGTAACTGACTCGCCTTGCAGGACATACTGATCGCGGAGACAGATTGGCCCGACTCGTGTTCGTCCGTGAGCCTGTCAGAACCGAGCATTCCGGTGTCCCCAGCTGGTCAGCAGCAATGGGTGAGGAGCATAGAGCGTATACTCTCTGGCCTTTCTGGTGGTCATGGTTTGGGTGTTGTCTACTGGGAGCCGGGCTGGATCGGGAACGCTGGATTGGGAAGTGCATGTGGTGTACGTTCCTCTAGTATCATCTATTCCCGTGAGACTCGATGCTGAAATGAGCTTGAATACTAGGACGCTTTGCTTGTTCAGAGCAACGGAGCATCACGTTCCTCTATTGATCTGTTCTGAGCTTCGATTTGCAGATGTTATTGCTTCCTGCCAGAAGGTACAATATACGTGCTATCGATTGTCTTTCCATTTCACAGTTGGCAAAATAATGAATGTGTCAAACATCATGGGGTAACAGGGTGGGAGGAGGGCGAATGGCTGAGGAAAAAAGCAAGCGATCGTGACAGGGGTCATAAATTGGTGGTATATGTACCCGTTAACAATAATGACCGATAAAAAGATGCAACGGAGGGTGATTGATTAATGTACAGGGAAGTAAGGCAGCATGCTTGGCTGGTACTCCTACGACCTGGAATGTCTGTACTCCGGTGGAGGCTCGTCGTTGTTACCATATCCATGTCCAAGGTGCGAGATAGGCACCAAAGTTAGCGTCGTCGGCGTATCGCGCGATCCATGCTCTTGGGGGATAGTAATGCTCATCGGTGAAAGAGTAGTCCCTTGTGGACTACAAGGTAGATCGTCTTGAGGAGAGCAGAGGTTCACCCGATTCCATCCTTGTGAAAAGGTGTAACGCTCCAGAGAGGACGTTAATCCGCCCGGAGATGAGACCCGCAATGGTGCAGCGGATCCTTGAGGCATGAGTGTCGTTGGGTCCACGACAACGTATAATGTCTCGTGCATGGGCTGGCTGTCGACTGAAGGCGGATACAATGGATCCTGAGCTCTGACTTCACTATCCGGAGTGCAGGGACGTTTCGTTCCTGGCGAAGAGAGAGATGATTCGTCTGATTGTGAATTCGCAAGGACTCGGTTTGCGAAGAATGGTGTCGGAGTGGCTTTGGGATCACCCATGAGTCAGTAAAATTAGCCTTGAAGAAAAAAAACTCAAAGATAATTACTTGATCGCGAGTCCTGCGAGACGACCATGCGCCTTCGCCGGCGAAGGCACAAGAGGAGAGCAATTAGGAGAATAAGGGCAAGGACACCACCGACTATCCCGCCTATGATGGGTCCCAAATTCCCCCGCGGTTCGGGCTCATTGGAAACGAAGACAGACTCTGTTGCAGGATCCGCGGACTCTGTAACTAGCACTGTTACTGTTTCGGAAGTATCATCGTCGCTCGCAGATGATAGAAGAACAGGGTCTGGATTGGAGATCGATGAAGGGGGACTCGAATGCGTACTGAGTGTTGAGGAGCTTGTGATTACATTGGTCGATACTTCGGTCTCTGCATGACTCGTGCCGGACTGGGATAAGGTGGTCGTGACTAAAAGTGAACTAGTGGTCACGCTGGTATCCGGAGTCGCACTGGGAACGGTACTAGTCGACGTCGAGCTGGCAGTTGGTTGCGAGGTTGAAGTGGGAGTAACAGGGGGAGGACTCGAAGTTGACTCAGGCTCGGGGGGACTTGGTTCGTCCGGTTGGTCATACCCTCCACGCCATCCGCCCCCGCCGTAGCCCCCTCGCCCGCCTCCATTCCAGGACATCTAGATGCCAGCAGCAGGAGCTGTTGTAGTGGTGACCTGCAGCAAACCGAGCACCAGACGACAGCGAAGAAGTGACGGTGCTTCAGAGCGCACATCGAGGACCACAAGAGACAAAAGACATTTTTTCATCAGGTTACGCCGAATGGGGATAACTGAATTCTTTGTAAGACCTCTGATCAATTGCTCCCACGTCCTGAATCGACCTCATCTTGTCCCTTGGATGAGCTTGGTCCATCTACGCGACCACGAGGACCACGAGTAACTGTGTGAGCACTGAGCAGAGTCCCATATATGATTGCTCATACCTCGCGCTCTTGTCAGCTAGTTTGAGATAGATAGGAAAGGTATCATGAACGAACACTCAATCACTCGTCAAAGACTTGGCCCATCAAGGACACTAATCAGAGCCAGCTACCATTGATTTCTACATCGTCTGTATTATTCTGAATCGGGATGTATTTCCGAACGGCTGCCCGCTTTGTCCGGTGTCGTCGTCTATGTGCCTGTGTTCGGGTGCAGTCAAGCTTATAGCGCCGACCTCGATTGATCCGCGAACGATCGATCCACAACACAGCAAGCATTCATTCGTCGAGTAAGGACTATAACCGTACACATAGGCGTGGCTGAAGAAATGTGACGGGAGGAAAAGATATCCCACCCACGGAGATCCGAGTCGGAAACATTCCTCACGCGTATCACCTGGACGCCATGCAATTGGAATGCCGATGGGAAGATACAGAGTATCAGCTAGTATAAAAAGTGAGAAAGAAAATCCCAGTCTTGTGTGCCCAGAGTCTGTTGTGGAAGGTGGGTACTAGGTAGGTAGCAGTGACGATATTCAGCGGCACGAATATTTCGGGATCAGGCACGTGACTTTATACGATCAAGAATGAACATCATGAGGCTCGGGAAAACATCCCACCGCTTCACCTCCAGGTTGCTTTGTTTGAGCCAGGACAAGTCAGACAGACAAATGTACTCGACGGCCGGCATTCCTCGTGTCGTCCTCGATGCCGTAATTAGCGTTTTGATCTCTTCCATGAAGCCGTTGCCCCTCGAGTCCGCCGCCTCGGAGGAAAACTCTGTTACACAGATAAACGATCGTGGCATCGAGAGACGAACATTTTGGAGCATGTGCCTGGTTCATCCATCGTGGACTGATCTCGCCCGGGGCGGTCTTTGGTATAGAGTCATTATTCGGGCGAGCGATGTTGCTATGCTTGAGCCTTCCCTGACAGCAGCAAACTGCCTACGTATCCGGGAACTCGCACTTATAGACGTTGGATCGGAAGACACGTCTTATATCGCGAAATTCGTGGACATTGTTTTCCAGTCTAGTAATCTACGCAAGCTGTACTTGGACCTGGACCTGGAAGTCGAGAATCCCTCGAAGGAGCCAGGTTTCTCGGAACTCCTACAGCACCTGCTCCGTTGTTCGCAGTTGGAGAGCCTCTGGTCGGTTGGCGAAGTGGAAGTGCATTATCAGGAAGCTATTCTAACGATATCATCTTTACCATGTCTCAAGACTTTGGTTTTGTACGCAATATCTCCGGATGAGCGTTTGGTTACTGGACCGCTGCCGGGAGTGAACCCTCCGAAGAGCTTGACGTCCGTCGCAGTCTTAACATTCGTTGGTTGGGAGAATTTATCCTGGTTCGTACGCCCTCGAGATGATTATCACATTGAGGACCTAGCGATATCAATAGAGGATCCAGAACAGTTAGAGGAGGATCAAGATCCAGTGGACCATCTTTACCAGTGTTTGCTTTTTCTCCGGACGCTACACCTTTCAACAGACTTGGCCTGCAGGGAAGCGGAAATTGACGTCCACAACGAATGCCTGGGTCCTTTACTAGCCAAAGGGTGCAATCTTCGGCATTTCACTCTGACAGCGTCCATGCTGCGAACCCCGAATCTACAGCTTCCCCACACCGTAAACACTTTTCATCTCCATCATGTTGTTGGCCTCGGAAAATATCTTTCGGGAGACTTGGACTTATCGAGGCAAGATAACGACCAAAACATTGCCGCCACGATTTCAATGACCAAGGTCACGTCCCCTCCCAAAACGCCGACCAGCCTCTTGGGGAAGTGTATTTTGTCGTTCACCGGTGATGGACAAGACATTGACGATGGCGTTCGTTTCCGACTTCAAAACGAGTTATTTGCGGCGACGTACACGGTCTGCCGGAATACCGGAGTGACTTTGGTTTTCGAGACGTATGCATCTCCGGTCTTCGGCACTTTTATTGAAACTGGTCCCTTTGTGACATGATGTTTCTTCGCTCGGAAGAAGGGGTACTGTTAACAGTCCGGTTTACCTGGTATGTCCCCGGTCCCATTTTGCTTGGTTCAATGTGGTGACGAAGATTTCTTTCTTGTTTATTGTAAACTTCAATAGATCCTTCGTTGATAACTCCGCTGTACCATTCAGTTTACTTTAGCTGGCTGTCTGTTGGTCTGGGCGTCCGGGCAATTCTTTGGTGAGGTATAGCGGTAGACGTTCTAGTCGCGGCGCATCGACTATGATGGTCACTGCTCCCTGAAGAATTCAGTCGAGAGCGATATACTGTACCTTTTGTGGATAAGATGAGGGTGGGTGCATCGACCCTAGTCCATTGTCACGCAAACGAACAGCGACCATCCATAGCTTCGATCGTTCATATCTTACCTTCATAGATCAAAAGAGAAACGGAAACTTACGTACGAGTTGGTAAACCACTAGAAAGTATGCTTGTTCCCGGACATCGCACTTTCGCCCTTGGTTAGTGGTGTAGGTAATGACCTCGATTCGGCGATAATGTCCATCATCAGTCGTGGATTGAGCTCATCTGAATTATGGTGTAGGGGTCTATCTCAACTGAAGATGACAATATAATCTACAATACAAGTAACCTACAAGACAATACAGATTTCCGCACATACAACAGATTGGGTAACAAAGTACGAGACGACACAGTGTGATGAACTAAGTCGTACTGCTCGTCGGCGGATCCTTACCGGTATCATGAGAAGGACCGGCAGTTCCACAGCTATGCTCGAGCTCTTCTTCCTCTCTTCGGAGTCGGCTGATAGCAGCTTCAAGCGCACGTCTTCTTCGCTCTTCACGTGAGTCGTTGAGAGGAGTAGAAGGAACTGTGCCACCTAAGATGTATGATTGCGCTTCTGATTCGATCTCCGGTGCAAATATTGAAGGGGATGAGGATCCAGAGGGCGAGTATACGGCGCCTGAGCCAAGCAAGGAGTGTGCGCCTTCGCGCTGTGATCGTTCAAAGTCCACTACGTCCTTGTTTATTTGTGAATTGAGTGCCTTGAACTGTTACTTTGTTAATCCTTCGTCCAAGCCGGCTCCCAAACGGGGAGAGATGGACTCACGTTGTTGTCGTGATCTCCCCAGACATTATGTGCAAGCTCGTGGCAGAGGACGCGTCGGACGTCGGAGTAGAGTCGGAATCCGTCGTATGCATCGGTGCGAAGGCGTAGCTTGATTGCTTCGCCTCGATTTACGTTTAGACCAAGGAGATTCGGATGTTCATGGGGTGCAAGCTCTGTAAGCGTTCCAATAGAGAACCTATGTTTCTGAGTATACTCCAGTAAGGGAAATTTCTAAATTGACCCGGGTAGAAACTTGAAGCTCACCTGCAAGACATGTTGAATAGCAGGGTCCGATGAGAGCTTCTGCAGAAGCGAAAGAGCAGTATCCGGACGTGGAAGGTGTGCGAGAGGGACGAGGTTGTGAAATCTGTAGCTGAGAGAGGAAGCAGACGAAACGCCCGAAGACCGAGGCTGACATTCAAGAAGAAAAATGTTAAGTATGTCCTGAAGAAGTGAACACCAGAGTGATGGGAACTCGCCTTCGGCAAGTTCATCATTCTCCTCTTTGCCAATATCTCCTCCCTCTTGCGTTTCTCATTCTCCGCCAGTTGCATCCCTCCAATCTCATCAGCCTTCGGCCCAACAAGCTGCACCTTCATCCCATCCTTCAGTCCTGCTTGTCCAAGCGTCGTTTCCTCCGACAGGACATTCGGCTTCTTGCCCTTGTACAGAAGTTTCTGGAGAGATGGAGGAACGTTCGTGAGCTCCTCTAGCTGTTCGTGTAACTCGGCGAGCGTGCTGTCCGCTGGAAGGCTGAGAGGATGAGCTTCGCCGCGGTAAGTAACAGTCAGGTTCATGGCTGTCGTGAATGAATGAGGAGGAAGAGTGGTGATGGACGAACGCGAACGCGCAGTAGGCTGCAGTAGGCTGCTCAGTCAGCGAGAAGCCGATGTATCGGATTCTCGGCACGGGATTTTCATTTGATCAACGGTCACATGATCGGTGTCATTTCTTTATTCTTTAAATTTCTTCTCTCTCATCTCCCCGTATCCAGAACATATCTGAATCAGTATTTATTATTGAATGGTGCACACCTCTCAATTTCGTGATAATTCATGCTTTCACATATGCTCACTTTTGCGATTGGAATGTCTTCTCCATCATCACTTAGGTTGCGTGGCCACTTAACCAGGGCCGAATGAGGCGAGGACAAACCTGATTATACGAATTGATTGCAGCAGAGAAATCACCAGTAACGCCTTCATAGGCGGCTAGAGCACAGATTTTCCTGGCTATTCGGGACTGCAGAAAAGAGTTCTACGTTACAAACGCGATGCCGGTATTTATTAACGGGCCCCGTTTCCCGAGGCATCTTGCTCGCACTATCGTACTGAGTCGTGAGTGCACTACAAAGTCCCAAAACTTCATAAATATGCAGTTGATGCCTGGCTTCTCAGCAACCCATCGTAACCACGTCGTACGGACCATCATGATCTGATATATTTCCTTCAATGACGTTGGAGACACTGCCTGTGGAGCATAGCTCAGAGTCGTTATCCTGGCCTTTATCATTCCACTTTTAGCAACTGTTTTGCAGGGATGTCACAATCCAGTGCTTACCTGGACAAGCTACCCAATCGCCGGAATCCTGGATATGTATCTCTCCCTGGGGATGCACAAAGCCCAGGAACCTTCCAGGTATGATTGGCACGAGGTCCTCCTTGTTATTCACATGAGTGATGTCCGGGACGTTCGCATCGACGTAATCCGCAAACTCTTGATTACCAACACGTGGCATGCCGTAGCCAACGAACTTGAAGCTCGTGCCCGAAGGAAGGTGTAAGGGAAGGAATACGGAGTCAAGAAGCGCTTGAGCAGCTCCTAATGAATGCCCGACTATTGTTACGCTTGCGTCAGAATGAGAAGAAAGAGTGGATTGGACAGCCTTTAGTACATCCGGAGCCACACTATGAGGGGAGAGAGGAGATATGAGCTGTGCGCGAATGCAGAAGGTTCAAGATGGTGCTCACCGAGCATGTGAGTCTGCGAAGCCATTGTGGACTTTGATCGACGAGTCGATTCCTGGGAACAAATTCTCATCAAGTTTTCTCGGGAAGAAATCGGCATCAGTGGCTAGTGGAATTCTGATCATAGATGCAGCAGTGAAGACAGATTCTGGCGAGAATGAACCAAGAATAGACAAACATTTTCTCCGGGTCTGTGCCCTGATGTGCGACGACGACGCTGTTGAGTGTCGGATCGAATCCTACATACCCTATAAGTGTATAGATGGGATAGTTAGCTTTGAAAAGCTCGGAATCTTGTTACCATATCTAGAAGCACTTACAGAACTGATTTATTACACCATCACCACCAGACGCCGTAGGCTGAAACCCAGGGTTTGCATCGCAATTAGCTAAATTAACTAATGATCAACATCATCCTGATGTACAAGACCGAAATTACCGCACATCCGCAAGTCCAGCTACGAGTTGCCTCAGGTCGACAGTAGGCTGCACTAGCAAAGAAGGAAAATGGCTTGAATGAACCTATTTGTTCGGTCGGCAAGGTCGTGAATCCTCGACGTTTTGGTAACTGCACTCTTTTGGATCGCAGATTCAGGACTATGTACGGCTGGCGTGTGTATAGGCGTGGCGTGGATCGTAGTGAAGGCGGACAGAAGCAACAAAAGACATGAGAATTGGGCCATAGCGAAGACCAGTGAAAGGACGAAAGACTATGGCTAACAGAATTAATACCCTGGTCGCAGACCGCCGTTAACAATGGAAGAACACGAGGTTAAGGAAAGCTATGAAGTGCGCCGCCTGGGATACCGAACGATCTACATCGTGGAAAGCCTCATCTTAAATACCCAGGTGAGAGAACCAGTCTATTTCCAAATTCGAACATGAGAGAACCGGGTAGACAAGGACACTTTGACATAGTTAGCTGAGATTGATTTACAGATGAGGCGCCCTGTGATTAGTTTGCAACGGTAGCAAGCGCACCAGAAAGCGCGCGATGCGAAAAAAAAAACAGACATCAGATCCAGAGTCATTTCGGAAACGCGTAGTTAGGATACAGAACACCTTTGCTATTCGTTTGAAGTCGCATCATACGCAATCGATGTCCGAAGAGACTCGGGATGAGAAACAACGCGGTACCAAATACGTACTTTCAGGATCCTATCCTAGATCCCATGGCTGTGACCGAGGCCGTCGATAACTTCTTCCCCCACGAGTGCATCAGTTGGCGCCGATCGTTACTGAGTCTGTGGTTAGCTCTTGAGTCAGTTGCTGGTTCCACAGCAGCACCTGAAGCACGAATCCAAGTTGATGGTTGAGCACGACGGTGGCCGCAGTCATAGTTTCGTTTCAACGGCGTACAAACGACGACCCGCTTTGATGAGCAAGACGATCCTGGTTATTCCGCATTGTACAAATCGGAGAGACATGATCAGCTCTCCGTGTGATGAATATCGTTAGGTCTCAGGGATCATACTATCCAGGCATAGAGTGATGAGTTTCAGAAGGGCAGGTACGATCGAGTGAAGTAAATCCAGCATCTGTGCGAAAGGTAGCACACGAGACGAAACTGGATAACGGAATGATACGACTGGCGCTCTCCATCGAGTGAAAGACATTGTTTCTCACGATAAAAAGCTAAATAACGAAGATAAGTGCATGTACAACGGTCAGCCAATCACTTCAAAGGGCTAGAGCTCGTCCCGGACACGATTTTCATCCCCGCCACCAAACGTTTCCACCGGCAAGGTCGGGATGAAGACCGTCTCTCTACTGTTCATCTCCACCTGGGTGACATGCGATACATCTACGCCTTGTGAAATCGGGGTAATGATGTTTTCCCGAGACAAGGTCGGAGTCCCAGTTGTTACGGAAAATGGCACGTCCATCACAATCTGACCCGCTTCATCTGTTATCGGCATCCTTGTTTCGTTCGACTTCGGCAACCCCTGGTTCTCCGGCTTCTTTTTCTCTGGCACCCCTGGTACGCTGGCATGTGGTCCGTCACCCATCATACCAGGATAGCCTTGTTTCCCATGGAAATTCTTCGCACTCCCATCCCGTATGGCTGCCTCAAAATCAATTAAGTCTGCAAAACCTCCATGTGCGAGTTTCAACATCTCCATCTCCTGCTGTTCCTTAATTTCAACTTCTTTCGGGTCTGGGGTGAACTCCTCTGCAGCTGCCTTGGCGTTTAGCACGTCGATGCTGGCGATGCCATCAAGGAGAGAATCGAAGAAAGTGGAGAGGGAGTCGAGTTTCAAGAGACCTTTAGAATAATGAGTCATGTGGCGGAATCTGAACCAGAAGACGACAGGCCTTTGTACTGCACGGGTAACTGCTCTCCGGCTGGATAGATGAGCACTTTCGACTCGCCTTCCTCACCGGCTTCGAATCCCAATTTCACGGAGCTCTTCCCGCGCCAGTCACGGTGAGAGAAAAACTCGATATCGCCGCCATACTTGTTTGCTAGGACTGACCAGAGGAGAGGCAACTTGTTCATCCTCTTCATTAGGAGCGCTCTGTGCTTCCCCACAATCTGCGAGACGGTCAGCAAACTTATTCGACTCATTTCTAAGGTAACAAGGGACCACAAAAGTGTAAAGGATACGTACAGCACTGTCATTGATCTGACCAATATCCTCAATGTAACGAATTATTTTGATTTTATCGGGGATTCCCCGTTGTGCAAAATAGTATAGCTCGCTCGCCGAGGCCTGGGGCCCGTCAAACTTGAAGTCGACTGGTTCCATGTATTCTCCTCGTGGAAATAACTGCAAGTAGATCAGTATACGCAAGTAACATGATCTCAGATCCGCCTTGAAATTTCGATTCACCTTTACGGTCGGTAGCTTTGACACCTTGAGGTCTGAACACAAGCGCTTATTCCCCGGTGCTTCGCAATCCACAGCATACATCGACATAAACGGATACAGGCCGAGCGCGGCTTTGATGTATTCCGGCACCAATAGTTCGCAACGCTGTTTCATGGAATCAATCAACGCCAAAAAAAAAGATAAGTGACAAAGACTCACACCACAGTTGGGTGATACGAATGCCACTGCAAACGACATCTGAACATCGAGATAGTCAATCCAATATTTATGTAAAAGGAGATGGGAACGGAATACTCACCCTCTCTTTCATGGCAGACTTGAATTCATCCCGCCCAATCATCTTCACGAGTGAATCTTCAGGGAAGAGTATAGCGGAGACGATATTCTGCGATAGCACCACCGCGAGTACAAGTAGACGTGTAAATATCCGGCCCTTCAGATCACAAAACATGCTTGACAGTGTCAAAGAAGCACAGATGCAGCCAACGAAGAGCGGTGAGGGTGGATTCCCAAGAAGCCTTGGCCAGGTCAGTACTTATAGGTAGTCCAATAGGTACAACTATCTGTTCACTAGACGGTAGCATACGTGGAGGACAAAGATCGAGTCTATTTCCGCCATATCTCCCACAAGTGCTCAATGAGACGTAGTTCTGGGTGCGGTCCCGAACGTTCGTTCGACCGTGGGCACGGAAAGATAAAATAGCTCTGTGCTCTGCGGGACCGAGTCAATGGAACTGATAGCTGTGGGCTCAGCTCGTGAAGTTGACCTCTGACGACGCGTGCGTGTGTGCATTCTCAAAACACAAAATAAAGAAGAGTAGGAGTGGGAGTAGGCAACGGAGCGCTGAACTCAAGCTCTTTATCATCGACGCAAGGAAAGCTAGAGCTAGATGCCAAGAGGCGGAAGCCGAGTTCGCTGCTCCCGTCGAGGTCGAGGATCGAGGATCAGTGTGGTGCAGAGAAATGCAGAGCAGAAGTACTCAAGTAGGAACGCCGATCTCCGCTCACGTTGAACTCTTACGTCAAGTAATTACGTATGCGCATTATATTATATTCCCGGATTTTGCCCATCCATCATGAGAATTATGCATTATGGGATTATCCATTTTGAGAAATAGACCAAGAAAAAACAATGAGTAAGAAAAGCAGGCGAAGGAAGGTAGTGAAGTGCGAAGAAATACAAATCTCAATCGCGTCTCACGAAAGCACGTGCTACAGTGCCGAGTGACGTGATGTCACGCGCGTGTGACTCCTCCTGTACGCGATAACGCGTCTGCGACCAAGTGACACGACACAAGTCTCATCTTCAAGCACCGACCCTATACGCCAGTCATGACACCTCCAAGAATCCAGCTATCCACTTCCGGGGCACCCATTCCATCATGCGAGGGCGGTCCACAGCTCATGCCGTTCCACATCGCGTACTCTGGTCCTGCTCCCATAACCACATTCTTTCGCGTACAAGAGCTAAAAGACGATTCTCCAATATCTGAGTCGACTCGAGAGGCCTCTGACGCTCCTCCAGGCAACAATGGAATCGGAAGTGATGATGTAGGAGACGGGAGTGGTTCTGTGAATAATGGAATAGAGGTGTCGAAGCCGAAGCCGAAGCCGAAGCCGAAAGTAGGGTTGGGAAAACGACTGGTTGCTGCTTTCCGCGGACGGCGCGTCGTCGGAGTTGAGGTGCCGCTACCCGAAGGATATGCAGGTGTTGTGTTGCGCTCTAGCGTCGGAAAGAAGCCTGCCAATAGCTCGAGAGAGGAAGACGGAATGAATGGAAGGTCAAACCTCCGACGAAAACTGTCGAAGCGCGGGAATCGGCGAACGAGACCTATCGAACTCAATGACGAGGACGAAGCGACATTGGACACGATGGAACTCGATAACGAGGATATTGCCCTTCATTCTGCTGAAGACGGAAGGGAGATTAAAACATTGCAGGCGACGCAGACGTTCCAATCCATTGTTGTATGGAACCCGGATTTTGCTGTGGATGAAGGACAGGATGAGTATATACGAGCTCTTAGGGAATGGACCACTATGGCTGCAGAGGTGGTTTCCATACCATTGTTACCTGACTCTCTGATATTGATGAGGGTTCTACAGGTCCATCGTATGGAAGACTAGTTCACTTCCATTTGCGTCCTTTACATATCTACAATCTTTTTTTTGTTCAGCTTGGAGGAATGACCACACCACTCATCTCATTGTTCATCAATTGCTTGACGCATCGGACCTACTTTACGTTGCTATCTCCTTCATCAAGACTTGCGATTGTATTGCTGGATATGCAGGATGACAGTGGAATAAACAAAATAAAGTAGAAAACAGGAAACCAATTGACATCAAGTTAAAGCTCGTCCTTAACATGCTCCTCTGCCTCAGTATTCGCCTGCTTTGACGGCTCCGCTTCTGGCTCCCGTTCGGGCGTGTCCTCCTCGACATCAACCTCCTCATCAATGACCTCCGCCTCCGCCTCCACCTCCACCTGGTTCCGGTTCAGACTCCGGTTCCGGTTCCGGCACTGGCTCTGGTTCCGATTCCTGTTCCTGTTCCAGTTCCAGTTCTGGCTCTGGCTCTGGCTCGACCTCGGGTGTAGGCTCATCTGCGGGTGTTTCTGTTACCGCTTCTGCTTGAGTCTCCGTGGCTGCTGCAGTAGGGGTCGCAGAGGAATTTGGTACATCCAACACAACCTGACCCGCCTCATCCGTCATCGGCATCTTGATCTTCTTCGAAGAACTTGAACTCGAGCTAGTCTCTTCCTTCTTCGCCTTCTCAGAGTTCTCACCCTTCGGCTGTGGTGCTCCACCCATCATACCAGGATATCCGTGTTTACCATGATAGTCTTTCGCGCTTCCTTCTTTCACTGCCTGCTCGAAGTCGATCATGTTTGCAAAGCCACCATGCGCGAGTTTGAGCATTTCTGCTTCTTGCTGACGTTGGATCTCGAGCTCTTCTGGGTCGGGGACGAACTCTTCTGCAGCCGCTGCTGCGTTCAGCTCTTCGAGGTTGGCTGTACCGTCAAGGAGAGAATCGAAGAATTTGGAGAGGGAATCATGTTTCAGGATTCCTGTGGGAAGACGGTATTTGAGCGTACTCTTAGATTCATACTCCGGAAGTAAGCACAGACCTTGAAATTGTACAGGTTTTGTCTCTCCAGCAGTATAAATAAGCACCTTCGACTCGCCATCTTCTCCCGCTTCAAAACCCATTTTCACCGAGCTTTTCCCGCGTCGGTCACGATGCGAGAAGAATTCGATGTCATCGCCGTATTTGTTCGCGAGGACAGACCATAGTAGTGGCATTTTATTCTTCTTCTTCATTAACAGTGCCCGGTGTCTCTTCAAAATCTAATGAGTAAAAGTTAGCTCGACGCAAAGGCTGATGGAGGGAATGGACCCAACCTTTTTGTCGTTTATCGTCTTATCCAAATCCTCGAACTGGTGGATTTTCTTGATTTTGTTTGGAATACCACGCTGGGCAAAGTAGTAAAACTCGCTAGCAGAACGCTGTGGGCCGGCGAACTCAATCGGATTTAGCTGCTTCCCTCGTGGGAAGAGCTGTGGATAATGTATTACAACAAGACTTGAAATGATCAGGTCTGGTCCGCACCTTGACGGTTGGAAAGCCTTGTACACCCTGGTTGGCACATAACCGTTTGTTTGGCGCTGCATCACAATCCACAGCATAAAAAGGTACAAGTGGGTGGAGACCAAGCGCTGCCTTGCTGTATTCTGGTACCATCCGTTGGCAATGCTAAAGTCCAATAAATGAGCATGAGCAAGGCACGCTGTGCTAGAGACGCTTACACCACACCAAGGCGCAACGAACGCGACGACAGACGTCATCTAAGTAAAACGAATCGATTGAACATACGTTATACAGGAGACACTTTGAACGCACGTTTTCCTTGAGAATATCTTTGAATTCCTTTTGTCCGATCATCTTCACCTGGGAGTTCTTAGGGAAGAGTGCGGCAGAAGCGATGTTTGGCGCGAGGGCCAGAGATAGGACCAGAAGCTGCGGAAGCACCATGTTGATGCTGTTGAGCTATGAGCACCAAAGGAAAGAGAGAGATGGGTGGGGAAGAAAGAATATTGCGAAACGTGTCAAGTAGGATTACTTATAGGTGGTTCCATGGGACGCGTCGATCCCACGGTAACTGAATACGTGGAAGTTGGACATGCACCTTATTTCACTTCCTCTTTCGCAACTCTCCCACGGACGCGTTTCCATCTCGGCTCTATGTTCTGATGCCCCAAATAACCGTGAGCATCGTACTGTTATCGTGCGAATGGGCACGTCGAGTGTACATCAAGCTTCTCCGAGAGATCTCGTCCTTCGGCGCACGGTCCACGGTTTACTACAGAGGGGTACATACCAAAAGTCATTGCGATCGCGTTGGATACTGTCCAAATTAGGTAACCTTCCAACATGATTGCTGGCTGAGTGCTCTCTGATAACCTACAATATCTATAGTTTTGTCTCGGAGAAGGCTCACTTAAAAACTAGAATTCTCTATGCAAATTTTTCTCATAGTTTTGGTTACGAAAAGAAAGGATATCAGAGATGCTTGAGGATGATCCTCTCGTTATGGTAGTCACATCGATCGCAGTGACTTTTGGTACCCTCTGTAGCTCTCGAAAGTCGCAAATCATGAATATTACTCACTTGGCGAGCTCCCGTTACCAGGTGTGCTTGCTACTCTGGTTCTTATCCTGCATAACACTCAGCCCGTTACTTGCATATGTAAGACGCGGACCGGAGCAATCGCAGATTGGACGAAATACAAGTAAACAGCAGTCCTGACCGTCTTCAGTCCGTTCAAATCTCGCAATGTCGGCTTCTTACGTGCAACGCCAGAATGGAGGCGAAGGCAACCAGCGAGGTTTCTGTTTCGAACTCGCCGAAGTAAGCTAGAGATTACTTGCTCTCGAAGAAAGCCATTCTTCTTGATTGACGTTTCCTTCCCGTCCATCTAGACCAGCATAGTGACGAATGTCTATCGGCGAAGTAGCCGTCTCTCCAAAGACTAATTCTTCTGCAGAAAGCCGTTACGAATCAACATCTCTACTTAATAGAGACGGATACGATACTGACCTGAGTGGTAGATTATCGGGATGCGACCAAAGACAAATCCGACGAGTTTCTGATTCTTTTATGATTATCCTACAGGTCGTCTTACTGCTAGCTATTACAGTTATGGTGTCTCTAAGGAACCTAAAAACGCAGCTCAGCTCCAACTCGTACTATCCGCGAACGAATAAAATTGGGACGCTATTTCCCCGAATTTGAGACTCTTCCAGCTATTCCAGGGACGATATTCAGTAGGGCGGCGACCGATCAATACCGTGCGGTGCACATCTACAGTAGGCGCGAATAGCACCGTTGTTTTTCAAATCCACTTGGTGTGGAATTCAAACGTTAGCTTCTGGAGAACTCGCCATAGTGTTCACCAGGTGGCACTTTATTGCTAGTAAGCCGGTGTATTTAGCCAGGCTTATACTTCGCGATCGATAACCCGTTAAGCGTGATCCGGATGGTGGAAGCGGATCAGAGACTGTGTTGCTTTCCTTCGGACTTGATGAAAGACATCACGTCACCCTGGTCCGTCCAATCTGATACGATACTTGCTTTATGTCTATTGCGAGGAAACCATTCGGGGGAATCGCACACGGAGGCAATTATGTTTTTGCTGGCCAGATTCAAAGTCAGTAGTCGTTTTTCAGGGATAACCTGGTTCCATTTCATCGGGGCACGCGGGAGAACAAACTGACTGGACTACGCGCATGGCGTAGGAACAAGAGATGGGACGGATGAAAAGATCCAAAGGGCGAATAGAAACCGCCGTGTGTGTGATGGCATCATCCCTTATATGATTGTGCTGCTATTTCTGAGTCAAAGTCGCCCAGTCCTAATTGCTGTCGTGCCCGTCCAAAGTCCGAAATCACCTTTCTTGCTTTCTTCCCTCTGTTTGCCTAACGCATGGACTTTTCCTGGGACAGACTCGGGATGCGGACGGATATGAAAAACATGTGGTATCGGGTAATGCATAATGATTTCAGGTCAATTATGCAATGTGAGAATTTGTTTACCAGGTGGATTCCCTGTCCCCCGGGACAATTTTGAACGTAAAACACACGTTCAAGGCAGTTTCTTCGAGCATACATCTATACTGACGATGGCTTTTCAAGTATAAAACAGGAGGGGTACCGAAAAATCTATTTGACTCTTGAGAGCAACAAGATATTCAAGGTACAGAAAATGAATGACCTGAGTCCTGGTGGCACGCGAGATTCGCCAGTCCAAGTCGAAGGTCCAGAAACGCGGCCTGAAGCCCAGGGTTCGAACCACTGGGCCCAGTTCCGAATGCACGTCACTCGCAGCGTCGCAGATAAGATTATTATATCATTGTTTTGCGCATCTGAACCGTTCAGAAGAAACAAAGTACTCTTAGAGCCACTTGATAAATACAGTATAAGTGTCCCACGACTGGCATAATGCATGAGCAAAATCCGGGAAACGACGTGCATTACGAGAATTTCTACTGTACACTGTTTCTGCACGTCCGAACAGAAGAAACAAAGTACTCAAAGAGGCCTCCCACGGCAGCCATAATGCATTTCTCTCAAGATGCATGGGGGGCAAAGTTCCCAATCGACTAATATAAAGAGAATTTCTACTATACAGATATCCTGCCTGTATTCCACCGTCGCAAGAAGTATCACCGCCCAAACGAAAATGTTGAATATTCTCTTCGCTGTTACAATCCCTGTGCTCGCCGTCCTGGCGCAGGTTGTACCAACCGAGCCAGCCCCGGGCAATGTCTACAACCAAGGGTCGGAGTGTAACATTGAGTGGGAAACTGATCCTACTGGTCAATGGACGGAGATGAACATCGAATTGATGACTGGTTCCAATGATGATATGGTCAACCTCACAAGTATGTGCCTGGTCTTGTATACTTCCTGATCGATACTCATTCATTTGCGTTCATCCCATAGCCGTTGCGACTGTTGACGGAACAAAAGAGTCGTCCTACAGCTATACCTGTCCTGAGGTACTTCTCTCCCCTTTCTCACATATACCGACTAGACATTTCTGACCTCCCCTTCTTTACGCAATTCGCGGCATCGTCCCATAGGTCTCACCAAACTCCGCGATATACTTCTACCAATTCTCCAGCCCAGCAGCGCCTGGAGAGTTGACATGGACGGGGCGTTTCGCCATCGCAGACGAAGACGGTAACACGACGCCACCACCAGAAGAAGCGGACGGTGTCGAATTCGGTACAGGCAAAATATCAGCCCGTAGTTCGTCCAGTTCAGGCGGTCCAGAGCCTTCCTCCAGCAGTTCTTAAGATAAGATGTACTTGACTTGAGATATATTAGTTATTAGCTAATGGAGTAATATGATATAATCCACGCACGTAATTGATTGACGTAAGCGTCCACTGTGACAGGAGGAGCGAATAACTTGAGCATCGTAACTTCCAGCAATTCTTTCGATGCTAGAGAGTTGAATTCAGTGACCGTTGCCCGCCCCTCCCCTACTCCTACTCTTCCTTACTTCATGTTTCGAGAACGCAAGGTACACCGCCGTCCGTCATCACCTCCCTCAAACCGTGTATCCTTGACCCTGATCACAGTTCGAACTGCTCTACGCCGCCATGAGTCTTGTCATCCAAGCGGAAATCGGGTGTAACAGATTATGAGTTGGTGTTCGCCCGAGTACGCGCGGGAGCTTGATGGTTGGCGGAGTGGGTAGAGCTCAGCGGGAGGTGTCAGCGTGTCAGGTGCTCTCGTCTAACGACGGCTCTAAGGAAGGACAAAGCCGAGCGGCTCGGAGGGAACGATGCTGTACGGTCTGCGAGGGGATCTGCACCGATATAGCGAATGCCCTTGTCCACGCCCTCGTCCGCCATGGTGAGCGTACGAGTACGATGAAGAGATAGATACTGATTCAAGTGGAAAGCTCGCTAAAGCCTTGCTCCTGTCGATTGTCGATAGCAAGACTTGCTTTAGACCAAGATCATCTTGAAGTCTGAGAAGGAAGCACAGGAACTGAAGGCCGGGAGGAAGGGAAAGTGATTGCCCCTGACGCGTGCCCTTCACACCCTGCAGCTTTTCTCAGTGAGCAAGTTGCAGGATGTAAACGGCACGCTGCAAGGTCTGCTACCTCGACTTCCGGTACACTCCCGCATGCGGCATTGATGCACCGTAACGCGATCCGGCAGTGGATAAAGAATCGAGCTCGCTGGCGTCCTCCGAGTCGACAATCGATCCTGAAGATGACATACTGGTCGTACTCGCTGTACTGATCGTTTGAGCACGCAGGGCTGTTCCGCGCACCAGTATCCATTCCATAAAGACAGGTAGATGACTTTGTGCTTTCCTCGTCTCATTCTTTCCCTCTTTCCCCTTTTCCTTCTTCCCCTTCCAGCCACCCATCACCTCGTCACCTACCCTTTTGTTTTTTTTTCAGAATGCATGGGTTGATATACGTACCAGGGATGCGTGATAGTCTCCTCGTGCTTATTCAGCCGTTTCGCCAGATCGTCCCAGTATTTCCGCTTCTCGGCGAAATAACGGGCGCCGTTGCTACCGGGTTCACAAATCGACTCGGCGTTTTTCGTCGCTGTACGGGCTCTCCTTTAGATATTCATCCTGTCTATCGGCCATGAAACAACCACGGTTGATCTTCCAGATCTTAAGCGTTAGAACAAGAATCGGATACACGAGAGAACAATTGCGCTGCTGTAGCGTGCGCTACGATCTTGCGCAGGCAGCATTCACTACGGAGTAGGATCAGTGCATTGTCAGGTCGCTTGATGCAATCCTCACCAACTATGCTTTGGTCTTCACCTCGTCCCCGCGAGTGTGACACCCTGCACATGCGGGTTAGAAGGCAAAGTCAAAGGCACAGACATCTGATGAAATGCCGTACAACGCCGGAAGACAAGCGGGAGTGATCGTTGAGTCGAACGATGCAGGACCTGCTTGTGCCGTTAGGTTCTGCTTCAAGGCAATGTCAAGTAGATGTGCAAAGGACAAGCCGACGTGCAAAGGGATTCTCAACTCAAGAAGGGAAGAATGTTTGCTACTCTGTTCGAAGGAACACACACTCAATGCTATTGTGGGAAGGTTCAAATGGCCCTGAGGCTCCGTCGTAGGTAGGAAGAAACGAGCGTGAAGATCGAATACCCGCCCATCTCTTCATGCACACCCGCCTGCCTTGCTGACCTGTAAAGATGTTCTCGGATCACGAACCCTTCCAATTTGCATACTGGAACTCGGAATGATAGCCAGTCGCCCGTAAGGGGGCGATTTGGATGCATTTATTCCATGCGAAGCAAGAAATTGGTTGATAATATTAACATCGCAGCGTAGTAAATCGAACGGTGCTCTATATGTCTCAAGAGTCGAGACTGCCTCGACCTTTTCATTCTATTTCGACGCATACTGAATCTGGGATATCTGCCATGTCAGCACATCTGCGCTGGTGGATGACTCAAAAGCTGTGCACGAAGTGATATTTTTGTTACCAATATATGAATTGAATGATCGGAAGTTTATCAGCGCTGATCATGCCAAGACAAAGTCAGTTTCTACCACCCAATCGATATCGTCCTCTCGTTCCCCCTCCATTCTCTATGTACGCGTATGTTACACGGCACCGGTCTCCCCGGCTTGTGAAAAGCTGGCTCGTGCCTATCGATAAATAGATTAAGACAATACTAAAAGAAGAGCGCGGGTAGGCGTCGTTCCCCAGGGTGGCGGTTGATCATCAATCTTGATTCCAGCACAGGTATGCGGAGGAACAAGCTGACCGGACTGATCAAGAAACACGATGCGCGCGGTATGTATGGACGAGCGATGGGACGGACGCAGAGATGCCATGGGGCGAGTAGAAAGCGCCGTGCGTGTGATGGCGGCTGCTATTTAAATCTCCCAGCCAGCCAGCCCTAAGTGCTGTCCCGCCCGTCCAAAGTCCGAAATCGCCTTTTTGCTTTCGTCCCTCCATCTGTCCTTCCTTTTCGCGCCCGTCAAAAGGTGCAATAGTCGTTCCTTTTCTAATCGCTTGCATAAAAAGGTGCAGTATTGTCTTGCATTGGTCGATTGGTCTTTGATTACCCCCGCGTGCTGACAGGTTCCGTTATTGCGGTTATTTCTCCGTTTTTTTCTTCCCATTTCATTTCACTTCCTTCGCTTGCTTTTCTTCCTCGTCATCGTCATCGTCTTCCTCGTCTTCTAGGTCGAGTTTTGGCGTATTTATACCCTACCTGTATTCCCACCACCACCGCAGCAACTGCAAATGTCGAAAAAAGCCATTCTCTTCGCGGTTACGGTCCCGGTGCTCGCCGTCCTGGCGCAGGTCACGCCGTCCGAGCCAGCCCCGGGCAATGTTTACAACCAAGGGTCGACGTGCAATGTTCAGTGGGAGACTGATCCCACTGGTCGGTGGACGGAGATGAACATCGAATTGATGACTGGTTCCATAGTGACATGGTTCACCTTACGAGTACGTGCCTGGGATTTGTATAGTTCCTGACCTAGTTCCTGATCGACACTCACTCACTTCCCCTTCCCGTACCCATAGCCATTGCGACTGTTGACGGGACTCAACAATCCTCCTTCAGCTATCCCTGCCCTTCGGTATCATCATTCCCCTCACTCACTCACTCACTCACTCACCAAAACGCCTAACCGCTTTTGTTCACTCAGGTCTCCCCAAACTCCGCAATATACTTCTACCAGTTCTCCAGCCCAGCAGCGCCAGAGGACCTAACATGGACAGGCCGCTTCGCAATCGCAGACGCAGACGGTAACACCACTCCACCTCCAGACGAAGCCGACGGCGTCCAATTCGGTACAGGAGCACTGGAGGACCCTAGTTCGGCCTCTCCGGCGCCTTCGTACCTTGGCGGTGGAGCAGTTGACGCCAGTACCGGCGCAGCGGGACCGTCATCAGCATCGGGGGGAGCTTCTACGGGTGGGGAAACTACCGCCCAGTCTGGCGCTCCTAACTCTCCGACGGGCGCGTTGACGGCTACGGGTTCGTTGACGAGGAACACCGGGCCGACGCGTTTGGTCGACTCGGACGAGGCCTCTGAATCCGGGAGCGCAGCTGCAACCGGAACTGGAACTGGAACAGAGTCGGGTTCTACAGCGATTGCGCAGGGATCAGCAAGCGCCGCTTCCGCTCTCGTGCATGATCTCAAGTCTCGCAGCTTGAAAGCGCTGACGGGGCTCGTCGGCATAGCTGTCATATTCGCGACTATGTTCTGACATTCTTGGCTTTGAGCTTGTTCAGCGCTCTGTTTCCTCCTCCTCCTCCTCCTCCTCCTGATCTTGTCTCCCTTCTGTCTTGAGAATGCGAGGTATACCCACCTTGCGACATCGCTTCCCCCACCCAACCCGTATTCCCTCCTGTCGCATATAGACATACAAGCATACACGCCTACCCGTTCATTTTGGCCATTCCTTGCACCATTGCATCTTTGCATACGCATCACGACCTCTGCCACGAACTTGCCGTCTTCCCACGGTTTGCGCATGTCTTCTCTCGTTCCATGGGTCTCTTGTGAACTTTGTTCTTGGGTGAACGCTGTCCTTGTCTCTAGTGTAGTCTTCGTTTTATCCTGTTGCTAATACATATAGTTTCCGCTGCATAGTGAGAAATGAGCAATGGCCTGACGTGTCTGATCCAATGCTGAAGAGCCTGACTTATAGTTAAGGAACATAGATACAAACGCAAGTCTAGGTGCGTAAAGAGTAATTGTACATAAGAGTGTATCAGCAAGGAGCGAAGTCGCCGAGCATGAAATGTATGGGTGAGATGTAGCCGGGGCGAAGTCGAATCGTCGAATCGCCCCGTCAAACTATACAAGGACCAAAGATCACGCACGATCCCGTTATGCACTTGTCGTATTGCTGTTTGCTATGAAGGCGTCACACACCAGCGTGTCATGAAGTTTCGTCGGGTCTCTTGTCAAGTATCCCCTGTCAATTCCTTCATGATACGACCTGAACCACGAAATATATATGCACTTTCAATCTAAGGGTAACGAAAGGGCTCACCAAACTCTCGCCGTGTCACCAGATAGTTCTGATTTCTCGATCTTGTAGCTCCAGAACTGACCAAACAAAAACTCTAAGCAATATTAACGTAGAACAAACAGGGTGACTCACCATCCAACCTCCGCCCATTGAATATGCCCTCTTTTGAGCGTCCGCCCACTTCCTCAAGAACGTATCGCTGGCGTCAAACTGCGTTGCCAGAGACCACTCCCCAAAGATTAACGGTGTGTTGCCCATATTTGCATCGTCCTGGATACGCTGAAGATCTGAGTGGTCAACGGTATCAACTCAGCTGTTCACTAGGAAGAGAGCGAGCCAGGCACTCACTGCAGATACTTTTCAAATACGCCTCTTCATTTGCGTCGGCTACTCCACCGAACCTGAGAGTCATATTTAGCCAAATCCAAACGGAGCTCGTGGACGAGGACGAACGAGTAATAGAGATGATTGTCGTAAGCCTGCGGACCCAAAGCCGCATCCGCGGGGTTAGGTGGATTGTTGTTTTGCCAGTTGATGTCCATGAACCTAGTTAGCAGAATGAGTCAATGGGACTAGATTTCTTTGACTAATAATAAGGGGAGAAACCCACGTCGTAACCAATGGTTCCTTGTTTGGACAGTCACCATCAAGGATGGATCCAAAACCGTACTGACCTGCAAGCTCTACGAGCATGGGTACAGCATCGACAAGAGCGTTGGCCACGGCACCACCATATCTTTTACCGCTCAACAGAGCTGCAGTTGCGTTTGAAGTGTTGGATACGAGACTTTCAAGGAGTTCCTGGGGAGAGCTGGAGTCCAAGTGAATGATACCAAACAAAGTCTCGACGGCGCGAACAACTTTCACGAAGTTCTTCTGGACTTTTCAGGACGAAGAACAATATCAAAATTCTTCGGCGAACGATAGGATATTCGATTGAATGACTCACAGTCCCCATATCCTGGAGTTTGCGACGCATCCATGATTGGCTCATTGACTGCTTGGAGCGCGACGGTGCTTCCAAAATCGGGATCGAGATGAGCCAACGCGGTCATGACAGCAGTCCACACCAAAGCGCGATGATAGTTATAGTCAGTCTGTCAGACGGTCACTTAGAATTCCTTGGCGGTTAGAAATGGCGCAACATACGTAGAATTCGACGTCCGCTGTGCATCTTCCGACAGTATTAGACTAGGATGACGCCAGAGAAACGGTGATCTAGAACATACCTTCCGGTGAACTGCTGATTTGGTGTTTGAACACCTGGCGGGGCATGATGGTCCAGCATCACCTTAATCCCTGCTGCTTTCAGCTGCCTGAGTCCACGTTTCTAAGTGATAGTTCAGATATCCGTGGTTCATCACTATCCGAGATCGTACCAGTTGCTTTATACCACCGCGGGGATAGAACTCTTTCGAACGATCGACCAATGGTTCGACAAGCCAATAACCAAGCTTCAATGACAAACTAAGCCGACAAGAAGAGGACAAGTAGAGAGGCGCTTACAGGAATCCGAACGGTGTTTATGCCCCACGATTTCAAGTTATTCACGTCGTCCTGTGTGAACCAAGTTGACCTGACCATAGAGAGTGTCAACCAGTCATTCGGCAATCGGCAAAATCTTAAGGAACCACTAACCAGTGCTTGTCGAAAATAGCGTCAACAGTGTGCGGGTAGGCTTTAGCGAGAGCACTGTGTGACACTTCAGATAGAGTATTGCGGATGTAACCTATTCCACGCACAATTCCGAAGCTATGCAAGTAGAGCAGTCATCGCATGACTCCCCACCCATTTCTTCCCATTCTTGAGGAAGCATCCATGGCTATACGTATATATTGAGCTTAGTGAAGCATATTGAAAGGGCCATTCCGCACCTCTAGGACGAGCCACGAACCTAAAGGGAAGAATATCAGGCCAGGAAAATACAGGACAGTTAACGTCAACATGAGTGCCACTGACCGAGATTGACGCCGTACACCTTGTTCGGCAGCCCCGCTAATACAACAGGTATGACGTTGAAGACCAGCAGGAATGACAGAGCACAAAGGTTTCCGATAGTTAGTTCCATGTTGACCCAGTGTGTCGGAAGAGACTGGGTGAGCAAAGAGCGGTGGTGTAGAGCAAGTGAGAGTTCCAGGTTAAGTTCATACAGATGGAGACTAGCAGGTCCTTTTATAGGTAATTTATAGTCGCTGTCAGCGTGCTCGACCGGGGCAAGTAACAATGCGATTGGAATGCATGGAAGCTTGAATGAAGCGAATACTTTAAAGCAATCGATCCACAATGAGTATATCGGTCCAGCAGTCTTAATCCCGCAGAGGAACGGCATCCACGTCGTGACGGTTCAGAAGGCCATATCAGCTGGCACGCCGGGTGGACCGCACGGCGATGAGGAAGAAGAGATATACCAGCAATACATGGTACGTCGAATCCAGACTCTAGCGCAGAATGGAAGATCCGCTGAGAGTGCAGCGGGTTGGTTGAACGGATGAACACGTCCGAAAGGATAGATTACTTCTTGGTTCTGACACGCAGGGGAACGGGATACATTCTTCGTTTGTACGGGATGAGTCTGCAGCAGGACGCATTACGCGAGTCGGGGCGGGAAATTGAAGTTGTGGTACAGGTGCTGGCATGTCATGGGTAGGATGAAAGAGCAGAAAATAGTTGCATGAATGCCACGTGAGCACATCCTCGGCCCGAAGTCGAGGACCGGAATTGCCCTCTCCCCAATACCACAGATATTCTACAACACATAAACACTCCTGAAAGCAGTAGAGCAGAGGACCCCTCTAAATCCCGATTGATACCTGAGTCAAATTATCCGGATTTTTCGGGCCCTAGTGGGTCCGTTTTATCCGGATTACCTCAGGCCTTCTCATCTCACACCACAAAATTAACCAGAAAATGCCCCAGCCCTTCAAGCAAATTTCTGCCCAGCTTATCCGGATTCCTCGGGCCTTGAGTCTCAGATGCCACCCGGATTATCCGGAAAAGCCTCTGGCATCAGCCGGGATTTAGAGTCCAGAGGGTTCGAACATGCCATGTCATCAATCCAATTTCGGCCTGATAAACACAGCGGGAGCCAACTTTGAAAATTCTCTTATGCTGAAAATTATGAACATGCCGGGACATCGCTTCTCTTGAGGCATCGTTATCGTCGTGGCTCGTCTCATATGACTGTTGGACCTAGGAGTACACTGTGCGTTCTCACTGTCTGGCTGGACATCATGATGACGAGGCAAGCTATATAGTAACCCACGTTATTAGTGTCTTTACCCAGGAGTCCCAAGAACTTTCTGCCAGGTCGGCGTTCCCGCTTTCGCCCAGCGAGTTACATCAATCGCATCGCAATCATCTGTTTCGGTTGGCCAAGTCTATAAGCGCCACGGTATAGCGAAGTATACAGATCAGGAGCTTTCAAGCAACGGATCGAGCATGGTTCATTGCTGCGGTCTGCGAGTGCAGTGTGCACCGACAGCAAAGAATGGATCACGTGATTGTAGGGTCAGAAGTCACTGGTCAGTTCAGCACGTAATAATTGCTGCCAACCTTCTCTGTTAGGATGAAATTGTGGATCTTTATGATGTTTCGTGTATCACCACTGTCGGCGCCCTTCAACAAGATCTACAAAGAGAACCCAGCATTGTTCCCGCCTACCAAAATAGTTGCAAGTTTCCTCAAGTCGTTTAAGGTGAGTTGACGATTTACGAATAATAGTCCGTTATGCGCTCATAGCGCTATTAAAACGAAGCAAAAACTAGAAAACCCCCGGAAGATGCTCCGCTTGTTCACCAAGCAGTGAACGAGCAGATGAAAAAGCTCGACAGTCGTGATAAGATCGAGAAGAATTTGGAGCGGATGAGTTGAGCATGGAGTTTGTACACCTTTTTTTGGTTGGGTTAGACATGTCTGGTGAGTCATTCAGCGGAATCGGTTTGATCAGCGGTTGTCGAGCTGATTACTGTAGCCTGGTCGGGTACAGACAACTAGACAACTCCTTCCGCCCAGTTCACTCCGCACAAAGCAGCTCCGGGACGCAAGAATTGGTTGATGGTTTCTTGAAGACATTTGAAGCGAAGCTTAAAGCATATCTCACCCGTCCGTCATGGGACGACTTCTGGAAAATCCCTCACGTCTGATGGCAATGTGATTGCACGCTATATCAATGAACTCCGAATTGCACGAATTGCAAACAACCCTGTGCTGCTTACATGGTCTCAGGGGAGACATTGTCGATCCAATAATCATCAACAGCTTATTCAAGAAGACATCGAGCCTGTGGATATTTCAGCAACTGAAACAGACCGCTGCGACACAAATCTTGAACCTGCGGCGACTGAATCGCCGCCATAATCTCTCCGATTCCGCGCATGAGGTCGTATATCTCAGATACAACAGTCCTTCTCGAGACTGTGGCACGTAGCAGAGCCGACGCATTCATTTGTCGAGATAACTCTTCGAGGTCCGGTAAAAAGAGCTCCTAGAGGAATGTCAAGTCGTTCTCTTTCGAGTTGCAATGAAGAAACGCCTCGAATGACGACGGCAAGTGTCTTAAACGCGGTCTGGATGACGTCCTCCTCCGTGCTTTCCGCCTCCCGAATGATATGGAATGCCTGCCCCACAAAGATAGACAAGGATTTCTCCGCATTCTTTAAAGGCAACTTGGATATATACGCCGTAGCTTTGAGACCCGATGTCACTACACTCCCGTTGGACGAGTAGAGCATGTTCCCGATGACGCTCACCATAGGCGGCAGGCGTGCTGTGACTCCGCATCTCTGAGGTCTATTCGACCTCGACGATATGCAGTATTGAAGAGACCTGGCCTGAAAGTGACGATGTCACGAATCTATGTGAAGCCATTAGTCGTAGAGCAAAGACTACCTATCGGCTTGACGTGATAAGTACCTCCATGAATTTTGAACATAGCAGTAATTGCTTGCTGAATCAGTTTTCCGTCTCAATTGTAGGGTAGAGTCACTAACTTTCTTCTGCTTCCGCTTTTGCATCGTGAGCACTTCTTGAAAGAAACGTGCGACCCGACTGATCTGCGTATACCAGAAAACAAGCCATTCCGAAGGTTTGAAATGATCCTTGGGAATTATACCAACTGTCATGCGCTGCAAGACCTGTGCATCGTCTTCGCGGACTTCGTCTCTCGCATGATAGCTTTGATCGGCTAAATTGCTAGTAGCCGACGGGGCGATATGCACTCCATCCTTCAGTGACCCCTTGACTTCCTCCATCTTCCCTGAAACCTTTTTAGACTCCCCGGGGACTACCTCCGCCGAAACATGCATCACCTCTGATATGCAGTCACCCAAACTGTTGAATGCGCCAATGTTTTCTGATTGAGTGATGTGAACCACGATTGCATGCGTTACGTAGTCAATATTACCAATCCCAAACTCCGGTGCACATTAACACAGTTCCGCGATGTGCAGGGCACAGGTGGTGTGGGGAAACTCCGAACCAAATGTTGCCGACATGTTGGTTTCCGACGGTTTCCAATGTTGGCAACACGGCTAGTTGAAAGAAAGTGCTTGGTGGAAGGTGAAAACTCAGATGGGGTATATTAATAATACTGATAGAATATATTCATTGAGACAAGAGGCAGTCGAAAGAAACTGCACGACTTCCGGGTCTCTGCACTTGATTCCGAAAGGCTCGTCGATCGCTGGAAAATTACTATATTACTGGTAGGATAATAACAACATATTCTCACGGGTTCACCAGCCAGTATTGAACGTTGCCAACGCCGCATCCTTCTCAGAGTCGCCGACGTCGGTAACTCTCTGAAATGAGTCTCCCCTCCTACACTATACCGTCACCGTCACTTCAATTTCCACCATGTATCCCATCAGCAAAAAGGCAAATTGCTTGCCTAAGCTTATGGACCTTGTAGGTCCGTACAAGAATATTAGTCCGTTTGACAGCTTATATAAGAATTGTGGATCGCCTGCGATAAGTCCACAAGAATGGTATAAGAATAACAATTCGAGTACTCACTTGCGAGGATATCATAACAATCCTACTTTTATTGTAAGTTATTGACAAGTATTATATCGCATATTGCAATATAATTCTCATTATGTTTTGAGTCTGGCAAGGGGACTAAAAGATTGGTGATTAAGTATACCTTTTCGTCAGTCTGTTAGTACTCATACAAGCACAGGAAAAGAATTGTTAGCACTAGTATGATTATGTACAAGAATATTTCCGGTATGCAACACAAAGTACTGAATTTTTACTGCGATGTGTGTATCTAATGGCACTCTGGGCATTTTTGAACAAAGAGAAAACAATTTATAAACAGGTAGTGGATGACCCATATTAAAATTACAAACTTGTCTCGAGTGAATCGGCCGAGAATTGAGCTCTGGACGAATTGGATGGTGCCCGAAGAAAGGTGGAAGGCGCATGGTGACATGAAGTTTTTACGGTGAAGTCCATTTTCCCATCTGCTATCTGAAGTAAGTTCTTTTCGCTTGCTCAAAAGGTCAGAGTGCCATTAGATATGCACATCACTGTAAATGTAATACAGTGTGATGTCATTGATTGTTTCGTACACATACCCAAGCCCCGAGTCCATGGCACAAGGCGTCGTCTCTTCCTTCTGCCACCATCTCATCTCTCCTTTTCTAGGGACACTTTCTCCGGCTAGGGCTTTTCACTCCCACCGAGGTGTATACCGTGTTGAGGAAGATGACCTCGCCTTGCTGAGTTTCTGAGAGGAATACGCTCGACCGGATTGGATGATTCTCACTGCTGCTTATTCCACTGCCACCTGTGCGGCATAGTATTCCACCACCATCATCCACGCAAACACGCGTGCTCACACTTTCCTCCCTCTACTTACAATCACTATACGGATTTGTCATGGCTGAGAGCGCATCTGGACCCTTGGCTCGGACAAATCTGTCCAGGTCAAACTAGTCTTACTAGGTAGGTCTAACTTGTTTGCCGTCTGGGTGAATGTTATCGGGTCATCAAACGTGGACCTGGTCATCCATCCCGCAACATGAACTGAATAAATGAATTCACTTCAAGAACAATCTTCTGACGAGTTATTATTACAGGTGAAGCGGCGGTTGGAAAGTCTTCCGTAGTGCCACGTTTTGTACGTCTCGACTACCTTCCGAGTTCCTCGTTGCGCTGCGTGATGGCTTACCCACAGTCACTATTCAGGTATCCAATGAGTTTCAGCCAAATAAGGAACCAACAATTGGCGCTGCGTTCCTCACCCAGAAGTGTCGTCGTCTGGAGGGATCGTGTCCTACGGTATGAAATATGGGACACGGCAGGACAGGAGCGCTTCCATTCTCTCGCCGTGAGTCATCTCAACATTTGTTTCCTACCAACCTCAAATGAAGGACTAATTCATTAACTAAACCAACCATTCGACCATTCCCATTCTTCGCAACAGCCGATGTATTACCGCAATGCACAGGCAGCAGTCGTAGTATACGACATCTTTTGTGCCTTCCGTTTCACCTCAAAAATCACCCGCTCTACCCACTGCGGAAAGTGCATCAATGCAGGCGGCCTCTTCGTCAACTACCTCACTTTCACCAAACGCACGCAGACAACTTCTTCGTTCCGCGCGTAAGGTGGGCTATATTCTCGGCGAGATACCCGTGTTTGTGTATGAATTCCAGTACCTCCGACACGAAACACATAGGTGTAGAAACGTCGGAGCTCGGTTTTCTTTCTTCCTCGCTTCCTTCTTCGAGTATGCAAAGGTGAAGCAGAGTAATATCCAAGACGAACAAAGCGCCCACGCCCGAAGGATGAAAGAGAGACGGGGATGTACGGCGGTCTTGTCACCAAAGCAGCGAGTCTCGAGAAAGCAAAGTCGCAGGTAAAGCAGCTCCAACGACAGTCCAACCCGAACATTGCCATCGCACTTGCCGGTAATAAACTTGACCTCGTACAACCAAAGTCACCTGCCACAGGTGCTGCCGGCGGTTCGGATGCTGAGGACGAGCCAGACGATGCTACCGCCACGCCAGGTGAAGATGTCGCAGCTGGCGACTCCGAGGTTCTACGAGCAGTTCCAACCGAGGAAGCACAGGCTTACGCTCAAGAAGCCGGTTTGCACTTTATCGAGACGAGTGCTAGATTTTCTCAGTCTTGGTGTTGCCTGTATCTGCTATCTAACTATCGCCCTCTGTGAGTAAATAGCAATGCAATCGAACTGTAATGGCTATTGTATATTATTGCGATAACTTTATTCTACTGCGTGAGAATTATATTGAGATTTGACCAGGATTATCGAAGCCCGCAATATACTAGTAATAATTGCATCGACCACACAATTAACCACTATAATAGGGCGACGCACAATAATTGTAAACGAACATCGAATTCGAATATAAAATGTAAGCTCTTGTGGACCTTACAATATCTGATATTCTGTTCGACACCACAAGAATTGCCGTCTCTTGTATGCTCTTACACGTGATTGTGGATTTCATTTATAAAAAGCAAGCTCTTATGGTTCTTGTGGCAAATAGTATAAATATTACTTGATTGTAAGCTAATACTATGTTTTGGCAAATTTGCTGATGCCTATGCCACCAACAATTTAGTGGTCCTCATCTCGAAAGAGCTTAGGTGTGGGGAACTACACGGCCTGCAGATCATTAGAAAGCGGTCGATCATCACATACAGTCCGTGTAGCTTGCTGCATCGACACACCCAAGCAGTGGTTCAGTTTATTGGACTCTGTGACCAATGCCTCCAACAACTCAGCCGCGAAGATCCAGGCGGCAAGTCCCGTCGGGAAATACTATTAGTAGAGTACATCCAGGACCGCTTGGTTCCTTATAAGTGCATATTCCTGTGTTTTGGGTCTCCTTGATATTCCATCTCCTACTCGATTCGTCCCCTCAGTCTATAGAAGGGATGGCGATAATCAAGACTGAGGTGAGACACTCCATACTACCCTACACCTGATAGATCTAAACATTATCACCATCTCTTCTCTAAACTGATATCATCATTATTTTCTATAGATCACTCTAAGAACGATCGATGGCACCTGTTTGCGAGCTCGTCGCAAGTACACGGCATCAAGGGGGCTGAACATTGCAATCGATGATCGGTGTCTTCAAGGATCTCATCGCGAACCCGGCGATGTCTAATGGCCGGTACAGTGTTAAAGAGAAAGGATCCTGGCCATCTCTGCTTTTATTCCCCTCCCCCGCTCCCCCCCTAGTTGCCGTTTCCCTTCTGCCACTTCGAGCTCCCCAGCACCACGTCTGACTTATGGCGTCCGCCAGCCCCATATCCGAGTCTAGTCTCGGGATCACAGTGCGTCGTATACATGTTCAACGTCCGGCATCCCATCACTAACGGTACCGCGCCCGTACAGTTCGGTTACCTATATTTCGGATTAGTGTAAGCCTTATGCTTCTTGGTTTTTTTTGAGCTATATCACCGTATTGATGACTTCTTCTAGTTTCACCTCGATGTAAGCGTCGTAATTCAACTAGGGAACAATTATGCTATGCTCATCACGTTACCAGCCTATGGGGAGTCGGTTGTCTTCAACTATACCTTTACTATGAGGTATGCAGTGGGCAGATACCCATCTCACCGCCGGAAAAATGCTAATATAACTGCGCATTTTCAAGAATTACTGGAAGTACGACCGGAATTGGCTCAAGGTCTATATCTTCGTCGCATTGGTACTTGATATTTTACATCAGTGCCTTGTCATGGATCAATCGTACTCGTACTTCGTCAAAGCGATCGCAAACCCGACTACGTTGGGTAGTTTACCGAAGTTAGTCTATTCGTCGAGCACGGAGGAATGCTGTCCTGAATTGATTCCATTACAGAAGTTCTGTTGCGACTGTTGCTGTTTCTGCCTTTCTTGCTGGGATGGTCCATTTCTTCTTTATTCGGCGCGTTTGGTATCGTGAGTAGATGATATCCCCATTCCGTTATTCTCTTCTCATACTCCATCAAAGTTAGCAACAAGAACTGGGCAATTACAGGAATTCTGGCCACTTCTGCCATTGCACAGTCTGTTATCACGTTTGTCGTCTTTGGATATATGTGCAACTTCACGAAACTGGCACAGTTACCCGCTATTAGCCATATAACAATCGGGGTGAACATCACTGTGGCCATCACGGACACACTTATTTCGGTTGTGTTGATATGGATATTATGGAGAACACGATCCGGAATCAAGAGAACCGACTCAATCATAACTCGGCTTATCATATATACTGTCAGCTCTGGTTTCATTACTTCTGTCTGGGCAATCATAGCACTCGTCAGCGCAGCAGTGGCACCCGATTCATTCCTGTACCTTTTCGCAGGTCTAATCATCCCAAACGTCAGTACTGTACCTCTGCATGCATACTTGAAGAAAGAACATACTAACTAACTCTTTCTTCAGTGCAATTCAATTGCATGCTTGCCTCGTTAGTTATTCATTCCGCATTGCAGTTCGTTCTCATCTGAGGTCCCTTGGCAGGCTAAATGTCCGATCGAGTCTCCGTGCAACTCCACTCACATCCGGGATGAGTGTGAACCTTTCGAACTTTGCCGCCGCTTCCGGCGCGTCGTCAAGTACATCTGGAGGTTCTTCGAACAAGGCACGTAAAGTAAACGTCCTATTTGTCCCTTTTTCACACTTGAATCATCTTACATCCAGGTTCCAAATCCGAAAACGTCAGAATGTCAGATTGATATTGGAGTGGCGTGTAGCTCCGTCAGTCGATTTGTGAGTGTCTGTGATTAAATATCGATTCCGTTTCTTACTGACTCCGGAGAATTTGTCACGAACTTGTAGGCCGACCAGAAAGCTGCTAGCAGTGATGTATCACTTCACACGTAGTTCAGCAATGTCCATAAAAGTTTCAGTACCATAAGGACTCACATTCTAGTATCAACACTGTTCCCGAAGTCTTATGTAAACCGTACAGGATGTTGCTTATCTTCTAATAATGAATAAAGATTGAGGTTCAAGTGTTGTGGAATCACTTCGCATGTACATGACGATGGCGACTGTGAGTAAAGTCTTTCTTTGGATGCTGCTTTCAGGCTATATGGGCCGATTTTCGGTGCAACAGCTCTTCAGCACGTCAAGATTTTCGGATGCTTTAAATAGAACTGTTTGTTTAATTTCCGGGAAAGATGATCAAAAGAATAATTCCCAACGTCTTCAACATGTTAAGATGTTTTGAATCGACTGATGCTCTCCGAATCAAATGGAAATGAGAATAATAAGAAAAACAGTCTCAAGGCGAACGCGATGTTTCTCCTTCAACAGATCTCTCCGAAAGTTAAGGCAGATGCTCCGCAGTTCCACACCTAGTCCGTTTTTTGGGGGGAGACGACTAAGATGAAGACGAACTGGGAACTGATTAATGCTCTCTAACTAGGAACAGGGAACTCTCTACATACTATCCTAATGCCCCCTGGGGTATCGGCGCCAAACTTTCAGTTACTAACAAGAAAACTACAATCTACGAAGTCCGTTGTTCTCTTTTATTCTTGCCACCTGCCATGAAAGCGTCACAGACCCTTGTATCATGAAGCTTCGTGGGTTCCTTTGTCAAGTACCCTCTTTCAATTCCTTCGCGATACGACCTGGACCACGGAATAGGTATGTGATTTCAATCTAAGGATAACAAAGGGCTCACCAAACTCTCGCCGTACCACCGGATAATTTCGATTTCTCGATCTTGTAGCTCCAGAACTGACCAAACAAGATACCCTAAGCAATCTTAACATAGAACATATGAGAGCTTTGACTCACCACCCAACCTCCGCCCATTGAATATACCCTCTTCTGAGCATCCGCCCACTTCCTCAAGAACTCATCACTGGGGTCAAACTGCGTTGCCAGAGACCACTCCCCAAAATTAACGGTGTGTTGCCCATATTTGCATTGTCCTGGACACGCCGAAGATCTGAACGGTCAACAGTATCAACTCAGCTATTCACTAAGAAGACAGCCAGTCAGGCACTCACTACAGATACTTTTCAAATACGCCTCTTCATTTGCGTCGGCTACTCCACCGAACCTGAAAGTCATACTTAGCCAAACCCAGAAGAGTTCATAGACGAGGACGAACGAGTAATAGAGATGGCTGTCGTACGCCTGCGCTCCCGATGCCGCATCAGCGGGGTTGGGTGGATTGTTGTTTTGCCATTTGATATCCATGAACCTAGTAAGCCAAAATCAATTAATGTGTGAGATACTTTCGACCACCTATCAGGGGAGAAACCCACGTCGTAACCAATGGTTCCTTATTTGGACAGTCACCATCGAGGATGGATCCAAAACCGTACTGACCTGCAAGCTCTGCGAGCATGGGTGCAGCATCGACAAGAGCCTTGCCCACGGCACCACCATAGCTTTCACCTCCCAACAGAGTTGCAGTCGCGTTTGATGTATTCGGCAAGAGCTTTTCAGTGAGTCCCTTGGGGATCCGGAGTCTGAGGGAATAATATCGAGCAGAGTCTCCACGGCGCGAACAACTTTCACGAAGTTCTTCTGAACTTTTCGGGACGAGGAACAATATCAAAATTCGTCAGCAAACTATAGGATTATTCTATTAGATGACCCACAGTTCCCATATCCTGGCGTTTTCGACGCATCCATGATCGGTTCATTGACGGCTTGGAGCGCAGCGGCACTTCCAAAATCGGGATCGATATGAGCCAATGCTGTCATGACAGCAGTCCATACCAAAGCGCGATGATAGTTATAGTCAGTCTGTCAGACAGTCACTTAGATTTTCTTGGCGGTTAGGAATGGCGCAACATACGTAGAACTGGGCGTCGGTTGTGCATCTTCCGGTAATATCAGATTATTGCTAACGAACTAGCGAACTAAAACATACCTTCCGGCGAACTGCTGATCTGGTGTTTGAACACCTGGTGCAGCATGATGGACTAGGATCACTTTAATCCCTGCTGCTTGCAGCTGCCTGAGTCCACGTTTCTAAATGATACTTCAGATATCCGCGGTTCATCACTACCCAGTATCTTACCAGTTGCTTTATACCACCACGAGGATAGTATTCTTTCGAACGATCGACCAATGGTTCGACAAGCCAATAACCAAGCTGCAATGACAAATAAGACCAATGCGAAGAGGACAGGACTAGATATTCTTACAGGAATCCGAACGGTGTTTATGCCCCACGATTTCAGGTTATTCACGTCCTCCTGCGTGAACCAAGATGACCTGATCACGGAAAGAAATCATGGAAAGTGTCAACCAGTCATCCAGTTAAGTTTGACAACACTACTAACCAGTGTTTGTCAAAAATAGCATCAACAGTGTCCGGATACGCTTTAGCGAAGGCACTATGTGGCACATCAGAGAAAATATCTAAGCAAAAGCAACCCATTCCACGCACAACTCCGAAGCTATGCAAGTAGAGCAGACATCGCACGATTCTCCACCCATGTCTTTCCATCCTTGAGGAAGCATCCATGGCTACAGTTGTATTCTGAGCTGAGCGAATCGTATTGAAAGGACCATTCCGCACCTCCAGGACGAGCCAAGAGCCTGAAAGGTAGAATATCAGGAAATTATACAGCAGTTGAGCATGTGTGCCACTGACCGAGATTGACACCATACACCTTGCTCGGAAGCCCTGCTAATACAACAGGTATGACGTTGAGGAGTAACAGGAATGGCAGAGCACAAAGCCCGATAGATAGCACCATGTTGCCCCAGTATATCGGGAGAAACTGCTGCAGGGTTCAAGGTTAAGTTGATACAGATGGAAACCAGCACGTCCTTTCATAGATGATTTCTAGTCGCCATCGGCGTGCTCAACCGGAGCAAGCAATCACACGATTCCGAGCGCACGGAAGCTTGTGTGAAGTGGATACGGTACTAAAGCAACAGCCAAGTCATCGATGCGCGGTAAGTATACCCGTGCAGTCTTAAACCCGCAGACGACCAGCATCCACACTGTGGCGTAGAATAAGTGGCACGCCGAATGAACCGCACGCCAATGAAGAAGAAAGAAATATGCCAGAAGTACATGCTTTCGGAGTATCCACGTCGAATTGCAGAGTCTAGTGCAGAAATGGAAGATCCACTCAGAGTACTAGTACGCTTCGTTGGTTGAACAGAACAGATACAGATACAGTATACACGTCCGAAAGGATAGATTACTTCTTGGTTCCGACACGCAGGAGAAGGAGACACGTTCTTCCATTTCTTTTGGACGCACAGAATGAGTCTACAGCGGGAGGTTGCGATACGTGAGTCGAGCAAGAAATGGTAGTTGTGGCACAATTGCTGCTGGCATGCCATGGGTAGAGTAGAGCGATGCACCAGGAACATTTATATGAAAGCCACGAGAGTACATACTTCGCCCAGAACAAGGATTTCAGATTTTCTCGAAATTCCGGAAAGCAGCAGAGCAGACGTGCCACGATGCAGAGTACATCCAAGAGAAGATGAGAGTAAGAGAATGGAACAAGACGCGTATTATATACAACTCTAAGAAAGGAAATTAGCAATCATGTGAATAAATGATGTAATCGAATCGGAGATAATACTGAAAACAACTTCGGCCCGCCGATACACCCAACTTTGAACTCTCGTATGCTATGCTCTAGAACACCATGTGTTGTTGCTAGCTGGACATCATGAATCATGTTAACGAGGCGAGACGAGGCTACAACTTACAAGTAACTCACAATAACATTAATTACACACAAGTATTTGTCCCCAAGCCCAAGAACCTTCTACCTGTCTGGTGTTCATTCAGCAAGTTCCAATCAACCACAGCACACTTGTCTGTTCCAGTTTGTCAATATAGACGCGCTCAGCCAGGCTTCATGTCAAGTCAAGGATTCGTGCAGCCCAACTGAAACTGCTCCGCGTCCGCATGTATAGCGGGAGGGGGGGCACCCACAAGACTACGGTCCATACGCGCAATCCGTGCAGCCGCGACACAGGACCATACCCGAACAGAACAAACCGACACGGACGGACAGAACACCAAAACAGTCCTGACCTTAAGCACCCCAACCGAAAACACAAATCCAACACTCTCGCGAGTAAAAAAAAATCATAACAAAACGTCTCTTCCTCATTCCTCATTCCTCATTCCTCATCACAGAAAAAGTAGAACAGAACACGTCTCGCCCCGTATAACAGCTACCTGTATACGACACCCACAAAGCAGTAGAATCCGAATCAAAAATACAATACAGTACACAAAAACAAATGTAACTCTTCTCTTCCTCTTCTCTTCGCCTAGTTACACAATAATGAAGGCCATCTACACCATCTACCACGTCGCAGGGCTTGAAATATCGAGGTCGTCAGTCAGCTTCTGGGTTCCCAGCTTATAGAGAATAACTCACCCAAACGTCTCACCCTCCGCCACAGTTTTCAGACTAACACTGTTCCAATCTCCCGTATTCGTAAAGACCGTGTTGCCCCACCACGTCTGAATGGTGTTAATACCAATCTGGCCGTTCAACGGGTATTCCAAACTTGTTTTGATAGGCACGATGAGTATCGTCGGCTGTGATCAATGGACGGGACGTACCAGAAGAAGATAAGAACGATTGAAATCGCAACACCTGAATCGAGCGCGGCGGAAAGCACGTCTGTCCGAAACCAACCGTAAGAACGCATGGGTGAATGAATGAACACTTTGTCTATGCAGCAGCAATACGTACAGTTGTACTTCGTCCACCAACTAAAGTGGCGCCGCCGAATGACGTATTGGAATATGAACCCGACAATCGTCCACGGAACATAGTTGACGGCCGTCGCTGGAGGGATAGCTCCTGTCCCCGAGAAGATAACAGGGAAGCTACAAATAACCTCATCAGTATAGTTTCGCAGGTGAAAAAAAGAGTCACGTACTTGATGTATCGAATGACGGAGTTTGGCCACTTGAGTGAGACGAGATACGCGATGAGGGGGCAGACTGCGCCGATGAGGAAGAAGAATGACAATGCTACGTTCGACATTTGCGTTAGTAGCTGCCCACTGTATACAAAACGTCTGCGACGTTACCACTAGAAGGAGTACGGTCAGAACATGAGCACTACCCAGAAACAAGAATACGAGACTCACTAATAGATCTGTCCCTGGGAGAACTGAAGTGCAGGTCCAATGGCACCCCACTATCCTGGAGTTAGCCAAATCCTCCACCTAACCTAGAAGACCAAAAAAACTCACAATAATCGACGCAGTTCCAAACACTTCCGTCCCAGGACAGATGAACCCGTCCTTCTGCTTCGGGTCGCAGATGTTGTCAATGTTCGTAAACATCCACGCCTGCACACCAAGTTGCACGGTCCCGCGATGGCTGTCGCAATGACCTGGCCCCAGAACATCGGACGTGGTGGGATCTTCATGTAATGCCCAAGCTTGAAGTCACTGGTGAAAGTAAGAGCCTGTGCCATCGTACTATAGAAAAGTACGTCAGAACCAGCACGATCCATTACGCGAAAGCGGTACATACATATAACCCCAAGTCTTGAACATCATCATAGCCACTGGACGACCAGGAAGTGCGTATCCAATGATAAGCTCGGTGATCACGTTCAAGCCAATTTGCTGATTCGTAATAGCCTGAATCATGCCGACAGGGATAATATACACGAAAGCTGAAAGCACGTCAGCCACAACATAATCAAGGTAACAAGACTTCGCAGTTACCGATGACGAGGGATAAAACGAATGCCCACACGGGGAATTGAGTCGGCCAAACCTCGATGGATATGATACCAAAGACAAACATAGAAACTTCAAAATGATGTCATGTCAGCAGCCAGAACATCCCCAGAAGATTGAGCTACTTACGGAAGATAAGCATATACCACCACTCCGGTACTTGGGGATACACGGACATGAGCCGGGCGTGAATGTCAGGCTGCTCATGCATCGAACGCCTTGCCTGTACCCATATTTGTTTACGGAAGTACAGGAAGGTGTGAGTGAGGGTTGCTGTAATTGATGCGAAACTCAGGCCATACTACAGTGATGCATTTAGTAAACGCAGAGCATCAAAGGTTGTCGTTACAAGCTTACTGAAATGGCAAAAGTCGTCGACAGGAACAGAGGACTGTATTGACGGTATCTTTCGAGGTCGATCGTCGAGTCGTCGTTAAGGATTCTCGAAACATCGTAGGCATTCCCCGTATTGTCGAAGGAACCGCGCGAGCTAATGGGCATGAACTGAGCGTACCATACATTCTAATAAACGTAAGTTCAGCAAGAAAGCTATACGAAGCAATAACCATTGGCGTGCTTACCGAGTAATACAGAACTGGCACGAGTATCCAGAAGAAGAATACAAAGCCGACAGCGATGTTCGCCTCAGCCCACCACGGTGTTGCAAGTGGAGAACCGATGTACGCTATTTGTGACCAGTCGAACGTGATTAGCGACATACCCAATCCGCTAGAGTACCCAAATAGCTGGTTAATCTTAATGTTGTCAGGCGCAATCCAGCAGACCCATGAGAACACCGAGAGTGCTTGGAAGATGTAGCCGGGGAAGAAGTACCATACGGCACTTGCAATGAAGGAATAAAGGAAGAAGCGCTCCCGACTGATCCCTCCGCGATTCCCCATACCAGAATATACCTGACTGTGTAGCGTGTTGAAAAGCGCACAATTAACCAGATTCGCAGGCCAAATCATCGAAGGAGGCTGTACCAGGAACCGACGCGCGATGCCTCCAATTGAAAAGCCAAGTAGCTGGGTGGACATCACCATTAACCATTGGTAGCTGAAATTGTACACTTGGTTGTAGTACACTCGCTGAACAGCCACGATATCGGTCTGAAGAAATAGTCAAGATAACGAATGAAGGTGAGTATTAGAAAACTTACTGCGTACGCGGATCCACCGGCAACGGTCGCCATGATCGTCGCTAGGACGTGCTCCTTGACTGTGAATGGGCCAGGATTTAGAGGTACCCCGAAAACAGAAACGTTAGGCACTACGCCAGCCCATAACCGGCCGACTGGAAAGGAAAGAAGCTGTGCGACGAGCTGGGATATTCAATTGCATAAGTGTCTGTTCTTAGGGTTCAAAGAGAAGATATCTTGCATACGTTTCCGATGTATACGGAGGGATACCGGAAGAAAAAGAACTAGAAAAGCAAGGCGGGATTTATGAGCTATTTGTCATAGTTTTCTAAGGCGGAGATAGAGCCACCTGGTTCAATCCACTGATAACAATTGCGAAAATTAAGCCTGTACGATTTGGAGATGAGTAATTCGCGGGACACCCACCTAACGCGTCACTTACCGATAGTCCAGGAGCGAATTGTGGATACAGGCATGTCTGGGGTATCGACATTGCTGACAGCACTACGGACCTCGGGATATGGGGAGTCGTCCTCTATCGACCAACGCGATGAGACAAATGGAAACAATAAGTTGATGCGCAAAGACTTGCCGAATACAACCGCATTCTTGTCAATGTTTGGGTCATCGAAATCAGCAATCGCCGCAAGAGGGTCTGCGATAGCTGAAAGATAGATGCAGCTGTGGCAGCATTGTCGTTGGAAAGACACGTACTGGGGCCCTTTTCTACGTCCTTCTCGTCCGAGACTGAGCCCTGGCTGTTACGAAAAACAGACATGCTGACTGCCGGTAGGAGGAAGGGAGATGGCTACTGAGGGATCCTGTCGGACGAGGGGAAGGGAAAGACGGGAGCTTTACGATCGTACTTAAAGAGGCTGCTCCAAAGAGTGTCAGTAATAGCACGCGATAAGACCATATGGTTGCGATGGCCTGTGAATCCGAGGTTGGATGCAGTGGCGGCCGGTAGGAATAAATGTGCGATAATGTGAATGCCAGCAACGGGAGAAACTACACACGCATTCCCAGATTAGAATTGAACACATGCTACGACGAAGCTTATCCAGGGTGGGTCACCCAGAACAACGGCGAAGGGACAAGTCTTTCCCCGATGCCTCGTTGTTCAGCAAGTGGATATAGACGACCTAGAGCTCATCACGGTAATTTGACAACCGTAATAACACAGCCAGAGGAGGAGGCATATGGTCAGAGTGCGCAGGATATCAAATCGGTTGCCCAAAACTCCGCGCGAGATTTCAGGTCGGGAGACCAGTGTACACAAGAAGTCGCACAATTTCCCCATGGCGTGCTTCTACGCGAATTTCCATTTGAACAGTTCATAAATAGACGATTCTTCCGCTCTTGCTCCTAGACACCCGAGAGAAAATGGAGATGGTCGAAGCATAGCGCGTCCTGTTTGTCGTGTTGCTACTCCGACTTGGTGGCATTTCAAGATGCAAAAGTTAAATCAGGTTACTTGTTAGAGTCGTCGTGACCGGTCACACTATAAGTCGCGTCACTGCATGCCGATCTTGTGGGTGGTCCGAAATTGCTATCGGTGTACGTCACAGCTCCCGCTGCCACTCGTGCCGCAGAGATTCCATACCAGAGAACAATTGGACCATCTTCGTACCTGTCAGTCCAGTCTCATGCCAAGACAAATGAAAGGTCGCCGCTGTCCCCGCCCTTCCTTCCTTGGTAGTAAGTATACCACACGAGGAAGGATGATATCAGCCGGAGACTCGGCAAGGTACCAGCACTCGCCGACTCCCCTTCAGACCGCGGCTCCACGATCGGAGGAACACTCCCTTCGATGTCCGGTACCAATCACGTCTTCGGAGTAGTCAATCTGCGCAATACACTTCTCCAAAACCTCGTGCAAACCAGAGGCGTGCGCTGTTACCACAAAACCATGACCATCCGCGCTTGAAATACTCGAAAGCTTGATGAAAAACGAGGTTCATTTCATAGCATGGGACAGTCATGGAGACGCAGGAATGTTGCAGCCGACGTGAGCAAGGGTCGACCAGCCATCATCTTCGAGGAGAATTTCATGCACATGGCTCGCACTAGTATTCGTGCCTGTATCGTCGGTAGTGGCCACACGCGATCCGAATATGACCCCGGACATGACCGTAGACTCCCTACTATGGAAATCTGACTTCTATTTCCGCCTAAGTATCTGCACCGAAAATATCAGCTAAAAACTTGCACTCACGCGGGTCCTGCTCCATCGGAATACCAATACTCATCCATCCATTCCTCATGTCCCTTGAAGGAGGATCAGAATGGAGTATAGAGATATACGCGCAGGGCTATGGCTATCCAGTTACTCACCGTCACCGTCGCCCACATGGTGCTAGTCCGCGAAACAATGATACTCGGGCCCATCGCTTCGCTACGAGCTCTTTAAATGATTCCCGAGTTTCTTACTCAACCGCCGACTCCGTCGCATTTTGCACTACTACTGTGTGCAGGACAGGAAGAGAAGACGTTGGGTCGGACTTCAAAGTCGAGTCTCGATTGCCATCCACTCTCCGAGTCTGGATCGCCTTGTTCTACCGATCAAGAGGGTGATCTGATCTGATCTGATTCGGTTGACTCCCCTACCAAGTGGTGAACGAACAGTACTAGTCGTCGTGGACCTGGAGGATGTCAAGGACCACTAAATCTGTTGCGCTTTTGTCTCCCCGGGGGGCAAACTATACAACGAGTACCACACCGGCGTCTTTCTCTGGGTATACTCCTGATCAGACAGCATGCTCTTGCCGTCTAGCCTCAAAAGATGAGACCAGTACTTGGCAAAGACATCAACGGCATGGTCCATGGTCCCTCGAACGGCGTCAAATACTGTAGAGCAGTTGACAAGGTCTCTATAAATCAAAGAGCTCCTCATCGGCGGTATTCTATTTCTGGCAAACGCGAACGGTATGTACTGCATGACCCAATTGATGTTCCTGGGCCTGGGGTGTAGCGAGGAAGTGATTTTGACTTGACCCACCTGACGCTCGCGATGAGTAGAGAGCTTGCAGATCCGAGGTTTATTCCCATTGACCCAGACCCTCAATCTTGAACGACTTTCCATTCTCCACTCGAATCTTTCGATTATCCCAGCCCAGTTACAGCTGCAGTCGTATTACCGTACCCCAGATCTTGCAGGTACGCAGAGTCAGCATCCGGACTTTAACGTGTTAACTGAACTAAAGTAAATCAGGTTCAGGTTCAATGATTTGTTCGTAGGCAACCTACCCGACCGTGTCCGTGTCATGTCCGCGGCTAGCAACTCCCAACCTGTCAGCCCTCTCTATCTTTCTTACTTACTGTAACTCGCCATCCTTCCAGGCTGTGACGAAGCCTTCACGTCAGAAAATTGGATCGTAAGTTTCACGCATTATGTTAGTTTTAGCAAATAACGCTAGACCAGACCCTCTCACCTATATGAACAGGCTGAACAGGTACGAATCTATCAAATCAATAAGTCAATAAAATGTGACCCTCACTCGGCCGGGATCTCAAAACCGCGAGTACGAAAGCATCCATTCGCATTCGCACTGGGTAAGAAACGAAAACAGAACACAGTGTGCTGTCTTGCTGGTCCGAGTCGCTTTCAGCTATACTTGTGTTCGTGTGTTTCTCTTCTTTTACGTGGTTTCCTAAAGTTCACCTAGCGACGCTTACATTCTTCTTACATTGTTTTGACTCTCTTGGATTGTCTTACTATTCTTGCTTTGCTTCTCCCCCCTGGCAAAGTATCTTACTCTTACTCTTACTCTTACTCTTAACACATTCCTTACTTACGCACTTCTTTCTTATCATCCTTACCTCTCACAACTCTTATCCCTCGACTTATCTTTCTCTGTTCTCACTCTTACAACGTTCCTTACTTCTTACTTCGTACCAATACTTCCCACCTTTTATTACTAATTTTCCTCGTTTTCCTTATTATTCTTATTTTTCTTCTCGGAGTCTTCTTACCTTTTCTTACTCTTCTTATATTTCTTATTTTCTTATATTTCTTACTTTCTTATTTTTCTTATTTTTTTTTATTTTTCTTACTCTTCTTAGTTATTCTTATGTCTCTTACTTTTCTTAGTTTCTCATTTTTCTCACTTTTCTTACGGTTCTAGTTGGTCTTACTGTCCTCACTTTCCTTACTGTTCTCACTTTTCTTACGTTTCTTACTTATTCTCTTACTGTTCTCACTTTCTTTCCTTACTGTTCTTACTATTCTTTCTGTTCTCACTTTCCTGACTGTTCTTACTATTCTTACGTTTCTTACTCTTACTTTTCTTACGTTTCTTACTTTTCTTACGTTTCTTACTGTTCTTACCCTTCTTACTTTTCTTACGTTTCTTATTGTTCTTACTCTTACTTCTCTGATTCTCTTATTTCTCTTGCTTTTCCTTATTTGTATTTGTCTTACTCTCGTTTCCTCATTTTCTCTCACTTTCTTACTCTTACTCGACTCAAGTCCTCACGTGCTTACTCTTACTCTTTCGCTCACGCTCACACCCTCAGCCCCTCTCCCCCCTCCGGGGAAACTTCTCTCCCCGGCCTACGAAATCTACTGCTATGGTAACTAAGTATTACATTACTCCCGCCTTCAACCTCTGCAGCTTCAACCCCTTCCTCTCCTCGTCTCGACCTCCTCCCATACTCCACTCGTTCTCTTGCCCTTGGATGCTCGGATAGCTGGTGTCCTGCATACCTAATCACAGAGAGAACGTGAGTACGATGGTACAGAATGAAGTAATGAAAAGGCCTGCTCTGGTTAGACAGGCGATCTCAAGGAGAGGCACCTCCAAGAGTCAGCCCATCCTCCCATCGCGATCAGCCTCAAACCCGCTCGAATCCTCCGGCCTCCGTACGATATCTTCGCGGGACGCCGCCTGCTCGAGTGTCAGCAGACCGGGTCTCCAGTTGTCAGGATTTGTGAACACTACCGTCTCCGACTTACCGTTGACCGTCGATGTTGAATTCGAAGTCGAGGTCGAGGTCGAGGTCGAGGTCGAGGTCGAAGTCGAAGTCGGGGCGAAGTTTCGGTTACGGAAGAAGCTGGTGAGTCGAGTGGTGACAGCTGCGAGCTTCCGTCTGGGCCTGGCAATGAGAGGGGCGGCCAACTCCTCCTCATCGTCAAACCCATAAGGAGACATCGCGTACTGTGGGATCGTGTAGTCGGCGGGGCGCGTGATCGGGAACGGCGAGATCCCATCTTCGAGAGGCAGGAAGATCTGGGACTCGCTCGTACGTCTTGTCGTCGTCGTCGATTTAGTGAAATAAAACATATTGGCTCGAGTGTTACTGATGGTAGTAATGGGAGTTCAAGAAGTGGTAGGTAGGAAATCTGGATGGACGCAAGTCGGTCTAGCTTTATACGATAATTCAGGCTGTCTCAAGGACACTGCCTTGAGCTGCAATTGAAGATCAGCCCGCTGGTTATTGTAGATGGGTCCGATTTGTCTGTGAAAACCTTTCAGAAAGTCAGTTCGTACTTCAATGCGAGGCCATGATAATTAACAAGGCAGTGCGCGCTGCAGGTCTGGATCCCAACGTCTCAAACTGGATGATTTAGAACTCCGATTATCCCCGCGAACGCGTCGCGTCGCGTTCTAAGTCTAAGAATAGATGTCTCGAATCCTGAGTCGTCTATTGGCTTGTCTTCAACAGAGAACTCATTTATATATATACGAGTGCTCCCTTTACATCCCTGGTCTCACGAATTACATTTGTATCTCAGAACAGAACAATGCAAGCCCTTGAACTCGGCGGAGGAAGTGAAATAAAGTTCGCAAAGATACTGAAGTCAGAAGAGTCGTTAGACGCGAAAACTAAGTCCTCAAGATGCTATAGTGGAAATTCCCATAATGTACAGAGCAATATAGGGGTAACGTCACCATGCTTAGAAATTTCCCCTGTATTCAGCAACGATAGCTGGTAAACCCTCTGAAGCTTTGCTAGATGTTTGGACTTCTTGCACCACGTCCGGTATGTAGGACTAACGGATCGATCGGAATGTTCGAACTAAATTGAATTGCGACGATAGGACATTCTGACCACATGGATCCACCCAGAATCAGAAAGATTGAGTATTGTACCCTAGCATAATTCTTAGTACGAGGAGGCTCAATAAGAAGACTATTATTTCTTTCAGCTTAGCACAATCGCCACAAGGAAGGTTGTCGTTGTCCGGTCCAGGACTGCACGACCTTGGACTGCCAGGACTTGGACTGAACCACGGGCCAGTCCGAAAGCGGTCCAGTAAATGTTCGGTTCTAAGACCACCACGATAGAAAATTTACTGGACCTCAGTGGATCATTATGGACCGGAACTGAACACTGGAACCGAATCTCCAGGTTTAGTGGCCCCGAAACTCCCAAATGACTCGAAAGCAGAGCTCTTCATAAACGGTACTAGATTTCTTACATCTTTACAAAGAATAATTATATCCTTGTATATTTTCAGTTGAGCCACGACTGACCACCCGCAATCGTGATATGTTTTCATCATACCTTGTATCTTCGCATAGCCTCTCACATCTCTATTAGACCCACAGAATATTTGTTCTATTTATTTGGCAATTTTTACCAGGCCAAGGTTTGAAACCTGGGCCGGACCTGGACTGAACTGCAGTCCAATCCAAAAGCGGTTCAATGAGGTCCAATTCGGGTCCATGGTTGTTGGTGAGCTGTATCCAAAGTGGTCCAGTTCCGCGTCCGAAAGGAGAGTTGGGACTGGACCCGGCAACTATGTTGTGGTACGCCGATCGATTTCAATAGCCCAAAGGAGAATCGGATGATCAGCCGTGATCAGGCGGCGGAAAGACAGCGGGTTCGATTTGTTGTTTGACTTTGTTGTTTGACCCTGACCGTCACCGTCTCCGACGTTCACTTCACTCAACTACTGTAGACCTAAGAACAGAAGACGAAGACGCATACATCATGGAAATGCTATCAAAGAGCGTGGGTTTGTCCGAGATATTTGATAATCTCGAGCAGGATGCAGCGAAACTGTGGAAGTTTGTCGACGAGTGTAAAACATCATATAAAGAGCGGTAAGTGGATGTCTGTATGTAGGTCCGCCAATGTCGCTAACCTACTTGATCAGCGAGAGCGGAGGCATACAAGCTAGTGATGCAGTCAGGTACATTAAACACACGCGGAAAATGCACAAGTCATCTCTGGACTCGCTACATGATCTTCAAGCACTTGCGAAGACTATAAACGACGGAACGATGCAGCTTGAACAGACGGTCCAGAAATTAGAGGACCATATCTCCCGCACCGCCCTGAATTATGGACTGAGACTCATCCCGGATGAGGTGCTTGCCGAGATATTCGTCAAGGCCGTGGAGAACCTGGAGGAAAAGGTGGCACTGTCATTGGTATGTAGGCGGTTTAGGGCTATAATAATGCCGATGCGGAAGTTGTGGGATGAGTATTACCTCGAAATTGGTCAGACGCCGGAGGAGATGGTCGCCATTACGGAGGGGAACAGGTTTGTTTTGTCGAAGGCTACTGTCACGGGGCGTTGTCGCGCCTACTGGCCCGATACCGAACGCCGAGCCCGGGTCTACGGTCGGGTGTTTGACTTCCAACTGATACGAAGAAGACCAGTTCTTCAAACAATCTTTGGACTTCATCCTGTCTTTGCGTCTGGAGCAGCTACATATTATTCAACCTGACGGGAATGAAGAAGAGATTCGACGGATCCCAGACAGTGTGGCCATGCAGAGTGCTCGTACCCTGGTGTTACGGGTCAATTGCAACTCCATTTGGGACCACCTCGAGGGACGGCACATTTCGTTGGTACAAAACCTCGAGACGGACGGTGTACCGGGTCCCACTGTCGGGATAAACTTGATTCGATGCAAATTGTTCATTGACCATGTGGATGGGTTTGATGCCTTGAGAGAGTTCCTAGCATCTGCGAACTCTCTCAAATATCTGCTTCTTCACTCAAGTTCTCCCGGCGTTTTAATCAACCCAACTACCTCCCTTCTCTTCGGAGTCTGGAGGTCAACTGTATTCCCTGTCCGCCCTTTGCTAGACACTTGACTCAGTTGACTCAGTTTACTTTCCGCCATGATTGTGTTACTTTGGCTGAGTTACTTGAATTCCTTTCATCAACCAAAGTTCTCCGAGTACTGTCTATTCATGTCGACGCGGAATTTCATCATGGCACTGATAATGTCCTTCAGGAGGTGACTCTGCCTAGCCTCATCTTGTGCAAAATTATCCAGCGCCATTACGGAGCTTGGATTGACCTTTCATTATTTGGACCCGTTTTGGTCTCAAAACTCCGCATGCCTGCCCTTCAAAGGCTGGAGGTCCGATATTCACGCCCAGAAGATCAAGAGTCCGATGGTTTCCTCAGCATCGGAATCTTCAACGATTATTTGCCACCTAACTTTCCACATCAACGATTTATCCGCTTTGAACGCTGCCGTAACTTGCCTGCAAAATTCGTGAAGACAGTTGTTGGATATATTGCGGGCATTGAAGGGATGTCTATCGAGTTCGATCACTCTAGAGGCTGGAGGAGTGGGGTGTTTAGACCTGATGAGATAGAAAGTGCCCTGGAAAAGAGATGACGACAAAGCGGATTCAGACTACTTTTGTCGAGATATCCGAAATGGTGGAGGTTTCAAAGCTTCGGGTACAAGATGCATGTCATTCTCCTCTGTATTGCTCACCGTGTTGTGGCTTCCCCGTGATCACTGAACCCAAGCGTTTCGTTTCGTTTCGTTTCTTTCTTTCTTCAGAACGTCTGTAGGCTCGCTAAAATCAAGGGTGTATAATCAATCAACTCTGACACACCGGGCAAAATTACGTATAGGAGCCTCCAGAATTTTGGTCGGAATGCTATACCAGCCAATCAGAGCAGTTTTCTCACATTCCGACCAAAATTCTTTACCCTGGAAAATGTATTTTTGCCCGGTGTGTGATGTTATCCGGGACGCTGTGGAACGATCTTCCACTCGGCACGTACCGCATGTGCGGAGGAGTTTGACATGTCTTCGTGAAGTAAAATGTGTTCATCTTGGGACAAGACGGTCCAAGTTTGAATGTCGCGTGTGCAGGAAGTGCGCACGGCGAAGAGTGGCATCATAAACGGCATCCTAGCCTAGAATCCAAGACATAGGATTGTAAAGACATCCTATTGTACATACCAACCATTACCTAGCGATTCGCCAGACCCAGATCTCGAAGGGCCGTTAAGTGCGTTAGCATTTGGCGCAACTCTCAATATGCAATGCCTGGTTATTATACCACTGAGCAAATAGTATTTGTGGCTCTCATTAGAACAAAACGGCACCATAGTATTATACGATGCAATATACAAGAAAAAGGAAGGGTGACATCCATAGATAACGGAACCCCCCCCCCCCCCCCCGGGTTGCTCAGTAAGCAGATTTGCGACTAGCCCTCCTCACCAGTCTGATCGCCAAGGGATCCAATGCGAGTGTCAACTTCATCTTTGCTTGAAGTACACGTTCGCGCGCCTGCTCGTTGGTCTCTCCGTCACGGAGAACAACTTCCACCTTGAAATCACGCAGAATCATGGTGAGCCAGCAAACCGCCTCTGTCAGCGCGAATTTCCGTCCAATGCATGCTCGTGGACCTGACAGTGGATTCATAGTATTGACCAGAACAGAGTCCGGTGTAACGAATCAGAGCAGGGGGGACAACGTACCAATACTGAAGGCCGTGAAGGCATCAGGCATGCCCGAGGATTCCTGCGCATACCAACGTGACGGCTTGTACAAATACGGGTCAGGATAGTGACGCGGGTTGTATTCTATTGCAACCCAATTGAACATTCAGATCTCGTAAACACTTGTTTTCGTACTCACGAATGCCGACCATGTCGACGAACACGGCGGAGTTTTTCGCAATGAAGAGTTCTTGGACGTCATCTGTGTCTGTGGCCTTCGGCACCAACAAGGTCGTATCTCTTGTCGGCGCCCTAATCATGACTGATCCGGCAGCTATAGAACTCAGGTACAGCTCCATTCAGACCAATTTAAGACCTTGAATACATACGCGTCAATCGAAGAGCCTCATAAAAAGCTGAGAGGACCTTGAAAAGCGATGGATAGTCTTCGAGAGTCTAGTCGAGCATGTCAACAATGATGCAATCGAACACAAAGGGATTATAGTACATACAGGGTCCCGCTCGTTTCCTATCACACTCATAATCTGCTCGTATACGGCATCTTGTTCTTCTTGATAAATCCCGAGAAACCCTAGCGTCGCCGCAAGCGTGTGTCCGGTTGTTTCTGAGCAATGACGTGTGAGAGATAGTGCGCTGAATATATACAACGTGCTTCTATCGCCCACCATGTCCCGCAAACAGTAACACGAACACATTGCCAATCTACAGCCGCCGATGATAAGTGCTGCGAAAGAAAATAGAGTTCTCGTTCCCGTACCAGTTCTTCGTCATCCAAGGGAAGCTTCTCAGTCTCTGATTCGTTAGCCAATACGAGACGCGAGAAAACGTCGCTCCGCCGGCTCTCAAGGACCCCATTCTCATTAATTTCGTGCCTTATTGATTCTCTTCGGAGGGCAACTTGCGAGTGCATGAACGTATCGAGTGTTCGAAACGCTCTGTCAACGTGTTGATATCTGATGCGTTATAGTCAAGTCAACAGTTATTTTATGAGACAAAACTTGAGTCGGATGCTTACTTTTTGACAGGGAGTTTCCAGAACCATTTTGGAGCGGAGGTCCGCGCAAGGTTATACTCTGTCACAAGGCGAAGTGCTTCCTGAATGGACATGGAACCACTCTGGCCGGCGGGTGGCTCATCCCATGAGAACGGTAGCCCAAATCCGCAGCTCGCAACGATAAGCAAGGCTAGCTTTGGCAGTCGTCAATCTTACATGTGTCTAGTTCATGCCTGAGACAAACCTTGAATGTATAAGTTTGGACCACAGGGACCGCAACTGTATCACTCGTGAGCCAACCCTCCTTATCTGCCATTTCCTTGTATACGCGGAGAGTCTCCTTCCATACTAATGCATACCTAGTCGAATAATTCAGACAGGGATAGGTTCGTGATAAACAGCCTGCTCACGTCTTGTTGTTGAATGCGGGTCCCATGATCCTCCGGTGCCGACGCCAAAGATCACCTCCCTCGGCACCACCGAGGTTCATGCCAAATAGCCTAGCAAAAGCAAGGTCACTGAAACAAACGGTGGGCCACAATGAGACCATGATACATACAGGAGTGCCCTGCTGAGCTGCCTCGGCTTGATCCAAGGCGAGGTTGGACCACCTGCCACAATCTGTCGAGCAACGTCCAAGTTCGACGTCCAAATCTTTGGCGAACCCCAGAGGAATGGCACGATAGATATGGTGTCCCGCCCATAGCGCTTGTACACTGGTCAAGAATGGACTCCCGTAAGCCAAGTCCATACTTGAATAGACGACAAACGAAAATATCTCAACATGTCAGGCGTTGCGACCACTGGAAATTAAGCCCAGGATTCCACCAAGATTCGGGAGTCACCGCTCCAATGAACGTGAAGGGCTCAAATGGGCATCTAAGCCCCGGCAAGTAGCTTACGGCCTAACGGAACGTAGAATATGTGAATAGCAACCAAATAGCTATCCATAGCACAACGTACTTTCAGTCCAGTCAGAACGATGTAAGTCCGGTAAAGAAGGTAACCAGCCAATAGTCCGAGGATAGATGTCTTTGCATCGAGGGGCCGTGTGGCATCCAAAAAGTTATGCAGCTGGAAAGTTGACATGGCGGCCAGTGGTCAAGCAGAGGGGAATGCGACTCCATTTTCTCGTCGCCCAGTGGGAAAGTCATCACCCGGGTATCGGACACATGAGCGATCAGATTCACGACGGATCATTTATATTTATTTGATCTCCGTTCCAGTTACCCGACCCGATCAATGCTTAGTCAGATTGCGCTTACATCAGACTTTCATATTTATTTCACCCATCCAAACATGCATAAAAAGGTACTTTTCTTCTTTCGTTTGACAAAAAAACCTAAACATCCGTTCTTCCTTAACACCCCATGAGAATTCCATCATACGGGCCAGTATGATCCGATGGAGTACCCTCGAAAATGTTCGGGACATCTCCTGTGGTGCACAGGTCGGAAGTATTATCTTGCCCTATTTCATGTTCCAGTCATGGCCACTACGCAGGTTTCAAAACTGACTCACCCGGACAGGCATCCCATGCTCCAGAGTCTTGAATATGTACTTCACCGCTCGGATGATGGAAACCAAGGAATCTACCAGGAAGAATCGGAACAATGTCCTCCTTATTGTTTATGCGCGTTAGGCCGGTCCCGTCATTGAGGTTTGTAACATGCGCATCCACGTAGTCGGCAAACTCTTGGTTACCTACGCGAGGCGTTCCATAAACAATTGTCTTGATGGTCGTCCCGGCAGGAAGATGCAGCGGCAAGAAGACGCCGTCAAGAAGCGCGATAGCACCACCGAGTGAATGACCCACTACTGACACCGAGGCGCCAGGATGTGCAGACAATGTTGTTTGAACGGCGGACAGGACATCATTCGCGGAACTGGTAGCCGTTGAGTTCTAGTTCCTTAGGTCAGAGAACATCGCTTACTTGGCTTGTTGACGTGCAAACCCTTCATGCACCTCTACAGATGAAGGTACACCAGGGAAGAGGCCTGAATCCAAGGGCCTTCTGATTATGTCGATGTCACTCAATCGGAAACGCTGTTTTCAGAATGATAAACACCACGACGCGTCATCACGAAATAATGACCTAGCGGAACTCACAGTGAAGATGTGTTCGTCCCTTCATGGGCCACAACAATCGTGTTAAGAGACGGGTCGAATCCGACATACCCTGGTGGCCACAATAAGTTGCGGCTCTTCGATGATATTTTGGGAAACATACAGAATTGAGTATCAGCACCGTCCCCGCCGGCCGCAGTAGGTAAGAATCCAGCGTTCGCCTCGCAGTTGGCTGATTCAACCAATTAGATCAAATCACACTGGAGGCGACGTTGCAGATAACCTACCTCCGCACGTCCAAGTCCTGATCGTGCTAGGCTGGCAATATACAGCGCTAGCATAAAGAGTAAACTTCTTGAAACTAGCAACTTGAGAGGCCGACAATGTCGTTATTGCCTGACGCCGTCGAAGAGCAAGAGGCGTTGCATGAGCAGCGTGAAGGAGAAGGAGAGTAAAAGCAAGTGCGACGATACGATTCATGCCGAGCTGCGCGGACCTAGACACAGAAAGGGGAACAAGAGCCCTCTGCGAGAACATGACAGGAATGTACGTGTATTTATATCTGCGGAACCGCCGACGGAAGATTTTCTCGATGTTCTGGATACAAATTGCAGCGTCAATCTCATGATGAACAATCAGAATATCACCTCCGGGTAACGTGTGCCCAATGTCGCCGCATTGAGTTCTATTTCGGTCTCCCTTCTTCTAGGGTAATACGCGATGCCGAACAAGAAAAGAGAAGCGTCAGGCATGGCCAAACCGGAGGCGACCAGGTCTACTGAGCAATTAATCACGCACGGAGAGGACATGATTCACGCTGCTTATCCTGAAATGGGAAGGAACGAAAGTTAAGCGCGAGGTAGGATGTCAGGAAGAGTCCCTTCTAGTCACCAGAATCGATTTTGGTTCCAACTTCGATGCGGTGATAGGAAGTACTAGGTATGTTATCATTAGATTTGTTTGTGAAAAAAATCCGAGAACTGTATGCAAAACATTCGGATCTGTACGAGCCGCAGCATGGACTTACCCACACTTGACAGGCAAGCATGGCAGAACAGTAATATTCCCGAGGGGAAATACTGAGAAGACTCCAACCGTCCACCTGGTGGACTGCCGGCAACAGCAGCGAATATTCTCAGAGGAAAGCACGTGCGAAATGGACGGCATCGTATGGGTGGCAAGGGCAACAAATGTGAAGCACAAGAGCTACAAGGGCGGAACTCACTCATACAATGATTTGTCCCCGATGTGCTTGTTCCTTCGAAATCTCGACATCATCAGTCTACAAAAGTCCATCCAACCCTGTTCGCCTTCCGCTGCTCGGGGCAACACCACGGTCCAAATCACTGTCAGCCATCACAAGATGAAGGTCACATTCCTGTCCGCGGAGTCACACACATGGCAGGCCGGTTTCATCTACCAGTTGCGCTTCACAACCATCGCACCGCAGTTTCCTACAAACTCAAGGAAAGGAATATGATGGGCATGTCCGTCTTTCAAACGTTAACGAACGACGTGGATGAGCTGGATAACTCGTCAACAGTGTTAAATCAACTTGGCGGGAAGCAGATGAATTAGCTGGTATTGTTAGACTGAGTGATGCTCGTGGATGTGCGCGCCAAAGAGAGGTAAAACAAGAACGGATGAAAGGTTGATGCCACATCCATCGACGGTATCGGCAGTTCCCGTCTCGGCGTCGGGCAATGCTATTGGAAATCACCTCAATCACCCTCAACTCGCTACTAGTTTCAAGAACCGAAAGGGATTTTGATGCTGATCTCACAAAGGAAAATTTCAGATACGAGAAGCACAAGAAAAACTGTCAGAGTCGCCCATAAAACTATTCTTGCTTTGTTGCTACATTCTTCGGAGGGAGGCTAACTAAATACATGTCGAAGAGAAGGGGACGAGATCATCTCGCCAGTGTGGTGAAGGTATAACACAAAGCTTTACCTAGTCAGGGGCGCTCTCGACATTATTCTTCTAGGTATCATATGCCTTCTATGAAGCGCTATTAAACCGCATTTATCCATATAGAAGAAGGGCAAGAACAGAACAACATCACCGGGCGGTGGTCACTGCATCCGTGTTTATTGGTTTCGTAGGTCCTCGAGACAGATCCGTCTTTCTTGGGAGACGTTACCAGCAAATTGATAATCGCAAATCCCAATCAATCATGTCTCCGTACTTGAGCGCTTCACTGGCCGGATACAAGAATGGCAACACCGTCTGGCTCGGAGTAGAACCCCAGAACGCTGGATGAAATTTGAATGATGAGGGGTTAGAGCGTTGTGCACTTGGAAATAAGACGGTGGACGATCTCGAAGACAGTCGAGCGGGCGAAAAAACGAATGCATGCATGAAGCAACTGTGTTTGTCTATATGTAGATTAATCGTAATAGAAATGGAACGAATATGATTCGCTGGTCACATCTTTCGCTATACGTCCATCTGATTAAGCCATGCACCCTTGGGTGCGATCCATGCCAGAGAATCAGGAAGCGCCCTTCTCAAACACGCGTATACCGTATATTGCGCCCCCAAACCAGTATAATAATTCTATCCTGAAACCACTTGGATGACATTACGACAACGGTTGTAGCACAGGACAACACAAGTTGAAAAACAATATTACTCGACGATACCATTATCGCGTGGTGCAGGAAGTTCAGAGTAGTCCTCAAGGGCTCTTCTTGCGAGTGATCGACCTGATATTCAAATATTTAGCTAAGTTGTCGTTGCAGAATAGCCTACCATAACGACTTTTCGCATCGAACCACTCATCTGGCTTTGTATAAAGGTTATTTCACTTACTCCACCGAGTTCGTTATGAGATACAAGTGCAATTATCGAGACCGGGAAATAAAGGAAGCACTCGGCGTATTAAAATGAGTTCTTCGACTGAAGCCAATAAACATCTCAGGGTGGCGAGTCATCTATTATTAGAACGCGTCGGACCCGTTGGCGGAGATAATCGGAGCTCTAAATCACCCAGTTTGAGACCTCGAGATCCAGGCCTGCAGCCGCGGCACCGCCCTGCTAATTGCTATAGCCTTGCATTGAAGTACGAACTGACTTTCTGAAAGGTTTCACAGACAAATCGGACCCATCTACAATAACCAGCGGGCTGGTCTTCAATTGCAGCTCAAGGCAGTGTCCTTGAGACAGCCTGAATTATCGTATAATGCTAGACCGACTTGCGTCCCTCCAGATTACCTACCTACCACTTCTTGATTGAACTCCCATTACTACCATCAGTAACACTCGAGCCAATATGTTTTCTTTCACTAAATCGACGACGACGACGAGACGTACGAGCGAGTCCCAAATCTTCCTGCCTCTCGAAGACGGGATCTCGCCGTTCCCGATCATGCGCCCCGCCGACTACACGATCCCACAGTACGCGATGTCTCCTTATGGGTTTGACGATGAGGAGTTGTTGGCCGCCCCACTCATTGCCAGGCCCAGACAGAAGCTCGCAGCTGTCACCACTCGAATCACCAGCTTCTTCCGTAACCGAAACTTCGCCCCGACTTCGACCTCGACCTCGACCTCGACTTCGACTTCAACATCGACGGTCAACGGTAAGTCGGAGACGGTAGTGTTCACAAATCCTGACAACTGGAGACCCGGCCTGCTGACACTCGAGCAGGCGGCGTCCCGCGAAGATATCGTACGGAGGCCGGAGGCATTCGAGCGGGTTTGAGGCTGATCGCGATGGGAGGATGGGCTGACTCTTGGAGGTGCCTCTCCTTGAGATCGCCTGTCTAACCAGAGCAGGCCTTTTTCATTACTTCATTCTGTACCATCGTACTCACGTTCTCTCTGTGATTAGGTATGCAGGACATCGATTATCCGAGCATCCGAGCGCAAGAGAACGAGTCGAGTACGGGAGGAGGTCGAGACGAGGAGAGGAAGGGGTTGAAGCTGCAGAGGTTGAAGGCGGGAGTAATGTAATACTTAGTTACCATAGCAGTAGATTTCGTAGGCCGGGGAGAGAAGTTCCCCCGGAGGGGGAGAGAGGGCTGAGAGTGTGAGCGTGAGCGAAAGAGTAAGAGTAAGCACGTGAGGACTTGAGTCAAGTAAGAGTAAGAAAGTGAGAGAAAATGAGGAAACGAGAGTAAGAGAAATAAGAAAAAGTAAGAGAAATAAGATAATGAGAGAAGTAGGAGAGTAAGAAAAGCAAGAAACATAAGAAAAGTAAGAAAAGTAAGAGTAAGAATAGTAAGAATAGTAAGAACAGTAAGGAAAGTGAGAATAGTAAGAGAATAAGTAAGAAACGTAAGGAAAGAATAGAAAGATAAGAAACGTAAGAAAATTAGTAAGGAAAGTGAGAATAGTAGAAGCGTAAGAAAAGTAAGAAAAATAAGAAATGTAACAAAGTAAGAAACATAAGAATAACATGAAAAGTAAGAAAAGAAAAGTGAAAAAAGTAAGAAGAGTAAGAATAGCAAGGCACTACTTAGTTAGCGTAGCAGTAGGTCAGGTAGTAGCAGTAAATTTTGCCGGCTGGGGAGAGGAGAGAGGAGAGCGTGAGCATTAAGAGTAAGGGTAGGGACACGTGAGGACTTGAGATAAAGGAGTAAGGAAGTGAGAAAAAAACATAAGAAAAACAGAAAACGAAGAAAGTAAGAAAGTAGAACAGTAAGAACAGTAAGAAAGTAAGAACAGTAAGAAAGTAAGAACAGGAAGACAGTAAGAATAATAAGAAAAAAATAAGAAAAGGGAAGACGGTAAAGTCAGAAGTAAAATGTAAGAAGTAAGAAGTAAGGAACGTAACATTGAGAAAAGTGAGGAATAAATAAAGAAAAGAGTTGTGAGCAGTAAGAAGGAGAAGATGCGAGTAAGGATGTGTAAAGTAAGAGTAAGGAAGTTACAAGAAAAGGCAGAGCGAGAATAGTAATCGAAAGAAAGTGTAACAAAACCAAAAAGATGATACAAAAAAATGTGAGTGTCGCTGAGTCAAATACAGAGGAGCATGCAAGTAAGAAGTAAAGCAGAACCGGGACAATAAGAGAGCACTCACCTTTGCGAATCGCAACTTAGATTGGAGTACTGAGTTTGAGTCAGTAAGTTGGTTTGAATCCGACGGCAAAGCCACATGAAAGGTGCAAAGGAAGGGTAACACCACAATCAGAATCCAACTTCCGAATAAGATTAATGTATTTTCAGTCAAAGTTCCACGACTCATGCATGCTAAGAAGTACTGAAAGCAGGAACAACAGACTGAGCAGCACCTCAAACAAGCGCCTTACGACGCGGAATTGGCCTTCCCCGTTTTCGCTTCTTTCCTTGTGCAAATGCGTTCGCGCTTTTGAGATCCCGTCCGAGCGGGTCTTCTTTTTTGACTTGGTAGATTCGTACCTGCGCAGATAGGCGATGAATAACGTTAGTAATTAGATCATCTTGTACTGTGATAAGTGAGTCTTACGATCCAGTTTTCTGATGTGAAGGCTTCGTCTGAATAGGAATGCATATTAGTGATAGGAAGGGGAGCTGGAGATGTTATGGGCTTACCGAGGTAATCGAGTGTCGGACCGACAGGTGGGAGTTGCTGGCCGCGTACACGGTCGACGGGTGGGTTACCCATGAACAATTCGTTGAACCTGATTTAATTCAGCTGACACGTCAAAATCGGCGTATCACTACCACGTACCTGTAATAAGACATCTTATACATCAAACTATTCTTCATCGCCTCAGAAGCCTGCGCGTCGACACGATACTCCCCACGAGGAGTAAAGTAATTCGGCTCTTGAATCTCATCGGGCCAGACACCTTGAGCGATGCGCACCATCCAGAGGAACTTGTTGATATCATCGCCTGAGTATCCGAGGAGACCGCCAAAGATGACAAGGACGTAGTCAACGTCATGTTTGCGGAGAATGGGGTAAGATTTTTCTTCGGGACTTGCCATAGCGCGTCCGACAGTTGCGATGTGCGCTGTAACAATTTCATCAGAGTTATGCGATGCTTCAAAACAGTGTCCAACTCACTGTTATTCCATGTGTTATTATCCACGAGAGTCGTCCTATCAGCAAAGCCAGCAATCTGATATCCATAATCCCACCAGCTCATAATAACAGAGTCCTTTGGCGTATTCTGGCGGAGCCAGTAATATGCCTCCCGATAATCATCAATGATATGTCTTGATCCATCAGGATTGTTGGATGCGAGCACGACGGAAGGCGACGAATACGCATTTGAAGTAACCCATGTACAGTGAAGCACGAAAGAAAAAAGCATCGCCAACGCGTTGACGAGCACGATAAGTCGCATGTCGAGGCCAAAGATACCGGTCTTCTTATCCCGCTTGGTGGACACGATGCTTGAGAGCCTCGCGGACAGATTATCAGGCGCCGGCGCTGTCTTCTTGGCCTTCTTCGTTGGTGCTGGAGAAGTGGTTGAATCACCAGCATCGCGTTTTATATCATCTGTAGTGGATTCTTCATCGGGTTCAGTGGGGTCCATATATCTGTTGAGCAAGTTGGAGAATGCAATCGCAGAAGCGACGCAGACACATGGCGTAAGTGTCAACATGAGACGGACCATAACGCCCGCGAAGTAGCTAGCGACGACGGCATAGATGATAACGAAGACATGCTCATCACGCAGCTCGCTGAAGCAGAGAAAAACGCCAACAGGGAAGATGGCAATGAGGAAGTGAAGATCCATGAAGAATGACGGCCACGCAGTTGGCTGGTGCTCCGACACGGATGCGATGATCGGAATGTATTTCTTTGCGTAACTCGTGTCCCAAAGCGAGTAGAAGCGGCCTGTCCATGGTGCAATCCAACCCTTCATGGTAAGGATTCCGAAGGTCATGGCGCCGAGTAGACCAAAAACAATCACGGAGATGCGCAGCAACTGCTGGAACTGATTTGAAGTGACACGCGAGCGGACGAGGTCCGTGAACGCAACGAGTTGAAGAAGCCCAAAGATACCAAGGGCGGCCATATGTTCACTTGTTCGGATTGGCTGAAAACCGACAAAGGGGACTTGCATACTGGCAAGCGTCCCAATGGCATACCATGATGAATATGCGACGTAAAGCCGGCTCGAGTATCGGCCCATCAGAAGAAGGACGAGGGAGTGGAGAGGAATCATGTTTGTGATGAATGCATAGCCTCCCCAGGCGGCGACCATGTAGAAGTAGAACAGTGCGGCCAACGTTCCGAAGAACGCGCTACCCGTCTTCAACGCCTTGATCCATAAGTAGAATGTAAACATGAGCAGGAAAATAGCAATTGCTTCGTTGTCGTAAGAGCCCGCTACGGAACGCGAGATGTACCCCGGCACAATGCCAATGAAAATGGCGGCAAGAAGACCAGCACTCTCGTCCTTCATCTCCTTAGTAAACATATAGGTTGACCAGGCAGTGAGCGCGCTGAAACCAGGTGCCAGGAGGACACAGATGTTACGAATGTCGACGGGGAGACTGAATGAATGGAGGATATTGTATATGACACCGCTCGTCACCATCAAGCCAGGATAGATCGTCCCGCCCACAACGCGACCGAGTGGATACCACGCAGTAGGGTCGAACCAGTTCCAAAATTCCTAAGATGCATCATGAGTCCAGATGCTCAAATATGAGGAAGAAGACACGTACATAGAAGCCCTTCTCCGCTATCACTTTGGTCGCCCGGCTGTTCAAGCTTTATTCAACGACTACCTTCACCTCTGTCACTGCGTACTTACTAGTTAAACCATGGGTCACTACACAGGCCCGTCAGAGTGCAGCCTTCGTCTCCAGAAGTTGGATGCACTTACAATTCATGAATAATACTTTCATAGTTTACGACAGCAAAGAGACGCGACGCGATAGCAGCACCAGAGACGAAGAGCAGAGCGATGATGCGCAAAAGAGAGGTGATATTCACGACCGTCGAGGGCGCGAGGTCTGAAGGTAGCGAGTATGCCACCGCCATGGCTTCTCGCTGTAAGAATTATTTTCTAACTGTTGAGTATGTCGTGGTTGTGTTCTGAGTGGATGATGGTCTACGTGTCAAATAAATCAATTCCGCAGCGCACGCAGAACGCGTCCGTGCTATTTTCGGATAATCCACGTCTTATTTTTCTCTTTTTTCCCTCAACGTTAGCTACTTGCAGCTTGCTACCACTTCCGCTTGCTGCTTCTTCATTATCATAATTATGACTCGAGCAGAGACTTGCAAAGCGAAAACGACGATCCATTTATCTGGCGGTAGTGCTACTAGCGAATCAGACAACGATACGGTCTGCGTCTTTTTCAACAACTAAAGTCCAGAGGCCTCATCAAGCGAGGTCAAGTCACCCAAGGGCCCTATTATAGTCAATGGAAAATTGGTTGCGAGTGATGCGAAGTTTTATCAGTGCACGTTCTCCGGTTGCGCCAAATCGTACAAGAAGCCCTCTCGATTAGAGGAGCACGAGAGGACCCATACAGACGAGGTATATTTAACTTTGGGGATACAACGTGCTTCAACTAGGCTCATGATTATGTGTTAGCGGCCCTTCGTTTGCTTGACATGTCAGAAAACATATTTCCGAGACACCCATCTTCAGGCCACATGTGTTCCCACCAGTCAGAATCCTCCAAACCATTTGTATGCTCGTTCGACGGTTCATTCCAGTAAGAAGTTCTGGACCTCGCAACATCTGACGCGAGATCAAAGTCTTCATTTCGGGGAAAAACCGTTCAAGGTACTCAATCTGGTTACCTTATCATAAATCTCTGACATCATTGAGACAGAGTACAGAGACAGGATGCAGCGAGTCGTTCTCTAAACATAACGGGCTTCGTGCACATTTCGCGTGTACACATTGTCTGTCGGGAACAAAGAACTTCCGCTGTGAGCATGAGGGTTGTTCAAAGAGTTTCGCTACTGCTCAGAAACTCAAGGCTCATACAAAAACCCACGAAGGTACTCTGACTGTCTAATGTTTTCCTTTGGAATTATAAAGTATGTTTATCCGGCTTTCCTTAGATCGTCGCTATCGCTATACGCTTACAGAAAGACACCTAGGATTTCTTCCCTAATTGGACAGCATTGCAAGCTCATGCTCGAGCGGCTCATCCTCCTACATGCCCATAGGCCCCGTCTAAGGGGAAGCCTTTCCACTCATTAGAAAGGTCTTCGAGCGCATATGAAGATCCACGAACAGCGCGAAAGACAGGAAGGCACTCGATACAACATGAAGATACTCAGGTTCGCGGTGTGCATATAGATAGTATCTCTGGGGATCCTGCCCGCAACTCCAGGGACGAGCTTATTGTTGGTAACCACTGGCTTTGGGATAGAGTAAATCCTTCCGGAATTGCGGACGGCGACAAAGGCCAAACATATTTTCCCCTCGTCCATCCCTACTATTAGGCCTGTCGATCTCGGGCTTCGTGAAGTAGAATGCATTCTATGTGGCACGGTCAATAACAAGAGAATTATGCAGTCTCCATTCCGGGAATGCGAAGGTAGTCGAAGTGCGTGTCGTTGAACCCGAGAATAGTGACAGATTCTCGTGGAATGACGATGTCACATGGACAATGGAAATTTGAGAAACTCAGAAATGTGCTGATTGTATCGGTCCCCTAGAATCTCAATATTTACTTGATTTCGAACCAGGCAAGTGAAAGGGGGAGTTCCGATTAGCCTCCTCTTCACCATTCAATTCGCTGCCCTCTTCCCTATGGAGCAAAGAAGCTGCATGTGAGTGGCGCTCTGCCTAACAATAATACAGAGATATGTATCTGACCACTTCACCCTGAATCCAGCGTCTTCAGAGCAATCGAGCCTACGAAACTCGCCATGGTGGAACGTTATAGCATCTTACTGAGAATCTTAGTGGTGCGAGCGTATATCACATGACTGTCTCATGCTGTAATGTCAGGCTTCGAACTGTACGCCCTAAGTCGCCCTTCCTCCCGACGAGATTGGTGCATTTGGGCCTTCTTCCCTCAACTGTATGAATCAGGCACTCTCGTCGGATGGTTGATAGCAGCGACACCAGTCGGACGTCATTCGGATGCCACATTTACAATGGCTACTCAGGACGTTTCGATCGAATTCATAATGATATTTATGATTCATGCGGAAGTCCTCACCAGTTCTCGGACAGCTCGATGGACAGGGATACCGAATTGTATCGTATAAAGGGGACAAGATTTGGCACACCTGCTAACATTGAAGCGAATCCCCAGTTCGGAGTCACTGACCTAGCTGGGGCGCCGTCCACTGTTGCTGCTACAGCTCCAATAATTAACAGCTCTTTGCTTCCCGAACGGATCCAACGCCTTATTCACCCCGCTATAACAAGCTCGGGGCTCGTATCACAGAAGAACTGGGCTCAGCTGCCAGAACGGGTCCAGGGAGTACTCCAGGAGGATGTTCAAGTCTTATCTGGGCAGGTAAACGTCACGGGCTCGTCCGCTCATGCAACATGGTTTGTAGCACACAATCATGGCTCTCAGCTAAGATTGGAAATTCACGCCGAGACACGTGCCAGTGACAATGGCAATCTAGACGAGGAGCGTTCGTTCGATGCAGCTCGCAGCCACCTTTTTTCCATTCTACTGAGCACAAACCGCGATCTGCAGGATGTCTGGGCAGAAGGTAGCCTCAACGAGTATGGACAAATCTCCGTTCAGTATGCCGACAACATCTCTGCTGGTCGTATCGTCCTCGTCTCTGGCAATGCTGTCGTTGACATACGCGGCGAGTCATCGAGCACCGCTTTACTTCCACTGGCCCATCGTCTCCTCGCTCACACGACCTCCAACGAACGTATACCACGAACAGTGCCCTATATCTCGCACCGCGAGTTTGAAATTCCGGGGGAGAGACGAGGGAATGCTTATTCTCCGGGAGAGAGACAAGAAGATGCTCATCATGTGGTGAAGGGTATACATGTGGAGTTCCTGGTCCGCTGCAAAGCAGAAGGCCGTATCGCTGCAGCAAACGCACATATTGCGGATAACGGTATCTTGTTCAGCAAGTATGAAACCACAGATTTGGACGGGAGTGGTGGCTCCGCCATAGCCTTCACCTTCGTCACTCGGGAGCTGGGATCCCACGAAGTGGAACTCTATTTTGCGGATTCATCAACGATGATCTGCGGGGCGGATAAGATTACAGTCGAAGTGGTTTCCGATGCAGAAGAAGGCGGGAACTGACCAGTGTCAACAAGGGTTTGCAATACGTCCGTCGGTTGAAATGAGAGTAATCGGGATAAATACAAATGTCTGGTCGTGTAACAGAGAACAGAGATATACATGAATACAAGGAATTCGAGATGTCTAACATAGCCTGAACAGCGAGATTGATATGATATATCATTCATTTACAGTCTTTTTCATACAGTCTTTTTCATAAGTCCTGCGACACGTGACATTTGCCATTTTCGGCACTTTCAGCAACTCCCAACACAAACCTCCTCATATCTCCACTCAAAACATGACCGTTTTCTAAATCTCATCTAAAAACGTTTTATGCTAAACTTATGTATTGAATAAAGAAAAAGAAATTTACTTTCAATTTCCAACAATAATGAGTGAAATTGGTAAATAATTGAGTGAGAAATGGTGCAAAAAAATTGGCGATTTATCATGTTTTCCCCATGTACATATTTTCCTGTGCTGTGCTCATATTTTCCTGTGCTCAATGGGTCCACAGCACCCATAAGTATCCCAGAGAGCTCATATGGACTTGCTGTGAATTTAGGGCCTGCATTTGAGGTGTATTCCTAGCTGTATGTGCCAGTCTGAGGCATGCCTGAAATATAGATATTCTCCAATTTCAGGCATGCCTCAGACTGGCACATACAGCTAGGAATACACCTCAAATGCAGGCCCTAAATTCACAGCAAGTCCATATGAGCTCTCTGGGATACTTATGGGTGCTGTGGACCCATAATTGAGCACAGGAAAATATGTACATGGGGAAAACATGATAAATCGCCTTTTTGCACCATTTCTCACTCAATTATTTACCAATTTCACTCATTATTGTTGGAAATTGAAAGCTTTATTCAATACATAAGTTTAGCAACTTAGATGACGCAAAACGGTCATGTTTTGGTGGAGATATGAGGAGGTTTGTGTTGGGAGTTGCTGAAAGTGCCGAAAATGGCAAATGTCACGTGTCGCAGGACTTATGAAAAATGGTGACTGGCAACGCTCTATTAAAAACCGTGCGTTCCCACGACCTCGGCTAATGATGCCGGGAGGGATGCCGAACCGTGGGAGCTCCCACTTCTTGTGCATGCACATTCTGCTATACACAACAAATAAATAGCTACTGTTTATTCGTGTATGGGGGTTTTCAATGCTGTAGATTAATAATTTTTGAAGGGATTTTTGAAATTGTGAGAAACCTTTGAGATATTGGTTATTTACATATGTTTTCTCAAAGACCAAGACGAAATTTTTGAGAAATTTTTGAAGGATTTAAATTTGATGTATTGTTAAATAATTATTATGTACCCAATATAGTGGATTGAGGTGAGGATAGAATTATTCCAGTGAGGATGAGTCGAGACAGAGAGATCAAGAAGCAAGCACGAAAAAGGTAAGAAGCTTTCACGTGACTAATAGATCAACCACAGATAATTGTTACATCCTATATAGATCATGAGTTTCGGCAGTCTATCACCATGAGTTTCCAAATATGAGTCCAAGAACTGCTTAAGTAGTGCTAAAACCCGTAAGATACTCAAGGACAGCGTTGGTGTCTCATTTCTGCAGTGATGCGAGACGCGTTTTGCGCAATCAAGAAGTGGTATTGACTAATTTACGCACTTTCCCAAATATGGAAAGAATCTGAGCTCCGAAACAAATTTTCGGGCACGCCCGGACATTAGGAATTGCCAGTCACCATGAAAAAGACTGTAGGTCTTGCAACACGTGCATTTCACGTGAAATGAGTCGAGTCTGAGCCAAAACATCGAAAATAGGAATGAATCGACATTTTCTCCGTGGATTCAGCACAATAGCCATTGATCAAGCACTCTAAAATTGGCTATGGTCCCAAGGAATACGAATATGTGAAAATTGAAGCGACACATAAGGAGTGCAAGAGGCAAGAAGCCAAACAACCGCCACTAGTCTGTTCCCTCTCACGTTTTCACGGAGGTTTAAAATTTATTGCTCTTCTATATCTGCTCCTAAAATTTCTTTCTCCACCTGTAAATTAAGTTAAACACTATAGCAATATTTCCTGTGAGTTTGAAGCGGATTCATGCAGTATTGGCTATGCACCAGTGAGGTTTAACATTCTTCTTCAAGCCGTTCCACCCTCCTCGTCTCGTAACTTGCCCTGTAGCGGAGACAGACAGGCTGCTAAAATTATGATTCTTTCTGCATGATTATCAGATGCTCTACGGCCATTACCATGATAGGATCTGTTCGAAAACGTTGATCTTGTCGATCTTGCCGATCTTACACGAGCTGCCGATCAGTGCAAATCTTTCGAGCCACATTCCCAAGCGCTACAGCTTACATAAGCAAGAGGATGCAATATGTCTACACCATTCACAAGAATTGATGTAAGCCAGGAATACAGCAGACGAACAGGAAGGCCACAGCACTGCATGAAATGCTTCATAGCCAGAACACTACTCAAGGAGTTCTGCACAATAATTCAAGTTCAAGCAACCAGGAGCTTAGATGTCAACCTGACAATCTGACACCACATAAACCTCACCAATCCTCCACGCCAATGAACTAATCAATACGTCACTTATGTGCTACGCTCACTACCAGAGATACAACCACAGCGCTGGCAGATACAAGGCATCTATGACAGCCTACCACAAAGCGAATGTGATGCAGCAGAAGTATTCGTTCGAGCAGCATGCCCAACAGCGATGGAGCCAATAGGCAAACTCCTGTATGGAACAATGGTCAATGCCATCTGGGGACATGCGAGGCAAGTACACTGCCATGGCAAACTACAACTCCGATCTATGATCCATGAGGACCAGAAGCAAGAATTCCTATTCCTCATTACTCTAGGCGAAAGCCAGACTCCACAATGGATCCACGACTACACAGACAAAGTTGCAGACGTGACACTTACGCCACAAGGACCACAAGATGAACACCATCAAGATGCACCAGGTGTAACAGTCATCCCGTCACAAGCGCACATAGCCAGACATCGAAGAAGCACAGTAACACGCCGAGCATCAGTCAAACCAGAGCCAAGCAATGATGACTGAAGCACTCAAGAAGGCTTACTCACCCATCAACTGCGAGCAGTGCAAGATACACATGGAGCACTCAATAGGCGCAGCAAGCAGGAGCTAATCATACCAGCAGGCGCAGTCACTAGACACCCAATTAGGGAAGCGACCACATGCAAAGCTTCTGTGGCTCTGAAGAAGACCGATCCAGAGCGACCCAGAAAAGTCTACCGCAGTTGTGCACAGTCAATGCACAGTCTACCGCAGCGATGCACAGTTAATGCACAGCTAAGCGCAGTCGAAACCGCAGCAGGCGCAGCAAGACACCGACTACGCTGCAGCCACAATTCAGTAGGACTTTAGCAGGAGACTTGGGGGCGTTTGTAGCCAATAAGAAGAGCAGATGGAAAAGATATTGGTAATTCAGGAAGAGCATAAATAGGGCAGTATTTAGAGACTTCAATCCCCATCTTTCAATTGTTTCAAACCTATCGCTTCAGCTCTAGCTTACTCTCTAGCAACCTGCTCTAGCTTTAGGCACCTTGTACTATCTCGCCTCTTGGCAATACCAACCTGCTCTTACTAGGGAACCTCCAGTGAGACCTCGTAAATCGACAGTATCACAACTAGCAAGGGGACCGCGGGATATAGCCAGTTGTCTTCAATAGGATCACCTCCCAATTCCAGCTTCGAACCCAGTGTTAGGAGCAGCGGACAGCCCTTCGAAGATACACTTGTACTAGAAGACTGGGAGACGATCTGAATCCGGTGGAACTCCGGGCTGAACCCTAACATACCAGCATGAGTTTCCCATCCATCCGTTCTATGCTTCAACCACTATGCTCAGACCTATGCATATCACTAATACCCGGGCGCACGTGAGCAATGGCTGACCACGCTGGAACGAACGCGAACGGTGCTCACACACTCCTTCTTACTCCTCTGGCATCGTTCTGAGATGGTTCGAGGCAAAGCATTCTCGGAAGATGCGAGACGCATCATATACAGGCTGTATCAATCACAACTCATTACCGTACATGATATGGCGCATGTGATAGGTGTCCACTGGGCGACTATCCACCGGGTGGTCACACAATACGAGCGCACGGGACATTTTCAAGGGGAGGGCACAAGGACTGGGAGACCGAGGGTGCTGGACTATGCGGAGACACAGGTGATGTTAGAAGGAAATAGACTGATTGCCATTCTAGGACATATCATGGCTGATGCAGGATTGGCACCCGATCGACGATACCATACACGATTCCGCTACTGCCCATTTGGGTCAAGAAGGGCAGACCACCTACCAGTACCTTCCTGCAGGAATTGCCAATGGGCATGGAGACAAGCCTGGGAATGTGCACAAGACATACTGGAGGAAACAATGGGAATAATCGAACGAACAGAACCAATCACAATTCGAACCAACTATGGATACTCGCCACACAGGACACAACATCAAGCACTCTACAACCACTACCTCACAGCATTCGAGAACGAAGTGGTGGTCTGGTCAGGAAACGAAGAAACATACTATGCTAATGCAACAGCCACAGCATGGATCTGTCGATCCCCACATGTCGAGGAATGCCACAGGGCAGCGGTACAGGTTACATGGCCGCTAACACTCGACGCCCCAGAATATCTCAGACATGTAAGGGACACGACAATGGGACAGATCGTAAGCGGCTGGAGGGGCACACTAGAAGGAACAATCCTCATTAGCGGATGCTTCTCGAGCACAGGGATCGACAGAGCGATCGCCACCTTCCTGATCGGCAGGAACACCGAGACCGATGAGATCATCATCCCCGATGGATACGACCGAGGAATATTCTACCGGAACCCCACATTCCACCCCGGACTCAGTACCCGAGATCCAACGATCGAAGGAACCCCATCGGAACAGGAACGGCACATCATTGGATGGATCCAGGAACAGAACAGAAGTGGATCTCCGATGAATACAGACAGCTCGGCATCGGAATGGAGCTACACCCGGAACCTTCGAGAACTCCGAGAGCACCGGGGACAGGAATAGCAGACGGGTTAGCTCGGAGGTGTACAGCCACAGGATTGGCAGAAGATGGCGTCATCATTAGCACTCGACAAGGACCATATGGAGAAGAAGGATCTAGAAGGACGGAACGGAACTCGACGGAATTGCGGGGTTCCGCACAGCCACTGGATTGGCTAGTGGCTGTGCCGAAGAAGCGTTGGGGGCTGTGCCGACGAAGCGTTGGGGCGGTGCTGCGGATGAACGGATCAGGTGACGGACTTTCTAGAAAGTATATAAGTAGCGAGCACTGCCACCAGAAGTTCCTTAGCGAAATTCTTTTGTATTGCCTACGACTTCTTTGTACTGCCACTTAGTCGCCTTAGGCACCACTCTAATCTATCTTAGGTATCTAGTGCACGGCTGGTCCCTTGACCCCTACTAGTGCCTTATTGTTTACCCGACTATCTCTATCTCGCACTTCCCCACGATCAAGATAGCTTCTCAAGATCAGCGGAGTGAGTGGACTTGTTCTGGTGTGTCGATCCGAGGGATCTGCACTTGGCCCTTCGCTCGGCCCTTGCCAAGCCAAACGAACTGCCAAGCGCCGATCCTTGATCTGCTTATAACGATCCGCACTGGTCCTAACAGGTGAGTTCAAATTGGAACGGGAAAGACTTGCTTTAGCCGACCGCACTGCAGTTTCTCTTGAGCTCGGTTGAGCATCGCAAGGATCAGTACTTGGATGAAGTGAGAGAAGAATTGGAAAGGCGAGTTGGCAAGAGGGTTTCGGATACTACGGTGTGGAGATCCTTAAAACGGGCGGGGTTCACTCTGAAGACGGTGCGAGAATGATTATGACCTGGCATCAGTAGACTTACCATGCACTGCCTAAGATATCGAAAAGGGTGCTTGAACGCAGTGAAACCACTTGGATTCGGTATAGATTAAGAATGGCATGTCAATATGAGGTGGAATAGCTTGTTTTCGTCGATGAGAGTGCGTGTGACCGACGCACCTTCCTGAGGAAGAAGGCATGGGCTTTGGAGGGCCGTCAGGCGTGTCGGAAAACGATCTTTGCACACGGCAAGAGGTGCAGTGCCTCATCTTACGGCTGAGAATCTAACTGGCTTGCCTCTGCTAGGTATTCAGTCTTGCCCACAATTACTACGACTGGCATACTCGATTGTACGATAGTGGAAGGATCCTTCAACACCGCTTTGTTCACCGCCTTCATCAGGGATCTATTGGACCACATGCAGCCATGGCCGGCCTCAAATTCTGTCGTTGTGATGGACAATTGTGTAATTCACAAATCACCGGAGATCCGAGAGCTCATCGAATCTAGGTTGGTCTATTTCAGTCTGTCGTGCTGCGGCACAGTATTGTTACTGATCTGGTTATGCATAGGGGAATGAAGCTGGAGTTTCTTCCCACATATTCTCCAGACTTCAACCCGATTGAGCTGGCATTCTCTCTGTTGAAGGCTCGGCTTTGTCATGTCAGGTTCAGTGATGAAGAGACAGAGGGTTCTGTGGTTGCAAAGCTTTATGGTAAAACAATGTCTATCAGCGCCACCAGCTGCCGTGCTTTCTATCATCATTGCGATTATTTCTGCTAGTGCCCGGATTTTTTTCTTACTTGGAGCAGATCATATGGATGTTAACTGGTCAAACAGCATGATCAATATATTAGGTGTCTAGATGTACCTATGACTACTGCTACTTGATTCGAGAAGCATCTTCCTGTGCATATCGAATAATACGATTGAGCAGGCCAACGCTCACCTCTCCCTGAGCTTGCGCCACCATGCTCTTGAGCTTGCTATAGTCAAGGAAGGCAACATCATCCAAACGTTTGATATCATTGGCTTTGAACACAGGCAGCAGAGACCTATATGCGTAGTCATTACGGCTCCTCTCCATGTCATCGTGCAGTGATTCAAGCCAATTCCGAACCATGGGGAAATCATACGGTCTGCGATCAGTTGATACCTGGTTATGCATCTGCTGATGCTGTACATTGGCCGGCAGGTTGGGAGCCTGCAATGTCACTGCATTCGGCACTGTTCCAGGAACACTAGTACCAGGAATGGTAGAGGGCCCACTTGCCGCGTCAGAGCCTGTCTCTGCATTAGGTCTCCTAGCTGCTTTCCACTGCATATCCAATACCTTCAATTGCTCAGGCACTTCGTCCACTTTGATCCCAGGAATGTCGTTGTACTAAGTGAGGTATGGTTTCAGTTTGACGGGATCGCACATTGACAACGGAACCTACAATCAGTTTGGCATGTTCGAGAAGGTGTTTATTCGAGTATGCTAAATGGTCTCTTGACCCCCTTATCTTTCCGCAGAGCCTTCTATCATGTTCATCACATTTGAAGGCGGCCGTGATTCGTGACATGATCGATTCGATTTTTGTCTGGTAAGTTTCCTTTGCGCCGGCAACCTCTGTAGCAACTACCTTCGCTCTAGCTGTGCCTTGTTGCCAATTGCTATTGATATTGTTTCCATGCATACCCTTTACAGCCTATCAGAGTTCACCTAGATCGGCTGAGGTTTGGATGAAGACGAACCTGGTTACTGAGATTCCGGATGACAATTCCTGGGTTGGTACCACCCTTCCTTTTCTTCTTTTCAGCTTCCTGATATGTGCGGACCTGATCAAACAATAGATCCAGTTGTTCTTCCGTATCCAGATACTCTGGCTCCAGCTTTGTACCAGACTTTGCAGACCAACAAGCCGTACAACCAAGTTGGTCGAATGTAGAGCGACCCCAGGTGATGGAAACCGCTGTCTTGATCAGATCCACCAAGGACATATGAGAGTTGATCTTCATGTCGCGCATACCAATACCATCATGGATCTTTACCATCACCTCCATGTTGGGTCTTTTTGGTGCTACTGGTGTTGATGTAAATAAACCGTAAGCTTGTGCACGACCGAATGAAGGGGTATTTCAGTCAAAGTCCTGGTTAGCTATAGTTTTCTTAGCCAGTTTCAGCCAGCAATGAATGGAAGTCCCATACCGTCACTGAGATTGAAGGAACGGTTGTCGGGAGAGTCGAGAACTTCAGCATAGGTAGATCCGCCATTGGCGAAACCCTGCGTTTCATTCACGGGATCGTTCACAAGACCTGATGCCTCGACCACATCCATGATGGATACATCTCCTTGGCTTTCAGCATTATCTTCTTGTCGCCTGCCAGTAACTTTCTTTCGCGGCTGAGCAGTAAAAAAAGTCAGGCCTTGTTCAGTCATATGAGAGATTCCCAACTTACACTTCGGCGGGCTGGGGTCACCGGCTGATCCTTTGCACGCGTTTTTCTTTGCGTCACTGCAGGAGCCTCGGGGACTTGATTGAGGGCTTGATCATCGACGTTCTGGACTTTCTTGGGACGTCCCGGGCCGCGTTTTAGTTTCTGGGCGGTGAGTGTTTCCGCTGCTTTTACCGCCGCTGCTTCTTCGTTATCCTTGGCTTTCTGAGTTTTCTTCCTGGCCCGCGCTGGTGGCATCGTGGCGGGTGAGAGAAAAAGGTCCTCCACGGATGTTTGACGTTGCTTACCAAATTGCAAATTGACATTTCGCCAAGCGGGTGCCGTAACACTCCTGAAACAATACAGTGGAACTAACTACAGTAGACTATCTCATAGTGAATATGGTCGGTGGACAAGTTTCGTTACCCATTAGTAGGTAATATTCATGACCGGATTTGTGACAGTGTGACATGTGACAAAAACTTGTCCACATGACCGGTGTCCGTCGTCCTCCCCTGTCTGCATCTCCCATCACTGGTACCAGTGTACTTGCAATCAATGCCCCGGGTGCTTATTCTTGAAGGTTCTGGTCTAGGTGAGTCACAATAACTATCCTTGGGTCCTGTAACTGACTATTGTCCTATAGAAAGGGGAGATATGACAGCGCCATGTCATATTTCTGTAATGAACTTCATTTCACATGTATCTACATCGATTTCAATGCAAGATAATATGCTACTCCATGTCCATTGTGTGCATACCTGGTCTAAAGAACTGGTCAAGCTTTGTCTGCCTTCTTGAAGCTGTTTCAGTACGTCAGAGATGGGCCTGCAGCTTCCTCAGCTGCTTTTGGAAAGTTAGGAGGTCGAGCCCATCTGCATCAGCATGCCTCAAGCTCAGCCGTTCGAGCTTACCACATAGGTCCATCCCCTCTAGTAATGTCATCTCCTCCTCCTCTTCCTCCCTCTCCTCACCCTCTTCATCTTCATCTTCCTCATCTTCATCATCCTTTAGTAGGTAAATGGCATCTCCGTGACGACCTTCGGCAGCCAACCGTGACCCGATCTCAAGAATTTCTTCATCTCCTCCCGGAAAATTATACTGAGGTTCCCTTATCTCTTGCTCTTCTATAGGGTTTAATAGGTCTTCTAATGTCGGTGCCGAAAAAATTTGCCTTCGTGACTGGAGATTTGCTACTGTGTCCATCAGAGCCGTTTCCACAACAGCAAGCTGAGTAGTAGAAGGTACTGGTGACGTGGTCAAATGTGTCATTGAAGGAGGTGTAGATGTGGGCGAAGGTACTGGTGGCGTGGTCGAATGTGTCGTTGAAGGAGGTGTAGATGTGGGCGAAGGTGTTGATGAAGTGGATATGGATGTACACCACGTTAAGTGTAGTTTCTGAAGTGCCTCGATTGCGACTTGCGTGTCATTCTCTGCACTAAATACTGCATCAAATGCAGGTTTCTAGGTTACCTCTCGATATTCTGCCCGAAGAAGCTCTTGAAGCTGTTTGATTGTATCTGGAAGAGTGCCATCTCCTCCCGCCCAGTTGAAAAGAATCTTCCAGGCCTCTGGATGTAGCCGTACATCAGTGGATGAATGTGTCGTTGAAGGAGGTGTGGTACGTCTAAGGAGAATCAGTTATAGATGCTTAAAATTGAACTAAATTGACGTACTGAATTTGGATTTGCGTATGATCCCAACAGTTTCTTCGTGTCTCTGGGGTAATGTCTGCCCATGCTTGTCTTGCTAACATCATAATTTCAAGCTGATCGATCTTGTATATATCTTCTTTCCCAGCTTCATCAAGGTCGATTGCTCGCAAGCAAAAGGCTTTTCGATACAAAGCCTTAAAACAACGGATAATGCCTGCATCGAGTGGTTGGACGAAGGATGTCATGTTTGGTGCAAGAAATTCGATATGGATATTCGTCGGGTTGTAGTCAATGTTATGACCTGAGAAGTTGTCGACAAGAAGGCAAATAGACCGATTCTGACTTCTAAATATGCGATCCTGCTCTCTGATCCATCTTTAAGTAATATCAGTTCAATATTACCATAATATATTAAACGTAGGACTTACTCAGCAAACAATTGTGCTGTCATCCATGCTGTCTTATTATTTCGATAATAAAAACCCAATTGCTGACCGGTCTTTTTATTAAAGCATCGTGGTTTTTCAGCCTTTCCAATAAAAAATACAGGGAGTGTCTCAGACCCATCTGCATTACATGCAAATGCAACAGTAAGTCGAGTTTTACTTCCTTTCTTTCCGGACATTTGCTTTGTTGCAAGACCGCGATCGGGTGGACAGCTAATATAGTATCTGATTTAATAGATTTTAATAATAGCAAGAAAAATACGTACGCTCCAAATAAACCTGATTCATCAAAATTCCACCGGTCTCTCTTTGAATACTTGCTCAGGATCTTGACAAGACGAGCTCGTTCTGCCTCAACAGCAGCAATATCAACAGATGCTGCCTCACCATGCCTTCGATGTTCCTTTAAATGATACCTAGTATAGTACAACACATATAAGATAAATTGCAAAAATAAAAGAGAAATTCACGCACGCTTTCTTAAACCCTGTAACCCACCCATTTGTCCTCAGCCGTTCCTCATCAGGTACATTAAGTGCCTTCTCGAATCTCTCCCGCTTTGCAACAAGCATTGGGCCAGTCACATGTTCATTTTTATTCTCCATACTCTTTACCCATAAGAAAAGGGGATTCTCTACATCGGGCCTTGTGACAACTCGAACTCGTTTTGATTCTCCTGCATTTTGTCGTGACTTGAGTGCTAGCTGATCAGCCTCTCGGCCAGACTTGGAAAGATGTCGAGATAGAGAAGATTGAGAAAAATACAGAGCACCCTCTGGTCGAGTAGCAAAGTATTTAATAAGCTCTTCTTGTGACCGAATCTCCGGGTGAGAGTCATAGTAATTAACAACAAGAATCCAGTCATCAAGGTATAGATTCTCCTTCTTCTGAGGCTTCTTGGCAGCCGTTTTCGTAGAAGTTCTTGCTCTTGCAGCCCGGGGTAGGTATGGAGCTGGCTTTCCTCGAGGCTTGCGTCGTTTTGGAGACATCTGGGGGGACATGATAATGATGTTTCATGCAGAAACGAGTCTGTGAGTTATAAAACACCATTCTTACTCTCATTCCGAATGTCAAAAATCATATTGGCATCAGAATCGAGAGTGCAAGATGTCAAAAATAATATATATTTCCTTTTTCAGCATATCTGGTAATGAATATCGTCAAATTTTCTTACCCACTATCAAGTAAGAGATTTCATGCATAATTTGGCTGGCACCGACTCGGTTCCCAAGATTTTTCACCCACTATTACATTTATTCACTGTGACCTCACCCACCATGAGATAGTCTACTGTACCAGTAGCCAGCACGATAAATACATGGCCACCAGGAAACCCTCCTTCCTTCCCCCCATCAAGTTGCAGTGAGTGGCTCAGTGCAGTGTTCTTATCAGCACCAGTATCGGGTGTGGCATGTGGCATCATGTGGCTTGGCTCGGCTCGGCTCGGCTGCCCTTCCGGGTATATAGGGTTAGGGCACCTGTCTGTCTTGTTCTCAGCCCACTATTTTCACCCACCTCACCACCACCCACGTCTTCCCGTCCCTCAGCATGGCTGTATCGGTATCGGAGGTCATTATGGCAAGCGATGAGCTAGAGCCAGAGCCAGAGCCAGAACTTGAAACTGACGAAGACCAGAGTATCACCCCCGGTAACGACGGTACGGGTCTGCCTTTTGTCTCTTGGTTACTTGACCTAATTTACTCTATCCAGAAGACGAGTATGAAGAAGGACAGCTGTCCGATGATGCACAGAGCTACACAGAGGTGTCTCATGCACCCGATCCTTCACGCTGTGCGTTTCCAATTCTAGCATCTGCTGCGCTGCTGCGGGATTTGCTGATGCGTCGTCCTATACTTAGCACCAGGCGCCGCAAGCTCCTCCTCCGAGTCGTTCGGATCCGAATACGATCGAGTCAAAGGCGGATCAGCCAACGTGCCGGAACTAGGGCCCGTGATCGATCTGCTTGGTAAAGTCATCGCCTCGCAGCGGCTGCATAGGCGGGACCTCAAGCTTGTGAAGGGCCACATTGTGAAAATGTCGGACACCGTTCATAGAACCAAAGCTGCCATCCATCAATTGCGGACCGTAGCGGAGGAACACGATTTAGATATTGAGGAGGTGAAACGGAAGGCGACAGCTGCAGATGAAGAACTTGGTAAGATGAAGTCGTCTATCGACGAACTGGCAGATGATCAGGGTGTCATGCGGGAGTCGTTCACCCTCAGTCTGCGCGCGTTCTTTGGGGTAATGCAGTCTTGTCCGCTTGCGTATTCTCATTCTCATGCATTTATAGGATAATGATGCGAAGAATAGGCTATTGCTTCGAGAACTACCAGACGTTGGGCTGGAGCGCATCGGCGAGGCTTTTGCTGTTGCTGAACGTGTCCTCCGTATTGCCTATATATCCTCGTCCTCCGATTACGCGCCGCGGAATCATTTCTTCATTCCTTTGGCTCTCAAATTCAAATTCAGTGACGGTCGCCATGATGATCGCGATGTCGATGAAACGGATCCATATGACGCCGAGGAGGTCTTACTGGGCATATTTAAGAGTCTTAGGGAACCCGGTACCAAGACGGCCACTGATGTCGATTTCTCTGCGGTGCCCCCAATCGCGGTCTATCACCCAGTCGCTTCCAGTCGCAGGGCAATAACCAAGGCCTGTTTTACGCTCGCAAAGGAATTTATTCTCGCTCACACCAAACCGGAATTCTGGGAGAAAAACTTGCATCTCACCTCGCTTTGTAATAAGCTAAATATGGATAGAAGTCGTGACCAGGATAAAGCAGCGGCATACAGAACTTTCATCGACGACATAACTCCCAAACCTCCTCCCGATCCCGAGAAGGACACTGTCCGTTCGATTCATCCCGTCCAGGTCGATGCCAGGTCTTCCCACCCGAACCCGACCAAGGATAGCCACACACCTCGCCACCCGTCTAACGACGTTCAGTTTGGCTCAAGTTCAGGCGGTCGGTTCAGCACGCAGCCCAGCCTTGTAGCCAAAACACTTCACGACCCTCCAAGGGGAACGAAGTACTCACCATCTATGAACCCGGGAGCTGGACAGGCCGACCCCGAGACTGCGTCCCGTATTAAGAAAGTCTTCCGAAAGGAATTGAATGTAGGTAAAGGCAAGACCCCCCGCTTTCACGAATTCAAAGCAATCACTTTCTATCTCGTCGCCGCCCTCATGGTACGTGAAAGTTTCGGCAGGGAACTCCATCGGATGGCCGGACTTCAGGCCTTCAATATTCCAGCAGGCGAGTATGACCTCGACGCTGTAGGTCGAGCGCTCTCCTTTCCAGGTACTCCACATCAGCGTGCACACCTTAAGACCTACGAGATTATTACGACGGACATCTTGAAGCTGACCTCGGCTCTGGAGATGTTAGGGCCAGGGGACGGATCGAAACTCATCTTCAGACCTTACGGGCCGTATAAAGAGTTCATCGAGCAACTCCATATCGTAGCCCATCCCACGGGAACCAAAGACGATATGGAGAAAGCAATGAAGCTTTTGGATGACCCGTCATTTCGGGATTTCGAGGAGTGTCGCAATGGTTGCACGATTGTCTTGAATTCTCTTTACCGAAAAAGCACGACAGGCGGGTGGACGGGACGAGAAAGTTGTCTTAACCCGTTGATTTCCTTCCCTGAACCTGAACGGCTTCGTTCCGCTCCTCAGAAACGGCGTGCTAGTGAAAGCTACTCCCAACCACCGAACAAGGCCGTTAAGCAAGAGAGCAGTGACTATGCCAGTTATAGTCGTAGCGCCAGCCATAGGGCTGCGCGTACGTGGGTCCGGATGGATGAAGATGGCGGGGGGCGCAGGCATGGTGACCGCGGGCACGAGCGTGGTGACCACAAGCGTAGGGACGACAAGCGCGAGCGTGGTGACCGCGAGCGTAGGGATGACAAGCACGAGCATGGTGACCGCAAGCATAGGGACGACAGGCGCAAGTCCGGTGACCACGAGCGTGGTGATGACGGGCGCAAGTCTGGTGACCGCGAGCGTAGGGACGACAAGGACAAGCATGGTGACCGCGAGCGTGGTGATGACGGGCGCAAGTCTGGTGACTGCGCAAGTCGGTGAGGTAACGACAAGGACAAGCATGGTGACCGCGAGCGTGGTGATGACGGGCGCAAGTCTGGTGACCGCGAGCGTAGGGACGACAAGGACAAGCATGGTGACCGCGAGCGTGGTGATGACGGGCGCAAGTCTGGTGACCGCGAGCGTAGGGACGACAAGGACAAGCATGGTGACCGCGAGCGTGGTGATGACGGGCGCAAGTCTGGTGACCGCGAGCGTAGGGACGACAAGCACAAGCGTAGCAAGCGTGAGCGTGAGCGTAAAGACGAGCGGGGTGACCGCAAGCGTAGCGGCAAGGACCCAGAGCACTATGGTCAGTTACTGCCTTCATTCGTAGCATTTACCGTACTGAATAGCCGAAACAGATTCTTAGATGTTCCTTCTACTTTTTCACCCTGTATCTGTACCTTCCCTTCTCGATATGCTCCATGCCTCATATCAAATAAATATTCTTGTCACCTCATCACGGCACTTCATGAAATGATACAAATACAAAGAATACGATTACCAACTCGCGGTAGCTCATTCAAGGATACCAACGCTCTCAGAAATAACCGCAATGATGATAGAAAGCACGGCAGCTGGTGGCGCTGATAGACATTGTTTCACCATAAAGCTTTGCAACCACGGAACCCTCTGTCTCTTCATCACTGAACCTGACACGACGAAGCCGAGCCTTCAACAGAGAGAATGCCAGCTCAATCGGGTTGAAGTCTGGAGAATATGCAGGAAGAAACTCCAGCTTCATTCCCCTATGCATACAGTAGACTATCTCATAGTGAATATGGTCGGTGGACAAGTTTCGTTACCCATTAGTAGGTAATATTCATGACCGGATTTGTGACAGTGTGACGTGCGACAAAAACTTGTCCACATGACCGGTGTCCGTCGTCCTCCCCTGTCTGCGTCTCCCATCACTGGTACCAGTGTACTTACAATCGATGCCCCGGGTGCTTATTCTTGAAGGTTCTGGTCTAGGTGAGTCACAATAACTATCCTTGGGTCCTGTAACTGACTATTGTCCTATAGAAAGAGAAAATTAAAGAGCACCCTCTGGTCGAGTAGCAAAGTATTTAATAAGCTCTTCTTGTGACCGAATCTCCAGTTGAGAGTCATAGTAATTAACAACAAGAATCCAGTCATCAAGGTATAGATTCTCCTTCTTCTGAGGCTTCTTGGCAGCCGTTTTCGTAGAAGTTCTTGCTCTTGCAGCCCGGGGTAGGTATGGAACTGGCTTTCCTTGAGGCTTGCGTCGTTTTGGAGACATCTGGGGGGACACGATAATGATGTTTCATGCAGAAACGACTCTGTGAGTTATAAAACACCATTCTTACTCATTCCAAATGTCAAAAATCATATTGGCATCAGAATCGAGAGTGCAAGATGTCAAAAATAATATATATTTCCTTTTTCAGCATATCTGGTAATGAATATCGTCAAATTTTCTTACCCACTATCAAGTAAGAGATTTCATGCATAATTTGGCTGGCACCGACTTGGTTCCCAAGATTTTTCACCCACTATTACATTTATTCACTGTGACCTCACCCACCATGAGATAGTCTACTGTAACCAGATCAGTAACAATACTGTGCCGCAGCACGACAGACTGAAATAGACCAACCTAGATTCGATGAGCTCTCGGATCTCCGGTGATTTGTGAATTACACAATTGTCCATCACAACGACAGAATTTGGGGCCGGCCATGGCTGCATGTGGTCCAATAGATCCCTGATGAAGGCGGTGAACAAAGCGGTGTTGAAGGATCCTTCCACTATCGTACAATCGAGTATGCCAGTCGTAGTAATTGTGGGCAAGACTGAATACCTAGCAGAGGCAAGCCAGTTAGATTCTCAGCCGTAAGATGAGGCACTGCACCTCTTGCCGTGTGCAAAGATCGTTTTCCGACACACCTGACGGCCCTCCAAAGCCCATGCCTTCTTCCTCAGGAAGGTGCGTCGGTCACACGCACTCTCATCGACGAAAACAAGCTATTCCACCTCATATTGACATGCCATTCTTAATCTATACCGAATCCAAGTGGTTTCACTGCGTTCAAGCACCCTTTTCGATATCTTAGGCAGTGCATGGTAAGTCTACTGATGCCAGGTCATAATCATTCTCGCACCGTCTTCAGAGTGAACCCCGCCCGTTTTAAGGATCTCCACACCGTAGTATCCGAAACCCTCTTGCCAACTCGCCTTTCCAATTCTTCTCTCACTTCATCCAAGTACTGATCCTTGCGATGCTCAACCGAGCTCAAGAGAAACTGTAGTGCGGTCGGCTAAAGCAAGTCTTTCCCGTTCCAATTTGAACTCACCTGTGTCTCCGCATAGTCCAGCACCCTCGGTCTCCCAGTCCTTGTGCCCTCCCCTTGAAAATGTCCCGTGTGCTCGTATTGTGCGACCACCCGGTGGATAGTCGCCCAGTGGACACCTATCACATGCGCCATATCATGTACGGTAATGAGTTGTGATTGATACAGCCTGTATATGATGCGTCTCGCATCTTCCGAGAATGCTTTGCCTCGAACCATCTCAGAACGATGCCAGAGGAGTAAGAAGGAGTGTGTGAGCACCGTTCGCGTTCGTTCCAGCGTGGTCAGCCATTGCTCACGTGCGCCCGGGTATTAGTGATATGCATAGGTCTGAGCATAGTGGTTGAAGCATAGAACGGATGGATGGGAAACTCATGCTGGTAATGGCCGTAGAGCATCTGATAATCATGCAGAAAGAATCATAATTTTAGCAGCCTGTCTGTCTCCGCTACAGGGCAAGTTACGAGACGAGGAGGGTGGAACGGCTTGAAGAAGAATGTTAAACCTCACTGGTGCATAGCCAATACTGCATGGATCCGCTTCAAACTCACAGGAAATATTGCTATAGTGTTTAACTTAATTTACAGGTGGAGAAAGAAATTTTAGGAGCAGATATAGAAGAGCAATAAATTTTAAACCTCCATGAAAACGTGAGAGGGAACAGACTAGTGGCGGTTGTTTGGCTTCTTGCCTCTTGCACTCCTTATGTGTCGCTTCAATTTTCACATATTCGTATTCCTTGGGACCATAGCCAATTTTAGAGTGCTTGATCAATGGCTATTGTGCTGAATCCACGGAGAAAATGTCGATTCATTCCTATTTTCGATGTTTTGGCTCAGACTCGACTCATTTCACGTGAAATGCACGTGTCGCAAGACTTATGAAAAAGACTGTAACGTCCCTCTTTCAAAAAGTAGGAGAGGAGAACCTGGGAATATCAAGAGAGGAAGACGATTCTTCAACGTTTTCTGTGACATATATGTCGTCCGCTATACTTGATCACTCCAGGAGATGTGCTTTCTCATCGTTAACTTGATCTCGGCCCAAGATGTCCTGAACATGTGGGTAATTCCACTCACGGTGTTAGCGTGGACTCCCTTAATTGAAATGCAACGCAAAACATGAAAGAAAAGCCGACAAACTCGACAGACACAAATGGATTGTGACCGCCATGGTCCCTCGCTGTGAGAGTTATTTTTTAATTGTTGAAGATGTGGTGGTTGTGTTCCGAGTGGATGATGGATGTGTCAAATCAACTCCGGCAGCGCAGAACGCGTCCGTCTATTTTCGGATAATCCGCGTCAACTTTTCCTCAGCAACGTAACCTGCTTGCTGCCACTTCCTCTTCATTGCCATTACTGTAATTATGACTCGAACAGAGACTTGCACTCTAGTGACCCCTGCGAAACGAAAACGGCGATCCAGCTTCGTCTTGCATTTATCTGGCGGTGGTACTACTTGCGAATCAGACAACGATACAGTATCCGTTCTTTCAACCACCGAAAATCCGGAAGCCTCGTCAAGCAAGGTCAAGCTCTCCAGGGCCCCAATTATAGTCAATGGGAAACTGGTCGCGAGTAATGCGAAGTTTTATCAGTGCACCTTTGCTGGTTGCACCAAATCGTACAAGAAACCCTCTCGGTTAGAGGAGCACGAGAGGACCCATACAGACGAGGTATGTCTAACTTTTGGGATACAACGTGCTTCAACTAGGCTCATGATTATGTGTTAGCGGCCCTTCGTTTGCTTGATATGCCAGAAAACATATTTCCGGGACACCCATCTTCAGGCGCACATGCGCTCTCACCAGTCAGAATCCTCCAAGCCATTTGTATGCTCGTACGACGGTTGCAATAAGAAGTTCTGGACCTCGCAACATCTGAAACGGCATCAAGCTTTTCATTACGGAGAAAAATCGTTCAAGGTGCTCAATCCGGTCACTTTCCTCAATAACTTATGTATCTCTGACATCGTTGAGACAGTGTACAGAGACAGGATGCAGCGAGTCGTTCTCCAAACATAACCAGCTTCGTGCACATTTCGCGTGTACACATTGTCTGTCGGGAACAAAGAACTTCCGCTGTGAGCATGAGGGTTGTTCAAAGAGTTTCGCTACTGCTCAGAAACTCAAGGCTCATACAAAAACCCACGAAGGTAGGCAGACTGTCTAATGGTCTTTTTGGTTATAAAGTATGTTTATCTAGCTTTCCTCAGATCGTCGCTATACTTGCTCCCACCCTACGTGCTTACAGAGGAACGACCAGGATTTCTTCTCTACTTGGACAGCATTACAAGCTCATGCTCGAGCGACTCATCCTCCTACATGCCCATATGCTTCGTGTAACGGGAAGACTTTCACTCAGCAGAAGGGTCTTCGAGCTCATTTGAAGATCCACGAACAGCGCGAAATAGAAGAAGCGCTGGGAACAAATGGTGGACAAGCGGATGAAGGTGATTTTGGACTACCGTTGAAGAGACGTCGTGGAGGTGAAGTGGGGAGAGATTGGAAGTGCTCTGAGGAGGGCTGCGAGAAGGACTTCAAATCGGTCCGGATTTGTTCCTGCATTACGTGTTATTATATACTGACGATTGATACAGAAAAATGCGCTAGAATCGCATATTAAAGTGGCACATTTGCGGAGAAGAGATTTCACCTGTTCCGTTGAAGGGTGCGGCGCGCAATTTGGATACAAGCATCTTCTTCAGAGGCATACTTCACGAGCCCATGTGCCCAATATTAATTCTCCTTCCGAAACCGATTCACACCACGAGGCCGCAAGTGACCCACCGATAAACGACGCACTTTCTACAAATGCGGATTTCATCGACGTCCTTACGGGCAAAGCGTACGAGGACCGAACAAAGAAGCGCCCCACAGCGCAGAAACACGCGCTTTCCTGCCCGTATCCAGACATCTCCACATTGCTAGTCCCAGCGACGAACAATGAGACCTCGCGGTTGTCAGGGGACCGAGAACGTTCTTCGCTGCCTCGTGTTAGTGGCCATGCTTGTGCATTTGTTTTCACCCGTGCGTACGACTTGCGTCGACACTTGGTGTCTGCGCACGGGGTTGAAGTTGATAGGGAAGAGGCCGTGGCGTTGGTTGATGCGATGCGGCGCAGGTCGAAATAGAGAGGCGTCCTGCATGCGTGCGTGCGATCCTGGTGTTAGGCCTTGGAAATTGCGTAAAGCATAAAGAATACAAGCATTGCTTTCTTCGGCGTCTTTTAGCAAAACACTTGCGGATCAGCAGCGCCTTCTGTAGACCCGCATTTAGCAAGTTAGCACCACAAACTCCGATTTCGATAACCATCATCATATGCATATACCGCGGGAAAAGAATCTATTCATTGATCAACTCACGGCACCTGTTCACTTTTTCTCCTTGTTATCCACTAACCACCACTTCCGTGGGGTAGTTAGACTGTCGCTTGCTTTCGCCAATGACTGCTAATATCTCCGATGAAGACTTACATCGTTTTGCGAATCGCGTATCTGGTCAGGTTATAATCATCACTGGTATCTTACTCTAGTAAACAGCAATTATTTGGTGGGCATCGTGCTTAGTCTCTTCGCATAGGTGGTGCAAGTGGGATCGGGAGAGCCATTGTTCTTGAGCTTGCCAAGCGAAAGTACGCCCCAATCCTTTTTCATCAAGTTACTTGTTCATCAGTATCTGTCTCTCACATACAGAGCAAAAGTTGTAATTGGGGATATCAATGCTAAAGCCTCCGACGAACTCGTGCATGCAATAAGGAACACTGGAGGGTAAATAGAAAATTTCAGCCCTGATAATACGGGCGGTGATGGACTGATCTATACCATTTTCTAGTACAGCAATTTGGAAAACGTGCGACGTGTTGGACTATGATGACCAAGTCCGTCTCTTCGAGTTCGCCCTCGAGGAATTCGGGTGTATCGACGTTGTGGTAAGTAATTATTCAGTCCCCCCTATATGTATGTCTCTCTACACCGTATTGGACTCAAGTTTTACCTCAAAGATAGCGAACGCCGGAATTGGTGAATCCGAGCGACTAGTAGGGTACGACGTACAACTTGACGAACGTACCGGACTACCCGTCGAACCAATGTTGAAAACGGTCCAAATCAATTTTATCAGTGTCATCTACAGTAAGTGGGGAATCTCAGAAATGTTTACTTACTAATGGGACTCGATTGACTCTTGCATCTGTGTATCAATGGGTTATTGATCATCACAACTTTCAGCCGCCCAACTTGCTTTTCATTACTTCAGCAAAGCGACTCATGGAAACTCGTTGAAGACGCTCGTATTGACAGCGTCCATACGTAAGCACCTTTCCGCAGCATTATTACCGTGTCTCCCAAGTCTAAAATGATCGGTACATTTGTTTGATTTGCTCTATCTAGTATCATTTGCGACTTTACCAACCGCACCTCTATACTGCAGCTCTAAATACGGTGTTTTCTCACTTATGCGTTCCCTAACGCCCGATTTCCAGGCTAATGGATTTCGCATTGCTTCTGTCCACCCTTGGTTCGTCGGTAAGCTCTTCAATTCACTCTAAATTTCATCGGAAAAATTACTGACAGAACTGAATACGCTGACAGATACGCCTATAGTCCCAGAACGCATGCGCGCCCTCCTGTACGGTATCCCATTCACACCACTGCACCGCGTCACAGGGGCGATCGTCCTAGCCGTTACAGATACCTTGCCAGAATCGAATGGAGCGGCGTATACTCTCCCTGATGAACGAGAAGTATTTCGTATATTACCCGATCGGTTGAGTGATGAGGATGTTTTCGCGGTGTTGGGTGAGCGTTGCAGGAGGGAGGGTCGGTAAGTTATTTCGGATAGTGCTATCTGTTGGATGCATGTGGGCGTTTTGGGCTGACGTATGATTTGATTGTAGGCGATTTGAGAAATTGATTTCGCTGTATGCGCTAATGAGATTGTATGCGGGGAAGCGTGTCAAATTTTTCGCATGTGCAGCTTTGGGATATCCCCTGTGGAAGATATCCGCATTTGTCTTTCCATACGTGAGGAAGGTATTCTTGTAGTACGCAGTAGCCAGTCTTCTCCAGTACCGGGGGTTGATTGTAGAAAGGATTTATCTCTGTATTTCTTAGTTTAAAAAGTCCTTGCCCAAGGAGCCATAAGTACATTGTTCTTGATAACATTCATTAAGGTGACTTCATAATTTTCGGACAACGAACCCGAGACTCAGCGCCTCACTAAGTCTTCATTCTTGAACTTCGACATAGTTCGCTGCGTACACGTATGAGCTTACCGATAGTCTATGCAGGAAACGAGAATGAACTTACCAGGGAACAACCCGGCATTCCCATGCGCATCACGACCCTGCCACCAGTCCTCACTTGCCGCTTCGATGTGCGTAATTCTGTCTCCTTCACGGAATGATATCTCATTCTCTTCCGCCGCATCATAACTAATAAGAACAGAGTCAGTCTTTTTATCCACGCAGGTTTCATTATTAGACCGTACTCGTATAGCGCAATAGCGCAGACGCCCTCGTCCTTTGCGAGAGCAGGAGGCGCAGGTGGTGCTGGCGGTGCCGCGGGCGCTGCGGGTTCAGCAGGTGGCGGAGGTGGCGGGGGCTGGATCAAGAATCAGCGAAAAAGGATCACCACCTTGAACGCAATACGTACCGGAGGCGGTGGTAGCGCAGCTGTCTCTGAAGGTTCATCCGCCTGCTGTACTATTTCGACATAGTTCGCTGTTGTAAAGGAATCAGATGTGTTATACGATAAAAGTATTATCTTACTAACCTGGGAAGAGACCACTCTTTGTTCCACCTGTACCAACGCCGGACCACCAACCTATGTTTAACATGAGCAAAAACAAAAAGACAAAGACCAACTCATGTAAGATGGATCACCTTCGTCAATTTGCTCAATCTGTTCGATAGTCTCTCCCTCAGTTAAAGACATTTCATTCTCTTCCTCCGCTTCGTAATCGTACAGCACGACTGCACAGACGCCCTTTCCTTGTGCCTGTGTTGCAGGCGCCGGAGGCGGAGGAGGCGGTGCCGGCGTGGGTTCAACGCTGAGCGCGGCCATCTCGGCGACAGGAGGTGGTGGAGGCGGCTAACAGATCTTAAGAAGAGGGTATAAATAACAGTGAAAGGTACTTACGGGGGGTGGAGGTGGAGGTGGAGCGGCAGCTTCAAACTGAGGTTCTGGCACCGCTGTGGCTACAACAGCGGGCACAGGACGAGAAGTTGCTGGAGGTAAAGGAGGAGCGGAAGGAGGAGCAGGAATCTCTTCATTTCGATCCGCCACGTTAGACGGAGGTGTCCATTTTGTGCCAGTTGAAGCAGGTGAAATCGCTTTGAGGGAAGCAGCCTTGCTGCGCTCCTCCTCCTCTGCCTGTTGTTTCCTGGCAAGAGCTTGTCGCTCGCTCCACGTGAGCTTCTTTGAGCCGCCTGACGGCGGGGATGGCCTCGATATTGATTCGGTTGCAGAAGCTTGTGCCATTCTCTCAAATGGATTGACAAGTTTCTTCGGAGGAGGTAAGTTGACTGGAGTATAATTTGTTCCCTGATCGTAGATTAGTTGGCGAAGATTGAAATGGCTAGACAACGCACGACGGGACCAATGCGATCCTCCTCTCTCGGCTTTGTTGATGTAGCAGACGCTGCGACAGGCTCGGGTTCTCTACGAGGTGCAGAAGGCTTTGTGATGTAGTTGTGAGAAGGGTAATAGGAATGTAAGAGGCCCACTCACAACTTCTCGTGATTCAGCAGCAACGCTGGGTCGATTAGCAACTGGAGGCGGGGGAGGCGGAGGAGGTGCTGCGGGCTCTTCCCATAAAGGTATCACAGGCTTTGATGCCGCAGTGGGACGCGAAGCGAAAGGCGGAGGAGGGGCAGAAACTGGAGCAGGAGAAGTGTAAGCTTGTGTCTAACACAACGGATCAGTTTAATTCACGGATTCTCAATGATGCACCCACAGGTTTCGCAGCTGCGGGTTTCGCTGCAGCGGCCTTCCTGATCTCACTAATATCGACTTTGCCTACGGGATTATAGTTGGTTCCAACCGGCGTAATCGGCTCAAATTTTCTTGGCTGTTCCTTGTGCGCGGTATATCTCGAACCGGACGAATCCTCCACACGCTTCATGATCAGAGCTGGCGAGACATCCAGCTATCACTGTGTCAAATTGAAGATTCAACATATGTGGTGGTTGGTCCACGTACTTCGTTACGTGCGTTTATCACAAGATGAGTCCCTTTGAGGTAATTGGCAACTGCGCTCGAATGCGTGTCTACGCGCGTTGGTATATCAGATAAGCCACGGTGAGATCGTGAAGGGAGTATACTCACGGAATAATCCCTTCCTTGACTCGGGAACGCCATCACCACACCAGTTTATCTGCACAAACTTCGGAAGTTCCGTCTATAACTTGCTCAGTAACCCTAGCCCCATAATATCAGACCAACGCTTACATTGGGATCCTTGACGCGAACAAATGCGTACTGAATCCTGCCAAAAGGATCCGTTAGCACATACAATCAGGGCGTCAAGCAATGAGAGAGCGAACCGTCCGTCAGAGAATTCATCCTGAAGTTCCTCAAGGCCACCATCGCCGGAGCTCTGAAGTTTGAGATCGTTAGTTCCCTTCTCGTACGCGAAGAGAGCCCAGTCTATGCCATTCTGATTTAGAACATCCTGGTAAGCTCTAGATATATCAGCTCCTGTGATGTTAACCTGTAAGGACATTTCAACAAGCAAGAAGGGTGTGCTAGCTAGAGCTAGTGGTAGATCAAAGATATCCCAGCCCAGGTGTGTGATCCATGTCGTCACCGTCACATATCACGTGCCCGTTCCACAATCACAAGTGCTTGGCCGTACACTCTTGGCCTTTCACATTGGCTCGTCTCTTCGAAGTTGCCCACAGTTATCATTTTCGTGTCAACATGAGAACCCAAAAGTGTAGAATATCTTCAACTAACTGGCAGAGCGTTCACCAACCTCGTTCTATCTCAATGCTGCAGTATTCCGGTTTCTCTGTGACCCTCCATTCTTGTCGGAAAATTCTCCTCCTACCTCTACGACTAGGGCGTCTGTTGTCTTTACTGCGAAGACTTGGATCGCCTTCTTTGATTCTCACTGACTGAATATAGAGTATCATCTAGCTCACAAGGCGGAGGTAATGTCTTCATATCATCGCACAGGTCCCGCCTGTATGTTTCTTTCTCAGTGATTTTTCTAGAATCAAGTTCGTCACCACTTGCGTGGACTTTCTGTAATGTTTGGCCCGCTGATTCCGCTTGATCATCCTCTCTCGACCTTCTTTGGCGCTCGGGTTCGTCAAGCGAGCCTACTTGCGACCCTCGGCGCTACTATCTCACGATCGAACTATGTCGATCACCTTCCGTCGGAGCCAAGTGCAGCACTGTGAACTCTGAACTACGTACACCTTCGAATGCGCCCGTTGGCGTTTTTCTCATTTTCACGAACAGGAATTGGGATTAACGTCGTCTACTTGTTCGTTCTCTATGCAATTGAAGCTGCGTCTAACGGTTCTCACAGAATTACTAGTCAAGCAACGATGTCTGGACCGCCTTCGCAATGGCTGTTCTTTCTGAGGCTATTATCCACGGGGAGACGTAACAAGAAAGCCAGCTTTTTCTGCTGCAAATGCAACGGACACAAGCCGCGAATGCAGCGATCCGAGTGAGACGGGAGGAGACCCTACCCCTGAGAGTGCACTATTATTTCTGGCTGAAAAAAGGTGTACATCTTGGGCGAAGCCGGCAATACATTCTGAGGCTGAGGCTGGACATGTCCCTTTGGGAGCGAATGCCAGACAAGAAACCCAAGTCTCTTCAAACCCATAGTTATAATGGGGATTGTACTCGATCGTCTTAATAGGACGACAAAATGAAGAGACGCCCGGTTCCCGGCTCTCTGAAAGTCTCTGGGGAAACCTTACACAATATTATGGTAGCGCCGTCTTCCTGGCGTACCCTAATAGGATATCGCACAGTTATTACATGGTCATCAGATCAACGGGATGGAACGAAGAGCCACCTTGAAGTATACTGCTCCCGACCCATAAAGTCTGGGCAGATATAGACGCTAGCTGGTCGACTGGCCCCGAGTGGATCCAGGCGCGAGGAATGAGCCGCTCGCCGAGATGCAGCTTTATTAAGGTTGAAGGAGCATGGAGCATGGAGCATGGAATAGTCCGAGAGCCGCGCAGAAGCAGGATGCAGTACCGGCTAAAACTATCATCTTTGAACTCTGCATTTCTTCTGGTCGAAGATCTGGACATCTCCATTGATACTGTCCGAACGGATGTGCTGGAGGAGCCGGACGTTGAAACGGGGGTCAAGAGCGTGTGTACAGGCATCTAGGCTGGACTGGAGGCTGGCCTGAATACATTCTGCGTCTGAGGCTGAAGAAAGGAATTTGCGAACGCAGGCGACGTGGGAATAAGTGGTTACGACATGCGGTACCGGAGTATCCAGAAATAATGATATGGCCTTGATCGAGTAGAGCGCCTGGTCTATTACAAACTGGCGTTAGAAGTCGTTATCCGAAGTCAACCCGCAGGTACTATTCAGTAGTAAACTGCGAATGAAGGTTCGTCCACACTAGTGAAGAGTTTGCGGTAGTAAGGGATAGTAAAGGGTCTACTTTCTTTGTTTTTATGAATCGGAATGAATGGGATTGCGATTGCTCCGAATTACCAAGAAGTAGCCAAATCATGATTATCGATTCGATTGAGAATCCGTTCTATCGTACGTACACTGGCATCTCCTTGCATTGATTGCAAAGTTCCAACACGCGTAGAACTAGAACTTCGAGTCTCGAGCATCATCTACAACGGAAGATTGGTGGGTGCAGTGCCTCAATTTGACCTCCCACACTCTGCAGTCTGCAGTGAGCCGTCGGAATGGTCGAGAGAATCATGATCTTGTAATCAGGAGAAGGGATGACTCATAGATGCTGGGAAAATCTCTGGAGAAGCCGTCTGGAAATTGCATCTACTTTACCGAAGATCGCTATGCAGTAGTAGGAAGCTATGCTTGCTTATGGCTGCTGTCAATGTTTGCACCAATTTGCATGGAATCTGGGCACAAACGCGAGAATCACGTGCAGTAGTCGCATCTCGGTAAACGTTTTCCGAAGAAACTTGGACAGAAATACATTTCTTCTCGACCAAGATGTGGTTAGTAGGGAATCTTGTCTGTAAGTACGTTTCCATACATGAGGCATGATTCTTTGCGTGTGCAATAGTATCAGAAATGCTTAGTAGGTGTGCTGCGATTATGAGAATCGATTTCATTAACTTTACTGTTTTACAGGAATCCTCAGACACGAGTTGACGCGATAAAATTCCTTGATAGATGCACATAGTCATCCGAAACTCGTGTCATCTCTCTCAGGCATCAGTGCTCATACTCAGATTACTTCTTTCTCTCTTTGTCGCTACCCCCTCGTGGCGGACGGTACGTCAGCTTCTTTCACCTCCTGGAAGCCACGCATTTTCTTCCGTTCTGCGATATAATCTCAGCTACTTTTCTTCTAGTTACGTTACGAAGACAGTTCGGAGTCACCAAGTCGTTATTTATCGTGGCCACATAACGGCATGACATGGGCGTAACTATTCCAAACTAATGCGGCGCAATACCCAGTCAGACAGGCAGAATGAGGGGGTTGCGGGAGGACATACTCCCGACGAGAATTGGACATTCGTATTAGCAGGTTTCCTTTGGCATTTACGTCTTCGCGTCCCATCCCGAGATATTGAAAAGTGGAGAAAGAAGTGGTTACTGTGGAGTTAGGCTGCAGTAGTCAGAAATTTTCTGGACCATCACCAGAATCCCTTCCCGACTCTTGACAGTCAAGTAGTATCCTTACTTACTGAGGCAAGAATATGCGACCCGGTATTCTGAGTCTGTACCCCACCTCGCACTTTCCCGTGATAGTACGTACACACCTAGATTCCGGACCGAAACGACCGTTGTCGCTAATTTACCCTCTTTTTGGAAGATTATCACGCACGCTCAGAGTGGAAGCGTTTGAACTGAACATGAAAGTATTAAGGCGACTTGATACCGACTCGCAAAGGCGGAAAGAACGCTCGATGTAAAGCTTTGAGGCGGGTAAATAGACCGAGCAGCCTTTGCATTTACGTCAAATCGCTTTCCGGGCCGTTGCACTCTTTACCGCCTGCGTTGATACCCGACTGCAGATCCCCTTTGAATAATGATCTTGCTCAAGCTGCACGTCAGACTATTAATCTTCTGCTTCCCAGAGTCATTTCCTACAAGAAAAGGCCGAATTATTACGGTTTTCTTTAGGTGACCTGCTTCTGGAGATGATTCTCAGCCGTCGTTTCTCGGATTCGGGTAGGTTTAAGTCGCAGAAATGCCTGCTCGTTTTGGAGTGGTGCCTTGGGTGCCTCGTATTAATAGCTGGTGAGTTTTATTGGATGTATAGTGCCGTGCTTGCTCTGATGAAATGAAGAAGAACGGTACTTCAAATACCACGTTGAGAAACTTGAACGATCAATATTGGGCGCAATACTTGGCATTCCTTTGCAATGATGCCACCATCAACAATAAGATGAGGGTACTGAGGTGATTGAGACTGACCGATGGCATGCAGGTTAAAGTCCATTGACGCGAACTTACGTGGAGAGTCTGAAAAAGGAGAGGCCCATGATAGATGCGGAGACAAGACCGCCGAGGGGCTCGGAGGGTGATAACGGCGAGAAATAACTCCGAGTGTGAAAGCCGTATCGTATCCCTGTTCGAAAGTAAGTTCAAGGGTTCTTTCTCTGAGAGTATTATTGACTGCGGCACACCATCTGGAGAGGTACGGACGGGATGCTACCACCGGGTACATCCAGAGGGGAACTGCTGTAGTTCCCCTTGGGAGTTATTGCTCCGTTGTGTCAAGAGTGCATCATGTGCGGAGTAGAACGGCAGAACTCCTGGGACGTAGAAGGAAGACGCCCTATGGGAAGCTTCGTGTCGTCACCCATCGTCCTGGCAAGAAATATGCCAATGTGAGCGTGATGAAAAGGTATGATCGGAGAGTATGGGGGATCAAGTGATGCCGGACCCTAGATATGATGTAGAATCAAAGTTTTGCAAGCCACATTTGAATGTCTGGAATGGGGGAGGTCGATAGGAATGCACGGAAATATTCCAAGCATTAGCCCCGCATCAATGATACGCTGGTCCTGTGGCCTTGAGAGTCCATGGTTTTAGGCAAGTAAACCGACCGTCTAAACGCCTCAAGGGAAGTAGATGACGCTGGTGGCAGAAAAGCAGAGACTTCCGGCGGCGGTCAGGCTCGAGTTACACTACTGTGGTGTGTGGAAACGGTTGCCATTTTAGTGATGCAAACCAATACCTTTTGGGAACTTAGCAGTGTTTGTAACTCTACTTGGAAACGGCGACTGAATGAGAATGTATTGCACTCACACAATCGGACTACTAAGGGCACTGCAAACTCGTAAGTACACCGAGGAGGGGTCTTAGCAATCTTCGGTTGGTGAACTCTATTGGTCTGGTGACGACAATAACCTTTTCCATCCATCGCTCCCTGAATGGAATCTTGCCAGCAGGAGTACATATGTGCTGCATGTAGCTCTCTCTTCTTGTTACATGCTCGCTACTGAAAAAAAATCCGCTAGCAGGCCTATCTCGAAGAAGACAACGTCTACTACTCATTAAAGACTGGAAAAAGCCTAGGCTAAACTATACTGTTCCGCTGTGCTTGTGCTTGTGTGTTGATGATGGCGACTGCGAGTCGAGACCCAGACCCGACGCCGACGCCGATTTCCGACGTTCCTTGGCCGAGACGAACAAACAAGGCTTGCTGTAATTGCAGGTCTGTTCACTTGTCCACTTCTTCCCTTTTATTCTTCGTTAACGTATCCTCCACCCCATCCATCTCCAGAAGGGACAAAATTAAATGCGACGGAGAACGGCCCTGTGCAGGTATGTCAATCCCATAGTCAAAATAACCAGTCTAATAATCGGGCACGTTTCCCATCTCCACCCTCATGTTTCATCACTCCTCCTCGTTGCATCCATCTACCATCCTTTGTGGTATCTAGCCTGCCTAAGACGGGGTTTGGGTGACGATAAGTGTATCGATGGCTGCCCCCCGTGTCGTCGCTCCCGTGCTAGATGTGATGGCGCTGATCCATGTGCACGGTGCCTTGAGTTGGGAATCGATTGTTCAGATGAACCTACTTCTCCGACTACTAATATGGACGATATCGCCAGCAGACTGTCTGCCGCAGCTTCACTTCGTTCAACCCCAATGGCCAGAGCAAAGCTAGCATGCTTCGCGTGTAGAAGGTACGCAGTTTCCCTTTGGCCATTATGTGCCACTTGCACCAGCTAGAGAAAGGATGGGACCATGAATGGGCTGACGAACTCGTACAGGGACAACAAGAAATGCGACGACAACCGCCCGTGCATGCGTTGCATGACCAGGATGGAGGAGTGTATCCACGTCGATCGTACTCCAAAGGCCGTCAAGCACCGCTGCGTAAATTGTAGAAAGGAAAACAAGAAGGTGAGAATATTACTCATCCGCAGTGTCTCCTGTGTCTCATGCTGCATCACAAGTGCGAGGATAACAGACCTTGCCGCCACTGCGTAGAGATGAAGGTCGAGTGCACAGACGCCCCACGGAAGGGGTCTGGTGGTGCAAGGGTGAAACAGGCTTGCGCCAATTGCAGGTGAGAGTGGACACAATGAGAAAATTTCCTCCCAGTGTTGACTTCAATTCGTTCAGGCGAAACAAAGTCCAGTGTGACCCAGAACGTCCATGTCGTGTGTGCGTTAGGCGTGGACTTGAGTGCTTCATGCCGTCGTGCAGTTGCGCGGACCAGGGTCTGCAACCCGGAACTTGCAGGTTCTGTCGATCGCAGAAGTTCAAACGCGATAGCCAAACGATGACTGACTCTGCAAGATCTCAGGCATCGGACGAAACTCAAACTCCAGTCTCTGGTAAGCCATCAATTTCTTCGTGTTTGTTTGTGTACATGGTGATGATATTCCGCCAGATATTTCGCCTCACTCTGCTGGGTCCAATCTGCCTGGGTATCATGGGGTCGTTGACTTGCAAGGTCATCTTCCGACTCCGGGTCCTTCTTATGCTTATGAACATCACGCAGCACCGCAAGGCCGCTCTTTCCCTCCGGACATGCACACAGGTGTCGATCCGTTTTCACGAGCTCCGTACATGCAGGGCTATCACACTGAACTGAGTCCGCCCGCTAATCCATTTGAATACCACGGAGGACTCGTCACCGTTCAAGAACCACGTCAGGATATATCTGCTTATTACCCTCAGCAACACGCGCACCCGGATTTCGCTACAGCGACAGGAGAGAATGTTTTTACAAGTCTTGATACGACGGATACGACGAATGCGGGTGACAGACGTGGTCTGGATAATACATCGGGTGCACTTGGGATTGGTGCGCCTGCTCATCCAAAGGATCCCTCGGTCCCGACCACGTTCATATCTCAATACCAACATCAACAATCACCTTCTGATGCGTCTTCAAACACCCAGTCCGGGCACAGTGGGGGTGCGCCGGCGAGTTTTCAAAGTAATCATGACATCGGCGTTGTGTTCGGGGCCTACGGTGCCGATGGGTTAACCTCCACCACCGCTGCCGCTGCGGGGATGGTATATGGTGATCCCACCCGCTCATATGGCCCCGTTCCGATGGCGATGCCTATTTCCGTGACTATTCCGGTTCGGCAGACTGTTCACTCACGTGTACGTCCCCTAATTTTTCTTCTATGCATTCCTTTCATCAGAAATGCTTTCATTTGTGCCCCATGCTGATCATGGCCCTCCCCTCGATCCTACGTTGTCTTTGTCGTGCCCGTCGATCTTCTATTGCACCTGGCAGGAAGACCCCGGACGCGATAACGTAGGGCAGGTACACATGCATCCTCAACTGAGGCACAGTGCGAACTATCTGTCCTCCGAATCGAGGATTGTTCTGCACAGAGACGGTTCTTGAGCACCCGTCGCATGCTAGATTCCACCGCTCAACACCAGGGTCAAGGTAATCCATGGCACTGAAGTTCGTAACACAATTCAACTTGTTCTTTGTTTCGCTTTCATATTGGGACTTATTTCTTCTGCTTTATGAGAGACTTGCTTTGATTTTTCCCATGTGAACGAACGATCGTCTCGTTAGCAATATTTAGCCCCCCTGCTCTCTCTTTTTTTTTTCTTGTCTTGTTCTTTGCGTTGTGCTTTCCCAGTTATCGTGCTTTACGTTGTTGGATAGAACCCAAGGCCAGGAAAAAGGAGTTCTCTATCATCAGCAATATGCCCCCCATACTGCAATTTGTAATTTGTAATTAACTTTCTTGATTGGCTTTGCAGTTCTTCTTGGTTCGAAGTACACATCACTCGTAGGCGTACTATTTTCAGTCAGTCAGGCGGCGGTTCCTGCTGTGAAGTTTAGTTATACTGGGGTTGGAGATTCTTCGGGTAATAGCAGACGGCCTTTCATTCTTCGTTTCTTTGCCACTCCACACGACGGCGCTTCTTCCTTCACTGAAGAGCGCCTGAGTTGATGACTAGTCTGTAATCCCTACAATCCCGGTTTGATTTATTTATTCATAAGCCCTACGGAAACTACCCAATTCGACAAGCAACACAGAAAACGCAACCTAGTAAAAGGAACGTAGTAGAACGGCTAAGACCAAAGGAATAAGAGGAAAGAGAAATGCAAAGCATTTGAATGAAAAGACAAAATCGTTATGTGCATGCGTGCCAGCCGTGGTCGTGTATGTATAAGTCGTAATGGTAAAAAACCAGATTAGCGTGTATGTGTGTATGTTGGAAGGTATGTTTGTATACCTTCACGCGTAGGGGGGTGGAGGGAGGGTCACGCGTAATGGTATCGGTAGCATCTTTGGTATGAATGAAAAGGATACGAAGGAAGGTTGGGTTCGGTCGGTAACCGACCGGCCTGATGATGCATGGCAAAGCCATATATGCAACGAAGAAGGGAGAACCGTCGAGGTTTAAACCCACGCCCACAGGTGAAAAGCAGTAAGGGAATGAAGAAGAGGGGGAGAAGTCTACCCAACCAAGAATAAACAAATAGAAGCGCCAGAGGGGGGTATAAAGCAGTGTTGGGTTGAAGGTGGCGGCGTGACGTGTGAAGAGCGGGAAGCTGTGAAGGCATTCGTGAGTGAGTGAATTGAACGACTCACTCAGAAGCACAAAGCACATAAATGAATGCGTGTGCCCAACAAACGAAACGAAACGAAACACGGTTATGCTTCGCTTCTCCCGAGGAAAAAAGGAAGAGAATGCAGGGTGGTGTAGTGTAATGTAATGTTGTAGTGTAGTGTAGTGCGCCGGTTTACTGGTACACGGCGACATAGTTAATCTTCCATTGTGCGTAATCGAAGTTCGAAGCATCCGCGACAGCAGCGGAGCACGTTCCGGAACAAGTGCTCGAGAATGCAGGGCCTGCCCAGCCTCCGCAGAGAGTTGTATTGATGACAATGGACATGTCCTTGAAATGCTGACTGACATCGCATTGCGAGGCGCTCCAGAATGCCATCGGTACGCCCCACTTGCTCGGATCGGGCTTTTTGCTGTTGATATCACTTGGGATGGAACCCGCTCGAAACGCCAGATCTTGATACCGGTATCGTCTATTAGCGTCGCGAGGACACCACCAGCGATCATGTTGAAGCCTGCAAAAGACGGGATGTGAGTGATCGATCAAAATTTCGATGGAGAGATGGTTATTCCTCTTACCGTGGCCGTACGAAGTAGCCGACGGATCGCTGAAAGCACAACCTGCATTGCTGCTGGGAGTACTGGCACATGTTGTACCCATAAGATTGCCAGCGAATGCCTGAACTTTGCCCGTTGCGTGATTGACGGTGGACGTGCTCGGGTTCTTGTCAAGCGTGCATCCATCTCCAGTGTGAACCGTGTACTGGTTGAATTGCATCTCTGTAAGAACAGCGATCAGTCATTGTTTTCTCTGAGCACTTTTTTCGCATTGCCAATGAAAATGAAAGCATAAAGTCGAATACAATGCAAAGCAAAGAACAACGCAAGCCAGACATTATTACCCGTGAGAAAACATTGGTCATCAACACAGCAATTTGATTCCGTCCAAATACAAAAATGGAATAGTATGCGGCGGCGGCCGTAGATGGAAAAAACGTACCATTCACTCCCTCAAGGATATCAATTTCCCCATCGTTGGGCCAGTTGGGTCCGACCATCCAAAGCGCAGGCCACACCGAACATCCGTGAGGCATAGCGTAAATGTCTGCAATGATAAGACCCGACGAATACTTCTTCTTGGATTGAATCCGCACGGACTTGCGGTAATCGCCGTCCTTGAGGCCAGTGCTGTTATCGACAGTCATAACAGTCGTGCCATCTCCCTGGACGAACGCGAGATTTGCGCTTGTTGCATCGTCTCGGGATACATAGTTAACCATCCCGTTCGTCGGGTCCGCATCCGTGAAGAAGTCGAAGCCGCTAGTCCGAAATAAAATCAAAATCTTTATTGAGCGGATCATTTCTATATTACTGCTTGGCAGGGTTTGGGACTCACTCGAAGAAGCTATTGCCTTGATGGAGGTCTACCAGAGAGTAAGAGGAACGACGGTGGAATCGCCTGTGGTGTCCTGCGGCTGCTCTACGGGAGTCGATTGTCCGACCGCTGACGGCCAGCGCAGCGATCGGCAAGGCGAGGAGGGCGACGGAAAGATGCATAGTGAATCTAGGGGATCAATCTATAGATGAATAGTTAATAAAGAGAGGGAAGGGAGATGCTTGTCAATCGTAGGCAGGCAGGGCTTTGTAGAAAGAAAGGAGGGGGAAGGTAGGAGTATAAGAGAGAGTGAAACAATGGGATAGTTGGAAGCGAGACCGGGTGGCTTTTGGCGAGAGCGCATGGAAGACACGGGCCTCTGACACGACTCGGACATCTTCCCGAGTATCTCATCTCTCTCCTGTTGTTTGTAATGAAGAAAAAGGCAAAACTTGTTCGTGAGTAGCAACGCTCCTGATCCCTGATGGTATCCCTCTGTCGGTAGTCTAAATGTGGAACAATGTATACGTTTTGTGCGTGAAGGTATACATGCTGCCTGGGCCTGTATCAGATCATGTTCTATGGTCCCATGCTGTACTGTGGCTCATGGACTGGTCGTGCTCCAACATGTGTGCGAATAGAAAATTGCCTGGCTACCCCAAGATACTGTATGTTTAAACTTAAACTTCGGTCTCATACCTGGGCATCTCCGCAGTACCCCTATCCTGATTTCTTTCCAAACATATGGTGATGTGGCGCTGATACGTAACAGTCTGCAGCACTCAAAATTTGAAAAACTCCGCTAAGAGGCTAGAAAATTAACCCGGTCGGCTGGACTCGAATTGATGATTACTTTCCTACGTGCCTGGAATGCATGAGGTAGAGCAGGTTAATGCACTGGTGTTGTCCTTCATTCACGAATCTATAACACAACAATTGTATTTGGAATTTGTATTGGATCCTCCATGGAGCATACTTTCATCAAGACCTGAGGAGCTCTATCCCCTCAATCATTTTTGCACCGACAACCAAAAGATTCGCTTTCCGCCTCGTCGTTATAGCAATACCTAAATATGCATGCAGGTTGCTGCAAAATTGATCGCCTTATTTGATCCGCGATCTGCAATGGCGGAGCCAAAATTTTCCGTGGTGCGGCGAATAAGAAGAAGCGTCTCGAGTTGAGGACCTTGGTTGCCACAGCGACAAACACACTTGTATGAATGAGCTTGTCAACGCAAAGTGTTGCAAATCCAACTGGACCAAAGCACCGAAGATTCTGACGGAAAGCGCGGACGAGGCATCAAGTCCCCAAGAATGGAAAGCCATTTGTATCTATTTGTGGCAAAAACAATACGAGACGAGCATGGCAGTCATATCAGAACCGGACGTTAAGAAATGTCCGAGATGTATAACAGACGATCTAGAAGAGAAGTCAGTATTCTTGGCCCTTCGACCGCCACAAGACAGATTAGCTATTCCCAATGCTTGAGTATGAACTTCCATGAAAACACGAGACTACCGCACGGATAGCCGAAAAAAAAATCGACTGTACCACCTGATGATCCCAGATATTAATTGGTTGAGGGGCTTTGCTTGCGCGAATCACGTTAAGTAAACTGCAAATGAAACGAAAGCGCCACTGATAGTCTGGTGAATAGAATTACAAACTCCGTGCAGGAAACAATACATACAGAACTATGAAAAGGCGAGCTACAAGGAAGGGTCACAAGTTGTCCATCTAGCTCCGAACACAAGCCATCAGGGGCGCCCAGATACCATAAGGTCGCCACCGACAAGCAAGTTCCCGACCCATGCCCGGTATGCCCACTTGCTTCGGAGGCTGTATCGCAACTTATCCACGCAGACAAGAAGCAATCGGGTAGAGTGCTTCGCTCAAGCTTTTCGCACGCGTGCCATCATTTGCTTGACATGACATAGCTGCTAGTATCAAGGACCTGTTTACCACAGATAGCACAGCAACCTTTCTTGTATGCGCAGCCTATTTTCACCGCGGAGCAAGAGAATACGGGACAAGGGAGAACGAAAGTCAGCGGTGCGAGGAGGAAGCATCACGAAGCACACATCGTACCGTGACAGAACTTCGCAGCATTCTGGGTTGTAGGTTGCTTGCAGTCCTTACATTTCCCTTGATACGGCTAAGAACACACGGGAGCTGTATTAGCATGTTGGATAGTTCAATTGGAAGAACGGAAGGGAAGGAAATGAAAGAATCATGAGGCGGAGATTGTGACAACGAGTGGACGAGTGGGATGGGCAGTGAATACAAAGAGAGAAGCGGGACATACCGAGAACCTGCCCTTCTTCGATATCTTCAGCTCTCCAACTTTGCGCGTGCCCGCCTTGATGCTATCCGACGACGCAGTGAAAGGGTCGGGTGCGGCGACTTTAGAGAGTTTCTGCATGAATGAACCATGGTATGAATGAAGGCATAGGAAGAGAAGTGGAATCGGCGTACCTTCTCACATTTCTTGCACACCATGTCGTGTCGGTGGTGATGGTTGAGGACAAGGAGTCAGGATTGCTGAGTGAGTGCGGCCGGGTCAGTTATGTAAGCAAATGTCACAGCCACCAGTCGGTCGTCCTTGCTGCTGACTAATGCTCACCGCGACAGCAGACTAACTTTCAAATTCTTCCGGCTCCTCCGCCTGCTTTCTCCCATAACCATAAAAACAGATCGAATGCATAGCGAAGCTGGCATGCCCTTCTGGCTAGTTCTTGGCTGTTCGACGGCGCAGGCGTATTTATACCAGATAAATCGTATGTTGAACATCCTAGGCCTGTTCTCAGATTTAGGCACGTACTTTAAGCTGTTCTTGTCATTACTTAGATTGCGTATCCTTGAGTCTCTTCTACTACGCTGTAGTGCGTGATACTAGCCGCGACGAAGACATTTCGGGTTGAGACTCAAAGATGTCATCGTCCAAACGTTCATTCGTGCCTGAAGTACCATGATCCTCAAGGACAGTAAATCGAGGCGAGGAAATAGTCCAACGGATATATTTACTGACCTATCGGATAATTAAGTATTGATGTTGTTCAAAGTCAGGGACATTTCTTGAAGGGGGCTGGCGTTGATGTTTACGATGACCCAGTGACGACTGATGCCCACTTCGTCATCGACGCGAACAGCTCCCATACAGGTTCAGTCAACGGACAACGCGGTGAAACTTGCAAACAACCAGTTCCGTCTTTTTTTTTCTTCACGCTCCTCTTGAAGAGAATCCCCAGTGACTGGTATCGTCCTTCACGCGTGGTGTTCGCATGCCTGAAGCTTCAACGATTCGACATCCCCGCCTCTCGAGTGACTGGATTAAGCGTATTCAGCTCGCACGGGACGCCTCGATGACGCAGCAATACAGTACTTCGATGTATAAAACATCCAATCTAGAAGATCATGAGACTGGGTTTTGAACTCTCGGAGCGACCTCTTGACACAGTCTGACGACGTGTCCGTACATCCTCTCAAATGGGCAAATAATGTTTGGATTGGTGTCCGGAGAAGGACATATGACGCGCAAAGGGAAGAGAAGGCCTCTGATCTCTCGATAAAATAAAGCGAACTTCACATGGGCGTTCTTGCGCATACTTCCATCTGTTGCTCCCAGAGTCTTAGACTGCGTCAGAGGACTGGGCTATCTCAGGATTCCCCCCCCCCAGTTGCCTTCTTCGACTGAAGGCTCATCGGTTGTTCCAGTCTATTTTTGGCGTGGTGCATGACGGCGATGTCCTGCTCGAACTAGATGTGTTACGGTTTAGATGGTTTGATTACACGTCATTTTATTGCCAACGGACTAATTCAAGACGTTCTGTTTATTTTGGGAGAGTCGAGCGCGGAATATTTTAGGGCGTCGTTATCCAAGGGTCAACGGGTCAACGGTGACTGCAATCCCATATTCCTCAAATGCTGTTCTCTGAGGGTTTCGAGCACCGCGAAATCCTCCCCTGACGCGAGGCTTATTACAGTGAATTCCATAATATGTATTATGGAATTCACTGTTGTTCCTTCCAGATATCTCTTCAATACACGAGATATAGTAATGATTGCCGTTGGTGTACTGGATTCGTTGACAGGAAAATTTTTTTGCCCGTCCAGCTCCTGAGCACCGTATACCCCCAGACCACGAAGCTTCCAATATTAATCCTCTTCAATCCTCGTCGAATAATAAGCTGGGTAAATTGAAGTTCAGCATATAGAGAAGGAGAGTACACTTACAACCATTCGATGTGGCCCTTTTTCTCGTAAAGGTTCTCTTGTGCCGACTTATACTGGACATACAAGCCTGATAGTCTGGATCAGACCCGCTGTTGTACAATATGCAAGCAAATTGCACAGTGCTCACCCATGTTTGAAGCCTTTTGGGCTTTCTGGGTGGATCGCCCTTTGAAGATGGAAGGCTAGATGCGAAGGGCTCTCATAAGGACTGTCCTATAGATTCATGGAGTCAGAAGAATATTTACATTTTGCAGATGTCAATATTTGTACAAAAAGCCCTCATAACCATACGAGTCTTCAGAGCGGGGGTGGGATATGCGAGTGAAACTAAATCTCGGGGTTCTTCAAAGAATCAAAGAGGCTCCCTTCCATGATCTGATTGACATTATTTCTGCACCTGCCAGTTAGATATTGTATTCATTGCAATATTGTTCGTGATCATACAGACTCAAATACATAGAGAAGCTCTGCAGGGTGCTCACCCATGTTCTTCGAAGGTGCTTCCTGGTGGGGAACGAGCCGCTCGTGGACTGGTCAGACTTCAAACTGCAAGTGTCCATGTGCTTTATTTCCCCGCGCTTTTATTATCTATTTTCCCGCTAGACAAATTGAAGGTCGCCGCTCAGAGCGCTCTGCCTGTGACAAGTGACAGAAGTCACGCAAGGTGTGATATTGATTTCAGCTTTCGTGACCGTGGCTTTTCCTACTCTTCATTCTTCTTCGTTCTCCAACGACTTTATGACTGGGACAGGGTGCAGCCGATGGACGAACACATGAACGTTGACAGCGAGAATACAACAAATACTCCAACCATTGCCTGGCAGGATGAAGTATTTAGGAAATGGGAAGGAATGCCTAGTTGGCGCTGGACCTTCAACGTGATCTACCCTGGGTATGAACAATTCGTACAGACACAGGATTTCAATGGCATTGTCAGTGTCGTTTATGCACTCAGCACGGCAATTGACGATTTCCTGAGAAGCTGTAGAGATGCGGGTCTGGGTTTGTCGGATGACATTTTGGACGCGAAGGCAATTCGCGAGGCGCTGATGGCCTTCGATTTCAACCAACGCAATGATTTTCTGGTACCGCTGGCAGCACTGATGAAGGGTGACGTTGGAGATCAGACCACCTGGAAGGAGGGACTCGATGCACTCGTTCAGCATCGTAAGTCAAGCATATTCAGTTCTTATCCTATTCTCATGTACTCCTCTGCTTTAGCTCTGTTCCTCAAGGCCCAAGAGGTGGGCACAGGTATGTTATGTTTTACCCAAAGCCATTCTTCCGACTCACGAACCCTTCCAGGATGCGGAGACCGTGATAATTCTGCAGGGACGCAAGGCAAGCGGCTCTAGTGGCTTTATACCTTATCCTTCCGATTTTAACCATCTCCCCAAACGATAGCAACGATCAAGTCGTTTTCTGAGCCGTTCATTGGAAAGAGCCACGATAGACTCTGGAATCATATTACGAAGTCGAAGGATGTGCAGTTTGAATGCTATGCAAATATTTGTGCAATTGTACAATCTTCGGGAATGGGGAAGTCGCGCACCGTTGATGAGCTCGGCAAGAAATGCATTGTCATTTCCATATGCCTTAGACGTGAAGGTTCCGGTGCGTGGATGGTAAATTGTCTTTTCTTGAGATTTTGTCTTACTCGCTTGAATGCAGGCTACCCCCCTGCAGACAAAGATCTTCGCGATTTCCTCACACTCGACACCCCTAACTCGGATGTTGCTCGAGGACGTTGCTATGCCGTCCTCATAGGATTGCTTCAGCACACGTTGGCCGTACTCAAGGGCGCGGACATATCTTCAGAGATAAAGCTGAGACAGTGGTTTCATGAGAGGATGTCCTGGTCTCACGGAACGGACGCTGAAACGGAAAGTTACCGACGTCAGTTCTTCCAAAGTGTAATCACAATAGCGGGACAATACGACGAGGCAGTCAAAAAAGCATCTCCCAGGAATTCGCCGAAACGACCGCAGCGCGTTTCGAAGGTTGATGGAAACCTCGAAATTAGCCAAAGCGCGCAAGGACCTGACACTAAAGATCGTTCTTCCCAAGCTCTCCTCGATAGCATTCGTGCATTAGTGAATCATCTGAATGGCTTGAAAGGTTCCCGGCAGTCCTCTGACAGCACCAGGGTCGTGATTGCGTTCGACGAGGCTCACACTTTGAGCGGTGTTGGGGGGGTGATCAAAGGCAGTAAAGGAATAGAATGGCGCTGGACTACTTTTACAACACTCAGAGAGACATTCCGAGCGTGTCGTGAGGAATCCGCCGTTTGGGGTCTATTCTTGTCTACCACGGGGAAGCTTTTGCAGTTCAACCCGCCCAGCTCGCTGGATCCGTCGGAACGCGTGGCGGAGCAGATGCTCTTCACACTCCCCCCGTTTACAGCTTTGCAATACGATATTTTCGCACCGACGTTATCCTGGATTGATGTTGATGATGGTGATGATGGGAAGCTTATTCAGCATGTGCCTCAAGACAGAAAGTCGGAACCTTCGAGTAAAAAGGCAAGGATTGAAGAAGACCTTGACCTCCAAAGGATATCCAGTGTAGCATTCTTAGCCAAGTTCGGACGGCCCATGTAAGTCGTGAAGCATGCTACATCATTTTGGTTTTGTTTGACCCAGCTCGGTCAAAGGTTCGCACTGCGGTACGACCTAGGAGAAGGAGCCACTCGTGCGGAGATACTCAATTTCGCAATCCAAAAGCTTATCTGTAACGATCCGAGCAGAGTGTTTGCACGTCAAGATCAGCTCAACTTGTCGGTTTCTGTGGCAATCGCCTGCTTGTCCCAACGGTTGTGTCTAGAATTTGATATGGAGTCATATAATACCCAGGAGGATCATCAAATAGCAGCTCATATGCGGTTGTGTCTCAAGATAGGACCAGACAACCAGTATATCGTGTCGTCGTCGGGGTCTGAGCCCTTACTCGCGGAGGCTGCGGCGCTAGTCATGATGCACCCAGCATTTCTCCCTGCACATAATTTGAAAAAGGTGTTCAGTGGTTTTGGCCTTAGCAAGGGTCTTCGGGGGGAAACCGTGGCGATGTTGGCGGTTACAGTTGCTCGCGACGCGGCTGTATACAAGAATATTACCGATTGGTGTAAGGATCGTGGGGATATCAAACTGGCTGATATCCTTTCTGGCGTTATGAAAGAGGACAGGTTCAATGGGATTAGGTTTCGAATTGTGGGAGTTGTAGACTTCCTGAGGAAGTTGCTCTTGACCCAAGACGTCGGCAATACCAGCACAGGCAGCGCCAAGGGCAAGGGCATGGCTAAGAACAAATATGAAGGCGAAGACGATGAAGAATACAACGAATATAGCGAAGGTGAAGGAGACGGGTGTAATGGGGCGGAGGCAGGGAGGGAGGGAGAGGGAGAGGAAAAGGTAAGGGAAGAGGAAAAGAAATTAAACCAAGATGGACGGCTATCCAACGCTTCCCTTTACTTCAACCACTTCATCAAGCCACTCCAACAATCCACATGTACCCTAACGTGCCTTATGGGCTACATGACTCGTGGTGCCGCTCTGCTGTGCGCAAATAATCATCGGGCAGTTGACTTCATTCTACCGATGCTCTTTGGAGAGGCATTGGAACTCGCATCCATGTCTTTCGTCCTAGTACAAGTCAAGAATGATAGTTCGATCAGAATCGCGAAAAGGAAAGAGCTGTTTGCCTCCATGGACTTGACCGTACATTCCTTGTTTTCGGAAGTTAAGTACGCGAAGCCAGTCGTTCGAATCGTATTCTCACTTCGCGCGAAGAAGGAGCTACGCTATGAATGGACAGAGTTCGATGTAGAAGGGACTAGCTACCTGTCTCTGGACATCTGGTGTGGCGGGATCAGCTTCAACCGTAGAGGGGAGACCGAGGAATCTTGGATGGCACTTACGCATACGACGTCGAAGATTTGTAAGGGTGCCGAGTCGATGGCACCTGGAGCAGCACTTTTCGAAGTGTTCTGGCAGTGGATACAGAACTTTCCCCCTACTCGAAAGACGAAGGATAGCAAACAGAAGGGGAAGCAGAGGTAATCAAGTCTAGAACGGAGATGATAGTTTCGACGACGGAAAAGGGAACTCACAGTTTCACACATCATGTTCATTTGCCTCACTGACGAAAGCACGATCCTGCGTTACGAATACTTTTATGTACTTACTACAATGAAGAAGAAGAAGAAGAAGATAACGACGTGTATTGTTAATGCTCACCGCAGTAGACTTAACTTTCAAATATCCGGCTCCCCCGGCTGCTTTCTCCCATGACCATAAAAACAGATTGGATGCATAGTGTTGAACATCCTGATCTCAGATTTAGGCGCGTACTTAAAGCTATTCCCGCTGGTTCTTGTTACATATTTTGACATTACTTAGATTGCGTATCCTTGAGTCTCTGATACTAGCCGCGACGAAGACATTTCGGGTTGAGACTCAAAGATGTCATTATCCAAACGTTCATTCGCGCCTGAAGCACCGTGACCCTCAAGGACGACCTACTGGGTAATCAAGCACTGATCAGGAACGCTTTCCGAAGGGGCTGGCCTTGATGTTTATTGCGGCCCAGTGACGACTGACTGCCACTTCGTCATCGACATGAGCAACTCCCATACAGGTCTAGTCAACGGACACCGCGGTGAAACTTACAAACAGTCTTCATTTTCTTCATGCTCCTCTTGAAGAGAATCCCCAGTGGCTGATATCGTCCGTCACGCGTGGTGTGCGCATGCCTGAAGCTTCAACAATTCGACATCCCCGCCTCTCGAGTGACTGGATTAAGCGTATTCAGCTCGCACGGGACGCCTCGATGACGCAGCAATACAGTACTTCGATGTATAAAACATCCAATCTAGAAGATCATGAAACTGGTTTTGAACTCTCGGAGCGATCTCTTGACACAGTCTGACGACGTGTCTGTACATCCGCTCAGATGGGCAAATAATGTTCGGTTTGGTGTCCGGAGAAGGACATATGACGCGCAAAGGGAAGTTGCCTTTGATCTCTCGATGAAGCGATCTTCACATGGGCGTTCATGCGCATACTTCCATCTGTTGCTCCCAGAGTCTTGGACTGCGTCAGAGGACTGGGCTATCTCAGGAATAGTCCCCCTAGTTTCCTTCTTCGACTGAACGCTCATCGGTTGTTCCAGTGTATTTTCGCGTGGTGCGTGACAGCGACGTCCTACTTGAACCAGATGTGTTACCTTTTAGATGGTCTGATTACACGTCATTTTATTGCTGGCAGACTACAGGGAATTCCATACAGTGCTTTTCAAAAGTCCTGAGACACGTGCGTTTTGTGTGATTTTGACCCATGCCATGCCCAAAATGCCCTAAATTCAACAAACGTGCTGATTGCTCACTCAATATTGCACATTAAGACATGCTATAACAATGTAAAAATAGTACTCAAAAACATGCTTCTATCAATGTGAAAAAATCCATGTAATGTTTTGTACCTGTGGAGTAATGAGGAAGACAAACTTATTAAGTTGGTACCTCACCACCTTCTTCAGGCAGTGCAAAAATTGTAGCTCATGAGATACTGCACATAAAAATCTGATTAAGGTGACTAAATTCATACTATCTCAGAGACTATGTTAGACCGAGCTCAGTAGGCCACTACTGGAGCAAGCTGAGTCGATGCCAAGTCCAATCACACTAGTACAAGGTGGTGGTAAGTAGATATATTAGTAAATGAGTGGACGGTTAGTAGCTACCTAGTATAAGGTAGTTGTTAATTGGCATTTGTTATGGTGTTGGTTACTTAGGTGAAACACATAAGTAACGTAATCCTGAATAACTATCTGGTAATAGATGGTTAATCCAAATCTCACGTTATTGATTTATGGAATCAACAGTCCTCCTAAGCCGTTGTGTTAGACTAACCTAGGCTGACTATGACTAAACCTATAACTTACTAACACTATTATCGATAGCGCATTCCGCCAAGGTAGCTAATCTCAGGGGTTCACACAGTTAGCACTCGATAAGAGAGATGCGTAGATATTAGAAAAACTTATTCACACAATAGTTACTACGTTCGACAGTAGGGTGCAATAGCCTTAAGCTATGTACCATATTGCTACTCAGATATCGATACACCTCAATAACTTAGTAGGGGTCTGACAGTAGTACTTATAATATTCACACGTTTTCAATAGAAGAGTTAAGTTGAACTTCCCTTGGAGCGGTTTATGGCTCTTCAGAGACTTGGATTAAACTATTCTGGAGAGGCCTACCTTGCCTTCCTTATATGCTATTTACATGCATGATGTTACCTATGTTATTTCGTGTTACACTATGTACGTGGTTTAATCCTGTCCAATCATTTACTGACTCATTCTGACTCTGACTGACTCATCCTTATACCTATGACTCATTCTGACTCTTACTGACTCATGTGCTAGGTAGTTTAGGTCAATGGCCGGTATGTGTGGTCGGTAAGCGCTAATGTAGTTGTATGGTGTCACTGTCTGATCAGCGGTAGGATCAGCTGATCAAGTTGTTCTATTCTAGGTAATGTTTGAGTCACATGTTCTGTCTGTACTTCCACATTATAACTTCGCGGTAAATTAAAGTAGTTATATGTATCTGTCTTTCGTTCATATCCTGGGTACATGTTTAGCCCCTTTCCTGTCATATCCTTAAATCCTCTTACACGGACTTGTCCTCCGTTGTGTAATCTAGTTTGTTCTATGATTGTTCGTCCTCCTGGTAGTTGCATTATTATTTCGCGATGTATTAACCATACCCATTGTAATGCGTATCCTTCATTAAATCCTTCTCTTAGGTTATTATATGGTATGTCTACTTCAATCCATATTAGACCACAATGTCTGTGTCTCTGTTCTCATCCTGGGTTCCTTATTCCTATACTAATTGCATAACGCCGTATGTCCCAGCTTATCATTTGTATTTTACGCTCATATCTCTTATAGTCTTGTCCATCTAATTGCATTTCCACGAACCTCCTTCTTACCATCATATTATACTGTCCTTCTGCAGTTCTGCTTAATATAAGTTTCTGCTGAATTGTTCAGAGTAGGTTCTCTGCTATTTGGTTTCCTAGTCTAAAATCTGTGCAGTAACGTAGCACCCCTTCTCTAGCAGTAGGTGGTACTATGGGTGTGAGTAGCACACATTGTAGTGCATCAAAGCGTTCCTGGATATAGTCGATAATTCCGCTCATCGTTACTAATTCTTGTGTGTTTGGTAATACTGGTATTGCTTAATAATAGAATTTGTAGATCACTTCCTAACAGTAGTGGTAAGTAGAAAAGTAAGATGGGGGATTTCTACTCTACTGACCAACTATATATACACAGGGATTGCAAGAAAGGGTAGACAAACCAAAGAAAGAATAAATGAGCAACAATGAAGATAAATATGGTGCATAGACCATGCTGAGTAAGCAAGCAAACAGAAAAGAAAAGGAGAGAGAGAAAAGACAGAAATGGGGATTAAAGGATTTAAGTAATCTAAGAGGGTGGGGGTTCGAGTCTGTGAATGGTCGCAATTAATGCTCAAGTGAATAGAATTAAAGAAAGAAAGTGAAAATGAATGAAAAGGGAAAAACCTCCTAACAGACTATATATGGACAAGTTATTGTGGCATTCCATAAGCTGTTTGTAATAGAGCAGGGTAACGTTTGACTTACTCACTTCTAGGATTCTCTCTCTCAGTGGTACATCAATTGTAACTTATGCATTCCAACACCTAAAATTCTAATTTTTTCTGCTAAAGTTTGCTAGAGAGGCACTTTAAATAAGATATCAACATCAATTAACCAAGTGTATTGTTGCAGTATGTGTGTCACTTTATCATACAGGTCAAGCAGTACTCCCTCCCTCCCACCTTCACCGAGCCAAAAGTCTATACCACAGTCCTCCCTTTTGCATTTGAGTCAGAAAGAAACCCAGATTCCTCAGCAATAGACTAGTCAGCCACAATCCATCATGCTTCTATTGCTTAATTCACTTGAGGACTATATAGAGATATAGCTTCTTCTATGGCTCAACTTAGCCTCTTTAATACACTCAGTGCAGAATACAGTTCACTTCTGACACTTTGTTACACAGCAGCTTCTAGAGAGCAAGATCTCACCAGCATAGATAATAAGTCTGAGTGTCACAACTGTATCAGCCCAATCACACTCACAAATATCACACTGACTTATACTAGATGTTGAGAGTCTATTTTAATTGCCTGTAATGTAAGAATCAAGTTGGATATCCTATAATTTACTAATACCTCTAGAAGAACCTATCCTCATATAATCTTCATGTAGAAGAAAGACAATAGAATCTGTGGATGTAGAACAAAGATCAGAATGAAGAATAAGCATGAGCACAAGTATGTGTTAACATAATGCAATAAGGTCAATAGGTCAATTAACAACACATCTTTTAGTCTTCTTATATGACCATCCTTTTATAATAGGGTAGAGAGAAGGCACTCTTGGAGGATATGTGGTACATTGTATTTAATCTATATAAACTACAACTCCTCATTATGGACCAGTTGTCAAAGGCAATGAGTATGTCACAACCAACTATTTATTAAATAGGGGCTCAATATAAATATATACAGAGTTTTAGACAGGATGGTGAAAGGACAGAGAGGCCAAGACTATTAGACTATACTGATACTTAGGTGAGTCTTTCTATCTGGCAGACAACTTCTTATTTTGCTCATTAGTCATAGCATCTCTTATATATGGTAGAATATTAGAAGGATTAATATCTGGACGAGCTAAGAAATGCCCTTGATAGGGTATCTAGCAAGTGTGTCTCTAATGTAACAATATGGAGATTGCTCCACTAGGCTAGGTTTACTCTAAAGATAGTGTATTACTAAAGATGATCTCACTTCTGCATAATTATTCTATTCTAGATCTTAAAAAAAGTGCTTAAATGCAGCAAGTCTACATAAATATGATATAGGTTGAGGATAGAAGCTCTATATATGTTGGGGTTCAGCCCAGAGTTCCACCAGATTCAGATTGTCTCCCAGTCTTCTAGTACAAGTGTTTTTGAAGAGCTGTCTGCTACTGTTAGGCTAAGTTTAGTAAACCATCGCTAAGATGATCTGAGCTGATGCTAGAGTCCAAACACACTGGTACAACTAGTACAAGGTGGTGGTAAGTAGATATATTAGTAAACAAGTGGACAGTTAGTAGCTATCTAGTACAAGATGGTGGTAAGTAGAAAGCAAGATAGGGGATTTCTACTCTACCGACCAACTATATATATGCAAGGATTGTGAGAAAGGGTAGACAAACCAAAGAAAGAATAAATGAGCAACAATGAAGGTAAATATGGTACACAGACCATGATGACTAAGCATGCAAATAGAAAAGGAAAGAAAGGGGAAAAGGAACTAAGAGGTCGAGGGTTTGAGTCCTTGTGCAAGCAAGATTAAATATTTAAGTGAATGTGTTAGGAGGTAAATTGTCATACCTTCTTGCATAATTTGCTTTTTCTATCATTCTTTCATTTTTGTTAGTTCACTCATTTATTCTTTCCCTTTGCAAATATTACTATTTGAACCTGCAACCTCTCCCTCCCTTTTTCTTTTCTATAAAACATTCGATTGAGTGTAGAACATGGTCCATGCACATTCTACTATGTGGTCTGTGTGCACATTTACTACATATAGTAGATAGTTTGCATGACCAATGTGTATAAAGGGAGAGGAGAGCAGACTGGGCATTCCTTGTCTTGGTTTCTCTCTAACCTCCAGGTGCTAGGTTGAACTCTCGTGTGTGCTCTCACTCTAAGGGGGCATGCCCCATTCGATGCTCGACCACAGTAAGGTCTTGTGAGCTTGGGTCTAGAACTGAATGCCAGAGTCAACTCTACAGTGACCAGTGAGGTTACAGCATGGTCGGCAAATTGTCACAACTGACAGTCTACCATCGGCCTTGCTCCCTTGTCTGCTCGTTAGTATCTCTCTCTCTCTCTCTGTTGGATTTCCCACCTGTCAGGCCTTTGAGCATTCTCCTACATACCAATGGACTCACTTATTAGCACTATCCTTTACTCGTCACTAGGTTGGTCTACTAGCTGGCATAGGCATTATCTCAAGACTTCATTGGTGTAGACACTCAAGTGTTGACTGCGAGTGCTTCCCCTTTTTGCGAATGACCCAGAACATAGGCCTCATTGGGACTACTTGTCGGGCTGTCGAATTTCCCTCCTACTTATCGACTGTCTCAAATCTTATTCCTTTGATCACTTGCCCCAATAGTGTAAACAATAAATCCAGATCCTCAGAAGGATGTGTCAACCACCTCTACTACCAACAATGTAGGTTGGCAGTTGGTTATTATCAACGGCTCAATAGTCAGACGACCGCTTGTGTATATTTGTAAAGTCCCCCTCCTTTTGCTCCCTCTCTCTTCTTTGTTCATCTTGTCATTGCAGATGAGTTAAAGTATCGTGCCTATCCTCCTCGGGTGTGGACGCTACATTCAATTATGACTCTGTGGCATCAGGAGCCCTATACCAGCATGCGAGCTACACCTCGCTCAACGCCATCACCAAGGTAGAGTTATACTGCTTTACAAATGAGATTTACTATGAGGCATGCCTCACTCATAGTTGGGTTGTCAGATGTCTGATCAAGGCCTAGTATGTGTATGGACACACTCAGTGCACAGGTGCATAGTAGAGAGGCAAACTTTATAACAATGCCGACGTAAGGGCATTGCCAATAGCTCTCAATGAAGTATGCTGGGAGTAGGTGTATAGTTAATGCACTAGTGGCAGCTAGATTATCAATCGCACAGTCTCTCGACCTCACGATCATCGGACTCTCAGGCGCACTAGTAGAATAGGTACTATGTGTGTGTGTGGACAGACGTACCAGTAGCGGGCTGGGAGATCAACTGCTTGGTCCTTTGCTCGTAAGAGTGTCAGGCTCCTGGGCATGCCTGTCGACAGGATGCCACTGTGTAGATGAAGACCTGCCATGATGGTGGGTTGGGGTGTGGAGTTATACCATGTATCAAACAATGCTATAGCACACGAGTGTAAGCACAATATCTGTTAGGAGGTTTTTCCCTTTCATTCATTTTCTTTTCTTTCCCTTTCTTTAAATCATGGCCGCTCACGGACTTGAACCAACGACCCCTTAATTCCCTCTTTCCTTCCTTTCCTTATTCGTCCGCTCGCTTACTCATCATGGTCTGTGCACCATGTTTACCTTCATTGCCATTTGTTTACCTCTTGTTTGGTTAGTCTACCTTTTCTTGCGCTCGAAGCGCTTAAGTAGTTGGTCGGTAGAGTAGAAATCCCCTGTCTCGCTTTTCTACTTACCACCACCTTATATTAGGTAGCTACTAACCGTTCACTCGTTCACTAATATATCTACTTACCACCACCTTGTATTAGTGTGCGTTGGACTCTAGCGTCGATTCAGCTCGTCTTAGTGACGGTCTACTGAACTCGGCCTAACATAAAAGCGAGACCTCCTTTCGAACTTACCGGCACGCTCGGACTTTACTTACCATTCGCATATACCCGAGCGGAACACTTATCAACTATCGCCCAGCAGCAAGGACCAACCGCCTTGTCGCTGTGTACGTCCAAACAACCCCCAAACAACAAATCACCCTGGCGTTGCGAGTGTCTGTCTGGTGGCACGCTCATCTTATCTGGACGAAAGTCTCCAGACGTTTCCAGTGCTCGACCTCTCTCTCGTTTGTCATCACCGTCTCGGTCTTTCGCATCGTCATTAGCTTCCGTGACGAACTATCAAGATAGAGTCCTTATCGGAACAAGCGCGTGAAGCTTTCCCGGAAGGAGCCTGGTACGACGCCAGACGACGAATCTTTCGTTGGAACGACGGAGACGAAGAGTGGACGATACAGTGGGAGGAAGAGAGCTTGGTCTGGCAGTGCGTAAATCCTACTCCTGACCCAATCGCCCCGACTATCGAACGCTCGACGTCCTTCACCGAGGCACGAGAACCCAACCCCTCATCCCCTCAGACGACGAATCGGAAGACGCAGTCACGATGTCGTCGGCAACCGGACTCACCGCCCAAGCGAGGGCTGAAATCGCTGCGCTAATGGTAGAGGCGTTCAGAAACTACCAACCACCCGCCCAAGCGAGCTCGGGCAGCACGAAAGGAAACAAGCCTCGCGAGTTCTCAGAAGGAGAGAACTATCAGGCGTTCATCCACGAGGTCCAATTGTTCCTCCATGCGAACACATCGAAGTATGCCACCGACACAAGCAAGATCTTGCTCACCCTCTCGTACCTCAAGAGAACTCACCCTTCGTCCTGGGCCCATATTTATACGAACAAGTACACAACCAATGGGGCGATTACTTTCACGCAGATGTGGCCGCAGTTTTTAGACAAGCTCGATGTGACCTTCTTGGACACGAACGAACAGGAGAAGGCGATGCAGAAGTTCCGAGAGGCCGAACAAGAGGACGACACGGCCGCGGACTTCTTCATCCGCTTCGAAACGATCCTGGCGGAAGCAGGACTGACCAAGCCCGAGCACGACCTGATCGTAATCGATCGCCTGCACTTCGCCCTCCACATCGAGGTCGTCAAAGGTATCGCTCGCGGGGGATCCATCCCGACGACGTACCAGGCTTACAAGAAGGCCGCGATCGAGGCGGATAAGGTCGAGCAGAGGGTCCGAAAGATCGTCAGGGACAGGCGCAAACCGACGAACCGCTATACCGTGCCGCAACCTGTGCCGCAGCGTCAAGCGCCCCCACTTGCGGACTGTCGAGACGCGACAGGAATCACATTTGGAGGCGCCGGCCAGGCGATGGACGTCTTCATGAACCAGGCAAAGCGACGAGGCGCCTGCTACAAGTGCGGTCAGGAGGGACACTGGGTGCGTGCTTGCCCCAGATCGAAGGAAAAGATCCGTGCGATCGTCGCCGTGATGGAAGTCGAGGATCGTGCGGCCTTCTTCGAGGAGCTCATGCACGCAAAGGAGCCAGCGACCGAGAAAGCGATCAGGGAGCTGAGCGACGAAAGAGGCATGGAGGTGTTCAGTGAAGACGAACGCCGCGTTCTAGAAGACGGAGCAGGTTTTTCCGAGCGTCGCGAGTAGCTAGGTCTCCCGACGTGAACATAGATGCTTTTGTACAAAGGAACGGTCGATGTTTTAAACCAGGACAATATGTTATGACTAAACCTGGAATGTATGTGCTTCACTCGAACAAACGACCGACAAAAGCTTCGAACAAGCTAGCAGATGTTGAACTGAGGAGATGTGAGGAAAGAGAGAGTGAGGAAGCGACGAGAACTGAGGAGGAGGTCGCAGACTACCTACCAGATGAACGAACGAGCGTAATCGTGCGTAGCTTGGCCGATCGAGAGCTTAACGCCTACGTTACACTAAGGGCGGAAACCATCGACGGCCAACTCGAAGAAACGGATGCTCACGTGCTGATAGACTCAGGGGCGACAGGAACGTTCATCGACGCAGGGTTCGTGGAACGATACAACCTGAAGCAAGAGCGATATGTTCGTCCGATGAAGGTTCAGATGGCAGACGGAATGGTGGGGGGAGGCGGTACGATTTTCCACTTCGTCAGAGCAAAGGTATCCTTCAAAGACCACGAGGAGGATCTGGTGATGTCCGTTGCGAAACTATCGTCATCGAACGTTTACCTAGGGCACGACTGGCTGGTTCGGCACAACCCAGAGATCGACTGGAGGGCTGGGGCCGTCAGGTTTACACATTGTCCAAAAGCGTGCGGTTTTCAACAACAGGCAGGAAGCGAGGAGGTCGTCCGACAGATAGTTGAAAGAACCTGGCCGGAATACCTGGACGAGTATGCGAACGTCTTTAGCGAAGAAAGTTTTGAGAAGCTACCAAACCGACGCCCCTACGACCATACAATCGACCTGAAACCGGACTTCAAGCCCAGCGAATGCAAGGTGTACCTGCTCAACCTCAGGGAGCAAGACGCCCTCAAGGCATTCCTGGAGGAGAACCTAGCGTCCAGACGAATCTGCGAGTCAAAGTCACCGATGGCATCGCCCTTCTTCTTCATCAAAAAGGCCGATGGTTCGCTCAGGGCCATACAAGACTACCGCAAGCTCAACAAAGGAACAATCAAGAACAAGTATCCGTTGCCTCTAATCCAGGAGCTGGTTGACAAGGCCAAGGACGCCTGCCTTTTCACCAAACTGGACCTGCGGTGGGGATACTACAACATTCGGATACGCGAAGAGAGACGAATGGAAGGCAGCTTTCAGGACGAACCTGGGACTTTTCGAACCTACGGTAATGTTCTTCGGCCTCTGCAACGCCCCATCGACCTTCCAAGCGTTCATGAATGACGCCCTACGAGAGCTCGTCCATGAAGGAAGTGTTGTGGTGTACATCGACGACATATTGATCTTTGCGCGAACGATAGAGGAACATCGGAAGCTGGTCAGACGGGTGTTCAAGGTACTGCAGGAGAAGAACCTGTACCTCAAACCCCAGAAATGCGAGTTCGAGCAGGACCACGTCAAGTTTCTAGGGCACATAATCGGACGAGGGTACGTGAAGGTAGATCCAGGCAAGATCGAAACGATCGAACAATGGCCGGTACCAAGGAACCTCAAGGAGCTACAGAAAGTCCTAGGGTTTGGAAACTGGCTCAGGCGCTACGTTAAGGACTACAGTAAGATTATCAAGCCGCTCACGTCTCTGACAGGCAAGGCAGCCTGGGTTTGGGAGGACGAGCAACAGGACGCTTTCGAGGAACTCAAGCGGGCATTGACTAACCCACCTGTCTTAGTGTTACCATCGACTGAACGACCCTTCCGAGTGGAAGCGGATACGTCAAACTTCGCAACCGGTGGAGTTCTTATGCAACAACAGGAGGACGAAACCTGGCGACCAGTGGCCTATCGATCATCGGCTCTGACAAGCGCTGAACGGATTACGAGATCTACGACAAGGAGATGTTGGCAATCGTTCTATCGCTCAGAGAGTGGAGACAGTATCTGGTTGGCGCGCGGCATCAGTTCGAGGTTTGGTCGGATCATGCGAACCTAACGTACTTCAAGTCCCCACAGAAACTGAACTACCGTCAGGCACGTTGGAGGCTCGAACTGGCCGAGTACGACTTCGTTCTAGTTCACAAGCCAGGCGTTACGATGGGTAAGGCTGATCTCTTATCCAGAAGGACGGACTACGATCTAGGAGACATCGACAACTGCAACGTAATCTTCATGGAGGATAGGTGGTTGAAGGCACGAAGGGTCGTCAAAGTGCTGGACAACGAAGGGCTGAGGGAGAGGCTCGTGGAAGCGACTCGAACGATGGACAAGGAGACGCTGCCACCGTGGTTGGAAATGAGGGATGGACTGGCTTGGAAGGACGACGGCTGCATTTTCGTTCCCAAGGACTCAGGGAAACGGTCATCTGCCAACAACACGACACTCCTCTAGCAGGTCATCCAGAATCGCGCGAACGATCAAGTCGATACGAAAGGACTTCTGGTGGAAGGGGCTACATAACGATGTCGAACGGTACGTAAAGGGCTGCAACAAATGCCAAAGGACAAAGGCGCCCCATACGACAAGGACACGCCCCCTACACCCGAACGCCATCCCAACGCGCCCCTGGCAAATCGTCTCAATCGACCTAATCGGAGAACTACCTGAGTCGAAGGGCTACAACGCCATCTGTGTAGTAGTCGACCGTTTTAGCAAGCAGATGCACGCGATCCCGACCACGACCGGACTAACTGCTGAAGGAGTGGCGCGCATCTATCGAGACCACGTCTTCCGCCTGCATGGACTACCGAGCAAGTTGATACACGATCGAGGCATTCAGTTCGTCAACAAGATGATGAAGGAGCTGTATCGACTCCTCCACATCGAAGGTAATCCCTCCACGGCGTACCACCCACAGACGGATGGACAGACGGAGCGAGTAAACCAAGAGCTCGAGCAGTTCCTTAGGCTGTACGTCAACCACAAGCAAGACGACTGGACGGACTGGCTGCTGGTAGCAGAGTTTGCATACAACAACAGGGAGCATTCGGCCACGCGTATGACCCCCTTCTTTGCAAACTACGGTTTTGAACCAGCAAGCTTCACGAACGTCCAGACGGCATTGGCAAACATCTCAGCCGAAGAATTCGCCAAGGGGCTTAAGGAGGTACACGCAGCAGCCGAACGAAATCTGACGAAGGCAGCGGAGGATATGAAACGCTACCAGGACAGGCATGCGGGTCCGACGGAAGCGTTTGAACCAGGAGACAAGGTCATGGTCGAGGGAAGGAATATCCGAATGGAGCGATCGACAAAGAAGATGGAAGATCGATGGTACGGACCCTATGAGATACTCGAATGAGTAGGAGCAAGCGTGTACAGGCTCAAACTCCCAAAAGGCTGGAGGAAGGTACACCCGGTCTTTAACGAGTTCCTCCTCAAACGATACGTAGCGCCAGTGTACGACTCCCAGAAACACCCGATTCCTCGACCGCCAGTATTGATCGACGACCATGAAGAGTACGAGGTGGAGCAAATACTCGACTCGAAAAAACACAGAGGGAGGATACAATTCCTCATCAAGTGGCTCGGATACGCAGAACCGACTTGGCAAACGGAGGCGGATGTCGCAAACGCACAGGAGGCAATCGAGGAGTTTTACCGCACTCACCCTAGCGCGATTAGGAAGCCGTAGGAGATCAGTCGTTTGGGACGAACGACCTAGAGGAGGGGGTGATGTTAGGAGGTTTTTCCCTTTCATTCATTTTCTTTTCTTTTCCTTTCTTTAAATCATGGCCGCTCACGGACTTGAACCAACGACCCCTTAATTCCCTCTTTCCTTCCTTTTCTTATTCGTCCGCTCGCTTACTCATCATGGTCTGTGCACCATGTTTACCTTCATTGCCATTTGTTTACCTCTTGTTTGGTTAGTCTACCTTTTCTCGCGCTCGAAGCGCTTAAGTAGTTGGTCGGTAGAGTAGAAATCCCCTGTCTCGCTTTTCTACTTACCACCACCTTGTATTAGGTAGCTACTAACCGTTCACTCGTTCACTAATATATCTACTTACCACCACCTTGTATTAGTGTGCGTTGGACTCTAGCGTCGATTCAGCTCGTCTTAGTGACGGTCTACTGAACTCGGCCTAACAATTTCCTTCTAACAAGACTCTTAGATACAATAGCATGGCCCAATCCTGATCTTGCATGACCTTCCTAGTTTTTAGCCCACTCTCTTTAGACTTAGTCCCATAGTAGTATAGTCTGCTATATACAGTAACCTACTAAAAGTACTTGCAGATTGCAAATATATGACAAATGTTTATTCCTCTTCATGTTGTTGTGATCATATTTTTTGTACAATACATATAAATCCACCTTCTCTAAATGCCTGGAAGTCGAAAGAGTGCACATGAACTTGACACAGCTGCAAAAAAACTGTATTGTTGGAGCTGTAAAATTTGCAAAATTATATACTGAAGTCACCCAGTCAGAACAAGTACCCAAATCTACAGTCAGGACCATTTTTCATTGCTACAAAAAATACAGTACAACAGACAACCTACCTCGATCTGAGCAGAACCTAAAGCTTTCTGATGCTGGGAATCAATATCTGAAGAGAACAGCAGTCAAAAATCAACATCTGCTACTCAATGAGCTCAGTAATCAGGTCACTTCCCAAATCAGCACCTTGACTGTTTAATGGAAGCTTGCATCTAAAGGATATCATCGAAGGGTCACTCAAAAGAGTTCATACTTGTCTAAGGAGGCAAAGGCAGCAAGGGTTAGATGGGCGAGACTATACAAGCAGTATGAATGATGATTTTTTCGAAGCATTATATTCTCTGATAAGACATCCATTTACCTTGAGAAGAATTAAGGCTACATTTTCGTCACTCAAAAGGATAATGAAGCCTATGAGGAGAACTGTATGATACCTACCTTTAGACAGTCTTCCATTTGAGTTATAGTATGGAGCTGTATCGCTTTGGGTTTCAAGGGGCCATTAGTAATTCTAAAGTATAAAGGAGGGAGGGGAGGTGGACTGTCAGCTGAGAAGTACTAGAAACAGGTCCTAGACAACCTAATGCTCCAGTTCTTTCAATCAGTTCAGGGAAGGTGACCCAATCTCCAGTTCCAGCAAGATAATGCCCCACCATATACTGTAAAAATAATGAAAAAATAGTTTCAAAAGTCAAAAATCAAGCTATTCTCCCATCTAGCAAATTCCTTAGATGTTAATCCCACGGAGAATGTTTGGAAGGATCTAACGGTGCCATTAACTCTTGCTCATATCAGCCTACATCATATAATGAGCTGAAATAGGCTGTTCAGGAGGAATGGGAGAAGCTGCCTTAGGAGAAGATAGATCAGTACATCAGGTCCATGCCTAATAGAATTAGTGCTATTCTTTAGGGTAAAGGCTGAAATACAAAGTATTAGCTTTCTGTATATTTTGAAATTGACCTTATGACACTGTAAACACAAAAAAATTGACTTGATTTAGTGAAGAAATGGTAGAATAACAAGCTCAGAGCTGCTGGGGATGTTGATTTAAGCTTCAAGGATATGAATGTCCCAAAAAGGAAGGTGCATAAAGTAACCACAGAAAAATCAGTGAATTTCTCTCTAGTTTATTACTACAATGCCTTGAAAATCTCACTATAGGTAGTACTGATAGTGAAAAGCTCTCTGTATTTTTTTGAGATTTTTTAGTTGAGAGAAAGGAGAGTACTTAGACAGTCTCTTTGAAACAACTCCTGAGCCTCTAAATCGGACCTCTTGCAATTCAGATGCTGTATTCTCACCTAATATTAACCCAAATTTATAGTGTACTTATATATAGGCTTACTGTATACATGAGAATGTGTACATGTAATTTTTTTATATTCATTGTGATGTAGCGGTAAAGAAACAAGTAAGACATTTCAAAATGAAGTATGGATGTGAGTAGGAATGTTTAAATCTGCGAGTACTTTTGACATGTGACTGTATATAGGAGGCCTATATATAGTAGAATAGAGTAGAGTATGACAAGAGAGAGATAGTTCTCTCTTTGCACAATTCAGCTACTTTCCTCCTACATCTGATCGACTGCCCACCTCAAGAGATATTGGCCTAAGCTGTCTGCCTGATCATTGCTTGAGCTAGTCTGATTCTCCCAAGAATGCAATGGCTGCATATTGACACTCTATTCTATGCATTGTCTACTAACATCCTGCTAAAGGTCAATCAGCACAGATGCCAGCCCTAAAGTTCCTAATCATTTATTGAACTGCCCCATTTGCATTCTACAACATGTACCAGAAGTTCTGCTGCCCATTTTTGAAGTGCCCCCTCTCCTCTTTATTGTGTAGTCCTGCGCCACCCATATCTTAGGGTAGTTGTCAAGCCTTCTCCTTTGTTCATAGACCAATTATGTTAGGGTTCAGCCCAAAGTTCCACCGGATTCAAATCATCTCTCAGTCCTCTAGTACAAGTGTATCCTCAAAGGGCTGTCCGCTGCTTCTAACACTGGGTTTAAAGCTAGAATTGGGAGGTGGTTCTATTGAAGACAACTGGCTATATCTCGCAGTCCCCTTGTTGATTGTGATACTGTCGATTTATGAGGTCTTACTGGAGGTTCTCTAGTAAGAGCAGATTGGTATTGCCAAGAGGTGAGATAGTACAAGGTGCCTAAAGCTAGAGCAGGGTGCTAGAGAGAAAGCTAGAGTGCTAGAGCTGAAGGTTTGAAACAATTGAAAGATGGGGATCGAAGCCTCTAACTACTGCCCTATTTATACTCTTTCTAAATTACCAATATCTTTTCCATCTGCTCTTCCTATTAGCTACAAACGCCCCCAAGTCTCCTGCTAAGATCCTACTAAATTGTAGCTGTGGCATAGTCGATATCTTGCTGTGCTTGCTGCAGTTTCGACTGCGCTTAGCTGTGCATTAACTGTGCATTGACTGCGGTAGACTTTTCTAGGTTGCTCTAGATTGGTTTTCTTTAGAGCCACAGAAGCTCTGCATATGGTCGCTTCCCTAATTGGTTGTCTAGTGACTGCGCCTGCCAATATAATTAGCTCCTGCTTACTGTGCCTATAGAGTGCTCCATGTGTGTCTTGTAGTGCTCGCAGTTGATAGGGTAAGTAAGCCTTCTTGAGTCCTTCAGCCATCATTGCTTGGCTCTGGTAAGACTGATGCTCACCATGTCATTGTGCTTCTTCGATGTCTGGCTATGTGTGCTTGTGACAGAATGACTGTTATACCTGGTGCGTCCTGATGGTGCTCGTCTTGTGGCCCCTATAGCGTAAGTGTCACATCTGCAACACTGTCTGTATAGTTGTAGATCTATTGTGGAGTCTAGCTTTCACCTAGAGTAATGAGGAATAGAAATTCTTGCTTCTGGTCCTCATAGATCCTAGATCGAGTTGTAGTCTGCCGTAGCAGTGTACTTACTTTGCATGTCCCCAGATGGCATTGACTATTGTTCCATATAGGAGTTTGCCTATTGGCTCCATCGCTGTTGGGCATGTTGCTTGAATAAATACCTCTGCTGCATCATATTCGCTTTATGGTAGGCTGTCATAGATGCCTTGTATCTGCTAGTGCTGTGGCTGTATCTCTGGTGGTGAGCGTAGCATATAAGTGACATATTAATTAGTTCGTTGGCGTGGAGGATTGGTGAGGTTTATGTAGTGTCAAATTGTCAGGTTGACATCTAAGCTCCTAGTTGCCTGAACTTGAATTATTGTGCAGAACTCCTTGAATAGTGTCCTAGCTATGAAGCATTTTATGCAATGCTGTGGTCTTTCTATCTGTCTGCTGTATTCCTGGCTTACATCAATTCTTGTGAATGGTGTAGACATATTGCATCCTCTTGCTTATGTAAGCTGTAGCACTTGGGAATGTGGCTTGAAAGATTTGCACTGATTGGCGGCTCGTGTAAGATCGGCGAGATCGACAGGATCAACGTTTTCGAATGGATTCTATCAAATTATCTATCACCTCTCCTATCTATCTGAGACATCTCTTGATACCCTTCTTAGGATGGACTCCAAACTTCATCTAGATCACACCTTTCAGACAGGACCTAGCCAGTCACTACAGCATTTGATAATATTGATATTACTTAATAATAGAAATTGTAGATCTCTTACTAATAGGTGAAGGCCTCTCTTAAAGGTGAATGTGCTTAATAGTACTCATGTCAGATCAAAGAGGGCTGTATTATAGACTAAAGGGTGCTCACTCTCCAGTAGGCATGTTGACAATGCCTGCCAGTTTTTGATGAAATGGCTGGCAGCCATTATAGTTCAGGTGAATGGGGGCAAAACTAGACTATACCTAATAGATAACACCCAGGAGCATCTGCAGAGGCACATTGGCATGCAGGGGAGAAATGCTCAGCAACATGCCAGCACATTAGACATTGGTCATACAGAGGTTGCAAAACGGTGAGGACTCGCTAGGGGTGGTGGTGGTTAAAGAGAGACAAGGGCAGGGATTCTGCCTGTGACAAGTGACAGAAGTCACGCAAGGGTGTGATATTGATTTCAGCTTTCGTGACCGTGGCTTTTCCACTCTTCATTCTTCTTCCTTCTCCAACGACTTTATGACTGGGGCAGGGTGCAGCCGATAGACGAACGCATGGACGTTGACAGCGAGAATACAACAAATACTCCAACCATTGCCTGGCAGGATGAAGTATTTAGCAAATGGGAAGAAATGCCTAGTTGGCGCAAGACCTTCAACAGGAACTACCCTGACTATGAAGACTCTGTCCAGGCACAGGATCCCAGCGAGACCGGCGAGGTCGTTTACCATCTCAGCACATCAATCGAATACTTCCTGAGAAGCTGTAGAGATGCGGGTCTTGGTTTGTCGGATGACATTTTGGACGCCAAGGCAATTCACAAGGCGCTGATGGCCTTCGATTTCAATCAACGCAATGATTTTCTGGTACCGCTGGCAGCGCTGATGAAGGGTGACGTTGGCGATCAGACCACCTGGAAGGAGGGACTCGATGCACTCGTTCAGCATCGTAAGTCAAGCATATTCAGTTCTTATCCTATTCTCATGTACTCCTCTGCTTTAGCTCTGTTCCTCAAGGCCCAAGAGGTGGGCACAGGTATGTTATGTTTTACCCAAAGCCATTCTTCCGACTCACGAACCCTTCCAGGATGCGGAGACCGTGATAATTCTGCAGGGACGCAAGGCAAGCGGCTCTAGTGGCTTTATACCTTATCCTTCCGATTTTAACCATCTCCCCAAACGATAGCAACGATCAAGTCGTTTTCTGAGCCGTTCATTGGAAAGAGCCACGATAGACTCTGGAATCATATTACGAAGTCGAAGGATGTGCAGTTTGAATGCTATGCAAATATTTGTGCAATTGTACAATCTTCGGGAATGGGGAAGTCGCGCACCGTTGATGAGCTCGGCAAGAAATGCATTGTCATTTCCATATGCCTTAGACGTGAAGGTTCCGGTGCGTGGATGGTAAATTGTCTTTTCTTGAGATTTTGTCTTACTCGCTTGAATGCAGGCTACCCCCCCGCAGACAAAGACCTTCGCGATTTCCTCACACTCGACACCAATAACTCGGATGTTGCTCGAGGGCGTTGCTATGCCGTCCTTATAGGATTGTTTCAGCACACGTTGGCCGTACTCAAGGGCGCGAACATATCTTCCGAGATAAAGCTGAGACAGTGGTTTCATGAGAGGATGTCCTGGTCTCACGGAACGGACGCTGAAACGGAAAGTTACCGACGTCAGTTCTTCCAACGTGTAATCACAATAGCGCGACAATACGACGAGGCAGTCAAAAAAGCATCTCCCAGGAATTCGCCGAAACGAGCGCAGCACGTTTCGAAGGTTGATGGAAACCTCGAAATTAGCCAAAGCCCGCAAGTACCTGACACTAAAGATCGTTCTTCCCAAGCTCTCCTCGATAGCATCCGTGCATTAGTGAATCATCTGAATGGCTTGAAAGGTTCCCGGCAGTCCTCGGACAGCACCAGGGTCGTGATTGCGTTCGACGAGGCTCACACTTTGAGCGGTGTTGGGGGGGTGATCAAAGGCAGTAAAGGAATAGAATGGCGCTGGACTACTTTTACAACACTCAGAGAGACATTCCGAGCGTGTCGTGAGGAATCCGCCGTTTGGGGTCTATTCTTGTCTACCACGGGGAAGCTTTTGCAGTTCAACCCGCCCAGCTCGCTGGATCCGTCGGAACGCGTGGCGGAGCAGATGCTCTTCACACTCCCCCCGTTTACAGCTTTGCAATACGATATTTTCGCACCGACGTTATCCTGGATTGATGTTGATGATGGTGATGATGGGAAGCTTATTCAGCATGTGCCTCAAGACAGAAAGTCGGAACCTTCGAGTAAAAAGGCAAGGATTGAAGAAGACCTTGACCTCCAAAGGATATCCAGTGTAGCATTCTTAGCCAAGTTCGGACGGCCCATGTAAGTCGTGAAGCATGCTATATCATTTTGGTTTTGTTTGACCCACCTCGGTCAAAGGTTCGCACTGCGGTACGACCTAGGAGAAGGAGCCACTCGTGCGCACATACTCAATTTCGCAATCCAAAAGCTTATCTGTAACGATCCGAGCAGAGTGTTTGCACGTCAAGATCAGCTCAACTTGTCGGTTCCTGTGGCAATCGCCTGCTTGTCCCAACGGTTGTGTCTAGAATTTGATATGGAGTCATATAATACCCAGGAGGATCATCAAATAGCAGCCCATATGCGGTTGTGTCTCAAGATAGGACCAGACAACCAGTATATCGTGTCGTCGTCGGGGTCTGAGCCCTTACTCGCGGAGGCTGCGGCGCTAGTCATGATGCACCCAGCATTTCTCCCTGCACATAATTTGAAAAAGGTGTTCAGTGGTTTTGGCCTTAGCAAGGGTCTTCGGGGGGAAACCGTGGCGATGTTGGCGGTTACAGTTGCTCGCGACGCGGCGGTATACAAGAATATTACCGATTGGTGTAAGGATCGTGGGGATATCAAACTGGCTGATATCCTTTCTGGCGTTATGAAAGAGGACAGGTTCAATGGGATTAGGTTTCGAATTGTGGGAGTTGTAGACTTCCTGAGGAAGTTGCTCTTGACCCAAGACGTCGGCAATACCAGCACAGGCAGCGCCAAGGGCAAGGGCATGGCCAAGAACAAATATGAAGGCGAAGACGGCGAAGAGTACAACGAATATAGCGAAGGTGAAGAAGACGGGGGTAATGGGGCGGAGGCAGGGAGGGAGGGAGAGGGAGAGGGAGAGGAAAAGGTAAGGGAAGAGGAAAAGAAATTAAACCAAGATGGACGGCTATCCAACGCTTCCCTTTACTTCAACCACTTCATCAAGCCACTCCAACAATCCACATGTACCCTAACGTGCCTTATGGGCTACATGACTCGTGGTGCCGCTCTGCTGTGCGCAAATAATCATCGGGCAGTTGACTTCATTCTACCGATGCTCTTTGGAGAGGCATTGGAACTCGCATCCATGTCTTTCGTCCTAGTACAAGTCAAGAATGATAGTTCGATCAGAATCGCGAAAAGGAAAGAGCTGTTTGCCTCCATGGACTTGACCGTACATTCCTTGTTTTCGGAAGTTAAGTACGCGAAGCCAGTCGTTCGAATCGTATTCTCACTTCGCGCGAAGAAGGAGCTACGCTATGAATGGACAGAGTTCGATGTAGAAGGGACTAGCTACCTGTCTCTGGACATCTGGTGTGGCGGGATCAGCTTCAACCGTAGAGGGGAGACCGAGGAATCTTGGATGGCACTTACGCATACGACGTCGAAGATTTGTAAGGGTGCCGAGTCGATGGCACCTGGAGCAGCACTTTTCGAAGTGTTCTGGCAGTGGATACAGAACTTTCCCCCTACTCGAAAGACGAAGGATAGCAAACAGAAGGGGAAGCAGAGGTAATCAAGTCTAGAACGGAGATGATAGTTTCGACGACGGAAAAGGGAACTCACAGTTTCACACATCATGTTCATTTGCCTCACTGACGAAAGCACGATCCTGCGTTACGAATACTTTTATGTACTTACTACAATGAAGAAGAAGAAGATAATGACGTGTATTGTACTAATGATCCACCTGTTCGTTGGACACTGTCTCATAGAGGCGTCTGAATTTCATTCATTACCTGAGCTCGGTCCGTTCACGGCTCCAATCCGTCTTTCTGCAAGTGAGGACGAGGTGAACCTACATTCCCCACCCGTTGACTCGAGGGCAAAAAGAAAGTCTACTGGCAGATGGATATATCCAGTATCGCGTTCATCGAGGTCAATAAAGGGCTACCTAGCCTGAAGCGTACCCTGAGAGCGGGATTCGAATAGTTCCAGACAAGGCTGATTGCTTCATCCTGTATCCCGACTCCGACTGATCAATTTTGAGTCATATGGGAATTGCCACTCTCCTCAACCCCAATATATATCCGTATGAGACTGGCACATGTATTCCAAAAATGCACCTAGTAAGTTTGCCTCAATTTATGCCTTTCGATGTTGAACCACGTGGGCTATGAGAAATGTGACGCCGCAGGTGAGAGATTTCTGTCACTTCAGCAGATATGAAGGTAGACTATCCAGAATCATGAACAACACTTCGAGAGGTCGCAAAAAGTTGGATAATTGATAGATATTGGGTTGGACTAATCTATCATGCTTAAATCGGATTTTTACAATCAGTAATACTATGGCTTTGGCTAGGATTGTTGCATTCCGTGAGGGAGGGGTTGAGGATTTGCTCTATATTCATTCTTGTGGAGGAGACCGGGGAACTGAGGTCACAAGTCGCGTCTCTATTACAGTTTTAGCTTTACTGGGTCCTGTCCATTGCTTGTGCGGTCATCGCGCATCAATTCCACCGCTTTTATAATACTGACGGCGTGAGGAAGTCCGCACTGAATCCATTACTGAAAACAATGGCACAATCCGCTTTTAAAATCGCTTCTGCTCGGTTTTAATAGGGTGGTTTCCCAAAGGCGTTGTCGGATGATAGGACCCTCGTTGAGTCATTAACGAGCCAGATCCTTCCAGAGTCAGAAGTATAAAATTCTGCAATAAGAAGTGCCTTTCTAGGTAGGATTGAAAAAAGCCGAAAACGAAACGAAATGCAATCTACAACATGCTATTATACTGGCCGAACCGAGAATACATTATAGAAGACAAACACCATAGAAATGAGATAATTAGTTCCGATTTGACATCCCTCTGAGAAGAAAGCAATTTGACAAGACACCACAGCAAAGAAGATTTATATTATCCCAGTAAGATTAAGAAAATCATACTTTCCTTTTCGTCCGCTGCTCGAAGATTTCCACATCAATCGTGTTCGCGCTGAGGAAGCGCCAGATATGAACAAGCCTCGTCTGGCCATATCGTCTCAAGCGACCAATGGCTTGCGTCTCGCAAGAGTCGTAAATCTCCTGCGTGCTGGTCAGCAGAGGACTCAAGAAGATAGCGTGATTCGCTCCAGTGAGATTTGCCCCGCTCGCACTCTCGTCCGTAACGTTCAGAAGTAGAACCCTTTCCTCGGAGTCGTTCTGGAATTTCTCCAGGTTCTTCGACTTCTGCGAAGCACTGCCCTTTATCTCGAGGAACTTGATGCTGTTTGCACTGAACGCCTCCGCGACTTTCTTCATGAGGTCAGGGAACTGAACGAAGACAAGCACGCGCTCGTTCCTAGGCATTCTCTTCCTGTAAATTCGTCAGATAAGCGCAGCTACAGCTAGCACGGGGTTAATCTACTGACTTTATCAGCTCGACGACCTTCTCTAGCTTGAGTCCGAAGTGCCTCCCATTACCATCTCGAGCAACGTCATCAACGCCGAGTGTATCGCCTTTGACAACGTTCAGAACGCGAGCCGCAGCCTTGCAAGCGCCAGATTGAGCATAGACACATTCTTCGCGCTCTGCACAGCTCATGACACACTTCATGCAACCAGTGTGACCACAAGATGACAGAACAGCGATATCTTCTATCGGGACGCTCGGGTTTCCGCACGATGGGCACGCAATAGTGGGCGAAGTCTCCGCTTGTCGCTGTAAGTCACGGACCACGGTAAAGTACCTCAAGGAACGAACACGTCCGACGAGCTCCTTGGTCAATCTGCGGATTTCGTGAGTCATCTCACGAATGTCCCAAATCATGTCTTTGAGATCATTCGAGGTGTCCTTCCCTTTGCTCCGTCCCTTGTCTTTACCGCTCTTCCGTACGTCGAGTGATTTGTTTGTAAGGCACGAAAGAGGTCCGTCGATTCCAGCTGCTTTGAGCAAGTCAGTTGCCACTGCAGAAGCGTCCTTGTCGCCAACGCCTTCGTCGTGAGTCACGCGAACATACTCCTGGAAGTAGGTCTCTGTGTCCGTCTTGCCGATCTCACGTTGCAGTGCGAGAGCTTCCTCCAGCTTGCCGATGAGTTCCTTCTTACAATTATCGAGCTGTTTTGTCCGCTCTTGAACAATGACCTCGCAAGCCTTCATCGCGTTCTCCTCATCCTGGATGTCGAGATCGAAATGCGAGCAACGCTTTATTAAAGCCTCTTCCGCAGAGCTAAGCATGGATGTTATGAGAAGTGTTTCAGAAGTAGTTCATTGAACAAAGCAACTTACGCGCTTTCTCCAAGGGCCTGAGCCAGGCGCTTCTCCCGGTCGCTCTCCGATTTCCTGCCGCGCTTGATCGTCATATCCAGAGCACGCAGATGATGCTCAAGCTCAAGATAAATTGCACGCTCCGCGGCAGGTAGGTTGACTTTCTCAACTTTTTCGACCCAAGGGATTTCGTCTATCTCCGCAATGTTCTGCATTTTAAGAGTTAGTAAGACGTGACAGAGTATTGATTAACATCGCGAACCTGACGGACGAACTGATCCAAGAAACCTTGCCCAAGCTGGTGACGGTGTGCATGCCACTGGAGACTGTGCACTTCGCGGAACGAATGGAACTTTTCGGACTCTGGCAAATGTTCGTCAGTCGGGAAAGAACCACATCTGAACAGTATAACCTACCGGTCTGCTCCCTCTGCCTTTTCTTCACTAGCGCAGATTGGCCTTCTCCATCATCATCGACGCCTAGATGAATGTCAAGGAAGGCCGCGATGGTCTTTAGGGATGCGAAATCATGGATCGGCGGAGTACCCGAAAGGACCCAACGACGAGTAGCCGTGAGCTTCTGCACCATAGAGAGAATTTTACCCTCCAGATACGTGTACTCATCGATAACCAAACGAGCAAAGTGGAACATCTCCAAAGGTGGAGCATGCATCTGCTTCCAGTCCTTCTTCGCCTTGCTGTTTAGCTTCCAAGGGTCCGTCTCCTCTCGCAACTTTACGGGCTTCGCAGGTTTACTCTTCGCCGACGTCGCTTTTCCCGCCTTTCCAGATTTGCCCTTCTTGCCTTCGGCATCTGATGCTGCTGCAGAAGTTTTCGCCTTCTTCACTGGACGACTTGGCTTCGCAGGCTTCCTTGCCGTCTTCTTTGCTGCCTCCGAGTCGGAAGCATCGTCATAGGCGTCGTCAACATTAACATCGTCGTCCTCCTCGAAGCCGGAGTATGAGTCTTCATAGTCAGAAGACTCCGCTTTGCGTTTCTTGAACTTCGGCTTTGAACGAACAGTAGCTGCCGCTTTTCCTTTTCCTTTAGGAGTCGTTTCGATGTTATCGTCATCAGATTCGATGATGGAAATACGTTTGATACGCTGCCGAAGACGTGGCTTTTCGTCCTCGACGTCTGACGATTCCGCAGCGGAGGATGGCGCAGAGCTTGGCGGAGGAGTCGCCTCGACAGCCGAAGAATACGAGGATGATGCAATTACGTTCGCATCTTTGACGGACTTGCGGACCGGGATGACGACCTCGACGATTTTGTTCGAGGGCGGTGGGATATATTCCTGTTCGTCCTCATCAACGTCCATCGGTTCGCTTTGGGCTTCGCTCGCCGATTGAACCTCTCCTGCCCCGGCCGCTTCGCGGTACTTGGCGCCCTTCAATCGCTTCTTCTGCACGAATATGTCCGCCTCGTTATCTATTGTAAAAGCAGGCTAAGTCAGAACGTGGCCTTAAAAGAGAAGAACATGTAGACACACCTTTCTTACGCGCTGCGTGAATAGCCTCTATGGCTGCACCCGAACCCTCGTTTCGCAGGCGCTCGACCTGATCCCGCAATGAAGCCAGAATAAGGTCCAATCTGGCGTTGAAATATCGGCCATCCTGATTCGGTAATGTCCCTCCAGCGGCAAACGCCTCGAGGTTTGAAAGATAGACACCGCTGTGGAACAGATTTGAAGCAACCACGATAATGTCAGCGTCTTGAACCTCTTCTACAGTCAGTGAGTTAAGATTGCTGGCTGTCGAGATAATAACGACCTCGAAGTGATCTCCTGCGAACTTCTTTATCTCTGAACCCCACTGGCGTGTCAGGTGAGGAGGAACGACTACCAGTGTACCCCTGACGTAGATTTTCCCGCGTAATTGCTCCTTGGAGGGACGAGGCTCCTGTTTCACGAACTTCGCAGCGCTATCGATAAGGCCAAGCGTGATAGCGGTTTTCCCGTAGCCAACTTCATCCGCGAGTACCCCACCACGGACGCGTACAGGACGTTGCGCACGTCCTTGCGCACGCCAGTTCAGATGCGTCAGCACAGCTTCAGCAATCTCCTCTTCGACGAATGGCTCAGCGTCCAAAGACTCTTGCTTTATCATCCAGCCGAGGGACCGCAACTGTTCTTTCCGCAACGGAATCTTGAAGTGGCGAGGCTGCTCAATCTCCGGATCCTTGCGATTACTACTGAGCTGGAACTTCGGTAGGTTGAGCTTCGCAGGGTCTGTGAATGCCGTGTCAAAGTGCCATGAGAATCTCGGCTTCTCAGTGCGGTTGCGAACAGGCAGGCGAGAATAAGCGCGGTGGATCAAAGACGTAAGATTCACACCAATGCGAACCGTTCCGACGCCGGAATGTTCATCTAGCCGCAGTTGCGTTACGAAAGGTGCAGGTCGATTCTTGAGGGCGCGCTCGTATGCACCTGCCTGGTATGCATCTTCAACCGCACGGATTTTGTTCTTCTCGTTCCGAATCCAGCGAATACTAGGCAATGTGGGTGAGCATCGGTGACATACTTGCGCTTGTATGTCGTCCGGCAGGACGATTTCCGTCCACTGGTTAAAACGCTCGTTGATATCCTTGACACGCTCGATGAGCCAGGACAAAGCTTGGAACGTTACACGTTCATGAACCTTGTCCACTTCAACCCACTTTCCACGAGGCCACTCGGTCCCTGCTTGATTCCCGAGGTGCACTTTGCAGACAAGCAAGGCGAGCGCGCTTGCACAATCCTCAGTCGAGGCATGAACGTCCAGAATGCCCGCTGGCACAGCGGACGATGCTTCACGGCCTTTTGACGACTAGGAGAAGTCAGTCTTAAGATCTTGACGCAAACAGGGAAACCCCTTACCTGAATAGAAATGCTGCTCCCACTGACCCAGACGCATGGAACGTGGCATACGACAGTCTTGCCCTCTTCGTTGACGTCTGCCTGCCTCCACTTTGGATCCAACTTGCAAACAACAGGTCGTGTTTCACCAAATTGATATCGTCGCTTGCTTATTGAAAACACGAATGGATCCTGATCAGGAGTCCCGCAACGCGTAGGATCCAAGAAGAAGAACAGAGGGGGTAGTGATGCATCATTGTTCGTCTCCTTCCGGTGGAGAGCATTCGTTGCGGTGCCGCACTTGTCCAGTAATGTGTAAGTACCGGAAATGTCCCGATCGAGAACGGATGCAGCTTCCTTAGGGACCGACACCTCGAGCTTGGAGAAAACGACACGATCCTTGAATTCGTTCAAGAGCCCAAGTTTCGCTTGCCATGCAGGGACCTTCTCGCCAACACCCTTGATCGTCACCTTCACATTGGATGGTTTTGGCAGAGCGATCTCCCATGAACCCTTAAGCAACCCCTCGGCGCAGCGCATACGTGCGACTGGTACTTCCAGGATACGACGGATGTCGCTGTTTGCTGGCTCACTTTCCCTAGCGTTCGCAAACAGTCTCCACTCTGGCTGTTGTGGGTGTAGCTGCAGCTCAAGGGTTCCGTGAGGAGACTTGAACGTCGCGACCCAGATCTCCTGACGCTTCAGCTCCACAAAACGCTGCTCCATCCCCGTGGCGCGCAGTACAGATTCACGCCAAGCAGCCCACTTCCCCTCAGGTATGTCGGGTGCATGCGAACGGCGGAGGGATTCCAGATCGTCCCCAGTAATCCCTGAGAAAGACATGCTCATCGGTAACGCCAACTTGAGTTCCTGGGCGAACACCTGAGGAGAAAGTCGCGGATTTGAGGTGAAGTCGATTGCACGATAGTTATGCTCAGGGCGACCACCACACTTCTCACAGGATGTCGCATCGCAATCTGCACAATGGTTCAAAACGCGTGATGTCATATCCGTTCGGCCTTCACATTCGCATAGTCGAACACTGGCCTGAGCCTTTGTTAGGACGTCATGTAACGAACTCTGGACAGTGGTTGACAGGTCGAGACGTCCCTCATTCAGTTTGTCTTCTCCGGAAATGTGTCGTTCGATGTCGACCCGTGAGGTATCGTCCATGTCCATGGTCCCACGGTTGGCATCAACATCAGTATGCCCTGCCTTCTCTTCGTAGGTGTCCAAGTCATCCCCCTGCTTTAAGAGACTCCTTCCGACGACCAACGCCGCAAGCATACAGGCACCGACTACTGTTGTGGACATGGCATTTCCCGCGAGGTCAGCCAGTTGGTCCTCCGTCTCACGCGTGAGAAGTAGCTTGTCGACCGGCAAGCCCTGCATAGACAAAGCTTCCAGACCAACCATTGGCCCCCCTCTATTCGTGATGTACGGAATCATGGAAGGTGTCAAGCATGGGCATACTCCAAGTCGTTTCGAACCGATTTCCCGATCAACATTCTGCGATAGGTTCCATACTTGCCTAAGAAAATTTCGTTAGCCGCTTGAATTATTTTAAGTAAGAAAGGTGTTTGTACTTACGTCTTGTACGAGGGGTCGACGCCTTGTTTAGCATATCGCATCAGAGTTATGTCCATAAGGTCCCAGACACGTTCAACCTGGACGACACCCCAGTCTCCCCAAGCGAAGTCGGGAAGCTTGCAGAAGCCGCCCTCTTCCCAGTTGGTGAGAGGTCGTTTTGGTCCCAAGCCTTCTTCAAGACGCGCTCGTTGATGTCGAGACTCACAACGACCCCAATCAGTACGGCCGGTCCGACGGTCAAGTGAGCCGAAGCTCTCTTGAACTAATTTCTGTCGAGCTTGATGGATTCGTTGATCATCGGTCGGAAGTAGCCATGAATCGAGTGTCGTAGACGCGGGACGTTCTAATCTGTTGACTCGCTTTCGCCAGAGATCTGGAATTGATGAATTTCTTTGGTGAACAGCTAGAAGATAGACACGCGTCCGTGTATGTGGGATGTAGTAGGTCTTAGTGTCTACCCGGAAGAAGGCAGCACTGTACTTGTTCCTTTCGAAGTATCTTACTACTTTGTTCCAAGGAGCACCGCAAACGTTCTCCAGGATCACTAGCGGAGGTCGATGTTTATCGACCCACGACATCATACCTCTAAATGTGCGCCCGGATTCGCCATCTGCATCGATATCTTGCTTCTCGTTATTAAGCGTCGAGTAGTCAACGCATGATGTACCAGCGATAAGTAAGTCCACATCGCCCGGGACTGGCATCTGAGACCCATAGGCGGTCGTTCTATCCACGGTGTAAGCTTGAATCAATTCCTAAAAAAAACAAATCAGACGTACGCTTCATCACCTCCTAGCTCACAAATATCACGGAATAATATTGGGGGAGAGAAATTTCGCTCGATATACGCCTGCTTGAATGGCTCGATTTCACAGGAGAAGACGTGATCGATCTCGAGCTTTGTTGAGAATAATTTTTCGATCGACTCCTGGATTAGCTCAAGAGCAAGCAACGGCGATTCTGTCCCAGAGCACATTGTCGCGACGCGCAGTTTTCGGCCTCTGATCCGATCGGCGACTTTCGTGATTTCTGGTATTCGACTGACCAGATCCGTGAATATGTCGGGGATGCTGCTTATAGGAGGGAGAGGAGAGTCCGCAGGGGATGCCCTCTTGTCAACGGCAGTGGGCTTCGATACGGCCGGTTCTTCCATGTCTACATCTTCCTCAGCATCGTCTGCGTAGTCAGCATCGTTCTCCGTATCTCTTTCATCCGCAGCCGCGTCGCTGTCACGCATTTCCTCTGACACGACCTTCTTTTGAGCCTTCTTCTTGACAATAAACGAGTTGAGCGTTGATTGTCCTTTTGGCGCAGTTGAAACTTTCGGTATGGCCATTTTGTTACACTTAACGATGTCAGGGAAAGCGTTAGTGGTGGTAGTTTGAGGATGAGTAATGAGACGCCGTGAACGACGCGTCGTAGACGCGTAAGTCACAATGGCTGTGTTCGTGACTCAGAGTCGCGTGATTTCACGCAAGAATTTTACTTCCGTTGCTACAGTCATGCCAGGCTTACTCGATCAACTTAGAAATTACTATGGGCCCGATGCCCTTGACTGGTTCGATATCACTTACATTGGAGATTGGTACTGGAACGTCCTCGCACATGAACTCGAACAGTTGTACTCACAAATGAACCCAAAGGTTGATAGCGACTCTTCTGTGGTTCCTCGCTGATTTCATTGACCACTTCCATGTATTTGAGCGGGAATATTCTCTAGACGACCCGGTCATTAGTCATCCACACAAGAAACAACAGTAAGCTCATTGCCGATAACCCCGATAATCACTGAATGACTGATGCATTGGTGTCTCTTAGAATAAGCGGCTATTCGAACAATGCCATTGTGCAAATGGTGCCGCTAGGATTCATCTTGCTGAGCTCGCTAGCGAAACGTTCCTTCATTGACTTGCACCACGGTGCTCTAGGTCTATGGGTTTCGAGGCATGTTCCTTAGATGTGCCGCGTAAAGTCACGTCTGATCGATTTTCCGCAGGAGTCTGGCGCATGTCATTACAGAGTTTCTTAAGAATAGAGTTGGTGAGCTAGGTTCATCTTCTCCCCTCATGGGTATCTCAATGTTCCGTAGGCCGCCTTCGCCCTGACTTCTTAGCTCGTTGCAAGTGGGGAGAGGCGGTGCGTCAATGTACCGGGTAATGGAGACATGTTGGGTTACGCACAATTAACTGATATATCACAACAGCAAACAAAAGGATATAATTGATGGACGCAAGTCATTCCCTTCAGGGCATACGTCTTCGGCTTTCTCAGGAATGACTTTCCTGTTCCTGTGGCTCGCAACGCACACGGCCGCTTGGTCATTTACAGCGGCCCTTCCACCTCGGAGCCCCTGGATATTCACTTCACGTTTAGGCAGGATACTTCTGACGTTATTTCCGCTCATATATGCTACATGGGTTGCTGTATCGAGGCTCGAAGACTACGTAAGTATTCCGTTTCCAAATATGTTAACACTTGTGACCTGGCAAAATTAGAGGCATCACAAGGAGGACGTTATAGTCGGTGGGCTTATCGGCATAACTAGCGGTGTTATCGGTTACGTATCCTACTGGCCCAGCCCGTTTAGCCACCCCAATGGTGGCATTGTCACCCCAAGGCTTCTGTACAATAACGAGGCCGACAACACTGCAGCTCAACGCACCAGTGACTCTGCATACGAATTAACACGACTAGAAGAAGGTCCTATGTAGATTGAATAAATGAAAGAAGATGGAGACAGACGGGGCATATTGTCGATTCCGCTCTGCTATACCCCACTTCGGATAAAGACCCAGCGGTCACCAACTTTTTTCATCTTTCCGGTTGACCCGACAGGAGCGCTTTCTGTGCTGTTTATGGGAGAGACGGGTGTATCGACTGCGTTCGTATCGAATGAGCCTCCTTTCATTGTTTGGTCTTCTGCATGTTGCCCCAAGACGACAGCATCTGTTTGAAGATTCGAAGAATTGGAAGCAGATACACCCGTGCCCCATCCAGACCTGTTTCCGTCGCCTCGCCTCGCTTCGTCCACGCCTCCAAAGTTCCCGTTCAAGACCGTTATCCCACCTGCACCATCCACTCCTATGGTAGCACCGTTCTCGATTACCCCCGTGCCTGCACCCATCATTGTTCCCATACTACTCATGACTACGTACATCAGCTCTTCCTGGCTCGGCACGTATCCATTAGTGACTTGAAATGCGTTTCCCAGCACCTTCCATGACTCCGCACTCGTAGGATCGAACGTCGAAATGTCGAAACCATCTAGACCGACAGGCCCTGGTTTGGGAGTAGCTAAGGTGTCTGCGTTTGTTGTTAATGTATTGAAGCCTCGTTCTGACACTGATTGAACCGCTCGAGCACGCGTTTCGATGTGTACGTCGCCTCCGTGGGCACTTGTTGGGACATTTTCTCTTTTTCCTCGATCGTCCTCAGGTCCTTCCGAGCCAGAACGGATATCCCGTCCAAACTCGTCCTTTCCTGGTCCAAGAGACTCAGGACCCAGACTTCTATTTCGATCTGTAGAAGGAGACTCAGGAAGCGAGTTGTTGCCCGCTCTACCTGCCTGCAATCGCGGCGGAGGACTACGAGATCTACTGTGCAATCTTCTCCGATACGGCGGAGGTCCATTCTCATAACTTCTGCCGGTTCCTCGCTCCCAAGGAGCTTCTCGACTTCGTTCGTTCGGTCCTCTAAACTCCCCTCTTCCACGACCACGAAAACCTCCTCGGTATCCACGCACATTACTGCCGCGGTGCCCATCATCTGCATATCGCTCACCTCGTCCTCTGACGTGAGCTGTGTCGTCGAATCTAGACGGTCGCGGTTCATGAGACCCTTGCCCTGGATATGATTGTCCACCAGCACTCAGCGGCGATATCGGACTCGCATAATTCGAATTGCCCGAAGAAGTGTTCAATTGAGCAGGAAACGGAGACGTTGAGGGTAAGGGAATCGGCGGAACTTGATTTTGGAAGGGTCTGCTTGGAAAACCAGGAGTTGGTATAGCATTGTTACTTTTGGACAACTGCAGCAGGAGAGCGGCTTGTAATTCTAAGTGCGCCTGCGATTGTGGATGAGGAAGAGAAACTCCTTGGGCAGCAGACTGATTTATAGGATTTTGGTTGCTACGTGAAGTGAATGATCATCAGCACCAAATTGGGAGAACAGGGTGGGAGCCAAGAGTAGGAGGATACTCACGTATTTGATGGATTCTTCACGCTTGCGGCAGCGGTAAGCAAAGCGAGAAGAGCTGCCTGCGCAGCTTCGGCGGTAGGAGTGGTTGAACTCGGTGCGGGAGGCGGCGTGATAACGGACGGAGGCGTCGACTGCTTGCGCGGGTCACTGACGGGAGTAGAAGACCCAGCTTCTGGACGTTTTGTTTCTAACAGATGTAACGAGTTGCACTTTAGTCACGACTCTTATCACAAAAGACTTTTCTTGCATGGGCAAGTAAAAGCAATGGATGGAATTGCCAACGAAAGTACTTAGCGACACGATGTAAAGAACATGGATGGGCACCTTTTATCCCTGAATCAGAACTTTCACCCGCTTTATCCACCGCACCCAGCCGTGTTAGGACGTTCGTAGGGAACGTGTTTGACTTCGTCCATATATCAAGAATCTTTCTCGTCTTTTCCTGTACGCGTAGCCACGAAACGTCAAACAGTAGTCAGGAAACTGCACAATCAGTAGTATTCAAAATGAGAAAATAACACATCGATATGGTACGGGGGAAACGAGCTGAGCGATCACATGAGGACACGATGAAGAACATGTCCCGCCCAGAAGGCGCGTCAGCTAGTTTTCTTCTGGCTTTCATTTCGGCATATTGCGAAGTTGCATGCGCTGATGTGCTATAAGACTACGCTCTGTCGTTCTCTGTTTCGTCTGTGCACCATCATACCGACGGATGAAATAGGTAGTCTGGCCGGCAGAGGTCAAGGGTACGTGTAATAACTCCTGGAGACCGGCGGGTCTAAGTGGCCGCCTCTACAGGCTGACACCCCATACGTGACAGGCGCATACTCTTTTTCATGTGTGCTGCAGTCAGTTCGTTGAGCACTAACCTTGGCCTCTGGAATTCCAGATGAAAGAACGTCTTGAAACAAGCCGTCAAGAACGCTATCTATCTTCAAGAGAAATGTCGCGCAGTTCCCCTTCTCAGCGTTAGGATTGGCAAGCAGATTGCGCTTGACTGTTTGACTACGTGCCGCACGGCATATAGCGTCAAACACATAGAGACTGGATATCTTCGCGGAAGCAGGTAAGGACTTGTGCGTGCGGTACAAGACGGACACAAGTTGAGTGTCATTCTAACATATCCAATAGCGGCGGTCAGCACAGGGAGGAGTAGTACAACGTTATTAAACGCACCTCCATGAGCTTGATCGACAGTTCCGTGAGTTTCTCCATTTTCGACGCTGACAGTCTCTTCGCATTCACCACCTCCTTCAATTTAGACTCAAAATCCTACGACATTTGCAGCTTAGCGGAGGCTCTGATCGTTGCGCACTCGAATGCTTACCTCAATGCTAGCCATGGCGAGCTTCGCTGACCAGCTCTGGCCTCTTCAGGATGTTGAACAGACTTCAGACAGTGCAGAGACCAGGCGACAAGGTCACCAGGAACCTGAAATGTACGGTCGTGGGAAATAACGTCGGAGAATGAATTTTGATATTTCGGTTGCCAAACACGGAAATTTAGGTCTCCACACTTTGAAAAGTATTCAATCTTTCTTACAGAGCTGATCGATCATCGAACCCGCCGTTGCATCACAAGCTTGCCTCACTACTCGTCCTTCCAACCGTTTTGTTGCTTCCTTGGACCCCTCGTGATTTCCTTGACTACAATCCATGTAATTTGAATTGTTTCTTTGCCATCGTCGGAGCGAACACATCTGGGTGCAGAGCAGAAAACGATCAGCATATGTTGTGGTCCCCCCTTAGGGATCCAGGCATGGTCTCTTCGTGCAAGTCAAACTGGAACTGATATCTGTGCCTTCTTCTTTGTGTTCGATAGAAGTGCTAGGTCACTCTTGTGCCCGGGGCTAGGTTGGATGCTGGTCCGCGGGTCGATGGATGAATTGGGGACTTGGACAACTTTGATGAAGGGTCCTCACAACGTTGTATCGGATCTTCTGCGAATTACTAGTCAACTCCGTTATTGAGCGTTGATCAGCGGATTGCCCAGTACGTCTGACACGGAAACCCAGGCCTATGCCTCCGTCACCTGCATTCAGAGCGACTGGTGGTACTTTTCAAGAAGAAGAACTACAGGATAAACGACAGGATAATCAGCTACTAGCTAACTATTCAGAGAAGGGGTTCGGACCTACACATAGGTCATCTGACATTGACGCACAGGGCTCATACAATTGACCCATTCGCGTACTCAGTAAGCGAGCACTCCGGCCGCTCCAAGTTGCCAACTGACTCGCCACCTTCTTCCCAAAACAGTCTCTCAGCGTTCTCTGCTTAGGTGCACAGCTTATGATCGGGCTCTGCATACATGTAACTTGTAAGCGCCTTCTGGCATCTAGGTTGTGTAGTTTCCATATCTCAAAGGTATATTAGTACTAGTTAGAATGGGCGAAAAGACGATCGTTTCTCTGCGAGATTCAAGCAAGACGGACTTCGGAGTCTTTCTCTAGCATCTCCTTCAACTAATAAGTCTTGGTCCGACTCTGTGTCGTCAATGATCACAGTTAGGACCATCTTCTCCATGTATTGCAGACAACTCGATGTCTATGAACCTTTGTACGACTACTACATCTCACCTTGAAGTTAGCAACCCAGGATCGAGAATCACAACACCACTAGCTCACACGTACTCATAGCAATGCGTTGCGAAGTCAAGCATGGAGTTGTTTATCCTTACTCCATATCCAGGCAACGAAGTCTCCGATGGGACAGGAACAGACTAGGCCACCCCACCTCGGTCGTATCCTGAAATATAGAAGCAACGTTCTTATCTTTATTCCGGTCATGACCCTCTCTATCACCGTTGCTCGTTAATCCCTCTCAGCTCACGGCCTTACTCAAGCTAGTCTAAGTCTGTGATACATATACAATGCCCCATGCTCTTTACTTCCATTGAATAGGTCCTTGATTCGTACCTATTTCAGGAATTTGAATTATTCGCATTCCCCGTCGGTACACACGTAATAGGGAGCCACAATCCAGGAACTAAATTCCCCCAGATTGCAACACCACGAAATTGCCACAGCAACAAAATGCTACACCTAAGGGGCGATTGCATCGGAATAAACTAATAGTAAGGGCTACAGAATGGTTAGAGCCCGCTTTAACAAAGGGTTGCATATACTCCATTTACAACCAGGGTCAGAAGTCCTCAAATTGTCTTTCGTCTATCGTCGCCCTTATCAACGGCGAACGTCCTCCCGCAATGCACTCGACCTTTGACAAACAATGCAACACCAACGTTGTTCTCGGATACCGGTTTTGGATTCAACTTCTTCAGGGAAACCAAGGCATCCGAGACTCGGATAGTCGGTAAAGTTCCGGCATCAGTGGCGTCGGAAGCTCTAGTAGTACACTGCTGGATGAGGTATGCCCAGATGTCGTAATCTGCACTTGTCCTTGAATATCGAAGAAATGCGTGATTGTATTGGGCGATATTCAGTAAGCGGAAGCTTGGCGATGAAAAACCAATGCCAACCCTGCACACCTGTTTTCAGGGATGCCGTCGGACTCGATGGGGTTCTTCAATCAAAGATAATTGAGACGACGATCCGGCATTTGAAGACAAACTACCCACGTACGAAGAACCCCATATCTTTTCGGACTTGCCCTTTGCTGAACTTGTCTTCCCATGTTTGATGTTGAAGACGATCATCATGATCCGCTGTGCTGGTCGAGATAATCGATTCCGAATTTCTGTACATTTCCGTGTCATCGGCCTGCTTACTTCCAACTCCGCGACTCCTATACACGCTGATCCCTAATGAGAATGGAATGGAAGAGAAAGATCAGAGCCATTGGGTATAGTGGAAGGACGGTTACCTGGGGCTACTACATGATTTGAAAGAGATTCACTAGTCTGTTCGTAGGCGATCTTCCGGGAGCAAGAGGTTCCCAGCTCGGAGGCCGAATCTTTGAAAACTTCAACAGATCTCAACTTCTTCTTGTTCAGTCTCCCTTCGTTGTCGCTCCAATGTTCAGGTGACGCTTCACGCGGACGCTTTCCTGAAATCGTTTCCTTTTGAAGTGTTGTGAGCCTCGTGGTCAAGAAAATCTCAGGGTTTATCTGTAGAACCTCGCGGGACAATCCGGTGCAGTGGGACCCCTGATTGCGCTTGGATTGAATATTCATCTTATTAAATTCGTCGAATCTGTCTGTGGAATGTGAATGCAAATTGAAAGGGGTGTACCAGTCAGTCGAGTTTGGATGAACTCCGAGAAGTTGATGATGACAACTGCATTGGAGAACCCACATGGGATTCAAACGAACTCACCGTCGAGCACATACTTTGCCAAAGGCAGAGGGAAACCAGAAACGGCTGAAGCAAGGATCCAATTCGCATGAAACACCTGTGATAAAAATGGAAAATAAGCTCATAAATGAATACATGAGGCTCTGATCAATGAAAATGCTCGCGGAGATGGGCATGTCGGGCGAGCTTGGCGTCAGCTCATTGTTTCAAAACTTACTATGACAGGCTGAGCTGAAAACCTAGATGAACGACAGAAATTGTCAGAGCAAGCCTTTCATTTGGAATCACCGTCAATGGCACCAAGAGTGCGGTGGCACACCGACTTTTCAAGCCACGGGTCTCCGATGCCATTGCAGAAGAGCCATCGTGAGACTCGTCTTTCCTTATACGTGACAGCGGCGATACCACCTTGAGCGGCTGCATTGTATGCGGTGAGAAAAGACGGGGGGGAATCAAAAGAAGTGCGAGTAGCGGAGAACTACCTACTCCAAACTTCTTTTGCGGAATCCGGGACGGAGGGACTGAAGTAGGCTGTAAGCAAACAATCTTAGCATCCGACTGTACGGGAGGGGAACAAAGTTGTTGCGACCTATTCCACTAAAAAGCGGCATTGTACTGTGAGGAACGGATTATTCGATTCGAGATGAGATTAGAGTCCGAGTCCGAAACGCGTGCGCGTCGGCTCACGGGGTCGCGACTCGGCACTCTCTCACACTTTTGATCTCCCAGCGCCTCGCTCACGTCAACCATGCCAGATAATACAGATCCGGCGCAGCCGCTAGCTCCCCTAGCAGGTCCATCTCGTTCATCGTCCTCTCGCACAGACATGGAAGGCCTTGGAAAGTTCAAGGTTCGCCAATATCAACGATCTAGGTGCGTTTCTCGACGTAACTCTGCTGGTGAGACCTTCTAATGACTTTGAATCTTTCAAGCTCAACACCTCAGAAAAGTGCTTCTACGTACAAATCGAAGTGAGCTAATGCGCTTTGCAAGACGTTGTGTGTGAGCGCTGAATGTAATTATCAGGTTTTTTGTGTTGAAGGAGGCCTATGACTCCGTCGCTGCGGTGCGTATTGTGCATGTCTGGATCCAAGCGTTATGCTGAAGGATGTACTTAACTAGAAACATGATGAACTCCTCAGGGAACTTCAAATCGCCAACTCAAAGCTAAGATCAGTTCAGGCGGAGAACGAGTACGCAGCTGCTTTCACAGATTTTTACTCTGAGTACTTAATGTACGTCCAACTGAACAACAGTCTCCTGCTCGACGCCATGCAAATCGTGGCTCCTTCACAGCCAACTCTCGTTAACATCCTCCAACAAATGGAACCCGAGCCTCTCTCCGGTTCAGCAGAGGTTTATCCCCACCACCGAGCTTCACACACCTCTGCGCCACCGCCATCTGACTATGCCTCTGCGGTCCTCCCATCAGAGCAAATGCGCCATGCAGAGCTACTCGCAGAAGCCCCGCCTGCACCACCGCTGAATGGAAACGGAAGTGGATTCAGCCATGGACACGGACACGGGCATGGTCATAACCATGCTCACTCCCACCATCACTCGACAAATGGTCGAAGAAGCCGTGCATCTCGCGATTACCGTGAACCCATGAACGAACCCGCGGACCAGGACCAGGAGATGCTAGACGTACGTATTAATTTTTCTTCTCTCTCCGCAGTCCCCCCCTCTTTCCTCCCTTCCCCTCTTTCTCACCGCGCCCAATTAAGGACAAGAGAACGACTACTCGCTCAGCGTCCTTCTGTTCGTAATCTATGCCGCAATTTTGTTTCGTTTCGTCTGTTTTTACACAACTCCGAATGAACGCACGCATCACATTACAGTTTTGACATTCGCATTTTGCCTATTCAAATTCCAACTCAACCCAAACTCAAAAATCCTTTTCTAGGTAGAGCGAGACATCGCTGACCGCGAATATGTCGGACCTCCACCTGGAACAAACGCGGTTGCAGATGGTCGCTAAACTCGAACCCGAGGGTAGTAGCTATTAGCCAACCTGTCTGCTTCTTATTTGAGTAGCGTTCTTTGTCTCTCGGTTCGTCGTAATCGGACATAGACTGTATTAATACTTGTTTGTCATTTACGCAAACGTGTGTGTATAGTACCGTACACTGGCATGCGTTTTCTTCAATAGGTACATATGTTTTACACCGCACGGGGTGGCTCGCCTTTGTACAGCAATTAAGTTTTGCCGATTGATTAGTGTGTCAGGTTTTGACCTCTTTCCTTTTTTCTCAGCCTCTCAGCCTCTACCGAGTGTACGCATTAATGGTTTTTCAGAGAAAGAACTATCTGGAACCGACGTCTAGCATGTTCGAAACACTCATCTACTCACGTCCGCGGATGCTGATTAGGCGATGGGGTGCTGGTGTGAAGTAGAACACACAGGACCGAAATGGTTTCTTCGCGCTTGGATCCGATACTTTTTACCAATAAGTGTAAACCGATCCAGATCCAGAGAGATGATAAAATAAGGCTAAAAAAAGTTGCGCAAAGCAATGTACACCAAAGGAACTAAGAAAGCGAGCAAGCTATCCACATCAACACAAGTGAACGAAATAAAGGTGTGATAAAAATGGGATGATGGATATGAGTGAACGACGATGATGATAATGGTGAGAGGAGATGTTTTGGTTGTGTTCCGTCGTCGTACCTGATCTTCGGTGGCCCCAGTTGATTTTGATACGGTGGAGATGCAAAGGGTTTGCGGATGGTGGCCGCGGGGCGATGTGAAGCAGATGGGATGGATATGGGGATGGGACGATGTTGTGAACGAAGGCTATGTCGATGGTTCGATGCGACCACTTCCACTGATTTGATCTGAGTGGCAAGAAGATGGCCTCGTCCACTGATTGGATGGATTGGGGGGAGGGAGGGGGTTGGAAGATAGGAACGACGGATAGAAAGACGATGTTGGTACATATCTAACAGATATAAGTGATGAAAAGTTGCGAAGAGTACCAAACAAATGGTCAAGATGAACAAAAGACCGAGATACACGGGGCTGAAAAATTGCGCAAAGGAAGATCGGACAGAAAGATCGGCGAGTAACGAGATGAGGTGTAGTGTCGAACACAATAGTGGACTTGGAGATGGACACAGCATGATCAGGTCATGATTCGGACCCAATAACCCAACTCGTAAACATCGTATACCACGGGCTGTAAATCCGGACGGCCACGTTCGTTCGTTGGTCGACGAATACACAGGACGCATGATGGATCCTGGAGCTCGCTCATAAGGATCGATGCGTCGCAGTTCACTCCAGTTAAACATCAGCCCGAAGAGAGTGGACTGGTCTTGATGAACAGGGTAAAGATTCGCCACAGAAAAGGTGTGGGTGTGCACTCCACAGGCCATCAAGTAAAGCAGGTCTCTTGATCTCCGAGCCCGCAGAGCGGCACAGTTTTGAGGGGTAAAGGTGACGCTAGTTGGCCGAGTAAGCGTGGAAAAGGCGAGGACACAGAAAAGAAAAGAAAAGAAAACTCAAATCCACGACTCAAAGATAAATCACAGCAAGAAAGCAACAAAATTCCGAAATAAGAAGAAACCACACATAACTCGAGGACTAGTAGGATAAGAAATAAAACGAACGTAAAGATCGACGGAGAGAACGACGCAGTCCAAACGAGTGAATGAAAGCCTGGGTAGGCAGAATAATGAGCGTCTAATGAACGGGTGTCTAAAAGAGTGGAATGTCCGCTAAGTCAAGTCCGCATATGAGCCTATGAGATGGTTTCATGAAGCTCGGGTAGAAGGAGCTTGAGAACGAATAAGGAAAAAACGAGTGTGTAGTTCATACGAATGAACGTTGGAAAACTAAGATGAGCCCTCGGCATGGAAAGTAGAACTAAAAGTGAAGAAATCCAAAGGGCTTTTACAAGAGAAAGCACCCAGCAGGCAACGAGCTAAAAGCACAGTCACCCGCCCGCTTTTGGCACAAGCGGACTCGTTGTACTCGGTGACTGACCACCTGGGCTGTTGTTCTTGCTGTTCCCGATACCGCTAATGTTAACCATTAGCTCGTCCCTCCTCCCCTGCATCCCCATTTGTGATTGTGATAGCCTGGTATTCACTTGCGCAAGTCCACTCCCGCTCCTTGGCCGTCCCAGAGAGGAACTAGTGCCCGAACTTCCAGTTCCAGGTCCGGCACTAGTAGGAGGAGCACTGGCTGCAGCACCCCAAGCGCCATAGCCCAGTGGCGCACTATCACTCCTTGCTCGGCTTAAACGTTTACCGTCTATTCCAGAGCCGGTGATAAACGTGCCCGTTCGTTGACGCTTCCGGTCACCTATACCCTGACCAGGAAGAGAAGCGTCGAGCTCCATCACATCGTCATAACGCGGTCCACCAACCACAGGCGAAGGCGCAGTAAACGATGTATCGTAAGGAATGTTTTGCATGCTATGAGCCCTATTCAGATGGTGCAAATGTCCCCCATGGTGTCCGTGGTGTTGGTATGCCGTGGACGCATAATGCCCATGCTGCGCATGACCCGGGTGTGGGAACTCGCTTGCAGTTGGGCTGGACCCCGGACTGAAAGGTTGCAAGCCTGAAAAAGCATTCGGAAGAGCCATCCCATTAACCGTGGAGCCAGAACTTCCATTTATGCTTGCATAACCACGTGACGATGCCGATGCGGGGCTTGGAGTAGGGGCATTAGGTGAGGTAATGAAAATTGGCGGATTGTTTTCTGGTGGCTCCCAAAGTTCCGGGGGGAACGGCGCAACTGTAATCTTTCTTCAGCAAAAAAATATATCCAAATAGTACCGATAGGCGCCCACTGACCGCTACCCGGGAAGGCTCTGCTCACGACGTCGCTGAGCTGCCGGACAACACCAACGAGTTTCTCCCCTTTCGCTCTTTCCCACTCGAGAGCACGTACGACACGTCGATGGTGGTCGCGCATTTGGTTAAGTTGCGCTGCCAATTCCCCAGGAAGTTCAACGCGCTGCTTTACTCCTGGGTCAGGATCCAGCGCCTTCCGCTTGATCTCGTCGAGCAAATCCGGACGCCCGCGCAAGAATTTATGGTGTGAGAACTCCCACACTTGCTGGTCCACGGACCCGGGACCGGTGTTTTGCCCCATCCCGGACGAAGAAGTGCGACCCCCGCGCGGCGTCTGGCGGCCCTTTTGCTCGTCAGCGATCACGCATCACCCGGGCGCAATACAAAACTGCGAAGATGTGTGAAATGGAAAGCTCACCCGGTTGATCTTGTGGAAGCCGTACATGTTGAGCTGCCGTACGAAGCTTGAGAACTATCGAGCGTGAGAAAGCCGCCCCACGTCATCAACAAACATTTCCTTTCTGACTAGGGCACATATACTTACGTTATTGTGCTTGAAATGAGTTCCCAAGATAGTCCGACTAAACTCGCCCACGTTTGAAACAACGAAACTGCAAGAGAAGTTATATTAAGCACACATGAAGGAAAGAAAAAGGGTAGAAAGGGCAGCGAAGGAAGACTATTGAAACACATTCTATCAATGAAATACACACCTAGTGCCCAGCTCCGTCCACTGAATGAACATCGCAGATTTTGGATCGTTGATCATCCTGTAAGCGTTATCCATAAGATTATCCAGTGTCCAATCGTTCGATAGTCAATAATATAATATCCGCAAATCCCCCGTCAGGAACAATTTTTTTTTTGCCACCGGCGTTTCAAGTAAGATCCCCAGTTTCATGTCCATCCAGTTAGACGAGAAAAAATGCCGATTTTTCGCGGAAAAAGAGTGTGTGCGGCCAGTGATGCACCACACGAACATAGGAAGGTACGGTCGACAAAGGAGGTAGGGGCGGTCGATCACGACGCGCATGGCAAAGCCGAACGCCAAGTGCATTAGAAGCAGTAAGGGGCAGCCGGAAGAAGCGTGAAAAGAAGAAGACCAGTCAATAAACCTCATGAGGCTTCTATTCTTTGATAGCGGTAGAAAGAATTAACGCACTGATAGAGCTTCGTGACAAAATTGTTCGTTCCCGTAGTTCTCGCCGATGCAGGGCCGTAGCCTCCGTGTGAGGGGATCGACAGTGAGGTGAGCCCGTTGCCAATGCCGCTGCCAGTACCGCTAGTATGGCTGCTGCCGGTTCCAACGTTCAGAGACAACGCCTTGAACGGATCCTCATCCCCGTCTCCACTCGAGCTCTCACCTTCACCAGGACTTCCACCACTACGTGAGTCCGTACTGTCCATTCCACCAGGACCAGAGTATAGATCCACGTCGACTTCTTCAAAGCTTCCCGGGCCGAAGTCATGTGCACTCTGACTCAGGGTAGGATTATATCCCGGTACCGACCCTGGATCACCCACTTCAAGAGGATTCATAGACATGGAGGCTGCGTTTTGGAAGGAGCGCTTGCGGGGAATGGAGGACTTGGTTGAGAGTCCAGCAGTGGAAGCCGCCGAAGATGAGCGCGAGCTCGGCGCACGCGCATATGTGGGGAGGGTGACTCCGGCGCTAGCGGAAGAATCATACGCACCCGAGTTACTGAAAGGTCCCTCGCTTGGCGGCGCGTAGGCGAACATACTGCCCTGGTTCGGACCCTGCCCCTGTCCGGGATGTCTATTACTAGCAGTATGCGTCTGATAGTGATGCGCGTGCGGAGTCGTGGACGGGCTGAGGGGCGTGATGGGACTCAGCGTCTGTGCCGTGCTTGCCGTGCTGGGGTGCGGGCTCGGCGTGAGGGGAGAAAGGTTCGCGGGACTCTGAACACTCAAACTTGATATATTGAGAGAGAGAGAGGCGGACCGTTCCATACCCTGCTGGGCGTGTCCGTGTCCGTGAGCGCGGTGCCCTCCGTCTGCAACAGGCTGAGACTGGGATTGCGGATGCCCTGTCTGCTGGGAGAAGAACGGATAACCGTCCGTGGTGTGCGCAGAGGCGGGGGAATAGGAGGAGGGGGATGCCGAGACGGCAGGGAGGGTGCCCGGGAGGGGGACAGAAATAGGGAGAAGATGCAGATGAGGATGCTGCTGGTGGTGGTGGTGTAGCCGATGACCACTGCTGGTTTTGACCCTGCTGCTGTTGCCCTGGGTGAGCCGCTTGTGTCTGTGCATGGTTTTGCGAAAGTGATGCCGAAGGCGACTCTGGCGATGGTTGCTGAGGTTGCTGAGTTTGCTGCGGCGCCGCTTGCTGTTGCTGCTGCTGCTGGTGAGATGATTGCGACTGTTGCGAGATGGAGGGCGACGACGACGATTGCTGTTGCTGCTGATGCAATTCAGAAGATGAATTAAAGTGTGCATCAGGAGAAGGGAATGATGTCCGCCCGTGTTGCTGGTGGACTACCTCCATCGCCTCAATTCACTTCTCAACGACAACGAATAGATCGCTGGTCAACTGTGGTAAAGATAATCAGACACAGGATCGGCCTCGTTGTCTTCAAGGTCGCGTTGAATGCTTGTAATTTGCGAAGACTGAGCTCAAACGCGAAGATACGCGTCAAGAATAGTAAAACAGGAGGCTCAGGCGCGCGAAAGCACGGATGCTTCTAGTCAGTTCGCGATGGCGATGCGGTATGTTCTCGCCAGGTACCGACAATTGAGAATAAGACGGATATGATGAACGGAAAATCTAACTCGGCCCAAGTGAATGAGCCGGCCGCTGTTCGCGTCGGGGTTGAGAGACTCGGGGGAGAAGCGTGACGGGAGATGGGCGACGGAAGATAGCAACGCGAGTGGACTACTACTTTGAAGTAGTAGTCGTAGAAATGATTCTTTAATGGAGATGGACTGGACAGGGCCAAGAGTAAGGGTAGAAGGAAGAGGATGGAAGTCGAGAAAGAAAAGGGGAAGATGAGAGAGAGAGCAGGAGTAAAATGTATAAAAGGAATGTGGAAAAAAAGGAATATATATTTTATAAAAGAAGGACGAGGACGGACGGGGAGGGAGAGAGAGAGAGTCGGAGCAGAGATGATGACTAGTCTGACTAGCACAGACAGAGGAGTGATGGCGAAGACAGAGTCAAAAGTATAAAAAAATCAATTATTATTATTATTATTATTATTATTATAACCCACAAGTTCGGCTTCGGCTAGACTCTGCCATCTGATAAGACCCCAGTCACCCCTGTTTACTTTGTATCGCGTAATAAATACGACATTTCGTTCTCCAACAAGCCTATCCACATCTCGATCCAATTATTATCCCTACACACCTATACCTGCGCGCCAATAATGCCTTTGGATAATCCATCTTACGCACAATCGGTTCTGAAACTCAACAGTCTTCACTATATTCTCTTTCTGATGATATCCAACTGGCCTGGCCCGACTCAAGTTCTTGGACATCTCTATCTCTTTTTTACCCCAAATGGATCTTGCCCCGACAACCTCCTACTTTCCCGTCAAGTGACTACTACTTCCATCTCATCTTGTATAGACTCAGCCAAGGTTTTGTATATGATGGACACTGATAGAGACCAAGTCGATCAAAGGTCGTCGGACTGCCTTACAAGTCTTTCACCCGGCTCCGATGATAACAGCAAATCACTATATATTTGAGAAATCTCGTGCTATGTGCGCATCTGACGAACTATAGATACGGTTGCGATACTCCGTATTGGAGCATGCAATGGTTTTGGCGCCAAGACATCCCGGTATAACACACGCATCGAAGAGATTATACTAACTCTACATCTGGAAATCAGTACTCACCATCGGCTCCGAACAGATCCTAGATGCAACTCTTGGTCGTGAAACCAACCCACATGTCGACCAAAGCCAGGATATCACGTCCAGGAGTAGCATGTGGATCAGTAACCCACATTTATCGCACAATATTCCCCCCAAACGCCGTCATTTCGTGTGGGTGATGTCTCGATCTGGCAGAAATATGGTGCGTGCAACGAGAAAAACGTGGACTCCATCTGGCTTATTACCCTGACCTGACCTAAGCAAGTTTGTTTGCCAATACGGTAGGGGGACTGATTGGAGCTCTGGGCGCCTTGTTTGAGCACTTGCCAGTGTACTATACTATTCTATCCTCTCGACGCTTACTTCCCCCCCCCTCCCCCCAGCGCGGCGGGAGAAATCGTATAGGTAAAATATACATTCGCGGAAACAAGGACTTCGGATTTCGATTCCTCGAGCAATGCAAGCCTTCTGCATAGTCATCAAACTCAACTGAGCGTTTCTCTTCGGCCATCGTGAACAAAATTGGCCGATGATCGTATCAAATTTGGAAGTCGAGTCGAGAACTCCTTCCCCCAAAAAATATACATATAAAGAAGGAACAACATACGGAGCAAGATATATAACATGGTAACAGGTGATCCTTCCGCGAGGTAACAGACAACAGTTGCTCAGAACCAGTGTAGTATTGTAGTGTGGGGCCATTGGAGTCGGACAAGGGCAGGTCTGGCGTTTTACTCCTCTGAACTCATTATCAGTGTCAGTGTCGGTAAGTATAAGTGGAACTGGAACGGGAGGAAATGTATCTATCGTATGCCGAGGTAAACGGTACGTCCGTAGATCTCCAAAGGCTTCTTCCGACTAGTACGCACACCTGTACAATGCAATCAGTACAATATGTAACCTCACTTACCTCACTCTTTACCGGCGGGAGAAGGCAGGAAGCGGGTACTCTATTTTGGCGAGCAAGGGACAATTCGAAGAGGGGACAATTTGAAGGTGGGTGGGAATCGGAATAATGCGAAATTTCAGAAGAGGCCAACGTTCCCCCGATTCTCAGGCTGGTATTGGTTTCTGTTGGAATACGATACATATTAGTATGACACTGTATACTATTATTGTTCGTTCCATCCATATCGGAGATCAAGCTCAATGGAAGAGGAAATGACGGAACATCTCGAAGTTGTTGACCTAGAGTTTGACTTCTGAGGATGAATGGGATGAATGTACATGTATTTATGAATAGAAGCTCTGGCCCGGACTGATCCAGTCTTATCAGAGTTTATAAAGAAAAAGCTGCTGATGTTCCGTGTCTTGCCAAAGCCGACTCCGACTGCTTCGTTTTGCGGCGTTGATTGAAAGCAATGTCAACCGACATTTTGGTATGTACGTACTTACCGCACGGCGAACAATGATTTATATCTTTCGTGGTGCCTTCTGACTTCTCCAGTTTCCTTCTCCGTCAAGACTAGGAGCGTTCTTTATAGAGTAAAGTCCGGCTTCACATTCTGGGGACCTGTTTTGCGGTGATTTTTTTTTACTGCCATGCATTGTATACAATTCCTCCACCGAGCGTAACATCTCGAGCGAAGTACAGCTGATACGAGGGGAGATAGAAGAGAATACTGTCATCAATAGTACAGTATTTCTGTGAAAGGTGAAAAACTCGGGAACTTAGCTAGAACATCTCCAAAGTTTCAGACGGGCGCTTACGACGCTACTTTGAAACTGCAGTGAAACGGATATACTGTATGTTTCAAAGTCGGAAGAGGTATTCATCCTGCCGGGCCTTCAAAGAGTTTTTACCGACAGATTTGGGGAAACGGGACGAAGCGCCCCACGGGCCACTTGTATGAAGCACTGACGAGTATCTGCGACACCACCGGGAAAGGGAAAAGTGATACAATGGCCCGACCTCCTTCGAGAGGTGGCGGGTGGCGGCCACAAATAGTTATTTAAGAATGGGCGCCAAAACCAAAAGAGACACAGCCTCAACTCGAGTGATGTGGTCGGTGGTGTGAGTGTGACAGATTTTCGTCACTGGATGTCACCGGACCGTGATCGAAAGATCAATCCGCACGTGCCAAATAGATTGCCGCGCACCTGAGTGCACTGCGCAGCGTTGGATCTCATCTAGTGACAACAACAAAACGAACTTTCGTCAAAGGGCGAAAGATAAATCGGAAGTGATAGAGTTTTGTGTAGCTGGGAGAGGCTACTGATCGTTACTATGGATTCACTACCTCCGATTGTCGTCGACAACGGGACTGGTGTATGTACTGCGTCATACAGATTTGCTCTGTGTTACTACTGCTGCTGTTGTGATCCATACTGATGAGAGTTGTTTTGGATGTTGTAGTTCGTCAAGGTCGGGTATGCGGGTTCGAATTTCCCTGAGCATGGTGCGTCGTCTTCGTCATCGTTGGAGAAATGCGCGCGCGAGCTAACTACGATCTGTGTATGCGGAACACGCTCTATCGTGTAGTCTTCCCCTCCATCGTCGGTCGACCAATATTGCGTGCGGAAGAGCGCGTTGGAGATGCGATTATCAAAGATATAATGGTAGGGGACGAAGCCGCTGTTGCACGGTCCTACCTCCAAATCACACAACCCATGGAACATGGTATCGTCCGCAACTGGGAAGACATGCGTCATCTGTGGAACTATACGTTCTACGACAAGCTGCGCGTGGACCCACAGGGGCGGAAAGTCCTGTTAACCGAACCCCCTATGAACCCTCGCGCGAATCGGCAGAGGATGTGTGAAGTCATGTTTGAGGAGTATGGATTTGGGAGTGTGTATGTCGCGATCCAGGCGGTACTCACGCTGTACGCGCAAGGTCTTACGACGGGCGTTGTTGTGGATTCCGGAGATGGGGTGACGCACGTCGTACCCGTATACGATGGCTTCGCCCTTCCGCACTTGACTCGCAGACTCGACATTGCTGGCCGGGACGTGACGAGATACCTCATTAAGTTACTCCTTATGCGTGGATATGCGTTTAATCGGACGGCGGATTTCGAGACTGTGCGTCAGATTAAAGAGAAGTTCTGTTATGTTAGCTATGACCTTGATTTGGATATGCGATTGGCGGAAGAGACGACGGTTCTGGTGGAGAATTATACTGTACGACACTCTCTCGTCTTTCTTCCCTCCCCTTACAGGCGGAGGTTTTGGTGAGGTGAAGCCCGTTACTGATCGGATTTCAGTTACCGGATGGGCGTGTAATCAAGGTCGGACAAGAACGTTTTGAAGCACCGGAATGCATGTTCCAACCGCACCTAGTAGACGTCGAACAACCAGGTGTCGCAGGTCTGTTTTCTATCCGTCACATTGCTGGTGAAGCCCCAGGATTAACGATCGCTTTGCATACACAGAGATGCTCTTCCAGACTATCCAGGTCGCAGCAGTTGACATACGTACAGAGTTGTACAAGCATATTGTGCTTTCTGGCGGTTCGAGCATGTACCCTGGCTTGCCTAGTCGGCTCGAAAAAGAGATGAAGCAACTTTACCTAACGAGAGTCCTAGGTGGCGATTCGTCTCGCTTGAACGTAAGTCCCATCCATCATTCTTCCCGCCTCCTCCCTTCTCGCCTTCTCGTCTTTCTCTCTTCATCCACGAAGCATTGTGGATTATAATTCATTTATTTACCTTTTATTTATTTCCCATTATTATCGAACGCTACTGGGCGGTATTGGCACGTACTAACTTTATTCGTTTTAATATCCTTCGCATCTTGCAGAAATTCAAGCTCCGCATTGAAGACCCACCACGCCGGAAACACATGGTGTTCCTTGGCGGAGCTGTTTTAGCGGATATCATGAAGAGTCGGCAAGAGTTCTGGGTTTCGCGTGAGGAGTGGGCGGAACAGGGTGCGAGAGCGCTTGAGAAGCTTGCGAGAGGGGAAAATTAATATTCTTTTCTTTGGGTGGTTCCCCGCCTTTGATTTTTGTGCTCCTATAGTATTATTGTTGTTGTTGTTACTGACACTGGTAATGACGATAGAAGGAAGAGGAAGGATACATGGTTAAGTAGTACCTGAAAGATCCCCGGATGTGAGTGGTCTGAAGTTCGTGTGTCGAGAGGACTTGCCAGTAGGTCTGGTGGTTGATTTACATATTTTGCTTGCCCGCGATCGTGTTTGTGTTTCACGGACTCAGTATCTCATCGGTACTTATTTGCGTTACTGCGACTCTAAAGCCCGAGTTATATGTATGTACTACTGTACATAAGGATAAATTGTCGTCTCGCGTGCAGTCATCCCCGATCCTCGCTTGTTCCCCGTCACCAGAAAGGGAATAATTACACTTTGCTTTCTTTGCTTTGCCGGTCGGTAAGACGAGAGGGTATGACCTGCGGCGCATTTGGTCAGTCATATGTGGCGGGCCACTGAAAAAATTAAGGATTCTTCAAGTTATGTTATTGGGTTTGCGCATAAATTCCTTCCTATACTATGTACTTCAAGTTGAAAAGTGGCAGTAGTAATCCGCCGGTGGTCATGTTTCGTTGGATGGAAATAACGATAACTTGCGAGAAGCGGCTGCAATGTAGCATTAATAGTTCCTGGGTGGATAAACTCTGCACCCATTCGACTGCGGCCAAGTATCAATTCAAAGTGGACTAACACCACGACAAAGTTCGCCGCGCCACAGGCAAATAAAGTTGCAATCCCCCATTTTCTGTGAGTCGCTTGCAAACCTCAGTACCGTACAGACATGGATTGTAATAGCAAGCTGTCATCGGCCGGATGGCAAAGATGAGGTGGAGTGAGAGCGTATAAAGTGAGGAACACCCTTGGAATCAAGGCACATATATACAGTACAAAGGATCATCTCACTACTTCCCGAGTTGGACTTCGAACTCTCATCGTAGACTCAAGGCTCATGAACTTAAAGAGTAACGCAAGTAAAGCTGCCCCGACGACGCGTCTGCAGCGAGGATAACCGAGAAGAGAAATTACCAAATATTTAAGCGAACAGGTTAAGAGTGAACTAAGTAAGAGTGGTGAGAAAGTGTCCGAAGGCGGTATTTGGGAGGGGACAGAGGCGGCATATCGAAAACTCGGGCGAGACAGTAGGGCCAAACAGGCCCTGCAAGCAAAGGAGGGTAAGAAAGGCTCGGAGTCGCGGGAGTATATCCGCACCTAGGTCTAAAAGGAAGGAACGTCGGAAAGACTAGTAGCCACTGGCAAGCTACGGTGCAATCATTCTAGAGGCGAATATGGTGGCGGTGGACCCTCTCTCATACAAGTGAGTAATTGGGGCGGGAGGTGCAAGTACCCATGTATACGATTACTATAATATGTCCTCGTTCTGTCTTTGTTTTCGTCGAGAAAAAGAATGAGAATCGTATACGCATATGACCTCCTTCGACGGAAAGACTTGAACGGAGTCCTTTTCCGACCAGAGAGAAACACTCTGCAGGCGAAAAAAATTCCAATGTCTGAGGTGACAAAATGTCAGTGCAATCATCGAAAGGGAAACATTGTCGCCGACAGCGAAAAGGGATCAGAGCAATACTTGCACTGATTCTAGTCGTTACCAATCGAAATGACCTAGGAGGCATTGCTTCGGGAGCCAGAGAATAGACATCATAACTATCAACTAAGTTCTCGTCAGTAGTTACTTCCAAGGTGAGTGGAATAGGCAGATTGAAACGCGTGCATGACTTCTGAAGGCTAATCGTTGCTTTGACGTGAAACAGTGTCTAGACTGGAGTTCATAGAGCGAGCGGGGTCGACTCGGCTTCGAATTGAAGTAGTTCTTGTATGCCGGACTTAGATAATCCAATCCGGCTACTCGCCTTGGGCCAACTCGAAAGAGGGCTTTTGCAGAAACATCGCGCAGGCGTCCGTCAGGGTGCTGACATTCAAGTCGTGTCGTTATCTTTCTTCTAATTGTCTACGGCGATCGTTTGCGCTCCTTTGTTATCTTGGGGAGGAGGAGGTGAACTCCGCGTGGTATTGCGATGGATGCAGGAAATCAACCTGGTCGAAGACAGACGCACCAATGTAGATCCATAGTAGTGTACGCATAGATTACGCGGAGGCAAAGTATCGCTATTAATGACGATGCGAGGTCCAATGGCGACGACATTACTGGGTAGGTATATAAGTACCACGACTCGGAGGACATAGCTTTCCAACGGACACATGAAAATCCATTGTAAGAATTGGTGACTGGCGGACAGATTATTGAAAAAATTGCTAAACCACACTTCTATTTCCATTCAAAGTGATACTTGCTTCCAAAAGTCGGGCCACGGTCGCATTTCGCGGAGCCCTACACCTCCGTTACCCCCCTTGTGTGAAATAGCCTTTGGCACGGCGCGTAGAATGTCTTGACCTTGTATCAGGCGTAACTCCCGTGCGCGCATACGCCTGACTCGACGTTCTGGATCCAACAAATCGCGTTCTTCGTCCGTTGCATCCTCCGTCACAGACTGATGTGTGGTTGCTTCCTCGTGAGTGAACTTTAGGATCTCGAACGTCTTTGACAAAGCGTACGAGACGGTGATCGACAAGGACGTGTGTAACGAGGCTGACGAATTCGGTAAACTCTGCGTCGTTTCCGGAGACTGAAAATGACCGAGTACGAGCGCGGAGAACAGGTCGCCAACGCCAGAGAAATAGCCCGGGATGCATGGTAATACGTGAGCATGCACTCTGGAAAAGGCTGCCGCGTGGTGATCGAAATGATTGAGATGGTTGTTTGACGCAGAACCGTTTCCGGTAACGTCATAGGAAGATGAGATGCAGATGAGGAACGACGAAAAATCTATGCCGGGAATCTCTTCCTCCTGGGGAGCCAGATGAGCGGGCAGTGCGTCGCGCAGGAAATCATGCAGGGGAATAGAGCTCATGACAACGTGTGGTATATGATACTTTCCATGCAGGACTTTGAGGGCTTGTCGTAGAGAAGGCATATCCTTCAGTGGTATGTCCGTAAGCGTTCTTTTAGAATTTTAAAAAACGAAATTGCGATGGCCCGTTAGTGATTATGACGATGGTGTCGACCTTTACTCACTCCACCTCAAACCAATTCGGCGTGATGATAGTTGCTTGCGGGAGGAGATCTCTATAAATTGGTATAACATCCGGTGAAACATATAATATCCCTGAATCTCCCAGGACAGCTGCAGACACGAGCGGTTATTAAACATTCTTACTAAGTGATTTCCGACTTACGATCTAGAAGGTATATCACGTTTGGATTCCTAGTCTTCAGTTTCTTGGCCAGTCTTGCGACGACAGACAAGGCCTCTGCCCCTGGTATGTACCCTTGCAATGTCAAAGCTTGGGAGGTCACTTCAAGGACTGAGACCAATATTAACTTACCTGTGACCATCCTGACTTGATTGAGTAGCCCATTTGCTTCCATGGTATCGAATATAGTTTGGAGGTCCTGGGAAGTAGCTCTAGAGCCGCCGAATCTACCATATCCTTCGACGAAGTCTCGACCTCAAGTGGTTTATGAAGATGTAAATCACTGCTCACCGCTATGGTTTGAAAAATCAACGGTGTTTACGGCCTGAATAGAACATGGTGGTAAGTCTTGTCAAGCTGAAGAATGGGGGAACAGACCTACGTCAACGTCGTAACTTAAGCATTGTAAGGGGAATATAGCCGCTTTCCCACCGACATAGCCATAAGTTACGTGCGACTGAATGCTCAGTACTCGGCGTGCCATTCTAAGAGGAAATGCGACCGCTATGGCGCAATTGAGGAACAGGGATGATCAGCGTCAAAAGTCAAAGAAGCCTAAAACCTGAATGTGAAAATGAATGTATTATTTGTAGTCCATCACTTCCATAATATTAATCATCATGATTAATATTCACACGTTTCTTACGTACATACAAATGGGGAGCGGCACGGCCTATGTGATCCGTGTGACACTTATTCCTGGTCGGAGTTTGAATAATTTCCTAAATATAGTAAATCGCGTCGATCATATTGTCTCACTTTCTCTCGAGACACCAACCTGGCCAAGTTTGCTGGCTCAGTTAAACCATCTCTCTGTGAATGCATTGAGTTCCATACCTTAATACCACCTCATAATATCTTAAATAAGCAATGTTTATTTAATCTGAGGTATATTTCGCCACAATAAAGCACCTTTATTTAGGTCAGACTGATCACGTGACCGCATACAATCGATTTGGAGGATCCCTTGCCTTCAACGACATCAACACAAAACTCTGCTTATTATCACTCATGGGTAATGTTGTGATGATAATACATAAATGCATGCAATAATAGAAGCTCTAGTGCACTTCAATAAATGAGAAATGACACCTGAAGCTTATGTACACTGAATGTATGCTTGTTTCCTCTATGAGTTTGGAAAAGTTGACCTGTTTCAGTGCACCTACAGTACTTCTTTTCAAGGGATTTTCTTCATTTTTTCCAAAAAAAATTGGAGAAATTGCTTAGTTCTTGAGAACGTGCCTAAAATTGGGCATATTCCATAAGAATATTTGTTATTTTGCTTCAATTTTCATCCCACTGTGTTTATTGGGACCAAAAACCTTTGTCTATGTTATTTCCAAACAGTTCCTTCAGTTGTGTAAATTCTTCTGGGAGGACAAACGTGAAAACAGAAAGTGAAACACAAAGATCGACATGTCGATCACTGGGATAGGTTAAGCAAGACCGTGGGAATGCACAGATTTTTGGCGGACCGTGCCACTCCCCAATACAAACTGGGGGTTGGCAATTCCTAAGTTGAACTCGTGCATTCCCACGGTCTCGGCTAGCATCGCTTACGTCGGAGTTTCAATAGAAGTTACAGTGCGAGGATGCATGTCTCGAATGTCTTATAACTTGCTCTTCGCTCCATAGATTGCTCTGAAATTTTGCATAGTGAACTTATAAATGTATATCTACATTTCTATGGTCCCACTTTTTCGATTTTTTCTCTGTTTCAGGCAATAATTAATGTAAAATCGGAAAGAGAAAAAAAGTAGAAATTCCGCTTCCATAGGATTGTAGTACTCATGTGAAGTACATCATATATGCAAAAACATTGATGATTTTTGGTGATGTGGAAGAGTTATAAGGTGATGCGTACAGCACCGGGTAGTGCACTGCCAAGTCATCACCGGAGCTCTTGATGCATTACTTCGGAGGAAAGACTGTCATTATTCATTACTATGAGCATATATTCGAGATTTTTGTACAGAAATACAGCATATATCCTGTTTTTGCCTAAGGTGAAAGTACGAGAAGAGTTGTGGGCATCAATAGGTTACTGTAAATGTGATCTACGCGAATTGGCCGATTAAGGTAATTTTTGAAGCTCCGACGCAAATCACGCGCATGGGTTCAACTTTGGAATTGCCAACCCCCATACAAATTGTATTGGTGGGGACTGGCAATCCCCACTAAAAAAATGGTCATTCCCACGGTCTCGCTTAGCTCTCCTGGTGATCGACGCGCGTGCAGATCCTGTCCCACTGTGCATCCAGCATCTGAATGGACGGGAAACTTCACACAACAATTCTTTCTCCCTGGAAGTGTTTTTATCAGATGTATTTGATACTGAAGAATACCCTGACCAAGAATGAAAAAAATTCGCCGAAAAATGACAGAGATATATTACATTTAATACTATATCTCAGAAACTAAGAAATTCCTCCGAAGTTTTTTTTTTTTTCGGCCAAATGTTTCTAAATCTCATGAAAAACGTATTTATGCAATTAGTTTGAAGTTTATGACTGAAGTGGAGGAGGAGATACAGGTTGGGAGTGCGACACGATACATTATTACCAGAAAAAGAAATTTACCTAGCATGTGACTGATAGGTACAGTCACCTGACAAAAGTTTTGTTGCTGCCTCAATTTCATGTTTTTCGTGATTTTCTCCTCCAATTTTTATCTTCTTGCTTGAAAAAAAATTCAGCATGCTTTGGCTATGGAAAGAATTGTTCCTTCCAAATTTTGTGTGGAACGGTGAGGATCTGTGCTCAAAACGCAGTTTTGGGGGGAGTCAAATTACTATATATAGGGAAAATGAGTGACTCTCCGGTACTCTTTACATCGTATATATCCAACAGATCAGAGTGTCGGGATGAGAGCTTGCATGCATGATAATATGATATATATGCACATCATATGAATTTATCAGATTTTTTGAATCACTGTGGAAGGAGCTAGATGGCAAAGAATCCCGACCAAGAGTTAAAATTGGTCAAAACAAAGGGGAGAATCGATGAAAGCAGCACTTTTCACCTCCACCTAATGCAACACCCGCTCTCCTGCTGAACAGAAAAATCTGAAAAATTCATATGATGTTCCTACCTATGAAATACGGTTCTGTGCAAAATTTCATAGTGCTGAGAGATTCTGTTGAGTGTGGATAGTCCAAACAGTGTCGAAAAAATGGAGTGATTTGATGCATATAGTCACCTTGACCTTCTAAGCGAAGTGGGACATAAAGATCGACGCTACTTGCTAAATTAGGATTTTATTTGAGCTCCGCCCGAAAAAAAACTGACCACTTTTTTCATAGGGGATTGCCAGTCCCCAGTATTGGTGATAGGCAATCCCCAATGTTTCACCGTGCCAGTTTTTTTCAGGCGGAGATCAAATACTTACTAAATATGAGAACTCACGTCGATCTCTATGTCGCACTTTCTGAAATCACGGTTCTAGCACCAAGTCTGACAATTAAGTTAAACACTGCTTAAACGTATTTTATGGAGACTAGACGCATACTTGAACATAACTGGTGCCTAATTGCTATGAAACTTGGGCAATCTAGCATGGGTGTACTGAAAATAATGAATTTCGATGTGTGTTGTGAAATCACGTGACCTAACATCTTGGTTCGGACGGTCTCATCCTCTCTGAATACCAGAACCAAAACTACACTTCTAATGGCTTCCGTGTGATTGTATGATAATGATACGTGCATATATGTAAAAATAAGAGAAAAAATTGCATTGGGACTTAAGATACAGCACACAAAACTTCCACACAGTGACTATATGCCTATCTCCTCCCCGGATCTGTCATTTTTTGTCATTTTCATTGCAGGAATAGTTATTTCACCCCATTTTCTCCATTTTGTTCAGAAAAAATTCTCAAGAATTTGCTTTGTTCTTGAGATACTTTCCATATCTCATCCAAGGAGTCGCTTTTCTGCTTCAATTTTACTTCCATCTTAATCAGCAGGTTATAAAACATACATGTAGATATTTTCTGGTACATTTATTGTGTTGTGTATATTATTGAAAGCAATGGAAAGCAAAATCCAGCCCTCCCCAGAAGTGCGACACCGTTTCTCCACCGTCGATCATTGAGAACGTTAAGCGATAATCGTGGGAATGCATGGGTCGGACATGGAGATTGCCCATCACCATTTGTAATACAAACTCTGAATTTAGAGACTCATGTGACAACTATACGCGCGGCACGTGCCTTCAACATGCCACAGAGCGTCAGCGCTTAAATGCTCCTCTCCTCTGACTTTGAGCTTGTGTACAACCTCCTCTACTGGTTAAGCATATCAGCTTGATGTCGTCGGATGGGCACAAGTATGTCTGCGCTAGAACCGTTATATCGTGGTTCACATCCTCATCTTTCGTCTTCTAGGTTGCGAGAGACATGGTCTAACGCCTTGAATGATGCGGTAGCTGCTTTCCAGGGTTATTTATCTTCCGGACAAGGAGCTACATGGAGGCGTGTGCCTCTCCCCTACAGGAAAAATTCATCAGATAGTGGGAAGAGCAAGGCGCGCAATTCGCTGCGTCCTGACGTACGAGACGTATCCGTCTATCGCAAGACAACCAAGACCGGAGATGTATATAGAGTCATCCTCGATGTTCCTGCCGGAGAGGAATTGGTCGACCTCGAGGCGTGCAGAGCCACACTTGTCACTCCTGAACTACGCCAAGAGTGGGATCCTGCTGTCGAGTCCGCGCAGGTTCTGGAAATGTTCGACTCCTCGACACGTATCATCAAGACGAACTTCATGCTTGGTTGGCCAGCTAAGTGAGTAATTATATTATCCCTTCGCAAGGAGAGTCACCTATTCTTTCTCAGTCCCAGAGACTCTGTCATGATCTCACGGACATTCTATGACGCTTCTACGCTTGTTGAAGTATCTACATCTTTACCTCGATCACAAGACGAACCGTCTTATTTAAGACCCTCCCCGCCTTATGTACGATCTCATGTCTATTGTCAGTCCTACTTTATTCTACTTATTTTTGACGTTGATTGATGCAATTTTTGTTAGTATTTGCCTGGTGTATACAGCTTTCTTCTCCAGAAGGCCGACCAAAGCGCATCCGTGCAACTTGCCTCTGGCAGCACGACTTAAAGACAGTGTGGAATATCGGAGTACCTGCTAGTGTGCCGCAGCAATTATCAGCTATGGCGATTGGGCTTTTGGACGTGGTTAAAAAGAAACAGTCGAGGATTCCCACTCTGAGTGCTTATGGCCTGGGCACGTCAATTGAGCGGATCGGGTATGATATTGGGAGAGCTGCACTGACAGTGGACTACGTTATTGTCCCGGAAGACCAAGAGTCGTCGCAAACCGGCTCGGTTATGCTCGGATTGGATGATTTATATGCTCTCAAAGAGCAGCGTCGGTTACAACGCAGCCTCAAGTTGCTGCTGCCATCCCGTGACGGCTGGGATATCCGAATTGCTACCCGGGCATCGTCCGAGAGCGTTGCGCAACTTCCATGGTCGACTAGTGCGAGCAAATATGGATCCTCTAAAGTTTTCTTCCAGATCCAGCACGCTCCCCTCTTGGACGATCATTCTGCGCTCAAAGTGAAGCTGGTCGTCGAGTTTTCCGCCGCACTGAAAGGTGTTCGCGTCAATGGACTGCTACAAACGCTTGAAGATAGTGTCGATCATGAACTCAAATCCTTCACGGTATCTTCCCAGCTACTGAAGGATGCTTCGAGCGCGGCCAATGTGAGCCTTACCGCGGCAAGCGGTTCCACCACCACCGCAGAGAGTGACATCTCCGATAGCTCATCTTTACGAAGGCCCACTCTCTCACGAGCGGATTCCGGAGCTGATGCCGTCCCTCGAGGTCCCGCGTTCAACAAGACTATCCTTGCGCGCGTTCGGAGGAATTACATCTATTTCTCTTCCCTTCTACAAGAACCGGAGGCGAAATGGAAAAGGAACTCTGACGTTCGCGGTGTATCGGTGACACAACTCGACTCAATCGACCCGACACTTATCGTTTACAAGGCTGAAGCTACCTTTGTCGGGGTCGGCATGTGGGATCTTTACAGTGCTATCGTGACTCCTGGTACAAGGGCTTACTGGGATCGACAGTATGAGGACGCCGCTTTACTTGAGGACGTGAATGAATTATCGGAACTCTGGCATTTCAAGACCAAGCCAGCCTGGCCTGTAACAGGACGCGATTGTGTACTACTAAAAACGGTCTACAAATCACCAACAACAATACATATTTTCTCCTTTTCGGTGGACGACCCCCGCCTTTTCCCGTCAACCCCGCTTGTGGAAGCCGGTACAATTAGGACGCAAGTGGACCTCCAGGGATGGGCTATTGAGACATTAAGTCCGAATACAACGCAGTTAACGTTACTCGAGCAAAGTGATCCAAAAGGTTGGGCAGGCAAAGCGACAGTTCCTCAACAGATGATCGCAGCCGTTGCTGGTGTGGGTGAATTCGCCATTAAGCATGGGGGCCCGCCTGTTGTCACACGCCTCAGTGTCGCGCGTTCTACGAGCCAAAGATATGATCACGACCGTGGATTATTTCGTGTAGAATATGAGCCGGCGGCGTCTAGACAACCCTCATCTCCTACGGATGCTTCATCCCGCTTTGTCCGCGCACGTCAGAATTCCATAGAAGTTGCCCGATCCGGAGAAGAGGAAATGGGAACGATTAAGACTCAGAAAGACGAGACTGCTACTCCCGCGTCTATCGAATGCGAATTGCGATGTGATATTGACACGTGGGCTACATCTCTCGATATCGTGATAGATCCGCCGCCTCAGTCGTTATCTTGTCTTCGACGACATCGATTGTCAACGGGGGGAGGCGGACTATGGCTGACTGTAGGACATGACATTCCGCTGAACAGCGAAGAGCGCTTGCAGGTTATCGTGCGTCGTGCCCCACTTGCCACTGCCAAGGAGAAGGGCATTGTCATGGTGAATGGACGGCGCATACATATCGACGTCGAGGACCTACCTGAGGCAGAGGTGAAGTCGCTTGCAAAACAAAAGCGTATCAAACCAATTCGGGTCCCCCTTGATCAGCCACCTGTTATGAGCATTATTCGCAGACGACGGGTAGGCTTAGAAGATGCCGACTCCAGCGATTCCGAATCTACTACGTCTCTTCGCAGAAAGGGAGGACCGGGGTCTCCGAGCCCTGTATCATCCACCGCGCCGAAAGTCCCAAGTCCACTTTCTACCTTTTTCACGACGGCGATGGAGCAGGTCACGAACACTACACAACAGGCGGTTGCAGCATTTGCACCTCCCCCTATCGGATCTAGTGATGCGGGTTTTCCTGAAGGAAAGAAGCCAAATCAATTTGCCCTCGACGCACTAAGCTTTGCTCAATCATATCATCGTGGCTTGTACCGGGACAACTGGATCAGCGTGGCTGATGCTGGTCTCCCAATTCATAAACGAACGTCACCTGAGATCTCGAGCGTTATTCCTGTACACCGTGGAGAGAAAGTTATTGAAGGTGTAACTGCAGATGAAGTGGCTTCCGTCGTGGTTAGCTATGATTGTCGTAAGCGGTGGGATGACCGATTTGACACAGTCTTGGTGTTCGAGGAATACGGGGCCGATTGCCATACCGCATTTCTTGCTGTGAAGACTGGATTCCCATTCAGGGATCGTGGTTTGTTTGTTACATCGCTCATGGTGAGGGAGGATAGGCTTGCTACAATGGGTCCAGTAGGCGCAGACGCAGATCTTCAGAGCCCGAATGGTGTACCCAGTGCCATTTATTGTGTCTCCGCGTCCTTTAACCCTGCCTCGGTCTCACACTTTTCTCCATCGAAATATAATCCCTATTTATTACCCATCGGGCGCATGTATATCGATGCATGGATCCTGGAAACACTTGATCCCTACACTACCGAAAAGTATGCGATTCCGTCGACGAGATGCACGCGGCTTACATCAGCTGATTTTGCGGGTTCCGTGCCAGTAGCGTTCAATTCCATGATCAATGCGTCGCTACCGCGCGCGATTCTTGCGCTCGAGTCGTTCATGAAGATCGTGACCCCATTTCCCGATATGCGCTTTCCCCCAGCAGGCTTTCGCGTGTCGAGAGCTTCGACAGACGACGAGAATACCCGGTGGGAACTGCAGCGTAATGACTCACCCTCAGATTTGCTGAGAAGCAAGCTTGAAACGGATAGTAAGGTGTTTAGTGCCGACATCCTTGTTGCACTTACCATCCCGGAGAAGTCGTATTCTTCTGATGATTCGAAAGATCTAAGCGTGGAACAGGTCGTCCCAAAGCCCGATAAAGGGAATGCCTCTTCGCGTCCCGGATCCCCTGATGTGACTCGTCGCCACCGTGGTGATAGCATTGGTTCATTCGGAAAAGAATTGTCTTCCCCAATTGAGACTATTTCATCATCACATTCCTCAGCCGTGAGGTCTGTGTCGCGAGAACGAATCAGAGTTCCTGCACCTTCATCGGCTTTCTCTAACAGACGCAACTGGGCCATGCGAGGCCCAGTGGATACTGTAATTGGAGAGATCATCATAGATCTTCGAACCTATCCTGAAGGGTATGAAGTACTTCTGACGTCACGTCTGCAACCCAAAGGCAATCCTGGCGGCCCTCTACCGCTATCGAAACTCCATGAAACCGGTGGTCTAACAAATGAGCTACCCATCACGCACAGCGTTTATCTCTTGCCTCCCTCGCCACTCTATTCTTCAGGTTCGGGTGCTGATACCCCTACGCGTCACCTTCTGCGGCTATTGCTCCCAACCGCTCAGTTCGAGCTACCGACCTTGGAAGACCCATTGACCGGCGAGATGCGCACTGCTCCTCCCAAGCCACACTGGTACGAAGAATTAAAGGCTGGGGAGAAACATGCGATCGTCCATGTCGATGTTCGGCCTTTATCGGCTGATAAGTGCAAGAAAGACAAGAGGATAGTCCTGATAGATGGTGTATCTGTTACGATAAGTAGCGAGAAGGATGTGTATAAACGTGCTGCTTCTGATGAATGGGCGACCGGAACCATTTCGAGGTACGGTTCATGACCTTCTTTCCACGTTACTGAACTGATCACTGCTCGAATTGCAGGACGCAACTTCGAGAAGGAGAAAATGTTTTCACATTGCCAGACCCACTGTCGTCCCCTCTGGCTGTTCAGGACACCCTGCTTGATCCTGACTTTGCGCCTAGTGGTTTGGAAGTTTCTTCTACCTCGATTGAAAATACAGAATCAAATGAAAAGGGCGATCAGCAACAGGACAGCGAGGACATCGTTCCCGAGGTATATTGTCTATTCGCAGCAATTAGTTCAGTGTTTCTCACGTCTTGTAGTCCTCAGGTCAAATCACACCATCGGAGGACAGAAACGCGACCCCTCAAAGCGAAGAAAAGCGAGGGTTCCTGGGGATTGCTAACTCATACAGGAATTCGCTTGCTTCGCTAGGATTTGGGGCAACGCGGACCACTGATGAAGGTGTTGAAAGGGTACCTGCCTCGCCACGAGCTCCGCCCAGGCGGACCATTTCTGCGATAGATGGGATTGGGATAGCTTCATCCGCAGTTGCAGTTGTCCGCTCCGCTAGGACACCTCGTTACTCTCTCTCTACTCTGCTCGCTCTGGTGTTAATTGCGTTCCTACTCGGATCTTTGTTGCGCTCCCTTCTGTCGCCTGCGGATTTTATCTATGTTGTGACTGACATTGGCGACGTCCCAAAGGGGGTGACGCGTGGACCCAACGGAGGGCTTGGTGCAATTGAGCCTGGGTGGCGGGAGATCAAGCGCCTTGTGGAGCTGAAATACATTGTCGGCGGATGGGATTTCCAGATAGCTGTTGTACGGAGGCATTAATATTTCGAGGGCGAGGGCGAGGAGGATGATAGGCACGGAGGTTGTATACGATAGCGTGCTGGGGTTAATCACTTTCCGCTTCTTCACCGTTCCTTTTGTTTTGATCACGAGCAATTGTATTACTGCACAACTCACTATTGCATTGTCTGTACCATATACGTAGTTTTAATACACATTGCCGCTGCTTTCTTTCCTTTTTGTTTGATCTTGTTAATGCCTTCTCGATGTGAGATATTTATTCCGTTTATGGTGATCTGCTTGAATTGCCGCTCTTGTGACCCGGCTGCCGGGCGCGTGCACATCTTTTATTTCTGTCTGTCGTCTCCTCTTCCTCTCCGCCTCTCCGCCCTCCCTCCCTCCATCTATTTTTTCGCTTCCGCCTCGCTTGCCGTCGTCGTTCATGCGGCGTATCTAAGCTTCTTCCGATAATAGCACGATTCCAATCATCTCCTTCGAGCTTTCACTCATTACTTAATCACTGAAGCAACAACGCGAAGCGCTGCAACTACATGGCGCAAGCTCTCTACAACCAGCATCCTTTGGACGAGTATCTCAAAGGTACGTTATCTATCGGTATAGATGCATGGCCTGCGCTTATTGGTCTCCCCGTGTTTCTCTAAGAATCTGGCGATAAGCGTGAGCAGTTGCCGGGTACGTTCATGGATTCAGACGAGGAGGCTGAAAACGCTTCGGCCTGGGAAGGGTACGCGGATTCTGTAATTATGTCTTCTTCTCTCCAGGTGTGTCAATTTGCGTGGTGAATATTCTTTCTCGCTGACGGATATCGTCTCAAGGTGCTGGAACAATGGTCATCTGCTCTTCGAAATCTCTTTACCTCCCCAAGTGATGACATTGCTGAACGATTCAAATACGACCTCATCTCTTCCAATCTCCTGTCTTCTTCCGTAACGCTTTCTCCGATCTCCATTCATTCGCGTTTAAGATCATCAACACCCGACCATCATCTACCCGGAGAACTTGAACTTCCACAACAAGAGGCTACATCCAAAAGTGACGCGGATCTTAAATCGCTTTCAAGTGCCTTTGTCATCTTTGGGCTATTTGCACTTATAAGTCGTCACCGCATGACTGCCCTCCTGGCGCTGTTAATGTCGTTCTCGTTTGCCAAGGCGCCGGGTGTTGGGTCTGCCAGGAAGTCCTACATACCACAGATGTTCGAGGCGTTGGACAACCTAAAGTTGGCAGGTTCTGCCTGGGATGCCGCAATCAACGATGCGGTTGAGCTGATAGAGCGAGAGGAACGAAGGTACGTGTGTCTCTAGTGCCCACTGATTCTGTATCTGATTATTGCCACAGGTCTCCTTATGCCTCCTCTTCAACGGCGCCGTCTCCTATATCAGCGCTCCGTATCACCCTACATTCCTCTCTACTCACGACGCAGCAACAATGCGATAACGTTCGACCTCTATTAGCTGCCTTGGCGTGCCCCATGGAGTTGTCCCAGCTGTCCGAAATGTATGCCCCGCCAAGTCCTGCAAAGCCCGCGTTCACCCTCCAGACGAGACCTTCCTCGCCACAGCATAAGCCTGCGTCTCTGTCCGAGAACTATATATCAGGCCCCTCCCAATCACCAACTTCCTCGTCAGAGAAGCGCCAGACATGGAATGGTACTTACATGAACCCGGTCAAGAGCAACTCACGCATTTCACCTGCTTTTAGCAGGAAAAAGGATCGGCGACGATCCGATTTATCTATATTCTCGAGCGCTCAAACTGTTCCGCCATTTGTGAAGTCGATAACTTCGCCCCGATCGCCTTCATTAATGCAAGTTCTAGAGGAGGAAGGCGTAGAGCAGTTTCGGTTACGCGAGGAGCCGTCTGGCAGTTCGATTCGCGAGAACAGTCCACATGAAGAAGTCTTTGGTCCGGCTGCTCTTTCGTTGCGTCGGAGGCGCCGTGTAAGCGGTGCAGGTGTTCTGGGGTTGTCGGGCGCACGTTCTACGCCTTCGTTGCGTGATTCAGTCAATCTTGCCCGTTCTCCTGGTTCATCAGGGCGTCTGACATCGTTATCATCCTCACGCCATCCACTTTCCCTCAATGCCATAGATCATGCTCTGCAAGGTGCTCTTGCCTCGCGTCGATACGCTTGCGCTCATCTGCTTGCTCTTCGTTTCACGGAAGATCCAGAAGACGAAGCTTACTGGGAGAACGTTCGAAGTGTAATCGGATTGCTAACTTCAGTTCTGGAAGATACGGCCGCGCGTCTCGGAGAAGCACTTGCTGCGGTTGACGACCTCAGAAGACAGGATGGCCTTCCAACGCCGGAAAGTAGCGAAGCCAGCCCTGTGAAAACGCCCAATGACCAGCTGCCTGCATCTACGTCTTTTGGTCTTCAGGGCAACAGGTTGAAGCCCTTACCTCATGAATCCAAACCCTCCGCTCTTTTAGATCTGCAAAATCCACCTTCACCCGAAGATGTTCACTCGTTCGCGCCAACACCGAATGGGATTTCACGTTTTGCGTCCCACGTGGACGCCATATCATCCTCATTAAGCGATGCGAAGGGTCATTTGCTTGATTGTGTACAAGGCTTACGAGATGCTCGTGCTGCCGCAGTACTCCAGCCATCGACCGCAGAGCATGACAGTGTGGATCCCTCGGAGGAATCGATTTTGGAATCGTATGAGCGGCTCCGGAAAGAGCTGGGATATGCTCTCCGCGAATGCGAACGAGGCAAGGCTGCCTTGTTAGATGTATTTGAAGCCCAGCGAATGAGGAATCGTGCGCAGGATGAAAATGAAGAGGTGGATGATGCGAGTGAAACTTCGTCTAGTCACACGCGATTTCATATGCTCAGTGGTAGCTCGAAAGATTCGAATGATAAGACGGATCCGGATCCACTTACTCCGGGTGATGGCAGTCCAATCATGCCTAACCTACCGCCACTTGAGGATGCGAGCGGGAACGAATATGTTGACGACGCAACTCAGCATCTCCTACTTTCAGCATCCTCAACACACCTCCCCCCTCCGGGCCTCGAGCAGATATTCGAGAGCGACTCGATTACTACCGGACCTTTCAATCGCGAACGGTCAAAACTACCTCGCGAAGAGCGGATAAAGCTCATGAGGGCAAAACGCGAGAGTATGAGCAATCGCGGACTTGCTGCGCATTTGGAGGAGGAGGAGGATGGCGAGATGAGACCTGAGAGGTACAAAGGCTGGGGCCCTGGTACGGAGGTCGTCGAGGAGTTGAAGGATGTCATTTGGAAGGTTGGGGAACGGCGGCGTAGGATGACGGAGAAAACATCTACTCCCGCAGCACCTCATATACCCGTTGGGACGGCCAACGTTTCTTCGGATGGAATAGCGGATTACGACGCGAACCTATGCACAGCATAGGTATGAGTATATATACTATTATTCGTTTTGGCTATCAACGGTTCATTCCTTTGCCCTGCTTTCACAATGTTCTATTGCTAATTTAATGCAGTAATTGTCGCTCATTCCTTTTCCTCGCTTGCTGAATGCACCTTCGATACATTATAGTCTATATATCGCTCATTACGTCAGGCGGTTCGATATGCTGTTATTCGACGATAATACAATCTCCTGTATAATATCTGAGCGGAGTGATGTTTTTGTAAACACGACAACGTTTTGTCTGCATGACTTGTGAGACGAGTGAGATAGTACTGTACCGAGGTCTGGAGGGAAGTAGCATAGGAAACGTCGAAGTGTTTCCGACTCTCCAGCAAGGTTTTTGTCAGAATATGAACTCATCTCGGTTGCCAGAATAGAAGCTGAAATAGCGTAAATAAATATCGATGTGGCTCTTGTGTGAATTATATAATATATGAAGCCTATCACGGCTGTTCACGTGTGTATCGTAACTGCTGACACACTATTCGCTGATCACACTGCTGCTCTTGCTACACACAGTCAGGTGGCCAGGTGTACTCCTCTTCTTTACAATTGGCTTGACACAGATTCCGCGTCCTGTGACCCTTCTTAAGAATACCAATCAAGTGGGAATAGTATAATGGCATACTTGTATACTTCCCCGTCTTCTCTCGCTACTCTGTTGTATACCGGCTCAGAGGATGACTCCGCTACTAGTACAGACCACACCTCTATCCTCGTTTCGAGCAACATACCCATTTGATGGGTCTAATGGTACTCGCCCTGATATGATCCTTCGTTCGGCGGATGGTGCCGACTTTAAGGTCATGAAGGGCATCCTGGCTGTTGCTTCGCCTGTCTTTCGAGATATGACTGCCTTGGCTGAACCTCTCACTCGTGCTCGAACCCTTACCCCGGTCGAGAAGGGTAGCGCCTCGTCGGAAGAGATGTCGGAAGATGGACTACCTGTTGTTGTCATGTACGAGTCGAACGCCATCGTGCTCGATACGCTGTTGCGGATCATCTACCCAGTCGTACCGCCTAAACTCGATGAGTTGGACTTGGACGTGCTTTCGGATGTTTTACACGCTGCGCAGAAGTATGACATGGAATCTGTGTCACACGTCATTGAGGAAACGCTACGTGCAGCGGTTGTAGCGACAACAGCGTCTCGGAAGAGTTATCCCGGCGACGACGAACAACACCAGAACCAGAACCAGCATCAATTGCACTCTCCGCTGGCAATATACGTCCTCGCGTGCGAATGCCGGCTAGAAGACCTCGCACGACTCGCCGTGCACGAGTTCCTCAAATACCCAGACCCACCAAGTTATTTCAAAGGACTAGAAAAGACGTCCGGGGCCATCGTATTCCACCTATTCGACTACCGCCGAAGAGTCGCAGATGCAGTCGACGCGCTCTTCGCCCCACTGATAAAGACGATCATCGCGCGGAAGCCATTCGGCAGCGCTCTTTTGCGTGAAGTTGAGTGTCTGGCGAGGCACACGAAGCCGTTTGAAGGATGCGGGGCGAGGGAGAATGGGTACTATATCTCCGGTTGGTGGGCGTCGTTGCGTGAGTCGGTCCGTGGGGAGATACAGAAGGCGCCGTTGGCGGAGGATGTGGTTACGATCGAGCTCATTGCTGAGACGGCTTGTTCGTCGAGGTCGCGGTGTTGCTCGAATTGTAAAGAGAAGGTACTCGGTCAGTTACCTGTGTTGGAGGCGTCTATCAAGAAAGAGATGCGTAGATTGGCGACGGAGGTACGTGGTCTTTTCTTTGGTTTTTGATAGTTTGACTGGATTGATTCGTTCTTGCAGGTCAAATTTGAGCTTCCGTGGTAGATCAGGACAATGAGGACATGCCCGTTTTCACGATCAAGTCTTCAAGACTATATTTGTCGAACTGCGCTGTGCTTGATGTAATGACGGCTCCTGCAGCTCTTTAGACTCCTTTGCTTGTACCCTGGCTTGACTTGTAACTTGTCCAGACTAAGCTGTACTAAAACACTCACGTATGTAGTACCATTGACTATATTATTTGTAAGAATAGGATTTCGTGTTTCTAATGAAGGATGATATGTACAGTGTATATCACTGCACCGCTTGTATAGGTCTTACCTACTACCGTTGATTCACACATGTCACGTTCTGGTGAAGGTTCCGATTATCCGACCCGTGATCAAGACGAAAGTGAGCATTCAGAATAAGCTATTATGCAAATGCGAATAGCAGCCAGTATTAATCCCAAGAGTCTATTTAAAACACGTTGTATATAAGGAGATCGAACCGGCGAAAGCAGGGACATTGGAAAGGTCGAAGGGTGCATAAAATTTGCGCGAGAACGCCAAAGAAAAGGCGTATGACGCGGGTCTAAGCTACAGGTGTTGGTGTAAGATTTTTATTTGGGGTGTAACCGAAGGTCATGAGGTTCAGATGTAGGCGGGGCGAGATTTCAAGGGTGGTGGGGCGATATTGCATCGCTGTTCATATTTCTCGTGAGGTGGGAGGAAGGTAAGTCGGTCAGGACATGTGATCGAAGGAGAATGGGATGAATGGGATGGGTTTAAGCGACTGGAGCACGACCATATTTGCGTCGGTACTTGTCATCGATACTCTCGAGGTAATACGCTCCAGGCCAGATGTTGTCTATTGAACCTTCAGGTACGTAAGAACCCGCATTATGATTCTTCTCGCGAAGCTGCATGAGGACATTTAATCAGTAAGCGATTTAAAAAACCAAGCAAAACGTGGCGATAAATAACGGCCACGAGGTGACTGCGGGAGCGTTTGTAAAGAAACGCACCTTCAATGCTTCTACGTATTCCTGGCAAGGGACAACCCTCATGGATGCGAGCCGGTTGAGGAGGTCCAACTTTTCTTGGATCTCTGTGGTATCGCCTTTTACGCGAATGGTGTAGAACGATGAGGCGCAGCCAGATCCGTATGCGAACATACTTATGCGCTTGCCCTTGAGCTCGGCGGGCGGAACGGCCGATACGAGCGACGCGAGGCCACCGTACAATGACGCGGTGTACATGTTTCCGCAGCGTTTCGCGCAGTGCATCGACGGGAGGACAGCAGCTTTGTGTTGTGCACCAGCAAGCGCAACAAAGGTCTTCTCAAGGACTTTGTCATTGAGTGATGCGGCATGCGACTGGTTGAGCAATGATTCGGATTCAGGAACGTTAGCGAACTTGGGCGTAGAGGGTTTTGAGAGGAAGTCGTTGTACAAGAGACGCGCGTGTCCCTTCTGGACAAGTTTCCCGTAAGGTGAGTGGAAAACGGGGTAGTCGACGCTGTCTAGCGAGAAAATAGATTTCGGGTCTTCTTTCTTGTCTGCACTGCCATTCTCGCCATTCTGAATACCAAGACCAGTCTTGCACCTGTATGCTCTAGCCGTTTTCTCCCGGAAACGTGAGTATGCATTATCGAGAGCTGTAAGATAAGTGGAAACGGAAAGGGGTCCATCCACCTCCGGGTACTCCGAATCCAGCTTCGGTTTGTAGAAGTCGTAGGTATTTGCCATGTATGTACCATGAATGGCTATAAATCCAAATGAATAAATAAGATGGCAAATAAATTGAGAAGCATCCGCACGTACGTTCGAAGACCAACGGGGCGTTCGGGCCGATAAGCATTGCACACGCACCCGCGCCACCCACAGGGCGTGCACCACCTTCTGCATAAATCGCAATGTCTCCAGCAAACACGATGGCGTTACGTCCGTCCCAAGACGAACTTTCAATCCAGTTGATCGCGTTGAAGACGGCAGCTGTCGACCCGTAACATGCGTTCTTGGAGTCGATTCCTTCAATGTCTGTGTTACCTGCGGCGGCAAACAGGTCCATGAGGACCGTCTTGACAGACTTTGACTTGTCAATGATCGTCTCCGTGCCGACATCAAGACGACCGATGGAACGAGGGTCGATGTTGTACTTCTCGAGCAGTGAGGACACGACTGAATAGAGGGTATGTCAGCATAATATTGTTTTCGATTTCCTCCGAGCCAAGGCGAGCGCCGGACGGTATTTCAACTGATGCTTACCAGTAAGGGCGAAGGAATTGATGTCTTCGCGGTCATCTGTGCAGGCCATGTACTGCTGTCCAAGCCCTATAGTGTACTTGCCCTTGGCAACACCGTCGAAGACTTCAAGGTCCTCCTCCGAGATGCACTAAGACGTGTCGTGGCGGCGTTTGTCAGTTCGATGAACAAGTTGAAAACAGACTCGAAAAACATACGCGACGCGGGAAGTACATCTCCATACCTAGGATACCAACATCCTTTGGGCGGGGAGACTCGACACCATCTGCTACCTCGAGAGGGGAGATGGGGGTGACTGGTTCAGAACCTGGAGCAGCAACCATTGTAGTAGAGAGGAGGGGATTGAAGAACGCCAACTGGGAGTAGGATGAGAAGGACAGAATTGGGGAGGACAAGAGCTAGTTGACGGGGTTTTATAAGATGGCAAAGGAGGTGAAGAATAAATTAGGGATATAAAATGGTGAATTAATATGAATTTTTCTCGTTCGCGTTCTTTTTTTGTGGTACGATTTCATTTTTGTTTTTATTTATGCTTTATATGGCGGTATGCACCTTCTACTTTCGGCTAACGTCGATCACTCCCGTTCATTTCGCCTATCGGGAGGTCGTACGATTATTACAAACTCATTTCTCGACTCCAGTGCTAGTCCATCTTAGCTTGTAGCAGGTAGCTGTGGCGATTTGATTTGCTCATCGCACGGAGGTCTTGTAACCCTTCCCATTGTTCCACATGAAACGAGTTCGTCTCAATTCTCCGTTCAAAACGCACCCATTCTTTTCATTCAAACAGATCAGCTACACGAAAACATCAACGTTGGGGATTACCTCATGACAACAGTACTTCTAGTACTTTGCAGTGGTGCAACCCATGACGAGTCTATGCACTTCCTCGGTGGCAGGGCGGGGACAGGCGCAACATGCAAAGTACAATTCAGAACCGGCGACGCGGACTCGACATCGGTGTTACCGGGGCCATCAAGGAGCTCTGTTCGACAAAAAGGCGATACAGCACCGCCGTGCATTCAAGTCATATCATACTCGATTCAGATGCGGCGGCGGCAGTTTTTGCATCTAATGCAGAGTAAACGTCCGTGTTGCGACAAGCTAGGAGTTGAGCTAGTACACGAGACAAGGCCGACGTGATAACGAACCAAGACTAATGATCCGGCGATTGGACCTGGACCCGCATAATCCACGAAACAAAAGCAGCACATTGAGCACAAGCAAACTCACGCAAAAGGCCAAGCTGCTATACTGGTGCCCCCCCCCCTTGTCGCCTCAAGTTTTGCTACACATATTCAAAGTGCTGATAGAAACATTCGCAACTGGATCCTTTTCGCCAGCGACTCGGTTTGGGAGATTGAACGAACGAACGAAGACCTGGATGCGGATTCTTGTCACCTTCTCGAGACTATCATCCATCTCTATACATAAATCTGACGTACATATTGTTTGCAGTTGTTTTACCAATCGAGTCCTAACTACTCTAAGAAAGCTTCTGGTGCACCACACCCGAATACTCCGGGAATCCGACACTTCAGTTCTTTCGGAACTGTATGTCAATACTTGCGAGCTATCTCCTCCGTTCAATCCGCACTTGTTACGTGCGTGGCGCTAGCTCGTTTGCACAGGACATGATGGATATCTGCTAGTGGGGAAACAGAAACTCGACATTGCTGGCGCGTATCGCGTTTGATCAACACGGTGAGGCGAATTGTACGTATCATTGCACCCCATCGGCGGCGTTTCCATTGACTTGTATGCTGAAATCCTGCCTTGGCTCCAGCTCAACTGGAGATAATCGAGATTCAACGAAAGCATCCCCAAGAATCCATAACTGTTGAGCTTGTGCTCTTTAGCGAGCTCTCGAGCGTGTGTTGTGTATCATAAAGATACACCAATCGCGGGATAAGCCCCCATCCGCTTGATCCGCTTCCCAACAGTCCGATTTGATGATATGGAGATAGTATCGCAACCCAAAGTCATTTGCGTATTACGCATACTCGCACTGAAACTTGCCGTTTATCGGAATGAAGGAGATTGGAATGTTGGTACATTCCCTTTGACCATTTCCACGTCCCATTTACCAAAGATGCCTTATGGAGAAGGTAAGCTATCTGCCATCTAAGAATACCCTGACTGAGTAGGCTTGGAATACATAGGTACCAGGTTCCTTATGCAGGCACGCCATGTAGCTTGATTCTCAAGTGAGTTTGATTACAACACTCACAGAGTCCGTGTAAGATTGCTAGGTGGACTTCAGCCGGACTTAAGTTATCGTCATCGAATCACAATGATTGGTTCCTCTGATGTTCTGAAAGGATGGCCCTGGAAGCTTCAGCGTTATGCCAAGAGGCATCATATATTTATACATACAGAATACTTTCAGTGACAAGTGATCCGTGGCACCAGCGACCGATACACAAGAAGTTGTTGAGTGTCCCTGAACCTTGTCAAATGTATCGTAGTCGACGTCTACAGCCGCCAAGTCTGATACACTCTTCGGCATGCTAATAAGTGAGGCGTTGGCTTACTTCACCAGTAAATGTGAGAAAGGGAAACAGGGCATCACCAGCACCTGATGCCTAGGCTGAACAGGACAACCCGAACCGAACAGCTTGGCCACCATCGGCGTAGTCAACATCCCAAGCTCGTGTAAAGCGATACCAGCAAAGTTGAGGCTTGATCAGCATCTGCACCTCGCGCCAGACGAGATACGATCCGAAAACCTCGAGAATTTGTCTCTTATGTCGCGTGCAGTACCACAAAGAAGATAAGGCGTATCGATGTCCCGTTCCTCGTGCGACATTCCTATTGACGGCTGTGGAGCAATGCGATGATTGGGCGACAGTGTCGTGATGGTATCGACATTGAGTTCGGCTTACATTGAAGCCACCGCAATGCGTATACAATCCTACTGACTGTCGGAAACCTTCTTGACGAGAAAAAAAACTGCTCGATGTCACCCGTCATGACGACGGTCCAAAGTCGTTCCAGCTTGTGGCAACTGACACAGTTCGGTAGCTGCGGCAAGCTGGAGCAAAGAATTCTTGATGGTAGTCAGGTAGCCATGGTCCAGCGCCGTTTCCCGCTATGTATCGATGCGACAACCCGATTGAAGAAAACGAGGATACCGGAGACCGCTCACATTCACGTGACGCTGCTTGTATCCACAAGGCAAAGGCAGGTAACGAGACCATTCTAAAGAGAGATTCATCATGTTATCCTCCTCTGCAAGTTACTACATCTCTCGCCCCTCTTCGTCTCTCCCAAACTGCGTCTTATCGTAGGACAGAAGTTCATCCTATGGGCGACGACTCTGATGTTTCTCCCAACTCACCAAAGACACGCGGCTCCTTAACATGCAGTCACATTGACAAGCATTTTCCCGTTTATTCGAGCGTTGGCGGTCTCGAGCCTGACACTACTCTTGCATCCCCTCCTTTCGACGGCCCGGAAGGAGATGTTATTCTCCGAACGTCGGACTCGGTGGACTTCTGGGTGCTGAAATCCATACTTGCGCTAGCATCGTCAGTATTCAGGACGATGTTTACGCTTCCCCAACCTTCCGTCCATCAAGATGAAGCTACGCAACCTCCTGTCATACCGATTAGCGAGACAAGCAGTACGCTTGATCTGCTTCTACGATTATGTTATCCCATTGAAGCCCCTCGGTTATCACAACAAGGTGTGGCACTTATCGGAGACGTGCTCTGCGCAGCGTTGAAGTATGAAATTGAATTGGCTATTGGGAGGACTCGTAGAGCTTTGCGAAAGCGTGCTGGAGAGAGCAGCGAGAATGCGGCTACGGTGTATGCGATAGCATGTCACTTGAAGCTCGAAGAGGAGGCGCGCATCGCGGCGATGGCTTGTCTTAAATGGCCGTTCCCCGGCCCTATAGTACCGCAGTTCTCCCTTATGACTGGTCTCGACTACTGCAACTTGCTTCAGTACCACAAGAAGGCTGGTGAGGCTGTTGTATCGCTATTCACCAAGAACCGCTATCTCTTTGTAACGACGACTTGTGCGGCAATCACACCCTCCAACCATCCATGCCAGGGGAGCAAGAAGCTATCTTATACGATCAACAATGAGGACATAGACGTCACGGAATATTTCTGGTGGACTTCCTCGAAGACTGTACTATCGGAGGCTTTCAAGTCTGCGCCACTTGCGACGGATAAGCTCTCCCTATGGACACTTGCACCAATTTTGGAAGCCACAGTATGCACGATCTGCAAAAACAAATTCTTTCATGGCTGGGACCAAGCGCGGGAAGCCATTATCGCGGAGATGCGGAAGAAGATAGGCAAGGTGCGTTATTCCGGCGTCCTTCGCAAATCGCTGATGGTTTATTTCAATATCCTGCAGGTGGAGTTGGCGTTATCCTGGAAGTGACCGTCATTGCGTCCGTATCGTTTTCCGGTGTTGATGGTATGGTGTCCGGTCTCGAGCCAGGCGTTGCCTGATGCCCCTCCCTGTCTAGCCGGCTACTGTCGTCATTGTAACAGACAGTACTCGTTCCCCCTATGACGCTTCCTGGTCCTGATGCATCGCGGGCTTCTTATGCTTCGTATTCCGAATTCTTCGTCTCTGCTCTGTGCGTGCTGGAGTACAGATGCAAGTCCAACCCCACGTCGTAACAGTACGTCGCGTAAAGAGGGATGTTAAGCCGCTTTGTTTTATCTCTTCTGTAGAGCTTGGTTCCCCATCACCATCGCTCGGATTCTCATTACTCCACGGATTTGCGTACTCATTTCTTAATCGATAGTTACGGAAAGCTTTCCATTACTCCCCCCCTTTTGTAATTCACATGTAATTCTGGTGTTTCGGCTGCTGCCTGGCCTGGAAGGTCTGTTGGTAGGATGTTAGTCTATGGTCATCTAGATTTTATCCTAGAAGAAATCCTTCTAGGGTACTTGTAACAATGTATATTAGATGGCAAGGTAATGGAATAGTACACGATGCGCTACTATCTAGCTATGTGTGGGCATGCGAGAGAGAAAAAATGGGCATCAGGCCCCAAAAACTCTAAGGTGGTTTGTATAAGTCAAAGAAGAATTGTCCATTTTCGACCGCATTGTCAAAAGTAATAGAAAGATCCGGAGTCCTCAACTCGCGACGGTAGAAGTACCGGTGACGTAGTGAGGCAAAGCGTGTGCAGTTTGTGAGTCGGTGGTCTACTGTGTCCGGTTGGTTATCCGCCGAGCAGAGAGGCGACAGGCCAGGAGTGAACCGGGACCTTGTCGCAGCTGTATTGGATACATTTGCGACGGTTTGGAGGTAGCGGACTTCTTGTTTGCGCAGCCACTTCCACTTAAGGGGTGGTAGTGGTGCGTACCCGGGGTTTGAAAGGAGTTCCCGTCGCCAGGGAGTTGTAATGGTATGGTGTTCCTGTTGTAGCCACTGCTCGTTCGCTTGCCGCCACTCCTCACGGAAATATTCCTTGAGGTAGGCCACGCTTCCTGGTACCGTCGCGAGTGGGATGTCCAGGACATGTTCTGGTTCCTCCCGGGGTGATTCGAAGAGGCGAAGTGGTGTGTAGGTGAAAATAATGCGTGTTGGATATAAATCCTGAAGGGTGCGCGAAATCAAATAAGTGAAGTGTCGGGTGTATGGATCGCGTGAACGCTCTAATGAAAATAGAGAAGGAAGATGGCTAGATACAATATATACTGAATAAGGATAATGTACCGGGATAGTCTCCCTGACGTGACGAAGTATACGCAGGAAAGTGATAAGGTATTTAGAAATTAAATCGGTGTAAACAGTGAAACGGAGAACGAAAAGAACAGTCGGCGGGTAAGGGTTTTCAATCGAATAGACCGTTATCCAGTTGCCTGCCTCGTCGTACCGCAGCTCGTACCGCATTCCTCGACGTGAGAGCGTCTGCCTGTACTCCCGGGTAATGACATTGGCTTTTCCTTCCAGTTCCGGGTGTACCGTGCGAACAGCCGGGCTTACTGGGTCGTTCGGCCACATCCCCCTGTAGTATTCCGTGTGTAGGTCTGGGTTTCCTCTGGCGTGTGCCACGATCCCTACGTTCCTACTCGTTGCTTCCACGGCTACATATCGTGTGATTGGAGGGATGGAGAGCAAGGTTTCCATTGTGACCGTCGGCGTGAAATTAAGGAAACCACCGATGTGCATCAGCGCACGCCGGTGGACAGGTTGTAGTAGCTCCACAAGCTTCGATGCGTGCATGTACCATATTGGTGCTCCCCAGTATAGTACCGGCCGTAGTATCTGCAGGTAGCACGTCCTCATATGCTGGGCTCTGAGTCCTCTAAAGCGGCCGGTCAGCCATTCTAGGGCAGACCATGTTGAGTGTCCCGCCGTTACCCGAGACTTGACGAAAGGTTCAAAAGACAGGTTCTTGTCGATGCGAATTCCTAGCCATGTGACCGACGGTGACGAATATATCCGCCGGTTTTGGTAGGTTAGCGGCTGGTTAATGAGCGGCGTATATCTTCCTTGCCTGCCCCAGATGCGCCGGAATGCAATGAACTGTACTGAGTCTGGGTCTATCGTGAGGGACGTGCTTGCAAATTCCTCCCCAATCTTTCGCAAGCCTTCGCTGACTTGGTTTAGAAGCCGTCCGGGCGTACTCGCACTCGTGACCAGGCCTCCATCGTCCATGTAGAGTCGCAGCCACGGCAGGTCTCTCAGCCGATGCAGTACCGGCATGGCTGCCATGTTGGCGAGGATCGGTGACACCGGGGATCCTTGGGGCACTCCTCTGTTGGGTTTGACGAACCATTGTGAGTGGTCTCCATTGAATGCGAAGCAGATCGGGCGGTCGCACGCAAACGCCTCAATTAGCTGGATGAGGTAGAGGGGTACTCCGTGTACTCTCATGGCGTGCCGTAGTTGTCGTAAGTCTACATTGTCGAAGTAGCCCTTGACATCAAATGTGACGAAACCTATGCAGGAGTCTTCCGCCGTGAGGAGGCGGTTATACAGGTCATGCCACGCACCGTATACCGATGCTCCTGGTCTCCCACCATACTGTATCGGCAGGAAATACGAATCGGGCATTGTGTAGGTCTGCAGCCGTAGCGTAATGGCCCGCTCAAAAAGCTTAGCCAGCGACTCCTCTACGCAGATCGGCCTGTATGCTCGCGGCGTCGCCGGGTCGTAAGGCTTTGGTTTCTTGACCATGGCTATCACCGTGCGCTTGAGCGCATTCGGGTAGTGCCCTAGCTCGGTGCATTTGTTTAGGAGCCTCGTAAACGTATTCGCATGTCGCTGTAGAAGGGCACCCAGCATTCGTGTTGACATGCCAGACGTACCCGGGGATACATTTGAGGGCATACCCCGATATGCCTCCCATATGTCCTCTTCTGCGAACGCATTTCTCGGTTTGTTATGTTCCGGCAGCGGCTCGTTTAGACCTTCCTGCACGTCCGGAAAATAGTGCCGCTTGAAGGCCTCGCTTATTTCAACGTGGTACGTCGCCTGGAAAGGTTCTCTCAGTGGTGGAATGTACACCACTTTGCGCGGCTGCCCTGCACAGTGGTGCTTCCATACGTCCCGTGCCGTGGCCTGTTCCCGCACTTCTGCATACGCATTCCGTCGCTGCTCCATCAGACGGTATAGCTTGTCCGGTCGGTTAGAGTTCATGAGTTCGTCCGTTTGGTTGTTCCACCACCAGACGAACGATTTGAGGTTGCTCGGTTTCGTCACATCTTCTGTTGCCCGCTTGCTGTACTCGAAAAGTTTCCGGACCCAGCCGTCCAATTCCTCCGCACTATGCCAGATCGCATGCCAAAACTCTCCCGGTGTTTGCTGGTTTAGCGCCTCCTCCCATCTCCCTATTAGCGAGTTCGGTAGTAGGAGTGTCTCCCGGGGAATGAAATATATGTCGTGCCGTAATGATACGGAGTTAATGGTGTGCCCGCATCTCATGCCCGTTATTGGGACAGCCGTCCATGTAAGCTCCAGGGGCGGAAGATCCGGCCCTTTGTACATGATGGCATCCGGGTGTGTCCCTTCTGTGTTATGTGCATAGTAGGTGTGAGCGGTTGGCTCGTCTGCAACGCGGAACTCCGGGTGGTTCTCCAGCCACCGTGTGAAGAAAACGGTGCGTGTGGATGTTGTTTGTCCGCCCCTGCGGAATACAGAATCTGCGTCCCATCGCACGGGGTGGGCATTGAAATCCCCGCAGACGATGCTGTTGTCCGGGTATTGGTGTTGCTCCCAGAACCTGCTTATGGCTGGCCACGCTTGTGCATGCGTACCGGGTCCCGGTGGGCAGTACCAGTTGTATAAGTGGATCGTTGATCTTCCCGCAATTGATATATGTATGCCGTAGCGGTCGACATTGTCCCTTACATGGTGAGTGGTGCGATACCGCTTAGGGACGCACCATGCCACCTTCGGGTTGTTCTCTGTCGGGAAAAACCATTGGAACCGTTTGATGAGGATGGAGCCGTATTGCTCGTCTCCTTCCTTACGTGTGGTCGAGCGAGCCCGGCCTACCGGTCCATATGGGACTTCTTGAAATGCGAATATAACCGATTCGAGGTGTCCAGAGTGCCGTAATTCGATCATCCGTAGGGCCGCTAACAGAGTGGCCCAACTTCCCCCGCAATTTAGCGAGACGACGTGTATTTGTCGACGGTGATCCATGATGACTTCGGTCGCTTGGGGCATTGTTCTGCGTCGGCACAGTGCGGCCCTTTGCAAAGGGCACACTTAAGGGCGTGAGTGCAATCTTCAATTGTCATGCACTCGGTGCATTTGCTGGTGCATCGTACCTCGGAGTGGCGCTCACCGCATCGCCTACAGACTTGAGCGTGCGGGCAATCCAGCGTCGAGTGGGAATACAGCCAGCAACGGGTGCATTGAACCCGTTTAAAGCGTGCTCTCGGCTCTTGTATGATGTGCCGGTATCCGAAGAAATACAAGATTCCTCGGTATTTGTTGAAGAAAGTGTTGTATGCCGACATGGGTTTGTCGACCGTAAGGATCACCGGAGCCGTCGCATTCCTGTCCTCCTGGAGGCGCGCTTGTAATGTCTCCTGGGTGGCCAGGTACCGCGGAGGAGCTACCATTGGGTGCATATCAAACACCGGGTTCGACTCGCGGAATTGCTCCTGGAGCTCTTCTGGAGTGAACGGGGCGTTCGTCTCGGGGCTTCGAATCGGTATGTTGGGGACCCAGATCTGAAAACCTTCTGAGAAGGGATGGTACATCACCTCCGTCGTCGGGTTCGTCTGCCGATAAAAGTCCTGCAATGCGCTGCTCAAGCGAGGGCCGAGTTCCTTTGGCTTGGATTCCTTGCCCACGTGTATGAGGAGACGCAGCCTATCGGACCACGTAGCGCGGATGAGGCGGTCAGATTTCAAGTCAAGCTTATGGAATAGTTTCTTCACCATTGCGAACGTGTCCACTACTGACCTCTCCTCTGGGGCCGGTTCAACAGAGAAGGACAGTGTGTGGCCGTTCCTTGTTCTGGCGGCGATTTGCGTGTTAGCAGTCACCCCTCGCTTCTTCTTCTTGCTTGAGGGTGGCTGCGGTGCGCGATCTGTCACGGAGTATGTGGGTGGGTGTCTCGCTGCAGGTGCTGCAGTCGCTGTCGCCGTTGCCGTCGCTGCGGGTGCTGCAGCTTTGGCAGCGTATGAGGCCCTGCTCTGCACAGAGCTCGTGGTGGTGGTGAGAGCATGAGGGGCGTGGATAGACGAGTTCAGGCCCCTATCGGTGTTAGAGGCGGATGACGGCTGCCCACGCGGCACGTGGGTCTCCAAAGCGGTAAGCCGTGACTTCAGCTCACGAAACTCGGTGCTGATCATGTCGCGGATAGCTTGCGTGTCACGCGACGCCGTTTGGTTCTCTCCTGAACCGTCACGACGTTTCGACTCCAGCCACTCCTCGAACTCCTCATTACGAGAATGTCCGATTCGGAAGCCGGCATTGAAGGCGTGTGCTGCGACCTGGCTGAAGGAGCCCTCTGCCCCGGGCAGCGAATGTTCTAGGTCGTCAAGAAAATTGGCGACCTGACTAAGTGCGTAGCCGAGTGCGAAAACTTCGGTACGAGCCGTGACGAGGGATGGGGGGCATGTCGGAGCCCCTCGGAAGGCTTGTTGGGGCGGTTGCTGTCCCCTTGCATTGGTGAGTGAGTCCCTCGCGTTCTTGAGGGCGTCTTGCAAGACTGCGAGGACTGCTGAATTGTCAGTTTCGACCACCTCCTGTGTGGAGTAGTCGTCCATGGTTGCGTCGTCATCATCCCAGCGAAGAGGTGTGGGCTTGGTGGTCTTCGCCGGCTGCTGTACCGGGGTGGGTGATGGAGTGGGTGCGCGCCTCTTGTCCCCCACGTCAGCTGTAGCTGAAGTAGGTTTTGGGTTGCGCTCGCGTGTAGGGATGGGGATACGGTGCTTCCGGTTCCATGCCCGTACGGCCTCCTCATAGATGATGTGCCCAGCAGGGAAGGGGAAACCATCTGAGCCAGGTATGTAGATTGGTTTATGTGTGATTTCCACTGCTGATCTTGCTCCAGCAACGGCGCGGTCAATGGCCTCTCTAATACGAGGGTCATCCGCGTCAAAGGACACAATCTCCACATCGTCTTGTGGGGGTTGTGTCCTCTTCGCTGTTGTCGATTTGGCGCGTTTCGCCATTTAAAGTGTAATTTTCCCACGATAGATGGTGGTGGTAAAAGGTTAAGGGTACTTAGCTCAGTTGGTAGAGCGTACGCTTCGCACAAATTTATCTCATGTTCTGTTTGCGTAAGGTCGCGTGTTCGATTCGCGCAGTATCCATTTTTATATTTCTCAGTTCAAACCTAGATCTTTGTAGACCACGAAGCATGATGGACGGGACGGGAATAGCGATATATCAGGGCAGTGCCCTAGAAGAGCTGTGCACAATGATTGAAGAATGAGTTGTGTGTGTATTTACCCCATCATGGTCATAGCCGTTATTGGTGAACGGAACGCTGGAGCCGTGAGGGTAGACAAATTTGTCGCTGGTACAAGAATCGTGTAATCCAAGTGTAAGTTGCAACTCTCGAATTTGCGAACACATAAGTACACGAAAAGGAAATATGAGTCATCCTTCACAATGTATATTTATAACCGCTCCATTTATCTCCTTTGTCCTTCCTCGCCTCCTCGACGCTTCGGTACGTCCCATTCTTCTCATTCAATCCGGGTTTGTCGTCATTGACTCCGATGATGATCTCGTCCCGTCCCCCCCGTGCGCGTGCTTCGTTCTCCCTGCGCAGGAAGAAGAGCATAATGTTTGCTGCGATGAACCCGCAGCCGATGTAGAGAATGACGATTCCGTGGCCGAGTACATACCGGGGTGCGTCGCGAGCGCGGTACTGGGTGATAGAGACGAGTGTTCAGTAGATTACAGTGGATAGATGTACCAGATGAAGGACCAACTCACGGCGTTGGAAGTTGCACCGCCGTTGATGTTCCCGCTGTATCTTGACGTCAGATATAAGTTGCTCCGTAGTATGACGAGTTGACTTACAACCCGATGACCCAGCCTAATGCAACGCTCCGCTTGTATGTACCTTCTACATTGTTGGAGACCCATGCGCTGCCAAAGGAGCTTAGCGTGTAACTTTTGGGAACCTTATAACCTTACATTATATTTGCTGTGATTTCCGTAAGTTCAGCACACATTTATGATGATTCATAAGGATTGACTGACGAATTAATGGATAAATGCCACTGTAATAGATCGGATTAAAAATAAAACCAGAGGGGAAACGGACTTAGCTTACCACGCGGCCAGATAGACGGCGAAGTACGATAGAGCAGCAGACCTCGAAAAGATCAGGATAATATATGCAGCGATCCCTGCGACCAATCAGCTAGATTGCAATAACGCCCTGTTCTTCACTCACCAAGACAGAAGCAGCCGCTATGAACGAAGATGATCCAGTGAATTGTGAACTACCAATTGAAGTGTAAGGTGTGCTCACATCGTGAAATAACCACGTCTTCCGTAACGATCGGCAAGGAATCCTACAGCGCATGTCCAGATACAAGCCAGCACGTAAACGGGTACCGTTAACAGATTTGCAGGTGTTGCTTGAAAACCTGGTGACGATTGCTTCGTCAATGGCACCTAGGCTTCCGGAGCATACCACGTACCAAGTTGATTGATAATGGACGGTAAGAAAAGCGCAAAGCCATATAGAGGACCGTTGGCTCCGGTATATAAAATCACTGTTGTCGCCGTATGTTATCGCTGTTCTAAGACAATGTCCAAGAGTGCTTACTGCCAACCCAGGTCTTCCAGTCTTTAATACTGTCCCAGATGTACTTCCATCTCGCCTCCTCACCACCAGCCGAGAACATCCCGTCATTCTGCAAGCGGGAGATAACAGCAGCTCGCTCTTTGTCAGAAAGGAAGCGAGCGGTATCGGGGAAGTCTTGAATGACGAAGAAGGATATAAATCCAACTATAACAGATAGTAGACCTTCGAGTATGAATATCCATGCCCTAATTATTCGGTTAGGCTCTGATAAGTCCATTCAAATGTTATCTTACCAAGCAGGTTTTCCTCCAATACCGTCCATTTTCGAAATAGCCGCCTGAGATGTTGTTATATGAGTAAAGATATATTCTCTGGGTACATTACCAATCCTTACCGCGAGAAGACCCCCGAACGCCCCCGAGACTGTTGCTGCTGAGAAGAAAAGAGCGGCACGAAGACCAAATTCGGAGCGTTTGTACCAGCTATAATGAGAAACGAAGTCAACAACCATTTAGATTAGCAGGATATGGTTTAGTGCCTGAACAGAAATTCACGCGGAGTGGGGCGAGAAAAATATATCTTCAAATGGAAGATGGGAAACGGCCTGCTTTGGCACGAGGACAGAGCTGGGAATTATTCTCACCAAGATAGATAATAGTTCACGCCCGGGAAAAGACCGGCTTCAAATGTACCGAGCATCCAGCGCATGGCTATGGAAGTGATAAGCAAGGATCCGATGGATTCAGTCCACTAAGACATACCAAACAGACCACGAAAATCATGGACCAATCCTTGAACGGTCTGTAGTAGATTAGATCACGATCCCCCGTCTATCAGACAGTGCTCACCATCATGACACCCCAGAGTACCATAATCGACGAAAGCCAAATGGACGGCCGCAATCGCTTGAGGAAAATATTTGAAGGTACCTGGACACAATTTCAAGAACCTGTTGGCACTTCTCTTTCACCATTCGCTCGAAACTTACATCTAGGAGTGCGTATGGAATGAAAAATATTGACAAACAAATGAGGTATTGAGTATCCGTAATATGAAGATCAGTCGTTAAGTTGTATAACTATAAGGAAATCAGCATCGTGAGTGCTTCGCAGGATAGACCGCGCACCTTTGCATTCCCTATGCTTGATCTATCAAGAAAAGCGACCAAGTACAGGAATGACAGCCAGGGTATGAGGACCCAATCGATTTTTCGGAGTAGTTTCTTCTCGTTTACGACTTCCGTACCGTCGCCTTCGACGCTGGGTGGAGCTGGTGAAGATTCCGCGAGCACGATGCGGTCCTTCTCGTCAGCACTTGGAGTAGACGATCCCGTAGGGCGCTTGACATCTTCGAGAGACATATATGAGACTCTGAAACGCCTAGGAGCGTACTGCTTCAGGTAAAGCAGATGGAGCACGGGCGAAGTCCTACTATCGCGGTCCTATTTATTCCCCCGTACGCGAGAACCATTGTACTTGTCAGGTGAGGACAAGGTTATCAGATATGTATGTACACGAGCGTCTATGTTTGCAGACTGCTATTCCTTTTGCCTCTCACGCTGGAATTTCTCACAGGGGAAGCAGCCAGGCAGCTTAGAAGGAGATCAATCTCACACGTCCGAGGGTAGGCTGCACAGATTGTCGAGGATTGACTTTTCCGGTGAATTGCGGACATAAAGTGTAATATTGAAGCTCTCTATCCTCAAGCCAGGAAGTCCAGGTCTGCTGAGTTAGTGCGGTCCGGTTAATGATGATGGGAAGCATAAAAACGAAGATTCACTAGTGTCGGCCAATTAAGAGTCTTTGGTCATGTGACTGAGAGCAAGTACGTACAAATATTGCCACACTTCAGTAAACAGATTACATGATAGTATAATTGCTTGCAACTATTTTTATCTTACAATATTGACGAAATAGTCGGTCCTTTGCATTGCGCTCCAGCTCGCCTCTGACCTAAGAAGAGTTCCCTTTGCACCTATCGACAAGACATAAATACCGTAACTGAAGGAAAGATGCTTGTCTTCTCAACCTTATCGTACCCAGCCACTCCACAATGTTCACGCTCAACGACTGCTCCGACGCTGTGAAGATAATCCTCGAGCGCCGGGAAGACTACGTTGAATATATAGCGAATGAGGACAAAATATGCGGAGACGATGCGGAGGTCATCCGGAAGAAAATCGACCTGAATAAAGCTTTTAAATTCATGAAAAGTACGTTGGCTAGTACAGCCGTTTCCTACTTCTCAGAATCGGCTAACCAGTCCTTCTTATGGGGAACAGAATATTCGATAAAAAAGATCGAAATATATGCAACTCTTACCAAATCGTGGTTTGCAAAAGGTATGATATCATGACTCTGGACATTGGTATTGGTCGTGCAGCGCTTGAGCATTTACCGCGACAGCTACATCTGATGACGGTACGGTAAGAGGCAGCCTGGGAAGAGGCCGCGAGACATATCTAGAAGCCTACAAGGCACTAAAGAAGAAGAAGAAGATTAGTACGTAGTCAATGTTCTTCGCACCAGCATTGCTTCGCTAATTCAGCTAACCTTCACGCATAAAAGAACAAGGAAATGCAGGGGTGACAAGTGATTCCAGAGGACCAGGACGTATCTCTGATAGATTGAAAAAAAAAAATTAAACCAACCGGGTGATCGGATCTCAGTTGAACTTCGTGCATGTCCTACTTATACTATGTACAAGAGCGTTCTCTACGCAGAACAAGCTTTAGTAACGCTCGATCATACGTGTTTCTGCGAGGTTCATGTCACTAGGAAGCGCATGAATATAAAAAGCGACTTGATTTTTTTTACTCTAGTGGTATTATAGACGTCGTCCGACATTCTGCAAGATCGGAAAGATAATCGTCAACTACATTGTATTTATCTCTCCTCCGAGTCGTAGCTTCCATCCATAGTCTCATAGCATCCACTGCACATGGTGCATCCGAATGCGACGTCAATGAGCTCAGAAGGGAGACGACGGATCCTAACAATCCGTTCGACACGCAAAAAGCCAGGCCGTTGTGCTTATCCTGAATGATGGTCAAGGGCAAATATGCGAAGCTAGCTCGACAACTGAATCTGAGGGTGTTTCGGTCATGTGACTGGGAGCAAATATTGATGACCAGTAGGGACTGGCAATCCCCTATGAAAAAAGTGGTCAACTCAAACATTTTATGTCCCACTTCGGAAGGTCAAGGTGACTAAATCAAATTTTTTTCGATCCACACTCAAGTGTCTCAGCACTATGAAATCCTTTTTCATGTCCATCATATGAATTTTTCAGATTTTTCTGTTTAGCAAGGTCATTAGGTGACTATATGATCAAATCACTCCATTTTTTCGACACTGTTTGGACCATCCACACTCTCATAGCATCCACTGCATCATATGAATTTTTCAGATTTTTCTGTTTAGCATCCATTAGGTGGAGGTGAAAAGTGCTACTTTCATCGATTCTCCCTTTGTTTTGACCAATTTTACTCTTGGTCGGGATTCTTTGCCATCTAGCTCCTTCCACAGTGATTCAAAAAATCTGATAAATTCATATGATGTGCATATATATCATATTATCATGCATGCAAGCTCTCATCCCGACACTATGATCTGTTGGATATATACGATGTAAAGAGTAAGTCACTCATTTTCCCTATATATAGTTTTGACTCCCCCAAACTGCGTTTTGAGCTCAGATCCTCACCGCAAAAAATTTGGAAGGAACAATTCTTTCCATAGCCAAAGCATGCTGAATTTTTTTTCAAGTTGTCACGAAAAACATGAAATTGAGGCAGCAACAAAACTTTTGTCAGGTGACTGCCTATCAGTCACATGCTTATCCTGAATGATGGTCAAACCTGGTCATAAACTTCAAACTAATTGCAAAATACGTTTTTCACGAGATTTAGAAACATTTGGCCGAAAAAAAACTAGCTCGACAACTTCTTGAATCTGAGATAAAAACACTTCCAGGGAGAAAGAATGTTTCGGATCTGGATGTGACTGGGATCACCAGCAAATAATTGATGACCAGTTCTGCTACTAGAGCGAGCAATCTTCATTTGGCAATGATGGGCGAAAACGGGCTATTTTGCTCGTTGCGACCCGTTCTGACGACTATTTTTATCTTGCAACCCCGCACAATACTGATGGGAAGAGTTGATTCTTTGCATTGCGCTCTAACCTAAGAGTCCCCTTTGCGCCTCTCTCGACAAGGCATAAATACCGTAACTCAAGGAAAGGTGCTCGTCTTCTCAAACTTATCGTACTCAACACTTCCACAATGCCCAAGGACGTCCGTCGATATCCGACGATAGTCATCAAGCGCGAAGAAGGTGCGCTTGACCTTTGCGTTGTTCGCGAGTATGTACAGGAAGACCTCCGCACGATGTTCGACCTCAAGGAACTCCTTGAGTTCATGAAGGGTACGTTGGCAGAGCCGTTTCCTACCTCTCGTAATCGCTTGATCCTGTTGTTATGGAGAACAGAATATTCGATAAGAAAGATTGAGATAAATCGCAAGCCTGACGATACGTGGTCACCTACTAAAGGTACGAACTCTTGACGTTGGTCTTCAGAATTCGTTGCGCAGCGCTTGAACGTTCACCGCGACAGCTTACTCTGATAACCGTGAGGTAAAATACAGACTGCCAGATGCTCACAAGACATATATGGATGCCTACACGGCAATAAGGGCAGAGATTAGTACGTAATTGATGTTCTTCGCGGCATTATTTCACTAATAAAACTTCATGTATAGAGAATAAATATCGTCACTAGGAACATTAATAATATTCTTCCTGTACTGCAATGTAAATAATCCCTTAATGGAGGGGATCCGGTATTAGCTGATCCTCATGGGTACCCTAGTTATACTGTGTAAGAGAGCGGTTCATCTAAAGGAAGTAGCTTGGAATGAAATGTCGGTCCCCTAGCCTAGGGGATTCGGCGATTCTACATACCTGTCATTGGACATAGTGACTCCCGATCGTACGGTTTTCAGCCCAACGACCGAAATCTCTCGATCGGAGGTCCATGCTACATGAGTATAAACGGCCACTCGATCTGCTCTAGTGGTAGTAATATTATGCGATATTCTACAAACTCGAAATCATAACAGATAATCGACAACTACATCGTATGTAACCAAGCAACAACATTAGTCAGGTCAAGTCATGTACCTATACCCGCTCCAATTGTCCCCCTTGTCTCTCTTCGCAGCTTCCACGGTCTCATAGCACCCATTGCGCATATTTCCTCCCGTGATACCAGTTGTCGGATCGCCTATGACTTCATCCCGTTCACCCCGATCCCGTCTCCTGTTTTCTGCACGCAGAAGGAAGTGAAATGAGGTTGACCCGACTAGACAGATGAAGATGAAGATGAGTGTTATGGCGTGGCCGAGCGTGTACCATGGTGCGTCGCGAGAGCGGTACTACAAAGTGAGGTCGTTCTGTTAGCGGAAGAAAGTACGTGCAAAGGATTAAGTGAGTCTGACTGAGTTAGCGGTGACGGTACCTGTGAGAGCTCCGCTTTTGCAATATAGTCAGTCAACCATTCTAGTCTCGTAGGATTGGGAGGGGGACCCTACCAGCCAATTGCTGTTGCTATTGAAACACTTCGCTTACAGGAACCTTCGAAATTATTTGAGATCCAGGCACTACATTTCGGGCAACGTCAGCATTGCGGGGATATGTAAGAGATCAAATGCTGACACCGCATTTGCTAGATAACGAGGGGTGATATGCGTCAAAAGAATAATAGTAGAGATAGTTGAAGTGTACTCACGAATGGCAGGAAAATTCCACTATAGGATGAAGGTTACTTCAAGTTAGCACTCGTGAATTCGGTTAGTACTAGATCTTACATAGCTGCTACGAACGTCGCGAAATAGGATAGGCCCGGATGCCTGGAGAAAACGAGGATAGTGTATCCTATCCCACCTTCCGGGTAGGGGTGGGTAAGTATGTCCACTTGCTGCAATGCAGGTTCATGAGAAGCTTACTGATGATAGATGATCCTCTGTTACAGAGTATTAGGGAGGTAAAATGAATTGAGTGAACGCAATGGTTAACCCACATGGAGAAATATCCGCGCATTCCCATGCGATCAGCTAAGTAGCCTGCGAGGCATGCGAATATGCTTGCTACGATGTATACCGGTACGGTAAGTAAATTTGCCGCAGTCGCTGCGAAGCCTCAGGAATAGAAAGAAGTGAGATCGCTAGAATATCCTGAGAAAACCGAGGTTCACACCTAGTTCCGAGATGATACTCGGAAGGAATAAGGAGAAGGCATAAAGCGGGCCATTCGTTCCTGAATAATCCACACGCGATATCTGTCGGATTGTTCTCCAGCTCCAAAAATTGAATGAGAGTAACGAACCGATAGTGACGGTAGCTCCTATCCACGTTTTCCAATCTGTGAGTCCTTTGCGTGCATCGCGCCACCTAAGTCGTTCCCCTGCAGCAGAAAACTGACTGTCCGTCTGTAATCGACGGATAACGAATTCCCGCTCTTCTTTAGATATGAAACGTGCGGTGCTAGGGAAGTCCTGGATGAAATGGAAAGATGCAATTGCGACGAGGAGGGTTATAAGACCCTCAATGATGAATATCCAGGCCCTGGACGTTATTTAATTCGCTACGATCGCTTTTATAAGGCACGCGAGGCTTGCTTACCAGGCGGGCCTGCCAGCAATGCCATCCATTTTCGAAATCGCCGCCTAGTACACCAATGGTGAGATATCAATTAAGATTGGTCCTGACAAAGACTCACAGCCAGAAGGCCGCCGAAAGCACCCGCAGATGTGACAGCAGAGTTAAACACCGCAAGACGTATCCCGAGCTCGTTGCGTTTGTACCAGCTACAGTTGCCATTGTCAATATGCTTCTTCGTCGGCGTATTCCATGCACGGACCAAGAAAAGTAGAATGCCGATCCGACAAAAAATCCAGCTTCAAATACTCCAAGCAGTAACCGCGTCGCTTTGGGTATCCGTCAGTGATCAAGCAGCAGTTGAAAAACAATCGATAGTAACCAAGTAGACCACCAAAGTTATGAACGAAGCCTTGGGCGACCTTGTGTTATCGATGCCGTCAACTTTTGAGCATGGAGTTTTAAAGAGGAGCCCACACCATTACTGCACCCCATAGGAGCATGATTGTCGATAGCCATATCGATGGCGTAAGTCGTTTCAGACACATATTTGCAGGTGCCTTGAAGTATCAAGAATTAGAAAGAGCAAGATGAACGAGGGAAGGAGGTCCTACCTCGAAGAAAGCATAAGTCACGAAAAACAGGGAAAGGCAAAGTAGGTACTGAGTGTCTGTTATATGCAGGTCCGCTTCCATCCCATACAGCTACATCTATCTGATTAGCACTCCTGTTTGTAGTTCGACTACGCTAGAATGAACTACGCACTCGAGCATTCCCGATACCTGCTCGGTCGAGGAAGGAGAGTAAGTAAAGCAATCCCAGCCAAGGCATCAGCGTGAAGTCAAGCCGCCGTAAGAGCTTCTTCTCGTCTATGACGCCGACGGGCGCTTGCTCTTCGGTACCGTCGCTTTGTGATTTTGACGCATCTGAACCGGTCTTGCAAGGTAGCACCACTTCCTCGAGCTCTATCTCAACGCATGGTTTGTCTGCTTCTCCTTGAATGTCGCATTTCACTGATACCTGATCTGCACGCATATCGAATGGGCGTCGTTGTGGCGATATCCTTACTCACCTGCTACTCTACTTCAGTTGTTTATATCCAATTACTCCTGTAACCCCATGACTGCGCTTCGAAGGGGCAGTCGACGAAAATAGCATCGTGAAACTTTGACCAAGCATCCTGACGAAAATATATGAATGGAATTAGCACGAGAATAACGCAGGAAAGTAACTTGATTCGACGCGGCGCAACGTTCGCAGGAGAGAAGGGGCGCACATAAATCGGGAAACGGCGACTATCTAACGGCTCCATGCCGTTATGCTATTGTTAAATGCAAGTCAGCAGACGGAGAAGGAATTCAACGGTGTTCGGAGTTCATTACTGCCAGAGCACTCAAGCCCTAGAATATGGCTAATTGCCATGATCTTCACCCATTCGGACCGTGAACTTAATCAGGTGCTGCATTGTGCACCACTTGCAGATGACAATGAAAGGAAACACCGCGTTCTATTTTTCGTCGCCCCTAATTATACGGTGATAAGGAGGAACAGTTATTTACGCGTTGCGAACCAGTCGTATTAAGACGTGAATGAAGCAACGTGGTCTTCAACGACCTTCTTGATCTTCTCCTCCAGTCCAGCACTGACGGTGCCCTTTGAGATTTCCTCGAGCAAGGTGTTCTGCGTGCTCGTCAGATACGAACGGAATTCAGCCTCCCAGCGCGTGATTTGGTCTACAGGGATGGGGTCAAGCTGGGAAAATTCGTTAGAGATGGCTTCTTCCCAGTACATGAGCAAAGCACTTACCAGACCGTTGACACCAGCGTAGATAATGGGAACCTGAACCTCCATTGGAAGCGGCTGGTACTGGCCTTGCTCTGAAAGGCCATCAGTAACGCAAATACAAAGTAGAACGATTGAATCTTACTAAGTAGCTCAGTGAGACGAGCACCACGGTTGAGGAGATAGCGGGTGGAAGCATCAAGATCGGAACCGAACTGGGCGAATGCGGCAACCTCACGGTATTGCGCGAGGTACAGTTTTAGCGAACCAGCGAACTTCTTCATGATCTTGCTGTATGTGTGATGAATATCAACAATCAAGGTAGGTCTTGAGAAACAGGCAACTTACGTCTGAGCAGCGGAACCGACACGAGAGACAGAGAGACCGACGTTGATAGCTGGACGTACACCACGGAAGAAGAGCTCGGCCTCCAAGAAGATCTGCCCATCCGTGATGGAAATGACGTTGGTCGGAATGTACGCCGACACATCACCACCCTGAGTCTCGATGATGGGCAAAGCAGTCAATGAACCGCCGCCAAACTTGTCGTTCATCTTTGCAGCACGCTCAAGGAGACGCGAGTGGAGGTAGAAGACATCACCAGGATAGGCTTCACGACCTGGCGGACGACGAAGAAGCAGGGACATTTGACGGTAAGCGACGGCCTGTTTCGACAAGTCGTCGTAGATAATCAAAGCTACATTATTTTATGATTAGATTAACGGTCTTGGCAAGCTCAGCTTGTACATACCGTGTTTGCCATTGTCGCGGAACCACTCGCCCATAGCGCAACCGGAGAAGGGTGCGAGGTACTGAAGGGGAGCGGCCTCAGAAGCAGTGGCGGCAACAATGATGGAGTACTTCATCGCGTCATTCTCCTCGAGCGTCTTGACAAGCTGAGCGACCGTTGAACGCTTCTGACCAACGGCAACATAGACACAGTAGAGCTTCTGGACCTCGTCATTGCCATCATTCCAGCGCTTCTGGTTTAGGATTGTATCAATAGCGACAGCAGTCTTCCCGGTTTGACGGTCACCGATAATAAGTTCACGCTGACCACGACCGATGGGTACCATGGCGTCGATGGGCTTCAGTCCAGTCATCATGGGCTGGTTGACGGAACGACGCGGAAGAATACCCGGAGCCTTGACGGAAGCACGGCGGCGTTCCGCAGCTTCAATCGGACCCTTTCCGTCGATTGGGTTGCCCAGAGCATCGACAACACGACCGAGCAGTTTGGGACCGACTGGGACATCGACGATTTGACCAGTACGCTTGACGGTGTCACCTTCCTTAATGAGACGGTCACTACCGAAGATGGAGACACCGACGTTGTCGGCTTCCAAGTTCAGACACATTCCGCGGACACCAGACGAGAATTCCACCATTTCCTCCGCTAGCATCCCAAGCACGTATCAGAGACATTTTGTCTTTACAAGAATTTCGTAGAAAAGCCGAACCTTGGACGTTTTTGAGGCCATATACACGTGCAATACCTGTCGTACGTAATAGGCATTTCGTTCGCATCATCACCGACCGCGCGCGAAGCGTTGAAGTGCAAAGTCAAAACGCACCGTCACCAATAGTCAGAACGCGACCAGTCTCTTGCACATCACCGCCCAAAGAGGTACCAGCTATCCGCGACTCGAGGATGGTCGACACCTCGGAGGCAGCTGTAGGATTATCCAACGTAGAAAAAAAACACGCGTCGAACGGTCAGGAAAAAATCGTCATGTTGTTGCAAATAATGTACCTGGCTTGGCAGTTGCCATAGAGCGGATGCTAACAAGGGAAGCAGCATTCTACAATGGATGGACATTAGTTGAGATGAACATGGGTGGGGATGCCAGCGTAAAACGCGAACGAGAGAACAGACCTTTGTAGCGACAGACCTGGCGGCCAGCGCAGAAGCGTTTCTTAGTGCAATCCTGTGCATCGCTGGCCGTTAAGCTGTAACGCGCAACAACGGCGACTGCGAGGATAAGTTGATGGAGGACGAGAGGGAGTTAAGAGCAACAAGAGGAAGAGTTTCGTCGTCGGTTCAGTAGCCAGTGAGAAAAACGCGTCGGACGAATCCGGATGACAAATATTTAAATGGATAAAATAAATACTTTTCATTTCCCTCTTCTTGCTATTGGCCAACTACACCATGAACGTCCTCCGTAGTATGTACCATTTAATATGTATCTTCATCACTAACGAATGTGAACTGTAGGTTGCGCACGCAGGACAGCACAAAAATGCCTCGGAAGCGCGTCAATGTCTACTTCGACTGTTGCTACGTCTCTTCCGTCACCTTCCTCGGTAGTTGAAGCTCTTCGTTGTCTTCGAGCCCAACCATCACACTATGTAATCGCCTCTTTCATGGGCAAACGCTACCTCTTGGCTCCTCGAGACCTTCTCACCGTCCCGAGACTCAAGAACGCGCGTGTCGGTGATCGTCTATTCCTCACTCACATCCATGAAGTCGGTTCGCGTGATTTCACTCTGCGAGGAGAGAATAACGGCGAGGGCACTCTCATTCCTGGAACAGTACGCGTAGAGGCTACGGTTTTGGAACACACCAAGGGCCCAATGGAGAGGATTGTTAAATTTAAGAAACGAAAACATTATAAGAAGACTGTGGAACATAAACAACCGTACACCCGTTTGCGAATTGGTCCTATTTTTCTTGCAGAGCACGAAAGGCAAGGAGAAGTTCAGATTGAGCATCATGAGAGGTGCGCATTCACAAACTTTTAAATTATGTCTTGTTTGTGCTAATCATCTTGGCTGGTAGGAATTCATGACGTGGAACCATCCATCTCATCCCGCACTTCCTTAGCTTGTATCTAATCAGAACTATCTAATGATGCATTGTCTGCTTTCCTCAGGAGCTTTTCTTCTGGGACGGTATTCAGCTCGATTAAGCTTTGCATCGCAGCATATCATCACGGCCGTCTGAAATTGAAAGCACAGCTCAAATTGTCGCTATGTACGACGGCATACAACTTATGATATTCTTGTTATTGCAACCTTCAAGACTGACCTGTGTATTGTGTCTGGGCTGGGGACAGCGGTAAAATTTCCCTCCTGCTTTCAGTATCACCTCGATGAAAATTCCGAGTTCCTTTACTAAAGAGCATACGGAGCGATCGAGCAAGGAATCTTTTTTGAAACGACCTACGACTTTGATAGAAACGACAAATATAAGAAGCGGAAAACCTAGCAAGAAAGTTAAATCTCCCCCTCTTCAGGCGTCTCCTCGCGAGCAGGAGGTGCTCCACGCGGTGGCTCCAGACTATCATACCGAGCGCGCTAGAATAAGCATTCCGGTTAGATAACGCGCATTCGGTCAAATGTGCCAGAAGGGACGCACTTTTTCCGACCTATCGGAATACACACTACGACCTCGGTCTCTCTTCTCACCAGCACCTTCATGCGTACTAGCGTATCTAGTATCTTCAGGCCCATCAACTGGCACCGAGCTCTTCCGACGTTCGCGATCGTCGCGGTCGTCACGGTCCCTGTCGCGTTCCGACCTGTCCTTTCCTCGATCATAGCGGGACCGATACCCGTCCCTGTCTTTATCGCGCTCACGATCTCTGTCTTTGTCTCGCTCACGATCTCTGTCTCTGTCGCGAACTCTTTCTCTGTCTCGGTACTCTCTGTCTCGTTCTCTCTCTTTCACTCTGTACTCACGATCTCGCTCGCGATCCCTGTCCCTGTCCCGGTCTCGATCACGATACTCTTTCCCGCGTCGTCCCTCGTCATCTGCATCATGTCCACGTCTGTGGTGCTTCGAGCTTTTACCATCTTCCCTTTCGGAGTCTCGATGTTCGCGGTCTCTGTCTTTTTCGCGTTCCTTATCTCGACCACCCGGTTCCTTTCGCCTGCGACTGGTCACTGATCCTCCGTCTTCCGACATTTCACGCTCCCGTTCACGCATGCGTTCCTATAAAACAAATAAGAACAGCTCAAATACCATTGTACGGCAGAAAACTTGCCTTCTGTCGTTTTATGAACTTGCTGAATGCGGTGCGACGACCGTCGTCCTCAAGTGCCTTGTATTCAGGCAGATCTTGCATGAAAGGAACGGCCTCTTCGTAACTGAGGTTTATATCAATAGGCTCTGGTAGCTTCTTCAAGGCATAGCGCAGATCATCCTGCATATGCCGCTGTTTGCGTTCTGCACGCCGACGTTCTGTTTCTTGGCGCTTGACGGCCTCGCCTCGAAGCTGTAAACAATACGTCACCAACTTTTGCAATCGGAAAGGAAACGAGAAACACTCACGAAGACGAAGATTTCCTTCAGCTCATCATCGTTGATATCTTGAAGCTTTTCGTGGAACTGACGAGCATTCAATACGACAGAGCGGAACTCATCCTCCGTCGTATCAGGCTTGACCTCAAAGGCTTCTTCACCTTCTTTCTTCCCTTTCCGTATAGCATCATCAATAAAGACAACTTTTAAATCGAGCTCCTGGTCCAGGCGATCAACGACGTCCCAGAAAAGCTCAAGGGGATTGGACCCCGGTTTTCCGAGTAAGTTCACGTAGCGTTCGTCATCCTGGAAGTTAGGGTAGACTTCCTTCCATTTGCTCCTCGCCTTGATACGTCCCGAATCAACGAGCTCGCGTAGTAGACTCTTGAACCCTTCGCGGGTCTTACGCTCACGCCGGGCTTTCTCGACCGTTTCGCGGCGCATGCGATCCTCGAATTCACGTTCCTGAACGCGCGCATAGTCTTCAAATGCTAAGAGTATATCCAGAGTCGGAAGACGTTGCAGCTCGATGTCGTCTTGCCAAGCTTCTGACTCGAGAAGTGCAACGTGTGCGGTTCGCCAACGCGTGAACACGTCGATGTGTAGTTCCTTGAACAAAGAAACGACCTTGGCAACACTGCGGACACGCACCGCACGCTGTTCCTGTACTTCACGCTCCTTAAGCTCGTTGACGTACTCTTCAAAAATCATTCTGCGCTCTGATTCGATTTTTGCCTGCTGCCATATCGGGTGCTGAGCAAACAGACGATCCGCGTTCTCAAAGGTCGAGTAATGGAAGACGTTCGGGTTCCCTTTTAGCATATTCCGAATGGCCGGTCTGAGCTTCGCAAGTCGGGCCTCCCGCTCTTCGCGTTCCTTCTCTTTCAAGCCGTCAACGTACTATTATCATGTTTCCTATCAGCTTACATCTCAGCTCGACCCCAATAAACACACCTTTTGCCAGCAAGCTTTCTTTTCCGCCAATGTGTTAAGGGCCTTGTACAATGGATCTGTAATGATCGCGCGCATAGTCTGGTCCCAAGTCCATTCGGCATTAACACCTGCCTTCTTCAGCAAATGTGTGAACGCCTTCTCTCCTTCTTCGAGCGTTGCAAAACCGTTGTGCGGAATGACTGGATCATCGGGAAGACTTGGGCGTACCGGCTGGACACCCGCAGCGGGTGAAAATGGAAGGACATTGTTGGCTGGGGCGCCAATCGTTAGTCCGTTAGGAGCACCACTGATAGGTTGCTGATTCTGAGGTAAGGAAGGGTCTGCACCACCCGAAGGGACTAAAGCACCTTGTGATCCTGGTGTAAAGCTAGGGGCCGTTAGATGAGGGTTAGCACTAAAGCAATTATCCACTTAGCCATCTCTCGTGACCATGCAGACGCAACACGACTTACGCTTGCTGTGCCGACTTGTTCTCTTTCTCAACTTTTTCAAGAACGAGAAGAAGCTCATCGGGCATATCCCATTTTGACTCTTTTGTATCAGTCTTTGTTGCATTCGTCAGCGGAGATTGTTATAACAATAGAAGGCACATACGTTGTAATAGTACTTGCGCCCTCCAGAAAAGTATTCTTTCCATTTCGTCTGAGCTAGCGCTCTCTGCCAAAGTTATTAGTGCAACCGCAATGTGCATGGAATAAAACACTACGCTACCTCAAAAGGCGTTTTCAACGCTGCCACGAGAGATATAGAGGTTCAACAAGGAAATTAGCAACAAGACAGGGAGACACACCTTCTGGCTTTTCCCAGACACTTTCTTTCGTGGCCGTATTGAACCAGTACGTATGTCCTTGTGCATTTTTATGTTCGGTCTGAAACACTTCAGCAACGAAACTGGTACGGAATACTATAGAACCTACCCAGATTCCAGACATGGCGGATGGAGAGCGAAGCGAATGGAACGTCCGTGACACCAGCGGCAGTGACAAGGATAGGTGACACCGCTACGCGTGACGTCTTGTAATGATCAAAAATAAATGTGCAAGCTGGAGTACTGATATAGAATATATACGCATCATAACAGCAGTACCAATTAATGGTGCGGTCGCCCTGCTTTTCGTTCTGACTAGTACTGTCAACCTTGAGCTACCTTTTTCGCTCTGCCTGTCCCAGATCGTCCTGTCGCGCGGGGCGGGAACTCTACTACTACTGGTCGTTGACGGAAATTATCTCTTCCCCCGCTCTTGATATCAGAATGCCACATGGTCTGATGCTATTACTCTCGTAGCAGGACACCATGGATCTAAATTTACTTCAATACTATGATCGACGTCTCGGCCACTGCGTGTAACTCATGCGTAATTAATGATTGACTTTGTTATACTGGGGCTGAGGAAAGACTCATGCATACGATAGGTCCGACGACCGCCTAACGTACAAGATATAGATCAATAATGTGATCATTTGTGCAGCATTATCCTGTCAAAATATGGGCGCACCGCTCGCGTAAATTCCGTGTATTTACTTTCCGTCGCGTTATTCACACAAGGAACAAATAGAATAACGTCTGCTCGAATAATTCAACGCTTCCGCTCCCATGTACTATTCCTTACATTGAACAACACGGACATCGATGGAGATGAACAGGGTTCAAGGGTATTGGGGAAGTCGTTAGTGTGAGATTAGTCCCACGGGATTTCGAAATCAACCTGCCTGAAGCGTTAGATGGCAGGCTATGCAATAAAGGGCGACTGACCTTAGATGCCTCTTCATCCATCGCGTCCTTGAGAGCCTTATACCTTACACGCTGCTTGCAGGCATCACAGCCAACCGAGATCCGATTTGAGAGCTCCTTCGAAAGGATACCATCTGTTGACAAGGGCCCACGAGACATTATTAATTATTGTGGCACTCGTCTATATTAGACCACCAAATTGGCAACCGAAACTCTCCGGACGATCTAACAATTTTTCCGCGCTTTTGGCTGGTGCATCTTGGGTTGTTGCATAGGAAGTTTCTTCGAGTTCTGAGGGCCATTCGAACGGTTCGGAGAACAAGCCGACAATGCGTTTTGCGACTTCACTATGGTAGCGCGTGAGGCCCAGCACGGCACGTGTAGATGCCGAGTCAAGTGAATGAAAGAAGAATGAGTCCGTGAGACAGAACTTTAGGCTCCCTCAAGCAGCACTGAGAATTTCATCCTCCAGATGACGATTGCTCGATAACGAATAGGCTCGAATAATGCTCTCATTCAGATTATCGCCGCATATCAAAGGCATCCTTGGCCTATTGTGATACGCGATGCATCTCATACTTCTCTGCCGCCAGGAGTGCATTTAAAGCGAGTTCCAAGGTTAATTCTGGATCGTCCACCGGGTAAATGTAGCGCAGAAGAACATCGATGACAATTGTAGATACCGAAATGTCGACGGTGAGCAGGTGCTGGGAATCGCTCTCTTCATCATGCGAAAGAGGTTTTGGCCCGGAATCGAGAACATGTCCTTGAAAATGGCAGAGGTCATCGATAGGAGGACCTTTATGACGTGGAAGTCATGACCGATCGAAGAATGAGGTCCGAGTATTCGTTAGCAACGAAGGGCTCTCTCTTGCACAGAAAAAGTAGATTCAACGTTCGCTTGAGGTTGCAAGAGTAAACGCAACCCAAAAATGTTATAGTCGAGTCACGTGTGCGGATAAACGTAAACGAGAGTACTGTATGTGGGGAGCGGCAACGCCCTATAACATCGCGTCCAGTTCCCACGGCCATGCCATGTCGTGCCGCGCCTCGCTTATGCATAAGCGATGACCGGATTTTGAGAGATACCTTCGACTTCATGTTCGCGCATCCAGAACACATATACCACTCAGAAAATTGTAGGAACTGTTTCTAAAATTCCAATAAATGCGTCTCTGGCGAAATATGGTAAATTAGTGAAAAATCCATTGAGATATGGTGCGTTTCTGGTGCATATCCGAGGAGCAAAGCAATTTCTTCAAAATTTTTTTGAAGAAATTGAAGGCAGCATGTAAAAATACTATTGGCGCCTTGAGTTCAGTGATTCGTTGAGTTGTTGTTGAGGAGTTATTGTTGCAAGTGGTGCAGGGTAAGCCGACACAAAGAGGAAAAAAGGATCACGTGACGCGGGAGAAGTTTGGTTGAACTTCTCAGCGGATCAGACGAACGGAGCAACAGAGAAGCCCATCACCACAAAAACGTAGGTACTTAACTTCTATTTGCTTCATCACATGCTAGATGTGAGTTTCTGAGTAGATGCCAAGCAATGGTCGGTCAGCAAAGCAAAAGAGAGCAGTAAACAAAACTCGAAGCGAACGACTTACCAATATTCACTCTACAAAAGCAGTGGACTTGCTTGGAAAGGGTGGCAGAGTGCCCAGAAGAGAAGTTATAAGAGTCAGCAACACTCTCAAGAGAAGTGAGGAACAACTTACGGAGGTACGAGACACGGTCCATGATCAAGAGGAAATAATCGAGACTCTGCAAAAAACGGTTGAATCTCTCGAGTCGACAAATGCTTCTTTATGCATGCACCTGGAAGAGGCACAACACTCTTTGTCTTCTACAAAGTGTGCTCTGCAAAAGGCCCGGCATCGTTTGTCAAGATCTGGCCAGGCTCTTCGAAACTCACGAAAACTGACGAGACACCTACGCCAGTCGAATCATCAAGTCCTCGCTCAGATGGAGAGAAAGGACGAGGAGCTTCTCAGCCTTGCATCGAAAGCTCAGCTGGCATCGCACCAGGTCTCTGGCTTCGTTCTCAGTGCAATGCACTCTGAGCACTCGATTGCCGAATTCCAGAGACAGCTGGCCGAAACGCAAGTGGGACCACTGAAAGAAGAACTTCAGCAAACCAGTAACAAGTACGAAGAGAAACTCACTCACCTGTCGACTAAGAACTCACAGGCACTCGATCGACTTCGTAAGAGGCTTGAACGAGCTGAGAAAGCAAGAAAGGAACTCGAGGCATTCAAAACCAAAGCTGTGAGCAGCGTTCGACTCACTCAGAGTGGTGTCTACACACCTCACATCCGTTCATTGGTCCGCCGTATTGCTGGGCATGGCTGCCCTGTGATTAAGTGCCAGGCCGTCTTTGGCGAATTCCTCAAGTATTTATTCAAATCCTTGGACATCGAGCCTCCTAACTCAAGAATATGCATACCAAGTACACGATCGGTTAGTAGAATAATAGGCGAGGGTAATGTTGCATCCAAACTGCAGCTCGCATATGAACTGGACCGAACGAAAGGTATATCAGATACAAAAAGTCTGTCGGAAAGATGGACTACTTACCTTTGATTCCAGGATTCACGACAGGAGGGGATGGCACTACCAACAGGAATCAAAACTTCGAATCGATGAGCTTCAATGTACAATTGTCTGGCGATCCCGATGAGAGCAATTTTCTCCCAGGTCTTTCCATCCCATCAGAGGCAACGGCCCGAGTTGTCCGCTTTGGTGAAGTCAGACTGTCAGCCAACCATCGTTCTGAAACGCAAGTAAATGGCGATACTCAGCTTATGCAGGAGGTGGTCGATATTTACAGTCAAAGTCCCCTAGCAGAGGCAACCGATCCATCAACTATCCCTTTCAGTATTAGTACACTTGCCATGAAGTACCACGGATCGCATGGAGACCATGCAGAGGACCAAAAATCGAAACATCGCCTGCTCGGCACTTGGAAGGCCGAGATGTCTTTGCGCGGCCTTGGGGCAGAGCAACTGCTCTCGACGTCAGACGAGGAGCGGAACAAACTGTTTTTTGAGGAACGAACGGAGTTGATCGTTGAAATGGGTGGAGAATCAGTTTGGAACTCACTGAACGACGAGGAGAAGAAAGTGAAGGACTTACATGTTATGAACCGGCTGACCAAGTCACTTGCCGAAGTCGCATTACTCAAGCTTCCGGACAGTGAGAGGCGACGGTTTTTGTTGTTCGTATGGAGCGGCTGCGGAATGCACAAAGAACTGAATGCTGTGAAAGGGGGCGATTCAGCGATGCGAAATGAATGGAAGAAGCACGGAATCTCACCTCGATTACTTGTGAATAAGGACAATGCGGCTGTCCTGCAGTTGCAGTTGGCAGAGATGGACGGGCCGGACGATGATGATGATGATGATGATGATGATGAACTCCCCCGGGCAGAGACCGCAGCTGAAAAACGCGCCCGTGATGTATCAAAGGCCGGGGCTGTAAAGCTCGCAAGCCTCATGGGGGCACTGTTGAACCACAAGGACGACAAGAAAGGTAAGCATATACTCAGCTAGGATCTATTCTATAGGTACTAACTTGAGTCTCGCATGTTTACACATGCAGGCCAGCACCACACCTTTCGAGATCATGCAGAACGAAAGCTTGGGGCCCCAGTCACATTTTCGGACACATCGAATACTCGATATTCGTCGTATCTTGACGCGGCAGCCGAAATCCTGGCTCGGTTGGACTTTTATGTTGACTATATGCAGCGCATCCGTTTTTCGAAGGAGAAACCAGGACTTAATCACCTTGAAAATAACATAAAGGAAGGATTGGAAGACTCACCGACACTTACAGAGCTTGCATGCCTAGCACTGTACCGGGAGGCAGTCACAATTCCCTTTATCTCTGCCATTCGAGGTTCTCGACTTGAGGACATCAATGCACTCGATCTCGGTCCCCTGCTGCAGAAAGTCCAGCTTCACATCAGAAAACTCATCGATTCACCTGATGTAATCCGCTCAGCCAATTCCGGTTCGCAAGAAGTGACCCTGGACAGAAATGAGTCCTGGAATCGCCCCGATACAATCAAAGCTATTCAAAAGCTCATTACCGAACAAAGGCTCCCACAGCTCAAGGAGCTTTGGGGAGCCTTTCTTAGAGGCGCATTGGAGACCTGGCGTCGATTCTCGTCAGAATTTAACGAAGACGGAGTAATTGCAGGACTTACTGAGGAGGAACGACGTCTGGCATGGATGCCAGCTACAAACGATGCAAACGAGGGTTCTCTGGGCGCATATAGGGTATTTGCCCGCAGGTGCCCAAACGGAACATTAAAGCTATTTAATTCTTTATTCAGATATAGAAGGAACGGGACAGAAAGTTTTATAGAGAAAGAACTCACCGCAGAAACACATCAGGCCTTCCTGCGAAAACGGGCACGAGAGGATGACGAAATGGGTATAGATAGGAAGCGGCGCCGCATGGTCAACGACGAGCGTGAGTCTGAGTCTGAAGCAAAGAAGGGGAAGTCTGAGAGAACAGCCAATCGCAAGGCTGCTCGAGAGAATTTCCTCCGTGATCTTGACATTAAAGTTGAGCTCACAGAGGTACAAGGAATGTCCTCGGACGGCTTGAAAAATCAGTTGGATAAGCTTCGGGGCCTGAAGAATAATGTTCTGAAAATACCCACAGTTGGAGAAGTCGGCAGAACGAGGAAGGACAGGTTAGCGGCTATGCTGAAGGTACTGCCGCAGTACATTTCTTATTGTTCAAGCACCGAAGGACATCAGTAAATAGCACAAAAACTATCATATCCATACGTATTTCTTTGATTTTCAGCGCATATATTCACCTGGGGGAGATTCGGAGACTTGATTTTGACAAAGCGGCAAGTTAAATTTTAGAGAAGCGAAGGTGAACAACGTGAAGGAGAAACCGGTAAATACAGATCGTCGATTCTGGCCATACATGGTAATTACTCGAACTCCGACCGAAAAAAATCTGGACGCGTCACAATAGGGGATTGCCACTCCCCACTGTATGTGGTGGGGACTGGCAATCCCCTATGAAAAAAGTGGTCAGTTTTTTTTCGGGCGGAGCTCAAATAAAATCCTAATTTAGCAAGTTCCGTCGATCTTTATGTCCCACTTCGCTTAGAAGGTCAAGGTGACTATATGCATCAAATCACTCCATTTTCTCGACACTGTTTGGACTATCCACACTCAACAGAATCTCTCAGCACTATGAAATTTTGCACAGAACCTTATTTCATAGGTAGGAACATCATATGAATTTTTCAGATTTTTCTGTTCAGCAGGAGAGCAGGTGTTGCATTAGGTGGAGGTGAAAAGTGCTACTTTCATCGATTCTCCCCTTTGTTTTGACCAATTTTACTCTTGGTCGGGATTCTTTGCCATCTAGCTCCTTCCACAGTGATTCAAAAAATCTGATAAATTCATATGATGTGCATATATATCATATTATCATGCATGCAAGCTCTTATCCCGACACTCTGATCTGTTGGATATATACGATGTAAAGAGTACCGGAGAGTCACTCATTTTCCCTATATACAGTAATTTGACACCCCCCAAAACTGCGTTTTGAGCACAGATCCTCACCGTTCCACACAAAATTTGGAAGGAACAATTCTTTCCATAGCCAAAGCATGCTGAATTTTTTTTCAAGCAAGAAGATAAAAATTGGAGGAGAAAATCACGAAAAACATGAAATTGAGGCAGCAACTAACAATATTTCATTTAAAGCTATAAGCCCGAAAGCCTACTGTACATGTCTATGTAGTGTAGGAGATAGAGTGATCTGGGTGAAGAAAACCGCCCCTTGGCGGGAAAAATTTCAGCCTGGTTCAAGTGCGTGAAGTATATATGGGCCGGCCGACTTGGCCGCCGCTGGATTGAGAAGATTCTGTAGGGTGAGCGGGAGTCTTAGGGGAAACAGGCGCTCTCGACGGGGTTTTGTTCTGTGGCACCGCAGAAGGCGATGATCGACAGTGTCCTCGACTCTGCATGTGGGGCAGAGGAGGGGTTGAGGGTTTGGTGCGATGTTGAGGAGGCGGGACAATGTCTTGCCCGTCTCTGCCACACCTGCCAAGCAGCGCAAGATGGCCGTTTCTTGCTCCCTAGGCTGGCGGATGAGGATGTGTGCCGAGGGGGCGACTTGGAGGTTGCGGAGAAGGGACTGCCTGTATCGAGAGGCGTTCAGGCTGTGGTGGGTCCAGGCGTTGTCCATGCCTGCGAGTTCCGCCCATTTGCTAATGAGCTGAGTCCTGTGGTGTGACTTTGCCCCGTCCAGGGATGTGGCATCGGTGTGGGTGACGTGTTCGTCGGTCTCTGGTAGCATACGAAACTCGCGAACCACTGACAAATGTAGAGAAAAAGAATGTGGTAGGTGCGATATCACGCTTAAGGCGTGATGTGCTAGGGGAGCGTGTATGGGGCCAGGGTGTAAAAAGGAAGCAGCCCCTCTGAAGAATTGAAATACTACTGGTATATTGTCCGGGTAGTCCTCCGGAATGGCGGCAGTGGCGCCGATGTGTGACAACGTCTGGGCAAGGCCCACGTACGCCGCACTGGCCTCGTCAATGAGGCCGGTAAAGTGAGTGGTTGTTAGGTACGTGTCGGGACCATCGCCCGCCAGTGTTGCTTGGACGCGGAAGGGGTCGTATCCCCAGGCTATTTGGATAATGCGCGCCCCGAGGATGGGTGCGTTTCGTCGCTCTTCCCTTCCGATGAGACGGTGCCACGGTAGGCAGGTGGAGAGGTGGAGGGTAAGGGATTTGGGGAGGATGTTCCAGCTACTGGGGTCCCCGAGGATGGGACCTTGGAGAGGGTTCTGGTGTATCCTGCACACAGCGAGGGACGCCCGTTCGTTGCGTGCTGTCTCTTCTATAGCGAGGGGCCAGGGCGGCATGCCGAGTAGTGACTGCATGCTATGGACGGGGGTGAGAGGGAGGAAGCCTCCGATTCGTCTGAGGGCTTTGCCGTATAGGCCTCGAACGAGGCGGATATGGCCTGGTTGGTATGCTGTCCAGATCGACGCGCCCCATGTGAGCACCGGGTGGACAATCTGCCTGAAGTACATGCATAGTGTGCGGGCGCTTGGTCCCAGCGAGCGGTGTGACATCCACGCCAGGCGGGCCCACGATGTTGAGGCAGCAGCGAGGCGGTTGGCGACGTGTGGCAAGAACAAGAGCTTCCTGGAAACTGTAATGCCTAGCCATCGGAACTGTTCCTTCCACGGCTGTATGCGCTGTCCGGCGTATGTCACTTCGAACGTGATTTGTCGTGCGCGGTTGCCTCCACTGAGGGGAACGTCCTTGAGGGGTGGCCCGTTGTAGGCAAAACCCTGTATGCTGTCCGGGTCGATTTGCATGCCCAGTACGCTGAATCCTGCATGGAGCATGTTGAGGGTAAGCTGGACTTCCCGCGCCAGGGTGGCCTGGCTTTCCGCGTGGACTAGAAAGGCCTCGTCGTCCATGTAGTACAGCAGGTTCCGGTCCTGTAGCTGCCGGCATACGATCATGGAAGCGATGTTGGAGAGGATGGGGGACACCGGTGACCCCTGAGGGACGCCCACGTTGGGTTTGGTCTGCCACGGGGTGCGCTGGCCGTTGAACACCAAAGCGATCTTGCGGTCGCGGGTAAAAGCCATCACCAAGCGGATCAGAGGAGGGGGAACCCCAATGTCCGCGAGGCCTTCCTGCAAAACGTGGGGCTGGACTACGTCGAAGTAGCCCTGGATGTCGAAGGATAGCAGGGAAAAGTACCCCGGCTGGTGGTAGTCCCATTGGTCCATCAGGTGAGCCCATGCGGTGATGCACGACGTATGACGGCGCCCTCCAAACTGTGTTTTCACGTATAGTGGGGACTTTTGGGCGTAATCCTGGAGCCTATTGGCCATGGCTCTTTCGAGGAGCTTAGCAAGTGTCTCCTCGACACAAATTGGTCGGTAGGCCCGTGCAATCGAAGGGTCGTATAGTTTGGGTTTGTGGACCATGGCGACGGTGGAGCGCTTGAGGTAGTCCGGGTAGTACGAGTGCGTGTACATGGCCCGGAAGAGGCGCACGAAGGTGCTCTTGCGTCTAGGCCATATCAGGGCCAGTAGTTCCGTTGTGAGCCCGGACGGGCCCGGCGAGACTTTCCGAGGCATGGTTTCCAGGGCGCTGCTGAGTTCCCGCTCTGTGAATGCTACATCCGGGGTCGCGGTGTCCCTGAGGGGGGGTGGTTCAGGAGTGTTGGCTGCCGGGAAATAATGGGAGGCCAGGGCCCGACCGATGGAGACGTTGGTTGGTCCTGATGCGAGAGCCGTGAGCTGGGGGATCCGTGTGGTCTTCCGTGGTCTGCCATTGTTGTGGTGCTTCCACAGCGCGCCGTATCCATCCTCCTCCTGAATGCGCCGGTACGCCTGTCGCTTATATCGTGCGAGCCGGTATAGGACGTCGTTAGCGCCTTCCAGCAGTATGCGATCAGCTTCGTCGTCCCACCAGACCATGTGTCGTTTGAGGGACTGTGGTTTAAGTAGGGCCCGGGCGACCGTTGCGAGGATGGTGTCCCACTGCATAAGCCATTGGTGTACGGCTTCAGGGCTGGGGAATGTTGCGTTCCACAGCTCCTGGCTGGCTAGGGCCTCGAGCTCTTCTACCCACTGTTCATTGAGGAAAGATGAGATGGCCAGGGTGAGAAGGTGTGGTGAGAGGGCCGCGTGGCCTATACAGACCGTACAGAGTTTGTGGCTTCCCGAGTAGCGTAGGATGGTGTGCGCTTGCCATGTTTGTGTCAGGTCGTCCAGATGGCCTGGTGTGTACAGGATACAGTCCGGGTGCGAACTGTCCTGGTGGTGTCTGTTGAACACCGTTCCCTCTGTGGGGTCGTCCGCAGGGCGGAGGTCAGTTGTGGGGGCGTCGAGCCAATCGGCGATGGCTACCGACCATGGACTGAGCCCTCGGACTTGGCCGCTGTGTATCGGCGGGTTCTCCTGCCAGTGAGGAGGGTGGGCGTTGAGGTCAGCGCATAAAACCGTGCGCAGAGGGAACGTCTGTCGCAGATGGCGCATCATGGCCTGCTGCTGAGACGCGGGGGCCATGGGCGGAAGGTATGCGCATGCGACGTGGATGGGTTGGTCCAGGTCAAGCCGGAGCAGGAGGAAGCTGTCGGTTGACCGGTCTATTACGGTGTGGGGCACTGTGTTTGGTACATATATCGCTACGTTGGGTGGGGCCGATGGGCAAAAAATTGCCTGATATCCTCTGAGCTCGGGGACGTCTGTCTCGACTGTTGGTTCGTTAGTGGTTCTCGGTCGTCGCAGTCCGACAACTGATTTTTTAATCTCCTGGATGCAGAAGATGGGGGTGTCCTGTGCGTTGATGACCTGCCGTGAAGCATAGTTAACCATGGTCTGGAAAGAGGTAGGGCTCTTTCCAGTGTTGTACGAGAGGATGCGAATGTTGTGACTCATATAGACCTCGGCCTCCCGCAGGGGCACTTAGGGTCATCGGCACGGTGCTTTCCTTGACAATTGGCGCACTTGAGGACGTGGGCGCAGTCCTCTGGGGTCATGCACGCATCACACTTAGCGCTGCAGGTGTGCGTAGCGTGTGGGCCGGCGCACCGGAGGCATCGTGCTGCACGGTAGCAGTCCACCTGGACATGCCCATGGACGCAGCACCTGGTGCATTGGCGTCTGGTAGGTCGAGCCTGCGGTTCCTCCGGGATCCGGTTCAGGCCGTAAAACCGTAACGGCTCGCGCGAACGAATAATGTCCATGAAGGCCGTGAGGGGGTCAGTGACGGTAACAATGATGGGGCAGAAACCCCTGGGATCCTCTGCCATGCGGGTCTCCAGCGCGCCCGGGCAGAGCAGGAAATGCGGAGGGGCGACTGGTACGTGCTTCTCCTTGAACACCTGATTGGACATGACGAGCTCCTCCAGGAGTTCCTCACCAGTGTGGGCCTTGCCCGTGATGGGGTTGCGCAGGGGAATCCCGGGGATGATGACCTCGAATCCTTCCTGGAACGGCTGATAGTCAACGGTGTAGTTGGGGCCCAGCTTGGCCTGGATGAGTGGCGCCCATTTGGTGCCGATGTCCGCCATGTCGTTGCACTTGTCGGTGACTACAATCAGGCGGTGGGTGGGGCTCATGGTGGCCCTGCGGACGACAATGGCCTCCGTGGCCGTGAGGAAGGTGACTGGCCGAGTAGTTTTGGCCAGTGCGAAGCACTCGATAGCGTCGAGTACTGGGGCCGGTTCGATTTTGAACCGGAAGGTGGTCGCTTTGGAGGCGTCCGCCCTTTCCGCTCTGGCGTTAGTAGAGCATTTGTGTTCCGCCACACGGTGGGGTACTCTGGGGCCTGTGCGGGCCGCCTGAGCATAGGTGTTTGTCCTCTGACCTGAGGCAGCACCCATGTCGCCGCCGGACAAGTTGGGCCGAGCCCCACCTTGACCTGCCCGGCGTTTCACTACCTGCCACTGTCCCCCCGCGGTGGGCGCCTTCCCTGGCACCTCCCCCGCAGCAGTGGGTGGTTTCTCAGGGACACGCGGGTGCACACCCTGTTGCACGGCGGCCCCTGGGGCAGTACGACGGTGACTCGGCAAGTCGCCCGCCCCTCCGGGGTCGGGCTTCGAGCCGGTCTCAGCAGCCAATACCCCGCTTGCGCGTGTCATGGTCTGCTCACTCACCTTAGGTGCTCCTCTGCGACTCTGACCCCCAGGTTCATTAATCCCCTGGCGGCGTCGCTCTGACTCTCTCTCCTGTTCGGCTGCCACTTCCGCTCCCTAGTCCACACGTTTACCTCCGCTCCCCCGTGTGTCTCTATCTCCTCCTCCCTCGCTATCGTGTACTGCCTTCTTCAAGGCGATCATTTCCTGGGCCATAAGGCCCACTGCGTCCTCGAGGGGTTGGACGACATCCAGCAGATGCTGTCGAGTAAGCGCGGAGTCGTCCTCCTCGAAATTGATGACTTTGACGCCCGTTTCGGCGCCCATTTCTGCGATAGCCCTCTCGTAGTAGGATGGACCAATCGTGTTGTATCCGGCATGGAAATAGTAGTCCATGACGTCGATGCCGGAGTCCGGGCGAGCCGGTAAATCGTCGTTGATCGCGCGTCGGGCTTGGAGGATCCAAGCCATGACGCGGCCCGTGGTGTACCCGATTTGTGCCATGCGGGCCATTTCCTTTGAGATGGCCGTGATGAGGCTCAGCATTTGGTTGGACAGGCGCTCGTTGTCCTCGGATTCGCGTTGGGTGCCGCCCGTATAGTCTTCCTCATTGGAGGGTGGGAACGGGATGATGCGAGCCGACCGGTCGGAAGAGTCCGACATGGTACGCTTACCCAATATCTGGGGCGTAGGGCTTGGGAGTTTGGGTGGCTGTGCCGGGGGCGGTTCTGGGCAAGGGGTCTCGTCGACGTACATGTCGTCCCCTTCGTTGTCGCTGCCGGCCTCTCCTCTGGCCGACACGCTGGACATACTGCGGATACTGGCTCCAGAAGGGGCGCGCGCTACAGGCTCGAGGCCTGAGGGTCCATCACCTTCCAGGAGAGTAGCCAAGATGGCTGTGTGGGGGCTGATGTGGTAGGCAGAGGGCACCGAGTACTGAGTGCTGTTCTCTGAGCTTGGCTGAGTGCTTTCCTGGCTGGGCAGGAGGGCCTTCTGGCGCAGAATCTCGTTGGTCTGTGACAGGGTACGCAGGGCCTGGGCGAGAGGAGCAGGGATGCTCGGGAACTCTCTTTCCAGGTCCTGTGACAGCTTGGAATGGGGTCTGACAGGGTTGAGGTCTTGGTCAACCGGTGCACGCTCTACCGCCTGCTCTGTAGCTACAAGCAGGGCTGAGTTCGTGTGGCGGAGGCTACGGCGGACGCCTTCGAGGGCGTTGAAACATTCTTTCCCACGGTTAGACATTGTGGTAGGAGAACAAGAGGGAGGCAGCAACAAAACTTTTGTCAGGTGACTGTACCTATCAGTCACATGCTAGGTAAATTTCTTTTTCTGGTAATAATGTATCGTGTCGCACTCCCAACCTATATCTCCTCCTCCACTTCAGTCATAAACTTCAAACTAATTGCATAAATACATTTTTCATGGGATTTAGAAACATTTGGCCGAAAAAAACTTCGGAGGAATTTCTTAGTTTCTGAGATATAGTATTAAATGTAATATATCTCTGTCATTTTTTGGCAAATTTTTTTCATTCTTGGTCAGGGTATTCTTCAGTATCAAATACATCCGATAAAAACACTTCCAGGCAGAAAGAATTGTTGTGTGAAGTTTCCCGACCATTCAGATGCTGGATGCACAGTGGGACAGGATCTGCACGCGCGTCGATCACCAGGAGAGCTAAGCGAGACCGTGGGAATGACCATTTTTTTAGTGGGGATTGCCAGTCCCCACATATGGTGAGTGGCAATCCCCTATAAGAAAGTGAGACTTCTCACGGTCCATGCCGCGTCATGCCGGGGCTCGCTTATACTTATGCGATGACTGGTTTTTGTGAGATGCGTTCGACCGCGTTCGACCTCATGTCCCCACGTCCACAATGTAGAAATGACATGAATAAAGTGTATATACAATGTTTTTAATGTCAAGGAATATGAATCTGCAAAAAAAGAAAAAGAAGGACAAAAGCTCACTGAGATAACAGTCATATCTCAGGAACTAAGCAAATCCTTGAGAATTTTTTCAGAACAAAATGAAGATATGCATGAAAAAATACGATTTGTGCATTTACACGAAAATCGTTGAGAAATCCATTGAGTTCTGGGACATTGTGTAGCGAGAGCAGTTCTCAACAAAATTACTTAATAAGGAATAAAATGATCACGTGATTGATAGAAACTCAGTGAGTTTTCTCTCGGAGGGTACCCTAGCTGAGCAATAACACAAGTGCAACATTGCCAAGAAAGCAAGGATGTATGTAATATATATAACCAATGCATTTATAAAATAAAATGTATGCTTTCATTCTAACAGTAGTTGACAACTGGTCGGTAAAGCACAGCACTTGAAACCTCAGAGACTGTAGAAATTGGTCAGTATATATGTATACAAAAGAGACAATATGATTGAACAATGGTGCATTTGAGCTAAGGAAGATGGTAGCATACCTAACACCAATGAGAATGGCATCTCAAAGTATTTATTGTAGTTATATAACCTTGATCGAGTCTGAGCAGCCTGTATTAGGCACATGTCAATATGTAGATGTCAGTATATGCACTTTTTTTCGTGAGATATACAGCAAACATATTAAAATATGCCAATTTATTAATGTTCTGGGTCTAAAATGCAAGAAAATCGCCATTAAATTTCTTTAAAGTGGTGTAGACGTGTTCAAACTGAGGCGGTAAGTACAGACTGTCTTGGTATACCAAACATAGTAATTATTCGAACTCCGCTCGAAAAAAGTCGTCTCACATGACACTTAGGGGATTGCCACTCCCCATGGAGATTGCCCATCACCAGTAGTAGACTGTAGGTAGGAAACAGTAACGCGTAACAGGGGGTCGGTTGCGTCGCATGTGTAACGCGTAACACAAGCCCGGTTGCATATATTTTCCTGTCGGGGAGTATTCAAAGATAGCACATGTGATAAAAGAGCACGTATAAATATGATGAGAGCAACTCGCTGTATGTACCACGGTTTAGTAAGATAATCGGCAGGAAGAACATAATATTGAAAGAGAAACAAAAAAAATTATGATGCTAAAATGAGGTGATCGTCTCCTGTAAGCAAAAATATTGAGTTCTTTGATGCGTGATGTGAAACCAGAGTCAGCAGTGAGCAGCAAAAGCAGTAGTAACGCTCACGTATACGAGCACAAACGATAATACCAGCCACTTGAAAAGTCACCAACGAGACCTCCAAGGTAGTTTGAGTCGAGAAAGCGAAAGGGAAAGTGAAAATAAATAGCTCAAACAAAAGAAGAGCAGTCGGAAATAGCCGGAGAAATCCTCGATGACATAATATCACTCATTTGCGGTTCCTGTCAAACCCTGTGTGTGTATCGTTTCTTCCTCCCTACCCTTTCTTTCTCTTCCACCCACAGCGCTCGACGTAGGTGATACCGTCGTCGTCGCTCGGCGCAGCTATCTTTCTCGATCCTCACGATCACCACGATCTTTACTTCTGTCATTCTTTCACCAATTCGCTCGCTATAACTGCAAGACTCATAACACATCCTCGCTTTTAAAAGGAAACGGAACGAGGAAAAGATCTCTGAATATGTCGTCCCCAGGCAGTCTGCTCGTAAAGAGGGCGCGAGTGCTGCGGCACGCGCACCGTGGTTCTGGTCTGTCAAATATTCTTGAAGCGCGAGTTCCACAGCTTCTTCCTTTACCCGATGACGATCCGGAACCTTCTACTACGCGCACCGCGAGGCCTACTCCTACTGACGACGACGACGACGACGACGACGACGACGACAGCACTCTTACGCCCACTGTTACTCGTTCGTCTTGTAAGTATGACTCCGTTCTTAGATTGGTTCTGAGTTCTTACGATACCAGCGAGTATTCCCCTCCCACCTTCCTTCACGCGTGGACCGCCGGCATCTCCGACATCGACGCCAACCCCGACATTGACGCGTACGTTAACGGAGACCCCTGACTCATCGACTTCGTCCTCGGTAATAAGAACTTCTGAGTCCAGTCCCAGCACCTCTTCCGTTGCACCCACAACTTCCAGCGGCGATAGTCTAAGCACCAGCTCTTCGGTGTCCGTGACTCGTACAGTATGTTTGTTTCGATCAAGTTCAGTCCGCGTCGCACTTCTGATTTCATCTTTTTCTGTGTGCATGACAGGTGACAACACCGACATCTCAATTGACCAGCTCACAGACGACAGAGAGAGTCACGAGAACTGTCAGTTCTCCTTCAGCTACTTCAGGAAGTGCTCTCGACTCGACTTCATCCGCGACGTCGACTGCAGAGCCATCATCTGGAACGAGCACCGCTAGCATATTCGGCATAGTCGCCGCCTCGGTTGTTGGGGCTATCGTTGTGGTCAGCCTCGTCATGTTCTTCGTGGTAAGCTCACATCATAAATGGCCAGAGACCTGGCTGACTTGAACAATCTCAAAGCGTCGATGGAGGCGCAAACAGGATGAATACGACTCTGATGCGTTCCGACGTCAATCAGTCATTCTGAGAGATGAGGAGACGACGTTGCAACGAGGTAATAGTACCGGACGTGGTGGTCCGCGTCCTCCGACAATGATCGAACGTCACAACCAGAATGTGGCTGCGTTTGCTGCACCAAATACGTATCAGCCCATGGGCAATCCCTATGGCTATACCAATCAGTACAACGATGTTTCATCGCAGTCCTATGGTTCGTTCTCGCCCGGCATGCATGTTCCCAATCCGGCTGTGTCACCACCCCCGGCAGCACAGTACGCTTATACCTCGCCGTATTACAATCCGATGACGCAGTCTCCAGTGGGCTCACCAACTACCGTCGGCTCCTACGGAGGAGGAGCCTATGATGCGCAAGGTAATATTGTACGTGTTCCGTCTAATGCTGCGGCTTCTACGCTCTCTCGGCACAATTCGGTCCCAACCCCGCAGCAAACGGAAGACTATGACTACCTTACTCGTGCCAGCGTGACGCCCTTCCAGGCCGCTCAATACGAAGCAATATCTAAACAGTTGAATATCCCACCTCCCCAGCCACTCCAACAAGTGTCTGAGGTTGATGAGGCGGTTGAACCAAGATATGCATCTGGACCGAAGGTTGTCAACTCGACCGATATCGATTCGGGACCGCTGGTCTCGCCCTTCGAGGACGTTCAGCCGAATACTGCACATAACTCTATTGCTGCCATTGCCGCTGTTGGTGCTGTCGGTGCTGTCACAGCCGTTTCTGATGGCAAAGATACGACGTTGGAGCCGTCCCGTCCTTCCTCGGAATTCCACTCGATGGAATCGGCATCCCGTGTGACGTCCTTGCCTCCGTCGCTTCCTGAGATTTCGATGTCGAATAGCTCGTTCTCGCCTGTGGTTTCTACCTTCCCGGTTTCACCATCGCCACGCAAGGGATCGTTTGATGTACATGGTGGCCGGGCCTCGCCCAAAGTCGATTTGCCTCCATTGAGCCCCGTTTCCAGCTCGCCTCAGCGTGCCCAGTTTGTTGATGGATTGGAAGCGCGTGCGCATGATGGACACGAGACTCCAGTCGAAATTGGCTTTATCGGAAAGGATCAAACTGTCACGAAGGATATTCAGCCAGCTGTGCAGGCTAAGCCCGAAGTTGTCTCGAAGCCTGAACCCGCCAGAGGCGAAGCTTCTAAGCGTCCTGAAACCGTCTACTCCGATGAAGACGCATACGGTGGTTTTTAATGGGACGAAATGTGACAACACCCTAAGCGCTCTTTTGCGCAACTTGACACCGCATCGAATGCGTAATGGTTCAAATTCTCGTGTACAAGCAAAATTTGCTCTTCGTGTGCTATCGACCATTGAGTGGGCCGCTGTTACAAAGTACTTGTTCTGATATCAAGTCGACTCTTGTGTTCTGTCAAGGCGTTGACCGCTTCGTTGCCAGCTACGGTTACGTTTCTCGTTTTTTTTCGCGTTTTTCGTATTGTCTGTCTATCGTACATTGCTGTGCGATCGGCTAGCACACCTACCTTGCTTCCCGTTCCCGACCATAGTTCTTGTCCTTCGTTTCGCCCAGACTGGCTGCGGGCCACCTCCCGTCTATACCCTTTATGTGCATTATGTGGGTTCAAGTGCGCGTGTGGTAGATTACTGTTCTGTTATCTTCTACATGCTATAGGCCTATCCTTGCGCATCATCATTGCTGTTACATTGTATAAATTGGGGCGCCATTATTGGAATTTTATAGCTTTGGGTTTATCGGTTTTACTTTACGTGTTGTCGTTACCAAGGGGACCGTACCAAGTGAATTTGATTTCGTGTATTTTCGTGCTGTATTCAGTCATGCGTGATTGGTCTGGTATACAGAAACGTAAACGGGTAATAGTTTGCTATGATGATGGTGGTAATGGAATTATGGATCATATACTCGGTGATTGATAGGAGGTCGGCAACGACTCCTCTCGTCCCTCGAAGGTTCAATGATCCTCCCACACATCATTGACGGAAATGAATAGAACTGTGTATAGGAGGTATGGGCAATTGATGTCTTGTGCCCCTCGTGCACGGCTAAGAGATCCGAACGAACGAATAGGATATGGTCTGGGTAGATGGACGGGGTGCCGCATGAAATGGTCCTTCGACGTTTCAGCAATCTATCCTCATGACTACCGACCTTTTTTCGCGTCGTCAGACCCGTTTATTTAGATGCTGGGGTGCCCGTCCGTCCATCCGTACGCCCGTCCCTCGTCCCCTTCCCCCTGACGGTCGACGGTGTGCCTTACTTACGTCTCCCACCGCCCGTCTCTCTGTCGCATGAACGTCTTACGGCAGGGAGTACTACCAGTGGGAGATGAGCGGACCCTCCTTGCACTTCAAGTTCTCGCACCCCTCGTTGCCATTCGAGCTTAAACTTCTTATTGGTATTATCACTGTTTTGATCATTACGACGGATACAATATCTGCACAGCAGAATGTTACGTTGCAGAATACGAATGACCAACTTGTTTATCTTCCGAGGCTTTGTTTAGATGGCGAGGAATGCGACGGTGGTTGGCGAGTACACATCATTTCTAGACGGATATCTTTGTGTTCTGATGCTGCAGTATTGTTTCGGTACAGGAGAGTTGTCGATCTTCCGGGATCCTCGAACGGTTCCGTCACTTCGACTACTGGACCTACAAGCCAAACAGGTGACATACTCCCCCAGGTGTTTCTGACTTTTCGAGGCAAGCCCAGCGCTATCAAATAATTAAACAAATATATGCTCAACTGAACTGCTCCGGCTCAGGGTCAGCCTTGTATGTCAAGACTTCCGCAATCTCGAACGCCACGGCCAATCTTACAGTTTCTCTGCTTCCCTCAGGGATACTCGACAGCAGAGTATTTTCCCCTTCGCGAAGTTTCTGGGCTTTTGAAGGGCTGGATGAGGCGCAGTTGACAACTGTTGCGGTGACTTTTCGTCCTGATTCCGACTCTGATACGTCGGAAAACCCTACGCGGCTTGACATCGACTTCTTCAAGATTTCTGTGTCGAATGCCAGGTGAGGTGTTCTGGTATAGGAACTATTGCATTTCTTACCTAACCTTATGTCATATTGCGTTGTAGTGCGACGACTTCTTTCCTTCCGTCCCAGACCATCCCTACCTCAGCGTTCACACCGAGCTTTGCGCCAGCAACAACTGTGTTCTCGCCCACAATCGCACCGTCGTCAAGTCCTCTGCCTGTTAGAGCTGTAGTTGGAGGGACAATCGGTGGATTCATAGGTGTACTATTGCTCGTCAGTCTCGTTGTATCCCTCCTTTGGCGTCGTCATCGCCGCAAACACGATGAACAACGACGAAAGGAGACAAACGCTTTGCAGGCTGCTCAACAAGTCTTGCCGGTGGCGTCCAGGAGGACGCAGTTGCCACCGTTACGAATATAACCAAACACTGACGGGAGCATCCTCCGCGTGCAGTATCCACCCGGCCAATACGCATAACTTGCAGCGCTCCGAGTTTAACTTTGAAGGCGGATAATGTGGCATGCATGAATAGCCGAGGGGCAAGACATACCCAATTGGTTCTCGCCGGGAAGACAGAATAACAAACCCTCCGCAGGATTTGCACTGTGGTCGGTGTGTTCTCCCGGGGATGTAGCGAAATATGAGTTTGTGGCGCATGGCGACCAAGACGCGGACGCAAGTGTAGCACCGAAAGATAGCGTCCTTCGAGGAATACCTGTCAGGACCGTTGGGGACGCAGCCCGCACCATAAGTTAATTTGGTCTATTAACCCAGTCCTCTTGGCTCTTGCTGTACTGCGTCGCTGTAACGCAAAGACAAAGTTTAGGTTGAGATAGTTGCAATTTCAGCATTTAGAAGCCATGTTATCTGAAATACTGATTTTTCTTGTACCAATATTCCTCAGCTAATGAGTGCCGATCTGCAAGTCTTTGTTAGTGACGCCTCCAAACTAATCGGAACCCCTCTTGGGGAAGCCAGGATTAATAACTTCAGGCGACCGGAGTACGTTGCTCTTATATCTCTCCGACGTCCATTTGAGGCGATTGTGAACCTGCGACCCTTGCTGGTGCTTGACGTGTTTGAAACTTTAGAACAGTCAACGGTCCGAGGCATTGCTGTGCACCCTATCCGTATAAGAAGCGCAGGGCTCGACGACTAAATGCATCAGGCCTCGGGGTCGTACAGTTCTTCGTCTTGACATTCCTTCATCCTCAGGATGTCGCAAGCGGCGCCTGCATCTTCTTCAGCTCGTTCTGCCATTTCCTCGACATTTACTTCTTCAACTCCTCCAGTCCAGCCATCTAGGACGGCGGACCGACCGACTTGGAGTCCTAGCCTCAGCCCCATGACGCCGTCGCACTCGGACAAAGGAGCGATCATAGGGGGCACTATTGGAGGTGTTGGCGGGCTCCTTCTCATTATTCTGTTTGCGCTGCTGTTCTGGACTAGATGGAAACGTCGCCTGTTCCGTGAACAGCAGATAGCAATCCGGAGAATGACAATCATCGGACCACCCGCCACCACCCCCCAACCGTCGCTTCCCTATCCGTTCCTAGGCCGAGGGAGTCGACTTGGCAACTTTGGTTACACTGGCGGCTCCGCGGTCGGCGACATCGAGACGTTGACGAGCTCCGCAGACTCCGGAAAACAGGAAGCGGGTCTTCCAAGAACGAACCCTCCCGCACCTGCGTACGAATACAAGAAAAACAGCACTGGCCGGGATAGCATAAAGACACTAGTCGCAGATTCCAGTACCCCAGACTCAGCAAGCGTCTTCAGCACCAAACAAAGTGACATTGGAGATGGCGACGGAATTGTCTTCATTGATGGCATATACGTGCTTGCCCTTGAAAATGAGAATGAGTGTCACGCCGGCAGAAAAGGTACAGTTACCACAGGTAAGCAACCGACCAATCCTGAAAAGCCTTGCCGATGCTAGCCGACCGCAAGTTTTCTAGACCGCCGGTAGGCATTTAGCGGGCACTGCTCCGGGACCAATGCACCCAAGCAGGCCCTAATCCAGTACGATCTCTACCCGAGCCTTGGCAATGAGACGACTACCTATAAATTCGCTCCATCCGCGACACCCTAATCATAATATAACGCAGGACGTATACCGCCGTGCGCAGGAAACTCGCACCTCATCATCCACATCGCATTCCCTCCTCAATCTACAGAGGACCCCATCTGCGTCATCTTTCAGTCAGTTTTGCATAACCCACATTCCCTTGCCGCAGTCCCCCTCCTTGCATATTCATTATTTTCTTTTTTTTTTTTTTGCAACATGTATCACTCTTGGTTTCCTTTCTTGAAGTTGTATCCGTGCTTTTCTTTTCCTTGTATACTGTAGTTGTGTTGAAGTCGCCGGCGCTGTTTCGCTGGCCTCCTTTAGTTCTGCAATAGCTTAGCAATAGTCAGTTTCATGAAGGGCTGGATAATATAATGACAAAATTAATCAGATTTTGGCTTGAAGCCGGCAACCCATTTCTCGTCAACACCCCGGCGCGCATGCCCACATGTGGGATGACCCGGTGCTCTTAGAACAAGGATGAACTCGTTGTTTCATCACAAGGGAAAATAGGTCTTCAAGAACAGTAACTCACCTGATCAGTGGGTCCAAAAGAACAGACGCAGTAAACAGATTCGACATCAAGCTATCACACAAGCTAATTAGGTTATGCATAATCACAGTCTACTATTGCAGTAAAGCATTTTAGACACAGGAGTCATTTAGATCGCCTTAGCCTTGACCAATTCTAGCCAAGGAAGATCAGTAGGTTACTTTGCTGAGTAAAGATAACTCAGCTTACGTTCCACCTCTGTCAGCGCGTTGGTAAGAATTTCACGCTGCGCCCTCTCGTCACCAAGCTTCTTGAGCACAGAATCCACAACAGTCTTCGTGAGCTGAGCTTGCTCGCTCTCCTTCTGTTGCTGCTCGTAACGGACCCAGCTGTCAAGAACGGCCTTGAGCTCAGACGAGAGGGCAACACGCTGGCGCTGGACGAAAATCTCCGATTCGAGCTGAGCAGTCTCCTTCGAGAGAGCGAAAAGGCCTTCGGTAATGGAAGCAACGTCCTTCATCTGCGCGACGGAGTTGATGCGCGTTTTGACGGCCTCAGTGTGCTCAGCACGTGCACCGTTGAGAATACCACTGATTCTGTTGATATGGCCTTCCGCCCAGTTCTTGTACGGCTCGCGCAGGAGCTGCGAAAAACACTCCGTCATCAATGCGGCACGTGGACCAGGAGACAGCACACACCTTGGCAATGTATGTGAAAAGAATGGCCGTTCCGATGAGAATGACAGTCTCCTCATTTACAACATACAACTCCTGCGAGATGGCCGCAGCGGTAAGCCCTGTTCCAAGAATAATGGTGCCAGTTTTCGTGACCAGGTTTGAAGAAGGAACAGAATTGATAATGGCCGACGCTCGCTCAGCGGGCGGCTGACGATCTGAGGACATGTTCCGCCTGTTTGTACATACGCGCATAAGAGTCTTTGCTCTTTGCTACACATATACTGCGAATGAACATACGATGCGATGAATTTGGAGAGGCTAGCTGCTGGGAGTGCAGGACGCACCCTCGTTGCTGTTACTGCGTGTCAGACCAGATCGACTCTTCTTCAACAAGCGAAGCAACATACCAACTGTGCGCAAGGACGAAACAGCCACCCTTGATGTCATGGCTATGGTGAGGTGAACGATGGGGAGTGTTGGTGCAAAAGGTCAAAGCAGAGCCCGCCGATCCATTCGTTGCTGGAGAAATGTCGGAATTAACGTTCCCACGATTATAAAAATCACGTAACAAACTATTATATTCGTGGGAATAATCAGATGTACCAAAAAAGTAATCGCTTGTGTATATACCACCTCCATCCACCTCATCTCGCAAAGCTTGCTCACATATGAGACCTGGTTATCTAGTCTACATTATTAGCGTTGTAATACAGGTAATACAGGAAGAGGTGTTCACAATAGCTGAGTACTCATGCAGTGGTCCGGCAAGCTCTGTGACCAGATTGATCGTGCGCGCTTTGTTCACATATTCTTGACAATATTAATCTTACGATATGTGAGCCAAACAGGTCCTGAAGTGTTTCTAGGCGAGAGATGTATTTGTTACATTTCCACTAACACGCCAAGTACTAGTACTTGTCAAAGGAGAGCGCATTTATACCAGAAATGGATTGATGTTTCTTTCATCACTGGTCACACCACGAGTTCCGCGCGTGGTTTGCACATACATACCATTCAAGTAACATATTGTCGATCAGACTCGCTTTACCTAGTACATAACCATGTCTACGCCAACCAAGGTCTCAGCGCCATTCCTGCCGCCAAGCGGGGACGTGATTCTGCGCTCGCATCTCCCTTCTTTCAATCACTATTCACTCTTCCACAGCCTGAAGCCGAGGTTCAAGGCGATCTCCTACTGTTGATGTCCCCGAGGATAGTAGAACGCTAGATACGCTATTGCGTTTCTGCTATCCTATCAGGAACCCCGTTGTGAATGATCTGGGACTTGCTGCAGCCGGATTGACAGCGGCGACGAAGTACGAGATGGAGTTCGCAGTGCAGGGTCTGTGCCGTGTTTTGGTATCGGAGAAGGCGCTAGAGGAACAAGCTGTGCGAGTATATGCGATTGCTTGTCGGTATAGGCTCGTCGAGGAAGCACATCTTGCTGCGATCGCGACGCTTCGTGCCCCTATCGAGGAGATCTACGTCAAAGAATTCGAGACGTTGCCGACGGTTTACTACTTCAATTTGCTGAAGTACCAACGAAAGGTGAAGACAGAGATCTGTGCGGTGCTTAATCAAGCCATAGGGAGGGGGAATAAGGAAGAGAAATGGAGACCGACGATCGATTCGATAGTCTGCAGATGCGAGTCTACGCCTGGAGCGTACTGGGTCGAAACCGAATATCCTGCCGAATGGTGGAAAGTCCTCATTTCAGAGCGGGTGATACCTCTTGTTCGACGCTCTCCTCTACACCCAAATCCATTCTCAGAGTCTGACTTTATGGTGACGAAAAGCACGATAGGATGCTCAACATGCAAGTCAAGCATGGGTGCGCAGTGGAACCTTGCTGTTGCATCCCTTCGCGAATTGTTTAATCGCATAGCAAATGATGTAAGTAACGAACTGCACCTCAATCTGCCATCGATTCTTACTTACATTGATTATTTAATTCAGATTGCTTTCCGAGAGATTCGCTTCTGATGCATATTCGAGAGACATACTGTAGGCGATTTTTTTGTCTACGCGGGGCCGATATTGTCAAGTGGTTATTGATTGTGATCCTACTACGAATCTTTGAATGTCAATAAACAAAACTTCTGGCCTTGAACCCATAGTAGAGCTTCATTCCATAAATGGAAGGGTGGTTTGCTCCTCGGGTAGCTTTTAGTTAGTTAGCCCTAGCCACCGCACACTTGTAAAAGGAATTACTGAAGGTGATAGACGCATTCTTTTGAAATTGTTAGAACAAGAAAGCAGTTTGGGCCGAGCCTATTGGCATTGAATAATCCCATTCATCTGTTTATCTGTGAGCACCATAAATAGTTACCGAGATGATCGGAACACAACGAGTGAGTAGGAGGAATAATAAAATGATGAGCCTTTGATGTGATTGCTCCACCCGCCCGTAGGCTCGCCGAACGAGGCGTCCATATGAATCAGCTGGGCCAGCACGTACAGAAATGAGAACTACAGTATTTGCGCGAGTTTTCCGTATGAAACATGTATCAAAAGCAGATACCTGAAAAAACGTCGTGGAGGTAAACCGTGGATTAACGCGGCTGAGAGGTCCGGGAGAGCACGAGAGGATCACCAAAGGCAAGCTCAATGAATGATCACCACCGCATTGGTACTCATCCTGATTGATGTAGAAGAGTGCGTTGAAAGTCCTCGGAGGAGAAGTCGCGAAGGCATGTCCTTTCTCCTGCCTTTTCGGAGGCGGATAAGACTGAGGTGAGGCTCCGCAGTGCTCGCAAGCAGAATCAAATGCAGGATTCCGCTTGATAAGGCGTGATGGTACTCCCGAAGAGAAGGCAGATTCTGTTTATTAGAGACGGAGGAAGAACGCACGGTTGTACAGCCTGTGAACGGAGAATGAACTACTTGGAATGCGTAGAATGAATGTGTCGGTGGTCCAGCAAGAAACAGGTGTATTCGTTTAGAGGAGCTTCTTGGGCGGCTTGGCGATCTCCTTAGAGGCGGAGATGAGGTGCGCTTCGAGCGGATACCAGGCACCGCTGAAGCACGAAGTGCACTACCGGACATGACGAAATAGTTATCCTTTCGCGCGAGAGTACGGAAACGGTTCAAGTATGCAGCAATCCGTTGAGCGAGTCTGGGCCAGAGAATGCGGCGATCAAAGTCGGAGACAGAGTTCCTTGTGCTGAGGGACACACCTGGAGTAGAAGGGACATGGTATACACGTGTACTTCGTAAACAGAAGACGAAGAGGCAACACATTTCCCCTGATCGTAGGTAGAACTCGTTTTCATGATTAAGCAGATGTTTCGCGGATGGTCGAGAGTGGGCAGAAGGAGATGTTCGCCATATCGAGCAGCATCAGGTTGTAACCAGAAATGACGGACTCGGGATCTGGGTGGGTAAAGAATTTTGAGTCGCATATACGACATCTCTCTTCTCGGCGAAAACGCGCCTGAAGATGGAGCTTCGGATAGTGATAAAGAAAAGCAAGGCTCAGGGACTCGACTCGAGATCTCTTGGAACCGGTTAGCAGCAGTATGCGATATGTCGGTCATATTTCCAGGAGTCAGTTAGAAGAAGAGACGGATGCCGGTTCTGTTGTTGCGAAAAAGCGGCGTCAGTGAGTTGAGTTGAGGTCACGGAATATTCCGTCCCTCTTTTTGTCTGACGTGGCTCAGTGCAAATATCGTTGTCACGCCGACACCCCAGCCCGCTCGTCTTCCTAATTGACATCGTCGTCGTCGCAGAGCAGAGGTGTCTATGCAACAACAGAATGGATGAAGCGTATCAATAAATGAAAAACTTAGGAGGCACCGTTTGTGTTACGATTTCGATAATCGCACGGCGTGACAACTTTGGTCACGGTCACGGTCACATCTCTCTCGTGGACTGACCAGTCGAGTCGTTGTGTGGTGGGTGTCTCCCGTCCCGCCCCCCCGCCGCCCCGACGTATCCTTCCCTTCTCCCTATCTCTTTCCCCATCAGCATCGGCATCATTCTCCTATCTTGTCGAGACTATTCCTCGCGGACGGGTGTTGCTGCTTGCTATTTGTTGTTTAGGCCACTCGCAAAGGGCCTTGTGACTTGGGACTGAGCTTCGATACTGCCTCAGCTCTTCCTTCCACTCCCATCACTGCTATTCCTACTCTTGCTCAACACATCTCCTTCTCCCTTCTACATACACATACTTTCTCCTTGATCGTATCGTCATCTTTCCTGGACTCAGCATCATATAGTCCTTCATCGCTCGTCTGCGCGGCATGACTCCCGCTTCTCAGCAGGTGCAGCCCCAGGCTCAGTCTGTCCACACCCCCTCGGCGTCTGCCCCTGCAGACTCTTCGTCAAGTCCAGACGAGCTCTCCTGGGAGGGTGACAAAATGTGCGTCTAAGTTCCGACTCTGTTGCAATTGATTGTTTCCACTCACTCTCAGTCATCCGATACTTATTTTCACGCATATCCTCCTTTCCAGGTTTAACATTTACATTTGGGATTATTGTGTAAAGCGAGGCTATAGCAACACTGCCCGTGAGCTCGCCGAAGAGGCAAAGCTTAATCCAAACCCTCGACCGCCTATAGACGCCAAACAGGGTCTCCTCTATGAGTCAGTATTTCCTCCTTTCAAATTTCTTCTGTAGCCCTGCACATTCGATGTGTGATGATTTATGCATTCACTCAGGTGGTGGTCTGTCTTCTGGTTGCTTTTCTCTGCAAAGAGTAATAATCAGGGGAACGACGATGCTTTGGTCTATATCCAGGTGCGCATCTCTACCCAGTTCCCTGTTGCCCCTGTTTTCGTCTCCCGTGCTCATTCCATTGTTTTCCTGGTCATGCAGCACCATCTGGCGCAGCAGTCTCGGATGCACCAAATACCGGGGATGCAACGCTATCCGAATGGCCTTCGCGCTCTACCTGGTGCTCACAGTACAATGGGTATCGTACCGAATTCACTCGGAGCAGGTGCTCCCCCGCACCCAGGACACTCCAACCAGCCCCCAAATGCACATTCTATGCCGAATGGAGTTGGCCCCGCTGGCCCTGGGCAGCAGCAAGCGGGACACCCTCAAGGACTCTCGCAACAACAGGCCCAAGGTCAGCATCCCCCACAAGCGCCTCCTCCCCTCGGCTTCCCGGCGCATGTTCAGCAACAGCAGCCGCAGCCAAACGGGGTGCCAGCACATGGTCGCCCACCTTTGCCAGGGCAACCTGGTCGTCCGTTCTATCAGAGTCCGACAATCCAGCACCAGCAACCTGGTGGAACATCAGGACCACCGCCTCCGTATCCTGGTCCCGGTCCCGTTAGCGGCGGTGTTCCACCAAGTATGTATCCGTCAAACATGCGACCTATGCTCCCACCTGGCGCACCAAATGGTATCGGCGGTGCCGTGGCAGGTTCCCCTGGATTCTCACATGGAAATGTCGGTACGGGTAGTCGCGCTCCAACTCCGGCCCAACCGACGAGTAGCATTACTCAACCGAGCCCAAGTATGTCACACCGCTCAGTTCCTGCGTCCACGCCACCAAATTTTGGCCCTTCCGGGATGAACCTACCCGGTGGTCGAGGACCACCCTTTGATCAGGTGAATGCGGAGATTCAGAAAATTGATTCAACATCAATGAACGAGCTAAGGCAAGAGCTCGGTCTTGGGAACAAGGATCTAGCAGCGATGTCGATCGATGAAAAGGTGCGGTTCTTTTCCGATGCATTTGCGTCCTGTTTGGATTGACGGCGATTTCTCCCAGAACCGATTAGCGAGCGCCTTCAGGCAACGAAATACTCCGGGTAAGCCTTCGAGATAAATCACAACGTACGTCCCACTTGTTCTGACACATCAATTTCATTCCCAGGCCCGAGTAACCCGGTACGACCCCCTCAAGGACGAGGCGCGAAACGCAACAGTGTATCACCTGGGGATGAGGTAATGACTCACTTCGCCTTACTCATCCGAACAAGCAACATAAAACTAAGGCTCGTTATGCAGCATGCCGAAATTTCGGCGAAGGATGAGGCATCACCACCTGCACAAAAACGGGTTCGGCGATCGCCTGAACAGGCCGCTCCACCTGCCCAGGGACCCACGGGACCTGTTCCTCCCAATGCTAACCCGAACCCTGCGGGGGGTATGTATCCGCCAAACATGGTACCTAACGGAATGCGCCCAGGAGCACCATTCCCGCCCCAGATGGTCGGAATGCCATCAACTCCAAATATGAATATGATGATGCCACCTGGATCACACCAAGGGCCGACCAATCAACAGTTATCGCAGGTACGTCGATGTTCTTTGCGACTTGTATCAGGCTCCTTTTCTCGCATTCGAACGTCCACTTGGTCTTCTTTTTGCACTCGGAAATGGCATAACATCTCACTTATCTTATTTCCCCTTTCAGTTCCAGAAGAGTCAGAGTCAGGCATACCATGCGAACCTGCAAGCAGCTACCAAGATGGGTCCAGCGGGTATGCCCACGTCACCTTCTGTTCCCGTGTCAAACACGGGGGGCACCGTTTCTGACACGTCTCCAGATCCGCAACAACAACAGCAGATGCAGCAGCCCCAATTTGGTGGTGACCCGAGCCAAGGAAGACCCTTTGGAGTCGGACAGAGGCCTGCGATGAACCAGAGTAAGATGCCTCCGCCCAGCTCTCCTGCGACAAATACAGGTCCAGGGAAGCCAGGGCAAAACGCACAGAGCAAGGTGGAAGGCGGGAAGATAGATAGCTCACCACGCAATGGTCCTCCGCCACCTCCGACAGGATCAACAGGCCGGTCTCCTCCAACGCCCGCCCCTGGTCCAGGATCCACGAGCGCTCCTTCGCCGTCACGACCTACGACCTCCACATCTAATCCACCAACCGGACCTACATCGTCACAGACACCTATTCAACAGCAAGTACCACCGCCTCCTGCATCTGCCCCACCGACGGCTCCTGCAGAAACAATGAGCTTTGACTTCATGACGACAGGGTTTGACGACTTCACTTCCATGTTTGGGAGGGACGAAGCCGGTTTTGATGACTTCGGGATTACAAGTTGGTTCAGTGGTGATATGACCATGCCGGATCTGAAGTGACTATTGGGCGACGACCTATGTGCGTATTTGCCTATGCGTCAGTTCCCTCGCTGGCCAGGAGGCGAGGTCAGCGATTCTATTTCATCTCTATCTGATACTACTACGCGCCGCATCCATTACCTCATTCCCATTTGCTTTTTGATGCTTGCAATACTCCTCCACTTTAGTCATGTATTCCTGCGCTCTCGATCGCTTTAGTTCCATCCGTCCCCGTATCACCCTCTCACTCTAGTCCCTGCTCTATCTACTCAGGCGCTTCGGATCTTTCTCGTATCTTTCACACGTGTGCCATCAGCTTTCCTATTTATTATATGCTTTCATCCCTGTTATTGATAGTCGCTCGTCTCTCAACCCGCACCTGCACTCTCTCTACCTTTGCATCCCACATCGTACTACACAAGTCACACCCACCTGGATCCAGATGCGCGCCAGAGTATCTTACCTCCGCTCATACGTTTTCTTGTTTTATTTGCACGCTCCGCATTTTGCTCCCCTCTCTCCTTAAGTGCGTCGTTTTCCGTATTCCTTAGTTGTGACCGTATCTTTCTCTGTCTTTCTCTATTCTGGTTTATTTACTTCAGGTGTGGATACTGTTATCATCGATTTCCTAGTTTTTCGATTGATTTTCCCCTTTCCTGTGTCTCTTTCTTGTTTCGATAGAGCGAATACGATGATTTTTGCGTTTTGACGGGTAGTATTATTTGGGTGGTCGACAACATATTCTCGTACGGGGATAAGGCGTGGGTGGTGGTAGGTCCCAAACGGGTACTAATTATAAATAGACTTTTTGATAATATATCCTTTGGCGGAATAGGGCATCACATGACGCCACATTTGCTTGCAGCAACTCAAACAAAAACGATATTTTGGCGGATTGATTGTTTGCCAAGATGGATGGGGTGACAGGTGTGTGAACTCTCGAAGAAATATTCCATAATTAACTGTCCAGACTTGTCTAGCCTGGTAAGATCTGGAGAGGAGTTGCGGTTATTATGCTTATTATTATACCCCAGGGACAACGTGAAATGCCTCCGTGTTCTTGTGTCAGGTCTAACGCTATTTCCCCTGACTAACGGTATTATTGTGAGTGAGATGGTAGCCAGGTGAATGGCGGTATGCTACGAAGATCTCCTTTTATTGTTTACACCCGACGCAAGAACATGATATACATAGAGAAGTAATATTCCAAGAGCCAAGAGATCTTATCAGAAAAATCAGACAGGATGATCTACATCCCCGACAAAGTTGATTCATCACGCCGTTAGAGGAAATTCCAACCCGATTAAGGTGTCTGTACTTCTTTAGTGCCCGTGCCCGTAACGAATGTAGAGTATAGAGCATATCAATAAACCTGTACAGGGCAGATAGGACGAAAAGAACTGGCGCGTACTCTTAGAGCCTTTCCTTTGATTTGCATGAATGGGACGATCAAGATGAATAGAACCATGACAATACTGTTCAACGGAAGATTAGGGTGACCGAGAATGTGGTGTAGAGTGCCATAATGACTCACGCTGCTTCGACGCCGAAAGTCTGAAGGGCGCCATTCTTCAATGCCCATGGAACTTGGAAATAGGCTACGCTGAATCCACCGAGCGTACGTGCCAAGTTAATCAGTCCCGATATTTCACCTTTGTGGCGTGGGAAGCAATCGTTACAATATGCGTCTAAGGTCGCATATGATTGAAAATTAGAACTTGGACACGGTGTTAGTAGAGAGATTGTGATCTTACAGACGGCAACTGTTGTGATCATGACGGCAACTTCGGTGATGCCCCAGCCCATGACGAGAGCTCCAACGGAGAGCTTCTCTTGGAAGGAACCCCCAAGGAGAAGGAATCCGCAAAGATACAGAGGCATGGCGATGTAACATGCCCTGAGACACAAGTCCATTAGGCCGGTGTGAATATGTAGCAGCAAGAGAACAGATGCTGACCAAAGACGGGTCTCAGCTTCGAAGACACCTTTGTTCCTTTTGATTCCCATATTCATGATCCATTCGTTCGCGTAACGACCGATGATTTCACCGAGGAATACCGCTACCTGTGTTCGAGTAGTAGAGCTGTTAGTCGTGTCGTTCGTGAAATAGAAATAGACATACAATTGGTGTCGCATACGCTGCTGAGATAGCATCCTCGCTAAACCCGTAGCAGGTTATTCCAATATTTGGCTTGGTAGAATTATTTCACACACACACGGAGGGGAGGTATTGCCGTAGCGACGTGTGGTTCTGAGATAGTCTTGAGTATCGATGCGCTCCATCGTATGGCCCCGCTTGCCGCCGTTCGTGAATGAGGACCAGATGCAACTGAAAGTAATTTTTCAGTATTATCGTGGTCGGTCCGGTATGCCCTGGTTAGCAGTGTCGGCGAGCAGAAAAGGATGTCAGTAAAGCAGAATAAAGTGGCGGTATGTGACGGCGCCCGACGGTGGAGGGAAATGTAGCTGAGTCCTTTACGAGAGAAGCAGGGTTATGGAGCAAGGAAGAACACGCGACCAGTCAAACTAGCCCCGTGCAAGAGTTTATATGTCGGATGATCCAATCAGCCTGAACACCGTTGGAACGAGACCTATCACTGAAAGCAGAACAATGCAAGTCATCCAATCCAAGCTAATCTCTGCGTAGGGGGTTTGAATGCTGCAGGGATTGCCATTGTCAGACCTGGTGGATGGTTATCTTGGGAGTATGGAGGAGATCCTAGTTCAAAGAGGATCGCGTTACACGCATTTGTTCACACAGCACTGCACGGCCCGGCGTTCTTCTGCGGCCTCGACTAAGAGTGGCCTGTACCTGAAGCTGCAGGTTTAAGTTCGCGTACGACTAGTGAGACGTGTCCCGGGAGAGCCCCAATTCGAGTTCACGTAAGGAACAATCTACGACGGATCAATTGCGCATCTGAGCCTGAATATCTGAACATCGGTCGAGCGAATCATTAGAATACAGAGTTCAAGGATAGGACGCATACTTTTTATCGGTATCGGATTAATTCTTTCAGGGTAGACAATGCCAAGCCCCATCACCTGCCAAAACTAGAAAGAAGCGTCCTTTGCTTCCGCTTTCACTTCTATGTCTCGTAATGGTTGTCCTATACCATTTTGTCTGGCACCAGTCTGTCTGGCAAGTCTCGCGCGCATAGATTCTTGTAGCTCAGATGCCCATCTCTTAGCACCGGCGCCCAAAGTTGGCTCTTCACGTACATCCTGAACAAGATGTATGATTTGGTATGCGCCAAGGGCAAGTGCGGTGGCAGCGACCGAGACAATGGAAATCCAGAATAGGACGATGATGAGCAGTAACCCTACGATAGGAAATAGTCAGTGGCATGGAATTGCAGGGAAGGCACCAAAACGACGCACCGGAGAAGCTTATAACAGAAGCGGCGAAGACAATAGCAAGAGTTAAAGCCACGGTCAATGACGTCGACAAGATGAACAGAGAGACAGATCTGGAGATATATGTGAGCGTCGTTTATGTATGAGGATGCAGAGAAGCCCACAGGAAGAGTAGAGCCGGAACGAAGCTTAAGGTTGAGAAGATTCCGATGAACAACTGTAATAAATACTTGCTGAGATTGGGAATTGATTGGGCCGCACAAGTGGGCTTACAGATAGTACAGGATAGACTTGGTTGAATGATCGTGCACGCTCATACGCCGGATTGACATAGTCGTGCTGAATCCTTCAGAGTTTGATATGGATGAAGAACGTAAACACGTATTAGAAGGAGGAGACGAGACTGACTGAGAAGAGTAGGTGTGTACACTGGATACACTTCTGTCGAAGAGGAGGCGTATCTTCTGGTCAAGTTCGGGCTCGGTACCTTGAACGTTGAGCAGCGATGAATTAGATGCATCCGCGCCAGCCGATTGGTCGCGTCCAGGCATATGCAATCAGTAGAAACCGCAATAATCGCGATTAAGTATGTCTAGACAGAGTCTGAGAGTGTCCAGTCGTCGACGTTGAGAGGTGATGGTCGAGATACTCAGATGACGCTGTGAGTGACGCCTGTACTCACGTGATCCGATGCGGTTATTCACGGCAACACTTCGCGTCCTTGCAGGCGTGCCTAAACCAGATATACCCTGCACTGCCTACCACGTCTCTACCCAGGGACTGTCCTACTTGCCATCTCCCTGACACGGCCGACCACCGATTACTGCGATGTGCTCGCTACTCAGAGATGCGACAGTGCCACTTCGGCACCACAGTAGCTACACCATGTAACCCCGCCAACATCAGGAGAATGGTGACTTACATACAGCACGTCTTCGAACCCGGATGGGTTTTTCCTGCCAAGGGGCAGTTTTCCTTGCATAGACTCTTTGCCTACAAACAATCGGTTGCGGTATGCAAAGTCAGAGGGCGTTGCTATTGAATGAATAACCCCGTATTACTACGCGTGCCTGCAGAACGTGGAAGCCACCTGGGAACATACATTTTAGGGACACCAGCCAGAGCTGGCGAAAGACCGAAGACGGAGGGATAAACGGTCTGGGCAGTGTTACCAAGAAAAGGAATTTTACATAAACGGGATTAGCGCTGCGGTGATGGATGACGTTGTTTACTTGTGTTTACTCTCCCTTCTCTAGCGTAGTAGGGTAGTCTTATATCTCATCTCGTACATCGTCTTCTGCCAATATTATCGCCTCCTCTCCAATTCAAGTCTTCTTCATCTGCCCAACACATAACCCCTACTCCCCACTCATTATTCCATTTCTGTCAAGCTTCACTTCCCATTCGACATGGCGAACTATCTTCCAAATCCTGTTGAATCCCATCGTATTCTTCAAAGAACGAATGGTCGTGAAACCTTCGAATTCTAGATCTTGTAATCCCGTGAAAATTGCATACAATATCAATCGATTCGAGGAATTCTACGATTTGGGTTTTCCTCACGTAGTTAGTAGTGTGTTTCTTCAAGCAAACACACATAATTGGGTCCCACCAAGCTCAAGCTCCGTTATGAATGAAGTTGACCCATCGCTCGAATTTATCTGAGAACATCTGAGCATGTAGATTTTCTCCGCGATAAGGCCGGGTACATGGCGGTCACAACGAAGATCTTCCTTGTTGTTAAAAAGTCGTTATACATACGATACATCCGACGAAAGAACGTGACATAGGTACCAAGGTCCAAGAAATCTTATCACAAAGCTCAGACAGGAGAATCTTCTACACCCCGACAAAATCGATGCGTTGTGCCCAAGGAGGAAAATTCAACGCGAAGCGGGTGTGACTTCTCCGGCTTCAGTGCCCGTAACGAATCTAGAGTATGGCTCGAGTCAATTTGACTGCTTTGAGTAGATAGGAGGAAAAAATTGGTACGTACTCTTAGACCCTTTCCTTTGATTTGCATGTATGGGACGATCAAGAGAAATAGGGCCATGACAATACTGTTCAACGGAAGGTTAGGGTGACCGGAAATATGGTGTGGAGTGCCGTGATGACTCACGCTGCTTCGACGCCGAAAGTCTGAAGGGCGCCATTCTTCAATGCCCATGGAACTTGGAAATAGGCTACGCTGAATCCACCGAGCGTACGTGCCAAGTTAATCAGTCCCGATATTTCACCTTTGTGGCGTGGGAAGCAATCGTTACAATATGCGTCTAAGTAACGTCGTGTACGATTGAAAATTTAGAACTTGAGGACGATTTTAGTAGAGAGATCGTGATCTTACAGACGGCAACTGTGTTGATCATGACGGCAACTTCGGCGATGCCCCAGCCCATGACGAGAGCTCCAACGGAGAGCTTCTCTTGGAAGGAACCCCCAAGGAGAAGGAATCCGCAGAGATACAGAGGCATGGCGATGTAACATGCCCTGAGACACAAGTCCATTAGGCCGGTGTGAATATGTAGCAGCAAGAGAACAGATGCTGACCAAAGACGGGTCTCAGCTTCGAAGACACCTTTGTTCCTTTTGATTCCCATATTCATGATCCATTCGTTCGCGTAACGACCGATGATTTCACCGAGGAATACCGCTACCTGCATTCGAGTAGTAGAGATGTTAGTCGTGTCGGTCGTGAAAATAGAAATAGAAATAGAAATAGACATACAATTGGAGTTGCGTACCCTCCTGAGATAGCATCCTCACTGAACCCGTAGCCCTCAGGGGCAGGCATGCCAAGGAATACAGCATTCGTAACCTTCATAAGTACGTATAAATATTATACTAGTTCTATCTGACAAGAAGAGGGTGGCGTACGTTAATACCGATACTGAAACCGAATACCATTGCCTCGAACAAAAGGACGAGGAATAAATGGGGACGCCAGATGATGTCGAGGGGCGCAACAACGGCACTAGTCCAGGTCTGTCGGTATTTGGCCATACGGGCTCCTGTTGTGCCGATTAGAGTTTCCAGACGGTAACGGAGTCCGGATGATCTGGGAGGCTGTTTCTTGAGGTGACGATCGTACAGTCTAGATCATTTGTCACGATAGAGCACGTTTGAGAAGATGAGAACGTACGTCTCTTCCATGAAGAGGGCAATTAGCACTACGACCACGGCACCGTATATGGTTCCTATGCCGTATGCCCATCGCCAACTGTGGATAGTCATCATGGTTCAGCAACACATAAACCTGACGCTTGAGAATCAGGACATACCTTTGCCGCGCGACAAGGAAGCCGAATGCAAAGGGCGACAAAAACGGCGATACGATGAAGCCCATAGTCCAAATGTTGAGCTACGGCGAATGGTAAACGTGTGGCTCATGAGATCGTGCACAGTACGCACCATCCGGGCTTGCAAGTGGAATGGATACATGTCTGCGACTACGAAGAGGCCCTTCGCGATAATGATCAGCTTAACCCTCGATTATTGGCACAACTACCAAATCGGCTCACTGTGACCTGCGGGCATGTTCTGAGACGAGATCAGTGTCCACTTAGCTGTGGTCTACTAATGGTAACTCACCCAAAGAACGCAGTCAGACACCGGAAGGCTACGACGAAAAATCAGGCAGTCAACTATGCCAATTCCAAAAATGCGGTTACCTGCGAAAGTCTTCAAGGAAGGAGCAAATGTGCAGCCAACCATAAATCCAAGAGCCAGGACTTGCGACCAGAAAAGCACTGGTAGTCGTCCGACCTTTCGCATAATCATAACAGCGAAGATCCCACCCCATCCTATCCAATACCAATACAATGAGTTCAAGAGCCGGTTACCATCTTAGTGCTCGTACCAAGCAAGAAAATACTCCAGCTACATTGAAGGAATACTTAAGTATTGGGTGTATATGGTGTGAGTGTATGCGCACTTTGATGTCAAGTTATTTATGACGCCCGTGGTAGTGTTGTATTGTTCCGCAAGAGCAAAAATAGCTGCAATACCTATTGGAAATGCGAACCATGGGCACACAATCAGTCCTTGTCCACATATTGCCTGAAATCCACGCACCTATGCCGGAATCAAAATCCGGAACAATGGCCGCCAGCGTGATAACGATAAGGTGAATCGTCTTTCGGCGATCCGACCACTACGTTAGGGATGAAAGTGAGGGCCAGGCTGTAATCATGGGGCGCGCAAACGCACATTCTGAGGATCATTTGGGTCATCAGACGGCTGAAGGCAAATACAGTCGTTTAGCGCCCGTAGTCGGCAAACATCACGCGACTTTCTAGTACCTGAGGCCATAGCACTTTCGTTCCGTCTCTCGAGAGCTTGAGACGTGTAGCCACTTTATCCCCGAATTCGACTCTTGCTTCCCTGCATGTAAGTGTTAGTTAACAAATCGGATAAGTCGGCCGCATGTTGATACGCACGCGGGGTCAACAACCAAACTACCTGCATTCTCTTCGTAGTAGTTGGCAAGGTCTACCTCAGAAAGCACTGGGCTGCTGTGGACAGATGACTGGTCCAGGTTCCCCTTCTCAGAGTCTGTTGAAGTTATCTTCTCAGATATCTCCTCATTGTGCGCCATAACTTTCGTAGGTCGGGTTGGGAGGCTGTAGAGGAGAAAGAGGCGAAGCAGAGAGTGAGAATGAAATGCTGAGGAGACGAGAAAGCACAAACCAACTTTGCCTGTGGAATCTTATATACTGAAGAACGGTTATTCCAGTAATTGGCTTGGTAGAGTTTTTCGAGAGTTTCCTTTTAGATTATTTCACACACACGCAACTGTATTGCCGTAGCGACGTGTGGATCTGAGATACTCTTGCCTTGTTGAGTATCGACGCGCTCTATTGGATGATGATGCGCTTGCGGCCGTTGATGAATGAGGACCAGATGTAGCTTGCAAGGAAATCTTCAGGATAATCATGGTAGCTCTGGTATGCCTTGATTATCGGCCTCGGCGAACAGCAAAAGATGTCAGTAAAGCAGAAGAAAGTAGCTGGATGCGACATCACACCACAGTGGAGGGAATATGCAATTGAGTCCGTGACAAGAGAAGCAGGATCATGGGAGCGGGGGAGAAGAACACGCGACCAGTCAAAAATAGCCGCGTGAATAAGAGTTCATATGTCGGATGATCCAATCAACCTGAACACCGTTGGAACAAGATCTATCACTGAAAGCAAAAGAATACAAGTCATCCAATCCAAGCTAGCCTCTGCGTAGAGGCTTGAATGCTGCAGACGTTACTAATGTCGGATTTTGCTGGATGGGTACTCCGGGAGTCTAGAGTCACTAGTTCAGAGCAGAGGATCTCGTTACACGCATTTGTTCACACAGCACTGCACGGCCCGGCGTTCTTCTGCGGCCTCGACTAAGAGTGGCCTGTACCTGAAGCTGCAGGTTTAAGTTCGCGTACGACTAGTGAGACGTGTCCCGGGAGAGCCCCAATTCGAGTTCACGTAAGGAACAATCTACGACGGATCAATTGGGCATCTGAGCCTGAATATCTGAACATCGGTCGAGCGAATCATTAGAATACAGAGTTCAAGGATAGGACGCATACTATTAATTCTTTCAGGGTAGACAATGCCAAGCCCCATCACCTGCCAAAACTAGAAAGAAGCGTCCTTTGCTGCTTCCACTTTCACTTCTACGTCTCGTAATGGTCGTCCTATACCATTTTGTCCAGTACCAGTCTGTCTGGCAAGTCTCGCGCGCATAGATTCTTGTAGCTCAGATGCCCATCTCTTAGCACCGGCGCCCAAGGTTGGCTCTTCACGTACATCCTGAACAAGATGTATGATTTGGTATGCGCCAAGGGCAAGTGCGGTGGCAGCGACCGAGACAATGGAAATCCAGAATAGGACGATGATGAGCAGTAACCCTACGATAGGAAATAGTCAGTGGCATGGAATTGCAGGGAAGGCACCAAAACGACGCACCGGAGAAGCTTATAACAGAAGCGGCGAAGACAATAGCAAGAGTTAAAGCCACGGTCAATGACGTCGACAAGATGAACAGAGAGGCAGATCTGGAGATATATGTGAGCGTCGTTTATGTATGAGGATGCAGAGAAGCCCACAGGAAGAGTAGAGCCGGAACGAAGCTTAAGGTTGAGAAGATTCCGATGAACAACTGTAATAAATACTTGCTGAGATTGGGAATTGATTGGGCCGCACAAGTGGGCTTACAGATAGTACAGGATAGACTTGGTTGAATGATCGTGCACGCTCATACGCCGGATTGACATAGTCGTGCTGAATCCTTCAGAGTTTGATATGGATGAAGAACGTAAACACGTATTAGAAGGAGGAGACGAGACTGACTGAGAAGAGCAGGTGTGTACACTTGATACACTTTTGTCGAAGAGGAGGCGTATCTTCTGGTCAAGTTCGGGCTCGGTACCTTGAACGTTGAGCAGCGATGAATTAGATGCATCCGCGCCAGCCGATTGGTCGCGTCCAGGCATATGCAATCAGTAGAAACCGCAATAACCGCGATTAAGTATGTCTAGACAGAGTCTGAGAATGCCCAGTCGTCGACGTTGAGATGAGAGGTGAGGTGATGGTTGCGCCGCGCCTGTCTCGCGTATCCACGTGATCTGGTGATCGGGGTATTGACCAATGAAGGACGTTACCGAGCGCTTCCGCATCATGACCTCAATGACTACGTGCGATATTTATTCCGTTTGCGGGGTGCCGTGTTTTACAATATCTATGGTGGACGAACGAATGGAATGGGAAGAAGAGAATCCAAAAAAATTGCTATTGAATTGAACAACTCCACATACGCGTGCCTGCGGAATACGGAATCCACCTGAGCCTGAGTGATTATTTTAGGGAAACCAGCCAGCTGGCGAAGACGGAGGGAACAACGGTCTATTTCTGGGCTGGGGATTAAGATCCATCCGAAGAGGAATTGCCTTTGTATAATTTGTGCAGATATTACCAAGAAAGGGAATTTTGAGATGGATTAGCGCAGTGTTTACTTCTGTGTTCTTCTTACTCGTACTACTACTACTCCTCCTCATCCTCCTCCTCGTCGACTCCTACGCACTCTCCACTCCGCAATGCCCCCCTCCAGCGTAGGATAGTCTTCATTCGAAACGTCGTACAACACATCATATCTCATCACAGCATCTCGCCCAGCGTACATCGCCTTCTGTCAATCGTCTCCCATCCATTTCAAGCCGTCTTTATCTTCTCACTCTCCTCAACACATAACCCCCACTCTCCACTCGTTATTTCATTTCTGCATCGCTTCACTTCCCGTTCGAAAATTCTCAGCGGTAGCCGTCGTTTCGACCTTGGGATTCTCCAGCAAGCCTCTTTGCGTTATTCCGACGCGTCTCTCTGCAGTACATGGCGAACTATCTTCCAGTACTCCTCGTCTCGGTCACCGCAGGTATGCCAGACGATGCCGCCTTACAACCACTACCTCGTGGTCAGGTCGACTATCTCTCTCATGACTGGCAAGAGGAAGATGTCTGGCGCTCTTGGAGGAGCATGACAAAACAGAAGCATGAAATTGCCAATGGTGTCCGTCTCGAAAACGCTTCCTGGCGAACGTGGATGAAACAGCGTAATAAACTCAAGACAGTCTCCCCCGAGACCCTCAATTGGTGTGTACTCCTATCTTATCTCCATCGCGTAGACAAGCATCAAACTAACTATGTCTTGTTTTTTAGGCTCAAGGATTCCGATGTGACATGGCTTTATGGACCTCTTCACACCGCAGTCGATTGGACACCTACTCCTAAACCAGCACTCTCGCCACCTACACAACAACATACAAAGGATGACACTTCGGCGCCATCTCCAAAGTCAGGTGCCACGAGCAGCCTTTCGTCACCTTCGAGTACTCTAAACATTGATCAGCTGAATCAATCGAGCAGTCGATACGATATACCGTCTCAACACGAGGCAGCTGCAAAGAAGCCTATTTTGAAGCACCGTAGTATTGCAGAAATGCTCACAAGTGCTCTTCCACCAGCACCTGCTTGGGCAGAAGAGAGCAGCGAATTTTCTGCGGATAGCAAAGTTAGATATCATGATGCCAACGATGGTTCCGATTTGCGCTCGCAGTTGGACGGTCGCGATTTCTCGTCAACTGGAAGGGTAGGACGCCCTCCCCTATTGCATACGAAGAGCGACACACAAGTTCTCCCACGCTTCGGACGTGGTGGCGCGCCAAACACGCGCGTTTCACCTCCACGTGGTATACCTCCAGCAGAAGACTATGACTCCGGCGCGAACAGTCAAGATTACTCTAATCCACTCTCCGCAGATCAGCGAACGGGTGCGTCAAACAACCTCGCCGAAATGATGTTCAACGCAAGGAATACGACGATGATCCCGCAAAGCCCGGTTTCTCCGCACACAAGCACTATCGCTCTAGATGGCACTGAGAGCAGCGGTACAAGCACCCATGAATTAGCCGGCGCCGGACGGGTAGACAATGAAGGTGGCACAGTTCTACACGCGCCGACATTGATCCCCCAGAAGAAGCACATCAGCTTCAATGCAATTGTCGAGCAATGTATAGCGATTGAAGGAGGCTCAGTACCCGTGACTCCTTCCACGCATGGGCAGTCTTGGTCTTCCTATGATGATGACGGGTGAGCGTCCAAGTTATTGAATGCTAGTGAGCTTTCACTGACCGTATTCCCTTGGTGACCTTCCGGGTCCAATCCAAATTGGACTCTAACAGTTATGCAGAAGATACCGAAGACGGACTGTACGAGGATGTTGGCCTAGACAACGATGGCAACTTCGATTCAGATGATTCGCAAGCCGAAGCCGAAGATGAAGTGATTGAGATCAAGCCTCCTTCAAGACGATTATCCCCGTCCAATCAGGAGGACTATCGAGCAGCTCTCGAAACACATCAAATGCATGTCTCGCATGCGCTTCCATACCCTCATCCAGAGCGTCCGCGTTTTCGGCGCTCATCGACTGGAAGTGGTAAATTGAGTCGATCGCACCATAGTACATCTGTGGGGTCTGGATCGGGGAGTAGTAGCGGGCGTACAAGCGATGCTGGCCGGAGTCGCTCAAGCGTAGCTCTGGATCGGGAGCACGTAACAATAGCACCCATTGCGCCGACTATTCTCAAGACCGAAGGAGTAGAAGATAACGATGAAGGCGTTCTATATATAGGCAGTTCGCCCTACTCAAGTTACGGCACATCTTCCGGCATAGTGTATGACAGCGGTCCTCATTACACCCATCGTGGTTCATCAGGTATGTATGATGGTCCATCCGGATATGGCTATGGATATGGGGGATACGGCTTCGGAGAAAGAGTCAGCGAAGGTCGGAATGACGTGTTCGAGCATTATGAGCGCGGAACAGGGGCAGGTGAACTAGTCTATCAAAGTCCGAATGGGAATGTCTATCCCTGGGGCGAGGGTGATGCTATTCGATTCCGCATGCAGTCGGAGAGTGGCGAACCAGGTTCCCCCCCTCGTTTCTACGGATATGGCTCCCGTCAAAGGTCGCCTTTGCGCCGAACAAACGCGATTCCATCAGCCAACGCGCATTTTGTTGCTGGTCCGCTCGTCGATGAACCGAGCTCCGATGGCCCTGCAAACGAGGCGGACTCTGCGGGTTCTGATGGTTTTCTGGGAAACAATCGTGAAGATAAGTCGGTCAGTAGGAGTAGGAATCGTGAGCGTGATAGCGAGGGACAGCCTGATTCGTTCCGAGCCGGGAATGCGGGTTCATTACGGCTTGAAGATCAAAGAGAGGAGGGAAGTGGCGTGCGGATTGCGTATTCGACGGCCGACGCGGACTCTGCTGATCAGAGGAGTACACAGTCTTCGGGGTTGAGCTTGTTGCGCGATCGCACTCCTTCCCCCGATGTTACGCCCAAGGTCAACCCGCGCATAGCCAGTCTGAAGCACGAAAGCGGTTGTCGATCGCCTTCTCTATCATCTGCATCGTCAGCGACCGACATCGCTTCAACGCTCGTTCCCTCTTCCCCTACCTTGGCAATACCGACTCCTGGAATCAGTCCTGCACACGAAGAAGAATATATACGTATGCGTTCCCCTCCGGACTCACCCATCTTGCATTCTGGTTTGCTGTCTCCCCCAGATATGTCGCCACGTGGTCGATCCGCCTGTACCTCTCCTATCTCTGGCTCTGCGACATCCTCTTCCATCGTACGGTCTGGTTCGCGATCGGGGTCGGAGAGCCGAAGCGACAGTCGTGGCCGGTCCCGTACACGCAATTCTTCTCTTGGTTCATCTCCAGACCAGGGAGAGCCTGAGCGAGGGAGATCACACTCGCGCTCTAGTGCCAGTGGTGCGAACTCCCCATTGGGAAGCAATTCACCGCAGGCCCGATATCCCCCCATCGCCATTGGTGGCATTGGTATCGGGCTAGGAATTGGTGGTGGTTTGGGTGCTCCACATAGCGGACGCGAGGTTCGCGATGGGCGTGGTGCGCGATTGTATCGCAAAACGAGCGAGGACTACATCGGTAGAGGTAGTTCGTCGGAGGGGCGTGGCAGCTATAGCTCCCGTGGTCGCACTCGAGAAGGGAAGCGCATTAGCGAATCTCTTTCTCCTCCTTTCGTAGGATCAGGGAATTCTGATGGGACCGTGGCCTCGCCACCGAGTTGTGTATATCGATCGATTCCGGCTTCGAGCCAAAGGCACCACTCTACGAGAACATCGGAACTCGAAAGTTTCACTGACTCGCATCATCAAAGCTCGGATAGGGATTCACTACCTACTGGGACGCCTAACGGTAAACAAGCTGAAGATTCACCGAGTCGTTCCCTGCCACCGAGCTCGAGAAAATCGTACCTTCAGCGAACAACACATCACTTCCAGGGTCTGCGTCAGTGACGACGACGAACGGTCGGACTCTACCACCGTGCATCCCTGAAGAGGACGAACAACATGCAAGATGGGATGCTGACGCCAATGACAGAACGAGTATAAGCAACTCAGTTATCAATCCTGTACCTTCACCTCCTCAACCAGTAGCTAGGATCATCGTGGGTGTTGACGAGTGGCCATCTGAGCAACATCTCGGATTAAAGCTCACCTTCGCAGGGGACTGGTGGACGAACACAAGGAAAGGGAACATCCGAGAACGCTGAAGATGTCTCGAGTAAGACTATTGCTGACCGTATCGCAGGATTCGTGTCTTCTGCTAGGACGCTTCTAGGCAATATCTGGAATGCTCCGTGATAGTGATGATGTTGTAGTATTTTTCCATTCCTCATATACGTTCTTTCAAAGTCCCTCTCTTCGTCTTCTTTTTCCTGCTTGTATTGTTGTGAGCTTATATTGTTTTTATCTGTACATTTTTTCTATTCTCCTTTCTTTTCTTGCCTACCACATACAGTGTAGCACAATGAAATGCATCCTTGTCTTTCGATCTTATTTCAACTGCACCGTTTACACACAGCTCCGTTTGTTTGCCCTCCTACACACGCAAGCGTAACTGCTTCGTCTAGTCACGATGCACTAACTACATGTCGATTTCGCCTGGACTCGAGATCCGTTTTATTTCTTTGGTATTTGGCGTATAGTGCTCCTATTAGTACATTCAATATATTGGTCCTTGTGGTACTCTCAATAAAGATCTGTGCTCTTGATCGCGGCATTGGTAAGATAAATTGTTCTTGCAATCATCATAAAGGACTTGGACCCCGTGACGTCTGGATGTATTTTGTGAGTATTGCTGGCAACGTGTGATCATACAAAAACAAAACATGGATGGTTAACCACCACCCCCGACTTCCAACAACTTCTCGATACTTCTTCCGTGGTCCCCATCCTCGGCTTCCAGCACCCATTCAACCACTTCACGTTCAACAGCAGGAAATATCTGCATCAGTGTACCTAAAGCTGCGTCGGCTGCACGTGCATGAGCCATATCGATTTCGGCTTGTATACCAGCGAGATCAAGTGCTGGAGTTGGTGTACGAGAAACACCTTCTGGTTCGGTGAGTTGCGCAGAAAGATGAGATGGGATGGATGAGCCGAAGCCGTATCCTAGTTCTCCACCTGGGCGAGTCGGATATGAACCGGGTGCGACGCGTGATGGTGTCCCATAACGTGAATCGGGACGTGCTCCTACCTGAAGTATTGGTGGTGCTTGCAGTTTGAACGATAGGCGTTCCAGATGAAGGAGTGGGAATGTTCCCACACGAGGTTTATAAGGTGTCTGGATTTGTGGTGCTGGAACACCTTCACCTGTAAGAGAGTTAATGGACGGGATGCTCTCCCTACGCGATCCCGATGCGCCCGCGCCTGGAGGGTTATCTAGTCCGTCAAGGGCTTCGCCGAGGAGTCGACCCAGGGCATTGAACGGTTTCCCAATCGCATCACCTGTCTTCTGGAGCAACGGACGTGTGTCGTCGGCCAAGTTACCTGATCCGAGACCTCCGAGAGAAAGTGCCAGAGGTTGCGCAGATTCTTCGCCGGCGTGCGGAGAACTGGAGATCGAGGAGTCAGGACGAGCTGGTCGTAACGGCGTCGAAGGGAAAGATGAGGTTGCTTCAAGTGAAGATGAGCGTGCCGGTGTACTTGGTCTTGAAGACGTCGGAGGAGTCGGTTTATCGAGCGGAAGCGGCGAGGCGGGAAGGTCATGGATGGCAAATTCAACGTGACGTTCGAACTCTTCAGCGGTAATGTTTGAGAGACTTGAATGATCCATCGTCTCGATGAAATGTACGGATCCCATCTGAACTGGATCACGAGCTGGCTCTCAAGGCAGATCAAGAAATGGAGAAGCGTACCAAACTAGATAAGTACTACCCGGCTTCGCTCTGCAGTTTCTGGGGATTTCGAAAGCGCTGAATCTACCTGTTTGCATGGTCGGACAATGTCAGAAAGAAACGATGGAGGTCATACTCAATATTTGAGATAAGGCTCGGTGGGTTGGCTTTGAGGACAACGAAGATGAGTATGGGGACGAACGAGTCGGCATTCTCCTCCTTGTGTAGATGTCTTATCAGACCTATGGAGAAACGGAATGTCAGGGTCAGAGAATCTGTGAAGAAAAGTAGAATAGCTAACCGAAGATGACCTTGCAACAGTTGAGCACACAGATAAGCTTATCTCGCGGTGCCTTGTAGTGATTGATCTTTAATATTCTGATTGGTTTAAGGCTCAGTGTAAACCAGACAATGACGCCAAAGTATTACCTTGTTGCGCGAACATGAGGAAACCGCCACTCTCCACTGGATCTGGTACGTCAAGATGTCGCTCTTCGATCCATCCGAAGAGTGCGATACGCTGTGCGAGTACGCGATCACGCTCCAGATCATCCGTAGTTATTGGTCGTGGTGGCTGAGCCTCTGCAAGCTGAGGTGTGAACGTGCTGCAAGAACGACCCATGTTAGTTATGGTCTCACGCATATACCCACTAATAGATGACCGTACAACTCGTATAACCGATTCATGACGAGTTTCTCCATTGCTTCTAGTGCGTTGTCAAATTCATCGTCCGTCGCATTCCGCCATATTTCTGCTTCACGCATACGCACAGCGATAAACTGCGCTTTGGATGCGTTAGCCAATACTTGGACGTCCGTTACCAAAGACATCCATTGAGAAACTCGTTGATGACCTTGATCTGCTCATTGACTGCAAGTGATTTCTTGGCAAAATTACTCAGGAACCTTGGACCAAGAAAGGCAAGTTTAAAACCAAATGGCAGCGACGAAGGTTGCAACATACGAGCGAAGATATTTTGCCACTGGTTCTGCACTCTTCGACTTCATTTGGTCCAAGAAGAGCTGGAAATCGAAGGGGGAGGTTCATCTTTCTGTCTAGCGCTCTCCTTCCCCCTTCCCTAAGTTGGACTCAGCAATTCATCCGCGGAAATCGAAGTGGGTGCCGAAGCTAGCTGCTCGGAGGCGGACTCGATCTGATGCGCTGGACCATTAGGGGTGCCAGGTCGTGATTGCTGTTGTGCGAATGAGGAGATCGTGTTGGGAGTGATGAGATTTGGCGGTACAATATCCACAGACCGAGTGCGGACTTTAGGGAGACTGAAGGAACGGGCAAGGTTGGCGAGGGAAGATAGACCAGAACCGATGCTTGGACTGGACGCATGTACAGGCGTCGTGGTGCTTGCATTACTGCTGCTCGCTGTTGGCGCTCCCACTGGCTCTAATCTCTGCGCTGGATCTACTTGCTCTGCTGCCCCCGGAGTTATTGAAGGTGATGATTGTGAAGTGACGGCTTGTGCTGGCGGATCAGAAGCTGCGTTCGGGACCATAGGATGGCCTTGGGAGGTACCCCAGGCTTTGTCTTGCCTCTTCCTCCGTGGAATCTGCAAGTGGATTGAATTGACTGAGTATCTTTATACTAAAATTTTCCTTTGGAGCATCAGCATGTTGGGAGTTGAAGAGTTAAGACTTTTTTGTGCTGGAGCAAGATTGTTCGGGATCGGGAGTGATTGAACTCTTTTTCTAGCCAAGGATTCGACTGCGAAGATCGGACATGGTCATATGAGATGAGTTTGTCGACATTAGAGGCAACGGATTCCACGTTTTGAGAATCCATTTTATCATTAATAGGAGAGGAAAGAGCGAGGAAGCCACAAAAAAGGCAAGGCAAGGCAAAAAAAAGAGATCGAGGAGGTATCACCATCAATTGTATTAGTCAGCAGCCAAGAGTTCCCTCGCATATATACTATAATATAGTTAATAGATACCCCCGCAGACTTCAATCCCGTCGTGGTGTCTTGTGGCTTCTCTTCCTATTTATCCGTACATTCTCAAACCTTGGTTGGAAAAACAATCACACTCCCAATGCATTGGAAGAATAGATTCCGGGACAGTCTTCTCTACTGGGCATGCAACTGGTCCCCGCGCTGAGCCGGCTGGCTATATTCCTTGGCACTCCAAACACCGTCATCCCTGCTAAAAATCGAGACCTATCCATTCACTTCTGATGTTTTCTATCTTTGTTTTGTTTTTAAATCCACTTATCTATCGGTCCGCCGCATTCGCCCCGTCAACTGAACAGCTGCCCTGCCCTGCCCAGGCCATCATCCTCATCCTTTCTTTATCCGCAAGAATGAAAGCCTCAATCATCAAACCGTATTTCATCTAAGAAACCGACTGCTCTACCTATCCTGGTTCCCCCCTCTTCTCCTTCACACCTCGGTTATTTCTTCCTCAAATCGACGTCTCACATGTCTTCCGCCGATATTGAGAAAGGCTCGTCCAAGCGCGACTCAGTCGACAACTCTCGCATAGTAGAAACGGTTAAGGCAGTAGAGAAGTCCGCCACTACTGTCTACCGCCCTGACGTCGACACCACGGGCATCGACGAGAAGAAGATCCTCCGCAAACTGGACTGGACCTTCCTTCCGTGGCTCTCTTTGCTATACCTCCTCAGCTTCCTTGACAGAGCCAGCATTGGCAATGCTACGGTACTTCAGTGCATCCTGCTCTCTGAACTCTGATAACTCACGAATGTCATCAACAGCTATACAATTTGGAGGAGGACCTCAATCTGAATGACCAGCAGTATTTGTTGTGTCTCACCATTTTCTTCATCCCATATGCTTTATTTGAGGTCAGCAGTGATCCTTGTCTCGGGGGCTGTATTTCCTATCTGACATGATTGCTCGGGTCTAAGGTCCCATCCAACGTCTTCCTCAAGCGCCTGCGCCCGTCCATATGGCTCTCATCCCTCATGCTCATTTGGGGCATCTTCATGGTTAGTAATGTTTGATATGCATTTGTATCGGAGCTTACCAATCTACCTAGACTGCTCAAGGCCTGATTAACAACTACGCTGGTCTTCTGGGTTAGGTCAAACTCCATTCATGATCATGTGGCTCGAGTATTTATTGATGAATTTGCAAAAGGTATGCGCTGGTTTCTCGGGGTGTTCGAAGCCGGTCTCTTTCCTGGAGTGAATTACTACCTATCATGGTATGCTCCATCTGATTTACCTTCAGGGACGGCTTGCTTACTTCTCCGTTCGCAGCTGGTACAAGCGTACCGAGTTTGGTATACGCGCTGCTCTGTTTTTCTCCGCCGCTACCGCTTCGGGTGCCTTTGGTGGCCTACTTGCCGTGCGTGCCTCCTTTCCCTATCACAAGCACCTGATGACCAACTTATACTATAGGCCGCCATAGCTAACATGGATGGAATTGGAGGCAGACCCGGGTGGTAAGTATTGAAGCAACGTTCATTCATGCAAAATGCTCAGTGAGTATGGCAAGGGCGTGGATTTTCATATTGGAAGGTCTCGTCACGGTAGTAGCCGGTGTCATTTCCTTCTTCGTCATACAAGATTTCCCGGACACTGCGCGTTTCCTTACGGAAAAGGAGCGTGTCTTTGTCATCCGCCGGCTGCAGGGCGACGACCAGTACTCGGCCGCAGGCGAAAAGCTACGTTGGCACTACATCTGGGAAAGCTTGACAGATTGGAAGACATGGGTTGGAAGTACGTCCACTTGTCAACGCAATTATCATAGAGTGTGATTAACGGCGGCGATACTACAGTGTTGATCTACGCGGGCATTGTTGGCCCGCTGTTCGGAGTGAGTGAAGACTCCGAGAAATGTTAACCAACTGATTAATTCTTTTTCAAGTTCTCTCTGTTCCTCCCTAGTATCATAAATCAACTGGGTACGTGAAACATGAATACTTGATCAAACTTACGGAGAATAATTGTCATTATTCGCAAGGCTTATACCGCTACACCGGCCAACTTGCTGACCGTTCCGGTTTACGTGGTCGCATGTATCATAACTTGTATTGTTGGCTTTACAGCTGATAGACTTGGTCGCCGTGGCTATTTCACAATGTGAGTCGTTCACTGTCCTTCTGTTTTTCAAGACTGATTGGACTATAATCCGGCAGGTTCTTCTTCTTAGTTGGTCTGTTCATCCCCTTGATGGCCATTTTAGACATCTCCGTAGTGACCTATGATATAACCAGCTGGCGCAGGGTATATCATCTTAATCTTTTCGAGATCCGGCGCATTATCGTACTTCGGTGTTTACCTTGCTGCATGGTTGGTCATCTCCTCCGGCCGCCTATGACTATCAACCACTGACTTGCTTGAAATTCAGCGGAATTTATCCTCTAATTCGTGAGTGAAGTTTCCCATTCGGACGGAAAGCGTGTTAATAACTCAATTGCGAACACAAGCAAATATAATGTAACTCTCTCTCCTTTAATACGAAGTCCATTTAACTCAGTAGTTTCTAGCGCCTGGGTGTCGAATAATGTCGAAGGCTCCTACAAACGTAGCGTCTCCTTGGGAATGGTCATCAGTTTGTGAGTAACCCCACAAGCACGTATCTTACAGCCTTCTGATGATCCACTTCATCAGTGGTAATCTAAATGGAGCTGTCACATCAAATGTGGTAAGTATACATGTCTCTTGCTCTCTTGAAGGAGTAGCATCCCGATTTTTGTCCGTAGTATCGAGCCCGCGACCGGCCTTGGTACACGCTCGGTCACGGCATTATTCTTGTTTACATTGGGATGGGCTTCTGCGCTTCTATCGTCATGTTCCTATCTCTTCGTAGGGAGAATGAGAAACGCAGGCGCGGGGACAGGGATGAGATCATAGCAGGAGTGAATGACTCGGAAGAAGGATTAAAGGAGAAAAACGGGCGGTATGAAAGCGTGGAGGATGCGAAGAAGGACAAGGGTGACAAATGGAGCGGCTATAGGTATACATTGTAGAACTACAAGTTTGGTTGATAAATCGTCGGATATCCGACAATAGTGGAATCAGAAAGGAACTGCGACATAAAAAAACAATCTACGTGCAACGTGCAACAATCTTGTCTATCCCTTCATCAACTTTTTTGCATGTATACTGCCCACGATTCGATGGCTCGCTCCATTCCTTAAGCTATGTCAAGTCGTAGTGGAAATGCTTGTGTGTGTGCTGCGCAGAGGTCTCTTGTTGGAGGATGAACCAGTTGGGCCACGACGCACCTGCGGAAGATATGAGGCTTTAGGCCGTGGTGCAGCACTTTGATCACGAGTTGGCACCGAAGAGATATACTGTTGTTCGCTCGGAATGTCGTTATCTCCGATTTTACGTGGTAAGGTTGAAAAAGAAAAAGTAGCTCTAGGCCGTGTTGGGGCAAGCGGAGTTCTTTGTGGTCGAGATTGCCCGGGATCCATTTGTGTTTTGGTGGCCGTGTTCGGTGTCGAAGTGACGGTTGAGTGGTTTTTCGCAGCCGGGGAGGAGCGGGATGAAAGTGATTCATACAAGCGACGCTTGGTCTGGACGGATGAAAGTGAAGTGTGTTCCGGTCCATGGTCTGCGTAGGTCATCGTTCTGGACTTGTTACAGCAAGTGTGCGCCTTTGGAATGGCTGTGGAAGTCTGTGGAAGTTTTCCACCTCCTGGTGTTGCGGGATACGAGAGAGTCTGCGTCTTCTTCAACGTAAGCGAAGGAATGAAGGACCTGGTACGTTTCGTCCTATTGTCTGCCATGGGATTGACAAGTGTCCGATCTAATTCATCTGCACCAGGGTCAACAGGCGAAGTTGAGAGCGTCGCAGTTGGTGGTTGCGAGGAACGAGATACATCAGGCATGCTCGTTCTGGTGCTTGGAGAGACTGATGAAGGAGTGTCGAAGTTTCTGGTAGTGACCCAGCCATGACCAACGAACAAGTCTGAGTGACCTGATGCAAAAATAGTGCGCTTTGCTATCAGTTCTTCCAGTCCGTTCTTGCGTGGGGTGGAAAGTGCTTCCGATAGTCCGGTATCGGTAATATTCGAGAGACTGGGAGTTAGAGGAATATCTTCTTCCGACGGGTGGGTCTGAAGAGCCAAGCGCTTCCAATACTTGGCTACCTTCTTCTTCTTCCTCGCTTCATCGCGAGCGTTTATCGCAATATCCAGAGCACATAAATACTGTTCGGGTGTGCGGGGGCCGACTACAGGAGGCGGTCTAGGCAAGACTTTGGACCAGGGACTGCAGGGATCATTCATGGCGTCACTGAGGACACAGACGAGCTCATCTTCCAGACGCTCTACATTTTCTGTATAAGGGTATTTCTTCGCTAGATTCACGATGGGTTCCATGAGCGGCAAAGAGAACAGCGGGCTGGAGAAATAGCCCCCAGGAAAGTTGTCCTTGGCGAAGCACGAAGGAGAGAGTATTTCCCCTGGCGTAGCGGATAAATTCGTTTCTGTATGCCCCATTTCTGGAGGGCGCGAGGGGTTGTATTCGTCACGGAGCGCCATTGCGCCTTGACTGAGACGTCTACCAGTTCCAGCTGCCAATAACGAAAGACAACTCTCTGATTTTGCACGTTCGTGAGAAACCATGATTGTAAAGACCAAGGCGAGTAAATCAAAAGATCGTGCTAGGTGGAAGCAACATCCCCCGGTATCAAACGTACTTACCTTCTTGTACTACCGGCAGGAGGCTGACAGACTCCCCAGCCACGGATTAACTTCAGCTGAACGGTGTATGGAGCATCTGGCGTGCATACAGTACAGAGAGCTTATTCTAGCCCATGAGGGACACTGGCCTTATTCCGCTTGCCTCCTACAATGTCCATGAAATGATGGCATGTGAAAGAGAATAATGAAATAACAATTCAGAGCAGGGAATCTGGTGGACGGTCATTACGTAATACGAGTGACCACATAATGCGACAACATGTACAAACACAACCTGGCCAAGTCATTACCACTGTCATGGTCCATACTGCTCTTCGTCTTTGGCGGCAGAGGAGTCCTCTCAGGCGACCTCATTATCGCTCTTACACGTCACTTGGTCCTTCGGTAAACCGTGCAGTCATATTCACATCTAACGGTGACCCTGCAAAGGTCATTCGAGTCATATCCATTCCTAAACTCCCACCACCTCAGCCCGGGTCAGTCAACGTTCGCTTTTTACTATCCCCAATAAATCCGTCGGACATCAACGTTATCGAGGGGGTTTATCCCGTGAAGCCCGAAGCGCGTTCTAACATCGCTCAGGATGGACCCGGAAGCGAGAAGGAGCCATGCTTTATCGTCGGTAATGAGGGATTGGCTGAGGTACAGGAGGTTGGGAATGGCGTCACTAGTCTAGTTCCAGGGGATAAGGTCGTGATGGTCAAGCCTCAGTCTGGTACTTGGTCAACAAGTGCAAACCTACAAGAGCAGGACGTGATTAGATTACCGACCATCGCAGGCTCCACCGTTAGCGACGTGCAAGGGGCAACTATGTCTGTACGCATCTGTGCTCTCTCGCTAGATAGATGCCATCTGAACGGAAAACTCATGCGTATTAGGTCAATCCTCCAACGGCTTACAATATGCTTCATGAGTTCGTACAGCTCGAAACCGGCGACTGGGTTGTCCAGAATGGAGCAAACAGTGCAGTTAGTGAACAAATCCTGCAAGAGTGCACCCGTCATTCCAATACTTCATGCAGGTTGGACAAGCAGTCATCCAAATTGCGGCTCATCGCGGATTAAAGACAATCAATTTTGTTAGGGACAGGTATTTTGTTATAATCATGAGCCATATTGTTTGTTGACTTGGCATTCAGACCCGAGTTTACCAACCTTGAAGAGGATTTAAAGGGTTTGGGAGCCACCCACGTCCTTCCGCTCGAGCTTTTATCAGATAGGGCATCTCGATCGAGAGTAAAGGAACTCGTTGGTGGAGCGAATATTCGACTTGCTTTGAACTGCGTGTCCGGGCCGACAACAGCTGCACTTGTTGGATTGCTCGGACATGATGCACACCTAGTATCTTACGGGGCGATGTCAAAGCAACCACTCTCGCTTCCGACAAGTGCGTTTATATTCAAGGGCTTGACTGCGCATGGATTCATGCAAAATCGTTGGTACCGGGAAAATGGACTCGATAGGAGAGAAAATTTGATGAAGGAACTATCGGGTCTTATGGTGACGGGAAAGGTAGGAGGTTACTTCAACGCAACACAAGTTTTGGTGCTCACCAAAGGGTTGTCCAGCTTAAGGAGCCGCGTTACACCATTCTTGACATTTTAAAGTCTTTGAGCGATGCCGATGCGACGGCAAAAATTCAAGGCATTGTAGAGAAAGTAACGAGTGAGAAGGGGATGTTTGGAAGAAAAGTGTTGTTGGGATTCGAGAAGTAGCCTTGATAAATATATTGCGGGGAGAATGCGAATGAATACGCATACACGTATCAGGTTGAGGGGGCCTATCTAGCCTATTGAACCATCTTGAACACCAATAACTTGCGACACGGATCAAAAGCAGAATAAAAGCGACCGTACATATACGGAGCTATCGGGCTTTCCTGTCGTCAAAGAAATTCTGCAGGAAATAATAAAGAATACTCAGCTTGCATCCAGAACTGATCATATTACATCGCACCTTTAAATGTCTCAGCTGCCAAGTACAGGTTGCAACCAGAACCCCGATCTGAAGAATGCTGTACCACACTGCTCGTTCGTTCGTAGACTCACTTAGATCGCGGTAACTCGCCTCTCGCTCACGCTGGTACTGCTGTTCTCGACGTATTTCATCAAGTTTTGCGTTCAAATCGCGGATCTTCTGGGCGAGATTGGAGACGTGGGATCTGTCATGTTCGACATTCGGACGGGAGGAGCCGACAACGACGTCGATATAGAGCTTTATGTGGGTGTTGGGAGAGGAAGGGGATGGTACCGAAAGACATATGGAGTGGTCGCCCGCTTCGTGCGCTGTAAAGGTGAATTTGCCATCGTGTGGTCCGCGTGTTCGTACGACAGAATGCCCTGATTCCATTTCCTACAGACTCGACTGGTCAGAAAGGGGAAGTATTGTGCAACGAGAAACTGGCGTACGTCGACCTCCACTAGAATACCGAGGTTTGGATTTTCTAAGTACGTCTGCTGTTGTTCACTCCATTCAAGAGCCCTGTAGTGCCCTATACCTCCCAGATTACTGAAATGTTTGGACGCTACATCGGGTGGGACGTACCCTCGACAATGGTATCCGTAGGAAGTTCCTCGATGAAGCACCTTTTCTCCGAAGCATCAAGATAGAAGTGGAGAGCATTCGAAAGGGTCGTTGCACAGAGAATGAGGAAGCAAATACTCAGAGCAAAGCCATTTCGACGAGCCATGTTGCACGGCGAGCGCGCGTAGTTGTGTTCACACACAGGGGATGATGACTGGCAACGCTCAGTTAAAAAGCGTGCGTTCCCACGGCCTCGCTTAGCGATGCCGCGTCGATGCCGAGCCATGCGGATTCCCCACTTCTTGAATTTGTGCTTTCCCTCCCGTACAACAAATAAACTGCGGTTTTTTTCTCACAAATGGGGGTTTTTTTATTGTTAGATTCATGATTTTTGAAGGGATTTTGGAAATTGCAAGTATTCCACCAGATATCGATTATTTACATGTGTTTTCTCAAGAATCAAGCCGGGTTCTTGAAAACTTTTTGAAGCTTTTGGTTTTACAGTAATAAAAAATCATTATGGTGTATTGATAATAGTTACTCGATGAGGGAGTGAATTAATATCGACGACGAGTCAGTGGTAGCTCACCTCAGGAAGCAATTACAGAAAAAGGAAGAAAATGTTTATGTGACTGATAGAAGACCATGTTGACTTTTCAAATCCAAGCTTCAAAGAAACAAAACAACGCAAAATTATAATTTCTGCGTGATTGTTTGACTTGTTAGTGTGTATTTCTGGTAAAATATAGTGTTTGAAACACTTACATGTTTTTTTCATGTTGCAGATGGCGAAGACAGCTCGGACAGATGCACAACAGGCTGCACTGGCCAGTATACGAAGTAATCGACTGACTGCGATTCATTCGAGGAGGGAGAGGCTCAGCAAGTGGTTAGAATGTTCTTTTTTATGTGCAATAGGCTATCAGAGCAGTCAACAGGCTCTTAATGAGAGTCTGTTGAACAGAAATGAGACACTTCAACAGGAACTTAGCAAGACAAGAAACTCACTTCTTTCTACCATAAAACGCCTCCTCAAAGTCCAGAGTCGAAAGTCCAGTTCTCTTCGAAATCTCAGGGAGGCAAGGTAGAAAATATGATATCTGGAAGAGAAGGTCATAGGCATCCAAGAGGTGCATTAGAGTCATTAGGATGTTGTAGAAGAAAAAAACGAAAGACTTACTGAACTCGAAAGGCAGGCCGATATGTTGCGAGCACAGGTCTCCTGGTATGAATAACGTCTTGCACTAGTCAAGAGCTGGCTATCTCCACTTGCAGATCACCAGCTGTACGCCCTGACAGATCGGATACAGACATTAGAAGCCGAAAATCAGCAAATAGTAGAGGAGCAGTACAAGAAACTTACCGAGTTACAGGATGAAGTAAAGAACCTGAGATCGAAGTGCCATGTACTTCGAACTCAAGTTCTTCATTCTAAGGAGCAGATAAGCCAGCTCAGGGAGTTCAAGGTTAGGGCATGCAAGGTGATACGACTTACCTAGAATAGTATATACAGAGACGAAACCCGATCTATCATTCAAAAACTTGCGAGCCTTGGAGTTGCAATATCAAAATGTGGAACTGTACTTGGTATTTTCATTGAGGCCTTCTGCAATACCTTGAGGATCGACTTTGCCAGTTGTGGTTGGGAGACAAAGATTTGCATACTGAGTGTTCGAACTGTTGGCTGGATCATCGGAGAAGCATAAGTTGCATCTAATCTGCAGAACGCAGCAGAATTGATGAAATGCGAAGGTAAGACATTACCTGTTATATATAAGAGAAAGTACTCACTTGAGATACGTTCGAACTTAGGATTCACAACAGGAGAAGACAGAACAACGAACAAAGGACAGAATTTTGATGCATTCCACTACAACGTAGTTCTCCCTGCTGGGAGCAATTCTTCGACAGCGATTCGACACGTCCGTTACGTGAACCTGCAGCTGGCTCTGAACCATTGGTCAGAAATGCAGGTGCAGAAGGAACTTACCTATATGGACGACATAGTCGACCTTTTCAACCGGAGTCTGCTGGCATCACAAGAGGGGGCACCTGAGCTCCTGCTGAGCACTTCATTTCTCGCAGTCAAGTACCATGGCACTGACGGGGATCATGCAGAGGATCAGAAGATGAAGCATCACCTTCTGGGTTTGTGGAAGCAGGAAATGACATGCCGAGGGCTTGGGGCAAAGTACCTGCACTCTTGTGCAGTGGACGAGAGGTATGCCCTTGTTCTTGAAGTGAAAAGAAAGGTCGTCCAGGACCTTGGTGGAGGGTCAACCTGGGACATGTTGAGTGATGAGGCGAAGAAGGAGAAGGACTTAGCAATGATGAATGAGCTCTGCGAATCCCTCACAGACAGAGCTCTCGAAGACCTGACAGAAGAGGAATGGAGGCGAGCTTGTCTATTCGTCTGGGCTGGGTGCAGCATGCACAAGGACCTGAATGCCGTGATGGGCGGAGATGAGTCTATGCAGCTAGAATGGGCAAATTACGATTATTCACCTGTCTTACTGGCGAATAAGGACAACGATGCCGTTCTTGAGTTAGCAGAGGTGGATGAACTGAAGGAGGAAGTTGCGAATCAACCCTGGCAGAAAACTGCTGCTGAAACACGAGCCTGCGAGCTGTCAAAGGGTGGCGGCATAAAACTGTGCTACCTCATGGGGCTGCTTCTAAACAACACAGACGATAAGATAGGTCAGACTATACTCAGCTAGGATCTACCGATTGTTAGGCCGAGTTTAGTAGACTGTCACTAAGATGAGCTGAATCGACGCTAGAGTCCAGCGCACACTAGTACAAGGTGGTGGTAAGTAGACATATTAATGAACGAGTGAACAGTTAGTAACTACCTAGTACAAGGTGGTGGTAAGTAGAAAAGCGAGACAAGGGGTCTCTACTCTACCGACCAACTACTTAAGTGCTTCGAGCGTGAGAAGAGGTAGACTAACCAAACAAAAGATAAATGAATGACAACAAAGGTAAACATGGTGCACAGACCATGATGAATAAGTGAACGAACGAATAAGGAAAGAAAGGAAAAAGGGGGTTTGGGGAGTTCGTGGTTTCGAGTCCATGAGCGGCCATGACTAAAGGAAAGAAAAGAAAGGAAAAGGAATGAAAGGGAAAGACCTCCTAACACTGATAGTGTTAGGACCAGTGATGATTGACAGGGATTAACACGATCGACACCCCATACATGGGTATCCACGCTGGTCTCATGTCTGAACCAGTTCGAATAACCATGAGTTACTGTAAGGGTTGTCATCTGGTCTGCGGTCTTCCCCTACCTTAGCTAACCATTTCAGAGGGCAGGTTGGCTTCATGTCCTATGCTGTGGTGCTTGCCCACACACTTGGCAATGAAGTCCTCCCCTTCAATATGCATAGCTAGTAGGCTGGAGATTTCGAGCAGATCAGAGATCGGCATGATCGACAGGGCCCAGTTAGTGCTTGAGGCCTGAACGCATGCAGATCCCTCAGAGCTGATATACTGGAACAAGTCCACTCACCCTGCTAATCGTGAGAAGCTATCTTGATTGTGGGGAAGTGCGAGATAGGGATAGTCGGGTAAACAATAAGGCACTAGTAGGGGTCAAGGGACCAGCCGTGCACTAGATGCCTAAGATAGATTAGAGTGGTGCCTAAGGCGACTAAGTGGCAGTACAAAGAAGTCGTAGGCAATACAAAAGAATTTCGCTAAGGAACTTCTGGTGGCAGTGCTCACTACTTATATACTTTCTAGAAAGTCCGTCACCTGATCCGTTCATCCGCAGCACCGCCCCAACCGATTGTCGGCACCGCCCCCAACGCTTCTTCGGCACAGCCACTAGCCAATCCGGTGGCTGTGCGGAACCCCGCAACTCCGTCGTGTTCCGTTCTGTCCTTCTAGATCCTTCTTCTCCACATGGTCCTTGTCGAGTGCTAATGATGACGCCATCCCCTGCCAATCCTGTGGCTGTACACCTTCGAGCTAACCCGTCTACTATTCCTGTCCCCGGTGTTCTCGGAGTTCTCGAAGGTTTTGGGTGTAGCTCTATTCCGATACCGAGCTGTCTGTATTCATCGGAGATCCGCTTCTATTCTGTTCCTGGATCCATCCAATGACGTGCCTGTCGTGTTCCGATAGCGTTCCTTCGATCGGTGGATCTCGGTTGCTGAGTCTAGGGTAGGTTGCCGGGTTCCGATAGAATATTCCCTGGTCGTATCCATCGGGGATGATGATCTCATCTGGTGCGGTGTCCCTGCCGATCAAGAAGGTAGCGATCGCTCCGTCGATCCCTGTGCTCGAGAAGCATCCGCTTATGAGGATTGTTCCCTCCAGCGTGCCCCTCCAGCCGCTTGCGATTTGCCCTATCGTTATGTCCCGTACATGCTTGAGATATTCTGGGGCATCGAGTGTCAATGGCCATGTAACCTGTACCGCTGTTCTGTGGCATTCCTCGACATGTGGGGATTGACAGATCCATGCTGTGGCTGTTGCATTAGCGTAGTACGTTTCTTCGTTTCCAGACCAGACCACCACTTCATTCTCAAATGCTGCGAGGTAGTGGTTGTAGAGTACTTGGTGTTGTGTCCTGTGTGGGGAGTATCCATAGTTGATTCGAATTGTGATTGGTTCTGTTCGTTCGATTATTCCCATTGTTTCCTCCAGTATGTCTTGTGCACATTCCCAGGCTTGTCTCCATGCCCATTGGCACTTCCTGCAGGAATGTACTGGTGGATTGTCTGCCCTTCTTGACCCAAAGGGGCAGTAGCAGAATTGTGTATGGTATCGTCGATCAGGTGCAAATCCTGCATTGGTCATAATTTATCCTAGAATGGCAATCAGTCTATTTCCTTCTAACAGATAGGTACTAACTCGAGTCTCGACAGGCCATCACCATGTCTTTTGGGACTATTCCATTGTCCACCTTGGGCAGGAGGGAACCTATCCTGATACCTCAAACACTCGCTATTCGTCATATCTTAATGCAGCAGCAGAGACGTTGGCTCACCTGGATTTTTACACCGGGTTCATGAAGTACATCGAGTTCTCTAAAAAACCCTCGGAGCTGAACCATATGGAGGCGAACGTATGGAAGGCACTAAATGACCCACCTACTTTGACAGAGCTCGCCTGTCTCGCACTATACAGGGAGGCTGTTTCGGTGTCCTACATAGCACATGTCCATGGTACCAGTCTGGAGGATGTAAATGCACTGGAGCTCAGCTCTCTGTTGCAGAAAGTGAGACTATACTTAGCTAGGATCTATTATAAAGGTACTAACCTTTGATTTTGATAGGTCCGAGCACATATACGCAGTCTACAGGATGATCCTATGATCATCTTGTCGACAAATTCCAGTCCGCAGGCTACTACCTTGGGCAGAAATGAGGACTGGGACTGCCCTGATACAATCAAAGCAATACAAACCCTCATTGTCGAATTAAGGCTGCCAAAGCTGGAAGGCCTGTTTAAGGCCTTCTTGTGAGGCACTTTAGAAACCTGAGAGAGATTCTCAGCTAAATATAATGACGATAGGGCCATTGCGCACTTACAGAGGGGGAGCATCAGCAGGTCTGGATACCTGCAATAAATGATACGAACGAAGGAGCCCTTGGCTCCTATCGCATCTTCGCACGAAAGAACCCGAATGGCTCTCTGAGGCTATTTAATACTCTGTTCAGATACTGAAGGAATAATACAGAAAAATTTATGGAATCAGAACTCACGAGTAAGGAACACGGTTGCTTTTTGAAGAAAGAAGCTCACAGGGTCGACACGATAAAGCCAGATAGGAAAAGGTGCCAAGAAGTTCTTGACCAGAATGTGAGAGAGTCGAGCGTGAAGCGACAGAAACGCGAGACATGGGACCAGAGACGAAGGGATCAGGATGATAAGCTCTAAGGCCTTGCCATTGAATTCGATCGAGAAAAACTAAACATGATGAACAAATCAGCCATAAAGAATCAAGTTGATAAGCTCAGGAAATTCAGAAATAATATATTGAACATACCTCGGGACTGCAAGATCAAGACGAAAGCCGACAAATTAGAAGTTGTCGTCTGCACTCTGGACAACAACTTTGATCTTGTTTGCAAGGCGGCCGAGTCCGAGTCGAGGAGCATGGAGGAATCAGGATGGGGTGGGAGGGGGAAGCGCACTCCACTGGCACAACTGCCAGTCCCAAACACCTGAAAAAATGCACCTCTGCATCATAAACCTCATGCTAATGGTGCATACCACTTTCAATCCAAATAGGCATTGAACTCAAATGCACCCCTATCAACCGGATCACAACCCTACCGATTAAGTCTCGAGCATTTCAGAGCTTCTCGTATTACACTGTTATGAAGGGACATGGATTCTAGTGTGTCACACACCGTTGGGGTACGAAGAAGCTTCCTTGTCATATTGTGTTGAATGTATGCAATACTGGTATTACCAGAAGTGCCATATTGAGCGTAAGTTTGGCCAGTTAGTCATTGTAGATTACCAAAGGAGAGCCTTAGAGCACCTAGAGCATCAGTAAAATAGACCAACAGCTTTGAAGTAGTGTTGTTTTGCACTTCCGCAGCAAAATGTGATATGGATTGAAGAGTTCAGAAAATGGAAACAGCTAATGTACACGGATTACTACATATGGTAGATATTGAAGCTCTGAAATAAATTTTTAGGCATGCCCGGACATTAGGAATTGCTAGTCACCACAGAGGAAGGGTATCACATTTACTATGAGACTGTGAGAACTAGATTCCATTTATATAATATCAGTAAACAATTATGTCAAAAGCTAGTTTATGGTGACTATAATGCAATCTTACAGCCAATATTTGCAAAATACCTGAGAATTGTGACAATCAGGCATTTTCTTGATGTGCATCTGGTCTCTAAGCTTACAAAAAAGAAAGAATAACCTATTTTTCAGCAATAAAGGCACCATAATTTATCATATAACAACCTAAAAAATGTCCTCTTTAGAGTACCTTAGTGTATGCAAGAATGACTGCAAATGACACAGTATTCATCTCAGAAGAGAAAAGACAACATATTTGGAAAGAATTCTTAGTATATACCTTGGCAGAATTTATAGATCACTGCCCACAAGAATCTGGTTAATGCACTATAAATTACTTTATACAGTGTCTGATCAAAAGTGCCTATAATTATCGCATATTAATTTTTACGTTGCTTATTTCTTACTGATTTCTCAAGCAACTCCTCATAGTAAATCCTCATCTATTGTATAATAGAAAGGCCTACATCAGGTAAATAAGAGTATATATCTATTATATACTTATACTATTATTTCTTTATAAAGTGATGTAAACAAAAATAAAAACATACTTACTTATAATTCTTTTCTAGTTTCTCTCATTCTAGCAACTCCTGTCTCTTAGCTCTAGTGCATTATACCATATCATAAGGCAGACATGCAATCAGTTAGTAGTTTTAAAAGAACAATAGTTTTGATTGCTTCTTATACTATGATCATACAGTAGTTACAAAGACTATAAATTGACTTGTTTAATTTTATACTTATGCAGAAATATCAGGTGATACTTTTTGTTAGAAATATTTATTATTATTCTTATTTTCAATTTGTAGAAGTTGTTACTTAGAATGGAAAAAGTGGCACAAAAATGACATGTATAATTTTCTTGCATATCACAGATACTTTTGATCAGATACTATATTTCTACTTGTATGGTCAAAATATTGTATATCTACAATGCTTACAGAGAGTGTAATAAAAAGTTTCTTATAACAGTGTTGGTGCAACTGCTTGTCACACAGCAATAGTCTTAATTACAGTTTAGTAATAATATACTATAAAAGTCTAGATGATGTACCATAAATCATTCTATATACTTTTCTTTATGTAGTCTAAGTCTTATGTGTCTATAGTGCCTATAGTGAGCAGGACAAAATGTTTATTGTATATACATAGACATCATATATGTATAGTTTACTTATAATTTCTCTTTATTTCTATACTATTACAGCAGGACTTGACCAGTCACAGTGCATTATGAAAGAAGCATAGCCTAAGTATTTTCAGTAGTCATAGGCTAGATAATGATGCTTGAAGGATTCTTGTAAACCTAAGCTATTACTACTTAGCAATCACACTTGTAAATCATTTAGAAGTCTTATTACTAACTTTATATAAAGTTTTAAATTCTTACAGGTGAAATAGTATTATTTATACTTGTAGACTTGTAATCCTGACAGATAAAAACTACTTAGCTATGAGAATATGAGAGTGTACAATTGTGCTCATTCAATTTGATCTATTATCAACTCTTCTACCTAGTTTCTTAATGATCTATTGAAGTACTATAATAATATATATCCTAATGAGCTAGAAGATCAGATTTGAGAAAGATAAGGCTAGAATATTTATATATCAACAATCTATTGAGTATTAACTCATATAGAGTTTAATTTGAAGATGGTATTTGTTGCTACCTTTACACTGCTCTTATAAGTACTCACTTACTAGTTCTCTAGATCTTAAAGAGAGCTTTAGAGAGTAGCAAGTTATTAAGAGTACAATATCTACCATATATAGATACTTAGTATACTATAGAGCAGCTAATTTTTATATTCTAAAGTATTGTGAACTATAAGATATTCTATTAGAATCATGCATAGGCTCTAGAGAGCAACTGGACATATCAAAAACAGTTTTTCATATATAAAACTAGATGAATCTAATTGCAATGCCTTTTTATATAAAAATTAGTCTAGTCTTTATTATTTAGATACTCTCTCTTATCTACTATTAGCTTTTAGTATAGTCGACTGCATAATAGTTTAGAGTGCTTTTAACATATAACTCTTTATAAAGTTATTTTCTAGCCTTCTTGATAAAATAAACACCTTTTCTCTTCTGTAATCAGTTATTATTATAGATAACTGCACAATACATAAAGCTTCTAAGATTAGAGAGCTTATAAAGTCTAGATCACTTTTATCTCTCTGTAATATTTATAAATACTAATACATCTAATCTTCATCTAGAGGTGTCAGGCTAGAATATCTGCCCTCATACTCTCTCAACTTCATTCTGATTGAGCTTATATTTTCTGTGATTAAGGCTAGACTTCAAAGGCTAGTATATACAGAGTGACAATTAGATCATTTGCCAGTTGTACATAACATATTGTATCATCACTTATGACAGTTACTCCCTCTATAATTCAGGTTTCCTACATAGAGCTAATAGATCCAAGCCAAGCACTTGGCTTCAGACCAACACACTGCATCAAGTCTTATCGTTCTTCAGTATAGGCCAATTTGCACACTTTTCTATATGGTATATTTTTGAGCTCCGACATGAATTTTCGGGAACGCCCGGACCTTAGGGATTGCCAAGTCACCATGTTCATAGTGATGCTTGTTTCACTGTTACTATTATGCCGACCCATCGTTTTCATGCCTCATCAATTAGAAATAAAGTGAAAAGAGAAGAGGTCGCTCGCAAAGGCAAGAAGAGTAAATGCCAGGAGAAATTGCAGAAAAGACTTGCACGAGCTAAAGCGGAGGCTAATAACCCTGTGGCCAAAAAGGTGACATTTTCTGCCGTGCCATCCTTCTCGTGCTAACTAGCTCCTCCATTTAGAAACGACTGGCGGAGAACATTCCGAGAACGCTCGACAATACGAGAGAGCTTGATCCCTCCATACTCATCGCTGCGCCCCCTGCACCACAGCCTGGCTCGTCGCACCCTGTCCCTTCAACATCAGATAGCGGAGAGAAGCCTGCCGACGAATCGCTCCTGGACATCTCATCCGATCCTTTCTCTTCATACTTTTCGTCCGCTTTTGAAACCGATCCTTCGGCACCCCCCAAAGTCCTCATCACTACCTCTTTCAAGTCGTCCAAGTTGACTTATGAGTTCTGTGATGAACTGGTCAACGTCATACCCGGAGCAGAGTTCATTCGGCGGAAAAAGGGGAAAGGTTTCGAAATGGGCCATGTTTCAGTCTGGGCCGCAGAGAGAGGCTACTTGAACATGATTGTAGTAAATGAGGATATGAGAAAACCCAGTGAGTACCGCTAGTGCTCAGTTTCTTTTCCGAGAACATTCCATTCAACCCCCTTGTCTTAGATGCAATAACACTCGTTCACCTTCCACAAGGACCTACGGCATATTTCAGACTATCGTCAGTCCAAATAACAAAACGAATCAGTGTGAGTCGCCATCGTTCCGGACTTATTGACATTTCCATTGACTTGTACTTCAAGGGTCATGCTCGTCCGACTGAGCATTTCCCTGAGCTCGTTCTTAACAACTTCGTTACTCGACTTGGGAATACGGTCGGCCGAATGTTTCAAACGCTGTTCCCACCAATGCCAGAGTTCCAGGGACGGCAAGTGGTTACACTACATAACCAAAGAGATTTTCTGTTCTTTCGAAGACATCGGTAAGCTCTTCCGTGACTGTGTAATAGTCTGTTCGAGGGATGGGGTGCTGAAGCTGCTTAGATATGCATTCCGGAGCACGGAAAAGGCTGCTTTACAAGAAATTGGGCCCCGCTTCACATTGAAGCTGAGATGGATGAAGAAGGGGACACCAGCTGTTCAATTGTTAGGCCGGCCAGCAAAAAGTCTGGAGTTGGCTCGTGATGATGATAAAAATGAGCTGGGTCAAAATAAATTTACTGGGCTTACGAATAAGTCCAGTTTAGAAGCCGAAGGCGATATAAGTGCAGATGGAGAGGAATCGGACGAAAGAGCCAAACAGAGAATGGCTCCTCCCAGCAAGGACGAATATATCTGGATGTGGAAGGTGAGTGCAGTTTCTTTTACAGGACTCTGGAGTTTGGACGGTGAATTACTTCTCTAGCCTGAACTAGAGACTACGAGACGGACATTTTTCCTGTAACCTATTAGAAGTGTTTCATACAGCGGATGTTCGAGAAACGAGTGTATGACTAAGCAACTTCTCAAAAAAGTATTCTTTGGAGCGTCTGCATAAGTACCACTTGTGAGAGTAAAATGACCAGCAAGAATATCCTTTTCTCCAGCTGGTACTATAAACTATACATACTTCAAGCCTGATAACTCCGCATTGCTGCAGTAATGGTCACAAAGCAGGAATTCTTCCCCTCAATTGGGAACGTTATCGAGAAGACAACCGGCGCAACCGAGTCATCTTCTACAGGACTTGACACCGATGTTGATGACGAAAATGCAGTAAAGCAGGTCGAATCACTGTGCATGAACTGTGGTGAAAATGTGCGTTGATATCAGATCTTAATAGTCGGATCGTAAGGTGAACTCTGGCTAGGGGACCACACGGTTACTATTGACTTCGATCCCATATTTTCGGGAGGTGATAGTGATGTCTTTTCAATGTGATCACTGTGGTTGGAAAAACAATGAAGTACAATCAGCGGGTATCATTAGAGGTGTGTAGTGCTGTCGCATTGATTCGTGTTGCAGCGCTGACTTCCGTCGTCCAGAGCATGGGATAGCATATACAGTTCGTGTTCTTGAACGAAAGGACCTCGATCGACAGCTCGTCAAATCATCAACATGTACCGTATCCATCCCTGAACATGAGCTTACAATTCCTCCAGGGAAAGGCCAGCTCACTACCGTTGAAGGCCTCATTCGCGATGCCATTACCGATCTTTCAGCAGAGCAACCCCTCCGACGCATACAAGCAGAGGAAGCATACAAAAAGATCGAAGGCATCCTGACCGCCTTCAGAGCTATCCTCGGAGACGACGGTGATGCTGATGAAGTTGAGGGAGATGCCGGTGTTGTGAAGGCCTCGGAGAAGAACCTGCCTATGGAACCATTCACAATCAAGCTTGACGATCCCGCTGGAAATTCTTTTATTGAATTCGTGGGCTCAATGGCCGATCCTAAGTGGAACCTACGCACATACAACCGTACACGCGAACAGAACATCCAGCTGGGCCTCGTTTCCCCGGACGACTCAGCAGACGTGGCAAGCTCACAAAATGCTACGTCGGAAGCGAAGAAGGTGGCTAGTAGACAGCAAGCAGAAGAAGCTCTGGGAGGTGAGCTTGAAGGCAAAAACGAAGAAATTTTCGCATTTCCTGGAACGTGTTCGAGCTGCGGGGCGCGCTTGGATACATTGATGAAGAAAGTTAACATCCCTTATTTCAAAGTACGCCCTACGCTTTATTGCTTTCACGCACTGCAGTTCTTATCATCAATAGGATATTTTGATTATGTCTACGAATTGCGAACACTGCGGTTATCGGGACAATGAGGTGAAGTCGGGGTCTGCAATCTCCGAGAAGGGCAAACGAATCACGCTGAAGGTTGAGGATCAGGAGGATCTGAGCCGCGATGTTCTCAAGGTACGGATTGATTCGCGGTGCAATATGGCATAGATATAATTTATATTCACAGAGTGAGACTTGCGGATTGAAAGTTCCTGAAATAGATCTCGTTCTGCAAGCTGGTACCCTGGGTGGCCGATTTACGACTCTGGAAGGTCTCCTGAATCAGATATACGAGGAGTTATCAGACAAAGTGTTCGCGTCCGGCGATTCGGTCACCCAGGACAGGAAAGCATTCGAGAAGTTCTTGGCCGATTTAAAAGTTGTACGTCACCTATGCTAGGTATCCCAGCCTACTGTAATACTTGATTTTGGTTCAAAGGTTAAAGCAGCAGAACGACCATTCACGGTAATATTAGAGGATCCCCTAGCGAACTCGTATCTACAGAATCTGTACGCGCCAGATCCTGACCCGAATATGACCATAGAGCTGTTTGACAGGACCTGGGAACAAAACGAGGAGCTTGGGTTGAATGATATGAAGGTCGAGGGCTATGAGCAGGATATCGTTACCAACGAAAAGAAGGTGGGTGGGTGGAAAGACGACGACGCCGTAGAGCCTGATTAGCACATACAATTATGTAATGATAATACAATTATTGCAATCGCCTCGCCACAGCAGACTTGGTGTATTACCATCAACATCCGCCCGTGTTTTGACTTCTAACAGTTGTTCCCCGTGCAAATGGCAGAAACAGGCGCTCGTTGGGTCCCTTTGGAAAGCAACCCAGAAGTGCGTCTACGTTCTGCGCACGCGCGTAGATGGTGGGCTAAATGAATTACTCATCAGGTCTTAAACAGCGTATGTGCTGCAGGTCACCTATTTGAAATATCTGCTGCTGATATCCGTGGCAAAACTGCTGTTTAGTGGTCTCGGAAAGTCGGCATCGTTTTGTCTCAGGACGCGTTCACGGACGTCTATGGATTGGACGACACGGTACAGTGTCCAGCAGATCTGCTCCTACTCTCAATTGATCTCGAGAGAAGCTTTTAGAGATGGTGCCCAAACCGGTCAAAGCCGTAGTTATTCTATTCCCGATCACGGAAGCCTTCGAAGAAAAGAGGAAGGAGGAAGATGCCGCGACAGAGGCAGGAAACCTTCCTCCAGTAGATCCTACAGTAATTTGGATAAAGCAGACGGCACGCCCGCCTTAAGTCACCAACAAGGCTTCAACTCATCTTCTTTATAGATATCAAACGCATGCGGTACATTGGGACTCCTTCATGCCTTGATGAACGTGTGTATTTTTCTGATTGTTGGCCGTGGACCTGTTCTGAACTTCTTATGCGAAGTCGCCGGTTACGATCGCTCCTGAAAGTCCCTTGGCACAGTTCATCGAGCAGTGCAAAAGTATTGCAGTACTACCAGTCTGCTGTGTGGAACAAGCTGACGTGCTGTTGCGCTAAGGAAAATCGCCTTCGGAACGAGCACAGTTACTGGAAACGACGCCTCTGTTTGCTGATGTCCACGCTGCCGAGGCTCAATCGGGACAGAGCGCAATTCCACGGAACTTGGACACTGACTATCATTTCACTTGTTTCGTACAAGCGCCGAGCATGGAACCAGGCAAGCCACGAGGTACTGATGGGCTTCGCCTTGTCGAGCTCGATGGACGACGGGTAGGGCCCATTGACAGGGGACCGAGTGAGGACTTGCTCAAGGTTAGATTCTATCAGAAGTTGCTGTTTTTTATGAGGATGAACTCATAGTGTTGAGACAGGACGTGGCTTCGTTCGTGAAAGAGCGGTTCCTTTCAGAGTCGACGAGCGTGAACCTGAGCATGATTGCTTTAGCTGCACCAGAAGCTTGACGAGTACAAATAACTTATAGATATGCATGAAATTGAATGGATTACATAATTATGACGCGCCTTCCAGATTTGATTCGTTGGAAGATCTCCAAGAAAGGCCAAGAAATATATTTCATTTTATAGTTTTATCCCCCTTCTTATACCAGCACCATCTACTTCTTCTAAATCGTTTCCCCCCCCCCCCCGACTACTTATTTCTCACCACTCTCATTCATCGTAAACGCTCTCCTTCTTGCCATCCTCGCCTGGTCGTCTGTCTCGTTCGTTATGGCATCGACGAACAACAGGGACGACCCGGTTGCCTATGAGATGTCCCCTCTTTCAGATAACTCCAACTCCCCCATGAAATCCCATATCTCCAAACAAACACACGATCAGTCCGCTGATACTCTCAACGCCGCCGGCAATGGTCATAATGATGCCTATACCAAGCCTGATGCCAATGACTCCCTCACAGATACCGCTACCGGGACCTCAGACGAATTTGATTGGGACGCGGAGGATGATAATGCTAGCAAGAAGGAGTTGGGGACAAATCGTAAGACAAAACGAGGAAGGAAGATATATGGTCTCTTCATGAAGCTTTCTCGCCCCTTCCGCACGTTCCTCGTCGCTATTCTTGGGGCCGGCATTCTCATCACTCCCTTCCTCGTTGTCCACTTCCGCTTTTATGACAGCGTTGTCCGTCCTCACGTACATGCTTGGTCACTGTGGTTGTCCATTACATGGGCAGCCGGTTCGGCAACGTACCTCGTCGTCGACCTTATTCCGAGATTCATCATCTTTGTTGTTACCCTCTTTCGTGGTCAGGTCGAGAATCTCAAGACACAGATAGAGGTGAGTATACGGTATCTACATTTACATTCATCTAAACTAACCATCAGTATGAAGCTCGTTTATGCCGTGTCGGGTTGGCTAAAACTTTGCCTTGACGTGTCTTGGTCGTGGATTGCCCTGTCCGTCTTGCGCGCTACTCTTCACCCACCGGGTTCGTACTGGGTTATCATCAATCGCATCATGCAGGTGAGTCTCCTTGAGCATTTTTCCTTCCTCTTCACCCATCTCTGCTTCATAGGCGCTGTTCGCAGCGAGTGTAATTCTACTAGCCGAAAAGACTTTCCTTAGGTTTGTCGCTATTCGTTTCCACCAAAAGGCCCTTGCAGACCGACTGGCCGAAAACAAGCTTGCCTTAAAGGCTCTGGATCGTTTGTCCAATGCCCAGCCAGTGGCGTCAAGAAAATCACCGTATCTCATGACCAGGAAGAAGGGCCACAAAGGTAGCAACAATGGTTCGCAGAGCGCATCAATGGATATGATCAATAAGGAAATGGGCATTGAGGGTGGCGTCTCGACCGAGGCAGCAGCCGATCCGGCAGGTCGTGGAAAACGAATGGAGATGGGGAGGAAAAGGAGACGAAAGGCTGTCGGGGCTATGATCGTTGATCAGCTTGGTGATGCCATCGGTCAAGTAGCTCTCAAGGATAGCAAGTTCAATAAGGGTGGCGAGCTCACTGGTCTCCATTCGGCCCGAAGACTTGCTCGTCAACTTTTCTCCACTCTAAGCAACGTTAACCCACCTAGAAAATACCTTGTGGTTGAAGGTAGGCTTCCGAAAGGTTGCACGATGTCTCGGCTACTCACGCTGCATATAGATTTTTATCCGTACTTCCGTTCAACTGCCGAGGCGGTAAGGATCTCATGGTGTTGATTGAGCATTCGATTCAAATTTGTTCGTATAGGAAGCTGCCTTTGCCGTATTCGACAAGGATAACAATGGAGACATCACAAGGAAGGAAATGAGGGAGGCAGTTCAACGTATATACAAGGAGCGGAAGGCACTAGTGTCAAGCTTAAAGGTAACCCAAACATTACATTCGTTCATCACAATTTCTAATCCTCGCTCGAAGGACGTTGGTAGCATTGTCGCGAAACTCGACGGTGTCCTAGTTTGCGTCGCTCTCCTCGGAATTATCTTCGTCTGTCTTCTGATTTTCAATCGTGACAACACGATTTCGTCCTTGGTGCCAATGGCTACTATAGTACTCGGGTTCTCATTCATTTTCGGGAATTCAGCGCAGACGCTGTTCGAATCTGTGGGTATTTTTCGGAATGTAGCCTGTATGTCCCGTTGACAAGGTCTACAGCTAATATTCATCTTCTCGACGCATGTATTCGATGTTGGTGACTTGGTGATGATCGATGATAACGTGAGTTTGTCGATTACTGCTTATTCTCCATAGCATCCAACGGTTTTCGCAGCCCCTATTCGTCCGCGAGTTCGGTCTGTTCTCGACCACTTTCCGCAGAGTGGATGGTTTGGAGATTGTAGCTCCAAATTCGTTATTGGCAAGCAGCAAGCTAGTGCACAACTTGAGACGTAGTAGTTCCATGTCCGTCACTCTTGTGTATGGCGAACCAGCATGTCTGACCATTTCTTGATTCAGGTGGGAAACGACCAATCTTCAAGTCAGATATGACACGCCATTGGAGTTGATTGAGGAGCTTCAATCAAGGCTGAAAGCGTACGTCGCGCAGAACAACCGGGAATGGTCCAACGTGCTTGTCAACCTCGATAAGATGGAGTATCAGAATGCATTGATCATTGTCATTGCGATGGAGCGTGAGTGACTGAGCTTCATGTCCCCTCTGTTCTTCTGACAATGGTCTTTCAGACCGCCCGAATTGGCAGGACTGGGGTGGACGTTGGGCCAGACGCACCGAATTTATGCGTAATCTGAAAACTATCCTTGAAGACCTCCACATCAGTTATACGCTACCTATTCAGCCCATCTTACTACCGAAGGCGCCGCCATACGGCGGCAGCTCGGTCAACGTGCCGTCTCGCTTCAGTCAGTCGAGAGAGTCGTTTGGAAACGCCGGGTACCATCAAGACGATATCTATCGAGCGCCCGAAGGTGCATTTGGCCCGTCCATTAGAGTTGGAAGAGGTGATTCTTAAAGGTCGGAAGAACTTTGGATTCATCAATTATCGTATGTATATGGTTAGAATGGCGCACGGCTCGTCTGTTTTAGTAAGACCTAGAGATTCGAGAATAACCAAATCGTATTGCGAATATCTAAGAGGCGCGGTACATGTGACCTGTCTAGGACGACAAAATAAAGTACAAGTATGCTAAGGTCACGGTATCCATTGTAAAAGGGAAAACGTCACCGAAATCGACGCATGCAAAAACCCTTAAGATGGCTTAAAAACATCAGTGAAGGAAGGGAAGTCTACTCGCTAATGTCACGTTCAGGGCCCGCTCGGCTGCACAGTTAACCTAAGCCCCGTTCCGGTTAACTGAACTCCGTGTCACGGTAAACTATTGGAACTCTTGGCCAAAACTGTAAGCATCCTGTTTTCGAGCGATGCAAACTCCTCTTGCAAAATATGTCGGCTTGAGTGATTGCTAGAGTGTAGTATACGTGTCGATATTTGTAGAATATTCTTTATTTCTAATGATGGTAGAAAGCGCGGGAGTGCAACTGGGGTGTGGCAATCCCCCTTGAGCAGGTGAGACTTCTCACGGTCCATGCCGTGCCATGCCGGCGCTCGCTTAAGCATAAGCGATGACCGGTTTTTGAGATTCAATGAAAATGGCATTCGACTTCATATCCTCACGTCCACAACGCAGAAACTACTAGAATAAAGACCTGGTACCATGTTTTCGATGCCAAGGAATATGAATCTGCGAAAAAAAATAGAATTTCATTGCAATATGGCCTGTAACATGACCATAGCTGACGAACTAAGCAACTTCTTAAGAATTTTTTCTTAACAGATTGAAGACATGCATGAAAAAATATGATTTGTGCATTTATACGGAAATCGTTAAGAAATTCGTGGAGTTCTGAAGACTTGAAGTAGTGGGGGCGGTTCTAATGAAATAACCTTATAAGGAAAGAAAAAATCACGTGATCGGTAGAACTGTGGAGATCAGTCAGTATGTATGCATACAAAAGACACAAAATGATTGAGCAGTGCCTACGAGATAAGATACTGTTGAAGATGGTGGCAGACTTAATGTCAATGAGAATTGAATTTTTGCCTGAAGTGTTCACTGTGTTCACATAACCATAACTGAGTCTGAGCACACCCATTCTCAAGATTCTCACCAATATACGCATGTTATTTTCACTCTATACACTAAAATATGTCTATTTATTAAATTTACAGAGTTAAAATGCAAGAAATCGCTAATAGACTTTCTTCAAAGGATGTAGACATGTTCAAACCGAGGCGGTAAATACGGATTGCCTTGGTATACCATATATAGCAATTTTTCGAACTCCGCTCGAAAAAAGTTGTCTCGCGCGACTAACAGGGATTGCCACACCCCAGTGCAACCTGCGACACAACCTTGTCACGTGTCAGCTGCATGTCACTCACCGTCACTCCTCTCAGTTATAGTCGTTCCAGAAAACCTTGTCCAAGACGTTCTTTTTTTCTTTTTTTTCGAGCGTTCGACCAAAAAGGCATGTCAGAGGGCTCTGCACCTGCACCCACCCATGCCGACAACAGTCACAACACCACTCACCTGTCCCTCCTCCCCTTCCCTCCTCCCTTTTTTCCCTCCTCCCTTTTTTCCCTCCCCCTCTTCTTGTCTCTTACTACCATCCTTTGTATCTCTCAGCCTCTTTGAATGGAGAGAATTAGTAATATACAGGTGGGTACAAAAAATCAGGAAGTCACGTGATTTTCAATGCCTGTCTCGTCTCGCCTCACCCCGCCTCATATGACTTCCTGAAATTTTGTACCCGGCTGTAGTTGCAAAGAACCCCTGGACCCCAGGCTGAGTTACTTACTGATCACACCTTACCATATGGGGTTAGGTGATACCAAATTTGGTCAGGATTGCCTTTTTGGTTGGACGCTCGAAAAACAGAAAAAAGAACCTCTCGGACAAGGTTTTCCGGAACGACTGTAACCCAGTGTGTATCGAGCAGTCCTTAGCGCTCTTTTAGCTAACTTCCCTTTAGATAACTTTCCAAACTTTCCCATCCGCCAAAAAGTTAGGTTAACTGTGGTGAGTGGCAATCCCCATATCTCAACCGTGTCAACTTTTTTTCGAGCGGAGTTCATTTTCCTACCAAATCTGGCTTAAACCGACGATCTAAATTTACCACTATTCTTATGCTTGCCATATACCTTTATCTCTCCGTCTAACAATGCCAGTTGGATTTCCCAAGCAAAAATTGACCGCATGTAATATAAATTGACATTAAAAATGTGGACCTGAGATCTCATGTATGTATATAGCATATTCTGCTGCATTTTCCACCGGTTAAGCAGGATAAATAAATAGAACATATGGACAAGGGCCCTAGTAACAAACTGGTCAACTATACCTGTATATTCTACAAGATAGGATTGAAATAGCTCCTAGGACATTAGTTATTGTCCCCAGAAGCTTGTAGAACTGATTTTTTGATACAGATCATATTATTGTATGCAGTTTAAGTGACCGACTATTATCAACATTTATAGAGTACAGAGAATTTTTTCTACCACGTATTAGTGTATATAACCTCCCACCTGAGTAAATGTGCTTTTATTACAGTTCAAGGATGCTGTGCCATATTATTTTTGCAGAAGTTTGACTTACCATGGCACGAAATTATGTATCACGTGATCTACTCTTCCCTTATATGTCGAGATTCAATACACTCTTTCAACTCTCGTAACTCAATGAATTTTTCAACGATTTTCGTCTCAGTGCACAAAACATATTTTTTAATGCATATCTTCATTTTGTTGAAAAAACATTTTCAAGAATTTGTCTGGTTCTTTAGATATGACCTATAACTGTGCCATATCTCAGCGGCATTCTTTACAACTCTAGCCTTCTCTGCAGTCATGTATTTCTTGACACTATAAACACAATATTTGCACTTTATTTCAGCATTTTATGTGTTGTGGAAGGGAGGACATGAAGTCGAATCCATCTCTCAAAAACCGGTCATCGCTTAAGCATAAGCGAGCACCGGCACGACGCGGCATGGACCGTGAGAACGCACGGTTTCTTGTTAGGGATTGCCACTCACCATTAACTGTGCAGCCGAGCGGGCCCTCAAATGTCATGATAATCACGTGATGTACGCGTTCCGTCACAGTGTGACATACGCTAGCAGCACAGGATCGTATTCCACTCTCTAGCGTGGTTGCACTTCCTTCCATTTCACGTTACTGTACTATAATCTCTCTAATGACGGAACCTGTAAATGAAACACCCGTCCCTTTCTCCTTGTAAGCTTTCCCGATCTACTCGCCACTTTAGATGCTCATATGCTTCGCCTCCAGCTTCGTTTCCCTGTGCAGGGAGCTAAGGAACATCAAACCCCAAACCATTAGCGCGAAAGCTACAACTACGTCCACAAATAATACTGATCCCAAACCCGTCAAGACTTTCCGAAGATGGGTACAAGAACTGCACCGGCGGTTCCCTCGGCCGCCACCAGAAACAACAACAATTTTGTTCCTCTTTCTTTTTCCGGAAGAAGATACTCGTCGGAAGTACGGAATGAAGGAGGCTTTACTGGCCAAAGCACTTGTTGATATCTTTGGCCTCACAGGGGACAGAAGCGTTGCAGTAGACAGATGGTCCAGCCCTATGTCAACTACCCCTTCCCTCGGAGAGAAGATATGCGAACTTCTGTCTCTTTCATCTCTAGTACGTAGAGCTTCGGTCCGGGAACGATCTATATATACTAATATTATAACTATCTGTGCAGGATAGTAATAATACGGATGGACCTTCGTTTCAAGACCTTAACTCGACATTAGATGAACTTGCCTCAAAATCAAATTTCTCGGCGTCAAGCTTGCGCAGAATCATACGCCGCCCCCGTACTCGACAAGAAATTCTTCTGGGTGTCTATCGAGAATTGAAGCCTTTCGAGGTGGCCGTAGTGACACAGATAATACTGAAAGATCTGAGACCCATTCTATATCCAGTCCAAAACGTTTCCACTCATGACGCCCTTCTTAAATTCAACTCGAACACCATGCATGTGCTAACACTTCAAGAAGCTATGCACGTGTGGGACGCTTCATGTACCCTTCTGCATTGCTACAGAGTTCGATCGACAATCGAGGATTCGATCCAGCTTTTTGAGAAGAATCACAGGAACGACTTGGGGCCCCAAATTGGTACTCCTGTTGAGGTACGTTATGGCTGGCAACGATCGTGCAAAATATTTTATGTTTGTCCAAACAAAGGTTCCGAAATGCGTCAAGGGCTACGGATGTCGTGATGCTCTGATGAAACTTCGATCATCTGCTTCTGTATGGGCAGAGATCAAATACGACGGGGAAAGGTTAGAATGGTGCTCAAGCTCCCCGCTAACATGTCGCATAATGACTTCAAAACATTCAGGATGCAAATTCATGTCTCCGTGGACGAAGGGGGAGGTTCGAAAGTCACTATTTTCAGCAAGAGCAAAAGAGATTCGACATTAGACCGTATTGCGACACATTGGTAATACCCTGCCTCCTGTTATCTTCTCGCTGCTGACGTACCGGAGTACCTTAGGATAATCAAAGAATCGCTCGGGCTGCAGCATGATCACTCGGGAAAGGCTCGCATGAGTAGGCGTCGTCAAGTCGTCGTCTCATCCATAATCCTTGAAGCAGAGATGGTGGCATACGACAAGGATCGTGGAATAGACGGCACGTAGAAATTTATTTAGGCTTCGTCCTTCAGGGTAATTGACTTCCTTGCAATAGAATATTGGAAGATTCGGCATCTAGTTGAAAATACAGCTCATGGTGCACGGCAGAGAGCAAAATCTGTTCAAAAGACGTCAGAGTGAGAGGCATCGTGGGCTATGCGTACATTCTCTTACGTATTTTGCGATTTAGTACCGATGCATCTCAGCATCTCGCAATCGTTTTCTTTGATGTACTCTATCTGAACGGCGTCTCGCTCATACCGGAACCGTATACTACTCGCAGAGCGACCCTTGAAGCGATCATCAGACCCATTCCCATGTTTGCCTTTATCGCAGAGCGAAGGGAAATACCACTATTGGGTGGAAAAAGTTTCGAACGAGGACTGAAGTCTTTAGAACAAAGTTTCGCCTCAAGCGTGGCAAATCACGAGGAAGGGCTTATCTTGAAGGCATCAGAGGCAACTTATGCTGACTGGCGACGTTCCTGGGTCAAGGTATATAGTCTCATCGTCGTCGCGAATAATGGTGCTGAGTACCGGGACAGTTGAAAAGGGACTATATACCCGGTTTGGGCGACACACTCGACCTTGTTCTTATTGCGGGATGTTGGGACAAGGACAGAGGAAGGATCTTGCGTGGTATGTTTCAACCATGATATATAGTGGTTAGACTGTAGTTATTGACCACAAGTAGTCCCCACTTCAACTTATACAACTTTTCACGTCGCCGCCATCGACACACAAACAAAGCATGTACGTGATACGAAAAGAAAAATGAAAGTATTTGTCTGATCAAATAGGTCAGTCAAACGCTCGGCCACATCTTGAAGTCCTTTTCACAGTATCATACGGGCTCGATCGGAAACAGCTTGAAGATCTAAATTTCCATATCAAAGCGGTGGACGCAAAGGACTGTAACGTGAGTATGAATGAATCTTCCAAGCGAACACAAGACGAGACGTCCTACAGAAAGATGATCTACCTTATACATTTAATCTCCCTCCTGGCTGTACGGAGCCTCGCGTGCTTCTCGCTAAGCCTCTGTTGGTTGAAGTATTCGGAGCCGGATTCACCAAGACCGGTGAAACAAAGGTTGGTCACTCCTCGTGATCTTTGACATTTGTCGCGAAATTAACGTCTCGTACATGCAGTACTATGAGCTACGCTTCCCCCGAATAAGCAAGGTACACAGACTCAATGACAGAAGCTGGTTAGAAGGTGACTATCTTGCCTACCTCAGTTGAGTATGATTGTCGATTCAGAACCGCTGACAATAAACAGGTGTGACGCTACCAGAGTTCAACGAGATGGCGCATGTTTCCGTCGGGAGAAACAAGGATGAATGCACCAAACCCCGATGCGATAATGGTGTGTTACAGGCCAGCAGTGATAACGCAGTTACCTATGTTGAAGAGACAGTGCCCGTAACACAAACAGCCTGGGATTCCGATCGCTCTAGTATGGAGATGGTGGCGATGATGCCCCCGAGACAGGCAGACAAATCGACTTCCGGACATCTAAAGCGGCGCAGGCCAGTCGAAAATGATTTCTCAGTGCACAATGCGGTCCGGAGTAGCTTTCGTCTGCCCATGGAGAAATCTTTGGGAGACAGGTTAGAGGTTCCTCTGAAGCCACTTACGAATTGTGGGTCGCTGCTCGGCGACCATGGTTCAGGTTTTGCCAATGATGAATTTTGCAACATGGGGTTTGAACATAGCACACATGGCAAGAAGCCATCATGCATATTATTTGATGCGCCGGAAACGCGTCATGAACGAACGTGGACTGGTGCAATCCCAGATGATGGCCGACACGCTTTCGCCGAATTTCTACAGTCAGCAGTGATCCTTTTAGACTGTCGTTTTACACCCGAGGACCATGACGCGGTGTTTATACATCAGTTTGTGCTTCCGTATTCGGTTCATTCGCGAGAAGCACTTTCATTGGGATGCGGATGGAATCGTTGTGCGACGGGAAGGATATATGAAGCCGTGCGATATGGAATTGTAATCGTCGACGCAGAGACCGCTCGTCTTTGGTGCAATGCACTTCCATTGGCGGACTGTTCGCTTGGTACAGAAACGCACCGCAGACCGATTTTTGTTTTCAGTGTTGATTCGCTGAGAAGGGAAGCGCTGGAAAAGGGTCGCCTGAACGAGGAGCTGAATATTGAATCGCTAAGCTTAGCTGTGTATCTCTAGATGGCCACATTGTTGTTATATATACTGTACTTTACTACGAGCGACGCGTGGGAGACGCGGTAACGTGCAGGATCAGCTGTAACTATGCTGGATCGGTGACACGTCGTCGTCAAGATTGTCAATTATTCTACTCGAAATCTTACCATCGCCACCTCTCATTTCTCTTCTTCAATAATCTACGCCTTCCTTCACATATAACACGAACTCGACAGTCCAGAGGCCTAATGGCGGATGTGGCAGCCATCCTGCACCTTCCTTTGACTTTTGTCGTGGCAGTCTCCCTGTTGTTCCTGTGCTCCTGTGTATGTTCAGGACCCTTGTACCCCCCCCCCCCCCCGCTTCTAAAGCTAATTGTGTTTTTTCATGCGCAGACCTATGTCGCTCTTGTGATACTCTCACCTCCACCTATCAAGGTCCTTCCGTCCGAGCGAAAGTACCGTTCCGCTAGATCTGGAGCTAAGACCCTCGATTTACCAGACATCACCGCATCTCCAGCTAGCGTAGACCTTACTGTCGTTATCCCTGCATTCAATGAGGTACCTAGGTTGCCATCTATGCTCGCCTCCACAATTCAGCACTTGTCCAATCCTGCGTACTCTAAGCGCACCTACGAAATTATCATCGTTGACGATGGTTCTTCTGATGGCACTGCGGACTTTGCCATGAAACTCGCTGAAAACTATTTATCCAGCGACATTCGTGTAGTATCACTGCATAAGAATCTTGGGAAGGGTGCCGCGGTGCGACATGGGATGCTGCATAACCGTGGGCGGCGACTCCTGATGGTTGACGCGGATGGTGCAAGCCGATTTGAGGATTTAGAGATGTTGTGGGAGGCAATGGATAAGATAGCTCCTGAAGATGCACCGGGTGTTGTTGTCGGGAGTCGTGCCCATCTGGTTAATACAGAGGCTGTGGTCAAAGTAAGTACAATTGGCGTCACGACGTGTCCACGTCACTAACGAGTTTGGGCACAGCGTTCCGCTCTCCGCAACCTTGCGATGCGTGGGCTGCACCTCACTCTACGGATTATTGGCGTCGGACACGTTCGTGACACTCAGTGTGGGTTCAAGCTATTTTCCAGGGGGGCGGCTCGAGCGATCTTCCCCTACCAACATCTCTCCGGATGGATCTTTGATGTTGAGATTCTTTTACTTGCCAAAAGGCAGGATATCCCTGTAGCTGAGGTACCGATCAACTGGCATGAGGTTCCGGAGAGCAAGCTGAAGCTTGTGAGGGACTCTTTGTTGATGCTCCGTGACCTGTTGGTACTTCGTGCAAACCAACTTACCGGTCGATGGGCTATCCCGCATAAAATAAAGACGCAATAATGACCTCAGGCATCTAATTCTATCACCCAGGGTTAATACATGCAATGAATTCTCGTTTTATTCATGTGCCAGATGCACAGGCACCCCTCCGTATTAAACTGGGTTGGCGTAATGCCGGGTAGCGCAATCCCGCAGGCGACCGGCGCCCTGCTCAGGTGTTAAATCTCTTTGAGACTCCCCCATAAGCTCAAACCTAACAGTAAATCAGCAAATCGTGCAACAAGTAGTAGCCTTGACAAGTGGACGGACCCTACTAAGAATTTCCGGACTGATGCACTTCGGAGCAGCGGGGGATAGAAATGCAAGTGCAGATGTGCAAGATCATACTCGCTTTCGCATTGCTTCTTCGATCTCGCTGCTTCAAGCGAAATGGGTGCTTGATGGATGCCCATCGAGTACGGAAATGAGCACGAGAAGAGATTGTCATAGCGGATTGTGACCTCGGAGAGAATTTCTGCAAAGTCAGATTGCTCTTCGGTGGACAAGTCTAGAATAGACTGGATGTGCTTGGCATATGGCAAGACTAGAATACGTGGAAATGTCGTAAGTGGTAGGAATAAGTTTATAAGCCATGGACCGACCAAGTAATTCGAAGGGCCATGTTGCCCACCATGGTACGAGTGCAACCCAGGTTTTGTTCTTGGCTACCAATCGTTCGCCAGACGATACGTTCACTTCAAAGTGCCCATATTCACACAAAAGACACGGGCGAGCCAGCGGTCCTGTTTGAATTGACGAAATACTAGACGATGCATAACGGAGGAAGGAAGCGAGCTCTCTTTCAGGGATTGTCGGAATATCAGACATAGACCAGACTTGACAATGCGGATGCGGATTGGAGCAACCCATCATGGCACCCTTGTTCTGTAGCAATCGGCTTTGAATGATACCCATTAATTGATAAATCTTTGATTAATTGGGCTGTACCTCAAAAATCTGAACATGGCGGATGCCATCCTGGATGCTTCTTTCCCTGTAGATGCGAATCCATTCGGTAATCACGGCCTTGAGGTCATCATTCCCAAGACGAGCGAGGGTAAGATCATGGCGAGGATGGAATACGATGACATCACAGCGACCATGGACGGCATGGCTTGCAAGGAGAGGGTGTACTGGCTGAGGGGGTAATGGGACTGGAGGGGGACTGAGGGCGGCAAAGTCATTGGTAAAGGTGAAGGTCGATTCATAAGCGTCGTTTTTATTCCACCGGCGCGAGTGTTGCCTGGACAAAGAAAACAAGATGGATCGTACTTTGGAAGCGAGGGCGACTGAGGAGATTCGACTTGGCCAAGCCAGGGTCTTGTGGCACGATGAGGAGAGATGAGGATATACTCATCCGTGAGCGGGTTGTCTAAGCATAACGTTCTCAGAATCAATAGCGAGAAAGGTTCGGGAACGTACACCTTCGGTGGGGATGTTGAGTTGGATCAAATTCCATGAGTACTTACTGGTAGCGTAGTCGTTGCGTGTTGATTATATGCGTAGTGTTTTCTATCGGCCCGGCTTGTCCCAGCTTCGGTACCGCGGCCCGGGGAAAGCCGCGGATAACCGATAATTTCCATTCCTGTACATGCTACATAACGTAAACCCAACCTTCACTATGACTGACTCGGAGGCGCCTCAAAAGCGACGCAGAATTGCTCGCTCCCCTCCCCCCCCAGAATACAAGTTAGACGACGAAGATGATTATGTTCCTTACGTCCCAATCGCGCAGCGTCGTCAGGCAAAGCTTGCTGCCATCACCTCTCGCAGTCTCAGGGACCGTTCAAAGCCACAAGATCAATCTATCCCAGACCCAGAGCGAGATCAATTTGACTCAGAAGATGAGGAGGAAAAGCAGAGAGAAAGGGAGAGAAAGGAACGCACGCTGCTGCTTGAAGCGCAAGAAATACATCGCAAGAAAGCAGTCGAAAGTCCGTCGGTATTGTTTAACTACCATTTGTCCATACTTACGTCCTCTTTCCTTGCCATGTCGAAACAGATGCGCAGAAGACCGAGGCTGAGCGTAAAGAAGAAGTAGATGCTGCCATTCTGGCCGCGGTGGCCAGCAGAAAGAAGCTCGCCTCAGATCTGGAACTGGCCAGAGGCATCCAATATTCTGAACCTCTCGGATCATCGTGAGCGATTATACACATATTCGCCGTAACATGGCGCAATTGACGTCCACATCTTTCCCAGTTGGCGACCACCGCGCTTCATAAGAGAACGATCGGAGGAGATCAATCAGAATATTCGCGAACAGTATCACATTATCGTTGAAGGAGAGAATGTTCCGCCTCCCATCCCAAGCTTCACAGTTCGTGATGCAATCTTCTCTCCTTTGTTACCCTTCTCTGACATCGAGTTGCAGGATATGAAAATTCCGGAGGTGCTGGTCAAGCACCTCAAATCGAAGGGTATTGTGAGTCCGACACCTATTCAGATACAGGGCTTGCCTGTCGCGTTCGTGTTCATTCCTTCCGCCCCCGACACCACAGCGCTCATGCCGAACTTAGCCTCTCTGGGAGAGATATGATAGGCATTGCGTTTACCGGGTCCGGAAAGACACTCGCGTTTTGTCTGCCGCTGATCATGTTTGCCGCAGAAGAGGAGACAAAGCTTCCATTCGTTCGCGGCGAAGGTCCAGTCGGCATCGTTTTGTGTCCATCAGTAAGTCAGAATTTGCCAACTCGATGATTCAGTCTCATGAACATACATGACAGAGAGAATTGGCGTCACAGACACACGAAAACATTGTTGGCTGGACTAATGCCCTGGCGGGTGATGGATTCCCGCATCTTAATACCTTGCTGTGTATGGGCGGGATTTCCATGTCGGAACAGACGCACACGTTGAGCAAGGGAATTCACATTGTTGTTGCGACTCCCGGCCGCCTCATCGACATGCTGGAGAAGGGGCGTCTATCGTTCGACAGCTGCAAATATCTATGCATGGATGAAGCGGATCGCATGATTGACCTGGGTTTCGAAGAAGAAGTACGCCATATAATGAGCTTCTTCAAGGTGAGAACATTTCACCTCTCCCTTGCATTTGCTCTGAAATTGCGTCACAGGCTCAGCGCCAAACGTTATTGTTTTCGGCGACAATGCCAAAGAAAATCCAAGATTTTGCTCAACAATCTCTCATCCAGCCTGTACTCGTCAACGTCGGTCGAGCTGGAGCAGCTAACTTAGACGTGTTGCAAGTGGTCGAGTACGTGAAGCAGGAAGCCAAGATGGTGTACCTTCTTGAATGCTTGCAGAAGACACCTCCACCCGTGATCATTTTCAGTGATAACAAGAACGAGGTGGATGGTGCGCCGTTCATATTTTGTTTATCGCGCGTGCTTTCTTTCCTGAGAACATCGTATCAGACATCCAAGAATATCTCTTGCTGAAGGGAGTCGAAGCAGTGGCCATTCACGGTTCCAAATGTTGTTGCATTCTCTGCTTGTCTAATGGCGTATGCTCACTTCTCTTCCAGCACAGGAAGAACGGCAGTATGCCATCAAGTCGTTCAAATCCGGTGCAAAGGACGTCATGGTTGCCTCCGGAGTCGCATCAAAAGGTCTTGACTTCAACGACATCCAGCACGTCATCATTTTTTCGATGCCGAAGGAGATCGAGGATTATGTTCACCAGATCGGTCGAACAGGACGCAGCGGCAAGACTGGTATAGCCACGACATTCGTTAACATGAATACCCCAGAGCAGACTCTGCTTGATCTAAAATATCTTCTCATGGAAGCAGGACAAAAGTTCGTCGATTGGAACTGATGCTTGATGGGACTTACTTAACTCCTTTCGTCCCTGGCAGAGTTCCCCCGTTCTTGGCCTCGATCGAAGACCCAAGAACAGCACGAGGCGCTTCATTCAAAGGCTGTCCTTTCTGCGGAGGTTCGTCGACATTCTACCCTGTTCAGTTACTGTCCTTACCGTTCCGACAATAGGTTTGGGACATGGTATATCCCTCTGCCCAAAATTGGAAGATTCTCAACGTCGTCAGATGGCTTCACATAGAGGCGACAGCATGGGAGGAAAGTATTAGATTCGTTCAACGGTGACTTGACTTTGAGTAGATATTTGGGTATTAGCGCGATTCGAAGGAGCAATGTATCTGTCTCTTAGCAGAGTAACAGCTACGGCTATTTTTGGGAAAGTATAAACTCGACCAACCTGTCATATTAGTTTCATCATGAACACCGATCATGTGTAAGAAGCATCGCACCGAGAGCAGAGTCCGGACTCTTGTATTCTATCTAGATATGAGGGGGTATTTCAGGTTATGTCCAAGATGGATGCCTAAGGTGAACTACATCAGCAAAAAATCTTACAGCTACAGCCGTCTTTTCATACAGGGTTCTTCATACGTACAGTCTTTTTCAAAAGTCCTGCAACATGTGCCAATTTGCCATTTTCGGCCCCTCCAGTACCTCAAAACATGAAATAAATCATATCTCACTCAATTCTTGACCGTTTCGTGTCATCTAAGTTGCTAAATTCATGCACCGATCGTGCTGTCCAGACTGTAACAAACCCGAGCAAATTCGGTTAATAATTGACCCCAAAATGGCACAAAACATCATTTTCTCATGCATTCCTCATGTACAATTCTTCCTGCACTCAATTCTGGGTCTATAACACCCACAAGTGTCTCAGAGCCCTCAGATAGAATAAATGTGAATTTAGGGCCTGTATTTGAGGTGTAATTTGAGGTGTATGTACTGGTCTGAGGCATGCCTTGAAGGCACAAATCCCCTCTCATCCTCTGAGCTCCCCATGCCCCAAGAAGAAATGTCTGAGGCTAAGTTCATACATGTAAATTCATTTCAGGTCTATTGGAAGTGATTTGAGTACTTCTCATGTCTGCTATGAGGGTTGGTGCATTGATTGAGATGGAGGAGACAGGGTATATGCATCATACTTCCCTGCCTTTCCCCAGCTTCCCAACATACCTATTTGCTCTGGGAAAGGCTCAGATACATTCAGATATACTCTAAATGAGTTCCCATGCATGAATTTATCCTCAGATATTTTCTTCTAGTGCATGGGGAGCTTGAGAGATGAGGGAGGTTTTCTGTCTTCTAGGCATGCCCCAAACCGGCACATACACCTCAAATTACACCTCAAATACAGGCCCTAAATTCACATTTATTCTATCTGAGGGCTCTGAGACACTTGTGGGTGTTATAGACCCAGAATTGAGTGCAGGAAAAATTGTACATGAGAAATGCATGAGAAAATAATATTTTGCACCATTTTGGGGTCAATTCTTGACCAGTCTTGCTCGGGTTTATTACAGTCTGGACAGCACGATCGGGGCATGAATTTAGCAACTTAGATGACACAAAACGGTCAAGAATTGAGTGAGATATGATTTATTTCATATTTTGAGATACTGGAGAGACCGAAAATGGCAAATTGGCACATGTTGCAGGACTTTTGAAAAAGACTGTATAGCAGATTCCATAATACTGGGGACTGGCAATTCCTATGTAATCTGTGTCAATTTCTCATGGCCCCTACTGCATTATACCAGCAATTGATGCAAGTTAAGCAGTTACTGGTTTTCTGAAGATACATCTAGACACATTCGTTCTCGCATATCTTACTCCACAGAGCAAAAGTAGCACTATTATAGTAAATTCCATAATAATTTGGACACATAAATTTGAGGCACGTCATGCCCAAAATGCCTCAAAAAATAACAAATAGCTTATTTTCTCGGTCAATACTGCATATTATGATACAATGTAACTATATAAAAAAAGCACTTGAAAATTTGCTTCCAATGATATAATAATATCTAAGAAATATGGTGTTCATGCAGTAGAAGAAGTCAGACAACCTTGCTAAGTCAGTGCCTAACCTCCTCCCTTGGGCAATGCAAAAATTATAGTGTAAGGACCTTTTTATTTTTATTTTCTTTACAGTCTATTTTGCTACCTTATGACAAATCTTCCCTTTACCTAAATTTGCCTTACTAATCCTTCTTTTCAATTTCTGCACAAAGGTACATTGATTACTCATCCTTCTAGAAGGTTCTATCACTTTGCCCAGACTGTTTACTACTTTGCCTTTTATTTATCACATGACTCTTCCTTTGCAAGCAGTTTGCTCCCACAAGCGACGTATATATAAGTAGATAGTCTGACCCCCTTTGTCCCCTGTCTGACTATTCTACTTACCACCACTGTCTCTTAGAGCAAGCAGGCATCTCAAGTCCCCCACTTGAGTATAAGCACCCTCCTGCCCTTTAATTAGGTGTTGGTCCTCATCATCGAGTCCCATCCAACGATTTGTGTAACATAATAGTCAGACCTCCCTTAGGTCCTGCAGACAGACCATTGACACTGTTTGCAACTCCTTTGCATCTAGCCTAGAGTCTCTCCCCTCGAAGGGCAACTACATGTAAAACCTCGATTTATCCCAAGTTAGCCGACAACCCTTAACCCAGCCTGGTTTCACTCGATCGGTGGAGCTGTGTTGTCCAAACAGACCCAACACAACACACCACTCTGATGCTCAGCCTAACTCTCTGGTAGAATTGCCATGTCATCTGGTCTAGGCATTACCTCTCCTTTGTCTGCTCTCAATATATCTCCTTCATCATCGCTGTCTAGATCTTTAAGATAGTCATAGCCTTTAACAAGGAATGCCTATTATAGCAGCACCAGGACCCAATCCCGATCCTACCACTGCGTGGTTAGACAGCTTACAGAATCTTGACAACCTGCTAGAAGACCTACAACCCCCTTCACCTGTCTCCTCTAGCCAACACTCCCTCCCCTCCTTCGACTCAGATAACAAGATGACACAATAGCCAGGGGCATTCACCTAGGAGCAGCTGAACCAGCTAACCCAGCTAATCGTTGTCACTATAGTGCAAGCTGTGCAGAACATGCTACCTCCCCCTCCACCTCCACCAGCGCTAGCTACCACTTCAAGTTACAAGATAGGGACCAACAAGCCTCATGAGTACACAGGAGGTAAGGGTTACAAGGACTTCTGTAGGGAGGTGTACATTTACCTTGCCAGCGAGTCAGACTGCCTCTGCTGTAGACGAGACAAGATCCTGTTTGTCCTATCATACCTGAAGGGTGGATCAGCAGCCACCTAAGTCAAGAATTATGTGAACCATCATATGAATGTCACCAGCCTTACCCTCCCCTCAGACTTTGCAGCCTTCATGGAGGAGCTTGACAAGTCCTTTGACAACCCAAATGCAAGGGCCAATGCTCTAAAGGAGTGGCATGATGTTAAGCAAGGGGAGAATGGCCTAGACACAGCTGTATAGTTCTTTAGTGAATTTGACATCAAATGCCGAGCAGCAGGTCTAACGGACCCATCTTACTTCGACATTATTGTGGATCAACTGATAAACTATGCAATCCCTATCAAAGTCTCTAGAGGAGTGATGCGCTCAATGCCAGTGCCAACAGACTACGAATCTTGGAAGGTGAAGGCTATCGAGATTGACCAGGTGGAGTAGCAGATTAGGAAGGCAGAGAACCTGAGAAAGAAACTAATTCGACATGACTGGCCCATCCAGCAGGCGATACAGCGGAGGCAGCCCCCATAGGTGCCACCTCCTCAGTGCCAACAGTACCAACCACTGGTCCACCCCCCACCTCCAAGGGACTTTCAGAAAGTTATGCCAGGTACTCATTCAGGAATAGGTATCCCTATGGCTATTGACCACGCCCGTCGCAACCATGCCTGCTTCAAGTGTGGTGAGGTAGGACATTTCATGCGAGACTGCAAGAATGGTCCCAGTCGTATCAGGAACCTCATCGCGATGATAGACCCAGAAGAGAGACATGCCTTTGCTGACGAATTCCAGCACATGCCAGAGTCGTCCTTCCTAGTCCAGTCGATGTATGTGGAGCCAAGTAGGACAGAGGAGGATGAACAAGAGGTGAAGGATTTTACCTAAGACCAAGTGTAGGCATCAGGCCGACTAGTCAAGAATCACAGGCTTTCAAATCATATGCATTAAATTATAACTCGTCGCATGTACAGTACCTAGATGCGAATGAAGAGGATGACAAGTTTTACGATTATGAATGCCTGACCGATACAAAAGATGCAGATGAGCTGAAACTCAAAGAGCCCCTTATAGCAAGAGGCGGGTGAGGCCGACAGCTCAACGTATATGTGATGCTGTGCTACCTTGATGAACAGGCCTTAGAAGCTCAAGAGGTGTTGCCACAGAAAATAGATGTGCATGTCCTTATCGACTTAGGGTACACCAACTTCTGCATTGATAAGAAGTTTGTCGAGAAGAACGAGATACCAACTCAGAGATATGTACAACCAATGCCTGTCTTTAACTCAGATGGCACTAGCAATAAGGGAGGGTTGATCGCGGAGTATGTGAAGGCAGAGTTGACACTTAGGATGCACACAGAGACAATCTGGCTGGCTGTAACATCACTAGCGTCAAGCAACATCTTTCTAGGGTACGACTGGCTGAAGAAGCACAATCCAGAAATCAACTGAGAGAAGGGCGAGATCAAGTTCACTCGCTGTCCAGAGCAGTGCAAATTCAATGATAGAGAGATTGAAGAGGAAGTTGTGACAAGAGGAATGCAGAAGGAGGAATGAACCTGGCCAGAGTACCTGGATCGATATGCCTCAGTCTTTAGCGAGGAGAGCTTTGAATACCTACCAGAGCACCACAATTGGGACCACGCAATTGAGCTACAACCAGGGTTCAAGCCTAATAATTGCAAGGTATACCCACTCAGTTCAAAGGAGCAGGAGGAACTTCAAGCCTTCATTGAGGAGAACTTGGCCTTGAGGTGCATCAGATACTCAAAATCCCCAATGGTGTCCCCCTTCTTCTTCATCAAGAAAGCAGATGGTAGTCTGTGAGCGATCCAGGACTATAAGAAGTTGAACACTGGGACGATTAAGAACAAATACTTGCTGCTATTAATTCAGGAGTTAATCGACAAGGTCAAGGATGCTTGGATCTTCACCAAGCTCGACGTTCATTGGGGGTACTACAACATACGAATTCGAGAAGGTGATGAGTGGAAGGTAGCTTTTCAGACCAACCTAGGACTTTTCGAACCTACAGTCATGTTCTTTGAGCTAACAAATGTACCAGCGACCTTTCAGAGCTTTATAAATGACATCTTTAGGGACTTGATACATGAAGGGTCAGTTGTGATCTACCTGGATGATATTCTGATCTTCTCCAAGAATAGGGAGGATCACCGACAGATCGTCAAGCGAGTGTTTGAGGTGCTAAAGGTGAACAAACTGTACCTGAAGCTGCAGAAGTGCGAATTCGAAATGGACCATGTCAAGTACCTGGGACACGTAATAGGACAAGGCACAGTTAGCATCAACTCAGCCAAGGTAGAAGCGGTATGCAATTGGCCGATCCCAGTGAACAAGAAGCAGCTGCAGGAGATTCTTAGGTTTGGTAACTGACTGTGATGCTTTATCAAGGACTACAGTCAAATCATCAAGCCCCTGACTCAGCTGATGGGTAAAGCAAAATGAGAATGGGAGAAAGAGCAACAGGAGGCCTTGGAGATGCTTAAGGAATGTCTGTGCTCAGCACCAGTATTGGCGATCTCACAGAATGACTCGCCTTTTCATATAGAGGCCGATGCCTTAGGCTTCACAACGGGAGCAGTTCTCTCTCAGCAACAAGATAGTCAATAGAAATCAATAGCCTATCGTTCTTCGTTGATGACCCCAGCAGAGCAGAATTATGAGATCTACAATAAGGAGATGCTGGCCATTGTCCTAGCATTAAGAGAATGGAGGCAGTACTTACTGGGAGCCAAGCACTATTTTGAAGTCTGGTCAGACCATGCCAACCTAACCTACTTCCAAGTGCCACAGAAGCTGAAGGATAGACAGGTACGCTGGAGACTGAAAATTGGCAGATTACGACTTCCTCCTAGTGCACAAGCTAGGAAAATCAATGGGCAAAGCAGATTGACTGTCTCAAAGAGCTGACTATGACTAAGGCAAGCATGACAATAAAGATCTCATCTTTCTGAAGGAGGAATGACTGGTGAGAGCAACAGTTCAGGCAGCGATAGGGACACTAGTAGAAAAGGTAAAGGAGGCACAAGGTGGTCAAAAAGCAAAAGGGATGCCGAATGGAGTGGAGCTCAAAGTAGGATTATGGCAGAAGGGCGACAGAGTGTTTGTACCAGAGGCAGTAAGGGAGGATGTGATCTGGGAGAGGCATGACTCACTGCTGGCAGGGCACTCAGGTGTGTCCAAGACAGTGGAGCTGGTCCGATGAGAATTCTGGTGGCCGAGCATGTTCAAGGACATACGTGTATATGTGAGAGGGTGTGATCGCTGTCAGAGGATGAAGGCCTTGTGAGCGACACAGGCGAAGCTACTACACCCCAATGAAGTACCAGAAGCCCCTTGGCAGGTCATGACAGTAGACCTAATTGGTGAACTGCCAGAACTAGAAGAGTACAATGCAATTTGTGTGCTGGTGGACAGGTTCAGCAAGTAGATATATATAGTACCAATGACAACCAAACTGACAGCAGAAGGTATGGCCAAGATTTACCGAGACCATGTATTTCATCATCACGAACTACCGCACAAGATCATCTACAACCAGAGCTCTCAATTCGACAACAAGATGATGAAAGAGCTATACAAGCTATTGCACATCGAAGGGAATCCCTCAATAGCATACCACCCTCAGACGGATGGCCAGATGGAGTGGGTCAACCAGGAGCTCGAACAATACCTGCAGCTCTATGTGGATTACCGACAATCGGACTGGGCAGAGTGGCTTCCTATGGCAGAATTCACATATAACAATCGGGAACACTCAGCAACAAAACTCTCTCCCTTCTTTGTCAACACAGGCAGACATCTCATGGACTTCTCGTTGGCAAGTACGACCTCATCTAGCCTCTCTGCTGAGGAGCTTGCAAAGAACATGAAGACAGTCCATGAAGAAGCTCAGACAAATCTCAAGAAAGCTACCGAGGACATGAAGCGCTTCTACGACTGCCATACAGGAGAGCTAGTGAGATACGAAGTAGGTGACAAGATATTCCTAGATGGTTACAATATCAAGACGGTCAGACCGATGGCGAAGCTGGAGGACAAGTGGTTTGGACCCTTCAGATACAGCAGAAGGTGGGAGCAAGTACGTATAGACTCAAGATCCTACCGTCTTGGAAGAAGGTCCACCTGGTGTTTAATAAAGTACTCCTAAAACCTGCTGTCCAGCCCATGTTCAAGTCCCAATAGGTACTGCTACTACCACTACCGGTTATAGTAGATAATGAAGTTGAATTCAAGGTTGCTGAGGTGCTGGACTCGCAAATACATAGGAGGAAGCTACAGTTACTGGTCAAGTGAGTCAGATACGAACAACCTACCTAGCAACTAGAGACGGACTTAGCTAATGCTCAAGAGGCTATTGCGAACTTCTACAGAAAATATCCTGGTGCTCCTCGTCATATCAATCTCCCTCAGAGAGCATTGCAAGCGGTGATCCTACTTGGTAATTCTAACGGTTGGTCGGGCCACCCAATCTTAGAGAGAGGGGTGATGTAAGGACCTTTTTATTTTTATTCCCTTTAAGGTCTATTTTGCTATCTTATAACAAATCTTCCCTTTACCTAAATTTGCCTTACTAATCCTTCTTTTCAATTTCTGCACAAAGGTACATTGATTACTCATTCTTCTAGAAGGTTCTATCACTTTGCCCAGACTGTTTACTACTTTGCCTTTTATTTATCACATGACTCTTCCTTTGCAAGCAGTTTGCTCCCACAAGCGACGTATATATAAGTAGATAGTCTGACCCCCTTTGTCCCCTGTCTGACTATTCTACTTACCACCACTGTCTCTTAGAGCAAGCAGGCGTCCCAAGTCCCCCACTTGAGTATAAGCACCCTCCTACCCTTTGATTAGGTGTTGGTCCTCATCGTTGAGTCCCACCCGATGATTCATGTAACATATAGCTCTTGAAATACTCAATTCAAAAATCTGATTCAAGCAGTATAGTTCACTCTAATATAAAAGGTATTCATAAACAAAATTTTGTGGCAAAAGGAGATATATTTTGTGATAAAGTAGGGCAACATCCTGGCATGCTCTCTGCAACTTGCAGAACTCCCACTCATATAGCTATACATCTGTCATAACTTATACATTTTGATAGCTTACAGCTTACAGTAATTCTTTATGTCAGGGTCGAGAGCTTTAGATAGGTACAAATTGACTGTAATTATCGAGATGAATAGTAACAGCATCGCTTGACAAGATTAAAGTGTTCTTCTTTACATATAATTATTTACATACAAATATAAAAATTATATCTCAATTAGATGGATAGCATTAATACATCTGCACAGTCCAGTACTTATACTGTGGCCGTATTGTTCATGTTTGGGAGAAATGCTTGTATGCATAGCTTTTGTAATTGCATTGTGTATCTGCCTCAACCTCCTCTTGATTATGTTCTATCACTATCACATCTCATGATGCATAGAAAACTGCTATCATCAGATGCATAGGCTATGCTCATATATATGCACTTAAGGAGAGGCTTTTCAATTTGAGATATGTCTTGGTTCAGGAGCATTTCAAAATCCATAGTCAATAATATAATACAGCAGCATGAGAAGACAGGGAAAATCAGACAGTCTACCTAGCAGTGTGGTCAGCCGAGGATGCTATCCTATGTAGACACAAATGTGAGTCAGAAACCCAGACTCTCTTCCATCTTTGCTAGCTAAGTGGTGCACCACAGTTTTTTCTCAACTCAATAGAATGACAATGCGATTCTTATCTTGCTAAACTAAAAGTTATGCTCCTATACATTTGAGGCAAGGATGCCTCAACATAAACAATAGAATGAACTTTGAAGCGAGTGGGATTTACTCTGAAAGAGGTGTGTATTTCATATTGTCTGTCATAGATTTATAACTCTCAGCTTATTGATAACAAATCAGCAAGGAAGCACTAGAGTACAGTGAAATCAAACAATTACAGTATTAGCTCAGGATGGCCTTTCAGTACTTCACTGATCAGCTGGTATTTGTAGATGAGAGTGCATACAACAGGTATACCTACCTGCAGAATAAAGCATGGGCTTTGGAGGGTCACTAAGCAATTTGCAAATAGGTATTTCTGAGAGGCAAACAGTATGTCCCTCCTCCACTCTCTAGTTGGGATCCATCTCAATCCTCTTAGATAGTCTATTTTTCCTGCAATTATAATAGATAGTGTGATCTATTGTACAATTGTAGAAGGTTTCTTCAATTTAGTATCATTCTATGATTTTGCTGCTGCTCTATTGTAGCATATAAACCTGTGACCAGCATGGAATTCTGTGATTGTCATAGACAATTGCCTAATCTACAAGGTGCTAGAGGTTTGGAAACTTATCAAATCCAAGTATGTTTACCACATCTGCTACTAGCCTCTCTTGATCAATCGAGGTTTAGGGAAATGAAACTTAAATTCCTTCTGGTATACTCACCAGATTTCAACTCAATTGAGCTTTCCTTTTCTCTGTTGAAAGCTCACCTTTGAAATGTGTGCTGGCCACATGAAGGGATTAATGCAGTCATCTTATAGCTATATGAAGAGGTTATGTCAATTAGTGCTCAAGACTGTCATGCCTTCTACACCCATTATAGATATATTAGATGATACATAGTTATTTCTCTCTGTATTTCATATCTGGCTTACATATGTACAGATAATGCTAAGAATGGGTAGAGTTGAATCTAATATTCTATGTACAAAGGTCAAAATGACTGTGTATTGACTTTGTCTTTATCATCCACTCATTCTGTTGATTTGTTCGATGTTCTCAGATGCATAACAAATAACACAATTTACTAATCTGATATTAAGTTTAATGTTTGCTTTGTGTACAAGTTCCTCTATACCTTGTTATTTCAAATCACTGACATTGTCGAGTCTGACTATACTGTTGCTCTCAAAAATAGGAATAAGTGACTTATAGTTAAATCTATCGCAGCCCCTTTCTAAATCTTTAGAGAAGGTTTACAACCAATTTAACACCAATGGAAATTTCCTTGCTGTGCACAGGCTAGGAGGCAGAGTATTGTGTAGAAGCTCTTTGGTTGCAGGATAGATAGTTGCCATAGATTGGATAATATGTACAGCGGATGTTGGAGTAACATTCTCTAGCATAGCAATGAAAGTCTGTTGTTTGCCTTTCTTCTAATTCATAATCTTGAGAGACTCTGGTACTTCATATACAGTAGCTCCAGGTATTCTTTTGTACTAAGAGTGATAGTAGGTGAGGGAAGAATAACAGATAACGGGGCAGGTGGGCTTACAATCATCTTCATATGTTCAAGGAGGTCTACATTGGTATAAGGAATGCAGTCATTGGAATGTTTGATATGGCCACAAAGAATTCTGCCATACTTGTCACATTTGAAGTTCATTGTAATCTTCCTGGAAGTCTGCTCAATCTGGTTGTCATATTCAACACAAGCACTGTGCAGTGTATCTTGAACATGCTGAGTATCTCTTCTCTTCTAGATAATTGCTTTACCAGATGCCTGTAAATGACCTGTCAATTGACTAAACAGTATAGTAGAAGATTGATATTACTACCTGAGCCTGAGTTGCAACAATAAGAGTTCTTCTTCTTGAGCTACATTTGTTCCTCTTGGTATTCTCAAATGTAGTTACAGTCTTTTTCAAAACTCCTGTGACACGTGCTAATTTGCCATTTTTGGCCCCTCTGGTACCTTAAAACATGAAATAAATCATATCTCACTCAATTCTTGACCCTTTTACATCATCTAAGTTGCTAAATTTATGCCCCGATCGTGCTGTCCAGACTGTAATAAACCCAAGCAAATTCGGTGAATAATTGACCCCAAAATGGCACAAAACATTGTTTTCTCATGTGTTAGGCCGAGTTCAGTAGACCGTCACTAAGACGAGCTGAATCGACGCTAGAGTCCAATGCACACTAGTACAAGGTGGTGGTAAGTAGATATATTAGTGAACGAGTGAACGGTTAGTAGCTACCTAGTACAAGGTGGTGGTAAGTAGAAAAGCGAGACGGGGTGTTTCTACTCTACCGACCAACTACTTATTTACGCCAATCGTGAGAAAAGGTAGACTGACCAAAGAAGGGACAAATGAATGACAACGAAGGTAAATATGGTGCACAGACCATAGTAAGTAAGCGAGCGAACGAAAAGGAAAGGGAAAAGGAAAAGGATTAGGGAGTCGTAGGTTCGAGTCCGTGAGCGGCCATGATTAAAGAAAGAAAAGAAGAGAAAAGAAAGGATGAGAAAACTTCCTAACATCATGCATACCTCATGTATAATTTTTCCTGCACTCAATTCTGGGTCTATAACACCCACAAGTGTCTCAGAGCCCTCAGATAGAATAAATGTGAATTTAGGGCCTGTATTTGAGATGTAATTTGAGGTGTATGTACTGGTCTGAGGCATGCCTTGAAGGCACAAATCCCCTCTCATCCTCTGAGCTCCCCATGCCCCAAGAAGAAATGTCTGAGGCTAAGTTCATACATGTAAATTCATTTCAGGTCTATTGGAAGTGATTTGAGTACTTCTTATGTCTGCTATGAGGATTGGTGCATTGATTGAGATAGAGGAGATAAAGTATATGCACCATACTTCCCTGCCTTTCTTCAGCTTCCCAACATACCCATTTGCTCTGGGAAAGGCTCAAATACATTTAGATATACTCTAAATGAGTTCCCATGCATAAATTTATCCTCAGATATTTTCTTCTAGGGCATGGGAAGCTCAAGAAATGAGAGAGGTTTTCTGTCTTCTAGGCATGCCCCAAACTGGTGCATACACCTCAAATTACACCTCAAATACAGGCCCTAAATTCACATTTATTCTATCTGAGGGCTCTGAGACACTTGTGGGTGTTATAGACCCAGAATTGAGTGCAGAAAAAATTGTACATGAGGAATGCATGAGAAAACGATGTTTTGTGCCATTTTGGGGTCAATTATTCACCGAATTTGCTCAGGTTTATTACAGTCTGAATAGCACAATCGGGGCATGGATTTAGCAACTTAGATGATGCAAAATGATCAAGAATTGAGTGAGATATGATTTATTTCGTGTTTTGAGATACTGGAGGGGCCAAAAATAACAAATTGGGACATGTCGCAGGACTTCTGAAATAGACTGTAAAGAGCTTGTTTACCTCCATTTATAGCTAAATGCAAAAATCCTGAGAATTTGAAAAATCACATAATTTTTTTATGTACATTGTGCCCTTAGAGGTCAAAAATGTACTAATCAGCAATTTTCTCAGTCAATACTGCACATACAAATCTGATCTTACTATGTAAAAAAAGTACTCAAAAATGTGCTTCTACTGGTGTAAAAATGTTTCAGAAATGTGGTGTATATATGGCAGAACAAAAAAGATAACCTCGTCAAGTTGGTACCTCACCTCCTCTCTTACATTCTGCAGAAGTTGTAACTTACTGAATACTGTACGTACAAATATGATCTTACCATGTAAAAAAAGTACTCGAAAATGCACTTCTGTACATATAAAAATGTCTAGGTTTTGTTGAGTATACGTAGCGCTACAAAAAAGATAATATCGAAATGCTAAGTCCTAGTCATGTCCTCTACTGAATGCAAAAATCGTAGCTCGCCCAATATCACTGGTAAAAATCTGATTTAAGCATGACAAATATGACCAGCCTAGTAGGCACCTGTATGCAACTTATAGCAGTTCCCTGATGTGTTCTTGGTAGTAGAACTAGATAGTTTATCATCACTCCTGCTTACATGACTCTCTCCTACTTCATTGCATCCATCATAACTCATGCACTTGAACACCAATAAATCTGATTGTTTCTGCTAAAAAGGCAGTAGGACAAGTACTTTTAGTCAAGGTTATAATTGAGCTGAATTAGGATCATACTATCCTATCATCCCAACCCAAAACTACCTTAATAACCGTCTTCCTCTAAAAGATTACTTGAGATAGTATCCAAACTGCCAAATTCTCAGACAAGTCGGTATTACAGTATCATTATACATTCCTACTTTAGAGAAATAGTCTGTAGCCACTAGGGCCACAGACATGTCTCTGAGAGAAACACAAGCTCATGTATATGGCAACATCTCCCACTATATGCAGCACTTATTACCCATCCACAGCCCTTGTCTATCACCTCCCTCTACCTCCCTGCGGGCTCAAATAGATTCCCTGGAAGTTCAAGATAGTCCATCTTGCACCATAGAAGCATGCTCATTTGTCATTCTTAATGACATTTAGAGGACTCTAGATGGAAAACTATAGGATAACTTTGAATCACATAATGGACTTTACATGGAATTTACTAGAGACCTCAAAATTACTAGGCCAGACATTGTAGCAAAAGATTGACGAGAATATAAGATGATGACAGTAGGCAAGAGATAGAAGTTCATGTATACGATGTACCAAAAAGAGATTAGAGAATAGAGGTTAAGCTCACATGTGTCACACCACTTGACCTCTAACTATTATCATCTCTGTCTGTCGCTGCCAACCACTTGAACATACCTTTATGCAACATCAATAGTGTGGCAAAAGGCTTTCTGATGACCTGCCTGAATGTATCGTCACTATGAACAAGAGATTTAGCACAACTTAGATTGCAGCCTTGATCGAGATACCTCAGCTGATAGTATTCTATATGATACAGCAGTTCAAGTGCAATGGTACTATTGCTGTGTAACACATTAGTTTACACAGAAGACCAAGAGCACTTGATTATGTTCATACTAAGGTATGTGTGTGCCTAAACCTCTACTAGTTGCTATTAATTTACACCAGATAGTTCCTCTGCAGGACACTTAATAATCGCAATGATCATTATATCAATAAGTTGAGGGAGCTGCTGTGGAAGAGATAGGAAAAGGAAGTTTTAGACTTGACTATACATAGGTCCTTGCTATGTGCTGGTTTCAAAATGAAGAAGGTGGTCATCTCTTTGCTCATTCATGCATTACCCACAAACTGGAATCCTTGTGTCATCTAGATATCAGAAAGGGCTCTTGAGCAGAATGAGATGCTACATGTGTAGTATGTCATACGTGTTGGCTTACAGTATACAGTAGAACAGTTAATGTTTGTTGATGAGAGTGCTTGCGACTGGTAGACTTTTCTCTGTAATACTGCTTGGGCCCTTGAGGGTCACTGTGCATGTCGGAAACAGTTCTTCAACAGGGGAAAATAGTAAACACGACTTCTGTAATATGATGCAAGCTTCTAATTCATTCTTCCAGCTTTTCTGTTCTGCTAGCTATCAGTCTGAATAGGATGATCGACTACACTATCGTCCAGGGTGCATTCAATATTCAGCTGTTCACAAAATTCATCACAGGTCTATTGGACAAAATGAACCCGTTTCTCGACACCCAGTTAGTCATTGTAATGGACAATTGCCCAATGTACAAGGCTCCTAAGATCCGAGAGCTTATCGAATTATGGTTTGTCTCATGCAAGAACACTAGGTGTAGCATTTGCTGACCTTCACGTAGTGGTGTCAGGCTTGAATATCTTCTACCTTACTCTCCTGACTACAATCTAATCAAACTCACTTTCTCTATTGTCAAATCAAGACTAAAGCACCAGGGTCCTCGGTGTCAGGATGATGCCTCAGTTATTGAGCAACTTTTTGCACAGGTATATTCTATCAATTCTATAGACAGTTCTTCTTTCTTTCATTACTGTGGCTATAATGTACTTGTATAGACTGCTAAATATGCAGATAATGTACATTTGACAACCTTATATCCGCAATCTCCAGCAATGCTTGCAAGTGAGCTAGGAACATGTTTGTAAGCAATTACCATTTTTTTCTTTGTTGCTACATTACAGTTTCTTTTTATCTCCTACTATCATGAGTCCCACTCCCAGAAAAGCAATAGCTCATAGAACTTCTGCTCGCAAGACTCCTGGGTTGAAGCAAGCATCTGCCACAATAAGGAGGTTCTCTCCTAGGAAAGCAGTGGATTATTCAACTCTGAGGTCGTAACAAGCAATCAAGCCTCCACTACATCTGCAAGACGTGGCTGTCATTGCAGAAAAACTACGTAAATAAGGATAACCTAAGAAAGAGAAACAGCTTGCTGTGGAAAAGAATGATACTGGAGAGAAGGTACTACAGTACTTGTAGTTCTGTCTGCTAGTATTATACTGATAATTTATAACAGGATAGTACAGAGGCACAGCCCATTGTGACAAGGGCAGAAAGGACTGCTACTAATTGTGCCTATGCAAATATGCAGGATGAAGCAGTAGTAGAGCCCAAGTCTAAAAGAAGGGGCCAACAAACTGCTCATGAGAATCTGACCTATCAATACGAAGACTCTATAATGAAGAGCCATCGCAACTTGATATTGCCCAAATGGCCTACGAGGATCTGGGTCAAGAGTCAGATGCTAATGAAATCAGTGCAAGTAACTTATTAGAAGGAAATAGACTGATTATTATTTTAGAACATATCATGACTAATGCAGGATTGTCACCTGATCGATGATACCATACACGATTCTGATACTGTCCCTTTGGATCGAGAAGGGCAGACCACCCACCAGTACCTTCCTGCAGGAATTACCAATAGACATAGAGGCAAGTCTGGGAATGCGCACAAAACATACTAAAAGAAATGATAATAATAATTGATCAAATGGAACCAATCACAGTTCGAACTAAATGTGGATGGTCACCACCCAGGACAGAACATCAAGTACTCTACAACCACTACCTCACAGCCTTTGAGAACAAAGTGCTAGTCTGGTCAGGAGATGAGGAAATGTACTATGCAAATGCAACAGCTACTGCATGGATCTCTCGACTTTCCTATACAGAAGACTGCCATAGAGCAGTAGTACAAGTTATATGGCCACTAACACTTGACGTCCCAGGATACCTTCGGACAATAAGGGACAATACTATGGGGCAAATTTGTGGCCGCCTGGAGAGGCACACTAGAGGGAACAATCCTACAGTCTTTTTCAAAAGTCCTGCGACACGTGCCAATTTGCTATTTTCGGCCCCTCCAGTACCTCAAAACACGAAATAAATCATATCCCACTCAATTCTTGACCGTTTCGCGTCATCTAAGTTGCTAAATTCATGCCCCGATCGTGCTGTCCAGACTGTAACAAACCCGAGCAAATTCGGTGAATAATTGACCCCAAAATGGCGCAAAACATCGTTTTCTCATGCATTCCTCATGTACAATTTTTCCTGCACTCAATTCTGGGTCTACAACACCCACAAGTGTCTCAGAGCCCTCAGATAGAATAAATGTGAATTTAGGCCTTGTATTTGAGGTGTAATTTGAGGTGTATGTACTAGTCTGAGGCATGCCTGGAAGGCACAAATCCCCCCTCATCCTCTGAGCTCCCCATGCCCCAAGAAGAAATGTCTGAGGCTAAGTTCATACATGTTAATTTATTTCAGGTCTATTGGAAGTGATTTGAGTACTTCTCATGTCTACTATGAGGATTGGTGCATTGATTGAGATGGAGGAGATAGGGTATATGCACCATACTTCCCTGCCTTTCCCCAGCTTCCCAACATACCCATTTGCTCTGAGAAAGGCTCAGATACATTCAGATATACTCTAAATGAGTTCCCATGCATGAATTTATCCTCAGATATTTTCTTCTAGGGCATGGGGAGCTCGAGAGGATGAGGGGGATTTGTGCCTTCCAGGCATGCCTCAGACCAGTACATACACCTCAAATTACACCTCAAATACAGGCCCTAAATTCACATTTATTCTATCTGAGGGCTCTGAGACACTTGTGGGTGTTATAGACCCAGAATTGAGTGCAGGAAAAATTGTACATGAGGAATGCATGAGAAAACGATGTTTTGCGCCATTTTGGGGTCAATTATTCACCGAATTTGCTCGGGTTTGTTACAGTCTGGACAGCACGATCGGGGCATGAATTTAGCAACTTAGATGACGCGAAACGGTCAAGAATTGAGTGGGATATGATTTATTTCGTGTTTTGAGGTACTGGAGGGGCCGAAAATAGCAAATTGGCACGTGTCGCAGGACTTTTGAAAAAGACTGTAGTGAATAGATACTTCTCAGACACAGGGATTGATAGAGTGATCACTACTTTTGTGATCAGCAGAAATGTAGGAACAGATGAGATCATCGTGCATGATGGATACCACTAAGGAATATTCTATCAGAACCCCATACACTACTCCGGACTCAATACCCAAGATCCAGTGATCAAAGGAACCCTATCAGAACAAGAGCGACACGTTATTGAATGGATCCAGGAACAGAATAGGAGCAGATCTCCGATGAATACAGACAGCTCGGTATCGGAGTGGAGCTACACCCAGAACCTTCGAGAACTCCAAGAACAGTGGGGACAAGAATAGCAGATGGGTTAGCTCGGAGGTGTACAGCCACACGATTGGCAGAGGATGGCGTCATCATTAGCACTCGACAAGGACCATGTGGAGAAGAAGGATCTAGAGGGATAGGACGGAACATGACAGAATTGCAAGGTTCTGCACAGCCACCAGATTAGCTAGTGGCTGTACCGAAGAAGCATTGGGGCTGTGCTAACGATCGGTTGGGGCTGTGCTGTGGAAGGAAGGATCAGGTGATGGACTATTTAGAAAGTATATAAGTAGCAAGTACTACCACCAGAAGTTCTTTAGCAAAATTCTTTTATATTGCTTACGACTTCTTTGTACTGTCACTTAGTTGCCTTAGGCACCACTCTAATCTATCTTAGGTATCTAGTGCACGGCTGGTCCCCTGACCCCTACTAGTACCTTATTGTTTACCCGACTATCCTTATCTCGCACTTCTCCATGATCAAGATAGCTTCTCAAGATCAGCGGAGTGAGTGGACTTGTTCTGGTGCGTCGATTTGGGGGATCTGCACTTGATCGTTTGCCCGGCCCTAAAGTCAGGAGAACGATAAGTGTCGATCTTTGATCTGTTTATAACGATCTGCACTGGTCCTAACATAACTCTTTGGATTTTGATGATCCTCTACTTGCAGCTGCTGGTGCGTAGATCATTATAGAAGTATGATAGCTGCTGATTTGATAGATTACACAGATGATTCAGATCTAGAAAGAAGATGTTTGCCATCATTTTTATCTTACAACTATTTTATACAAAATCTTGAATGCGAAAGTGAACAATTGCAGGCTGCTAAAGAACTACAACCGATATTTGTTGTTCTAGTTGACGATTAATATGCCTTATAGAAGATGAACATCGAACCTCAGGATACCTTAATTAATGTGCACCATAATGTGGCAAACATTCTTCAGTGCTATTGTAACTCAGTTACACTAGGCTACATTGCCCCGTAGTTCAAAAAGGTTAACACAAAGGTCCAAATACGGTACCTCGACTCTGATGAAGATCTTGATGAACTTGCAAAAGGGCACAAGAAGTATTTTGAAGAGCTAAAGAAGTAGCACAAGGAGGATAGTGCAGGTGATATTTTGCTAATGAATATAAATGATGAATTGGTAAATGTAGCTGTTTCTTTTATACTTTTCTTATATTGATGTGTAGATTATATTTCATTTAGAAGGGTTCCAAATGCTCAGAAAACATACTTCAGGATGTGACCAAACTGACTGGCCCTGCCCAAACAGTGAATGACAACCTGGATGCAAGACTCGTACCTTATATTAAGGAGATCAGGCAGAACATGCAGTGCAGTGGTCATTCAGAGTAAGTCTGTTATGTTTATACTAATAGTAGCCATCAGCATTATACCATGAGAAATTTCTTTGATCATACAAGGCTCCTAGTATGTGCATTGCTCTCATCTACGTATTTTTGGGGACTTATAGGCATTCGTAGCTGGCTAAAACTCCAGACGTAACATCTTGGGAGGTACCCAAGCAGCTGAACTTGCTTGATCACCAGAAACTGACATGGCCTCCATAGGCCACTATACATCTAGCCAGCACAGGACTACAGTGTGCAACTGCGAACCAAGCTGGTCCTAGATAGGCACAAGTGGATGCAAATGTTGTCACTCCTCAAATTGAGCAAGAGACAGAAAATGCTGCCACTAGAAGGACTTACTGTGATGGCACACAAGATAGGGTGAGGAGTGACAAACGGTACTATGGATCATCGGGTGGAGGAAGACATTGCTATGGCAGAAGCTGATCTATTCAAAGGAGAGGTCGTAAGCATTGCAGTCCATCCTCATCATCAGGGTAGATAGATACGGACAACTCAACTGAAAGTCGTTATTGCAATCACAGTTCATCTTCTAGGGATAGTTATTGGCATTGTAGATATTGCAACTGCCATTCTGCATCATCTCATAATAGACATAAATGTAGAGGTCACTGCAACTAAACTCAGAACTCTCCAGTTGCAAAGCATAGATTTTATAATTATCCTTTGGTGGAGATTTGGCTGAAGATATGTGAGAATAATATAAAACGAGGATATGACAACATGAACTACTCAGTGCTGGCAGATGTTCTGAAGAGCAATAGGTATCTGTGTATTAATGATGTCCTACTCCAGCTGACTACTGATAATCTGCTTTCAATGGCATCATGTGCAGGTGTTCAGATCATACATGGGCTTACATCTAGCATTCTTTTCTATGCCAAAGAGGACATTCATAGAATGAACAGCAAGTAGCAGTTGAATAAATAGATATGAAGCTGCTATGTAGATAGCACAGTTATAGTTACAAAGATACAAAAGGGTTGACGACTGCTTCTTACAATCCTGGACTGTCTATGTACATAATGTTCTCGATTTGATAAATAGACTACATAATGAAATACCTTTCATAATGCACAATCCATCTGATGAAATATATATCTTGCATGCTGCTGAGCAACAGACGACTGAATGGTTGAATGAATGAAGTTAGCCCAAACTCATGTTACATCCTAACAAAGGTCCATATACCAGATTAGTAAAGGGCTCATGTGAATTATATTTTGCACGTCTTCTGAACCACTGGTGTGCAACTATCTTCATCTTCATCTTCATCTTCATCTTCATCTTCCTCTTCCTTGGACTCTTCTGTTGTAGATTCCTCTGAAGTATCTTCATACAGTGCACTTTGGTAGATAATTGTAGGAAAAGAAATAGGACTGTGATGATCTGGTTCATAAGATCTGACACTTTTAATTCTTGTGACCAGATTATCAAGCATGTTGTTGATCTTCTCCGATAAGTGCAGAATGTCTACCATCGTAGACTTAAGACTCTTCAATATATGAGATTCGATTGGATGTTCCACCTTTCAATCGAACACTTGCAGCAAATTGTTGTTAGAATCTTCTGGCAAGGTGGCAATATCATACTCCATTTTGGCTTTGTGTGCAAGAGAGCATCTCGGCATAAAGATCAAGAACGATAAGATCATGAGTGATACTTCTTCATCTGGAAAGCAGAAATGAGTCTGTGCTAGGTGGCAAAAAGCGATCTCTTTGATATCTCTGTCTGGACTACAAATGCCAAATCTGTCATAGACATCAAGAAGATTCTTTGTGTCTTCAGTCCACTTGTACAATTCTTGGCAAAAATACCTTAACAACGATGCTAAATTGGTCGCTGTTAGTTTAGACTTTGTGTTGGCATAATTATCAAATAACTTCCGAAGTCTCTCTGTAAGGACCTCAGGATTAATATGTCTATCGGAATCTCTTGTATCTTTGATATTCCAATCAGATATTGTCTTTTGAACACCTTCAAGTATCTGTGAGCTCCGAGTATATTGCAAGCTCACAAAAGCAGCCACTGTCTCATAAACAACACCTAGAGCCTCTTTAATGACTTCTAGCTTCAAGTGGCTAACTGAAGTTTGGTATACCTGAAAAATCTGGTGCATGAAATAGTGATTATGCCAAATAAGGGAGAAAATACTACCATATCATTAATAGTCTCAATCTTGCTTATTTGGTATGCCAGGTTAAAGATCTCCTCTTGCAGATTTTCAAGTCGCTCGACATCCTCCTTATGTACTGTTTGACATGTTTAGAAAACGGTGTCACAAAAATTATGAAGATTCCTCTGCAGCTTGTTATAAAAGAGGAGTGACTCTATAGCTGAGACACTCTTGTGCTTATCTGATGTTTGATACCCTGTCATAGGTGCCCTGCTGGATATTTTCCCTCTAGAAACTAGTGACCTACGTCAGGGAATGTATATATTATGCTGCAGAACAGAGCAAGGTTACCTTCCAAATTGACATCTGGCTGATGTAGTGTACCGTCCTTCGGATTGGAAGATATGTTCATTTTTGGTCCTAGGGCTAGAAAGCTGCATCCAGAGCTACTACAAATAAAAAACAGCAGTTAATGCTCACTGAGATATAGTACAGTTGGCACAGAATGCCTTGTGGTGTGTATAAATGACAGGGGGAAGAGTTTGGTAATAAGGACTTAGACTTGGGGGAGCATGATAATGATGAGGTGGCAGATTGGGAACTCTCAAGACCATAATCAGTGGGTCTTATATATCTGACGATAAACTCAGCTGACTAATGGCATTCAGTGCACCTATGATAATGCCTGATGGAGTAGGTAACAAAGTGATAATACAGGAACTATTTATTATACACAAACTATGAGTAATTTTTCATCTCTTGCTCTCTTTCCCTTTCTCTTTTAGATCAGCTGCTAACTTATATTCTATAGATTTTGATACCTCGTCTGTCTTCTTGCCCTTTTCTTTGATGAAAACATCATCAGGGTTTATGAGATCAGTATGAGAGCCAGAAGGTGGCACATTGGTGGGCTGCCATTGGTGACTTCCAGAGAAAGAGCCCTAAATAAACTTGGATGGATCTTCTTGCTCCAGCCATACCCTCAATATAGGCAAACACTTTTCTGCACCCAATGCATAAAGAGCGAATGTCTGGCCTGCCATTAAAGCCTCCTTCTGCTTCTTAACCACAACTGACTGTAGCTTCTGTGACCATGAGTGCAAAAGCTCCAATGTCGCTGAGTAGTTCTCGATCCGGTATGCTAGCACTGCAAGCTGGCTTTGGTTCTCTGGGGTTATTGGTGTGGGACCTGCAGAATAGGTCATGGAAACTCCTAACTTATCGCTCTTGCTGGAATGGGTGGAGGAGTTTCCCAGACAGTGGACTGGGTTCCTCTTTGAAAGGAGGTAGTCTGCCAGAATTCTGGTAGAATTCTGCCTTTGAGAGAAAAAACAGCAAAATCTCCTAAGACACTTGCAGCACCTCTTCAGGTGCTCATTGGCTGCCGTGTCCCTGTAATCGGCCTCCACCACCTTCAGGTGCTTATGCACTACCTCAATGAAGCAGACTATTATGGTGATGGCAGATGGTCTTCTTGTATTCTTCACCACTAGCATTATGTCTGAACTTTCCTTCTTCATTTTCCTCTCCTTCTTTCCTCTTCTTTTTCCCTCCTTTCCTCTCTCTTCTCATAATCTCCTTCCCACCATCTTTCTTCTCACTATCTTTGTCCCCTCTCTTGCCTTCTTTCTTCTCACTGTCTTCATTGTTGTCATGGTATACATCAATGCCAGTGAGGTCCAAATTGGCATCGAAACCTTTATTGGTGTCGATACTTTTTGATGCATCTCTCACACCACCCTGTTTGTCCTGTTCCCCTACAGGATCCAATTCTGGCCATTCGAATTCACCCAGGCTGATAAGTAGGGTGGTGAGATTGCTGGCCAAATCCTGGCTCTTGATAGAACCAAACTGATTCTACCCAGTCATGAAGGCAACCATATGTGCCTCATTATCAACTTTCTTCTTGGTCTTGTCCTGCATCGGACCCATAAACGCAACCTCAATGCTACAGTTAAATGTGGCTCAGAGAGCGGCATCTAGACTAGAGCAAGACATCACCCAGTACCTGTAGGTGAGCTCCTAAAAAGAAAGTCAGCTACTATATAACGGAAAATTATGTGCTGAACCTACATCAGATAATGCTCCTGTGCTACAGCCCAGAGCCTGTTGCAGCTCTGCCACGTCAGCTGTCAGTATCTCTGCCTCCTCTGTTAGGACCAGTGTGAATTGCTATAAGCAGATCAGGGATTAGTGCTTGGTATTCCCCTTGGCTTGGTAAGGACCGAGCAAAAGGCCAAGTGCAGATCTGCCAGATCAATGCACCAGAATAAGTCCACTCACTCTGCTGATCCTGAGAAGCTATCTTGATCATGAGGAAGTGCAAGATAGGGATAGTCAGGTAAACAATAAGGTACTAGTAGGGGTCAAGGGACCAGCCATGCACTAGATACCTAAGATAGATTAGAGTAGTGCCTAAGGCAACTAAGTGACAGTACAAAGAAGTTATAGATAATACAAAAGAATTTTGCTAAAGAACTTCTGATGGCAGTGCTTGCTACTTATATACTTTCTGAATAGTTCGTCACCTGATCTCTTCTTCTGTAGCACAGCCTCAACTGATTATCAGCACAGCCCTCAATACTTCTTTGGCACAGCCACTAGCCAATCTGGTGGCTGTGCAGAACTCTGCAATTCTGTTGTGTTCCATTCTATCCTTCTAGATCCTTCTTCTCCATATGGTCCTAGTTGAGTGCTAATGATGATGTCATCTTCTGCCAATTGTGTAGCTGCACATTCCAAGCTAACTCATCTGCTATTTTTATCTCTACTATTTTCGGAGTTCTTAAAGGTTCTGGATGTAGCTCCATTCTGATACCAAGCTGTCTGTACTCATCGGAGATCCACTTCTATTCTGTTCCTGGATCCATCCAATGACGTGCCTGTTGTATTCTGATAGAGTTCCTTCGATCAGTGGTTCTTAGGTATTAAGTTCGGGGTAGAATGTGAGGTTCCGGTAGAATATTCCTCGGTCGTATTCATCGAGGATGATGATCTCATCAGTCTCAGTGTCCCTGCCGATCAAGAAGGTAGCAATCGCTCCATTGATCTCTGTGCTCAAGAAGCATCTGCTTATAAGGATTATTCCCTCTAGCATACCTCTCCAGCCACTTACGATTTGTGCTATTATTATGTCCCTTGTATGCTTGAGATATTCTGAGGCATCAAGTGTCAGCGGCCATGTAACCTGTATTACTGTCCTGTGACATTCTTCAATGTGTGGAGATCGACAGATCTATGCTATATCTATTGCATTAGCATAATATGTTTCTTCATTTCCAGATTAGACTATCACTTCATTCTCGAAGGCTGTAAGGTAGTAGTTATAGAGTACTTAATGCTGTGTTCTGGGTGGGGACCATCCATAGTTGGTTCGAATTGTAATTGGTTCTGTTCATTCAATTATTCTCATTGTTTTCTCCAGTATGTCTTATGCACATTCTCAGGTTTGCCTCCATGCCCATTAGCAATTCCTGTAGGAGAGTACTGGTGGATAGTCTGCTCTTCTTGACCCAAAGGGGCAGTAGCGGAATTGTGTATAGTATCGTCGATTGGGTGCCAATCCTGCATCGGCCATGATATGTCCTAAACTGGCAATCAGTCTATTTCCTTCTAACATCCTTATTGAGACATGTTTGTTGGTGGAAATGATGTATGAGATCTCACGTGAATGAGAGCACATACATCATCCTATTTGTGGTAGCCTGGACATGAGAATGATTGTGTTGCAATCCTTCGATTGCTGTTATTAGGAGATTATTGTATTCTAGCTCGAACTGAAATTCTTCCAAAGCAACTCATAAGTAAAATAGTATTAGAACAGACAAACCCTACCTCCTATAAGAGAAAGGATATGATATACTGTATAAGCGCTATCAGTATAGACAGATGAGCAGGCAGAAAAATCAAACATATAATCATCTGGATGAATTGAGGACATGGTAGGTTGAGGGCAACTCCTGATACAAGTTGCCCTAATACCCACTTGTATAAATATTTCTTATCTTGAGAAGGAACCTATATGAGAGAGAAGTCGGAGTTGGTCAGCAAATTGATAAACCTTACCCATTCATGAGTTATTGAGATCTTTGTTAGAGCTGAGGTGCTGGATGATAGCATTAGACAAAGTATATGTATTTGTGCGAGGTGGGTAAAAGGTTTCTCGAGAAACTGGATATGGGTACAGAGGGTTGCCTGTGTGCTAGCCTTCTTAAACTATGGGCTGGTGTAGCCCAGCATGAGTGAGTTATAAAGGTACTGACTAATGTTCGCTACATTTTGGCCCATTTCAATTATGGTGTCCTGAGGTTTGATAATTATCTTTCGTAAGCTGTACCCATTGTCAACCAGAGCAGTAAGCTTCAGTAGCAACTCTTCTGGGACCAGCTGTCCTTATCTCGCATTCAAGATTCTGGAGAAAATGACCTACGATAGAGCTGCCTGGATGTAACCTTAATTTTCAGATTCCATTCGTATGAGTTATCTATCAGGTTGTGAAACGCAGACACACTCCTATAATAGAGTACTTTTGCAATCAGTGCACGCATTGATGCCAGCTTGGAGAAGACTAGCCTTATAATCTAGTGCTTCCCACAGTAGATCAATGCATCTTGGCAGCTCGCAAATTGATTGTAAAAATACTCTAATGATCTACACACTAGTAGGTGCAGGTGTAGGATCACTCCAAACGTTGCCTGTGTCAGCCACGTTAGAATCTAATTATTGGCCTAGATGGCCATTGACCATTCCGGCTATATCAAGTTGCAACAGTCCTTCATCACAGGGTTCTTCGCATACATAGGTTAGCTCCTCATTGGCATATAGAAGATATTCAAGCCTGACACTACTATATGAAGGTCAGCAAATGCTACACCCAGTATTCTTACATAAGACAAACTGTAATTCGATAAGCTCTCGGATCTCAGGAGCCTTGTGTATCAGGCAATTGTCCATTACAATAACTGACTGGGTGTCGGGAAACGGGTTCATTTTGTCCAATAGACCTGTGATGAATTCTGTGAACAGCTGAATATTGAATGCACCCTGGACGATGGTATAGTCAATCATCCTATTCAGACTAATAGCTAGCAGGACAGAAAAGCTGGAAGAATGAATCAGAGGCTTGCATCGTGTTATAGAAGTCGTGTTCACTATTTCCCCCTGTTGAAGAACTGTCTCTAATACACGCAGCGACCCTCAAGGGCCCAAGCAGTATTATAGAGAAAAGTCTGCCAGTCGCAAGCACTCTCATCAACAAACATCAACTGTTCTACTGCATACTGTAAGCCAACATGTGTGATATACTGCACATGTAGCATCTCGCTCTGCTCAAGAGCCTTTCTGATATCTAGATGACACAAGGATTCCAGTTTGTGGGTAATGCATGAATGAGCAAAGAGATGACCACCTTCTTCATTTTGAAATCAGCACATAGCAAGGACCTATGTATAGTCAAGTCCAAAACTTCCTTTCCCTATCTCTTCCACAGCAGCTCCCTCAACTCATTGATATAATGATCATTGCAATTGTTAAGTATCCTACAGAGGAACTATCTGGTGTAAATCAATAGCAACTAGTAGAGGTTTAGGCACACACATATCTCAGTATGAACATAATCAAGTGCCCTTAGTCTTCTGTGTAAACCAATGTGTTACACAGCAATAGTACCGTTGCACTTGAACTGCTGTATCATATAGAATACTATCAGCTGAGGTATCTCGATCAAGGCTGCGATCTAAGTTGTGCTAAATCTCTTATTCATAGTGACGATGCATTCAGGCAGGTCATCAGAAAGCCTTTTGCCACACTATTGATGTTGCATAAAGGTATGTTCAAGTGGTTGGCAGCGACAGACAGAGATGATAATAGTTAGAGGTCAAGTGGTGTGACACATGTGAGCTTAACCTCTATTCTCTAATCTCTTTTTAGTACATCGTATACATGAACTCCTATCTCTTACCTACTGTCATCATCTTATATTCTCGTCAATCTTTTGCTACAATGTCTGGCCTAGTAATTTTGAGGTCTCTAGTAAATCCCATGTAAAGTCCATTATGTGATTCAAAGTTATCCTATGGTTTTCCATCTAGAGTCCTCTAAATGTCATTAAGAATGACAAATGAGCATGCTTCTACAGTGCAAGATGGACTATCTTGAACTTCCAGGGAATCTATTTGAGCCCGCAGGGAGGTAGAGGGAGGTGATGGACAAGGGCTGTGGATGGGTAATAAGTGCTGCATATAGTGGGAGATGTTGCCATATACGTAGGCTTGTGTTTCTCTCAGAGATGTGTTTATGGCCTTGGTGGCTACAGACTATTTCTCTAAAGCAGGAATATATAATGATACTGTAATACTAACTTGTCTGAGAATTTGACAGTTTGGATACTATCTCAAGTGATCTTTTGGAGGAAGATGGTTATTGAGATAGTTTTGGGTTGGGATGATAGGATAGTATGATCCTAATTCAGCTCAATTATAACCTTGACTAAAAGTACTTGTCCTACTGCCTTTTTAGCAGAAACAATCAGATTTATTGGTGTTCAAGTGCGTGAGTTATGATGGATGTAATGAAGTAGAAGAGAGTCATGTGAGCAGGGGTGATGACAAACCATCTAGTTCTACTACCAAGAACACATCAGGGAACTGCTATAAGTTGCATACAGGTGCCTACTAGGCTGGTCATATTTGTCATGCTTGAATCAGATTTTTACCAGTGATATTGGGCGAGCTACGATTTTTGCATTCAGTAGAGGACATGACTAAGACTTAGCATTTCGATATTATCTTTTTTGTAACACTACGTATACTCAACAAAACCTAGATATTTTTATATGTACAGAAGTGCATTTTCGAGTATGTTTTTTACATAGTGATATTAGATTTTTATGTGCAGTATTGATTGAGAAAATCACCGATTAGTGCATTTTTAACCTCTAGGGGCACAACATGCATGAAAAAATTACATGATTTTTCAAACTCTCAGGATTTTTACATTTAGCTATAAGTAATGGACACAGTTGGGGCAGGAGAAGAACTTGACAAGAAAAGGAAAAAAAATGAGCACATGCTTGATAGAAGTGCATATTGACTTTTATTTTAGAGCGCCTTAACTGAGAAAGAATGTAGCAATCTATTACTAATAAAGTAAGTATTGATTGTTATGTATATGTAGAGCACTAATTAAGTAAATACATTATTTATTACACAGATGGGCAGTGCAAAACAAACAATAAAATAAAAAATTGCACTTAAAAGTGTTCAAGATGCATGACTTGTGTGTATTTAAGCTACAAAGCACAAAAAGTCCTGAAGAATAAAAGCCGAGTATCAAAGTGATAGTTTAGAAGAGTAACTAAAGACTTTCAAAGGATAGAGGAATAACTCACAAACATCCAAGGAGTGGCAGGCCAGCAAGAGGTCGTAAACAAGGCTCTGCATACTGCTGTTCAGAGTCTCAAGTCAGAAAATGTCTCCTTGCACACACATCTAGAAGAGGCACAACACTCTCTTACTTGTGTCACTTAGAAGCTATAGAGCTCTCATGACTGTTTGTTGGCTTCAAACTAGAACCTTCAGAACTTGCACAAGTTGATTAGACAATTGTGCAAGTCAAATAAAGAAAGGTAGTAGAAAGCATTCAACTCACTCAGAGAGGTATTTTTAAGACCCCCATCTACTTATTACTGCACCGCATCATGTCATTTAGTTATCCAGTATCAAAGTGCAAGGCAGTTTTTCAAGAAGTCTACAGGTATCTATTCAAGGCATTAGATATCAAACAAATTGAAGCAAGAAAAACAAGTGTACCTAGTACAAGAACTATCAGGTGCATAATCAATGAGAGAGATGTAGCTTTAAGGTTATAGCTTGTATATAAACTGAAACAGACAACTGGTGAGTGTTTTTTCAGTAAATAATGAGTATTATAACTCACTTATATGTTCAGGATTTACAACAAAAGGAGACAGAATGACCAATAAAAACTAGAATTTTGAATCAATGTATTTTAACGTGCAGTTGCCTAAAGTGTGCAGTGAGCACAATTTTCTCCTAGGTCTTTTCCAAGCTTCTGAGTCATCTATACCATCGAGAGCTATCCAATTTGGTAAAGTCCGCCTATCAGCTAACTATCGAGCTGAGATACAAGTGAGAGGAGATACTCAGCTTATGCAAGACTTAGTCAACTTTCACAAGCAAAGCCTCCTAGACTTGATAGTAGAACCTTCATCCAATCTCCTCAGTATCACCAACTTTGCTCTCAAATACTATAAATTGCATAGCGACTATGTAGAGGACTAAAAGATGAAATATTGCCTTCTTGCTTCTTGGAAGATGAAAACATCCTTAAGAGGGCTGAGAGCAAGCCACTTGTTCTTAATGTCAGATGAGCAACAAACCAATTTGGTTTGTAAAAACTGAGGAGAAATAATCTGAGCTATGGGAGGCAAGTCCGTCTAGGCAGGTCTTAGTGATGAAGAGAAGCAGATGAAGAAGCTACAGACTATAAACTGACTTATATAAGTACTTATAGATGTAGCATTTATGCAGCTCTCTGAGTCAGAGCAGCACCAGTTTCTGCTGTTTGTCTGGAGTGGGTGTAGGATGCACAAAGACCTTAATGCTGTTAAAGGTGGTAATTTAGCAATAAGAGAAAAATAGAAGAAATACAGGATCTCATCTCAACTTCTTGCAAATAAGAATAATGCTGCCATTTTGCAACTTGCAGACCTGGAGAACCTGGATGATGACAAGGACCAGCAGCCTTAAGTAGAGACTCTAGCAGAGAAACGAGCTCGTGAAGTTTCAAAAGTGGGTAGAGTAAAACTGACAAGCCTAATGGGTGCATTGCTCAATCATTAGTATAATAAGAAAGGTGAGACTATACTCAGCTAGAATCTATTCTATAGGTACTAACTTAAGTCTCTCAGGCCAATATCACACCTTTTAAGATCATGCTAAGTGCTCACTTGGAACCCCTATCACATTTCTAGATATGTCAAACACATAATATACATCACATCTTAATGTTGCAGCTAAAATTCTAGCCCAGCTAGATTTTTACATTAACTATATGCATCAAATTCACTTCTCAAAGGAGAAACCGGAGCTCAATCACCTTGAAGAGAACATTAACAAGGAGCTAAATAACTCACTGACACTTACTGAACTAGCATGTATGATGTTGTATCATAAGGCTGTATCTATATCCTTCATTTTCGCCATCCATAGCACTGGACTCAAAGCTATTAATACACTCAAACTTAGGTCTCTGCTGTATAAAGTCTAGAATCACATTAGGAGACTAATTGACTCACCTGATTTAATCTGCTCAGCCAATTCTAGCCTATAAGAGATAACGTTGAATGGAAATGAGTCATAAAATTGTCTTGATATAATTGAAATAATTAAACAACATATTGCAGAAGAATGGCTCCCAAGGCTGAGGGAGCTGTTCAAAGCCTTTCTTATAGGGGCACTTATGATATGGGGGGAGGGGGGATTCTCATTGGAATTTAATGAAGGAGGAAAAATTGTAGGACTTACTGAGGAGGAATGGTCACTGGTATAGATGCCAGCAACAAATGACGCAAACAAGGGTGCACTTAGTATATACAAGGTATTTTCCTGCAGGAATTTTAATGGATCTATTAAACTTTTCAATTTATTATTCAGATATTGAAGAAACCAAATAGAGGAATTTGTTGAGAATGTACTCATCAGAGAGGAACATTAGGCCTTTCTGTAGAACGTGTATGCGAAGAAGATGCGATAGGCCTTGAAAAGATCTGTCAGCATGAGATCAACAATCAACGTGAGAGAGAAGCTAGAGAAAAAAAGGAGAAAGCTCACTGAGCAGCCCAACTTAAGTATGCCCATGAGTAACAGCTTCAAGATACTGTCATCCAAGTAGATCTTACTATAGTTTACTAATTAAAATTGCCCAACTTGAAGGATCAGCTAAATAAGTTGAGAGAATTAGATGGGAATGTACTCAAAGTGCCTCCTAAAAGTGAAATTAGAGCCACAAGAGATGCTCGGTTGGCAGCACTGCTCAAAGTACTAGAGCAGTACTCTACATATAGCCAGGGTACTACTAGTACCAATGACACTATGTAGGAATAAAATCATATATTATATTGCTAAATATACTTACAGCTTCAATACTATCAGCAATTCATACCTCGAAGATAAATCATTCATGTTCATGATAAAACAGACTGTTATTCATTATTAGAATCGAAGTTGACATGACGAAAAGAAAAGCAGTAAATATAGATCATTGTTTTACACCATACATAGAAATAATTAAAACTCTGACTCAAAAAAATTATTGACATGCATCAATAGGGAATTGCCAGTCACCAATAATACAGCTAAAGTTACAGTCTTTTTCAAAAGTCCTGCGACACGTGCCAATTTGCCATTTTTGGCCCCTCCAGTACCTCAAAACACAAAATAAATCATATCTCACTCAATTCTTGACCGTTTCGCGTCATCTAAGTTGCTAAATTCATGCCCCGATTGTGCTGTCCAGACTGTAACAAACCCGAGCAAATTCGGTGAATAATTGACCCCAAAATGGCGCAAAACATCGTTTTCTCATGCATTCCTCATGTACAATTTTTCCTACACTCAATTCTGGGTCTATAACACCCACAAGTATCTCAGAGCCATCAGATAGAATAAATGTGAATTTAGGGCCTGTATTTGAGGTGTAATTTGAGGTGTATGCACTGGTTTGGGGTATGTCTGGAAGATAGAAAACCCCTCTCATTCCTTGAGCTCCCCATGCCCTAGAAGAAAATATCTGAGGATAAATTCATGCATGAGAACTCATTTAGAGTATATCTGAATGTATCTGAGCCTTTTCTAGAGCAAATGAGTATGTTGGGAAGCTGGGGAAAGGCAGAGAAGTATAATGCATATACCCTGTCTCCTCCATCTCAATCAATGCACCAATCCTCATAGCAGATATGAGAAGTACTCAAATCACTTCCAATAGACCTGAAATGAATTTACATGTATAAACTTAGCCTCAGATATTTTCTTCTAGGGCATGGGGAGCTCAAGGGATGAGGGGGGTTTTCTGTCTTCCAGACATGTCCCAAACCGGTGCATATACCTCAAATTACACCTCAAATACAGGCCCTAAATTCACATTTATTCTATCTGAGGGCTCTGAGACACTTGTGGGTATTATAGACCCAGAATTGAGTGTAGAAAAAATTGTACATGAGAAATATATAAGAAAATGATATTTTGCACCATTTGGGGGTCAATTATTGACCAATCTTGCTCGGAATTATTGCAATGTAGACAGCACGATCGGGGCATGAATTTAGCAACTTAGATAACACGAAACGGTCAAGAATTGAGTGAGATATGATTTACAGTGTTTTTCATAAGTCCTGCGACACGTGCCTTTTGTGTGATTTTTGACTCGCGTGCCCCAAATGGCCGAAAATGAACAAAATGGCCATTTTCTCGGTCAATACAGCATATAGAGACATGGTATGTCCATGTAAAAATACTACTCGAAAAGCCGATTCTGCACATGTAAAAAAGTCTAAGAAATGTCGAGTGTGTGCAATAGAATAGTGATGACAACATCGACAAAGCTATGACCCACCTCCTCCTTCACGGAATGCAAAAATTACAGCTCATCCAATATCGCACGTAAAAATCTGGTTTAAGCACGATAAATCGGGCCTACCCAGTGTCCATTCATGTCCAACTTTTTGTGGCCTCTCATTATGTTGTTCATGATTGAGCTCCACGGTCTTCCTTCATGCCTGCTGACAGAAATCTTCCCTACAGCATTGCACTTCCCATAACTTGCATATTCCAATACCAAAAAATACAATTCTTCTTGGTAAATTCACGTGCTAATGATAGCTTTCGGACAAGGTATAAATTGAGATGAGCCAACTGGGTGTATTGTTGAAATACATGTGTCTACTCTATGTTACAGTGACGTATGTATTTACCACAGGCGACCATTCCGGAAGTCGCAACTCTTTCTCTGACCATCACTCACTCCCGAAGCTAAGCCCGTCCACACCATCAACATCTCCTTCGCCTTTCGAGCCAGAATGGTCCCAGGATGCGTCAAAGAACCAGCAGCAGCAGATGAGCCAAACGTAGTTCACGGTGCCTCCTATCGCTCGATGGAGCCAGAGTGTGCAGCATGCGCATACCCACACAGCTTCTCTGGTGGCCCAAATTAGCTCGTTCAATGCACCAGATGGAAATCCCGGTGCTCCCCTGACTCTTACAGTGTGAAGACGCAGCTCTTCAATCTCCCCTCCCGGTGTCCTCACACGCTCGCACACTCTCAATTTTGCCCAGTCTGCTTCGCAATCGTCTCAGACATAAAACATGCCTCCGCCTTCTAACCTACATGTGCGCAGTATTACACTCACGGGAACGGAGCGACGACTGAAATGTGGTGATGAGGATTACTTCAAGAGGCCTGAGAGTCTGCTTATTTGGTTCAGCTGCGAATGCTGCTTGCAGACGAGGTGGAGGCTGCAGCGGCACAGGAGTGAGATCCTGTGGTGCGATGGCAGTGCCAAGCTGGATTGTCTAAAACAATTTCGCAGCAATGGCAGTCGTTATCTACTGAGGAGCAGAATTACTGAGACGATCTGGCAAAGCAGCGAAAGAAGGAGCACGAGAAGATGTATCCTTGGTACATCATCGGCCTACGTGTTCCGAAAAGAAGAAGAGAAATGCAGGTGAGGAGTCAGAGGATGACGGGAGGGCGAGGAGAGAGAAAGATGGGAAGAAAGAGAGGAGGGAACATACAAAGTTGTCCAGTCGTGTTCGAAATAGCTCTGCGTGCTCAGTGGCTAGCACAGCGAGCACAACTAGCATGTCCTCTTCGGCATCAACCGTCGACTCAGATGACTTCAGCGAGCTTAATTCTCTATCCGCCGGTAGATCGCTCTACGGCGCATATGGATATGTGAATGGTGCGTGCTGCAGCGTACTGGAGGTCGAGTAACGGATCTTGCAGATTTCGACATGAGCGATGAGAATGCGCAAAACCAAAGTCAGGTACATTCCCTCGCCCTCTTAGCCTTTCGATGCCATCGCTTCCCGGTCAGCACCGTCCTATCCACACCATGGAGGACATGGGCACAGTCGCGGTCCCTTGCTGTCGACGGAAATCTCTACACAGACTGCTCAGAATGTCATTTCTGGCCCACTCAGCTTCGTTCTCCCTCAGGACCATCATTCAACTAGTGCACCTGCCCTACCAACCATCAAGCTCCCACAATTGCTCAAGGCGAACTCCAACTCGAACAATTGTCGACTACTGAGTTGCCTGCGAGCGCGACAAGTTCGAGTGAGCAATAGGCACAGGTGAATGGACAGGTGCTGGCGTAGCAAAGAGAAATGGAGTACAACACATTAAGCAGCTTCCAGTTCATGGGCCCACACGTGCAACCACAGCAGCAGCAGTCGCTGAATGTTGGTGTGCTAGGGAGGGCAAGTCCCCAACTTCTCATCTGCAGGCGAAGAGATTCAGGTGCGTACTGTATTTGTTCAGTCTTCAATTATGTACATTGTTAACTTTGCCGTTTCCATTGCACAATTCTATGTTCCATGTGTACGAAGAGCCTCCAACTGCAAGACCCCAACCACACGCGCTATCGCAGCTCACCATTCTGAACAAACCTCCGACCAACACTGGTCCATTATCTGTACCAGCTCCAACCGATTCGTCCGTGCCATCAACCTCTCATTTCTAACCAACTCTCTTTCACTCCTGCTGATCAATCGTCATCATCTCATGTCCTCCGAGTCCCACTTGCGACCCCTCAAGCATCTCCCGAGTCGTCTGAACTACCTGCTGGTGTGAATGGTGCGATTTTGACCTTCTGGCATGAGCGATGTCTATTTTCTGTGATGGCATCTGTATGATAGAATGATATATGTATTTCAACGATGCACACAATAATATTGCCTCAAATTATACCTTGCCTGAAAGCTGTCGTTAGTATGTTAATTTACCAAAAGAAATTAGGTTATTTAGTGTCAAAATGCGTGAGTTATGAGAAGTGCAATGCTGCGAGGAAGATTTCTGTCGCGCATCAAAAATCATGCAAAAGGCACGTGCCGCAGGACTTTTGAAAAACACTGTACCTTTCTTACCTTTCTTCCTCCCTTCATGTCGTTCTGTGATGGTTCCAGGTAAGGTGCTCTCAGATGATGCAAGACGCATCATCTTTAAATTGCACCAATCGCGAATCCTCACCGTGCATGATTTGGCAAATGTGACGGGTGTTCATCGAGTGACCATTCACCGAATAGTGGCTCGGTACGAACACACGGGGAGTTCCCAACAGATCAGCTCAAGGACTGGGAGACCGAGGTTACTTGAATATGCCGACACACAGGTGGGTCTGCTTGTTTGATTTATGCTAGCTTGTTATGCTTACCTATAATCAACTGTAGTATCTCCTGAGTGCGATAGAGCACCACAAGGACCGTTTCTTGGATGAGTTGAGAGAAGAGCTGGAAAGGGTATCTGGCAAGCGTGTTTCGGACATTACAGTGTGGAGATCCCTGAAACGGGCTGGGTTCACCTTGAAGACGGTGCGAAGTTGTTCATCACCTAGTATCAGTGATCTTATTCCACTCAAGATCTCAAGAAGAGCACTTGAACGCAGCAAGTCTGCCCAGATACAATATAGATTGAGGATCAGCTTCTAATATAAGGCGGAACAGCTTGTCTTTGTTGATGAGAGTGCATGCGATCAATATACATACTTGCGAAAGAAGGCGTGGGCCTTGTAAGGTTACCAAGCAAGCCATAAGCAATTTTTTGCTCAGAGAAAGAGGTGCGATAGTTCCCCGTTGATGCAAGTCTGGCTGATTGTTGTTAGGTATTCTGTCCTGCTCGCGATCACCCTGAATGGTGTACTTGACTGTATGATACTAGAAGGATCTTTCAATACTGCCTCCTTCGCCAACTTCATTAGGAATCTCTTGAACCACATGCAACCTTGGCTGGCCCCAAATTCTGTCGTCATAATGGACAACTGTACAATTCACAAATCTCAAGAGGTCCGCGAGCTTATTGAATCCAAGTCTGTCCATTCTAAACCCGTCGCACTATGGTGCAGCAGTACTTACTAATCTAACCTATTCACACAGAGGTATGAAGCTTGAGTTTCTTTCAGCATATTCTCCAGACTTCAACCCGATTAAACTGGCATTCTCCCTTCTGAAAGCCCGTCTTCGTTGTATCAGTGTCAACAATGAGGGTGGGGAGGCCTCGGTTATCGTGCAGCTTTATGGCGAAATGATGTCTATCAGCACCGCAGACTGTCGTGCCTTCTATCATCATTCTAGTTATCTCTGCTAGTACTGTATTTGCTTGTCTAGCAAGTTTGTTGGTGTCGGACGGTGCTTTTAAACCTTGTTTGTAATAATAATCACTACATTGTGTGCTAATGTGCATAGGAATTGAAACTACTTGTCCTTGATGTGAGAAACATCCTCCTCAGCATATCGAACAATTCGGTTAAGTAGACCGATGCTCGCCTGCACTTGTGCATCCTTCACTATCTTCTCAAGCCCGTCATATTCTAATGAATCAACATCATCCAAGTGTTTAATATCATTGTGCTCAAAAAGAGGCAGCAAGGACCTGTAATTGAAGTCATCACGTCCCCTCTCCATGTCATTGTGCAATGACTCAAGCCAATTCCGAACAGGAGAGTAATTATACAGTCTGCGCTCAGCTAGCATCTGGGTATACTTTTGCTGGAGCTGGATGAGTGCGGGCTGATCCGTGGCATTTATCGGTCTTGCCATTGCCATTGTTTCCACCATTGAAGATGCTCTTGTAGGAAGTGTTGTGGCAGAATCTGTCATCATTCCAGGACCGACCCTCGCATCAGCACCACCAACTGTCTTCCATGCCTTGTCCAACACCTTTAATTGCTCCGGCACTTCGTCTACCCTTACTTTGGGAGTATTCTTGTACTGGATAAGGGATGATTTTAATCGTGTGAAATTGCTAGAACAATAGACTCACAATCAATTTTGCGTGTTTAAGAAGATGTTTATGAGAATATCTAATATGGTCCCTCGACCCACGTATTCTGCCACAAAGTTTGCCATCATGCTCGTCGTATTTAAATGCTGCCACAATCCTTGCCGAGATCCTTTCAAGTGCAGCATCATAAGTATCCTTAGCATCAGCGACTCCTGCAGAACTGTTGTCCTTTCTAGCTGCGCTATGCTGTCTACTACTGCCTATACTGTCGCAATGCGGTTTCTTCACTGCATGTCAGGAAGTAGCTATGAAAAAAAGGAATGTAAATGGACCTGACTGTTGATATTTTGGACGATAATTCCTGGATTTTCATTGCCTCATTTCTTCTTCCTTTTGGTTTTCTGGTGCATGCGAATCTGATTGAAGAGAGCATCTAGCTGGTCTTGGGTGTCCAGGTATTCTGGTATCAATTTTGTTCCAGCCTTTGTTGACCAGCAGGCAGTGTAATCAAGTTTCTCGAATGTAGAACGACCCCGAGTGACCAAGATGGCTTCATTGATCAAGTTGCGCAGCATCATTTCTAAGTTGATCTTCATGTCACGCAGGCCCATGCCATCATGGGATTTGACTGAAATCTCCAGCTTGGGCTGTTTCTCTGCAACGGGCGTTGACGTGATCCATTTGTAAGCCTCTGCCCATCTAAAGGAGGGGGTATTCCAGTCTAAATCTTGACAGTCTGCGATGTATCTTAGCCACAGCACCGATTGATGGTATAGGGTGCTCACCATCATCCAAAAGGAAAGGATTATCACCAGCTTTTTCAGAAATTTCCTGGAGATCAGACTCACTATCGTCAAATCCCTGCATTTCATAGATCGTGTTGTCAAGGCCTGAGGCCTGAATAATGTCCACAATGGATATATCTCCTGGCGCTTACAGCGAATCCTCCAGATCACCTGTATCATTATTATTACTAGGCTTGTTGCGAGGCTATAAACATCAGAGTCAGTCAGAGTACTCGATGGACATTATTTAAATTGCACAACTTACACTTTAGCGTAATGGCTTTGGAGTTGTCACCTTTCGTAGCTTTGACTGCTTTGGTACTGGAGTCTCAGGATCTTGATTTTTCCTGGGACAACCATAAGGCCATTTCTCCTTCTGTACTGCTATCGCCCCTTTTATTCTAGCTGCTTTCTCACTTTCTATAAGCTTCTGAGACTTCTTTGGCACCCGCTGAGATGACATTGTGAGGTGGCAGGTGGAGAAAATCTGAATGTGAGAAAAGAAGTTCGCTACAATATCACACCGCTTACCAAAGAAATTTATACCCTTCTCCCGACACATAGGTACGTGTACAAGACATAGTCAAAGCGATGCATAACCTCTGGATGGCTCCTCCTTCTCAGAGATGGGTGAGCGCATCAAGCCAAGCAAATCTCCTGCTTATGAATCTGATACTGATAGATCATGTGTGTGGTGGCTTGTTATTTGCTACATATAGGGCTAGAGCATCCTCCTACCCCCCAATTGTCCTTCTCTATTCCCATCGCCATCGCTCAGTTGCACATCATCCCCACCAATGAATAGAAACAAAATTTTCTATGCAACTGGTTTTGTTGGACTAGATGGCCAGTATGAACCAGATTTCAGTGCAGGTGGCATTCTTTGATTCTTTGGTGGCTGACTAATAAATATCATCTCTCATGCAGTTTCTGATAAACCACCTACAGAGGAACGTGCGAGTGATTTTGAAATATTGGGTGGACATGAAGGTGTGTGCTGCTAGCAAGTTATAGAAGCGCTTCTGATGCAGTATTCCAGGGGATGAAGAAATGAGTGGGATAGTAGCAACATCATGGAAGGAGAAACAGCCAGAACAAGAGAGTCTCTTCGATGGAAATAATGAACAAATTAAACTCGCTTATAGTAAATTTATCGAAGACAGGGGCGGTGAGTTATTTATAGTTTGCAAATTGGCGTAGAACTGACTAGGTATCCTCAGAGTCAAAAGTTGATGAGTTGACAAAGGAGCTAACCAGTGCATTGGACAGGAGGAGCCCTGGAGGTTTGAGGACTGTTGCACAGAAGGCTGTCGAAGCTGCAAAGGATACTGAAGCATGGGAAGAGCAAGCATTTCTATTTCTTGAAGCTCGATTTAGATAGATAGATGAGAGATTTGAACAGCTGAAAACGCATGTACTAGACAAGGTGGAACATCTGTCAAGCAAGATAGATTCTAGGGTGGATGCACAGGAGCGACCTCATGAAGGTGAATTGTACCAGTCCGATCATTCACATTTGAAATCCGAGCTCGAAGCCTTGAAAACGGCCATAAAGTGGCTGGAAGAAAACTCACTAGCCGATAGGCAACTTTTAAGCCTCTCAATAGGTGCTTTAACAGGTGTAAGGTTCCTCTTTATGCAACTTATTTGATTCTTACATTGCTATTTTTCGTAGGACATAACTTCAGCACAACTCCTGTATATCCAAAAGGTGTACGATGAAGGAAGACTTACTATTGTGCTTGGTTTCCACATCGCAGAGCGTATTTTGGGGATTCGCTATGTATTAAGTGGCAAGGATTGGGATCAGAAGACTTATCATTACTTTCACCCACTTGACAACTTGAATCGGGTTATCGTCGATGGGAAGATCATGTCGCTGAAAGATAATGGCGAGTACAATGATCAACAAAAGGCGAGGTACAACCCAACAGAATTCGAGCAGGCCCTTTAGAAGCTGCATGATAAATTGCTAAGCAAAGAAAACGTGGATCTGACTCTGCCTGACGATAACTTGGAAACGTGCACGATAGAGCATCTTTACCCCACCTACAATAGTACCAAGGTCTTGAATATCTTCCAAGGCAAGCTCGCACACTTTGCTGCCATGCATAAACGACTCAGGTTCTAGAAAATGAACACATGCTATGAATACACCCTTTACAGCAAACTTGCAGGGTATGGTGATCAGAAGTCTCTCCAATCTGTTATAAAGGCAGCCAGTGAGAGAAACAGTCTGGTGCTTGATGCTCTGGTGGAATCAGTAAAGATGAATCACTCGAACTGAGGAGCAATCGAAAACACGGCTAAAGGTTCCGATCTCACTGCAGTTGCTTGCAAAAGGCCGTGGCAGATGCAAAGTCTTCCTTGTGAAAACAACAAGCAGATGTCCAGCGTACAAATGCTTAGAGCTTACCACAGTTTGGCGCTGATCCAATCAGGGATCCCGGGAAATGTAGTATCCTCGAACTGGGTAGGGTGCACATTTTTGTACTAAGGGCCGCTCTCAGATAATGAAGAAAGTTGGCGGATGTTGTGTACGAATACTATGGATTCACTGGTTCAGTAGAGCCATACAACATCCCCAATGTGCTCAAAGTTTTGGTGAAAATCGAAAGAAACAACATCGGTAGTTTTGTTAAACAGCTGCTGACAAGGTCCGAGGCAGAGCTCAAGGTTTATCTGGCGCTTGTGAAGGATACGTTGATGCTAGCAGCAGCTATCCAAGTCCTCGAATCTGAACCAGCTGTTGAGTTCTTGGAGAAGAAAGGGGGCTATGAACCCTTTGCTGAATTGTTGCACAAGTCCGTCTATGATGTTCACGCAACATGGTCTGCCGCCGAACGTACAGCGTGTGATCTGGCAATGCGGGGGATTGATGATGGAAGGTTCAGGGACTGTGCTATAGGATGTCATGCAGTCCTGCAAGCAATTAGGAATGATCGAGGACCCCCGTCATTCAATAGCATTCTGAAGCTTGGCAATATCACGCTCAGTCTTAATCTCTCTAACGTGAGAGGAAGTACGCATTTACACCCTGAGGTGGATTCTTGGTCATCAGCCATCATAGATCCCGAGTTCCCCTCTCGAGAGTCCGTTCTGCTCTCAGGACCTGTTCCAGGATCTTCGAGGGCAATGAAGCGAACACTCCCCGTTCTTACTCAGCAGGAGGGAGACAAACGTCTGCGCTCCAACACTATCCCACCAAGAACAGAAGTGGACAGTGAGGATGATACTTGAGGTCTTTCAGCACATACCTGTGCCCCATTCACTTTGAATTGCATTCTACTTCGTGCAGAAATTGACACCATGCTCTTCGGAAAAGACGTTTGCATTATGTATAATAACTTTTATTTCCTTTCTCATTGTTGTATCCCTCCTAACTCTGTTTCCTTTTACCAGTATTCCCATTTTTGGACTGGCACAGAACTGGAACTGTTGAATGACTAGCTACATGTAACTATCTATATGAATATGCGATTTGAAGTACTGTATACAGTGGGTGACAAAAGTATTGCACAGCCATGTCACACTCACTTTTGGTCAAGATTGCAGGGCAAAAACTTAACGAAATTCCATGGTAGATAGCTCATTATGTACACTAACATATCTAGATTAATGGTATACTATGCAGGACATCAAAAGATGGAGTGGGGGTTAATTATTGTAAGGGAAAGTTGAAAAATGCAGTGCAATTCTTTTGTCGCCATGCAACTGCTAGAAAGACATAGTCAGATTAATTCGTAGAATGAAGATATCACTTACCTGTCAATTAGTACTTTGTCCAGCCACCCCTGGCCTTCAAAAGAGCTGCGACGCGACAGGGCATACTTTCAAATAGTGTGTCCAGAGAGTGCTGAGGGAAGTTAACCCATTCTTTCTGTATTGCCTGCCATAGCTCCTCTCGATTGTATGGTAGTGGGTTGCGAGCATGTATAAGCTTGTCTAATTAGTTCCAGACATGCTCTATTATATTCATATCTGGGCTAGAGGAAGGCCATGCGAGTTGACGAATTCTTTTTCTCATGAACCATGCTTCTGCCACCTTAGATCAATGTTTGAGATCATTATCCTGTTGGAATAGAACCCCGTAGCGCCCATTCAACTTCAGGCCATGCTTCCTAAGGGCCTTAGGTAAGTTCCCATCAAGAATTTCGACATAGCCAGGCCCATCCATGTTTCCGATGATCCGATGAAGTGTCCCAACCCCCTGCGCAGTTACACACCCCCATACCATGACATGCCCACCCCCATGTTTGACTGTTTTCTTTATGGTGCGACTAGAGTGAGTCTGTCCAGGTCTGATATAGCAGTATTCACGGCCATCTGAGCAGAATAGCTGGAACTTCGACTTATCTGAGAAAACAACCTGTTTCCAGTCCTTCACAGTCCAATTGATGTGCTTCATTGCCCAGCATCTCCTGGCCTCCTTGTTGGCTTTAGAAAGGTAGGGCTTCTTCTTCTTAACATGACAGACCAGTCCTTGGTCTTTGAGACAACGTTGGACAGTCCTGGGGGATACATTTTCGAAGGCCTTCTTTTGCACCTCAACAGCATTGCTTGCCTCTTCTCTGGCAATCATCAAAGCGGCACGTTGGGCATCTCGAGTGTCTAGAATGCATGGACGGCCTGTCTTAGGCATTACATAGTAGTAGTTGGGGAAGTTGATGAACTGTTTGATTGTACAAAGGACAGTTGTACGATGAATCTTGAGTTTTCGTGCTATGTCACTGTGTTCTATACCATGCTTGTTCCATTCAATAATACGGCACTTTTTTGTAGGGGATGTGTAGACCATCTCGAGGCGATTCGAATGAAGGTTGAATGACAAAAAACAGTTCAGGGGCTGTTGAGTTATGGTGTGTCGAATGCGATGACCTATAAGTGACAAAAGTATTGCACCGCATTTTTTGCACGTTTTTTTCGCTAATTTTTTTATAACGCAACAACACAACTTATGACACACAGATATCATTAGGCAACATGTTCAGCATCATATATGTGCACTCTGAATGGCAGTGTATGATGAGAAAAAAAATATACAAGGTAATCTTTAATGTGGAAGGGATGTGTGCAATACTTTTGTCAGCCACTGTAGAGCTGAGGGTAGGCAACCATAATGCGTAATGGTCGATTGGTTGCGTCGCTCCAGTTACACCTAATGTAGGGTAGGTTGCATGACTTTGGACAACAACACAAGCAATAAATATTGTAATCTATGCTAAGTAGCACGTCGCTTGGTTCGTGGCCTGTAACACAACACCCCAACTCGGTTGCATCAGTTTGGAGCGACACGACATGTAATGCTCCCTCAGGGGTTGTCTACCTTCAGCCCTATCCTATACAGTATATGGTAGAAAAGCCTTGTCTACCGCTGACAAACTCTAATGCCCATGCACATTAGCACACAATGTAGTGATTATTATTACAAACAAGGTTTAAAAGCACCGTCCGACACCGACAAACTCGCTAGATAAGCAAATGCAGTACTAGCAGAGATAACTAGAATGATGATAGAAGGCACGATAGTCTGCGGTGCTGATAGACATCATTTCGCCATAAAGCTGCGCGATGACCGAGGCCTCCTCAGCCTCGTCGTTGACACCGATACGACGAAGACGGGCTTTCAGAAGGGAGAATGCCAGTTTAATCGGGTTGAAGTCTGGAGAATATGCTGAAAGAAACTCAAGCTTCATACCTCTGTGTGAATAGGTTAGATTAGTAAGTACTGCTGCACCATAGTGCGACGGGTTTAGAATGGACAGACTTGGATTCAATAAGCTCGCGGACCTCTTGAGATTTGTGAATTGTGCAGTTGTCCATTATGACGACAGAATTTGGGGCCAGCCAAGGTTGCATGTGGTTCAAGAGATTCCTAATGAAGTTGGCGAAGGAGGCAGCATTGAAAGATCCTTCTAGTATCATACAGTCGAGTACATCATTCAGGCTGATCGCGAGCAGGACAGAATACCTAACAACAATCAGCCAGACTTGCATCAACGGGGAACTATCGCACCTCTTTCTCTGAGCAAAAAATTGCTTACGGCTTGCTTGATAACCTTACAAGGCCCACACCTTCTTTTGCAAGTATGTACATCGATCGCATGCACTCTCATCAACAAAGACAAGCTGTTCTGCCTTATATTAGAAGCTGATCCTCATCTGGGCAGACTTGCTGCGTTCAAGTGCTCTTCTTGAGATCTTGAGTGGAATAAGATCACTGATACTAGGTGATGAATAACTTTGCACTGTCTTCAAGGTGAACCTAGCCTGTTTCAGAGATCTCCACACTGTAACGTCCGAAACATGCTTGCTGAATACCCTTTCCAGCTCTTCTCTCAACTCATCTAAGAAACAGTCCTTATGGTGCTCTATCGCACTCAGGAGATACTACGGTTGATTATAGGTAAGCATAACAAGCTAGCATAAATCAAACAAGCAGACCCACCTGTGTGTCGGCATATTCAAGTAACCTCGGTCTCCCAGTCCTTGAGCTGATCTGTTGGGAACTCCTCGTATGTTCATGCCAAGCCACTATTTGGTGAATGGTCACTCGATGAACGCCTGTCATATTTGCCAAATCATGCACGGTGAAGATTCGCGATTGGTGCAATTTAAAGATGATGTATCTCGCATTATCTGAGAGCACCTTACCTGGAACCATCACAGAACAACATGAAGGGAGGAAGAAGGTAAGAAAAGGTACAGTGTTTTTCAAAAGTCCTGCGGTATGTGCCTTTTGCATGATTTTTGACACACGACAGAAATCTTCCCACAGCATTGCACTTCTCATAACTCACGCATTTTAACACCAAATAACCTAATTTCTTTTGGTAAATTAACATACTAATGACAGCTTTCAGGCAAGGTATAATTTAAGGCAATATTATTATGTGCATCGTTGAAATACATATATCATTATATTATACAGACACCATTGCAGAAAATAGACATTGCTTACGCCAGAAGGTCAAAATTGCACTATTTACACTAGCAGGTAGTTCAGATGACTTGGGAGATGCTTGAGAGGTCGCAAGTGGGACTCGGAGGACATGAGATGATGACGATTAATCAGCAGGAGTGAAAGAGAGTTGGTTAGAAACGAGAGGTTGATAGCGTGAACAAATCGGTTGGAGCTGGTGCAGATAATGGACCAGTGTTGGTCGGAGGTTTGTTCAGAATGGTAAGCTACGATAGTGCATGTGGTTGGGGTCTTACAGTTGGAGGCTCTTCGTACACATAGAATATAGAATTGTGCAATGGAAATGGCAAAGTTAACAATGTACATAATTGAAGACTGAACAAATACACTACGCATCTGAATCTCTTTGCCTGCAGATGAGAAGTTGGGGACTTGCCCTCCCTAGCACACCAACATTCAGCGACTGCTACTGCTGTGGTTGCACGTGTGGGCCCATAAACTGGAAGCTGCTTAATGTGTTGTACTCCATTTCTCTTTGCTACACCAGTATTAGAAAGTTTTCTCATTCTTTCTTTTCTTTTCTTTTCTTTCTTTAATCATGGCCGCCCACGGACTCGAACCCACAACTCCCTAATCCTTTTTCCCTTTCCCTTTCCTTTTTCGCCCACTCGCTTACTCATCATAGTCTGTGCACCATGTTTACCTTCATCGTCATTCATTTATCTTTTGTTTGGTTAGTCTACCTTTTCTCATGCTCGAAGCGCTTAAGTAGTTGGTTGGTAGAATAGAAACCTCTTGTCTTGCTTTTCTACTTACCACCACCTTGTACTAGATAGCTACTAACCGTTCACTCATTTACTAATATATCTACTTACCACCACCTTGTACTAGTGTGCTGGACTCTAGCGTCGATTCAGCTCGTCTTAGTGACGGTCTACTGAACTCGGCCTAACAACCAGCACCTGTCCATTCACCTATGTCTATTGCTCACTCAAACTTGTCACGCTCGCAGGCAACCCAGTAGTTGACGATTGTTCGAGTTGGAGTTTGCCTTGAGCAATTGTGGGAGCTTGATAGTTGGTAGAGCAGTTGCACTAGTTGAATGATGGTCCTGAGGGAGAACGAAGCTGAGTGGGCCAGAAATTATGTTCCGAGTGGTCTGTGTAGAGATTTCTGTCGACAGCAAGGGACCACGACTGTGCCCATGTCCTCCGTGGTGTGGATAGGACCATGCTGACTGGAAAGTGATGGCATCGAAAGGCTAAGAGGGCAAAGGAATGTATCTGACTTTGGTTTTGTGCATTCTCATCGCTCATGTCAAAATCTGCAAGATCTGTTACTCGACCTCTAGTATACTGCAGCATGCACCATTCGTATATCCATATGTGCTGTAGAGCGATCTACTGGTGGATAGAGAATCAAGCTCACTGAAGTCATCTGAGTCGACGGTTGATGCCAAAGAGGACATGCTAGTTGTGCTCACTGTGCTAGCCACTGAGCACGCAGAGCTGTTTCGAACACGACTGGACAACTTTGTACGTTCTCTCCTCTATTTCTTCCCTTCTTTCTCTCTCCTCGCCCTCCCGTCATCCTCTGACTCCTCACCCACATTTCTCTTCTTCTTTTCAGAAGATGTAGGCCGATGATGTACCAAGGATACATCTTCTCGTGCTCCTTCTTTTGCTGCTTTGCCAGATTATCTCAGTAATTCTACTCCTCAGCAGATAACGACTGTCATTGCTGCGAAATTATTTTGGACAATCTGGCTTGGCATTGCCATCGCACTACAGGATCTCACTCCTGTGCTGCTGCAGCCTCCGCCTCATCTGCAAGCAGCATTTGCAACTGAACCAAATAAGCAGACTCTCAGGCCTCTTGAAGTAATTCTCGTCACCACATTTCAGTCATTGCTCTGTTTCTGTGAGTGTAATACTACACACATGTAGGTTAGGAGGCAGAGGCATGTTTTATGTCTGAGATGATTGCAAAGCAGACTGGGCAAAATTGAGAGTGTGCGAGCATGTGAGGACACCGAGAGAGGAGATTGAAGAGCTGCATCTTCACACTGTGAGAGTCAGAGGAGCACCAGGATTTTCATCTGGTGCATTGAATGAGCTAATTTGGGCCACCAGAGAAGCTGTGTGGGTATGCGCACGCTGCACACTCTGGCTCCATCGAGCGATAGGAGGCACCGTGAACTGTGTTTGGCTTATCTGCTGCTACTGGTTCTTTGATGCATTCTGGGACCATTCCAGCTCGAAAGGCAAAGGAGATGTTGATGGTGTGGACGGGCTTAGCTTTGGGAGTGAGTGATGGTCAGAGAAAGAGTTGCGACTTCCAGAATGGTTGCCTGCGGTAAATATATATGTCACTGTAACATAGAGTAGACACATGTATTTCAACAATACACCCAGTTGGCTCATCTCAATTTATACCTTGTCCGAAAGCTATCATTAGCACGTGAATTTACCGAGAAGAATTGTATTTTTTGGTATTGGAATATGCGAGTTATGAGAAGTGCAATGCTGCAGGGAAGATTTCTGTCAGCAGGCATGAAGGAAGATCGTAGAGCTCAATCATGAACAACACAATGAGAGGCCACAAAAAGTTGGACATGGATGGACACTGGGTAGGCCCGATTTATCGTGCTTAAACCAGATTTTTACGTGCGATATTGGATGAGCTGTAATTTTTGCATTCCGTGAAGGAGGAGATGGGTCATAGCTTTGTCGATGTTGTCATCACTATTCTATTGCACACACTCGACATTTCTTAGACTTTTTTACATGTGCAGAATCAGCTTTTCGAGTAGTATTTTTACATGGACATATCATATCTCTATGTGCTGTATTGACCGAGAAAATGGCCATTTTGTTCATTTTTGGCCATTTGGGGCACATGAGTCAAAAATTACACAAAAGACACATGTCACAGGACTTATGAAAAATACTGTAAGAAGGCCAAAAATGGCAGTTTTGCATGAGTGCCAGGTTTTTTGACTTTAGCTGTAATTTGGACATGCGATTTTTACATACTTTGCCTGCGACTTGGTCAAAATGCAGAAAATTCAATTGTATAGCCATTTTCTCTATCAATATGGCATAATATGTCTCTACTAAGGGCTCAAAAAGTACTGTTCATTGTTGTAAAATGGTCTATGTAAAAATAATTGAGTTTGGCCAAATGTCTCTGTTGTGACAATACAGACAATGTCAAATTACTGCGATTCATGGTCATTTCCACAAGAATATAAAAATCATATCTCAATCAGACTGCTTCATAAAATGTTTCTATTACTGCATAAATTAAGCAATGGTATGTCTAAATACTCTGAGAAGTTTTAAAGCTTGTTCATGCAGTATTTGGGCTATGGCAATAATGTTTGTATGTGACTCTTGCATAACTGACCTCTCATAACTTCACTCTATCACATCCTATGGCATGTAGAAAGCTGTTATCATAAGATGTACAGACTATGCTTGTCAGTATGCACTCTAGGGAGACTTTACAGTTTGCAATATGTCTTGACTGACAGGTGTTTCAAAATTCACGGTCAACAATGTGATATGGTGGCACAAAAGGACAGAGGAAGTCAGGCAGCCTGCTCAGTGGTGGGGTTGACCAAGAATACTGTCCTATGTTGATACGAACATGAGTTAAACCCTCTCTCTTTTCACTTGTGCTGGATGAATAATGTACTGTCAGTTTGTTTTGGGCTCAATAGACCGACAATATAATTCTTATCTTGCTGAGCTGAAAGATATGCTCCTACGCATTTAGGACAGGGAGGCCTCAACTCAAACGATAGAAAGAACATTAAAGCAAGCCGGATTTACTCTAAAAGATATGTGCATTGTAGGTTGTCTGTTGTACAACTTATGACTTGCACTGTCCCGATGACAGATCAGCAAGCAGGTACTTGAGTACAATGAAACCAAAGGGTTGCAGTATCAGCTTAGAATGGCCTCCTAGTACTCGGCAGATCAACTAGTTTTCATAGATAAGAGTGGATGCAACAGGTGTACCTTCCTACAAAGGAAAGCATAAGCTTTAGAGGATTACTAAGCTATTTGCAAACAAGTATTTCTGAGGGGTAAACAGTATGTCCAGCATCTAATCAATAGATATGATCCATCTCAACTCTCTCAAGATATTCTGTTCTTCCTGTAATTACAATGGGTGGTATGATCTATTGTATGATCGTGGGAGAATCTTTCAATTTAGCACTATTCTATGATTTCATCACTGATCTGTTGAAGCACATGAACTCATGACTAGCATAGGACTCTATAATTGTCATGGACAATTGTACAATCTACAAAACTCTGAAGATTTGAAAGCTTATTGAATCCAGGTACATTTACCACAATATTACAAGCCACCTCTTGATCCATTGAGCGTTGACTTATAGGAAAATAAAACTGGAATTTCTTCCAGTGTACTCACCAGATTTTAACCCAATTGAGCTTTTATTTTCTGTATTGAAAGCTCATCTTCAGAATGTACATTGGCAATATGAAGAGGTCAATGTAGTAATTCTACAGAGTTTATACACTCACTGCTAGTTAGTTTTCTCTTCTTTTCTCAAATGTGTTGTGAAATAAAATACTTTACCACAATGACAATTTGAATCAAATAAATAGATATAGAACTACATAGAACTTAGAATATAATAATAGCTGTTGGTCCACCTGATACTTCAGAAAGTGATAAATGGAAGTTTCACTACATAGATGGTCCAGTAAGTGTTCAAGTTACTTAGGATTGGAAGCAAATCTTACATTCTTCCTAGAGGATGTAGGTAAGGTCTTTTCACCTGTATGCACACTCCCATGCACACTTGCACTCACACTCACAGCAACTGCCTTCACATCTGCATCCTCACCCTTATCTATCAACTTCTCCAAAATAGTCACTTTATCCGCTTTAGTCTCAGTGGAAGCAGATCGTCTGTAGAATAAGTACGTCATGATGGTAGAAAGAGCCAATTCATGTTGGTTGAGGTCTTTGTCAGGTTCTACAGAAAATATTTTTACTCCCCACTCTATAAGTTTATCTGAGGTGCTTGGCATTAGTAGATGTGCATAGTAATTCCCCTCATCTCTTATCAAATAAGGTGCGATGATGCCCTTTCTGAGAAAGTTCTTGCTCATCATGAGAAAAAGAGCAAATTCTAAGTCCTCCAACACCTGTTATATATAATATGAACCCAAACTCGCATTCTCCTTTATTGTCTTCTGCTCACTAGCACCTGTTGCACTTATAGTAATATTAGCTTTTTATTTGGGTTTAGCAATTTTGACTAGAATTTTATCTGGGGCTCTTTGGACACTCTTGCCCTTACCCTTGCCCTTGCTCTCAGTTTTGAGCATTCTCAACAAGTTATAAAGAACCGTAGATAAGAAAGACAATATGCCTTCTAGAAGTGGTAGAAGATCATTAAGAGCCATGCTAGTATTAGAAGCCTATTTGCAAAGGTCAGCGATGAGGTTGGCTAGCGAGTACTGTCAAGAGATAAATATGCCATCAGGCAGCCAATTATATAATTTCGACATGTACATCTTATAAATACAGTCTTCATAATTAAGTACCTCTTGCATACTGCTAAAGCAAATTCTATTATAGAAAACATTGAACTGTGTCATTAGAAGTTTGAGAAAGGATGTGCCATGCAAGAGGACTGGGTTCAGAACTGTCCGAAAATATGAGTTAAATAGAATCATCTTCTCTGTAGGCTTATCAGTTTGAGGTGTGTCATTTGTAAAAGCTGCCATATCTATTATTGGTAGAGACATATATAATTCTACAATGAGACTATGTGCATCCATAGAGCATAGTAAAAAAACTTCTGCATTAGTGACTGCCCTTCTAGGCATCAGCCTCCTATTAACATTAATAATTGCTGAGCCTGAATCAGAACTCTTAGGCAGATTATAAAAGTCGTATTTGAGACTCCTCTCTATTTTGTAAATACTATTAATTAGAATTTGAACACTCAACATATCCTAGTCTGTAAAACCCATGGCTCTCATTGTCTGAAATATCTCATCCTTTAGAGTGCCATAAAGAATTGGCAATTAGACATAAAGGATGACCATACTTCGATAGAATATGGTCCTAGTGTCATCAGATGTTTTGCGATGTGCCAAAGCAGATATAGCTTTGACCACTTTATACTAATCCCAACTGAATGTAAGCTTATTATATATGCACCAGAAAAAGACTTACTGTTTTAGACTCCACAGACCCAAGTAGCAGCACATTTACATCTCTCATACTTTACTTAAGATTGTCTAGCTGTCAACTTGATACCATCTGCTGCATCACAAGACTTCTCGCACTCTCCTTGTGCAATTTAGCACCTATTAGCACATCAAGATAGCTTCAATATAAAGTCTTAATTTCTTTTACTGGCCTATATTCCTTCATGACAGTCCACCACCTTTTATAGAAATTTACTGCCATTATCTGATATATCTCTCCTATAGTAGCTGGAAACATAAAAGGAGAAGCTATTAGTCGTATTGCAGTTCTTGTCTCAAGACATAGTTAACCTACTTTCAGATTTAAAAGATGGATAAACTGACTCTAACTTGGGGGGTGAACCTGCCTCGCGAGATGCATCTGACTTTTAGGATGAACTTGCCTTGTGAGATGCATCTGACTTTCAGGGAAAATCTAACTTGGGAGATAACCCTAACTCTAAGTAGAGCACTAAGGACAGTTTAAGAGCAGTTTAAGATCAGCAATTAACTAGGTGGAAGAAAGAGAGAAATGCTACACACTGTTAGACATCTTCTTTATGATCAGTATAGGAACTGCCTTTTTCTTCTTAGCTAGAATGTCATTGCAGGCTGTGTTGTCTGGCATCATGGTAATAAATGATGCTCTGCTATCACAGAATAATGTATTTGTTTACACTGTTAATTATGAAAAAGAAAGCATAGTGTCTAGAGGCAGTATAGACTGAGACAGAGATGACCAAAACAATGGGAGTGAGGAAAGAGACTCAGATGGACCTCAGCTTTTTAATATACTGGTAGTTTTACAAAGGAAATGATTGAACTTACTTTCCTGATGGCCTGAATAGTGGTTTTAGAGCCTTATAATTGTATGTTGTTAGGCCATACTTTTTCATGCAATCAGCTAGCTTATCGCCCATAAAAGAACCCTAGAATTTTTTTCTACTCGCATCATAGCTTGACTTTTACTATTATCATGGTCTATATAGAGAAAAAGTCAGCCAAGCTCAAGAAAGCTGAGGAGCATGAAGTTTTTCAGACAAAGGCTGCAAAAGTTAAGTGGCCCCAAGATCGCTCTTACATGAAGCCACTGCCATTGAAGCATGCCCCTAAGGTGATAATGAGTCAGACCATAAGAAAGATGTAGTAAATTAGTATCTAACTATCTATTTTCCTCAAATTTGTTTATTAGGTCTAGAAAAAAAATAATGACAGTAAAGCACTTGGTGATATGTCCTTATTTATCTATGATATAGCACTTACATCTAGGCTAAAAGTGCCAGACAATGACTCGGATGAATACATTGAGACTCTTGATTCTCCTAATAAGACAACTAGACCCAGCAAGACTATATTCAATGACCTTGGTATATCTCACCTGTTGATATTCGAATGGGAAAATACTAAGGTAATGCTAATCCATAGAGGATCTCAGCATGAACTACAGCATGTTATTTGGAAGAGCTAAAGCATGGAGTCTGGTCACATTGACACCTCAAATAAGACAAAGCAGGACATTTACAGCCTTGATATACAATTGTTCGATAGGTCTAGGTCACACTCTCTTGAAATAAACTCTAGAATGACTCTTGTTGATCTCTTGATTGCAGTCATGGACAGGCTTGGTAGTTGTGACATCATTGAGGAACTTAGCTACGAATCAACATCTTGGTCCAGAAAGATTGGTGCTAATAAATATGTGCTGCACTTTCTGGATTCCCAAATGGAGGTAGAAAAATTATTCAACTGCATTCACGAATACTGGGAGGAACGAAGGTGCCTCAAGAAGAAAGATATCAATCCAGACATTACTCTTATTGTCATAACTCAAACACAGGTAGGGTGATATCATTTATTCTGTCTCTGTCTTATTGATAGGTTATCTACAGTCATCTGATAAATCATCCACTCAGAAGAGGAGTGAGATTAGACTTGTACAGAATATGTTGCAGAGCGCTCATTCTAAATATGACAACCAAATCAAGAAGATTTCCAGGAGATTACCTTGAACTTTAAATGTAATGAGCATAGTGGAACTCTTTGTGGCCATATCAAAAACTCCAATGATTATATCTCTTACACCGATACAGACCTTTTCAAATATGCAAAGATAATTGTAAGTCGATTTGCCATATTACTTATTATTCCAGTCTTATCTACTGTTACTCTTAGTAAAAAGGCATACCAGGAGCAACTGTATACGAAGTACCAGAGTCTCTCAAGATGTTCGACTGGAAGAAAGCCAAGCAAGAGACTTTCCATGCTATGCCAACAAGCAGTTCTCTAATATCTCTTGTGCCTATTGCATACTCTATAGCTATACATCCTATGAACATCCCTAAAGAGTATTATACAATACTCCACCTCCTGGACTATACATGGCAAGGAATTTCTCTTTGGCGTCGAATTGGCTACAATCTCTTTCCAACGATTTAGAAAGAGGCCATAATACATTTGACTATCAGTTGCTTATTCCTCTTTTTGAAAGTAATGATATAGTTAGACTTGATGATATTGGCAACTTAAAGAAAAGTGGTATAGAAAATATCGTCCGAGAAGCAAACATTAAACTCAACGTTGGACTAGCAAATCACATCATTCGTTATGCATCTGAGGATATCAAGCAAATCAACAAAAAGAGTAGGTGGTAGAGATGGATATAATATACAGTTATTTTTCCTTTTGTAAATAGAATACTAGATCCAACTCCATCTGTAATTGGCTCTATCTGTACAGACATGAGCAAGATATATAATACAGAGAAATAACTATGCACCATCTGATGTATCCACAATATGAGTAAAAGGCATAATAGTCTTGAGTAGTAATTAACATGTCCTCTCCATAGAGCTGTAGAATTACTGCATTGACCTCTTCATATTGCCAATGTACATTCTGAAGATGAGCTTTCAATACAGAAAATGAAAGCTCAATTGGGTTAAAATCTGGTGAGTACACTGGAAGAAATTCCAGTTTTATTTTCCTATAAGTCAACGCTCAATGGATCAAGAGGTGGCTTGTAATATTGTGGTAAATGTACCTGGATTCAATAAGCTTTCAAATCTTCAGAGTTTTGTAGATTGTACAATTGTCCATGACAATTATAGAGTCCTATGCTAGTCATGAGTTCATGTGCTTCAACAGATCAGTGATGAAATCATAGAATAGTGCTAAATTGAAAGATTCTCCCACGATCATACAATAGATCATACCACCCATTGTAATTACAGGAAGAACAGAATATCTTGAGAGAGTTGAGATGGATCATATCTATTGATTAGATGCTGGACATACTGTTTACCCCTCAGAAATACTTGTTTGCAAATAGCTTAGTAATCCTCTAAAGCTTATGCTTTCCTTTGTAGGAAGGTACACCTGTTGCATCCACTCTTATCTATGAAAACTAGTTGATCTGCCGAGTACTAGGAGGCCATTCTAAGCTGATACTGCAACCCTTTGGTTTCATTGTACTCAAGTACCTGCTTGCTGATCTGTCATCGGGACAGTGCAAGTCATAAGTTGTACAACAGACAACCTACAATGCACATATCTTTTAGAGTAAATCCGGCTTGCTTTAATGTTCTTTCTATCGTTTGAGTTGAGGCCTCCCTGTCCTAAATGCGTAGGAGCATATCTTTCAGCTCAGCAAGATAAGAATTATATTGTCGGTCTATTGAGCCCAAAACAAACTGACAGTACATTATTCATCCAGCACAAGTGAAAAGAGAGAGGGTTTAACTCATGTTCGTATCAACATAGGACAGTATTCTTGGTCAACCCCACCACTGAGCAGGCTGCCTGACTTCCTCTGTCCTTTTGTGCCACCATATCACATTGTTGACCGTGAATTTTGAAACACCTGTCAGTCGAGACATATTGCAAACTGTAAAGTCTCCCCTAGAGTGCATACTGACAAGCATAGTCTGTACATCTTATGATAACAGCTTTCTACATGCCATAGGATGTGATAGAGTGAAGTTATGAGAGGTCAGTTATGCAAGAGTCACATACAAACATTATTGCCATAGCCCAAATACTGCATGAACAAGCTTTAAAACTTCTCAGAGTATTTAGACATACCATTGCTTAATTTATGCAGTAATAGAAACATTTTATGAAGCAGTCTGATTGAGATATGATTTTTATATTCTTGTGGAAATGACCATGAATCGCAGTAATTTGACATTGTCTGTATTGTCACAACAGAGACATTTGGCCAAACTCAATTATTTTTACATAGACCATTTTACAACAATGAACAGTACTTTTTGAGCCCTTAGTAGAGACATATTATGCCATATTGATAGAGAAAATGGCTATACAATTGAATTTTCTGCATTTTGACCAAGTCGCAGGCAAAGTATGTAAAAATCGCATGTCCAAATTATTATAGAATCTGCTGTATTATGAATTTTCCTGTAAGACTTTAGTGAGAATATCTGCAGGCATAGTCTTTGTGGACATATAGCACACTTTGATGTGACCAGCCTCAATAACATCTCTAAGCCAATAGAATCTAAGGTCTAGATACTTCATCCTTCCATGATGTTCAGGATTCTAGGCAACAGATAGGGCAGATTGATTATCCATCCACAAGGAGGAGGGTGCATCAAACTTGTACTCAAACTCAGTGAACAGATTCCTTAGCCACATGATCTCCTGTCCTGCACTAGCTGCAGCAATGTATTCTGCCTCAGTAGTAGATAGAGTCATAAAAGGCTATAACTTGCTAGCCCAGCTAATTACACCAATACCCATCTTCACCACTATTCCACTTGTAGACCTCTTGTTGTCCTGATTTCCACCATGATCTGCATCACAGTAGGTGGTAAACAGTTCAGAGGATGAGGGATTAGGAGCATAAGTGAGCTTGTAGTCCTTAGTCCCTTGCAGATATCTGGACAGGTGCTTTGCAGCCTTCCAATGTGCAATACCAGGATTAGAGCAGAAACTTGCAAGAACTCCAACAGTATAGGCAATGTCTGGTCTTGTAGCTACAGCTAGATACATAAGTGCACCAACTAGCTGTCTGTATGGCACAGACTGCATGTAAGCCTTCTCCCCATCTGTTTGAGGTGCCATTGACTTGCTGAGCTTATGATGCTCATCAATAGGAGTCTTTACAGGACTGCAATCAGACATTCCAAATCTCTCAAGCACATCCACAATGTACTGTCTCTATGAGAGAGATAGGGCACCAGTGCTTGCTCCTGTCTCTCTCAATATGCATACTAAGCAGGAATGATGTTAGACCCAGATCATGCAGCTTGAAGTGTTTGGCCAGCTCATCCCTCACAAACTAGTACTGCTGCTTTGACTTTGCAGCAATGGTTATGTCATCAACATAGACAGAAATGATGATTCTAACATCCTCCTTTCTGTAGGCTCATATGCTGTTATCACAGTGCACCAGTGTGAAGCTCATATCCTGTAGAACAGTGTCAAGCTTCTTATGCCACTGCCTACCAGCTTGCTTCAATCCATAGATAGACTTGACAAGCTTAAGGACAAAGCCTGGACCAAAGTACTCTTCAAATCCCTCAGGCTGCTGCATGTACACATTATGCTCCATGTCACCATTAAGAAAGACAGTAGAGATATCCATACTGTAGAGCTCTAGGTCCTTAAGTGCAGCAAGTGCAAGGATGGCCCTCAAGGCTGCCCACTTAGCTGTAGGGGCAAATACTTGAGAGAACTCCAATTCAGGACGCTGAGAATAGCCCTTTGCAACCAGTCTAGCCTTGTATCTGTCACTGAGCCATCTGCCTTCCTTTTAAGCTTGAACACCCATCTGCAGCCAATTGGCTTTCTGTCTGCAGGTAGCCTCACACGCTGAAATGTGCCATTCTCAATGAGACTGACAAACTCCTGCATTGCAGCTTCCTCCCAGAGATGTGCATCAGGTCTGCCTTTAATGTCCCTCCATTGATATGGCTCAGATCTATACTGCTGTCTAGTTTGTGTAGAGAACACCTGCTCAAACTTATTGGTGGATTGGAACACATACTCAAAGGCATCCTCAAATGAAATATACACATCCTCTAGGCCTGCATTAGCCCCAAAGTCCATAAGAGCTGAGAACATAAGTGCTTCAGCTTGCAACTCCTCTTCAGACATTACATCTAGCTCATCTGATGAGTCACTGTCCATATGCACATCTTCATCTGGCTGGTGCACAACCTCTAACTCTGGATCTGGAGTTGACACTGGTACAGATGGTCCAGGCAGTCGCCTTCCAGGATAATGCATGAGAGGGTTGATGTATCTGTCCCAGCCACCAGTGTAAGGTCAAGGTTTTGATCTCCAGTCAGGGCCAGGCCAGTTAGGTTTTGAAGGAGCAGATTTGAACTTCTTCTTAGGTAGTGGTGAATTAGGATGTGAATAACTAGATGAGAAAGTTGAGGATGGAGAAGAATGTGTTGCAGGATGTGGAGAGTGTGGAGGTGAAGGTGGTGCAGGTGTGGGTGACGCAGGTGTAGATAGAATAGGTGTAGATGGTGCAGGAGCAGTTGGCAAAAGAGGTGGCAGGACATCCAACTCATCATCTACTCTCCCCTGTTCTGGCAGGTCTTTTGCCTTAGGAGTAACTAGTACCCTTAGGTCAACAGAGGTTCTAGATGTGCCAGGGAACACTCTCTCATCAAATTGAGCAGAGTCACTGATGATCTCCTTTCTGGTGAGTAGATTCCAAAAGTGTCAACCTTTGAAACTGGAAGGATAGCCAAGGAAGACACATTTCTGTGTGTGAGACTGTAATGGCCTTCTGTTAGGACCAGTGCAGATTGTTATAAACAGATCAAAGATCAACACTTATCGTTCTTCTGTCTTTAGGGCCAGGCAAACGATCAAGTGCAGATCCCCCAAATCGACGCACCAGAACAAGTCCACTCACTCTACTGATCTTGAGAAGCTATCTTGATCATGGGGAAGTGTGAGATAGAGATAGTCGGGTAAACAATAAGGTACTAGTATGGGGTCAGGGGACCAGCCATGTACTAGATACCTAAGATAGATTAGAGTGGTGCCTAAGGCGACTAAGTGACAGTACAAAGAAGTTGTAGGCAATACAAAAGAATTTTGCTAAAGAACTTCTGGTGGCAGTACTTGCTACTTATATACTTTCTAAATAGTTCGTCACCTGATCCTTCCTTCCACAGCACAGCCTCAACCGATCATCAGCACAGCCCCAATGCTTCTTTGGCACAGCCACTAGCCAATCTGGTGGCTATGCAGAACTCTGCAATTCTGTCATGTTCCGTCCCGTCCCTCTAGATCCTTCTTCTCCATATGGTCCTTGTCAAGTGCTAATGATGATGCCATCCTCTGCCAATCATGTGGCTGTACACCTTCCAGGCGGCCACAATTTGCCTCATAGTGTGTCCCTTATTGTTCGAAGGTATCCTGGGGCGTCAAGTGTTAGTGGCCATATAACTTGTACTACTGCTCTATGGCAGTCTTCTGTATAGGAAAGTCAGGAGATCCATGCAGTGGCTGTTGCATTTGCGTAGTACGTTTCCTCATCTCCTGACCAGACTAGCACTTTGTTCTCAAAGGCTGTGAGGTAGTGGTTGTTGAGTACTTGATGTTCTGTCCTGGGTGGTGACCATCCATAGTTGGTTCGAACTGTGATTAGTTCCATTCGATCGATTATCATCATCGTTTCTTCCAGTATGTCTTGTGCGCATTCTTAGGCTTGCCTCTATGCCCATTAGCACTTCCTGCAGGAAGGTACTGGTGGGTGGTCTGCCCTTCTCGATCTAAAGGGACAGTATTGGAATTGTGTATGTTATTGTCGATCGGGTGCCAATCCTGCATCAGTCATGATATGTCCTAAAATGATAATCAGTCTATTTCCTTCTAACACCTTCTCTGGTCCTTCTTCACAAGGACATAGAAAGTGCACCCAAACACTCTAAAATAAGACATATTTAGTTTTAACTTATACCAGGCCTCATAAGGGGTCTTGCCACTCACAGCTGAGGTGAGAGAGCGATTGTGTACATGCACAAAAGCTGAGACTGCATCTCACCAGAAGCTAGAGGGCAGACATGCCTCATTGAGCATTGTAGTGATTCCTTCTGCAAGTGTCCTATTTGCACGCTCTACAACACCATTCTGATTGTGCTGCCTGTGAATTCCTGCTTTCTGACAGAACTCCTGCTACTCATTGGACATGTATTCTCCTCCCTTATCATCCCTAGTGGCTTTGATCTTTGCACCAAGCTGGTTCTCAGCAAATGCCTTAAACTGCTTGAATGCACCAAATGCATCACTCTTCTTCCTAAGTAGAAGGACAGCCTAGAACTAGCTATAATCATCAATAAATGTGATCCAATACTTGGAGCTATGTCTGGACTGGACAGGGAGTGGGCCATGAAGGTCAGAGTGGACCAACTGAAGTGGGGCAGTTGCTCTGTGAGATGCAAGTTTAGAGACATTGGACCTATGTTGCTTGCCTGCAATGCAAGGCTCATAGATAGGATCTGGAGCAGTGTTGGACTTGATTACTATCCCCTTCACTAATTGCTCCTTGTGTAACAGCTTCACATCACTGTGGCTGAGGTGTGCAAACCTTCTGTGCCATAGAGAGAAGTTAAGTGGATATGTGCTTGTAAATGCAGAGTATGCACATGAAGACACAACTTGTCCATTGAGAGTTGTAGCATTGTTAAAAGTAATAGATGCAGTGAAGAGGAGTGTATTGTGGTGCTTGAAGAGGATTTGATTGTGAAGAATGATAACAATATAAGACTTGGTTCTGGTTAAATACAGAACTGAGAGGAGATTGTTTCTCAAGTCAGGAATATGAAGCACACAATGAAATTCAAGCAACTGTTCAGGCTTCCCACTCAATGTAGGTTGAACACATATAGTTCCAATGCCAATTGAATAGATAATGCGATTGTTTGTAAGTCTGACTGGAATGTGCTTTGGTTCATAGTAATGAAACCAATGTCTGTGAGGTGTCATATGACATGTGGCACCAGTGTCAACAATCCAGTCAGAGCCAGCATCAGAAATGAGTGGTGAGTAGGGATTGGTGTAGTCACAAGCAGCCAAAGAATCAGACATGATGAGTAAAAGAGGTAAAAAAAGGATGTAAGAGCAATGGGGACAGGAAGGTGGACAAAATGGAATGGGAATGGGAAAAGGGTAATGATGGAGCACCTGTAGCAGATAGAGCCAGTGGTAGCTACAGAGCACCTCCTTTTGCTAATGTATACACAGGTTTACCGCAAGACAGTACTGGTCTGTTGGACAACTAAGTCCCTGCAGGCACCGCTGACTTAGAGAGGCTCTAGGCTTAAGTAGCACTCAATAGAGGCTACAACCAGCGAACTAAGGCTGGGCAGGCAAGCTTCAGAGTCTGTAGGATTCCCTGATCCAACAGGAGCAATAGAAATGCAAGAGCTGCACTCTGACTGCACTGAGCAGTACTAAGACGCAAAATCGACGTAGCGTGAGAACGGCTCACCGGATCGGTGGGACAATCGGAGGGAACCTTCGGAGGGATGATACGGACCAGCAGACCAATTTTCAAGTCGATCGGATTAGTGGTTTGGCGGCAATAGGCGAAAACGTGCGAAAATGCAGTTGAGAAAGGTAATAACTCAACGCAAAAATTGCAATAGCACAGGAACGGCTAATCGGATGGACGCTCAACTTGGTGGGGATGCTCGGCCCAGTAGGGCGGACCAGTGTACCAAAGGGGGAGTTGAGCGGATAAGCGGTTCGGCCGCAATAGGCAAAAACGCGCGAAGTTGCAGTAGTGACAGATAAGGAGTCAACACAAAAACTGCAATAACTGAGCGAAATCGATGCCGATCGGGACGAAACTTGGTGGGCTAGTAGATGCCTATGGGCCGAGTGGGCGTGCAGAATTTGGGAAAAATTGGATAGATGATTGTGAAGATATCGCAAATCGGCTTTTGTGAGCAGCAGCACCTAAAACACACTGAATGCAGTGGATGAGCACAATAAGGTAGTATATTAAGAGGTAACTACTTGCCTGAATGCAGTGGATGAGCACAATAAGGTAGGGTGTCATCCACTGCATCTGGCACGCTTTTTGGCACTGATTACATAATCATCATGTGACCAAAAGCGTCACACAATGTAAGAATAAAACAGAGACAATCCAAAACAATAAAATACACAATAAACAGTGAAGTGCACAAGTGTGCATATGTCAGAATAGTGAAAAGAGAATGGGTTAGGATTATAATTCCAACAGCTTTTAGGGGTAAGATAAGGGTTCTGGAGACGATGGAGAGGCCGGAAAAGTGGTCCCCACATCACAGACACCCCAGGAAGCTCAGAGATGACCCAAAATAGCTCAAAATGTCGCCAGGAGAGCCCAGAAGTGATTCAAAGAGGCCAGAAGTGGCCAAAACAACCTAGAAGCTTGGTGACAGCTGATCCTCACCCAGAAGCAACAGTGTGTGTATGATTCAGAGCACAAGGCTCATAACCTATGAGCAGTGGCACCTAAAACACACTGAATGCAGTGGATGAGCACAACAAGATAGGGTGTCATCTACTGCATCTGGCATGCTTTTTGGTACTGATTATATAATCAAAATGTGATCAAAAGTGTCACACAATGTAGAAACAAAACAGAACCAATGCAAAATAATAAAATACACAACAAACAGTAAAGTGCACAAGTGTGCATATGTCAGAACAGGTAAAAGAGAATATGTTAGAATTATAATTCTAACATTTCTCTTGTCTCTCATAAAATTCCCTTTAGTTTATTCAAATAAAGGTCATTTTGGTTTAAACTAACTAGAAACTATGTACTACATATAAGAGGTTACATACTGACCACTTAGAGTAACAACTTGTCTCTATATTGATATAATCCAGAACTCTAGACCTTTCATAGTTCATCAGAACCTCTATTGACATAATTCTATTATAATTGAACTGTTGAATGATTTTAAATATTATATATTATAGAATTCTCATCTACTGCAAAAGCTGTATAATATAAATCTTACTTTGATAGATCCTTAAAATACATTCTCTCAAGTTATTAGAAATTCTATAGTAATATCAGGCCATACAAGTTATTAGAAGATGAGAGTAAGAGCAAGACCTACTGTTGATGCATATTACTATTTATCTGGCATACATTTAATTATTACACTTATCCATCACTTGCACTATAGTGTACTGTACTACGCTATGCAGCTCAACTCATAGAATGTCTGTCCAACCACTTCCTGACTCAAAATCAATAATTGGGCTCTAATAGCCTAATTAGTCTAGTGTTTGCTTAATTTGGTCCTAGTAATTAGGCTCCAACAGCTCGATTGTGTCTATTATCCCAATCTATCATATGTCATTGCCTACCAAGACTACAGTACTCGGACCACCACATGCATTTCCTGCTCGACTAGCAGGACATGTCGGAACTACTATTGAACCAGCTCGCCAAGTATATTTTATATTTACCCAGGTTGTACAACTCTCTGATATACACCGGACTATCTGTCGGATGCCCAGTTTAGTAGATTCTGATAGAATGTTGCCATTAGGACAAGTATCAGTTTCACATTTATTGTATATAATTTACTCTACTGTATCAGATGTAGTATCGGGCTAGAAACTTATCTAAACACAAATTATCATATTATCATTAAGTATCACACTATCTAACAAGGAGCATAATGAGGTATTAAAAGAGTATTAAAGAATGAAAAGATGAAAGTAATAGGTGATTCTATAAATAGGTTAGCAAGAAAGACATTGATCAGAAAGGCTAAGCATACTAGTGCGATTTAACCAAGGTGTGCCTAGTAATAAGCACTGGAACTCACTCGACCTATTCCTCCTTAATCATAATAGTTATCTCTACAAAAACTCTTTATACTAATAAGTATAAGAAGAAGTTTATCTTGAGAAGATATACTGTATCGGGTTGAAGGAAGCTTGATGATTTGTAAAAGCCAATTTAAGAAGACTGGAAGTATGGCTAAAGAAGTAATGAAGATGTGTACAAAGTCATAATAATAGTATAATAAAAGAAGATAACTTTTAGCAACAAAGAGATAACTCACATCTAATATAAGCCGGCATAAGAAAAAGTCAAGAAAACTTAGAAGCTATTAGTCATTTTATATTTCCAATTTTGCCTGAGAAGCTATTCAATACATCACTTAAGAAAGAAGACTAAAAGCAACACAATCTAAATAGAATGAGGGATAATATCTGGTTAGAATAAAAGTCGAACTCATAGCCTCAAGCCTTTAAGCTATAATGCACTGCCACTAAGTCACTCACGTCATAACTACTTATTAATGTACTCTCTAAAAGGAAAGGGTAACCAAATAAGTATAAATCATATCCTAAACAATAATCATTACCAGGAACATATATCACTATAATATTATACAATAGGATTATATATTTTATCCTCTTTTAGATTTACCATGACAACACATAGAATAATTATCTTTATTATTAAAAGTTACCATGATAATATAAGCTTATTGTTCTATTGTTGAATATGTTACTTGGATACTAAGTTAATTGTCTTTACTGTCAAGACTTACCATAACAACATAAGTTTATTGTTCTGTTATTAAATACATTGCTTGGATATCAAGTCAGTTGTCTTTATTGTTAAGACTCATCATGATGATATGAGCTTATTGTTCTAACTATTTTTATCCTATACTTTTGCTTACATAAGCAAGACTCAGAAAAAGTATATAAGAACAGTATGTAGAGGCCTGGGAGGGACATATAAGAAGAACATAGAACACACAGACATAATCCAAGAACAGATCACTCAAAGATCTAAAGTACCCCCAAGTAAGCTGAGCTACTAGGCTCCTCTATATAAGAAAGTCTTAAGTAGAAGGTGTCTCTCTCAGGCCTCATTTAGTTATTAGGTTAGAAGTCCTTAAGGCTAAGACTAAGAGAATAACAAGTAAAAGTTTTCAAGTACTTTTGCATACTTATTACTACAGTTCAATACTGTGAGTAATAGTATTATTAGACAAGTCAAATTCTTGTCATTACTGTAATAGTATCTTCTAGTCTGACGAGACTAGAAAGTACTATATCTCTCTCTACTCTCAAGAATCAGTAGTCTTAATCTTAAGATTACTTATTTGTATGTATTACTCTAGACTTAAGACTTCTATATTACATAGTTTGTCACTGTCTAGCTTAGTGTGGTCAACTTTAATTGTATCTCACCCTCTGTAACCTACAATAAGTAACTAAAGTGATTAGGAAAGTAATTTATCACTCTCAACTAAGTTAAGCAAGTAGCAAGTGCTTCTATTGTAAAAGTAACTAGCATCTCAAGTATTTGTCTAAGTTTATCACTTAAACAGATAATTCTTAACCTCTCTATTCTACCTTAACCTCTCTAAACTACTCAACTACAATTATTGACTTTAGCTTTTTTGAACAACTAGGAAGACTACCCACCTATATAAATAGACTGGCTGACTTAGTGAAAGTATATTAGGAACTATCATCTAATACCATTCTAGTATAACAGCAGTACATGCAAGTGGGCTCTCGGATATAATAGTACAGCCCAATCCTAATCTTGCACGACCTTTACAGTTCTCAGCCTGCTCCCTTCAGACTCAGTTCTACAGTAGTATAGTCTGCTATATATAGTAAGTGACAAAAGTATTGCACCACCCAAGAAAAATTTATAACTTCCGTACAACACAATATTTCTTCATTCTGTAAGTTGTAATGTGTAGCCTACCTTCTTGTAAATACAGCGCCCCATGAGCTGAAAGAAATTTATGAAAAATGAGAAAAAGCGGAAGAAAATACAAAAATGGTCAATTTTCAACTTTTTATTGGCTGAATATATTCTCAAATAAAAATCAGTAAAAAATACTACTGTATGCATATAATAAGTGGACAATTTGAACGAAGCAGTTTGTGCTAGTAGTTGTTGAGATATGAGCCCCCAAAGTGGCCGATTTTAAGCACTTTTGCCTAAAATCAAGCGAAATCGGCCACTTTGGGGGCTCATATCTCAACAACTACTAGCACAAACTGCTTCGTTCAAATTGTCCACTTATTATATGCATACAGTAGTATTTTTTACTGATTTTTATTTGAGAATATATTCAGCTAATAAAAAGTTGAAAATTGACCATTTTTGTATTTTCTTCCGCTTTTTCTCATTTTTCATAAATTTCTTTCAGCTCATGGGGCGCTGTATTTACAAGAAGGTAGGCTACACATTACAGCTTACAGAATGAAGAAATATTGTGTTGTATAGAAGTTATGAATTTTTCTTGGGTGGTGCAATACTTTTATCGCTTACTATATATAGGAGATCTGTACGTAGTAGAATAGAGTAGAATAGAACTGGAGACCGACAGTCCCCTCTTTGCACAATCTAGCTAGTTTTCCTCTAAATGCTACTGACTGCTCGCCTTATAGAGAACACCAGCCCAAACAAGTCTACCTAACTATAGTTAGATCTCAGTCAACCTCACTGAAGGTATGGTAGAGGACTACTGATACTCCGCCTGATGTACCATCAGTATACTCCTAGTCAGTCATTGATTAACCACACACTAGCCTTGAAGTTCTCAATTATCTATTGGACCACCCCATATGTGTCTCACTGCCCATTTCTAAGGTGCTCCTTCCTTTCTTTGTTGCCTGATCTCATATCATCCTCTCTGTAGAAAGGTTGTCGAGCCTCCCCTTTTATTCATAGGCTGATCGTCTATTGCCTCTTCTATCTATCTGAGACACCTCTTAGTATTCTCCTTAGGATAGACTCTAGATCTTATATGGATTGCACCTTCTAGGTAGAACCTAGCTAGTCACTATAGTGCAATACCCATACTTATTCTACAATCTGTATTACAGTTGTTCTGGAAAACCTTGTTTGAGGGGTGTTTTTTTCTTTCTTTTGTATGCCCAACCTAAAAAGGAAATGCTATCTAAAAGGAGATAACTTATCCCTGAATGATAAAGTGTGATCGGTGCATGCCTCCCATATGACATGACTGGGCCTCAATGTACGACTGCTTTCCATCTCTCCCTCCCTCTCCATCCCCTCTCTCTTCATCCCTTCCTCCTCTCCTTCCTCCCTCTCCTCTTTTCTATCATCCTCTGTATTTCCGGTTATTCTCAATGGAAGGAAGTAATGCTGGGAGGAGTTTAGAGAGACTTGGAGGATTATTTATATTGGTGGGTAGTAAGGATATAGCACAAAAAGACAGTGCAGGAACAGATAGTGCATCTTTCTCCTGCTTCTTGTCTTCTAGTTCTAGTGCTAACTAAGCCCATAGCATCCTTTGTTCACTACTAACCTACTCATAGCTCTATGAGTATGGCCAGCCAATGGGCTTCTTCGACAACTAGTCCTCATCCAGAATTTACACTTTTGATGCCTGCATATACTCGATATGTACCTTCTCTATCAGCCACTCTAAGTATACCAAGTGAGGATAGTCCAGGCTCTCCACCTGTGCTCTCCACCTCCCAGGATCCTCTAACAAGTTCAAAGTACAAACAAGCTGACATGGTTACAGAATGTACTTCTGAAGCTTTCGACCTGATCAACTCAACTACCTACTATGTCTTCCTGTTACTTGTCCTCCCTAGTGTTCTAGTTGGTACAGGCTGAAAAGTAAAGGTCTAGAAGCCAGAGAAACTCAAGTATGGTCCTATTGAGGTGATGTGTAGCTTGGACTGGAATGGGTTCATTTCTGCTGTTGCAGAATGTATCCATACCCATCCTAAGCTGATAGACTGTTCTAGCATAGAATGGAAACTAAACATATCTACTAACTCTCAATTTATATCTCTTAGCTCTCAGGCTGGGTATAACTATATGGTCAAGAGTGTTATAGGATGTAGTGCAAAATCTAAGATAGAAACTCCTTTTGTGATTACTGTGCAGTTCTTAGCTCCAAAAATAGAGGTACGTTTGCAATATTTGAATCCTTCTGGTATCTAATTATATGACATTCAATGACAGACCTGGGAGACATCTGTATCTACATCTGGCTCTTCTCAGCCTGCACCATCACCTCAGGGCTAAAAACGACTGCTTTTGAGAAAGGTAGGTTACATCTTTTGTTTTTGTATATTATATGATGCTCATGTATATCTAATTTAGGGAGATGTTAATGGTGGCATCCAAGATATCATGCAAGAGCTAGAGGAGATCTACGCTATTGGAAAATGTCCTATCCATTCTAAACTTCCCTGCGCTCATCACTATTCATCGGGCTTTCATTTTGATATGACAAAACCACGTCTCATGGTATTCACTAAGCTTATTGTAATAATATTCTTTCTATATTGTCATTGTACTTACATATATGCCAGGATGGTGATCTGTATCTGTATGACAAATATACTATTCCAATTGGTACTCTCTTCTTCAAGAAAGAGAATCAGATTACAAAACTCGGTGTACCTACATCACCAACACTCTCACCTGTCCTACCTCCTCCCATCACACCTTCCGTACCATTTCATTCTTATTCTACTATGTTACACTTATCTGATGATAAGTTTCATGTCTATTTCTCATTTTCATTACTTGGTGATACAATCTCATTAGAGGAATTCGTAGATAAGTACTTTCTTGACAAATTTATTATTCCTTTACTACAGAAGCTTGGATATACCTCCAGAGTTAGTATAAAGGGCTTGAAGGGAAGAACAATTAAAGAGGCTGGATTTATACCATTGAGCTGGAAGCCAGTAGCAAAGGCTGTAAATGCATACTACAAAATTGTACCTCGTATATAATAGATATATTTTTGTTTACCTATAAACTACTCTTGATTGTTTTCCTGAAAATTATACTCTGCATATCTAAACTATGTCTTTGCCATATCTCCTGTAATATAAGTTACAGTTTCATATAATGCAAACTCAGGATCCTCAGCATCTTGCATACATTTTCAATTACAATGTAGATAAGCTTTGACTAACTAGTATAAGATAAATATATAAAAAATATATAAACAACTTACAGATACTAAAACTCTCCTCAATTGGATTGAGATCTGGAGAATATACTAGTAGAAAATGTAACTGACATCCTGATATATTAAGATGTAAATTAGATAAACTGTAATTATAAAAAATGACAGACCTACTTCTTCAACTATTTCTCTCAACTCAGTGCTCTTATAAATTGCACAATTATCTAAAACAAGAATACTGTTATCAGATAGCCACTGATTCATATACGACAGCTATAATATAAAGTTAGTATAAGAAAATATAGAATACAAAGCACATACTATGTCCTCTGCAATAAAATCAATAAACTCAGTACCATCAACTGAACCCTCTACAACATGTTGGTTTAGATAACCATCAACTATAAGAGCTGCAACTATACTATAACGCTGCTCACAAATGAATGGTGCACTAATTTCAGCAGGCCTGCCATAGAGGGAGTGACCATAATGACGATAGATTGTATGATTATCTTTACTTGTCTCGTTAACAAATACAAGTTGTTCGGCAATCCAGTTGTTTGTCGCATACTGGTGAAAGTAATTTAGGGTGGCCATGAAATGAAATGATAGGTGGGATAACTAAGCCATGATCCTCTAGATTCTTTTGCCACCGAATAAGACTCTTTGGATGAAATCCTAGAAGGGCACATATATCATCTGGTATATAACCTTGATTATACAGCTATATTTTCTAAAGTTTCAGATCCTCAGAAATCTTACGGAAGAGCATGGAGGAACTATGATAGTGAGAAAATATAGGAATAGGTAGGAGAAGATGGTGGAGTGGCAACCTGGGGCTGGGGTAGAGAAGAGAGTGTGAGCAAATGCCCCAGGTAATGTATAGAGATTAGCGCTAATCACACTTTACCATCTGGGGATAAGTTATCACCTTTTGGACAGTATTTCCTTTTTGATCAGGCACACAAAGAAAAGAAAAAAACACCTCTCGAATAAGGTTTTCTGGAACAACTATAAGTGTTGTTCTTTATGTGGTCCTGTCATCACTTCTCTTTTATTGTATAGTAGTAAGTGATAGGACAGCTGACTGTAGAAAATATATATAAGCTAACTAACAACTTCACATTATTATATTACTAGTAACAATACTCATTATTGTTACTGTTCTAGGATATCACATCTAATTTTGCCAACTGCACACACTCTGCTTGGTCTGGCTTTCTATCTTAGGTTAGAGCAGAGCTGTTAATATAACAGTTAGGCTGGGAAAGTAGATATTGTAGAGTTATATTAGAATATAGGATGGTCAAGGTGAAGTGATAATTAGAACAAGTGAGAATGTTCTCTTTTCCACCAGAGTATGTGTGTATTTATTCTACAACATGTTAGTATTATCAGAAGTACATTTTTGAGATGATTTTTTTTTAGTTTTTGAATGAAAAATTTATATATTGTATTTATTGTTATAAGGCACATACTGTGTGCAAGAGATAAAGTAATGATCAGCACTAGTAGGAATGTCGTCTTGTCTACTGGGGCATGTGTGCATTTGTTTTATAATATATTGTTATCACCAGAAGTGTATTTTTAAGGCCTTTTTTTATATCAATATCATGTCTATATGTACAGTATTACAGTGTTTTTCATAAGTCCTGCGACACGTGCCTTTTGCGTGATTTTTGACTCGCGTGCCCCAAATGGCCGAAAATGAACAAAATGGCCATTTTCTCGGTCAATATAGCATATAGAGACATGATATGTCCATGTAAAAATACTACTCGAAAAGCCGATTCTGCACATGTAAAAAAGTCTAAGAAATGTCGAGTGTGTGCAATAGAATAGTGATGACAACATCGACAAAGCTATGACCCACCTCCTCCTTCACGGAATGCAAAAATTACAGCTCATCTAATATCGCACGTAAAAATCTGGTTTAAGCACGATAAATCGGGCCTACCCAGTGTCCATTCATGTCCAACTTTTTGTGGCCTCTCATTGTGTTGTTCATGATTGAGCTCCACGGTCTTCCTTCATGCCTGCTGACAGAAATCTTCCCTGCAGCATTGCACTTCCCATAACTTGCATATTCCAATACCAAAAAATACAATTCTTCTCGGTAAATTCACGTGCTAATGATAGCTTTCGGACAAGGTATAAATTGAGATGAGCCAACTGGGTGTATTGTTGAAATACATGTGTCTACTCTATGTTACAGTGACGTATGTATTTACCGCAGGCGACCATTCCGGAAGTCGCAACTCTTTCTCTGACCATCACTCACTCCCAAAGCTAAGCCCGTCCACACCATCAACATCTCCTTCGCCTTTCGAGCCGGAATGGTCCCAGAATGCATCAAAGAACCAGCAGCAGCAGATGAGCCAAACACAGTTCACGGTGCCTCCTATCGCTCGATGGAGCCAGAGTGTGCAGCATGCGCATACCTACACAGCTTCTCTGGTGGCCCAAATTAGCTCGTTCAATGCACCAGATGGAAATCCCGGTGCTCCCCTGACTCTTACAGTGTGAAGACGCAGCTCTTCAATCTCCTCTCCCGGTGTCCTCACACGCTCGCACACTCTCAATTTTGCCCAGTCTGCTTCGCAATTGTCTTAGACATAAAACATGCCTCCGCCTCCTAACCTACATGCACGCAGTATTACACTCATGGGAACGGAGCGACAACTGAAACGTGGTGATAAGGATTACTTCAAGAGGCCTGAGAGTCTGCTTATTTGGTTCAGCTGCGAATGCTGCTTGCAGACGAGGTAGAGGCTGCAGCGGCACAGGAGTGAGATCCTGTGGTGCGATGGCAGTGCCAAGCTGGATTGTCTAAAACAATTTCGCAGCAATGGCAGTCGTTATCTGCTGAGGAGCAGAATTACTGAGACGATCTGGCAAAGCAGCGAAAGAAGGAGCACGAGAAGATGTATCCTTGGTACATCATTGGCCTACGTGTTCCGAAAAGAAGAAGAGAAATGCAGGTGAGGAGTCAGAGGATGACGGGAGGGCGAGGAGAGAGAAAGATGGGAAGAAAGAGAGGAGGGAACATACAAAGTTGTCCAGTCGTGTTCGAAATAGCTCTGCGTGCTCAGTGGCTAGCACAGTGAGCACAACTAGCATGTCCTCTTCGGCATCAACCGTCGACTCAGATGACTTCAGTGAGCTTGATTCTCTATCCGCCGGTAGATCGCTCTACGGCGCATATGGATATACGAATGGTGCGTGCTGCAGCGTACTGGAGGTCGAGTAACGGATCTTGCAGATTTCGACATGAGCGATGAGAATGCGCAAAACCAAAGTCAGGTACATTCCCTCGCCCTCTTAGCCTTTCGATGCCATCACTTCCCGGTCAGCACCATCCTATCCACACCATGGAGGACATGGGCACAGTCGCGGTCCCTTGCTGTCGACGGAAATCTCTACACAGACCGCTCGAACGTCATTTCTGGCCCACTCAGCTTCGTTCTCCCTCAGGACCATCATTCAACTAGTGCACCTGCCCTACCAACCATCAAGCTCCCACAATTGCTCAAGGCGAACTCCAACTCGAACAATTGTCGACTACTGAGTTGCCTGCAAGCGCGACAAGTTCAAGTGAGCAATAGGCACAGGTGAATGGACAGGTGCTGGCGTAGCAAAGAGAAATAGAGTACAACACATTAAGCAGCTTCCAGTTCATGGGCCCACATGTGCAACCACAGCAGCAGCAGTCGCTGAATGTTGGTGTGCTAGGGAGGGCAAGTTCCCAACTTCTCATCTGCAGGCGAAGAGATTCAGGTGCGTACTGTATTTGTTCAGTCTTCAATTATGTACATTGTTAACTTTGCCGTTTCCATTGCACAATTATATGTTCCATGTGTACGAAGAGCCTCCAACTGCAAGACCCCAACCACGCGCGCTATCGCAGCTCACCATTCTGAACGAACCTCCGACCAACACTAGTCCATTATCTGCACCAGCTCCAACCGATTCGTCCGCGCCATCAACCTCTCGTTTCTAACCAACTCTCTTTCGCTCCTGCTGATCAATCGTCGTCATCTCATGTCCTCCGAGTCCCACTTGCGACCCCTCAAGCATCTCCCGAGTCGTCTGAACACCTGCTGGTGTGAATGGTGCGATTTTGACCTTCTGGCATGAGCGATGTCTATTTTCTGCGATAGCGTCTGTATGATAGAATGATATATGTATTTCAACGATGCACACAATAATATTGCCTCAAATTATACCTTGCCTGAAAGCTGTCGTTAGTATGTTAATTTACCAAAAGAAATTAGGTTATTTAGTGTCGAAATGCGTGAGTTATGAGAAGTGCAATGCTACGGGAAGATTTCTGTCGTACGTCAAAAATCACGCAAAAGGCACGTGCTGCAGGACTTTTGAAAAACACTGTACCTTTCTTACCTTTCTTCCTCCCTTCATGTTGTTCTGTGATGGTTCCAGGTAAGGCGCTCTCAGATGATGCGAGACACATCATCTTCAAATTGCACTAATCGCAAATCCTCACCGTGCATGATTTGGCAAATGTGACGGGCGTTCATCGAGCGACCATTCACCGAATAGTGGCTCGGTACGAACACACGGGGAGTTCCCAACAGATCAGCTCAAGGACTGGGAGACCGAGGTTACTTGAATATGCCGACACACAGGTGGGCCTGCTTGTTTGATTTATGCTAGCTTGTTATGCTTACCTATAATCAACCGTAGTATCTCCTGAGTGCGATAGAGCACCACAAGGACCGTTTCTTGGATGAGTTGAGAGAAGAGCTGGAAAGGGTATCCGGCAAGCGTGTTTCGGACGTTACAGTGTGGAGATCCCTGAAACGGGCTGGGTTTACCTTGAAGACGGTGCGAAGTTGTTCATCACCTAGTATCAGTGATCTTATTCCACTCAAGATCTCAAGAAGAGCACTTGAACGCAGCGAGTCCGCCCGGATACAATATAGATTGAGGATCGGCTTCCAATATGAGGCGGAACAGCTTGTCTTCGTTGATGAGAGTGCGTGCGATTGACGTACGTACTTGCAAAAGAAGGCGTGGGCCTTGCAAGGTCGCCAAGCAAGCTGTAAGCAATTTTTTGCTCGGGGAAAGAGGTGCGATAGTTACCTGTTGATGCGAGTCTGGCTGATTGTTGTTAGGTATTCTGTCCTGCCCGCGATCAGCCTGAATGGTGTACTCGACTGTACGATACTAGAAGGATCCTTCAATGCCGCCTCCTTCGCCAACTTCATCAGGAATCTCTTGGACCACATGCAACCTTGGCCGGCCCCAAATTCTGTCGTCGTGATGGACAACTGCACAATTCACAAATCTCAAGAGGTCCGCGAGTTCATTGAATCCAAGTCCGTCCATTCTGAACCCGTCGCGCTGTGGTGTAGCAGTACTTACTAATCTAACCTATTCACACAGAGATATGAAGCTTGAGTTTCTTCCAGCATATTCCCCGGACTTCAACCCGATTGAACTGGCGTTCTCCCTTCTGAAAGCCCGTCTTCGTCGTATCGGTGTCAACGACGAGGGTGGGGAGGCCTCGGTCATCGCGCAGCTTTATGGCGAAATGATGTCTATCAGCACCGCAGACTGTCGTGCCTTCTATTATCATTCTGGTTATCTCTGCTAGTACTGCATTTGCTTGTCTAACGAGTTTGTCGGCGTCGGACGGCGCTTTTAAACCTTGTTTGTAATGATAATCACTACATTGTGTGCTAATGTGCATAGGCGTTAGAGTTTGTCGGCGGCGGACGAGGCTTTTCTACCACATACTGTATAGGATAGGGCTGAAGGTAGGCAACCCCTGAGGGAGCGTTACATGTTGCGTCGCTCCAAACTGATGCAACCGAGTTGGGGTGTTGCATTACAGGCCACGAACCAAGCGACGTGCTACTTAGCATAGATTACAACATTTATTGCTTGTGTTGTTGTCCAAAGTCATGCAACCTACCCTGCATTAGGTGTAACCGGAGCGACGCAACCAATCGACCGTTACGCATTACGGTTGCCTACCCTCAGCCCTATACAGTACTTCAAATCGCACATTCATACAGATAGTTACATGTAGCTAGTCGTTCAACAAATCCAGTTCCGCGCTAGTCCGAAGACGGGAATACTGGTAAAAGGAAACAGAGTTGGGAGGGATACAACAATGAGAAAGGAAATAAAAGTTATTACACATAATGCAAACGCCTTTTCTGAAGAGCATGGTGTCAATTTCTGCACGAAGTAGAATGCAATTCAAAGTGAATGGGGCACAGGTATGTGCTGAAAGACCTCAAGTATCATCCTCACTGTCCACTTCTGTTCTTGGTGGGATAGTGTTGGAGCGCAGACGTTTGTCTCCCTCCTGCTGAGTAAGAACGGGGAGTGTTCGCTTCATTGCCCTCGAAGATCCTGGAACAGGTCCTGAGAGCAGAACGGACTCTCGAGAGGGGAACTCGGGATCTATGATGGCTGATGACCAAGAATCCACCTCAGGGTGTAAATGCGTACTTCCTCTCACGTTAGGGAGATTAAGACTGAGCGTGATATTGCCAAGCTTCAGAATGCTATCGAATGATGGGGGTCCTCGATCATCCCTAATTGCTTGCAGGACTGCACGACATCCTATAGCACAGTCCCTGAACCTTCCATCATCAATCCCCCGCATTGCCAGATCACACGCTGTACGTTCGGCGGCAGACCATGTTGCGTGAATACCGTGGGCGGACCTGTGCAACAATTCGACGAAGGGTTTGTAGCCCCCTTTCTTCTCCAAGAATTCAACAGCTGGTTCAGATTCGAGGACTTGGATAGCTGCCGCTAGCGTCAACGTATCCTTCGCAAGCGCCAGATAAACCTTGAGCCCTGCCCCGGACCTTGTCAGCAGCTGTTTAACGGAACTACCGACGTTGTTTCTTTCGATTTCCACCAAAACTTTGAGCACATTGGGGATGTTGTATGGCTCTACTGAACCAGCGAATCCATAGCGTTCGTACACAACATCCGCCAACTTCCTTCGTTGTCTGAGAGCAGCCCTTAGTACAAAAATGTGCACCCTACCCAGTTCGAGGATACTACATTTCCCGGGATCCCTGATTGGACAAGCGCCAAACTGTGGTGAGCTCCAAACATTTGTACGCTGGACATCTGCTTTTCATTTCCACGAGGAAGACTTTGCATCTGCCATGGCCTTTGTGCAAGCAACTGCGGCGAGATCGGAACCTTTAGCCGTGTTTTCGATTGCTCCTCAGTTCGGGCGATTCATCTTCACCGATTCCACCAGAGCGTCAAGCGCCAGACTGTTTCTCTCAATGGCCGCCTCTATAACGGATTGGAGAGACACCTGATCACCATACCCCGCAAGTTCGCTGTAAAGGGTGTATTCGTAGCGTGTGTTCATTTTCCAGAACCCGAGTCGTTTATGCATGGCAGCAAAGTGCGCGAGCTTGCCTTGGAAGATATTCAAGACGTCGGTACTATTGTAGGCGGGGTAAAGACGCTCCATCGCGCACGTTTCCAAGTCATCGTCAGGCAGAGTCAGATCCACGTTTTCTTCACTTAGCAATTTATCGCGCAGCTTCTGAAGGGCCCGCTCGAATTCTGTTAGGTTGTACCTCACCTTGTTGACCATCGTACTCGCCATTATCTTTCAGCGACATGATCTTCCCATCGACGATAACCCGATTCAAGTTGTCAAGTGGGTGAAAGTAATGATAAGTCTTCTGATCCCAATCCTTGCCACTTGATACATAGCGAATCCCCAAAATACGCTCTGCGATGTGGAAACCAAGCGCAATAGTAAGTCTTCCTTCGTCGTACACCTTTCGGATATACAGGAGTTGTGCTGAAGTTACGTCCTACAAAAAATAGCAATGTGAGAATCAAATAAGTTGCATAAAGAGGAACCTTACACCCGTTAAAGCACCTATTGAGAGGCTTAAAAGTCGCCTATCGGCTAGTGAGTTTTCTTCCAGCCGCTTTGTGGCCGTTTTCAAGGCTTCGAGCTCGAATTTCAAATGTGAACGATCGGACTGGTACAATTCGCCTTCATGAGGTCGCTCCTGTGCATCCGCCCTAGAATCTATCTTGCTTGACAGATGTTCCACCTTGTCTAGCACATGCGTTTTCAGCCGTTCAAATCTCTCATCCATCCATCCAAATCGGGCTTCAAGAAATAGAAATGCTCGCTCTTCCCGTGCTTCAGCATCCTTTGCAGCTTCGACAGCCTTCTGTGCAACAGTCCTCAAACCTCCAGGGCTCCTCCTGTCCAATGCACTGGTTAGCTCCTTTGTCAACTCGTCAACTTTCGACTCTGAGGATACCTAGTCAGTTCTGCGCCAATTTGCAAACTATAAACAACTCACCACCCCTGTCTTCAATAAATTTACTATAAGCGAGTTTAATTTGTTCATCGTTTCTGTCGAAGAGACTCTCTTGTTCCGGCTGCTTCCCCTTCCGTGATGTTGCTACTATCCCACTCATTTCTTCATCCCCTGGAATACTGCGTCAGAAGCGCTTCTATAACTTGCTAGCAGCACACACCTTCATGTCCACCCAATATTTCAAAATCACTCGCACATTCCTCTGCAGGTGGTTTATCAGAAACTGCATGAGAGACGATATTTATTAGTCAGCCACCAAAGAATCAAAGAATGCTACCCGCACCGAACTCTGGTTCATACTGGCCATCTAGTCCAACAAAACCAGTTGCATAGAAAATTTTGTTTCTATTCATTGGCGGGGATGATGCGCAACTGAGCAATGGCAATGGGAATAGAGAAGGACGATTGGGGGGTGGGAGGATGCACTAGCTCTATATGTAGCAAATGACAAGTCACCACACGCGTGATCTATCAGCATCAGATTTGTAAGTAGGAGGTTTACTTGGCTTGATGCGCTCACCCATCTCTGAGGAGGAGGAACCACCCAGAGGTTATGCATCGCTTTGACTATGCCTTGTACACGTACCTGTGTGTCGGGAGAAGGGTATAAATTTCTTTGGTAAGCGGTGTGATATCGTAGCGAACTTCTTTTCTCACATTCAGATTTTCTCCACCCGCCACCTCACAATGTCGTCTCAGCGGGTGCCAAAGAAGTCTCGGAAGCTTATAGAAAGCGGGGAAGCAGCTAGGATAAAAGGGGCGATAGCAGCATGGAAGGAGAAACGGCCTTGTGGTCGTCCCAGGAAAAATCAAGATCCTGAGACTCCAGCACTGAAGCGGTCAAAGCCACGAAAGGTGACAACTCCAAAGCCATTGCGCCAAAGTGTAAGTTGTGCAATTTAAATAACGTCTATCGGGTACTCCGACTGACTCTGACGTTCATAGCCTCGCAACAAGCCTAGTAATAACAATGATACAGGTGATCTGGAGGATTTGCCGCAAGCGCCAGGAGATATATCCATTGTGGACATTGTTCAGGCCTCAGGCCTTGACAACACGATCTATGAAACGCAGGGATTTGACGATAGCAAGTCTGATCTCCAGGAAATTCCTGAAAAAGCTGGTGATAATCCTTTCCTTTTGGATGACGGTGAGCACCCTATACCATCAATTGGTGCTGTGGCTAAGATACATCGCAGACTGTCAAGATTTAGACTGGAATACCCCCTCCTTTGGACGGGCAGAGGCCTACGGATGGGTCACGTCAACGCCCGTTGCAGAGAAATAGCCCAAGCTGGAGATTTCAGTCAAAATCCATGATGGCATGGGCCTGCGCGACATGAAGATCAACTCAGAAATGACGCTGCGCAACTTGATCAATGAAGCCGTCTCGGTCACTCGGGGTCGTTCTACATTCGAGAAACTTGGTTACACCGCCTGCTGGTCAATGAAGGCTGGAACGAAATTGATACCAGAATACCTGGACACCCAAGACCAGCTAGATGCTCTCTTCAATCGGATTCGCGTGCACCAGGAAACCGAAAGGAAGAAGAAACGAGGCAATAAAAATCCAGGAATTATCGTCCAAAATATCGACAGTCAGGTCCGTTTACATTCCTTTTTTTCATGGCTACTTCCTGACATGCAGTGAAGAAACCGCATTGCGACAGTACAGGCAGTAGTAGGCAGCGCAGCGCAGCCAGAAAGGACAACGGTTCTGCAGGAGTCGCTGACGCTAAGGATGCTTATGATGCTGCACTTGAAAGGATCTCGGCAAGGATTGTGGCGGCATTTAAATGCGACGAGCATGATGGCAGACTTTGTGGCAGAATACGTGGGTCGAGGGACCATAGCAGATATTCTCATAAACATCTTCTTGAACACGCGAAATTGATTGTGAGTCTATTGTCCTAGCAATTTCACACGATTAAAACCATCCCTTGTCCAGTACAAGAATACTCCCGGAGTAAGGGTAGACGAAGTGCCGGAGCAATTAAAGGTGTTGGACAAGGCATGGAAGACAGTTGGTGGTGCTGATGCGGGGGTCGGTCCTGGAATGATGACAGATTCTGCCACAACACTTCCCGCGAGAGCATCTTCAATGGTGGAAACAACGGCAATGGCAAGACCGATAAATGCCACGGATCAGCCCGCACTCATCCAGCTCCAGCAAAAGTATACCTAGGTGCCAGCCGAGCGCAGACTGTATAATTACCCTCCTGTTCGGAATTGGCTTGAGTCATTGCACAATGACATGGAGAGGGGACGTGATGACTTCAATTACAGGTCCTTGCTGCCTCTTTTTGAGCGCAATGATATTAAATGCTTGGATGATGTTGATTCATTAGGATATGACGGGCTTGAGAAGATAGTGAAGGATGCACAAGTGCAGGCGAGCATCGGTCTACTTAACCGGATTGTCCGATATGCTGAGGAGGATGTTTCTCACATCAAGGACAAGTAGTTTCAATTCCTATGCACATTAGCACACAATGTAGTGATTATTATTACAAACAAGGTTTAAAAGCGCCGTCCGACGCCGACAAACTCGTTAGACAAGCAAATGCAGTACTAGCAGAGATAACCAGAATGATAATAGAAGGCACGACAGTCTGCGGTGCTGATAGACATCATTTCGCCATAAAGCTGCGCGATGACCGAGGCCTCCCCACCCTCGTCGTTGACACCGATACGACGAAGACGGGCTTTCAGAAGGGAGAACGCCAGTTCAATCGGGTTGAAGTCCGGGGAATATGCTGGAAGAAACTCAAGCTTCATATCTCTGTGTGAATAGGTTAGATTAGTAAGTACTGCTACACCACAGCGACGGGTTCAGAATGGACGGACTTGGATTCAATGAACTCGCGGACCTCTTGAGATTTGTGAATTGTGCAGTTGTCCATCACGACGACAGAATTTGGGGCCGGCCAAGGTTGCATGTGGTCCAAGAGATTCCTGATGAAGTTGGCGAAGGAGGCGGCATTGAAGGATCCTTCTAGTATCGTACAGTCGAGTACACCATTCAGGCTGATCGCGGGCAGGACAGAATACCTAACAACAATCAGCCAGACTCGCATCAACAGGTAACTATCGCACCTCTTTCCCCGAGCAAAAAATTGCTTACAGCTTGCTTGGCGACCTTGCAAGGCCCACGCCTTCTTTTGCAAGTACGTACGTCAATCGCACGCACTCTCATCAACGAAGACAAGCTGTTCCGCCTCATATTGGAAGCCGATCCTCAATCTATATTGTATCCGGGCGGACTCGCTGCGTTCAAGTGCTCTTCTTGAGATCTTGAGTGGAATAAGATCACTGATACTAGGTGATGAACAACTTCGCACCGTTGTAGAGATTCCAGCTCTGCTGAGGTCAGAATTCCCTTATTTGGTTTGTTTGATGATCAGACCTTCGTTTCATACCTCTCAGACGATTTACTGAGTGGTTCTTGCATCTGGAATGCTTGACTGGCAGTATATATGCTCCAGTTTCGTCCTAGAGCCTTTGTTTCCCTTTTCCCCCACTCTTTCTTTTGTTCTATGTCACAGGCATCGACTCAAAGGCTCAGGAGAGTCTATGATCGACGTTTGGACTATTTGGTTTGGTTTTGTTTGATTCCATTCTGAGTAAATTCCATTTTGAGCCTTTGTTCACAAAGGAGGCTCATTATGTATAAAACACTCCTGTACCTACTCAGTACCGGAGCAATCAAGTAGAGGAGGACTCCTTAGCTCCCATCTGATCCCCCAGCTTCGTCTCTAGTCTATCTCTCAGCTCCCAGTCCAGTTCAGTCCAGTTCCTGCAGCATACAATCCAGTCTTAGCCTCCTCCCTCTTTGTTTCAGTCATAGCTCAGTCAATTCGTATCCGATCATCGTGCTTAAGCCCTCATTCGAACCGTCTGTACGTCCTCTACCAAGTTCCTTTCATACCGGGAGTTCCGGTCCAGCCTTTTCGAGTTCCGGACGATCCGAGCATCTCGAGTTTTATCCGACTTTTAATATCTCCTCCATTTCTCCACCAATTTTCTTGTTTGTACCTTTGTTCGAATCCTCTCGATTAGTACTATCATCTAGTATATTTCCGGTTTTTCATATCTGTTTCAGTTTTTGACCTATCCTTGTTGCATTCCGTGCATACATTCAATTTCGACTTATCCTTAGTAGTTTCATTCTCCTTTCCTCTAAACGATTCCCCCCACTTCCTTTCACCTCTGGGACACTTGAGGAGACGCCCCCTTAAACCCCTCTCTGGAGGGAGAGCCCCCAGTGGTCCTACTCTCACCTTCAGATCATTCCGGCTGCCCTTAGCAGGAACCCCCACTTTTCACCGTCTTCAAGGTGAACCCAGCCCGTTTCAGGGATCTCCACACTGTAACGTCCGAAACACGCTTGCCGGATACCCTTTCCAGCTCTTCTCTCAACTCATCCAAGAAACGGTCCTTGTGGTACTCTATCGCACTCAGGAGATACTACGGTTGATTATAGGTAAGCATAACAAGCTAGCATAAATCAAACAAGCAGGCCCACCTGTGTGTCGGCATATTCAAGTAACCTCGGTCTCCCAGTCCTTGAGCTGATCTGTTGGGAACTCCCCATGTGTTCGTACCGAGCCACTATTCGGTGAATGGTCGCTCGATGAACGCCCGTCACATTTGCCAAATCATGCACGGTGAGGATTTGCGATTAGTGCAATTTGAAGATGATGTGTCTCGCATCATCTGAGAGCGCCTTACCTGGAACCATCACAGAACAACATGAAGGGAGGAAGAAAGGTAAGAAAGGTACAGTGTTTTTCAAAAGTCCTGCAGCACGTGCCTTTTGCGTGATTTTTGACGTACGACAGAAATCTTCCCCGTAGCATTGCACTTCTCATAACTCACGCATTTCGACACTAAATAACCTAATTTCTTTTGGTAAATTAACATACTAACGACAGCTTTCAGGCAAGGTATAATTTGAGGCAATATTATTGTGTGCATCGTTGAAATACATATATCATTCTATCATACAGACGCTATCGCAGAAAATAGACATCGCTCATGCCAGAAGGTCAAAATCGCACCATTCACACCAGCAGGTAGTTCAGACGACTCGGGAGATGCTTGAGGGGTCGCAAGTGGGACTCGGAGGACATGAGATGACGACGATTGATCAGCAGGAGCGAAAGAGAGTTGGTTAGAAACGAGAGGTTGATGGCGCGGACGAATCGGTTGGAGCTGGTGCAGATAATGGACCAGTGTTGGTCGGAGGTTCGTTCAGAATGGTGAGCTGCGATAGCGCGCGTGGTTGGGGTCTTGCAGTTGGAGGCTCTTCGTACACATGGAACATATAATTGTGCAATGGAAACGGCAAAGTTAACAATGTACATAATTGAAGACTGAACAAATACAGTACGCACCTGAATCTCTTCGCCTGCAGATGAGAAGTTGGGAACTTGCCCTCCCTAGCACACCAACATTCAGCGACTGCTGCTGCTGTGGTTGCACATGTGGGCCCATGAACTGGAAGCTGCTTAATGTGTTGTACTCTATTTCTCTTTGCTACGCCAGCACCTGTCCATTCACCTGTGCCTATTGCTCACTTGAACTTGTCGCGCTTGCAGGCAACTCAGTAGTCGACAATTGTTCGAGTTGGAGTTCGCCTTGAGCAATTGTGGGAGCTTGATGGTTGGTAGGGCAGGTGCACTAGTTGAATGATGGTCCTGAGGGAGAACGAAGCTGAGTGGGCCAGAAATGACGTTCCGAGCGGTCTGTGTAGAGATTTCCGTCGACAGCAAGGGACCGCGACTGTGCCCATGTCCTCCATGGTGTGGATAGGATGGTGCTGACCGGGAAGTGATGGCATCGAAAGGCTAAGAGGGCGAGGGAATGTACCTGACTTTGGTTTTGCGCATTCTCATCGCTCATGTCGAAATCTGCAAGATCCGTTACTCGACCTCCAGTACGCTGCAGCACGCACCATTCGTATATCCATATGCGCCGTAGAGCGATCTACCGGCGGATAGAGAATCAAGCTCACTGAAGTCATCTGAGTCGACGGTTGATGCCGAAGAGGACATGCTAGTTGTGCTCACTGTGCTAGCCACTGAGCACGCAGAGCTATTTCGAACACGACTGGACAACTTTGTATGTTCCCTCCTCTCTTTCTTCCCATCTTTCTCTCTCCTCGCCCTCCCGTCATCCTCTGACTCCTCACCTGCATTTCTCTTCTTCTTTTCGGAACACGTAGGCCAATGATGTACCAAGATACATCTTCTCGTGCTCCTTCTTTCGCTGCTTTGCCAGATCGTCTCAGTAATTCTGCTCCTCAGCAGATAACGACTGCCATTGCTGCGAAATTGTTTTAGACAATCCAGCTTGGCACTGCCATCGCACCACAGGATCTCACTCCTGTGCCGCTGCAGCCTCTACCTCGTCTGCAAGCAGCATTCGCAGCTGAACCAAATAAGCAGACTCTCAGGCCTCTTGAAGTAATCCTTATCACCACGTTTCAGTTGTCGCTCCGTTCCCATGAGTGTAATACTGCGTGCATGTAGGTTAGGAGGCGGAGGCATGTTTTATGTCTAAGACAATTGCGAAGCAGACTGGGCAAAATTGAGAGTGTGCGAGCGTGTGAGGACACCGGGAGAGGAGATTGAAGAGCTGCGTCTTCACACTGTAAGAGTCAGGGGAGCACCGGGATTTCCATCTGGTGCATTGAACGAGCTAATTTGGGCCACCAGAGAAGCTGTGTAGGTATGCGCATGCTGCACACTCTGGCTCCATCGAGCGATAGGAGGCACCGTGAACTGTGTTTGGCTCATCTGCTGCTGCTGGTTCTTTGATGCATTCTGGGACCATTCCGGCTCGAAAGGCGAAGGAGATGTTGATGGTGTGGACGGGCTTAGCTTTGGGAGTGAGTGATGGTCAGAGAAAGAGTTGCGACTTCCGGAATGGTCGCCTGCGGTAAATACATACGTCACTGTAACATAGAGTAGACACATGTATTTCAACAATACACCCAGTTGGCTCATCTCAATTTATACCTTGTCCGAAAGCTATCATTAGCACGTGAATTTACCGAGAAGAATTGTATTTTTTGGTATTGGAATATGCAAGTTATGGGAAGTGCAATGCTGCAGGGAAGATTTCTGTCAGCAGGCATGAAGGAAGACCGTGGAGCTCAATTATGAACAACACAATGAGAGGCCACAAAAAGTTGGACATGAATGGACACTGGGTAGGCCCGATTTATCGTGCTTAAACCAGATTTTTACGTGCGATATTGGATGAGCTGTAATTTTTGCATTCCGTGAAGGAGGAGGTGGGTCATAGCTTTGTCGATGTTGTCATCACTATTCTATTGCACACACTCGACATTTCTTAGACTTTTTTACATGTGCAGAATCGGCTTTTCGAGTAGTATTTTTACATGGACATATCATGTCTCTATATGCTGTATTGACCGAGAAAATGGCCATTTTGTTCATTTTCGGCCATTTGGGGCACACGAGTCAAAAATCACGCAAAAGGCACGTGTCGCAGGACTTATGAAAAACACTGTAACTGAGAAATTAATGTGTTAGTGCATTTTTGAGTGCTAAGAGCACAACATATGTCAAAAAAAAGTATATGAAGGTCTGACTGCCAATATTTTTGCAACAAGCTATAAAGCCTGACTATATGTAACTGGGTCCATATTACAATATAACCGACTCTCTGTTATACATTACCATTTTCTACCTATAGTCTACTATAGTATCTTGTTCTTTAACTACTACTATCTCTTTATAGGAAAGTTTTATATAGATAGAGGAGTATATCTCTCTCATGCAGTAGATTGCCTCTATCACATTGTCTCTTGCTTGGTAGTCTTAAGGATAGATAATAGATTATGGGCCTTTACTTACTAATGTACTTGCAAGCCCCGATACTATGTTCTCCACTTAAAGATGCACAACTATGCTAGTGACTGCTCAGTTTGTTAAAACTGGTAGGGAGTGTAGACCTCTGAGACTAGAAGCTGTTCTGTTGGTCTATGACATAACCAGTAACATCTACTTACTTGTACTTAATATGCAATAGCACAATTATACAAGCAAGGCTGTAATCTTCTGCTTTTGATCGAGACTATCGATTGGCTAAGGATAACTGTCTTATACTACTAGGAATTTTCCCGTAGCTTAGTATTTATTTTTGCTACTATACCAAAATATCCAAATGATAATCACACGACTCTGTCTGTTAGAGTAAGGAACTGGAGGGTGGTATCTCATTAAATCTGACTAAGTTGTAGCTTGCTAGAGTGGGCGCTTACAGTGTGCAGACCCGAATAGCTCTCGAAGTATGTATGGGAGGCCTAAAGAGGCTTAATTTGTTAGACATAAATTTCATGCTAGTAACTAGGCTAGATGCCACCGAATGTGGCTGCTCTCTCATCATAGCAGATTGGGTCTATCAGTGGAGGGTTGGCAGATAGAAAGAGAAAGTAGCATCAGGTGTAGCTTATTTTGTATGATAGGTAAAATTCTTTTCTATTTTTCTTTACCCTGCTCTCTTATTAGAGGAGCAGAGAATGTACATCTCTGTCTTGCCTTTTAGGTAGGCTTTGTTTCTTGCTAGAGGAGTTTGGTTTATTTTAGAGTACCAGCAGAGTTTTTTTGCTCTAAAAGTCAAAGTTTTTATATGTTAATTACTTGCTTATTCTCCTTTTACTGGTAGGAGGCAGCTTTTTCTTTTATTTTCCTCCTCCAATTAGGTTAGGCCAGCCGGCAGGCCTGTGTATGTATCTTCATTCGTTAAGAGCAATATGACTTAGTTACTACAGTTATAATTGTCATAGTGCATCAGTTCTTAATACATAAATCTCATAATGCATAATATATTAAATTTTTAGGTAAAATTATGCATAATTTTTCAGGAGAGGTATGACAAATGCTTTATAGTCTCACTTTTTATAAGAATTGACAGTTTAGATGATTACAATTTACATTCTAAATGCAAAGAGTATAAAAATCTTACTTATCCCAAGCTAAAATAAATCCTATGCTGTAGGAATAAATTATAAATTATCTCTAGAAAGACAATATGTCAATTATGATGTTCTGGCAAAAAATTGATCAGGGTAGCTATGGAAATTGGAGGGTCAATAATAATTGCTACATATAATACAAAAGTGGTGACTTGTCTGAATACTCTATATATAGTGGCAATCTAACATGCACAGAACATTATATTATATAGTCTTTCAAATAAGACAACTTTTTCTGGCATTTATCTTCTTGTATAAATCTAATAATACATTAAAAAGTATGTCTCCTGACATTATGTATTATGACAATTTTGACTGTACTACAGTCATGGACCGGTCCTTGAAATACTACTACTTCTTGAAACACCCCTGCTAAAACTCAACCACAAAAAGTATCTAGACAATATAAACTGTCTTAGCACTTTCAAGTTCACAAGATTCACCATCAGAAAAAAATTGGTGTGTTTCTGTGCTGCAGTTGTGGAGATATACAGTAGATACTGTTTTTAGGAAGGTAATCTGCACCTGGTTGAAATTTTATTGCACATTTACTCACAACTAACTAAGAGAAAAATAAGACAAAAAATGTAATAATGTTTGAACTTATAATGAGAGCATACGTGTGAAATTTCGTGTAGATATGTTGAGTAGTTGTTTGTGAATAAATTCAAATGTGTATCTTAGGCATGCTTTAGGAGCGATCTGCGCGATCTGCATATATCACGTGACTACCCTCACGACTCTGGCTTTGGACTTTAAACATAAACTCACCGAGTGATAAATATGGCATATTATTGGGCACAGGTGTTCAAAAGAGGTTCAGGACTGGTTAAGGACAGCTTTGTACTTAAATTTCATAGGTCGAGACACAGAACATAATTTTCTCCGAGCGTGGGAAATTTGCGTTTCAAGGAGCGGTAGGGGAAAATGGACCAAAATGATAAACTCGACATAACAATTGTACAACTTGATATTTTCACTTACAATTTAGTATATACAGTCCTTACTTGTGCAGATTTCATGTGGTATTTTTTGCTTTAAATAAAACATCATAAATGTAGTGAAAAAGCGGAATTAAAATGTACTGTTTCAAGGACCGGTCCATGACTGTACAGTATGTCACGATCATGTGACAAGGACAAGCGACCTACGAAAACGCTGACTCTTGTTTACCCTACTCTCTCATGGCATCGACAATCCCTCAGGACAAGCAACGAGCACCATTGACTTCGCCTCACATGCCTTCCACATCTATATATCCCTACGCCTCGAGCGCGGGGAATTCTTTGTCCATGTCAAGTGGCTTTGGCATGGGTCCTCCTCAAACACTCAATGATAGCCTTGGACAATCACGACCTCAGTATCAACCTGGATATCTCTTGGTTCGTCATTTACATATTAGCCCAACGATTGCGTTCTCAAACTTGGACTTCGTGCTTCCAACCTCAGTCACTTGCCCAGAGTCAGGTTAGGAGGCTGCTTATCGTATCATTCAAATCTTACTTCTTCAATAGGTGTCACCCATCCCGGGACAGCGCTTTGAAGAACCACTTCTCATTCCGACACGAGCTAAGATGGGCTCAAGCTATGCGAGGAATACGCCATCGGATTTTGGCTCGGACTCCATATTTGAAAGCACCTCTTCCAAGTACTCCCCTGTTTCTCTTCCGCCAACTAGTTGGACTGACTAGTGATCAATGACTAGACACCGACATCGCGAAACAGTGTCCGATGAAGATGGGCCACCGACATCGTCGGTAGTGGATCTCGTGACTGAAATCCATGTGGACCACAATAGACAGGTATGGACACCGGAACTGTTGAATACGTTGGGTGGATAGATAACCCATACGTTGTAGTTGACGAGGCGTCCCGTCACGATAAACAAGGCCAGCAACAAGGCGAATTCGCCGCCCAACACACCCTACCAGATTCTATACGTTATTGTCTTTGGTTACCCTCTAACGAGATACACTTCTACGCTCGCCCACTTCCAGTCCATCGCCGAGGGAGGAACCACTGAGCCTGAGAGCAGTGCCGACGTCGAGAACGCATTCAGAATAGGCTACAAGCAGCCTTGGGAGGCAGCGCGGGCCTGGAAATGGAATGGTGAAACTATCTCAGGGGAAGGTGGAAGGTGGATGATTGGCGTTAAATGGGCGGTGCGTGACGGGCTGTAGTTTGAAGTACATGGAACTCAGCTTGGTCGATGTGATGTAGGATCCAGTTGCTGCAGAGCAGATACTAGGTTCGGGAGCTAGAATCCCAACGTTATTCTCGTCGACCGCAGGGGCGGAAACACCTCTTTCCTTGGTTCAGGAGCGGTCTGACGTCGCGTCCGATCAGGGTCATTTCCAGTTTGCGCATACAGACTTACCGCAGCAAGGTTCTACGCCTACAGTGGGTACACCGATAAAGCTCGTCCCGTCGTCATCGGCTTTTCGAAAGGGCCCATCTGAATTGAGTAGAAAACAGAGCGCATTACACCGGCCTGCGGGAACGGACGGCTCATTAGCAAAGGGGAAAGGAATGTTTGGGCAGGTTTCTGATCTTATTTTTGGGTGGTAGGGGAGATGTGTATGATGTTTTGTGTACGTAAGCTTGGAACGTGAACAAACAACGTTGCCGACCGACCGATGTTGAATTTGTCTTCTGCTACGTACTTTAGTAGTGGTACAGTGTAGAGCTAGTGCATGCCACAACTACTGCATAGTCTTGTCTTTCATGTTTGACCCGAGTAATGCTGCTCGTCCATCGTCGAGAACTTCAGTCCGAGCACCAAGCCCGTCCCTAAGCCTTGATGATCCAGGTGTGTCTATTCTGCATTCTCAGCTTTCCCCCTCTCCTTCCCAGCTTAGTTCTACTGCAGTTTCCATCCGTAACCATATCTCTGCCTTAAAGCACACGATACGACACCAGCAGGCGCAACTGCAGAATCTGGAAAATATCCTTCACCGATCATCTCGCCCTGCGTCCGTAAGCCATGGCAAACGGAGCTCACCTCCGCCGTCGCCCACGGACCCTCCCTCCCTTCAGTACTCGGGTTTTACTTCACAATCTCCCTTAAAGCTACAGCGGCGCTCCTCCAGCTTTGGAACCTTACACAATACAGCGGGCCCTGATTCCTTGCTCCCATTGCCTAGACAGGAGGGAGGATCTATCCGTGAGGGGGTACCAGCAGATTTCGCCTCCGATTCTCTGAGTCCTGATCAACTAAAACGTCCTGCTAGTCCGACACGATCATTGAGCCGTATGTACATATTTTCACCATCACTGCGCGAGCCATGGTTTACTCGGAACCCTGCTAACGGTTCGTTTTGCAGGTATACCAGTGGCCTCCGTCGGTAAAGACGTTTGTATTGTTATTTGCCCAATTGTCAGTCCAAGCTTACTCGAATCAAAGGCCATGCCCGAACCCTAGCCGAGGGCGGCCAATCTGTGCGATATCAGAAAAGCGTTGTTCCCAACGGGTCGTCGGACGCCCTTCAGGTGTCGGATACTTTGACGACATCTTCGTCCTCGCTTCAATTACCTCCGTCACCCGGGAAAAGGACGTCCTTCAGTTCAAGTGGGGGAAATACGAGCAAGGTTCTGGCAGACCTACAGGCTGGTGTTGTGAATGCGAAGCATGCGTTAGAGAACACAAAGGCTCAGCTCAGGTCGAGCCAGCGTACAGTCGCTCAACTCACTCGGCAGATTGAGGACTTAAAGGATGGGAGAGAACGCTTGCGACTGGAAAACGAAGGTCTAAATAATGTCGTGGCGAGGAAGGAGCGTCTTTTACAGGAGGTGAGTCCACTCCGTAGAATTCTTTCCAATTTATCGGCAACCATTACGGTCTATCACAGGTATTAGAGCGCGCTCGTAAAGCAGAAGCCGAGTCTGCAACACTGAAAGCACAACTCAAAAATGAGACCACGACTTCGAAGCGAGCATTAAGAGAAATGGAGGCTCAAGTCCACCAGTCTACTGTCGTTTCTCAGAAATGCGAGCGCGAATATGCTACCCTTCGTGATGCCATTGCGCATCTTTCAAACGGATGGAAGCAAGACATAGACAGACTCAAGAAAGAAATGACAGAAAGAGAGACCAAACTGCGCAAAGAGGCGGAAGAGACTGGAGGGAAGTACAGGAAGCTCCTGGAGCAATCCGAGAAGGAACGCGAAGCACGAGGGTCCGTGGAACAAATCCTGGTGGAGGAGAGGCGGCTGCAGCAGGTATGGGAGGAGGCTTTGAGAGAACGAAACTGGACGAATTGCGTGTTAGCCTTCAGCGTTCAGAGCAGGACTCTTCGTTGGCGGCCAAGACTGCTCAGTGAGTATCCGTAAAATACCAGTGGTATCTATCTGACTTACGTGGTCAGACAAATCTCTAATGAGCTGCTCCGGTTGAGGATTCTTATACGAGCAGTAGACAAAGCTGAAGAGGACTCTGATCGTTAATCGAGTTACAAGCCACGTTCAGCGTTTCAGTTAGCTACACTTCACACGTAATCGTTAATCTGCACTGTACATTTCACTAGGATACCTGTCTTGCAAAGGACATGATTCAATTCTTGCTTTCGATGAATTTGATGCTGTTGGTCATACATAACCGATCAGAAGCGTACTTCGCTTGTAAACCATTGAACCAGTCTGCATCGTATTCCAGAATGGAATTCGGCGTGATACTAAAGGCTGCTAATAGATGAAGCGAAGCCATCGGTTCGGCGATGATTAACTACAGTATTATAACTCCTGAAAAGAAGACTGAAATAATGTCTCAAAATGAAAAGGGTATAACCGTGTCATGGCGATTTCTCAACCGTACACATCTGCACGTTATCTACCGGATAGCCACCTCCGTATTCATCTGGTAGTCGGTGGACACCGCCCCGGGTTTCCAATGGATCGTGACTGTCCAAGCTCATACCGCGAATGTTCACCTGCGCCAGTTCAGCCGTCTCAGGCTCGGCGAGACTAGGCGTCTCAGGTCGGGAGGATATAAAGCCAGTTGAAGACGTCATCTGGGATGCGATCTGCTGATTATGGGGATAGTATGATCGCCGATGCATCTTCTTGAAGTCATAGGTAGTAAACCTGTAGTGGATTGCTCAGCAAGCTCTCACCGCGAGGGAACGAGAAGGTACGAACTGCTCTTCCATCAGTCGCATCTCTTCACTGAGGTTACTCAAATCTTGGTTAGCTTTGCGCCGTCGGGCCTTTAGCGGGTTGTCCTCAAGCAAAAGCTCCTCCAATTCGTGTGACGAATCAAAATTCGCTTTCTTTGACTAAACATACCCGATAGCACTAGTCAGCATATCCTCTGCCCCGAAAGGGAACCCGCGGCCAAGATATGTCAACTGGGCGTGGGGTGGTGACTTACATCAGGCATGAAACCTGGTCGAATTTCTTTTGATTCTAGCATATCCCACTCGAAGCCGTCGAACCACGGATGTTTCTGAAGATCTCGCAGACCGTCGATGACACCCCTACAACCGAGCCGCTGGTCGATATTTCGAGACAAGAACTACAAACATCCGATTAACGGAACGACGCAAAGATGCACTGCTAGAATAAACACACATCTTTCAAGGCCAATCTCCCTTCCTTGCTGCACTTCTTATCCGAGTCTTCAGGGAACCTGACCGGATCTCGAGCAATAGCATGGGTCAGATCCGCGTTGGTTCTGCCGCGAAAAGGTCGTCTTCCAAAGATTAGTTCAAAGGCACAGACACCAAGAGACCACCAATCTATCATGTAGCTGTATCCTCTCTTTGAAAGGACTTCAGGCGCTGCAGCGAATGATTTCTGATCAGCTGTGTCCAGCAGACGGAAAGTTGGAGTGTTACTTGCCCATGTATGCCAGACTCCCCGCCACACCCGTCAATAGTCGACGGTCTGAGTAGTGAACCGCTATGTTGAAGTCCGTGACATGTGCGTGCCCACGTTCGTCCAGTAGGATATTGTCGGGCTTGAGATCTCTGGATCGGGCGAGCACAGTCAGACCAGACCAGAACGATAAACAGGACGGAAAGACTACCTGTGAATGATCTTCCTCTCGTGTAAAAAGGACAAGGCCGACCCAATTTCCGCGACGAAGAGCTTGACCGCGTACTCTGAAAAAGAGCCCATTCTTTCCAGGTGGACTTGGAATCGTGTGAATGATCGAGTTGCGCGCTGAAGACTCTATCCCAAGAAACTTACAACGAAGGTCACCACCTAGCATAAGATCGAGCACAAAGAAGCAATTCTCATCATCCTGAAAGGCATATCGGAGGTTGACAATGAAGGGATGATCGACCTTGCGTGTCGTGTCGCCAATGTCCAGTCAGTTGTAGGAGCGTGCGAGGAAGATAATGGATCTCACACCTCCTCGAGTAATCGCCGTTCCTGTATGACGTTGGCCACTGCTCTCATTCGAACACATTTGGACTTGTTGATGTACTTTAAGGCATATAGCTCTCGAGTTTGCTTGTGCATCACGACTCGAACCTGATGGTGGACGGGCTTGAGGAAAACGACGATAGAAGGCAGAGAGAAGTGGACCTACTTTACCAAAGGCGCCCTTTCCGACCGATTTGAGAAGAACAAAGTGAAAGAGAGTGACGTCTCCGTCAAAGTCGACGGGCTGGGAAGACAAAGTGGTAAAGTTGAGTACGGGGGAATGAAACAAGTGATGGGAACAGGGGCTCACATCTGGACGACAGCACAGGATGCCCATCTTGGAGGTGAGTCGACGGATGAAGTGTGCTATAAGTAAAATACCTCCAGGATGGAAAAAGAGGGAAACAGGGGTGAAAGGAGAGGCTGTTGTTGTCGTTCGTTCGTCGTGATGAGTGCCAAGCAGGTGGTTCGGGCGTTACTCTATATTCGGCCATGTATTTATTCCATTTTTATTTTCCATTTATGCTACTATTTATTTCCTCCCTCCTCCCCTCGTAACACTCGCATACAACACAGACCCGACAAACACTAGCAATGCACCAATAACGAGCTCACTATTCCAATCACTCCCAAATACTATCACACTCAACCACAGACTCAATGCCTTGCGTGCAGTAAGTACCAAGTTCGTAGACACAGAGCTAACCCTCTTTGGTTCCATTTTTTCAGTCGTCAGTAAAAACAATTCTCTCCGTTCTCTCATGTTTACTCACAGAAGCAAGTTGGTTGACTCCAGACACGCAAAGAAGCTGCGTCACCAGATTTCCAGCAAATACCAAGTACGCATTCGGTAAATGCTCCCGTGCAAACGAGAGCACTTCAAATCCTTCGCGAATGTCCTTAATCAGAAACACAAACATCGGCAGTGATAATAAATGCTGAGATGCAATGCGTCAGTCAAGTTTGAAGAAGAGGAGGAGGAGAAGCCGTCCGCTCTCACCGTGTAGAAGACGCCTTCCCTCCAGCAAGGGCCGTATCTATTGTATGTATGCTCCTGCAGGACTCCAAGGACGCCAGTCGACAGCAATGACAAACTCAACATACAAATTCCAACAATATATCTCTTTTTGTCGTCGATGCCGGATGTCGTCCCTGATGTCGGTCGAGATAAACTAGCGGTGATTACGCCAATCGTCACCAGTAGAACAGATGCCTAATCAAATCAAACGAAATCCTCAGTGAAGTGCATGAGAAGACTACACACAGTCTGCATGACGGAATAACGCCTTTTCAGAAATATTCGTCCTAGGACCATGGAAACCGGAAGGCCTGAACGGATATTCGTAAGGACAGGTCATTCAAGATTACGATTGGTCGAGGAGTACTGACCAGAAGAACGAAAGACGATTTGAAGAGTGAGTGGAGTGAACGCAAAAGACCAGTTATTGAGTAAAGTTCCGCTGAGGAGCATAATAACTTGGAGACACCATACGTGCAGAGGCACTTGACGGGGCGTGAGGCGAGGAAGTGATGAAGCCTGATGTCTATGAAGGAAGTAAGGTAGGCTTTGGCAAGTGATGAAAAGCATTTGGCCGAATGTGATCAAGGAGCCTGTAACGTCTCGTCAACTCATATCCCATGTCGTAAAACGATGAAGTCAATATGTACTGACCGAGTGATGAGCTCCTTCTAAGGAGAGACTCAAATGACAAGACATTGCTGACGAGGAACATTAACAACTCGAATATGAATGACAATGTGCTATTATAACATACACGCAGCAGCCTCCAAATACCAGAGAAAGAATTAAGAGGAGGTCTGAGGGCGAAACAGACGCCTTCGAATGCTTGAGATGTAAAGAAGAAGAGACTGGCCCGTTGTGCGCCGTCTGTACTGCTTTGTTGCCTTGCAGCCGATGGCGCAACCCGACGTGAGGCCGCGCTTGCGACTGCGACTTGCTTACGGTCATGGCGGACAAACAATAGAAACCGGAGATGGTGATGTTTGGGGAGAGTGGTAGGAATGAAAAAAAATTGCATCTGTGTTATGGCCAGGCCACCGTCGTCGAGTGCAGCGTTATTCCCACATCCCACCAGTCGTCGTGCTCAATCATGCTCACTTTCTTTCCTCGTCATCTCTCAAGACAATGTCGTCTCAAGTCGCACTACCCGCATTCTCTCCTCTGCCGAACCACTCAATGCCTATCTGCAAGAAGATTATGTCCTAGTTCATATCTATTTTTTGCTTCCGTCCGGGCTAGTTCTTCCGTGCCAGACAAGGGAAGGCCCAAGAAAACAGATGTCCTCAAAGGCCTAATTCGCGAGAACATCTATACAATTCCAAATGCACTCACATTTTCAAGAATACTTGCCTGTCCCTTTCTCGCCTGGTCCATAGTACATGATGATTTCCCGATCGCAGTCGGAATTCTGGCATATGCCGGCATCTCGGACTGGGTGCGTGTTCGTCTGTTCCCGTTCCCATTTACTGATGCCATGGATGGAGACGTAGATTGACGGCTTTCTGGCGCGACGATACGAAATGCGTTCTGTTCTCGGCACTGTGTTGGATCCCGCTGCAGACAAAGCTCTAATGACAACACTCACAGTCACCCTTACTTTGAAGGGCTTAGTGCCAGGTATGAACTGAACTATCGCCCTTTCTTCAAACTGGAGTCGTGACAAAGCGTCCTAGTCCAACTAGCCATCGTTATTCTCGGTCGAGATGTCCTTTTGAGTATCGCTGCTTTCTACATTCGATACAAGACCTTGCCTGCTCCAGTAAGAATTCCCAGTTCAATCCGATTTATCACTAACGTTCCTATACAGAAGACGTTTCAGCGGTACTGGGACTTCTCCATCCCATCAGCTGAAGTTCACCCGACTACGATCAGCAAGGTATGCCAGGAGCCAAAGATCCATACACCCCTAATTGCTCATGCTACCAGGTCAATACTCTTCTACAACTCATGCTAATGGGTATTACGACCGTCTCGCCTCTCCTGGCATTCGATCTTGGTCTAGTGTTGCGTTCTTTGCAGTGAGTCATTCGCTATCATCCGTGACCATCTTGACTGAGTTGCTTCTAAGATGGACAGTCGCCGGCACGACGATATGGAGTGGACTCTCATACGTCTTCTCCACGTCTGCCGTACGGATCGTAACCTCAAAACCCTTCAAGAATAAGTCATAGATTCGACATTGAATAAATCCATATCCGGAACATGCACCCCCATCTGGATGCGCTCACATATTTAGGTTGTAACGAATGTTCTTCGACCTCGACTATTCACCGACAATATAATACATCTATTCAATAATGACAGTAATATCGCAAAGTAGGATACAGATAAGAGGGGCTATAAGTTAACCAATGCTACAACGTATGTGAGCGAGATCCAGTCCCGACTACGCTTTAACCGCGCGGGTTTTCCGGACATTGTCCAAAGCAGCTGCGACCGCAGAGCAAGCAGATTGCTGTTCACGCCAAGCGTCGCTCGCTCGTCTATTTCAAGACTCATTTCAGTATGAATACTCGCCAGACTTAACGAGGACTGACCGAGCCCTGGAGATGAACATGAGAGCCAGAACGGTTGTCCTCAATGACTTTGATGGAGAACTTGTCGTAGAAGAACTTGTTGACCCAATTTGAGCAATACTAGCTAAGATTCTCTTCTCGCTGTATTCTGAACTTAGCTTGGTCGGGCGCAGGTAAAGCAGCTCTCCTTACCTCTCTTGGAAGCGAGACAAGAGGACGAGTAGGTAGCCTTTCTGATATCCAAGGTCGTCGCGAAGAGCCGCTTCTCGTGTATATTTGGCTTTGAGATACCGAATTTGGACGAAGAGACCCTTGCATTCTCTGTTATGCTGGAGCTGTAAAGCTTCGGTTGCTGCTTGTCTGGACGACCACCTTTAGTAATACTCATGAAAGTCCTCATCTGTACTCACATTTCAGACACTGAGTTGCGGCCATCCTTCCGATTCGCAAGCTGCTGCTTTAGATTTCGCAGCTGTGATCGTATTTGCTTAGTGGTGCGTTCGTGTTGCTCTAACTCGTCCCGGTGTCGAATAATAAGCTCGTCTCGCTCAGCTCTCAGGTGGACGAGATCTCGCCCAAACGAGTTCGCCTCCTGCTGAATGCGTTTGAGTTCGTACTCGAGCTTGCATGCCAAAGAACGGAGTTCGATGCTGTCTGGTCGGGCGTTTTCCTCGTCTTTCTTGTCGCACCGGGCAATCTCCAGTTTCTGGGCTTGCGACGACAGTGCAGCCCGAAGAATCTCGATCTCACGGGCCTGTTGGTCAAGTTGGCGTCGACGACCGTCATAAGACAATTGCAATTTCGCATGTTTAGTTGCCAATTCACTCGCAGTCTGTTATTACCTAATGAGAAACGAGCTTCCGTCTGATTGATAGACTAACCCCACCTTTGATGTTTCTGCGAGTTGCTGTTGCAATTCGTAGTATCTGTCTGATAGCTCCAAGCGCTCACGGCGAAGTCGCTCGATGTTTTCCCTGTTTCCAATGAGCGCCTCTTCGATGCTGGCAGTTTTCCGTTGAACTATCGTCCAAGAAAGTCAGAACACTCAGCCGAACGACACGGTCGAACGGCGTTGACGCGCCTTTCAGCTCAGCCTCAAGCTTCACATTGTCTTCCTTCAGCTGGAAGATCCGATCTCGTGCTTGCTCCATTCGCTTCGAAAAAAAGGTCAATGGCGTAACAATCGTCCGAATGCGCAAACAAACCTGCTCAGTTTCATGGAGTTTCTCTAGGACCTTCTGCCTTTCTATCAAAGCAGTGGAATTCTCGGCACTCATTGTACGAAGGCGCGTTCGTTCGGACTGAAGGAAAAATTCGAGGTCGTCTATTGTCTTCCTCGCTTTCGCAAGTTCCTGAAATTGTGCCATCGGCTATTCCACTCAATTGGAGAGGGACAATGTCACTCACTTGCTGTAGTTCTGCTTTAGATTTTTCGGCTTTATGTCCTCGTCTTTCGGCCACTTTGAGCTCTTCTTTCGCCCGTTTTATTTCGGTATTCAGGCGGTTCGTAGCATCACGCAGCACGGCCTTGTCGCCCGATGAATGTGCCATTTCTTCATCACGTCGTCGTTTTAGACATTCTAATTCCGTAGTTACCGCAGCAAGTCGAATCTGCAAAGAGTCATTTGGACTGATTCATACTGGCCTGTCAGCAGACGACGTGTCAGTTCAGCTTTTGATACTGACCTGATCTTTACGTTATCTCCGCATCGCGGGCATGGATAACGCCCTGGAAGGCAAACTTCTCGCTCATCGAGTACACTCTCCAATTCCATAATTCGACGACGAGCATCTTCAAGCGCTTTCGTCAACCCAACAACTCCTAGTCCAGCTTCTTCCAGCTTGTCGAGCTTGTCGTCGATACTCTCGTTAGCCAGGTCCAGCTCCCTCTGCAGTCGTCCAATTTCTTCCACCAGCTGAGCTGTTGAGACGTCACCAGCAGTCATGCTCATCAGCCAGGAAGCCTAATAACATCTTTAGTAGGCAGATAAGAAATCATCAGACGTGTTTCATTACGTTTTTAAGGGGTTCCCCTGGGGTTCTGGGAGCCCTCAACGACAAGTTGATGAGGCGTCTGTGCATTGGAGAAAGGCCAGTCATATTTGCCGTGCGGCGTGGAGTAGCATAGTGGGATGCGTCACGGACAACTCGCAATTGGTTAAGTAGTTCTTGATTTTCCTTTTCAAGGAGATCGATACGAGATTCCCTTGCTATATCAAGGGCTCTCCGAGCAGGATTCTGGTCAAGCATAGCGGACAGTCGTCCTATCTCTTTCGTTGCTTCGGCGAGCTCTGCTTGAAGCGCATTCACGTGGACGTCGCTGGTGTGAGAATCCCCATCCAATCCTTCCTTCTCGTTTTCACGTTGTTTCATGGTCAACCTCGACCGTAAGTCCACCAACGCCTTATTATCCGCGAGAATTTTCTTGTCGTTCTCTTCCAGAGCATTCTCGAGCTGTTGTAAACTTGATTTTGCCCTCTCTAGTTCTTCCGACGAAAGAGCGACGCGTTCGTTCGCAATCTCTAGAGCCTCCTGCTTTTCAGACAGTTTTTCTTGAGCTTCAAGAAGCTGTCTCCCATGTTCTCTGGTTCCGTCCGAGGCGATACTCAGTTCCGATTTGAGTCTATCAACCGTCGCCTGAGCAGCGCGTAATTCGTCTCTGAGTTCCCGCTGATCCGAGCGCAGTTCTTTGGCATCCTGATGGGACGTTTCTATGGTCTCTCGAGCGATCCGAAGACTAGTCTCAAGATCATGAATAACACCTTTGAGAGAAGTGGCTTCCCTCTGTTTATCAGCAAGGGATGCCTGCAACGCTGCAATCGTGTCGTCCCTTCCTTGTGCGTGTTGCTTCAGAGTTTGCATTTCCTCTGTCATATTCTCCGCTACACTAGTGGTCGCATCGGCCGGACGAATGACTTCATCTGAAACTTTGCGATTCATGAGCATAAGCTCAGCCTCCTCTGCACGTTGCTTGAGCGAAGCAGACTTCATTTCTGCCTCCTGGACACGTCTCTCTAGGTCCGCAACTATTTGCCCGACGCCATCCTCAACCTCGGCCATCCTTTCCTTCCACCTGCCTCGTTCGCGTGTTCTCAGCGCCTGCTCCTCCGCGAGCTCCTTGTCCTTGACTTCCAGCAACCGTTCAAGTTCCCGCATCTTCTGTTCCAGACTTTCCTTCTCGACTACCCATTGTTCGGCGGCATCGTCCTCCACGACACCGCTGAGCTCTCGATGCCGAGTGTGATCCCGAAGCATTTCGAGTTCCGCTTGTTGAGTCCGAATTCTGTTTACGAGGAGCTCGTTTTCTTCTTGAAGTCGCCTATTTAACCCATGCAGATAGTATTGAGTTTTCCGGCGTTAAACCGCCCGACCCCTTGGGGCCCCGTGAGAGGGTCAAAAGACGCATTCCCGCGGTGATGGACGGTCAAATCGTGAGAGGAAGCAGTGGAAACAAACGAAGTGTTCGCTGCTCCCTCTGGCGAGTCACCAGGCCTCGTACCTTCTGGCAAGTTGGTGAGAGGTGTGAACGGGGCAAATGTGGCCAATCGTGATAGCGGATGGGACAGTCGTGGTTTCTTGACTCTCATATCAAACAATCCAGAAGGGCCAGGCGTAAGTTTGCCAACCGCAGTGACTGCTGTCTGAACCTGTGTTCTAGGATGAGGGGTAGGCATGGCAAGACGCGGCCTGGTGGAAGAGTTCACGACGCTGAGCAAGAAGGATTTCCTACGGGGAAGTGGAGTCGCTAAATCATCGGCCTCTCCCTGTTCTTCGTAACGATTCTCTGGATGAGTCTTGTATCGACCATGACCAGCATGCAGTCCGTAAGGCTGAGAGGGTGTCGCTAGGTCTGTAGGGAAGGACATGACTTCGGAGAAACGAACACCCGTTCCCTGAGTAGATTCTGCCTCTTCCGACGAGAAAGTTGGTTCTCGTGATGCGATACTTTTCACTGTGTCGTGATCATTCGTCTCGGGACGTTCCTCCGCTTGTATGCTTCCGAGATGTTCTTGCCTAGATGTAGAGGAGGCATGGACAGTTTCCAAGGCCGAATTGCAATTAAGAGGACTTTCGTGCCCTACATTTGAGCTCCATGGCAGTAGGTCGGAGTTCGACATGCTTGGTAAACTCAGAGTAGGTGCTCGGGAATGAAGTGGATGTAGAGTTATGGCCGGCCGATCAGGATCAGGAGGTTCACCAGGCTCTACACCTCGGGGTTGAACCGTGTCCTAAAGTTAGGCAATGAGTTTTGTTCCTATGCAGAGAAGCTTTAATGTAACCCTACGTTATTGAGAGAGCCACGTTTATCCGAACCATCCAGCGTCTGCGATCCATCGATACGAGCCATACCTGCATCCACAAGCAACGTATATTCAGATGAAGGATGCGCATTCTGCATTAGAATGCTTTTTGGAAGGGCGCGACGCTCTACCTCGCCAACTTGATCATGGTCCCGAAGTCTGCTTGAGATAATCGGCACGCCAAGGTCACCTGTTCGTTTGGCGTCGGTAGGAAGGGCATCGTTCTTGAGTCCTTCATGCCGCCCTTGCAAAGAGCTCTCATCCTGGGATTCCTCTACTTCCGAAATGTTCGCAAGTAAAGATGCACCGCTCGGCAGAGGTGTCGGGTCATTTCCCGAAGCATGAAGTTGGTTTACGCGTGGCACGGCCAACGCTGGCTCTATTCGAGTCGATTGTCCACCAAGTGGACGCAACTCTAGCTTCGGATTGCCTTCCAGCAATGATAAGGAGGGAAGTTCGAGGTCAGACGCGCCAGAGTCGTCTAAATCAGGAAGTGAGGGTAAGGAAGGCATGTCGGCCTCACGGGCTTCTCCTTCTTTAATGCGCCGCCAGATGCGCGATGGCGTCTCTGCATGGTATGCCATAGAGTAGCCTGAGTATATGGTATGGACAAAAGCTCGAGGCGTTGCTCAGGTTGGCGTTGTGTTATGATAGTAGATTGTTACACGAGCTTTCAGGTTCGAATCAGCCGCTCTCGAGTCACGTGCTCGCGTGTAATCACGTAACTTCAGTCTTCACTTCATCTCCAGTCAGCAACCCCGCACGCATTTCATTACTGCACCAGGTTAATGCTGTGTATCGCTGCTAGTTGAACGGAACGGCTTAGATCATGGCCTCATTTGTTTATTACAGATTCAAATCGCAAACGGATGAATCCAAGATCTCTTTTGACGGCACGGGCATATCTGTCTTCGACCTCAAGAAAGAAATAGTCCTCGCCAATAATCTCAAAACAAATGATTTCGACCTTTTATTATTTGATCCTTCTAGCGAGCAAGGTAACCTCCAGTATCCCTTCGCGCTTGATATATATGGCGACTAATCCTCACTTTCATTCGCAGAGTATAAGGACGATACTCACATAATTCCCCGATCGTCATCCGTCATCGCTAAGCGTGTTCCAGCGCGGGCTGGGAAGGGAAGAGGCGCGATGTATCTTACGGCAGTGGCACCGAATATTAGTTCTGCGGACGCTTCACCCGGAAGGGACAGGCTCTCGAATGCAAATCCCATGAGAGCCAGAGTAGGCACTGGCGCGGTTTCTGTTCGTTTCGATAGCAAGGAAGATTCTGCCGAAGCAAGATCATCAGTGTGTCCTCACAGTTTCTATGGCATCCAAATAGCTCAATGACTCATGTGCATCAAAGACACCGAAGCTTGTGGCTGAAAACGACGAGGCTGCTGCTATGGCCGCCATGTTCAAGGCACAGACGGATGTTTGGGAAGAGACTCAAGAAAAAATGTCGCAGTCAGTATTAGCTCTCTGTCTCTTGCCTTCAGATTCTGCTATAATAAATAAATCTGGCTTTGCTTGGCCATTCGCATGTCTCACTTCTTAGTGCTGTGCCCATCTACAATCCGAGAGGTGTTGGGCGAGGCGGAAGAACTTTCATAAGTCGACAAGCTCATCATCAGTCTGACCGACCTCTTCCGCCAAGCTATGTATGCTATCGCTGTGGTACAAAGGGTGAGCTGCTTGCCATGATCAGTGTAGAAGTCTTCATGCGAAGATGTTCAAAAGGACACTGGATACACGATTGCCCTACGAACAATGACAGAGACTACGACAATCGACCTCGCATAAAGCGGACAACCGGTATCCCACGCAGCTTCCTGAAAGCTGTCGAGTCGCCTTCGGAAGGAAAGCTTGGCCAGGGTGTTATGGTTACTCCAGAAGGCGGCTATGTAGTCGCTCAGCCGGATCTGTACGTTTCGAACTTCAAATTTCTCAAAAGGCCAATCTAGCTCAACATCACACAGTGCATCGTGGCAAAAGCAAGTCACCCGCACGAAGGGCCTCACCCCCTCCGAGGTTCGAGAGAAGCCACCCGGCGATCCATCTTTGGCGTGTCCAATAGATGGCAAACTCTTTCTGGAAGCTGTCAAAACTCCTTGCTGCGGTACGCTCTATTGTGAAGATTGTATACACTCTCACTTGCTGGAAAACGACTTCATCTGCCCGAAATGCTCGAGAAAGATCCCTGCTCTTGATAGTCTTATCATCGACAAGCCGATGCGCACACGGGTTGGTGATTACATCGACAAAGTAATCAAGGAAAGTAATGAAGCCGAGGCCGCCGCGTCGAAGTCTGCAGAGAGCAAAGTGGTAAGGGACCCCTATCGCGCTAAACACTTGTAGATACTGATAGAGTCATGTAGGAATCGAAAGACGACACTGGGTCAGATACAGATGCCGATGTACAATTCGATCAGCAGCCCGGTTCCAGCTTCGACTTATCACAACTTCTTAATGAAACAATCCCACAACTCCAGGGCCAAGTCACTCAACTGTCCGCAATGGTGCAGAATCCGTCTTTGCCAAGCCAAGTCCGACAAACCACTGCGTTACAACTCCAGCAGACTCAGGTGCAACTGCAACAAGCACAGGCGTTTGCGGCATTGGCAGCAGACATGTCGGCCGCCGCAGCTGCATCCGCACAGCAAGGAAACGGAAACATAAGCATAAACCCCACTTTCCAGCAGAATCAATGGCAAACACCAACATTCCCTACTCAACCACCGCCAGCAGTTGATTCTGCATATCAACGTCTGCCCCTCAATAACAGACGTCGGAATGTCAAAAGGGAGCGACCTTCCGACTTCTTAGAAATTGGGACAGGAGAACCGCAGGTGAAGATGCCCAAGTTTTGGGAATAGTTGTGGAGCAGTGTGTCGACGACGGCGGTGTATTGATAGTTACAACTTAATATTTACCAAAAGTGTAACCGTCACTTTACCGGATGATTTCTCGCGTGTAAGAAGATAAATTAGCGCCTGCCGTGCCCAGTGGTCGACAAACGTATTATTATACCAGCAGAGGGTATCTACATAACTAGGCTCCGACGGAAACCTCAGTACTCTGCCCCTGAGTACCTGATGTATCCGGTTTTACATCGACTTTCTTGAGTAGCAGTTCTTGATAGCTTTCCCATGTCTTGACCAACTGAAGACAAGTCAGCCTAAGGCATAGAAAGAATCTTTCAATAATAAATACATACCTCCTTTTGCCTTTGAATCATTCCTTCCAGAAAGCTCTCAAGGGCTGTCTTGAAGTCACCTACCCGCTCTTCTTCGAATCGAGCGAATTCAACTTTCACGAGCTTGCTACAACGCTCGAAGTCATGTTTTGCGTCGAGTGCCTTTCGCTCGGCCTGAGATTTCGTCAGAAACAAGCGACACAACATCATGAATTATGTACCTCGGCTACCTGTGCTAGAGAATGTCCGACGCGTTCTTGAGGAATTCGCCCCTGACTACGCGCCTTCTCATATGTTTGCTTGACTCGACGCAATTCGCCCTCTGCGCTCTGCCATTGCGAATGACAACGCACGCGCGAAGCGAATGCCACCTATCCTACTATGAGTCAAAGTGAACGATACACGTGCCTGAAAGTTGCTCACCCGTACAGAGTTGATAATCCGGGAGTACTCTTCAACTGCGAGGGTGGCCATGTGAAATGTGAGTCACTGCCAAGATTTGTCAGTGAACTTACCCGTTGTCATAAAAGTGATCGTGTCCTCCTGCGCCTGAGTATGCTGCAGGTCTTGAGCTCTCTTCTCCGCGTTTGCCAGCGTGGTGAGAGAATGGCAAAGTTCTGAGCTCAGATCCGATTCTGCGAGTTCTCCAACACTTAGGGAGAACTCTCCGATAGCGATCGCTAGTTCTGACGTTATCGCAACGAAGTAAGTCACGAGAACGGCGAGTGAGCAGCCGTAAACGTACCTTCTCGCTGCTTCGAGACGGAATCGATTGTTTTCACGAGGCTCTTCAGCTGAGACTCTAAAGCATCGAGGTACACCTTTTTCTTTTCAAACCACTACATAGGCAATGAACTAACCGCTATTCATGATAAGAAGAAAGACATACATCATCAACCTCGGAAAACTTGGAACCAGCTATTGTTTGTCCGATACTTGAGAGTATTCCTCCGCGCTCATGCGCAATTTCGGTTTTCCTGTGTTTAATCTCGAAACACACTTGCTCGTTAGCGTAGCAGAGGTGTGATCTACGCTATAAAGCTCTTACATCAAGTGCAAAAGTATCGGACTCCAGAAACATCTTAAAGTCCGGATCCTTGGTCAAGATAGGGTGATTAGCGATCTTTTGGATGCATGTCTCCAGCGCCAATCGTCGTTGCTGGACGAAAAGGTTGTCAAATCTTCCGAAGGGATTTTTCTCTGGAACGGGTGGAACAACAACACCCGGATTGTTCAGAGACAATGTATCATACAGCCACAGAAAGTCTGAGTAACGTCTCAGCACGGAGAAAGTGGGTTTACTGAAGAGAGGAGAGTTTGTCTGTATCAATGTTTCGTCACAACAAAGACTCGTAAAGGTTAATGAAGCCTTGCCTTGGTGTGGACGGTGTATAGGATATACGGTCGGATGGGATCTCCCACTTTCTGTGGGTCCTCAACGGTGATAGAAAAGAACGTCCGTGATAAAGAATCCTCTTTATCGGCCAGTCGACTCTGGGTAGAACAAGTGGACGGCTATAAGTATCTTTTATGGGCATTTAAAAGCACAGTGACATACTCCCTTTGCGTTACCAGCCTCCGAAGCCGAATGTACGGACTCGCCTTGACCAGTAGCCTCCACTTTACTCTGACTAGGTATGGCGTATTCCGTAGGCGAATCTTGCCAACCTCCAGCACTTTCGCCCCCAAGAGCAAGACTAGCGAATGCCTGCACGGTACCTGATGCCGGAGACTCGAGAGGGGAGACAAACTGCTTTACTGGTGAGGCAGGTGTGGGAGAAGTAAACGTTTGGACTTGGTTCGCACTTGAAGTGGGAGGTGCCGTTGCTGTTGGTGTACTGCTGCGCGTTGTGGTATCGGATACTGGTAGTCCGCCATCGGCCGGCTCATACTTGCTGAGCAAAGGCTCGTCCGTCACATTTTGTTCTTCCGTGTCGTCAGCGGAAATGCTTTCACGGAAACCTGGACTCTTAATATCCGCGTCAAGAGCACCTGTTTCGTCTGCGGAACTGCTGGCGGACTTTGTTTCGTCCAGGTCTTGAGAGTCAAAGTGGCCTTCGCTTTCATGGGGTCCATCCACCGAGCTCATTTCGTGTCCACGACCGTCACCTTCTTGCTCCCCTGTGGACTGGAAGCTTTCAAATCCTCCGTCATAAGCATTATGAACTTGGTCTTGCTGGGAGAACGTCGACCAAGGATCCGGTGAGGACGAGCGAGGCTTGTCAAACGGATTTGCGAAAGGATTGTCCTCGAAAGGATGCCGCGAAGATGAGAGGAGGTCGTCAAAGCCGTCCATCGCTGAATAGAATAGATAGCTACAAATTGGAAATATTTTGGTCCTCATATACATACTGATTCGCATGACGTAATCACTTAGTCGGACGGACGCGGACGTGAACTTTCTATTTTTAGGCATACTGTCAAAATGACACAAAACATAAGTTATATAGGCGAGGTGACTGTGCATTCTACTACAGTGGAAAGTCGCAAAATGCATAACTTCGGTTCCCTGATTTTGCCCCCCCCCCAATACAGATATGATATGCAAGTTGATCTCTGTGAGAATCTTGTCCGATATATATCAAGCAGGTTTTTCGTCAGTTTGGGCATGCGTTAACAATATATTCTTGATATCTGAGAGAATGCAAGTGATATGGGCCGGCCAGGAGGTATCAGGTGTATGCTTTAGTCAGGAAAATGGGATAGTGAGTGAAAGAAACATTAATAAGCTTGAGAATACCCGCCCGTGATATCTGTATCAGTATATGCAAACACTTCGAACGAATCTGCCAACATCAGATAACTTTGTAACTTAGCCAATGGGCTGATGTTTGGGTTTTGGACCACATATCTGAATGAAGCTACGACTTGGACCAACTTGTATAGTATTGATAGGGCAAATATATGCTCGATGAGAAAGGACACGACAACTTGTTATAATTTTGAGTCGCACAGAAATGGCAATACACCCGGTAATTGTACTTCAAAAATCCTTTTGCATTATACGATATCGCATGGATTGCGTATTTGCCGGCCACCCAAGTCCGTTCCTGGAAAAAGTCCATGCATAATGACGTTTATGCAGCACAAGATTATGCATTGTGAAAATGTCTACTGTACTAGGTCACATAAGATCGGACCTTGGAGAACCAGAAGGGACGCTCATGCTTCAGGCCCACAGGTATGGCTTCTCCATTCTCCTTATTGACGGAGTTGTATCCGGCCAAGTCTAGCTTGTTCCATCTGACAACAAGAATGAATAAGCAAAGTCACAAGCATAGCTTAAAACACACCTTCCTAGAGGTCTAGACTTGAGTTGCAATGTCATTTGAAAGGTGTAGCGCGCGTGCCCTCCACTTGGATCCTTTAGGTCGCGGACTAGAATCGTGGTTCCTTCCAGCTCCCAATTGCCAATAAACAAGCCCTGGAGAAAGCTTAACAGAACCTCCATCCAAAATAATTATGAAGCGCACCTTCATTCGAAGAGATGGCTTCAACGAAGGGACGATTGATTGCGGATCCACATCTTCATTTGCAAGAAGGGACAGTACTGACCCATCAGCAAAAAATCGACTACACTTCGGTAAGAAAGAACCTATCTGAACATACAAAGAACCTAGACGTACAGGTACCTGTGGTAAGTAATGAGGTGACTGACCTGACAAGTAGTGTCTCAGAGAGGGTTCATTTCCAGTTGAGCTTTTGAACTCACGTTGACCCATACGTTGTCGGCATTCATTCCCGGACGTCTGTGTGGAAGGTATCATTTTAGCGTTCATAACATAATCAAGGGATGACCTTACACATAATGACAAACTGCAATGTATACGCCATCGAGTCTCAGTCGAGGATGCTCAATGTAGAAACGTCGGTAGTTATATAAGTACTGCTCCGCCAACGTCTCAATTGCTACGTCGTGAGGAATTTGTGGAGGCATGTATGTCCTCTGTACGAGGTCTCTTCACATTAAACGTTAAGCCGGGGTTGAAGAGCAAAGTCACACTCTAGAAAGCGTACCTCCAAATAGATTGGTCCAAAGTGAGTACCCTTGCCTTCCTACTAAGTAGAGCAAACCTCTCGATAGCGTTCGGATCAAGGGCCTTCAGAATTAGAACAATAATTTCATGCGCGAGGAATCGAAGTGGAGCGCCAGAAGTCTCATCCTCTGGGATGAAGTCCAATTCATGGGGCAAGTTCGCAAGTACATGTACCAGTATCTCAGTATCTGTGCGTTTCTGAACAGCTGTCCTTGCTTTCGAGCCCGTCCTTGCTATCTTCGGCTTATCTCCTCCAGGAAGGATGATCCTAGCGTGGACATTCTCCGAATGCTCTGCAGCTGCTTCCAAAAGCCGTTCCTCTCTGCGGTATGCCTTGTCGACATTGGCATCAAGCCTGAACGCATTTCTGTAGAGACGTAGAGCTTCATCAAGGTCTCCAGCCTGTTCGAACTGTATTGCGAGCCGGTAGGCCTCGATGGCAGAAGAAAGAGTATTGGAAACGCGACGTTGAGCGAAAGAAATTTCGGTGTGAACTTTCAGTGAGGCCACTCGTCCCAAAGTCTTTGGGTCTGGCACAAAATCGACCGAATATGCCGACTGAAGGTCTGCCTCTTTGTGTGAATGGGAGACGCGTGATCGTTGTTGGATTTCAGCCTTCCATTGCTCCCTAAACTCTGATAGTTCTTGCGGTTCGACGCTCATATGTTAGGGGGTGGCTTAGCCTGCAAATTGGCAAGCAGCCTCCGTGAAAAGGAAGAGATGGAGATGAGTGAGAGAAAGGAGCCAGGAATAATGTGTGGTATGCTTGCCCTGGGGAGTATGTCACGTGCCCGGCCTCACCAACTTCCTGTGCTTTCTTCCATCCACCTTACGACCAGGTTCACGAATCACTGAACACTCAGTACCCGGTCTCATGGAAAGCAACAGGGATGAGGCTCTCAAATGCTTGTCTATAGCGCAGCGACATTGCAACTCCGGTAACTATCCCTCTGCGCGTCGATTTGCTGAAAAGTCGATTAGGTACGTGTCACTGAGAACTCTTGACCAAGTGTTTAACCGCCTAATCCTTCCATCTTACTAGCCTATTTCCGACATCCGAAGCATCTAAATTATTGCAGCTTATCAACGAACTCAATGCCGCCTCAGCTTCTTCTGATAATCCCTCCGGGGCATCGACCTCAGCGGAGACTCACCCCTCCGCATCTGGTGCGAAGCACAGGCACCACATGTCTGCTAATCCGTCATCTTCGTCCTCGAGTTCAGCATCAAACAGAACAGTCAGTGGAAATAGTGAGAAGAGGGAATTCACACCGGAACAAGCAGCTGTCGTGAAGCGAATACTGTCGTGCAAGGTCACAGAGTACTACGAGATTATGTCGTTGCAGAAAGATTGTACAGAGGCAGAGGTAAAAAAGGCTTATCGAAAGGTGAAGTCAAGAATATGTGCATCTGGTGCTTTGTCTGACAGTGTGTATAGCTTGCGCTTCAGTTACATCCTGACAAGAATGGTGCACCTGGTGCTGATGAGGCCTTCAAGAGTGGGTTTTGATACGATCATGTGTCGTTGCCGCAGCGTTACCAGATTCACTGACTCTTTAACCAGTGGTTTCAAAGGCCTTTCAAATTCTTTCAGGTAGAGCCTTAACTTGCCTCTGGATGCTATCATTAAACTCTAATGCTCCTTATTCTCAGACGCGGACAAGCGTGCGCAATATGATCGGTTTGGTTCCGATCCGGAATCGCGGTTCAGTGGCATGTCATCTGCGAGTAGTGGTTCAGCAGGGTTCTCAGGTGGTCCCTTTGGTGCCGGGCGATTCGATGGTGAACTTAGTCCGGAAGAGCTGTTCAACATGTTTTTCGGTGGAGGCGGGGGATTCGGCGGAGGCCCTTTTGGTAACGGTCCAGGTAATAACATTTTGAGTATCTGGTAAGTTCTTGCTGATCAGCATTTTGCAGTGTTTACTGCTACTTTTGGGCCTGGCGGCTTCCGGACAACGGGTGTGCATACGGGTGGTCGAAGAGCTGGGACTCAACGGCAACAGCGCGAAGACACGTCGTTACGAACGATGCTCACTCAGCTCGCACCCCTCATTATTCTATTCCTGTTCACGTTCCTGTCTGCAGTGCCTAACTTGTTCAGCTCACCGCGCGTACCAGATCCGCGATATTCCTTCCAGCCATCTGCACGGTTCAACATGGGGCGGGAAACGACTAGTCGTAACGTGAAATACTTTGTGAACCAAGCCGAGTTCATAGCGCATCCGATTGGCAAGGAGGCTGTGGAGACGAGAACTGATGGGCGAAGTGGTTTGTTGAACAAGTTTGAACGGAATGTGGAAACTAGCTACATAGACCAGGTGTATATGATTTGCCAGCGGGATCAGGAGCGACAACAACGACGGAAGGAAGCGAAAATGTATGTGCTCATGCTTGTGTTGGTACTTTAATATTTCTGACGTATGATTAATTTCAGGGGATTTTTCGGAATTGGAGCGGACTGGGAAGGGATAAAGACTATCAACTCTGAAAAGATAGAGAGCTGCGAAGAGTATAACAGGATTGTGGGCAGACGATAGACTGAACCGGACTCGCTTGCATATATATGCTGTTCCCTTACGGTTATTATTGGAATGCTATTTACGTTGTGACAATATTCGTCCGTGACAGTAACAGGGCAAACACGGAATCCCACCCCATGCATTTCGGGTCATCTCGTCCCGACAGCGCGAGGCCTTCAACGTTGTTGCCGTCGGCGTCGGACAGCTTTTCATATCATGTTGTTAGTTAGAAAAAAATAAAAAGGAAATAAAATTCGCGTTGTTCAGTTGAGGTGCTTTGCTACGCCCGCTACGGCAACAGTAGACCCAATTAATTCATCATGTACTCTCCGCCCTTTGCTTCTCCAGTTTGAGATAGAATTCCTCCTGGCGTTTCACTAGTTAACAGTCAGGGAATGAGTTGCTTGCAAATGATGGGCTCTGCCTGACGGACATACCGGATGGGAGATGAACGGCATACCTGAATAAATTGCGAGTGAGTGAAATGTGAGATGAGCTGAGGAAAGAGAATTACCAGAAAGTGTAACCACCAGCAGCACCGAGACCGAGTGCGAGGGACAAAGTAGTGAAAAAGTGTTTTCTAAGAGTGCCTGTGATAGGTGCAATAGGCATTGTGTATGACGCAAGGTAGACGGTGGATGAGTTGTGTGATGGAAAGAGAGAGCAAAGAAAAGAGCGAGCGAGTGAGTGATGGTGACATACACAAGACCAAATACCGTCCGTCGATGCCGCCAGGGGCCTTTGCCGCGCGACACTTACTCTGCTCATTCATCTCCCTTCCCTCGCTCAGCACCTCCTCTTCTCTGACTCTCTCTCTCAATTATCGTCCTCAACGTGCGCGCTCCTATCTTAACGACGTTCATCCCATACTCCCGCTCTCATCATAACTCCAGTCTAACACCCTCCGCCCTCTCCATCCTCACAACTCATCCCGACCACTTTCTCTTCCTTCAAACTTTCAACGACGAGCTCTCAAATGATGGACACTGATGCATCGGGTTCGGGTGGCTGGAGATTTGCACAATGCTTCGGTGACAAGGGAGAGGTGGAGGATATTACTGAAGGTACTCAGTTTAGCTCACACTCTCCTTCTCCCTTCATCTCACTTCTCATCCTTGTAGCCGATATCATCTCCACCGTCGAGTTCGACTCAACAGGAAACTACCTCGCTACCGGCGACAAGGGTGGTCGCGTAGTCCTCTTTGAGCGAAATGAGGCAGTGAGTCCCCTTTCATTCCAGTTGTGGCAGGGCTCACTCAGATCGCACGCTATCTGCACGCATGCTCATCTGTTACTCATATAGAAAAAGGGTTGCGAGTACAAGTTTTATACGGAATTCCAATCTCATGAACCAGAGTTCGACTATCTCAAGTCCCTCGAGATTGAAGAGAAAATAAACAAAATCAAATGGTGCAAGCGACAAAATTACGCGCATTTCTTATTGTCGACCAACGGTAAGCATCCCGCCCTCGGTTCGCGGATTTCACTGACCGCCGTACAGACAAGACAATAAAGCTCTGGAAAGTGTTCGAGCGGTCGTTAAAGGCGGTTGCAGAATCCAACCACCATGATGGGCAACGACAGATTGCGCCACCACTAAATCCTGCAGCACTGCGGCTTCCTCGCATGGTTGCGCAAGATAACGTTGTTACTGCTGTGCCGCGAAAGGTCTATTCGAATGCCCATGCGTATCACATCAACTCAATATCGATAAATTCGGATGGAGAGACATACATATCAGCTGATGACCTACGAATCAATTTATGGAACTTGAACATCAGTGATCAGAGCTTCAGTGAGTCGCTTTCCCATTTCGCTCGTCCAATTGCCCTAAACATGAGACCCCAGACATTGTGGACATCAAGCCTGTGAACATGGAAGAGCTAACAGAAGTCATCACGGCGGCGGAGTTTCACCCGACTCAATGCAACCTTTTCATGTACTCGAGCTCAAAAGGGACCATAAAACTGGCCGACATGCGTGAGTCAGCATTGTGTGACCGACATGTCAAATGTAAGTGCGATGGCCTATGATACGAATGACGCTAACACTGGTTCTGGTAGTATTCGAAGAGGAGGAGGATCCATCGACACGCTCATTCTTCTCTGAAATCATCTCATCAATCTCTGATGTAAAATTCAGCCACGACGGGCGGTACATTCTCTCTCGCGACTATCTTTCGTTGAAAATCTGGGATGTCAACATGGAGTCACGACCTCTAAAGACCATCCAAATCCACGACCATCTCCGAGGGAAATTGTGCGACCTGTACGAGAATGACTGTATATTTGACAAGTTTGAGTGTATGTTCAGTGGAGACGGAGCGTAAGTCCCGACCATTCGGTATGTCGAAGGCGATGCTGAATCATCCTCACCGCAGGAGCGTAATGACTGGTTCCTATCACAACTATTTCCGGATATTTGACGTAGAGACCACGAACGACATTGTCCTACAAGCGGATAAATCAGCTTTTAAAGCAAAAAAGATGGGTGTGCATGCTCTAGGGAAAGGGGGCCCACAGAAGAATGGTGTGCGGCCAAGTGGATTAAAGGAGCAGATGAACTTGGAGACACTCGATTTTAACAAGAAAATTTTGCACGGCAGCTGGCATCCTAGAGAAAACACGATAGCTGTGCGTTATCGGATTCTTCATGTTTATCGTTTACCTGATGATAAACCTTCCGGTGTTATAGATCGCAGCGACGAATAATCTTTTCCTTTACAGTGCAGCGTAGCGGTTTTTCCCCTTTGGTTATCACCAGCTTCGTTTCTTGTTCATACTTTTCCTGTTGGAGTCTCGTGCCCTAGAATCGACATGTGCATGAACGGAGTAGACTGCAATGTTTTGTTCTGTCGTCGGCTCGTTCCTTTCCTTATACCATCACAGCAGCTGTATTCTATACATTTCCACTTACTCGCGCGCGACTGGAGCAAGAAGAAGAGAAGCAATTAGGACATTTAGTAGTAAAGAAGCTAATGCTCAGGATGTTGTATTTATGTGGCACGAAAAGAAAGAACATTGTTATTCCTTATTTGGCGTTGATTGATACTGTGTACACCTATTTAACTACCTCTCCGGATTATATAAGTAAGTGGCATCCGTCCAACTGGTTTCGGTCCTTGAACTTCTACAAGGTCTTACCATACAACAAGTCGTAACTGAAGCTCGCCACAACATGACATGGCAATATTTCGGCGAGTGGGTGGAAAACCACACTCGCATTTAGCAAAATGCCTTTACGGATGGAAGACTCTCGTGGCGCGCGGCGCACCTTCACTAGTACTCCTTGCCTAATGGGATTGCTGTCCTAGTGATTGCTCCGAGCAGCGTAATGTTACTGATTCCGACTGGTCCCTTATGCTTTATACTGGAGCATCCGGATTGTATCCAATACTTGGCCAGCCATACCAAGCAGAACGCGGTATGGCCACACAGCGTCGTCAAAGTCCACAGAATGAGGCCCCATTCATCTGCCTGGATTCTTCTCGCGGTGTCCTCTCTGCATATGACCCAGGCTCCAAGACTTGTACGCCGTTTGCTAGTGCTGCAGACGCATTCATTGCTCGATTACGGCTTGAATCAGGGCTTGGTGTTCCAACTATAAACTTATTTCTCGATATTATGCATCATCCAGCATTCAAATTGGAAGAAGCCAGCCTTACCGATGCAGCAGAAATCGACATTGCGGTCGCAAGCCACAGAATCGACATCCAGAACATGCGGGAGCGGACTGCACCATCACCCTCCGTCACGATGGTCACCGGAGACGAAAAGAAACCCTGCAATGAAATCCCATACCCTATCCTAGAGCGGATTCTGGATTTTATTGCCACAGACCACGACCTAGTTGATGAACCGTTACAACCCCAGATTCCACTGGTTGACGCACCAGAGCGGCAAAGAGCGGACTGTCTACGAGCGCTGTCACTTGTCCACCGTTCGTGGACAATTCCAAGCCAACAACGCCTTGCGGGCCGTATCGTGGCCAGATCTCCTTCAACCATACTGCGCCTTCTTCGTAGTCCACTTCCCGGTCGTCATACTAGAGAGCTCATTGTTGCACTTGGTGATGTGTGGAATCGTGCGTATCACCTTGGAGGAATAGAAGCGCTTGCACGACCCGGAGAGGTGGAAGCGGATCTGTGCAGTCTCCTGAGACGCTTGCCACGACTGCAGTCTCTGACGTTGAAAGAGAGTGGACTGCGCGAAGATTTACTCCTGCCCGTTATTTCTAACGTCGGCACTCTAGTGAGCCTATCATGGCACTGTGCTCACGGCTACCCAAGTTGTGATTTTGCGTATCTTGCGGATACTCTTAGATGCCTGCCGAACCTAACGAACTTAGAAATCAGCGGCTGGAGCTTCCATGCAGCGTCTGGAATTTTGGCCGGACAACCTCTTCGGCGGCAGCTCACAGATCTCCGCATCTGTATATCGCCTGGAGACATGCAATTGAACCGAGTTGGTTGGCTCCTTCAATCGCTCGCTGCCGATGGACGGAGGACAAAATTGACGCTCGATATAACACTAATCGGCACTCTCAGGATTGCGGAAGTCTTCAGATTGTACCCTGGAGCTCAAGTTGCCCTTGGGTCCCTAGCAACGCTTCATCTGATCAATAAAGGAGGATTCGTTGAGTTCAATCTTGCTCAGGCACGGACCCTCTTACAAGCATGCTCAGGCGTCAGACAACTGCATATACAGGGTCAGACAGCGCCAATAACCGAATTTCTAGATATCATCCCTTCATCGACGGAAGAACTCTGCTTCAGCTGGTTCGATATGTGGATGAGCCCCTGGAATCTTGTCGAAAGACATATTCCAGAACTGGTGAGGAGCGACCGGATGACAAATCTCAAGAGGATTGTCATCTATAACTATGAAATCCCCTTCTACCGCGCACCTGTCGAAGACAACGGCGAGCCGGTGAGTCATCCCTGTCCGCATGCGCAAGAAGTCTGCGACCATCTCGGCGTCGAACTTGACCTTTGGAATAAACCCCCGGACTGGAGGAACATATAGCCATTCTAGGGTTCTTCACTTGTAGTACCAATATCAATATCACCCGCATGGTTCCTTGTTCAAATTCCCAATCCCCGCGTACGGATATTCAGCTAATTTCTGTGTGTCCAGAGCGAGAGACCATAAAATTTGCGAAATAAAACTACATCGCACCGCGGACAACCGAAAAGTCTGAAATGAGATGAACACTCGCAGAACTACTTCCATATTTGGTGTCACCATACGGGTAATGCACAAGCGGTTTGATTCATGTGATCATAGACACAGGAAACAGGCATGATGTGGAGGAAGAGATGCGGGCCAATTAAGCCTCAGTAATCTCGCGAAGTCGGCGGATAGTACTAAACCAAAGCTGTCAGGCGCAACACAAAATGGATGGCTGCAATCGAAGCGCACCTTCTGACAGTAGCAGCTGCGGTGGTCGAGACTGTCCAAGCGCCCCCTGCAATGATCTTGTTACATGCCCTGCACCCCCAAATACCCACGGCTGTTCGCTTCACGGAGTCCTGCACAATCATTCTCATGGGTTGCAACTCCTATCATAGACAAAGACCTTTCCTCACCTTTCCACAGAAGGTACAAGTGTACCGTGCGTGCTGAGTGATCTCCATCTTTTTAACCTGCTTGCGCAAGGAGGCACCATAACGCTATTCCATGAGGTTCATTTCAATCCAAATATCTGAATACTTCAGTGTTGAATGTTAACCCACAGTACCGTACTTTCCAGTAACGCCAACCTTGCGAGTGCGTTTCGTCTATGGCAAGTGTTCTAAGCAGACTTTTTACAGTGTAGTACGTTTCAGCTCACCATTTTAGTTGATGACTCGTCGTTGTGTTGCTTGTGGACTATAGGAGAACCGCGTCGATCTTATGGACGATCAATTCAGGTAATGCTGTATAGTTCGTAATTCACACGATTATTCGGATTACGTCATTGTCATGTTAGTAACATTTTGTTTGAGGCCCATGGCACTGAAGTTTTCGGCGAGCCGAAAACCCCGCTGGCCATAGGTCCAAGTAATGTTCATGCGAGAGGTAGCATGAGTGAAGTTTCAGGTATTGCCTAAAACTTCACTTACAGTATAAGAGGCTTCCTTCGGACCCCCCCTCCTTCGGACACTCAACATTTTCACCACAACCGTCCATCCTACACACTTCAAAAAAAAATACACAATAAGATACTTATCATAGCTTACTATGCTTCAAATTTGATGGTGTAATATTGAGGATTGCAAATATTATTGATGAAATAGTCAAGATACCGTGTGACTTCAAGTCAGACAGAACATGCCGGTGACTCAATATCAATCTTTTTCACCACAGATAAAATACAAAAATTATATACTCATAAATTACAGGTCCTAAACTACAATTCTGAAGTTTTTGTTGCATGAATATGTTATAAAGTACAATTTATTTGCAGAAATATGTCCAAGGTGTGACAAACATCGATTTGTCACACCGATGTTTTGTCACACCTTTAATCTGTGGCTGCAATTCTTAATCTGGCTGTTGTAGCTCCTAACACTCATGCACCTCATCCTACTACTCAAATGGTCAGACAGCCATTGTCTGAGCCAAAGTGGCCCAATAAACCTAAGACCTTAGTAAAGCTGGAGAGGATGTGAGGGAGGGAGAGAGATGAGGACAGTGAGTGATGATATGATGTGACCACATGACATGTTGTGACATTGTCACATACATCCGAAAATCCATAACACACTGCATATTGGGGGTCCATATCACACCCTCATATAGTAATCAAACATGAATTTCATTTTAAATGGACTAAGTTTTGAGGATTAGATTGGAATATGCTAAGAACGTGATTATATAAAATGGGAGTACATGAGATCATACAGAGTGACATACTAAAGACATGTAAATTGCCTCCAAATTCAACATAGGTCATCAGATCTGTGTAGGTGACTAATACCGACACAGATTAGATTAGTACTGATAATTTAGATAAGGTAGTGATAATTTCAGCATATATAGACACATTACTCATCTCTAAGTTTAACTTGACTCTGGTACTTATCATATCTATTATTTTACCATGTCCTATCAAGAGCTACGACCTCTACTACAAGGAATAAGTACAAATATAAATAAAAAATGAAACTTTACAAGTGTCATATGTGCCTTTCTGGAACTAACAGAAAAGGTCAATTGAAAGTAGTATATGTTACAACCTGCTGTCGTAAGAGATGTCGACATGTGGTCAGAGACAACTATAATGCAAGAGGTTGAGCTACTGTTAGGGTTCAGCCCGGAGTTCCATCGGATTCAGATCGTCTCCCAGTCTTCTTGTGCAAGTGTATCTTCGAAGGGCTGTCCGCTGTTCTAACACTGGGTTCGAAGCTAGAATTGGGAGGTGATCCTATTGAAGACAACTGGCTATATCCCGCGGTCCCCTTGCTAGTTGTGATACTGTCGGTTTCCGAGGTCTCACTGGAGGTTCCCTAGTAAGAGCAGATTGGTATTGCCAAGAGGCGAGATAGTACAAGGTGCCTAAAGCTAGAGCAGGTTGCTAGAGAGAAGCTAAGGTGCTAGAGCTGAAGGTTTGAAACTGCTGAAGCGATAGGTTTGAAACGATTGAAAGATGGGGATTGAAGTCTCTAACTACTGCCCTATTTATGCTCTTCCTGAATTACCAATATCTTTTCCATCTGCTCTTCTTATTGGCTACAAACGCCCCCAAGTCTCCTGCTAAAATCCTACTGAATTGTGGCTGCGGCGTAGTCGGTGTCTTGCTGCGCCTGCTGTGGTTTCGACTGCGCTTAGCTGCGCATTAACTGTGCATTGCTGCGGCGGACTGTGCATTGGCTGTGCACAACTGCGGTAGACTTTTCTGGGTTGCTCTGGATCGGTCTTCTTCAGAGCCACAGAAGCTTTGCATGTGGTCGCTTCCCTAATTGGGTGTCTAGTGACTGCGCCTGCTGGTATGATTAGCTCCTGCTTGCTGCGCCTATTGATTGCTCCATGTGTATCTTGCACTGCTCGCAGTTGATGGGTGAGTAAGCCTTCTTGAGTGCTTCAGTCATCATTGCTTGGCTCTGGTTTGACTGATGCTCGACGTGTTGCTGTGCTTCTTCGATGTCTGGCTATGTGCGCTTGTGACGGAATGACTGTTACACCTGGTGCGTCTTGATGGTGTTCATCTTGTGGTCCTTGTGGCGTAAGTGTTACGTCTGCAACTTTGTCTGAATAGTCGTGGATCCATTGCGGCGTCTGGCTATCGCCTAGGGTAATGAGGAATAGGAATTCTTGCTTCTGGTCCTCATGGATCATAGATCGGAGTTGTAGTTTGCCATGGCAGTGTACTTGCTTTGCATGTCCCCAGATGGCATTGACTATTGTTCCATACAGGAGTTTGCCTATTGGCTCCATCGCTGTTGGGCATGCTGCTCGAACGAATACTTCTGCTGCATCACATTCGCTTTGTGGTAGACTGTCATAGATGCCTTGTATCTGCCAGCGCTGTGGTTGTATCTCTGGTGGTGAGCGTAGCACATAAGTGACGTATCGATTAGTTCGTTGGCGTGGAGGATTGGTGAGGTTTATGTGGTGTCGGATTGTCAGGTCGACATCTAAGCTCCTGGTTGTGTGAACTTGAATTATTGTGCAGAACTCCTTGAGTAGTGTTCTGGCTATGAAGCATTTCATGCAGTGCTGTGGCCTTCCTGTGCGTCTGCTGTATTCCTGGCTGATATCGATTCTTGTGAATGGTGTAGACATGTTGCGTCCTTGTGCTTATGTAAGCTGTGGCGCTTAGGAATGTGGCTCGAAAGATTTGCACTGATTGGTGGCTTGTGTAAGATCGGCGGGATCGACAAGATCGACATTTTCGAACGGATCCTATCACTACCCCCCTCCTAAGATCAATTTCCGAAGGAACATTGATCAGTTTCCGTGAAGAAAACGGAGTGTCGTAAGGGTGGTGGGTGGGCTTGGTAGCGTGTGTGAGCGTAACGGTAGATTGGGTTATTACTGTGAGCGGTTGATAGGGAATTGGAAGAGGTTGATCCTTCCTGTGGGGTAATTAATTTTCCTTTTTAAATAAAGTGACTGTGGGTCCTATCCAGTAGTAGCCATAGTCGTCTAGCGAGTGTTTTTGTGGCCTGGGTAGCCGGTCCAGTTTTGTGATTTTCTGTGTCATGTCATCGTCGTGAAGTGTCGTAAAGTGTCGTTATGTCGTTACTGCATTGTTTTGGTTCTGTTCAAAAGGCGTCCCCTTTGGTACAGAGTTATTTGGGTTGGTTTTGGAATATTCCTTGGAAACTTTTCGAATTCGAGTTTATAGTCTGAGAGACTGTTTCGTTTGTTGTCAGCGCTCCTTTAGGCTGGTAGTCCGGGTTGAATGCATTTCTTGATATCGTAAGGCCTTGTTGTGAGTTGTGGTGAATCGATTCAGTTGGTGTATTATTCTCAAGTCCTTTCCTTCTGGACGAGAATGTCTTCTCTGCTTCGTTTGCAAGAGAGTGTCAGTCGTTTGTTTTTAGTTTTGCATGCAAATGTTTTTCTGAAATGAAAAGAAGATTTTTATTTTGTTTTTCTTTTCTTTTCCTCCTCATCGTCTGATTCTTCCACTAGATGTCCCATCCTACATCCCTATGTCCTCTTGCTCTCGCTTCCCTGATTCGACTTTCCTCTGCCGGTAGTGCCGCTGGACCTTCCATTGGAGACGGATCGTAGCCCGGTTCGTTAAAGGGCTCGTGTTCATTGTTTCGCTCCGCTATCCAATGGTGGTTTCGTCTCGGGAATGGTAGCCCATCGTTTGGGTCTAGTTCCGTTTCGTCCAGTTCTTCGTGTGTTTGCACGTTCGGCGCGTCGAGGTTTAGTCCTAAGCCTAGCGGTGGTAGTTCTGGTTCCGCTTCAGCTGCTGGTTGTGGGTTCGCCCAGGCTTCGAATTGCTGGCGCGCCCACGGTTCTCCTGGTTCTTCGGGTTGCTCTTGAGCTTCTTCGTCAGGTGTGGACTCTAGTTCATTTTCGTTCTCTTCCCAGCGTCTTACTGCTTCGAGTATGTGTTGCACGCGCTGGTCGATTCTCGTGACGATTTCTCGGACTTCTTCTTCTTCTTCGATTACTTCATGTAGGTGCTCGTCGAACGTCTCGAGATTCGCTCGTATTGCACCGTTGTCTCTGTTCTGGACTCGTTTGTAGGCGTTCCACCGCTCTGCCTGTCGTTCTACGTAGTTCCGCATGTGCCCGTCTAGTTCTATTAGGACTCTACCCTGCTTCTCCTGCTCCTGTCGCATCGCCTCGAGTCGTTCTTCATTCTCTATCACACGTGTAGCATTTCGTGCGATGAGGTAGGCGAGGACCATTAGGCTGATGAGCCAGATGGTGACGAGGGTCGGGTGGAGGTTGATGAGGGTGAAGATCGGGTACATCGTCGTTGAGTGTCGAGAGGGTGTTTCGCGTCCTGTAGCTTTCCAGCTGAAGTTCGTCTGTTGCGACTGGTTGCTCCTTTATACCATGTCCGTTGGTATTTGTTCTTTGTTTGTCTCCTCGTTCTTTCTAGTCCTGAGTTAGGGACTATCGCTGGTGTTCGCATAGTGTGTCATGACTTCCGGTGTGCACTGTATTGCTTGTGTCCGATTTTCACATAGTATCCACCCTTCTTGGTGGTTCGTGTGCTTCGTATACCCGCTGTCCGTGTGGTATGCTGTGGTTTTCTCCTTCTTTACTGACCTGAGCGAGGTCACTTGCTCGTTGTCCTTGTCCTGGTGACTTGCGCATTGCTTCTAGATGTGTGAACGTTTCCTTGTTCCGTGTCTTCTGCTATTGTTTAGGCGGCCCGCAGTACGGCTTGTGTCCTCTTCGTTGACATGTCCTTGTGTCTGTGTTTAACAGATGACCTTGTCCTTTCCCATGCATGGTCTTCGTTGAATTATAGATGTCTTTGCGAATTCTCAAGCTGTTGGCAAGAATGTCATCAGTTGCTGTCTGGTGACTGCTAACTGAGTACTAGTTGGTTCTCCTGTCGCTTTCCTGTACAGGTGTCCATATGGTGTGTTCTTCTTCGCTGCTGCGGTTATTCAGCTGCTTCATCTGCGCTTACTGCGCTCTCCTGGTGTTAGGGTTTCTTCGGTGTCTGTAGATACTTCTTCCGTTTCCTCGTGACTTGATTGTTTCCTTTTTCATCTTTGTGCGGTAAGCCACTGTGAGAGGTTGCTAGGTTTGGCTGCCTCAGGATATTGTTTGTGGAATGCTTCCACCGCTTCGTAGGCATTCTTCAGGTCGTCTAGGCCTTGCCATGTTTGTTCTGCATAGCCCGTCCACTTGACGAGATATTGAACTTTGTTGCTGCGGATTCTAGTGTCACTGATCCTTTCCACTTCGTATTCAGGTTCTCCATTGATTTCTACTGGTGGCGGTTCTGTCAGCTGTGCTCGTCCTGGATACTCCTTTCGTCGATATGGCTTCAAGAGGCTCGCATGAAATACGGGGTGTATCGGCATAGTTTCGGGTAAGCGTAATCGGTATGACACCTTCCCTACTGCCTTTTCGACTTTATAAGGCCCTGCCCATTGCATGGCAAATTTCCTCGTCGGCCCTAGTCTTGCTAAGTTCCTTGTGTCTAGTAACACCTCGTCTCCCTTCTTGAAGTCTGGTAGTTTTCCGCGATGTAAGTCTGCATATAGCTTCATTGCTTCGTTTGCCTTTCTGATGCTCACATAGGCTTCTTGCTGTGCTTGTTGAAGCTCCTCTAGGTAATTTACTGCTTCTGGCACGTTTGCACCAGTACCATTTCGTATCGTCTGATCGTGCGCGAAGTCCACGTGAGGGTTCCATCCATATAGTGTGTAGAATGGTGATTGACCCGTGGCACTGTGCTTTCGATTGTTATAGGCGAACTCTGCTATGTCGAGATGTGTTGCCCAATCTGTTTGGCGATGGGACACATAACAGCGTAGGTATTGTTCCAATGTCTGGTTGAGTCGCTCGGTCTGACCGTCTGTTTGTGGATAATATGCTGTACTAGTCTTCCATTCGACGTCGATGAGTCGACAGAATTCCTTGAGGAATTGCGACGTGAAGTTACTACCTCTGTCGGAGAGTATAACTTTTGGGGCCCCGTAGTGCTTGAAGATGAAGCGGCAATACAAGTCTGCCACTCGTTTGGCATTAGGTATGCCAGCGCAGGGGATGAATCGCCCCATTTTGGTGAGTCGGTCGACTACAACGAGTATTGAATCATAGCCTTCGTTGCTGACTGGTAGGTCGGTGATTAGGTCACAGGAGATGGCTTCCCATGGGCGGTGAGGTGGCTCTATCGGTTGCAACGGAGGATTCCGTCCTTTCCTTACGGGTTTTGATCGCTGGCATGCATCGCAGGATGCGACATATTCTTGGGTGTCTCTTCGAAGATGAGGCCAGAAATACTTTCGCTCTAGAAGCTCTATGGTCTTCGATGTTCCTGGATGGCCTGCGGTCTTGCGGTCATGGTGCCTTCGCATTAGTAGACTTCGTAGGTTGGGATTTGGCGGGATCCATAATTTATCAGATACATAACGAAAGTTACCAATGTGTCTGCACTTTCTGCCGAGGTCGGCATTGTTTTCGATAGTTGTCCATTCTTCCTTTGCCTCCTGTGTACTGTAGTCTCGTCTGATGGTCTTGAGTATTGGGTCTGTAACTGTAACCCATTCGGTCTCGAGTTTGTACAATCCATTGACTTCAGTTTTGCAGAGTGTCTGCTGTGCGATTTTGTCTTGCGGTATCATTGTCATTGGTGTTCGACTCTTGCCTTCGTCTTCATGGTCTGGTCTTCTAGACAATGGGTCGGCCTGGTTATTCCTGCCTGGCCAATGAACTAGTTTGTAGTTGTAAGTCGAAAGTTCGTTTGCCCATCGCTTGAGCTTTTCCGAAAGCTTCTGGGCGGTCATGAAGTATCGAAGGTTGGCATGGTCGGTTCGAATGATGACCGGTTGTTTGATTCCCTGTAATAGATGTCTCCATTCCGCTAAGGATTGGATAATCGCATACATCTTCTTTTCGTGTGTGGGCCAGTTGAGTTGTGCTCCTGATAGCTTCTTCGACATCGTTGCCAAGGGTCTAAGCTCTCCCTTGTCGTCTTCTTGCTGTAGGATAGCTCCAATTGCAAAGTCTGATGCGTCTGTTTCAAGGATGAACTGTTTGTTATGGTCGGGGTATCGTAGTATGACTTCGTTCTTGAATGCATCTTTGATATCTTGGAAGGCTTTTGCATGTTCTTCCGTCCAAATGAATTTCCTGTCTTGCTTGACGAGTTCATTGATAGGTTGCATTCGCTTTGCAAAGTCCTTGATGAATCGTCGATAGAAATTACAGAATCCTTGGAATTTCTTGATTTGACGTTTCGTCGTAGGTGTTGGCCATTCTTCGACTGCCTTGAGTTTGTAGGGATCCATTTGGATTCCATGTTCGCCTACTACGAATCCTAGATAGTCTAGTTTCGTTTGTAGGAAGTGGCATTTCTCGATCTTCAAGTAGATGTCGAGTTCTCTGCACTTCTGCAGGATTCATCGAAGTAGTTTCCAATGTTCTTCCTCTGTCTTGGTTTTGCCAATAAGGTCGTCCAGGTAGATGAGTACTTCTTCATAGCGTAGCCACTGTTCGAAGTTTTCATTCATGAAGCGTTGGAATACTGCTGGTGAGTTCTTCATTCCAAACATCATAACTAGTGGTTTGTAGATTGCGTTTCCAACTCGGAATGCTGCTTTCCATTCATCTCCTTCCCTAATTCGCAGGTTGTTATACCCTGATCGCATGTCGAGAGTAAAGAAGTATTTGTTGCCTGCTAGTCGGTCTGGTAAGACGTTCATGATTGGTATCGGATATGGGTCTGATATGGTGATAGCATTGACGTCACGATAGTCGGTTACAACTCTTGCTCCTCCGTCCTTCTTTCCAACAAAGAATACGGGTGATGCTATAGGGCATGGTTCGTGAGGTTCGACCTTCTTGATCCATCCCTTCTTGAGTAGTTCGTCAATGTAAGCATCTAGTGCTGCTTGTTCTGTTACCGAAAGCTTAATGATTGGTTTCAGCTTTGGTAAGGGTTTCCCTTTCTCGAGGTGTATCGCCATGTCTCATTTTGTATGCCTTGGGAGTCTCCTGGCTTTGTCTGGATCGAAGACATCTGCATAGTCTGCAATTTGCCTTGGTAGTAGTTTCCTCCAGTCGCGTTTCTGGGTGTCAAGTAGTCCTTCTGCTTCTGCCTTCTGTTGCGAGTATCGTTGTGACACAGAACTGACTTTGTTAAGGGGTTGTATCTTGGGTGACCAATTTCGTTTTACCTCAAGCTCTTCCGCGAGGTCTTCCTTCTGGGTAGAGGGTACTAGTTGCCTTTTGGTGTCGATTGTATCGATGTCCAGGTAGTCGTCTGTTTCATGTTCCATTTCCACATCTGATTTCGGTGTGGGGTCTTTAGTCTCTGGATCGCTGTCCCAATGTCCTTCTACTCTGCCATCATTTCGATGGTAGACTCCTCTTGGTGCCCATCAGCTTGTCCAAGTTCCTGATTCTTCCTTTGAGCGTGGTACTGACTCTTCCCTTGCTCGCTTTGGTGTAGGACTATTGCTTCGCTTGGGTGTGAGACTCGTTACTGAACTTGATCGTCGTTTTCGTCCTGCTGACTTTTCAGTGTTGTATATTGTCAGCCTTCGTCGTGGTACTGCTGTCTGTGGTACCGTTACTGGTGGTGCATTTGCTTTGCTTCGTGGTTCGGATGGTTGCACTTGTTCGTAGTCTTCGTATGAGATGCTGCTGCTCGTTTCGTGATCACTGTCGGATTCGCTGTCTGAATCGCTGTCTTCAGAGGCCATGTCTTTTCGATGAGGCTTGTTCCGTTTTCGCATCTGCTTCTGTCTTGTCTGAGCATATCTCTGTTGTTGTTGCCTAGGCCACTTCTTTTCGATTGGGCTTGCTTTTCGTGTATCCTGTTGGTATGGGTATTCAGAGGCCACTACTCTTCGATTGGGCTTGCTTCGTGTCTTTTGCATCTGTTGTTTCGGGTTTCGTAGTAGGATATCCTGTGTCCTGTTTTTCCGTTTTCGCTTTCGAGGTCTTCTCCTTCTTGTTCCTGTTCAGATGACGCTGAGTTCGAAAGGTACTGTCTGTCCATGTGCAGATAGTATCTGTTGCTGCCAGTCGATTACTGGATTTGCTTTTCCTAGATAGTCGATTCCTAGGATAACTTCGTCTTGCCCTGTTGTAGCCACTGCTAGTGTCTGGGCGATTGGTTTTATTCCATCGAAGATGAGTGCATCGACCTCATGCTTGATGGCTCCATCTCGGTTGGGTGTTCCATCCGCATTTCGTAGTGGTCGTTCCTGTGATAGGATTTTCTTCGGTAGATTGTGTCTTCGCACCAGTTCTGGATGAATTGTGCTGCATGTTGCTCCTGAGTCGATTAGAGCTTTGACTGCTAGAGTTTGCTGTCCCACAAGAAGTTTAATGGGTAAACGCGGGTGCAACGCTTTGGTTGGCAATCTTTTGCTGTACATGGTTTGGCAATCTCTTATACTCTCTCGCTGCGCAGTCTTGAGCGGAGGTCCTAGTCTTTTCCCTGATCCTTCTTCTTCTCTCTGTACTCCTGGCGCTCTTCCTTCGAGTGCTTACAGGTGTACCCATCAGTGAGTCCTCTGGTATATGCCACATGATCATACTGGATCGGTTTGCGACATTGCGGGATCGGGCATGTTATCTTGTAGTTGATTTCCTCTTCATCGACTTCTTGAGTGCGCGTGTGCATAGGCTTTCCTTTTCGGGGTGGTTTCCTCGGTGGCTTCGATGATTTACCTTTGTAGTGATTAGCGTTGGTGCCTGATCGTCGTGGTTCTTTGCAGTTCCTAGAGATGTGGCCAGTCTTCTGACAGTTGTAACATTTCAGCGCTCCCTTCTTCGGCAAGCTTCGGAGTGCATCAACGTCCATTGCATCTGGGTCCTTCTCTTTTGCTGGTGGGGGTTCATATCTTGGCTGTCCCATGTATCGGAACCTTGGTCTGTACTCCTCTCCTTGGATCTGCTTCTTCGTTTGGCTCATGACTGAGATTTTGTCGGTAGCCTTTAGCCAATCTTCGTATTTCATCGTTAATAGTGCGTTTCGATCGTAGGATAGCACCATGTCTCTGACTCTAGGGTTGAGTCCTTGATAGTAGAATAGTTTGACACACGTTTCGCTTGTGTCATCTGGGATTAGTGTGTGTAGACGTCTGAAGGCATTGTTGTAGTCCTGAATCGAGGATCGGTCTTGTTTGATATTCGACATCTTGACTAGTGCTTCTTGAGGTTGGGGTACGGTTTTCCCTGCCTTTGTTCGCATAAAGTCCACTAGTGCCTTGAGGTTTGGAAACATTCCTTGCGCTCCTATGATTTCCTGGAGTTTCTTGTAGTTTCCTTGAGCGTCGAATTGTGTGGTGACCTTCTTTTCGATAAACCAATTGAATGCATCTCCTTCGATTGCAGTGAATAGGCTCTTCGCAATTTCTTCATCCTTCGTTACTCCGTTGAGTGCCAGTTTGGTTACGCATTTGTCTAGCCATGGATCAACTTCTTCACCTGGTTTGCCTTTGTACTTGGGTAGCTTGATTGATAGCCTGCCCAATCGTTCCTTGAGGCTACTAATTTGATCCGCTAACTGATTCGTCGTCGGAGTCGTTGCCATTGCTGCTTACTGGGACTATGCGTGGGATGATTTCTCTGGCTGCAATGAATCTGACTGGTCTGGTGACGTCTTCAGGTATAGGAGTGGGTTGTCTTGCTGGGGATGTGGGCCTGTTTGGTGTTGCTGCTTCCGGACTTTCCGTCTGTGCAATTCCCCTAATCAGGTTGAATACCTCTTCTGCTCCTTCTGCCAATTGGTTCTGGATTCGAACGTGTAGGCGTAGGCGATTGATTTCACTGAGGAGGTTTTCTGCAAGCTCCCGATTGATTATTCCCTGATGGTGGATTTCTCTAAGGGTTTCGGTGTTTTCCCTTGTGTTGCCTCCTAGTTCGTTTAGCTTGTCTTCTGCTACTCGGAGTCTTTCTTCGAAGGGTTTCAGCTGTCTTTCGCAATGTTGGTGTTGCTCCTTAGCTACTGTCTCCGTCTGGTTAAGTAGTTTGTCAAGACCTTCGTACTTGGTGTCTAGTTCGGTCTGCTTTGTTTGGATATCCTCTTCGTTTTCGTGGATATTCTCGATGTTGTTTCGAATGACTTGTACCTCGTTCCTGAGCTCCCTGAAGTTGGTTTCCAGGTTTGATTCGTGGGTATGAGGTAGTTCCACTTGTGTACCTTCGTTTCGATGGGTCTTCTCGTTGTGGTACCTTCTTTCGAGTGTCCTAAGTCTCTCGTCGATTTTCAGTTCGAGTTTGACGTTCCAGTCCTTAACAGTGTCGATGTCTTGTTGATTTCTGTTGCCTTGGACCGTTAGGATTCGTGCTTGCTGTTCTACTACGCGTAATTTGTCTTCCGAAGTTTCTTCCTGAACTTCGAAGTACTCGATACGACCTTCTAGCTCGATAGCCTTTTCTTCGAGTCTAGTGAGTCTTCTGTGAAGTATGTGTGGTGCCGGAGTGTTGGCTGATTGGTTGCTTGACCTAGTGCGTCTGTTACTTGGTCTGCCTGAAGAGTGTGACGTGCTCATTCAGTTTCGTTCGAATGTTTCGTTTGCGATGGGTAGGTGATGGCTGTTTGCCTTTTCCACCTCGACTTCGATTACTGGGGTCCTTTCGAGAACCAGACAGTTGGATAGTTGTCGAGTTCCTATTGCTGGATAGTTTTCTACAACAGCTACAGTTTCGACGTTACCGGTATTGTTAATAAAAGTGATGTAGTGTTGAAGTGATTGAGTGTTTGGTTGTTTCGCCTGGTGTGCACTGGCCAGGTTGGTGATGTGCTAGTCTCTAAACCAGCTCGTCGATAGGGTCCTAACGTCGACGGTCTTTCCTTGATAGTATCACGACCAAGAACCTTGCCCTCAGTAGGTGGTGTAATCGCAATACGATCTTTCAATCGAGTGTTAGGGTTCAGCCCGGAGTTCCACCGGATTCAGATCGTCTCCCAGTCTTCTTGTGCAAGTGTATCTTCGAAGGGCTGTCTGCTGTTCTAACACTGGGTTCGAAGCTGGAATTGGGAGGTGATCCTATTGAAGACAACTGGCTATATCCCGCGGTCCCCTTGCTAGTTGTGATACTGTCGGTTTCCGAGGTCTCACTGGAGGTTCCCTAGTAAGAGCAGATTGGTATTGCCAAGAGGCGAGATAGTACAAGGTGCCTAAAGCTAGAGCAGGTTGCTAGAGAGAAGCTAAGGTGCTAGAGCTGAAGGTTTGAAACTGCTGAAGCGATAGGTTTGAAACGATTGAAAGATGGGGATTGAAGTCTCTAACTACTGCCCTATTTATGCTCTTCCTGAATTACCAATATCTTTTCCATCTGCTCTTCTTATTGGCTACAAACGCCCCCAAGTCTCCTGCTAAAATCCTACTGAATTGTGGCTGCGGCGTAGTCGGTGTCTTGCTGCGCCTGCTGTGGTTTCGACTGCGCTTAGCTGCGCATTAACTGTGCATTGCTGCGGCGGACTGTGCATTGGCTGTGCACAACTGCGGTAGACTTTTCTGGGTTGCTCTGGATCGGTCTTCTTCAGAGCCACAGAAGCTTTGCATGTGGTCGCTTCCCTAATTGGGTGTCTAGTGACTGCGCCTGCTGGTATGATTAGCTCCTGCTTGCTGCGCCTATTGATTGCTCCATGTGTATCTTGCACTGCTCGCAGTTGATGGGTGAGTAAGCCTTCTTGAGTGCTTCAGTCATCATTGCTTGGCTCTGGTTTGACTGATGCTCGACGTGTTGCTGTGCTTCTTCGATGTCTGGCTATGTGCGCTTGTGACGGAATGACTGTTACACCTGGTGCGTCTTGATGGTGTTCATCTTGTGGTCCTTGTGGCGTAAGTGTTACGTCTGCAACTTTGTCTGAATAGTCGTGGATCCATTGCGGCGTCTGGCTATCGCCTAGGGTAATGAGGAATAGGAATTCTTGCTTCTGGTCCTCATGGATCATAGATCGGAGTTGTAGTTTGCCATGGCAGTGTACTTGCTTTGCATGTCCCCAGATGGCATTGACTATTGTTCCATACAGGAGTTTGCCTATTGGCTCCATCGCTGTTGGGCATGCTGCTCGAACGAATACTTCTGCTGCATCACATTCGCTTTGTGGTAGACTGTCATAGATGCCTTGTATCTGCCAGCGCTGTGGTTGTATCTCTGGTGGTGAGCGTAGCACATAAGTGACGTATCGATTAGTTCGTTGGCGTGGAGGATTGGTGAGGTTTATGTGGTGTCGGATTGTCAGGTCGACATCTAAGCTCCTGGTTGTGTGAACTTGAATTATTGTGCAGAACTCCTTGAGTAGTGTTCTGGCTATGAAGCATTTCATGCAGTGCTGTGGCCTTCCTGTGCGTCTGCTGTATTCCTGGCTGATATCGATTCTTGTGAATGGTGTAGACATGTTGCGTCCTTGTGCTTATGTAAGCTGTGGCGCTTAGGAATGTAGCTCGAAAGATTTGCACTGATTGGTAGCTTGTGTAAGATCGGCAGGATCGACAAGATCGACGTTTTCGAACGGATCCTATCAGCTACCAAGGCACATGCAAGAGATACTAAGTCTGTAAGGTCGTGATAGTATAAGATAATATTAGCAACTATTTATACTAGTATAAAAAAGAGGGACTTTACCTGCAAGGTCGTGATAGTACAAGAATAAGAGAGTGGGGAACCTAAGTCCTCTGCTCTCAACCTTATATATATGACAATCACAGGAAAGTATTACTCTACAAAGGAGATCAGATGATAATGAAGATAAAATAGTGCCACCTGAGATAATATTACTAAGGAGTGACATCACGATCTAGAGCCAATGATGTCATGATGAATAATAAAGTTTAGAGTGGACGACATCATGAGTTGTGATTAGCTAAGCCTATATAATATAATGATGAAGGAGTGATGAATGTTAAAGGAGTGTTTAATATGAAAGAAAGTGACTGTTTGTTAAAAGAAAGGAAAAAAGGGAGAGAAAAAGGAAAATGACAACTGTATAATAACATCACCCCTCTCTCAAGCTTGGGCATTCTGACCAACCCTTAGAGCGATCTGGTTTGGTGTAGCAGAAGATTTCCTTGAGTGTTAATGGTTCGAGATGAATAGCAAGGATTTTAGGAGCACCTGGATGTTTCTTGTAGAAGTCGTCGACGGCCTATTTTGCATCTGGTAGTAGGTTGTCTCTTGGTTCCTAGGTCTTTTCATCATATCCTTTCCACTTGATCAGGAACTGGAGTTTACCTCAGTGTTTATATAAGTTGATGACTTTCTCCACTTCATATTCCTTCTTGTCATTTATGATTTCTGATGGGAGTGAGAGTAGCTTCTTTTGTCCTTCAAAGATTAGTTTGACGTAGAGTTTGAGTAGGACTTTATTGAAAATGGGGTATACTTTTAACTACGTCTTTGGCAGCTTGAGTTCATATGCAGCTGCTCTGACTTTCTCCAAGATGTTAAACGGTCCATACCACTTATCAGCAAACTTCCTTGTTAGTCTGACCATCATAATATTTTGCCCATCCAGCATGACTTTGTCTCCCACCTGGTAATTGATGACATCATTCACTCTCCGATCATGCACCTTCTTCATAATGTTGTTTGCCTTCTTAAGGCGTTCTCTTGTCTGATCATGCACACTTTTCAGATTCTTGGTAAACTCCTCCATTAAGAGATTCAGTGACTTTGTTTGCATTGTTCCTGAGCTTAAGGAGTTTAGGGCTGTATTAGTAAAGAAAGAGGTCATCTCTGTCAACGAGTGTTCTCAGTTGTTGTAGGCAAACTCTGCAAGGGCTAATTATTCTGACCAGTCCGTCTGTTGATGATTGATGTACATCCTCAAGTACAGTTCAAGCTCTTGATTGACACACTCAGTTTGTCTATCTGTTTGGGGATGATATGTTGTCAACAGGTTGCCTTCAATGTTGAGCACCTTGTATAGCTCTTTCATAAAGTCTGCATTAAACTGTGGCCCTTGATTATAGACGATTTTCTTTGGTAGTCCATGCAGTCAAAAAATGTGATCACGGTAGAGCCTAGCCATCCCTTGGGCAGTGACCTTTGTTGTTGTCAGTATTGCATATATCTGCTTTGAGAATTTATCGACAATTACGCAGATTGCATTGTAGCTATTGGATTCTGGGAGTTTGCGAATTAAGTCAACCAATATTGTCTGCCATGGTCCTTCAGGAACATTGTGTGGGTGCAGTGTCTATTATTGAGGCTTTCTTGATAGCTTCGTTCTCTGGCAGACATCACATCCTTTAATGTAGATAATAACATCTTGGATCATGCCTGGCTACCAATATGTCCGTCTAATTGACCGCCATGTCTTTGTCTGTCTCGAATGTCCTGCTAGTAGAGAGTTATGGTATTCCTTAGGGACCTCCTTGACTAGTTCCCTTGGAACAATGAGCCTTTCATCTACTCTTGGTTCTGCTTCTCTATTCGCCTCCTTAATCTTCTGTTCCAGTATCGTCCTTGACGTTTCCACCACCGCTCTAGTTCTGAACCATTTATCCTTCAACAACTGTATCTTCTAGTTATCCTTCTCACCTACATCATAGTTATATCTGTTAGGTCGAGTTCAGTAGGCCGTTCTTAAGACGAGCTGAATCGATGCTAGAGTCTAACGCACACTAGTACAAGGTGGTGGTAAGTAGATATATTAAATGAGTGAACGGTTAGTAGCTACCTAGTACAAGGTGGTGGTAAGTAGAAAAGCGAGACAAGGGATTTCTACTCTACCGACCAACTACTTAAGCGCTTGGAGCGTGAGAAAAGGTGGACTAACCAAACAAAAGATAAACGAATGACGATAAAGGTAAACATGGTGCACAGACCATGATGAGTAAGTGAGCAGACAAAAAAGGAAAGGGAAAGGGAAAGAGGGTTAGGGAGTTGTGGGTTCGAGTTCGTGAGTGGTCATGATTAAAGAAGGAAAAGGAAAGGAAAAGAAGGAATGAGAAAACTTCCTAACATCACCCCCCCCTCTAGGTCATTCGTCCCGAATGACTGATTGTCTACGGCTTTCTAACAGCATTAGGGTGATGGCGGTAGAACTCCTCGATCGTATCCTGAGCATTTTCGACGTCTGCTTCTGTTTGCCAGGTCGGTTCTGCGTATCCGAGCCACTTGATGAGGAATTGTATCCTTCCTCTGTGCATTTTGGAGTCGAGTATTTGCTCCACCTCATACTCCTCGTGGTCATCAATCAATACTGGTGGTCGCGGTGGCGGGTGTTTCTGGGAGTCGTACGCTGGCGCTGCATATGGTTTGAGGAGAACCTCGTTAAAGACGGGGTGGACCTTTTTCCATCCTCTCGGTAGTTTGAGCCTGTACGCGCTCGCTTCCACTCGTTTGAGTACCTCGTAGGGTCCATACCATCGGTCATCCATCTTCTTTGTTGATTGCTCCGTTCGGATATTCCTTCCCTCGACCATGACTCTGTCTCCTAGTTCGTATGCTACTGTTGGGCCCGCGTGTCGGTCGTGGTAACGCTTCATGTCCTCTGCTGCCTTCATCAAGTTCCGCTCGGCTGCTTTGTGTACCTCCTTAAGACCCTTTGCAAACTCTTTGGCTAAGATGTTTGTCGATGCTACTTGGACACTCGTGAAGCTTGTCGGTTCGAAGCCGTAGTTGGCGAAGAAGGGGGTCATGTGCGTGGCTGAGTGTTCCCTATTGTTGTACGCAAACTCCACCACCGGCAGCCAATCTGCCCAGTCATCTTGCTTGTGGTTTACATACAATCGGAGGAATTGCTCAAGTTCTTGGTTGACTCGTTCCATTTGCCCGTCCGTCTGGGGATGATACACCGTTAAGGGGTTGCCTTCGATATAGAGGAGTCGGTACAGCTCCTTCATCATCTTGTTGACGAATTGAACTCCCCGGTCGTGAATTAGCTTGTCCGGTAGGCCGTGTAGACGAAAAACGTGGTCCCGATAGATGTGCGCTACTCCTTCAGCTGTTAGTCCGGTCGTGGTCGGGATCGCGTGCATCTGCTTGCTAAACCGGTCGATGATCACGCAGATGGCATTGTGTCCTTTTGACTCAGGTAGCTCCCCGATTAGATCGATCGAGACGATCTGCCAGGGGCGCGTCAGGATAGCGTTCGGGTGCAGGGGACGTGCCCTTGTTGTACGAGGCGCCTTTGTCCTTTGGCATTTGTCATAACCCTTTACGTACCGTTCGACGTCATTGTGTAGCCCCTTCTACCAGAAGTCCTTGCGTATCGACTTGATCGTTCGTGCGATCCCTGGGTGACCGGCTAAAGGCGTGTCGTATAGTTGGCGGATGATTGTCTCTCTGAGTCCCCCGGGGACGAAGATGCGGCCGTCGTCCTTCCATGCCAATCCGTCCCTGATCTCCAACCACAGCGGCAGCGTCTCCTTGTCCATCGTTCGAGTCACCTCCATGAGCCTCTCCCTCAGTCCTTCATTGTCCAGTGCCCTGACGATCCTTCGGGCCTTCAGCCACTTGTCCTCCATGAAAATTACGTCGCGATTGTCGATGTCTCCCAGGTCGTAGTCCGTTCGTCTGGATAAGAGATCAGCCTTACCCATTGTAACGCCTGGCTTGTGGACTAGAACGAAGTCATACTTGGCCAGTTCGAGCCTTCAACGAGCTTGACGGTAGTTCAGCTTCTGTGGGGACTTAAAGTACGTTAGGTTCGCATGATCCGACCAGACCTCGAACTGATGCCGAGTGCCGACCAGGTATTGTCTCCACTCTCTGAGCGATAGCACGATTGCCAGCATTTCCTTATCGTAGATCTCGTAGTTTCATTCAGCGCTCATTAGAGCCGATGATCGATAGGCCACCGGTCGCCAAGTTTCGTCCTCCTGTTGTTGTATAAGAATGCCACCGATCGCAAAGTTTGACGCATCTGCTTCCACTCGGAAAGGTTGTTCGGTTGATGGTAACACTAAGACGGGCAGGTTAGTCAATGCCCGCTTGAGTTCTTCAAAGGCGTTCTGTTGCTCGTCCTCCCAAACCCAGACCGCTTTGCCTGTCAGGGATGTGAGCGACTTGACGATCTTGCTATAGTCCCTAATGTATCGCCTGAGCCAATTTCCAAACCCTAGAACCTTCTGCAGCTCCTTGAGGTTCCTTGGCACTGGCCATTGTTCGATCATTTCGATCTTGCCTGGATCTACCTTTACGTACCCTCGCCCGATGATGTGTCCCAAGAATTTGACGTGGTCTTGTTCGAACTCACATTTCTGGGGTTTGAGGTACAGGTTCTTCTCCTGTAGTACCTTGAATACCCGTCTGACCAGCTCCCGATGTTCCTCTATCGTTCGTGCAAAAATCAAGATGTCGTCGATGTATACTACCACACTTCCTTCATGGACGAGCTCTCACAGGGCATTATTCATGAAGGCCTGGAAGGTTGACGGAGTGTTGCAAAGACCGAAAAACATCACTATAGGTTCAAAAAGTCCGAGGTTCGTCCTGAACGCTGCTTTCCACTCATCTCCTTCGCGTATCCGGATGTTGTAGTAGCCCCAACGCAGGTCCAGTTTAGTGAAGAATCGCGCGTCCCTTGCCTTGTCGACCAGCTCCTGGATCAGAGGCAATGGGTACTTGTTCTTGACCGTTCCTTCGTTGAGCTTGCGGTAGTCCTGAATAGCCCTGAGCGAGCCATCGGCCTTCTTGATGAAGAAGAAGGGGGACGCCATCAGCGACTTCGATTCGCGGATCCGCCCGGATGCTAGGTTCTCCTCTAGGAACGCCTTGAGGGCGTCTTGTTCCCTGGGGTTGAGCAGGTACACCTTGCATTCGCTGGGCTTGAAGTCCGGTTTCAGGTCGATCGCATGGTCGTAAGGACATCGGCCCAGCAGCTTCTCAAAACTTTCCTTGCTGAAGACGTTTGCATACTCATCCAAATACTCTGGCCATGTCCTTTCGGTCACTTGTCGGACCACCTCCTCACTTCTTTCTGTCGGTCATTGGAAACCGCACGTCCCTGGGCAGCGTGTGAACTTGACGATCCCACCCCTCCAATCGATCTCTGGGTTATGCCAGACCAGCCAGTCGTGCCCTAGGTAAACGTTTGATGACGACAGTTTTGTAACGGACATCACCAGATCCTCCTCATGGTCTTTGAAGGACACCTTCGCTCTGATTAAGTGAAAGATCGTACCGCCTCCTCCCGCCATTCCGTCAGCCATCTGAACCTTCATCGGACGAACATATCGCTCTTGCTTCAGGTTGTATCGTTCTACGAATCCTGCGTCAATGAACGTCCCTGTCGCTCCTGAGTCTATCAGCACATGAGCATCCATTTCTTCAAGTTGGCCGTCGATGGTTTCTGCCCTTAGTGTAACGTAGGCGTTAAGTTCTCGATCGGCCAAGCTACGCACGATTACGCTTGTTCGTTCGTCTGGTAGGTGGTCTGCAGCCTCCTCCTCCTCTCTCTTAGCTTCCTCCAACTCTCTCTCCTCACATCTCCTTAACTCAACGTCTGCTAGTCTGCTTGAAGCTCTTGTCGGTCGTTCGTATGAGTGAAGCACATATATTCCCGGCCTGGTCATAACATACTGTCCCGGTCGAAAATGTTGACCGTTCTTACGTACAAAAGCTTCTATGTTCATGTCGGGAGACCTAGCTACTCGCGACGCTTGGAAAAACCCGCTCTGTCTTCTAGGACGCGGCGTTCATCTTCACTAAAGACCTCTATTCCTCTCTCGTCACTCAGCTCCCTGATTGCTTCCTCGGTCGCTGGTTCCTTTGCACGCATCAACTCTTCGAAGAACGCCGCACGGTCCTCGACCTCCATCGCGGCGATGATCGCACGAATCTTTTCCTTCGACTTGGGGCAAGCGCACGCCCAATGTCCTTCTTGACTGCACTTGTAACAGGCACCTTGGTGTTTTGCTTGGTTCATCGCGATGTCCATTGCTTGTCCGGTGCCTCCAAACGTAATTCCTATCGCATCACGACGGTCTGCGAGCAGGGGTGCTTGACGCTGGGGCAGGGGCTGAGGCATCGCATAGCGATTCGTTGGCTTGCACCTGTCCCTGGCGATCTTCCGGACCCTCTGCTCGACCTTGTCCGCCTCGATTGCGGCCTTCTTGTAGGCTTGGTGCGTCGTCGGGATGGATCCTCCACGAGCAATGCCTTTAATGACCTCGATGTGGAGAGCGAAGTGCAGGCGATTGATCATGATCAGGTCGTGCTCGAGTTTGGTCAAGCCTGCCTCCACCAGGATCGTTTCAAAGCGGATGAAGAAGTTCACGGTCGTGTCGTCTTCTTGTTCGGCCTCTCGGAACTTCTGCATAGCCTTCTCCTGTTCGTTCGTGTCTGAGAAGGTCACATCGAGTTCGTCCAAAAACTGCGGCCACGTCTGCGTGAACGTAATCGCACCATTGGTCGTGTACTTGTTTATATAAATACGGGCCCATGATGAAGGGTGGGTCCCCTTGAGGTACGAGAGGGTGAGCAGGATCTTGCTCGTGTCGGTAGCATACTTCGACGTGTTCGCATGAAGGAATAGTTGGACTTCGTGGATGAACGCCTGGTAGTTCTCTCCTTCTGAGAACTCACGAGGCTTGTTTCCGCTCGTGCCGCTCAAGCTCGTTGGAGTAGGTGGTTGGTAGTTCTGAAAGGCCGCTGCCATGAGCATAGCAATTTCAGCTTTCGCCTGAGCAGAGAGGCCGATTGTCGACGACATCTTGATTGGGTCTTCTGATTCATCGTCAGAGAGGATGAGGGGTTCGGGTTCTCGTCTCTCGGTAAAGGATGTCGAGTGTTCGATGGTAGGGGCGACTGGTTCAGGGGTGGAGTTTACACACTGCCAGATCAAGCTTTCTTCCTCCCACTGTATCGTCCACTCTTCGTCTCCGTCGTTCCAGCGAAAGATTCATCATACGGCATCGTACCAGGCTCCCTCCGGGAAGGCTTCACGTGCTTGTTCTGATAAGGACTCTATCTTGACGGTTCGTCGTAGAAACTAATGACAATGCGGAAAACCGAGACAGTGACGACAAACGAAAGAGAGGTTGAGCACTGGAAACGTCTGGAGACCTTTGTCCAGATGAGGTGAGCGTACCACCAGACGGACACTCGCAATGCTAGGGTAACTTGTTGTTTGGGATTCGTTCAGACGTACACAGCGACAAGGCGATTGGTCCTTGTTGCTGGGCGATGTTTGATAAGTGGTCCGCTCAATGGTATGCAAGTGGTGAGTGGTGTCCGAGAGTATCGGTAAGTTCGAAAGGGGGTCTCGCTTTTATGTTAGGTCGAGTTCAGTAGGCAGTCCTTAAGATGAGCTGAATCGACACTAGAGTCCAACGCACACTAGTACAAGGTGGTGGTAAGTAGATATATTAAATGAGTGAACGGTTAGTAGCTACCTAGTACAAGATGGTGGTAAGTAGAAAAGCAAGACAAGGGATTTCTACTCTACCGACCAACTACTTAAGTGCTTGGAGCGTGAGAAAAGGTGGACTAACCAAACAAAAGATAAACGAATGACGATGAAGGTAAACATGGTGCACAGACCATGATGAGTAAGCGAGCAGACGAAAAAGGAAAGAGAAAGAGGGTTAGGGAGTTGTGGGTTCGAGTCCGTGAGCGGCCATGATTAAAGAAGGAAAAGGAAAGGAAAAGAAGGAATGAGAAAACTTCCTAACAATATCGTTGGGAGAGTGCGTCTGCCTTTGTCATTGTTACACCTGGTTTGTGAATGAAGATGAAGTCAAATTCTGATAGGAACAATGACCACCTTGCTTGTTGACAATTCAGGTCTTGTAGCTTTCTAAAATACATTAGATTTGCATAGTCAGTCTAGATCTCAACAGGATGTTTAGCCCCTAGAAGGTAGTGCCTCCATTCTGTCAATGCTTGAATAACTGCTAACAGTTCCTTGTCATAGATCTGGTAGTTCCTTTCAGCTGATGACAATATTTGTGAGCAGTAAGCTATAACCTTTCATACATTGTCCTGCTTTTGGAGTAGCACTCCTCCTATAGCAAAGTCTGATGTATCTGTTTTAACATGAAAAGGTGCATTATTGTTTGGGATGGTCAGTACTGGGGCACTTGTTAACCTTGCTTTAATTTCCTCAAAGGCAACTTGTTCCATAGTGGTCTATTCCCAAGCCACGTCTCCAGTCAAGCATATAAGTAGTTTAATAACAGCGCTGTAGCCCTTGACAAATTATCACAGCCAGTTACCTAGTTCTAAGAACTGTTGTAGCTGATTCTTGTTCTTTGAAGGTGGCCAGTTTGCGACAGCTTTGATCTTTGCAGGGTCCATACCCACTTTGCCATTACCAAGGATATGGCCAAGAAACTTCACCATCGATACTTCAAGCTTGCTTTTCGTCGGCTTCAGATATAACTTGTGCTCCCTCAGCACTTCGAAGACCTTTCACACTAACTCCCAATGTTCATCTAGATTCTCTAGGAAGATGAGAATGTTGTTGAGGTAGATTACGACCTTGCCTTAACTAATCAGGTTTCAGAAAATGTTGTTGACAAATGCTTGAAAAGTAGCCGGTACATTGCATAAACCAAAGAACATGACAGTGGGTTCAGACAACCCTTTGTTCATCCTGAATGCTGCCTTCTACTCGTTGCCCTCCCTGATGCAGATGTTGTAGTAACCCCAACAGACATCAAGCTTCGCGATGTGCTGGGCTGTCTTGACCTTGTTGACGAGCTCACTAATTAAGGGTAAAGGATACTTGTTCTTGATCATACTCTCGTTAAGCTTCCTATAATCCTAGATAGCTCTCAATGAACCATCTGTCTTCTTAATGAAGAAGAAGGGGAACACCATTGGTGATGCCGATTTACGTATTTATCTCAACTTCAGGTTTTTGTCAATGAAGCCGCATAGTTCTTCATGCTCCTTCTGTTACGACGCCGTTGCCATTTTCCTTTTCTCTCTCTTCTTTCCCTTTCTCTCCTTTTTACAGATGGCCACTTTTGTAGAACTACACCGACATTCTCTATACTCCCACCCTCCTTACCTTTTACAATCCTTTCATCTCATGAAGCCTAGACCTATGACATCACCATGACATCATCATGACATCACCATGACATCATTATGACATCACCCATGACATCATTATGAGCCCAGGCCATGACACCATTATGATATCATCCCTTAGTAATATTATCTCAGGTGGCACCACTTTACTTTCATTGTCACCTGACTTCTCTTGTAGAGTAAGACTTACTCACGGTCGTCGTGTATATAAGGTCGAGGGCAGAGAGCTGGGGTTCCCCACTCTCTTGTTCTCGTACTATCACGACCTCACAGGTAAAGTCCCCTCTCCCCTGTACTAGTAGACTAGTTAACTAATAAATCTCGTACTATCACGACCTCGCAGACTTAGTGTCTCTTGCCTGTGCCGTGGTAGCTCAACCTCTTGTGTCGTAGACGTCTCTGGCCTCTCGCCGACGTCTCTTACTTCGCAGGTTGTAACATAACAAGAGAGTCTATTCAAGCTCGTGTCTTTTGGTTGTCGACGTTAAAGAACAACTGTCTGTTACCTGTCTATCCTCCGTTCCACCTCTGTCTACCGATCGTTGTCGAGAACGATCAAGTGGATAGTCACCTACCCCTGAGACGTCCCTGTACCTATTCGCAGTGAAGTGTCGCTCCACGTCCTTGCTTGACGTTTGACCAGACACCTCTCTCTGTGAATGCTGCCATCGGTTGTTGCTTGCAACAAGAAAGCCCAGCAGTGTCTAGCGGTCTTCGACGTTGGAAAGTCGTAGAGTGAAGTGTTGCTTGTTCGTTGGTAACGACGAGGTAGAACACGTATCATCTGAACGTCGAGTGGATCGACGCTGTGTATGCCCCGCCCGCCAATCTCTCTCCATGACTACATCCGATTCATCGAGATCAACCCTGCTCACGTCGTTGTTGAATACTACCAAGACTTCGAGGACGTCATCATCCCTCTAGAAGTCGGTCGACAAGTCGGTGAACCTGGTTTCCTTAGACGTGCGTTAATCGTCTGGTACCCAACAGTATGCATCTATGACCTGTGGGTCTCCCTCACAATAGACGTTGGAACCTCGACGTAACAAGCTGGCTCCTAACCGCCGTCAACGCCCGTATCGGAAACCCAAACGATACTGCATCCCTCTCCCGACCCGTAACCTCACTATCGATCTAGGGATAGATCCAAACGACGTCGGAGTAGCAGACTATAACAACGCTCACGGTCAAGGAACCGCCCAGTTTCTCCCCTCCTACTACCATCCATATTACCCCCGCGGACCCATCAAGAAAGAAGAGGCTGACGTAAAGACTGAAGAAGTCGACGTCCGCCTGTAAATTGCAAACAAGGTGGCGCTCACCCCCGAGCAAGAAGCAGCACTCCCAATCGGCGCAACTCTCAACGAAGACGGAAACCAAATCCAGCTAACATACCAGGGAAACAAGTACACCGGGTGGTGGTCAGATCACCACAAGTGCTGGGTCTCGTGGAGAGACAAAGAAGAAAAGGGTACCATCAAGTGGGTTCCTGCAACACCGAAACCACCAGCAACTACACCTGCTTCCCCTGCTCCTCCATCTCCATCCCTCCCCTCAACCTCTGCGGCCTTTGGATTAGCAAGGACCAGATCGCAAACACAAGCTGAGATGATGTCACTTACCTCCCAGCAACTTGTGGACTTTGCCGCTCTCATAGCGACAGCAATGAGGTCTCAACAGACACCCTCCACAAAGTCGTCAATAAAAGATCTTGGGATCGCAAAACCGACGCCCTTCACGGGAGGAAAGGACTATCTTCGCTTCAGACAGGAATGCCTGGCGTACATCAGTACTGATGACACAGAAACAGTCTTCAGCGATGACAAAAAGAAAATCGCCTTTGTCCTGTCGTACATGAAGGATGGGTCAGCATCGACATGGGCCCGAAACTACTATGACGGAGTCACCGAGGACACAGGTGTCATCGACATCAAGGACACCTTCACGAAGTTCCTTGAAAAACTCGACCTGTCGTTCAAAGACCCAGGCGAACGAGAACGAGCGTACAAGCGGTGGGTAGGAATGTCGCAAGGAAGCGTCGACGCCCCTATATTCCTCTCTGAATGGGAGATCGCCATGAGTCAGGCAGGAATTACCACGAAGGATGTCAACATTGTGCTCCCTCAACTGAAATCTGCTCTACGGGAAGAAGTCGCAATGGGACTCATCCGCCTACCGTTCAAACCGGCGACGTATGAAGAGATGAAGTCGTACGTCATCGACATTGATGCTCAGGAACAAGAGATCCGTCGTCTAAAACGCCGAAACATGCCACCCCCACGTCCCCCACCACGTCAGTACCCTCAGCCGGCACCTCAAAGGAAGGCGCTGTTCGAACCATCACGAGGCGATAGAAAAGATGCAACGGGCATCACCTTTGGGGGCCAAGGCGAACCAATGCAGGTCACACTGCAACGCCTCCGACGCGAAGGAAAGTGCTTCGAGTGCGGCGAGTCAGGTCATTACGCGAGGCAATGCCCGAAGAAAAAGACCGCTCAAACCGCCCGTGCCATCGTCGCCGAACTCTCCGAGGAGTTGAAGGAACTGCTGCGTAACGAGCTGTTCGCAGAAACAGACACCGCCCCTGCGCCTGAGGATGTACGTCGCGTCGAAGTAGAAGAGGTCGTCGAAGAAAGTAATACCGATGGCGAGGATTTTCACTCGAGCCAGTAGATGACGTCGATGTCACTGGCTCAAAGTTTTCGAATAATTCGTCATGGACTCGTAACCTAAGTTATAACCCGTCAGATGTAACACCAATAGATGAGATCTCTATCAATAAACCCGACGAGTTAAAAAATCAGACCATGACCGAAGAATGTGAAAACCAAATGATCGACGATGACGATTTCGAACTCCTCCTTGACGAACTCCTGAAGGACCAAGTTGTCAGAAAGATACAGGTAGACGAAGAAAGATCCGAGCTAGATCTATACGTCGACCTCATCCTAGACGACGGACGAATAATAGATGCCCATGCACTCGTGGACTCAGGGTGCACAGGATCCTTTATCGACATAGGTTTCATCGAACGCTACAGCATCCCCATGGTCAAACTACCCCAACCTTCGAATGTCCTAAATGCCGATGGAACTCGAAACGAGGGAGGAAAGATGACACACTACGTTGAACTGATGATCCGAATTGAGGATCACAGTGAGAAAATCCACCTCCCGGTACTAACCCTGTCGTCGGCAAACCTGTTCCTGGGATATTCCTGGTTGAGCAAACACAACCCGACGATTGACTGGAGGCTTGGAGATGTCGTGTTCGACAAATGTCCCGAGTCTTGTGGGTATACTTGCACAGACAAGGCTCCGATCTCTGCCCGAAAAGTCAACATTGAATCGCAGGATCGGTACGTTATCCCTCAGAAAAGGCAAGCATCGTGGCCATCGTATCTAGACTCCTATGCCGACGTATTCAGCGAGGAAAATTTCGAAAAACTTCCAAACCATCGCCCGTGGGACCATGTCGTTGACCTCAAACCAGGTTTCAAACTGTCAGATTGCAAGGTATACCCTCTGAACCTGAAAGAGCATGAAGAACTACGCAGCTTCATCGATGAAAACCTAAAGTCTGGACGGATACGCGAGTCGACGTCACCAATGGCCTCCCCTTTCTTCTTCATCAAGAAGGCAGACGGTTCACTAAGAGCTATTCAAGATTATAGAAAGCTCAATGAGGGTACAATCAAAAACAAGTATCCTCTACCGCTAATTGGTGAACTCGTCGACAAGGTCAAGACAGCTCGGTACATTACGAAGCTCGATGTCCGTTGGGGTTACTACAACATCCGTATCCGAGAGGGCGACGAGTGGAAGGCAGCATTCAGAACGAACGAAGGGTTGTTTGAACCTACCGTCATGTTCTTCGGCCTATGCAATGCCTCGGCTACCTTTCAGGCATTCGTCAACAACATCTTCCGAAGCCTGATCAGCCAAGGCAAGGTGGTAATCTACCTCGACGACATTCTCATTTTCTCAGAAAGTCTGGACGAACATCGAAAGCTAGTACAACAGGTCTTCAAGGTACTAAGGGAGCACAAGCTGTATCTGAAACCGACGAAGTGCGAATTCGAAGTGTCAACGGTGAAGTTCCTCGGCTATATCCTCGGCAATGGCGAAGTATGCATGGACCCTGCAAAAATCAAAGCCGTCGCAAATTGGCCTCCCCCAAGGAACAAGAACCAACTACAACAATTCTTGGGGCTAGGCAACTGGCTACGACGATTTGTCAAAGGCTACAGCGCCGTCGTCAAACCACTCACACGCCTAACTGGAGATGTGGCTTGGGAATGGACTAGCATGGAACAGGTCGCTTTCGAGGACATTAAGACAAGGCTAACAAGTGCACCAGTGTTAACCATCCCGAACGATGACGCTCCTTTCCGTGTCGAAACAGATGCGTCGGACTTTGCCACAGGAGGAGTACTGCTCCAAAAGCAAGACGACGTATGGAAGGTCATAGCTTACCGTTCGCAAACGTTATCACCGGCCGAAAGGAACTACCAGATCTATGACAAGGAACTGTTAGCAGTTGTTCAAGCACTGATGGAATGGAGACATTACCTCCTAGGTGCTAAACACCCTGTCGAGATCTGGACGGATCATGCAAACTTAACATACTTCAGAAAGCCACAAGATCTGAATCGTCGACAAGCAAGATGGTCCTTATTCTTATCAGAATTCGACTTTGTCTTCATCCACAAACCCGGCACAACAATGACAAAGGCAGATGCGCTCTCCCGACGATATGACTATGACGTAGGAGAAAAAGACAACCAGGAAATGCAGCTGCTGAAGGACGAATGGTTCAAAACGAGAGCAGTGGTGGAAACGTCAAGAACAACACTGGAACAAAAGGTCAAGGACGCAAATGGAGAAGCGGAACCCAGAGTGGATGGAAGGCTCGTCGTCCCGAGGGAACTAGTTGAAGAAGTCCTCAAGGAACACCACGACTCCCCACTCGCAGGACACCCAGGACAAACAAAAACGTGGCGGTCGATCGGACAAACATATTGGTGGCCAGGCATGATCCAAGATGTTGTCACCTATGTTAAAGGATGTGATGTCTGCCAGAGGACGAAACCGTCAAGACAACCCCGACGACGAACATTACACCCACACGATGTCCCTGAAGGACCATGGCAAACGATCTCAGTCGATCTAATTGGAGAACTCCCAAATTCCAATAGTTACAATGCAATCTGCGTAGTTGTTGACAAGTTCTCTAAACAGATACATGCGATACCAACGACAACAAAGATCACCGCTCAAGGAATGGCTAGACTTTACCGCGACCACGTCTTCCGACTACACGGATTGCTGAAGAAAATCATCCATGATCGAGGTCCTCAATTTGATGCGGACTTCATGAAGGAACTGTACAAGGTACTCCACATCGAAGGCAATCCGTCAACAGCGTATCATCCTCAAACAGATGGACAAACCGAGCGTGTTAATCAAGAGCTCGAACTGTACCTGAGAATGCACGTCAACCATCGACAGACAGACTGGTCAGAATGGCTAGCTCTTGCGGAATTTGCCTACAATAACCGAGAGCATTCGTCAACAGGAATGACCCCATTCTTCACGAACACGGCCCTAAACCCCTTGAGCCCGGGAACAATGCGAACGACGTCACCAAACCTCTCAACCGAAGAATTCGCAAAGGACTTGAAAAGTATACACGATCAGGCCAAAGAACACCTCGAGAAGGCGAACGACATCATGAAGAAGGCACACGACCGAAGGGCAGGCGACGTCGTCAATTACCAGACAGGAGACAAGGTCATGCTGGACGGACGAAATATCACGACAGTCAGACCAACAAGGAAGTTTGCCGATAAGTGGTATGGACCGTTCGACGTTTTAGAAAAAGTTGGAGCAGCTGCATACAAACTAAAGCTGCCAAGGACATGGTCGAAAATACACCCTGTTTTCAACGAAGTCTTGCTCAAACCCTACGTCGAACCAACCTTCGAAGGACAAAAGAAACCACCTCCACCCCCACCAGAGATCATAGACGGGAGGAGGAATACGAAGTAGAGGAAGTCATCGACTCACGCGAACATCGAGGTAAACTCCAGTTCCTAGTCAAGTGGAAAGGATACAACGAAAAGACCTGGGAACCAAAGGACAACCTACTGCCAGGAGCTAAGCAGGCAGTCGATGACTTCTACAAAAAACACCCAGGTGCCCCTAGAGTCCTTGCCATTCGCCTCGAAACGTCATCGCTCAAACAGATCTTCTGCTACACCGAACTGGACTGCTCCAAGGGTTGGTCGGGATGCCCAACCTTAAGGGGGGGGGTGATGTTACGACGCCGTTGCCATTTTCCTTTTCTCTCTCTTCTTTCCCTTTCTCTCCTTTTTACAGATGGCCACTTTTGTAGAACTACACCGACATTCTCTATACTCCCACCCTCCTTACCTTTTACAATCCTTTCATCTCATGAAGCCTAGACCTATGACATCACCATGACATCATTATGACATCACCATGACATCATTATGACATCACCATGACATCATTATGACATCACCCATGACATCATTATGAGCCCAGGCCATGACACCATTATGATATCATCCCTTAGTAATATTATCTCAGGTGGCACCACTTTACTTTCATTGTCACCTGACTTCCCTTGTAGAGTAAGACTTACCCGCAGTCGTCGTGTATATAAGGTCGAGGGCAGAGAGCTGGGGTTCCCCACTCTCTTGTTCTCGTACTATCACGACCTCGCAGGTAAAGTCCCCTCTCCCCTGTACTAGTAGACTAGTTAACTAATAAATCTCGTACTATCACGACCTCGCAGACTTAGTGTCTCTTGCCTGTGCTGCGGTAGCTCAACCTCTTGTGTCGTAGACGTCTCTGGCCTCTCGCCGACGTCTCTTACTTCACAGGTTGTAACACCTTCAGGCTTAGAGGATACACCTTGCAATTTGACAGTTTGAAACCTGGTTTGAGATCAATGATATGGTCCTATGGGCAATGGTCTGGAAGCTTCTCAAAAATGTTCTCACTGAACATGTCGGCATAGGAGTCTAGAGAGAATGATATATCGAGCCTGTGATTTGATACTGACTTTTTGGACAGAGGATGGGACCTTGTCTATATGAGCATATCTACAGGATTCAGGGCACTTATTGAATATGACATCCCTGAGCTTTCAGTTAATTGTTGGGTTGTGCTTGCTCAACCACAAGTATTTTAGAAACAGGTTTGCTGATAACAGAGTAAGTGTTAGGACTAGTGCAGATCACTATAAGCAGATCAAGGATCAGCACTTGGCATTTCCCTTGGCTTGGTAAGGGCTGAGTGAAAGGCCAAGTGCAGATCCCTCAGATTGATGCACTAGAACGAGTTCACTTACTTCGCTAATCTTGAGAAGTTATCTTGATCATAGAGAAGTGTAAGATAGGGATAGTCGGGTAAACAATAAGGCACTAGTAGAAGTCAGGAGACTGGGGACCAGCTGTACACTAGATACCTAAGATAGATTAGAGTGGCGCCTAAGGCGACTAAGTGGTAGTACAAAGAAGTTGTAGGCAATACACAAGAATTTTGCTAAGGAACTTCTGGTGGCAGTGTTCACTACTTATATACTTTTTGAATAGTTCATCACCTAACCCTTCCTTCCACTACACTGTCCTAACTGATTATTGGCACAGCCCCAACACTTCTTCAGCACAGCTACTAGCTAATCTGGTGGCGGTATAGAACCCTGCAATTCCATCATATTCCATTCTGTCCTTCTAGATCTTTCTTCTCTACATGGTCCTAGTCGAGTGCTAATGATGGTACCATCTTCTGTTAATCATATGGCTGTGCATTCTAAGCTAACCCATCTGCTATTCTTGTCCCCAATATTTTTGGAGTTCTCAAAGGTTCCAGATGTAGCTCTACTCTGATACTAAGCTATCTATATTCATCGGAGATCCACTTCTATTCTGTTCCTGGATTTATCCAATAACGTGCCTTTCTTGTTCTGATGGTGTTCCTTTGATCGGTGGATCTTGGGTAATGAGTCTGGGGTAGAATATAGGGTTCCAATAGAATATCCCTCAGTCGTATCCATTGAAGATGATGATCTCATCGGTCTTGGTATTTCTATCAATCACAAAGGTGGTAATTGCTCTATCGATCCCTGTGCTCGAGAAGCATCCGCTTACTAGGATTGTCCCTTTTGATGTACCTCTCCAGCCGCTTGCAATTTATACTATCATTGTATCTCTTGTTTCCTTGAGATACTCTAGAGCATCAAGTGTCAGTGGCTATGTAACTTGTATTACTGCTCTGTGGCACTCCTCGATATGCGAGAATCGACAGATCCATGCAGTGACTGTTGCATTAGCATAATACATTTCTTTGTTTCTAGACCAGACTATCACTTTGTTCTTGAAGGCTGTGAGATAGTGGTTGTAGAGTACTTAATGCTATGTTCTAAGTGGCGACCATCCGTAGTTGGTTTGAATTGTGATTGGTTCTGTTTATTCAATTATTCCTATTATTTCCTCCAGTATGTCTTGTGCACATTCCCAGGCTTGCCTCCATGCCCATTGACAGTTCCTACAGGAGAGTACAGGTGAGTGGTCTGCCCTTCTTGATCTAAAGGGGCAATAGCAGAATCATGTATGATATCATTGATCAGGTACCAATCCTGCATCAGCTATAATGTATCCTAGAATGACAATCAGTCTACGTCCTTTTAACAGTAAGTATTGGGAGGTAGATCCTCTCGCTGTGGTCTTCAATTCGAAGCATTTGCTCGATATAGTATGTCATCTTTCCACCTTCATTCCTAGATCTATCGATATTTAGGATGTTTGCCAGTTGAGGTAACCTGACTATTGAGATGTTGTAGCACTCGACAAAGCTTATGTCTACAAATGATTCTGTGCATCCTAAGTCCACAAGCATATGTGCATCTATCACTTATCTGTTGTCTAGGATAAGATCAACGTATAGGTCTAGCTCAGATCTCTCCTCTGTTCTGTCTTCCATCTGTATCTTCCTAACGACTTAGTCCTTAAGAAGTTCGTCAAGGAGAAGTTCAAAGTTGTCATCATTGATTATTTGGTTTTTGCACTCTTCAGTCTTAGTTTGGTTTTTTAACTTATTGGGTTTATTGATAGGGACCTCATCTACTAATGTTACATTTGATAAGTTATAATTTAGGTTACAAGTCCATGATGAATCATTTGAAAGGTTTGAGCTAGTGACATTGACATCATCTACTGGCTTGATTGAAAATCCTCATTGTCGGCATTACTTTCTTTGATGACTTCTTCTACTTCAACACAATGTGCGTCCTGTGGTATAAGGGTAAGATCTGCTTCAGCGAATAACTCATTACATAGCAGCTCCCTTAATTTATCAGAGAGCTCGGCAACAATGGTATAGGCAGTTTGAGCAGTCTTCTTCTTTGGACATTATCTTGCATAGTGACCAGACTCACTGTACTTGAAACACTTCCCTTCGTGTTAGAGATATTGTAATATAACCTGCATTGGTTCACCCTGTCCTTCGAAAGTGATGCCTGTTGCATCTTGCTTGCCACCTTATGACAGATCAAACAGTGTCTGCTTCTAGGGTGTCGGTTAAGGGTACTGATATGGTGGGGGGCATAGAGGAAGTACATTTCAGCATCTTAGATGATGGATCTTCTGTTCTGCAGCATCAATATCAATGACGTATGCTTTCATTTCTTTGTACATCTTTAGCTTGGTGGGTAGATGAATAAGGCCTATTGCGACCTCTTTACATAGGGCAGACTTCAATTGAGGGAGTATGACATTAACGTCACTCGTTGAGATCCCTGCCTGGCTCATCGCAATCTCCCAGTTTGAGAGGAATATGCTCATGTCGAGGCTGCCCTGCATCATGTCTACCCATTGCTTGTATGTACATTCTTGTTTACCCAGATCCTTGAATGACAGGTCGAGTTCTTTAAGAAACTTAGCAAATGTGTCTTTGATGGTAATGATGCTCTTTATGTCTATGATTCTGTTATAATAATTTCATGCTCATGTCAATGCAGAGCCTTCCTTTATGTATGACAGGACAAAGGCAATCTTCTTCTTGTCATCAGTGAAGACTGCACCAGTATCGTCAGTGCTGATATAGGCCAAGCATTCTTGTCAGAAATGAAGGTAGTCCTTTCCTCCTGAGAAGGGACATCGGCTTTGCGATCCCTAGATCTTTTATTGATAACTTCAAGAGGGTTGTTTGCTGGGACTTCATCACAGTTGCAATAAGAGTAGCAAAGTCTGCAAGTTGTTGTGGGGAAAGTGAGATATCATAGTTTGTGTACCTGATGCAGACCTTGTTAATCCAAAGGCGATAGACATTGATGGAAGGGAGGGTGATGGTGGTGCAGGAGATTAGAGAGCTGATGTTAGCAGTTTCAGTTTCTTAGGTGCCCACTTAAAGGTACCTGTTTTTTCTTTGTCTATCCATGAGACCCAGACCTTGTTTACTTCTGACCACCAAGTGGTATGCTCGACGTGTTTAGCATCTTTTATGGTGATGAGGGTTCTGCCTTCACTGACAACTGCACTACTTGGAAGTGCTGCTTGTTGTTCTAAAGTAAGTGCCACTCTACTAACAGTTACAGATGGATGTTGACCTCTTTAATCTTTACATCAGCCTCTTCAACTTTGTAATTTAATATTTACACCCGAAATTCCAAAGGGATGGGTCTACAAGGATAGTACAGATAGTAGTATAAAGGAAGGAACTAGAAGGTTCCTTGACCATAGATATTGTTATAGTCGACTACTTCGACATCATTTGGGTCTATCTCTAGATTAACAATGATGTTACAGGTTGGAAGAGGGATGCAGTATCATTTGAGCTTCCAATATGGGGCATTGATAATAATTAGGAGCCAGCTTGTTATATTGAGGTTCCAATATCTCTTGTTGGTGAAATTTACAGGTCATAAATATAGACTGTTGGGTACCAGATGATTAGTGTGCACCTGAGGAATCGGAGCTTGTCAACCGAACGACCGAGTTTGAGAGGAGTAAGAGGCTGTCAAAGTCTTAGTAGTATTTGACCATGGTATGTGCAGAATTAATTTTAATAAACCTGATGTAATTATAGAGAGAACATGGAACACCAAGGTTATGGGGCATACAATCGTCAACCACTCAACATTCAGATAGCACGTGACTTCCTACATTGCCAATAGCAACACAGCAACACTTCACAAGAAAATTCTTCAACAGCGATTGTATCTGCAAGACACTACTGGGCTTTCTCATCGCAAATGACAACTGACTGTAGCATTAGTGGAGAGAGGTGTCTAGTCAACGTCGGCATAATGTGGGGCAACACTTCACTACTGGTAGGTATACAAATATCTCTGAGGTCTTACGACTATTTACTGAGACGTTAACAGTGATAAAAGAAACAGAGGTAGAATGAAGTGGACAGAGAGTATGCACAGAAGTGATATATATATAACTTAGTTATTCTTTAACATCAACAACTAAATGACACGAGAGATTAAAGACTCTCTTGTCATGTTACAACCTGCTGTCATAAGAGATGTTGACACATAGTTAGAGATGACTACAATACAAGAGGTTGAGCTACCAAGGCACATACAAGAGATACTAAGTCTGTAAGCTCATGATAATATTAGCAACTATTTATACTAGTACAAAAAAGAGGGACTTTACCTGCAAGGTCGTGATAGTACAAGAATAAGAGAGTGGAGAACCTAAGCCCTCTGCTCTCAACCTTATATACATGACAATCACAGGAAAGTATTACTCTACAAAGGAGATCAGGTGATAATGAAGATAAAATAGTGCCACCTGAGATAATATTACTAAGGAGTGACATCACGATCTAGAGCCAATGATGTCATGATGAATAATAAAGTTTAGAGTGGACGACATCATGAGTTGTGATTAGCTAAGCCTATATAATATAATGATGAAGGAGTGATGAATGTTAAAGGAGTGTTTAATATGAAAGAAAGTGACTGTTTGTTAAAAGAAAGGAAAAAAGGGAGAGAAAAAGGAAAATGATAATCGCGTCGTAACAGTATACACAGTCAAGAAGCATACAAAGATCAAGCTTGCTGTCTAAGATACAGAACTAAGAGTAATTGAGATAACTTATGTGGCCTGGCCATTCTCAAGACTACTGCTCAGCCACTAACAATAATAACAGCAATAGCAGCCTTAGCAATAATATCAGCAGCTACAGTACCTCACTGATGTTGCTGCTACTACCTACTCCTATTTCAAGAATGACAACTACAGATACAGTCTCAATATAGACACCTGGAGTGATAGAGGTTTTAAAGTCAAAGATGGAGTGGACGAGGCTTGGGAGCTAGATATGGAGAGCCAGAAGGCTGGTGGCAAAATGGTTGAAGGTGAGTTGGTCTTTCTATATCACACTATTGCAATGACAGCCTGTGTATCTAGATGTTTCAGATATGCCCCAGATTCTAAGCAGACTAGCCGCTCTGTCATACATCTTTAAAACTCTGGGCAAATCTTGGGATCTATGAAAGATCTGGTACAGTCTGGACAAGACCTTCTTCTAGAAATCTGTGCTGGTTCTTGTTACCTGGCTACATCTTATCTACTACTTGTCTCATAAAGTCTGCAACCTCTTACTTTGGGTCCTCAAAAGTATCTTTCTCTTTTTAGATATTTGCCCTTCTGGATGGACTTCTATTATTACTCTACAGGCTGCTTTCTGCAAGATGAATCTAGATAATAAGTTTCTAATCTTGACTATGTGTCCTAGATGTCGTTGAGTCTTCCTACCTGATTCTCCTAAAACTCTTGAATACTCTGATTGTCAGATCACTTTATTTGATGTTAATACTTGGACTCGAGAAAAAAAATCAAAACTTATAGCTACAGCTATTTTCAGAAGTATTGTCACACCTGTGATTTCATCACAACTGGCCTCTTCTGTACCTCAGAATACAAAATAAATTGTAGCTAACCCAATTCTTGATTGTTTTGTGTCATTTAAGTTTCTAAGTTCACACCTCAATTACGCTGTCCTAACTGTAACAACACCGAGCAAAATCAGTAAAGAATTGACCCAAAAATGGCACAAAATGTTGTTTTTTTTGTGTATTTCTTATGTACATTTTTTCCTGCACTCAATTCTGGGTCTGTAGCACCTATGAGTGCCTGAAAACACTCAGATGGCATAAATGTAAATTTAGGGCCTGTATTTGAGATGTATTTTGAGGTGTATATGCTAGTCTAATCTGATCTCACTATATAAAAAAAGTACTTAAAATCTGCTTCTAATGGTGTAAATATGTTGCAGAAATATGGTGTGTGCATGGTAGAACAAAAAAAACAATTGTGTTAAGTTGGTACCTCACCTCCTTCTTTAGACAATACAAAACTCGTAACTCTCTAAATACTGCACATAAAAATCTGATCTTACTATGTAAAAATAGTACTCAAAAATGCACTTCTAATGGTATAAATATGTCACAGGAATATGATGTATATATAGCAGAACAAAAAAGATAACCTCATCAAGTCAGTACCTCACCTCCACCTTCGCATTCTGCAGAAGTTGTAACTCACTGAATACTGCATGTAAAAATATGATCTTACTATGTAAAAAAAGTACTTAAAAATGCGCTTTTGTATATATAAAAATATTTGAGAAATATTGTATATATGTGGTGAAAAAAAAAGACAACCTGAGGAACTGTAGTTCACAGCACCTCCTATCACGTGATGGAGCTAAAGCCAGAGTGTCTATTTGCCAGCAGCTCAGATTAGTTCATTCAATGTACCAGATGGAAACCCTGGTGCATCTCTGACTCTCACTACACGAGACGCAGTTCTTCAATATCTCTCTCATCATCCTGACACACTCTCACACTATCAATTTTGGCCAGTTAGCTCTCCAACCTGCCGCATCTCAGACACAAAATATTGCTCTGCCTTTACCTCCTAACTCTTATGTATGCGATATTACACTTACAGGGATGGAGTGATGACTGAAGCACAGTAACGAGAACTACATCAAACATCCTGAAAATGTGTTTAAATACTGGGACGACTTGGCAAAGCAGCATAGGAAAGAGCAGGAGGAGATGTATCCATAGTACGTCTACCAACCTACACATTTTAAAAAGAAAAAGAAAAAGTCAGGCAAGGAATTGATAGGTGGTGAGAAGGTAAAGAGGGAGAAGGAGGGAAAGAAAGAGAGGAGAGGGTGTACCAAATTGTCTAGTTGTGTTCGTAGAACCGGTGCTCATATGTAAAACAGCTCAGCATACTCAATGGGTAGCATAGTGAGTATGGCCAGTATGTCTTCTTTGGCATCAACCGTTGACTTGGATAACTTCAGTGAGCTCAATTCACTATCTGCTGATAGATCACTCTACGGTGCATACAGGTATGTGAATGGAGCATGCAGCAGCTTACCGGAGGTTGAAGTAGTAGATCTTGGAGATTTTGACATGAGCAAGGAGAATGTACAGAACCAAAGTCAGGTGCAGCTGCTCTCTCTCCCTCTCAGCCTATCAATGCTGTCACTTCCTAGTCAACATGGTTCTACATCTAGTGCAAGTCTTGCTATCAATACATGAAATGTTCTGGTAAGTTTCTCGCTTGAATCAGGCCTATCTCAACTTCTTCCTACTCCTACTCACACCATAGCAGACATGGACATAGGCACAAGTACTCACTGTCAGCATAAATCTCTACAAAGACTATGTAAAATATCATTTCTGGCCTGTTAAGCTTTGTCCTCTCCTAGGGACATTACTTGACAAGCACACCTGGCACACTAACACCTCCAGCTGACCTCTATCTAACTACCCTACCAACTATCAAACTCCCATAATTGCTCAAGACAAACTCCAACTCAAATAATTTATCGACTTCTGGGTTGCCTGCAATGGAGAGCGTAATGAGTTCGAATGAGCAGCAGTTGCAGGTGAATGGACAGGTGCCGGCACAGCAAAGAGACATAGAGTATAATGCAACAATAAGCAGTTTCCAGTTTCTAGGCCTATATGTGCAACTGCAACAGCAGCAGTCATTGAGTTTTAGTATGCCAGGGCAGCTTTCTAACTTCTTGTCTGCAAGTAGTAAGATTCAGGTGCATAGTATATTCGTTCAATCATCGATTTTTGTACATTATCAACCTTGCTGTTTCCTCTGCAAAATTCTATATTCCATGTATACAAAGAGCCGCCAACTGCATAGCCTTGATAATACGCACTGTCGCAGCTGACCATTTCAAGCAAACTCCTGACACACATAGGACCCTTATTAGCTCTAGCTCCAGTTAATTCATCTGCACCATCAACTTCTCATCTTTTCTTCCCTAACCAACTTTCAACTTCTAATCAATCATCATCATCTCAGCTCCTCTAGGTTCTGCATATGATCTCACAAGAGTTGCCAAAGTTGCTTGAACCACCTGCAGGTGGTGAATGGGACAATTTTGACCTTCCAGCATGGGCAATGTTGACCTTTAGCAATACTGATGAAGCTGCTTTACATCACCATCACTAACAGCAGTAGCAGCTACCATAGTAACATGATATGCAGCAGGCCAAAGTTAGATACAGGAAGTGCGGCCCTAGAAATATATTTGGTGAGATTGCTAGTGTTGAATAGAACAAATCTGATCTTCTGGTGTAGGTATTGTTGGCTTTCAGTGGTGATGTCTGTAACATAAAAAGATATATGTAACATAATTGCAAATATGGCTAATTCAACTCATTTAAATACATAATGTGAAAGCCCCCATTAGCATGCTAATCTAGCAAAAAGAATCATATTTTTGGTGGTGAAATGCATAAGTTATGAAGGATGCAATCCGAGAGGGTAAGGACTGAGGTTCTCAGGTTGTCCTTTTTGTTTTACCACATATACACAACATCTCTCAGAGATAGATACATGTATAGAAGCACATTTTTAAGTACTTTTTTTATATAGTAAGATCAGATTTTTACATGCAGTATTTAGAGAGTTACAATTTTTGCATTGTATGAAGAAGGAGGTGAGGTACCAACTTACAGCTAATTGCAAAATTATTGGCAATTTGGAAAATCATGTGTATTTTTGATGCAAAGTGCATCCTGGATGAGCAAAAAAAAACAAAATAGCAAATATCTCAGTTACTGCCTTTTTCATAAGTATTGTCACACCTGCGTTTCACGTGCTCTGACGCGTCCGAGCCAGAATCGCAAAAACCCTAGTAAATAGCGATTTTCTCTATCAATTCTGCATGTTTAATAGCCGGTTAGCACTCAAAAAAACACACCCGAGCATACGAGCATATGTATGTTAAAATTTTCACAAGCAACCGTCTGTATGCTTCGGAACGAAACAAACAACTTCGTCAAGCCTCGTTTCAGCAGCTCACTCATACTACTTGTAAAATTATTCCTCCCGATATAGGCCGTAAAAATTTGTGGCCTTGGTCTGTCAATTAAGCCTATGCAGTTGGCAATGCTCTGGCAAGTTTACCCACCATTTCATGCAGTATTCGTGTAACAGAGGCCGACTGATTTTATCAAGCAACCTTCTGACACCTCTTCTAGACTCTTCGAAAACTTTCTGCTCCCCATACGGGCTCTCCCAATTCCAACTCTTAGTCTGTAAATCAAGTATGTATGCCTGGCAATGCTCTGGCAGGGTTTCGTGCAATTCTATGCAGTATTCGTGCGACAGTGGGAGCATCCCTTATCTCTGACACTCTCAACTTGAAACCAGGCCTTGCACACTGCAACTCCCTGGGACTGTCTTCCAACGCAACAACAACGAAACTTTCTTGCACTCAAAGGGACAGCATGGAGCTGGTTTCCTGAACTTATTATGGTGCTTTCACTATGTAATTTATATGTAATTGTGGGTTGCTCCTCCTCCCCAGCAATGCTTGCACCCACCCGACGCTCCCATAATCACATTGAACCCCTCTTGATACATCGCAATGATACACCGTCACAGCTAGATTGCGGTGGAGGTGCATCTCTAGTATTACCGCCAGGGGGAATGAGGCGACATTGAATGCTTGAAGACTACATGTGACAGTACAAGTGGTGGGTTCCAGAAATGCAGTCAAACTACAGGACCGAATACTTAACTCCTTTGTACCCATTGTCGATTCCAGTCCAGCATCCCCGCATGAGCACCTATCTCCCCTGTACTACTCGCTGTAGGTCGTAGATATGCAGCAGGACATAAAACTAGGAAGAGTCAACATGCCGGTTAGGTGAGCGGCTTGTATGTGTATCTACTCACCATTTACTTATGGACAAGAAATAGTGGGTAGGACATTGGCGCCGTCCTCCTTGCGAGAATCATCCCCATCGCTTTCGATCGAGGGTAGGAGACCAAAGTTCCATTTATCCATTTCTTCAGCATTCTCCAGCCTCTTCTTCCCGTCGATGGAACGCGCAGCGAGGAAACTATTGCCATGATGCTTGTCCGTACTCTCCGTCTGAATCACCAGACACGCACTCTTTCAGAGGCTCTTCTGTTCCTGGAATGTTTGAATATGGGGGAAGCAGGGACAGTTGAGCAGGTTCCGCAGCGCATTCTGTGACTGTGCAAAAAGGAGGCCCAGGACGGTGTCGGCGGAGATGAGACACAGCTCAGAGTCACAAGAGGCCACAGTGATTATGGGTCCGCAAGAGCTGCGCTTAGAATGCTTGAGTTGAGCTCCCCAGAAATTGGCTCAAGATTGCCCTCAGCGGCATAACGAAGGGCGTCATATCTGTATGGTCGAATCCGTGGATGGGTTCCTTCACATTCCCGGTGGCTAAACGACAGTGTGTACCTATTGCTGTCGGAAACCTGTCAAGATCTATGAGAACGGCCCATTTGGATTACCCCAACGCCGCCACTAGGATTCAGTATCCCCGGTGGGCGTCGCCGGGGGGTGGAAAGGGTGGAAAGAGGCAGCACGGCACGTGCGTCACGCCTGTCTGTGCACGCGTTGCGTGCTGGTGGTCTGCTGGTCTCCCGTCTACCGTGACTGCCACCACGCCACCACGATGACTCGCGGAAAGGCTCTCTCGAATGATGCTCGACAGATCGTACAAAATATATTCGAGTCCAAGGAATTCAGCGTGAACCACCTCTCTGCTCTAACAGGCATCAACCGACGGACGGTATTTCGCATTAATCAACATGTTCGAGAGACTGGCGGCATCGAGAGAGAGGGCAAGCGTACAGGACGGCCGAGACATTGGAATATTCAGATGTTCAGGTGAGCCTTCGTGTGCATCGTCTCCTGCTGTGCCGCTAATTCTGTTATCAGTATCTGCTCAGCGCCGTCGACTTCTGTAGGGATCTGTTCCTTGACGAACTCAAGAATATGCTAGGCGGATCGTTTGGTAAATTTGTCTCAGATTCAACGGTATGGCGGACGCTAGAGCGCGCAGGCTTCACGATGAAGAAAGTGCGGTGTTCTTTCTAGTCGAAAAGATCATGGCTGACCAAGCCTAGATAACAAAGAAGGCGCAGGAGCGCAGCGAAACTGCGCAAATTGAATTTCGTCTCAGAGTAGGCTCGCTGTACAACCCTGAGCAGCTCGTGTTTGTCGACGAGAGCGCCTGCGATCGTCGAACTTTCTTACGAAACAAGGCGTGGGCCTTGCGTGACCATCAAGCTACTCGGAAGCAGTTTTTTGCGAGAGGCAAAAGGTGCTTTGCTTGGTCGTGACCGCCGTTGAGTTCTCACATAGCGTAGATACTCGGTCCTTCCTGCGATCTCCCTGGATGGGATGCTCGAATGTGTCGTCCTAGAAGGGTCGTTCAACGCAGAGTCCTTTGCTGCATTCATCGAGACTCTCCTAGACAGCATGCAGCCCTGGCCGGCGAGGAACTCAGTCATCATCATAGACAACTGCTCTATCCACAAGTCGGATGGGGTTCGCGACCTCATCGAAACCAGGTAAGGCATTCCCTTGCCGAATAACGCAGTTGTTCATTATGCGGTGACTGCTAAGGGGCATGAGGCTTGAGTTTTTGCCCGCGTACTCTCCGGACTTCAACCCGATCGAGTTGGCGTTTTCATTGCTCAAGTCTAGGCTCCGGCGTTCCCCCCTACCAGAGGGCGCAGGAGATGCAGGAGTGTATTCGAGGCTTTATGGAGAGGTCATGTCAATCAGTGCGAGCGATTGCTGCGCCTTCTATGAGCACTGCGGATATGGTTGGTGGGTCGTCTTCGGTCATTGTCACCATGAATTGAAATGACATTCTGTTCTATGATATTATTGCGACTACAGGTGAACTTGGTTCCTACAGGCAGGCAATTTTGTTTGTCTACGAGCCAGATTGAATCGCAGTGCAGTCTTGTTTAGCATAACGAAGAATGCGATTGATAAGTCCATCCGTTGCGTCTAATCCATCTGCTTGGACTATTTTCTCTAAGTCGCCCTTACAGAGGTCTTGAATATCATCGAGGCGGACATAGCCCCTTTTTTCAAAAGATGAGCGAAATGCTCAATATGCGGGACATGGCTCTTTGCCCCTTTCCATGTCGTCATGGAGAGACTCTAGCCAATTGCCAATCAGAGGCCAATCTCTGGGCCTCCTACCAGTGGACATGTTTCCTCCCGGCATTGCCCGTTCCATGAATGGGGATTGCATAGTGTTGAATGGTGGCATCAATAGTGGGTGGAAGGGTGGCGTCATGGACGGGTGAAAGGGTGCTACCATGGACGGGTGGTGAAAGGATGGTATCATGGATGGATAAAAGGGTGGCATCATGGATGATGGGAGCTGCGTATTGGCGGCCTGTACTAATGATGGGACTTGTAGATGGACTGCGGGCCTTGTCTGTACAGTGGTGCCTGGCTGGTGGGTCTGTGGTTGCTCAGCTTCAATGGTGCTGGGAGTGTTGATTATGGGAGTGGATGATTTCGGAATTCTCTCGGTTGCTGCCGCGGCTGAGTAGGAATCCAGGGGTTTCCTATCCAGAAGATTCAGTGCCTCGGGTGGCACGTCGTAAGTTACACCAGGGGCATTTCGGTACTATGAAACAAAGAATGTGGCGATGATGAGAATGAGAAATGCAAAGTGCATCAGTGATGCACCAGTGATTCAAGACTCACAAGCAGTCGTGCGTGCTCCTGAACGTCACGATGTGTGTAAGGGACATGATTGCGTGCGCCTGGCAACCTGGCACACAAGTGTCCGTGCTCATCGCATTTAAACTTTTCCAATAGTTTCGCTGTGATTTTCGCCATCTCATCCTTGTAGGCAGCCTGCGCATCATTGAGCTGTCCTGATACGGGTGCAGATTTGATCGCCGCTGTTGCCTGTTTGCCCTTCTTCTTTGACCCACCGGCATCCTGTCAAGAGGATAACGTCAAACGAGATGATAGATAGATGAGATGATAGTAAGAAAAGCTCCACTACGAACATCACTTCCAGGCAGATTTCTGATGATGATGTTTGGATCAGGCGCGTTTGTCTTGTTCTTGGACTGCTGTTTGCGATGCTTGCGAACTTGGTCGAATATCTTGTTGAGCCCGGCTTGTGTATCAAGATACTCTGGAAGATACTTGTTCGGGCCTTCTTTCCTGCACCATGGACCTTCAACTCCAAGGCGAGAAATGACACAGGAGCCTCTAGTTAGATCCGTGATTTCGGATATCACTTCATGCAGGAGCATGTCAGAACGTAGAAGCAGGTCCCGTCTGCCGACCCCATCGGAAACTAAGATCTTCACTTCGATGACGTCTTCTTGACTGCTCTTCCTCTTCCTTGGAGGAGCAGGTGTCAAAGTGACTGGTGGGTCTACGAGACCCCGAACCCGTGCTGTATCAAGAGATATGCTTTCATCCACTTTAGAAGGTCAGTCATTAATATGACTGGCCAATGGGTAAACTGTTACCTATCACGTTGCCATCTTCCCCCAACAGCATGGAGAAGTCCGGTTCTTGTGTTTCTCCGTATGGGAACGTTGTTTCGTCCAGACCGGAGTACTCGCCACCCGCACTACGTCGTTCACAGAGAGATCTCCATCAGGCCGGTAGTTGTCATCAGAGTCGTTGCCATCGTCCGAACTACTGGCGTCATCAGAGCTGCGCTGATGGAAAAGGCTATGTCAATATAGAATGCAGAATGCGCCTGTTAGAACAATAACGATAGGAATGCGGCACCTTTGTTTTTTTCGACGTGGTGCTGGGTTTCAGTTTGCTGGCCTTTTCCTGTTTCTTGCGAGGGCTCGCCCGCACCACTTTCGGGGTTGTCGGAGCCTCCGTGTTTTTGCGCGGCCGTCCGGGGCACCTCTTGACTTTTGGCTCGTTCTTCTTAGCTTTGGCCTCCTGAGCTTCCTTGGCCTTCTGAGTTGGCTTTTTGGCGTGGGAAGGAGGCATGAGTGTTGGTGGGAGAACGACAAATTGAGGCCTGGGAATAAATATGGGCAAATTTGAAAAAAAAATCTTGCTTGCAAAAAAACGGGATGCCGCCCATGTTACGGCAGTCATGCACGAGTCATAGAGAGGACATCTGGTATATAAGGCATCTCTTTTGCTCATCGGCGACTGCTCACTCTCCTCTCCCTCCCTGCCAAAGTTCTGCTGCCTATCTGGGCAACCGGGAGAACTCCTTGGCGCTAATTTTGCCGGTGTCCACATGATGCCTGTCGATACGACCGGTTCGGATCGCACCATCTGTGCCACCCCAGATGTCATCTCAGGCTTCCCACCGCACCAGCCGCCACAAGATAAGTACCCTAGGCTGGCATACTCCGCCGTAGACCCCCCATCACTAGTCCCATATACCACTGCCAGATCTCGATCTCTCTCCAAGACATGGCAGCTCTCCAAGACGAAAAAGATGAGGCCACAGCCACAGGCATAGGTCAATATAATAAGTATAACTTCCTGGATGAAGAATATGATCCAAAGGTCCTGGATAGCGTCAGTAAGTTGCTCTCGATACCATTCTGCATGTTGGGATGCCCAGTCATGTCAATTGTTTATAGGCAGCTTAGGGAAACGCATTCAATCAACCGTCGCAGAGGCCATGGAAAGAGCTGAAAGCCTCCGTGATGACGTGTCGATAAATGCTGCAACTGCACTGTTTGATCTGGCGAAAATTCGGAAGGAGCTGAAAGCGGATAACGTTCAAGTCTTGGAGAGACTCGCAGGCCTGGAGGCGCAACTCACAATCTTGCAGAAGGACCAGGAGGCGCAACTCGCAATCTTGCGGAAGGACCAAGAGGCGCAAGGGTCACAAATGGCTGAGGACCGTCAGAATCTCAGGGCCGAGTTGGAGATCGTACAGAGCAGATTGCTGGAATACTCATGCGTCTCACACGACGTGGAGGAATATATCGTGTACGGTGTATGTGACTTATTTTCGGAGGAGAGGATTTACATTTACAAAGCTTTTTTTAGAGGAAGCAGATCTACCTCCACATGCTGCGGAGGAAGCTGATTGACGGAATCCGACTGACATTCTCATGGGGCGCGTACTATTTCCTTAACGAGTTCATTCGGTTCTTCATTGAACCAGGCGTGAGGGGCGACATCAGGAACTGGACCTTGTTTAAACTGGGTCTTTCCACAGAAATTGCCAACAAGCCGAAGGAGGGGGAGCCCAAGCCGCCTGCGCCATTGAGGTCACCCTCGAACAGTTATGCGCATATTGCGCGGGCAAGTGTCTCATCCGTATCCGCCATCTCAGGTGTTCCCTCCGGTTCTGCTAGTTCAAAGCACTCCTTTGGTTCAGCTATTGCCAAAAACGAGCCCATAGCCTTTTTCCCGTCTTCCAAGCCACCCGTCGCCTTAGAAGGCTCAATCAAGGCGGGTATTGAGCTGGAGAATCCGCAGCAGCAGCACGACACTGGGTACTTTCGACCCTTTGATCAAAGTGGCAGAATGGGAGGCGCTGGATGGAAGGAGTTTTGGGACAACAAGCTTGCTGCGCATGGAGATGTTTGTGTCTCCAGGGAAGGCGCTCATCCCACGTTCAAGTCTGATCAGTTCTTATTTTGGTGGAGAACCATGTCGTTATTTGTATATCTTCTTAAGGAGGACCTGGACAGGCACACGACGCGGTCACAGGCGCCGACGCTGACGTCGACGTCAGCATCGGCGGTGTCGGTGGCCTTGTCGACACCGATACTGGCAAAGCTTCCTTTCCATAGGAAGAAGGGCAAGGAGAAGAGGGAGAAGGAGGAGAAGGAGAAGAGGGAGAAGGCGAAGGAGAAGATGGAGGAGGAGAAGAGGAAGGAGAAGGAGCAGAGGGAGGCCAATCTGAAAGAGCTCGGCGCAGTCTGGAGCGATTTTGCGAGGGACGTCTACAACAAACACGCCAAGGGTTTCACGCGAGAAGAAAAGAATAGGGTGCTCGACTGTGTGTCTTTCACCAGAACGCTTCTTTTCAACTCGACTTACTTCGCTGCTGTCTGTATTGACGTCGATAAACTGCGGAAACTCGGAAATGAAGCAGTCCATGACATCGCGTTCCCCCTGAAGGTCGACAAAGGCAATGATCACGACTGGAGAACAGCTATCGACCAAGTGAAAAACATGTCAATCATTGACAATCCGGAAACTACACAGAAGGCACTAAACTTTGCGTACACGCTCATGAAACATCCCCGCGATGCTCTCAAGTAGTTTGTGGAAGGTTCATAGCAGACGTGCAATGCTCAATCTCTTCTGACTATCCCTTCTACCTTTTCCGATGGCAGGAAGTATGATCGGTGGGGGACGAGATAACGTCTTTTCGTTTTCTCCTTCGATTCTACTATGGTTTCTCGTTGGATTCATTTTACCTTGCAGCTCCCCCGTTGACTTGATCTTTCACTATGATAAGTAAACGGAAAGCATGTATTGTATTGGCTCTATGACTATGCATCGGTCCCGGAGATTTGTCTATATCCTGAATTCTCTAAGTCCTGATCGAAACTTTTCTAAAATCACCAAGATTACATATTCTTTGCTTTTGAGCAAGGTGGTACTTCACCAGGGCTGAGAGAAGCATGGCCGATCGCGTGGGCTCTCACCTATAGTTTCAGCATAGAATGTCATTTCGATTCATGGTGACAATGACCGAAGACGACCCACCAACCATATCCGCAGTGCTCATAGAAGGCGCAGCAATCGCTCGCACTGATTGACATGACCTCTCCATAAAGCCTCGAATACACTCCTGCATCTCCTGCGCCCTCTGGTAGGGGGGAACGCCGGAGCCTAGACTTGAGCAATGAAAACGCCAACTCGATCGGGTTGAAGTCCGGAGAGTACGCGGGCAAAAACTCAAGCCTCATGCCCCTTAGCAGTCACCGCATAATGAACAACTGCGTTATTCGGCAAGGGAATGCCTTACCTGGTTTCGATGAGGTCGCGAACCCCATCCGACTTGTGGATAGAGCAGTTGTCTATGATGATGACTGAGTTCCTCGCCGGCCAGGGCTGCATGCTGTCTAGGAGAGTCTCGATGAATGCAGCAAAGGACTCTGCGTTGAACGACCCTTCTAGGACGACACATTCGAGCATCCCATCCAGGGAGATCGCAGGAAGGACCGAGTATCTACGCTATGTGAGAACTCAACGGCGGTCACGACCAAGCAAAGCACCTTTTGCCTCTCGCAAAAAACTGCTTCCGAGTAGCTTGATGGTCACGCAAGGCCCACGCCTTGTTTCGTAAGAAAGTTCGACGATCGCAGGCGCTCTCGTCGACAAACACGAGCTGCTCAGGGTTGTACAGCGAGCCTACTCTGAGACGAAATTCAATTTGCGCAGTTTCGCTGCGCTCCTGCGCCTTCTTTGTTATCTAGGCTTGGTCAGCCATGATCTTTTCGACTAGAAAGAACACCGCACTTTCTTCATCGTGAAGCCTGCGCGCTCTAGCGTCCGCCATACCGTTGAATCTGAGACAAATTTACCAAACGATCCGCCTAGCATATTCTTGAGTTCGTCAAGGAACAGATCCCTACAGAAGTCGACGGCGCTGAGCAGATACTGATAACAGAATTAGCGGCACAGCAGGAGACGATGCACACGAAGGCTCACCTGAACATCTGAATATTCCAATGTCCTCGGCCGTCCTGTACGCTTGCCCTCTCTCTCGATGCCGCCAGTCTCTCGAACATGTTGATTAATGCGAAATACCGTCCGTCGGTTGATGCCTGTTAGAGCAGAGAGGTGGTTCACGCTGAATTCCTTGGACTCGAATATATTTTGTACGATCTGTCGAGCATCATTCGAGAGAGCCTTTCCGCGAGTCATCGTGGTGGCGTGGTGGCAGTCACGGTAGACGGGAGACCAGCAGACCACCAGCACGCAACGCGTGCACAGACAGGCGTGACGCACGTGCCGTGCTGCCTCTTTCCACCCTTTCCACCCCCCGGCGACGCCCACCGGGGATACTGAATCCTAGTGGCGGCGTTGGGGTAATCCAAATGGGCCGTTCTCATAGATCTTGACAGGTTTCCGACAGCAATAGGTACACACTGTCGTTTAGCCACCGGGAATGTGAAGGAACCCATCCACGGATTCGACCATACAGATATGACGCCCTTCGTTATGCCGCTGAGGGCAATCTTGAGCCAATTTCTGGGGAGCTCAACTCAAGCATTCTAAGCGCAGCTCTTGCGGACCCATAATCACTGTGGCCTCTTGTGACTCTGAGCTGTGTCTCATCTCCGCCGACACCGTCCTGGGCCTCCTTTTTGCACAGTCACAGAATGCGCTGCGGAACCTGCTCAACTGTCCCTGCTTCCCATATTCAAACATTCCAGGAACAGAAGAGCCTCTGAAAGAGTGCGTGTCTGGTGATTCAGACGGAGAGTACGGACAAGCATCATGGCAATAGTTTCCTCGCTGCGCGTTCCATCGACGGGAAGAAGAGGCTGGAGAATGCTGAAGAAATGGATAAATGGAACTTTGGTCTCCTACCCTCGATCGAAAGCGATGGGGATGATTCTCGCAAGGAGGACGGCGCCAATGTCCTACCCACTATTTCTTGTCCATAAGTAAATGGTGAGTAGATACACATACAAGCCGCTCACCTAACCGGCATGTTGACTCTTCCTAGTTTTATGTCCTGCTGCATATCTACGACCTACAGCGAGTAGTACAGGGGAGATAGGTGCTCATGCGGGGATGCTGGACTGGAATCGACAATGGGTACAAAGGAGTTAAGTATTCGGTCCTGTAGTTTGACTGCATTTCTGGAACCCACCACTTGTACTGTCACATGTAGTCTTCAAGCATTCAATGTCGCCTCATTCCCCCTGGCGGTAATACTAGAGATGCACCTCCACCGCAATCTAGCTGTGACGGTGTATCATTGCGATGTATCAAGAGGGGTTCAATGTGATTATGGGAGCGTCGGGTGGGTGCAAGCATTGCTGGGGAGGAGGAGCAACCCACAATTACATATAAATTACATAGTGAAAGCACCATAATAAGTTCAGGAAACCAGCTCCATGCTGTCCCTTTGAGTGCAAGAAAGTTTCGTTGTTGTTGCGTTGGAAGACAGTCCCAGGGAGTTGCAGTGTGCAAGGCCTGGTTTCAAGTTGAGAGTGTCAGAGATAAGGGATGCTCCCACTGTCGCACGAATACTGCATAGAATTGCACGAAACCCTGCCAGAGCATTGCCAGGCATACATACTTGATTTACAGACTAAGAGTTGGAATTGGGAGAGCCCGTATGGGGAGCAGAAAGTTTTCGAAGAGTCTAGAAGAGGTGTCAGAAGGTTGCTTGATAAAATCAGTCGGCCTCTGTTACACGAATACTGCATGAAATGGTGGGTAAACTTGCCAGAGCATTGCCAACTGCATAGGCTTAATTGACAGACCAAGGCCACAAATTTTTACGGCCTATATCGGGAGGAATAATTTTACAAGTAGTATGAGTGAGCTGCTGAAACGAGGCTTGACGAAGTTGTTTGTTTCGTTCCGAAGCATACAGACGGTTGCTTGTGAAAATTTTAACATACATATGCTCGTATGCTCGGGTGTGTTTTTTTGAGTGCTAACCGGCTATTAAACATGCAGAATTGACAGAGAAAATCGCTATTTACTAGGGTTTTTGCGATTCTGGCTCGGACGCGTCAGAGCACGTGAAACGCAGGTGTGACAATACTTATGAAAAAGGCAGTAATACAGCACATAAAAATCTGATATAACTATGTAAAAAACCTGCTCAAAAATGTGCTCCAGTACATATAAAAATGTCTAGGTTTTGTTGAGTATATACTTTGCTACTAAAAAGATAGCATCATAGTGCTAAATTCTTGTCATGCCCTCTATTCAGTGTAAAAATCATAGCTTGTCCAATATCATCCGGAAAAATCTGATTCAAGTTTGATAAATTAGGCCAGCCCAGTGGTCACCTGTACGTAACTCCTCGAGGCTCTCTGACATGATTGTGGTAGTGAAACTGGATAGCTTGTTGTCACTCCTGCTCATAGAACTCTCCTCTACTTCATTGCATCTGTTATAACTCACGCATTCGGACACCAAAAAATCTGATTATTTCTGCTAAAAAGACAGCAGCATAGGCGCTTTCAGCCAAGACAGTAGCTGAGCTGAGTTAGGCTTGAGTGTGGCTACATTATATGTACTATCTATCAATCAGACTTGAAACTACCTCAGTAATCATCCTCTGCTAAAATGTCACCCAAAATCATATCTGGGCGAGGGTGAATAAGGTCAGCTTAGCTATTATGCACTCCTGCTACAACCAAACCGAGCATGCCTGCCAGGGCCACAGAAATATCTCTCAGAGAAACACGAGTGTATGCACACGACGGTAGTCTTTTGTACGTAGTATCTCCCTGCACAGCAGCTCTCATCACTTGTCTACAGTTTCCTTCTCATCCTTACCAATCTCTCATCATCCACAGGCATGAGGAAACCCCCAGTTACTAGGAATGGATTATCAGGAGAGATGAGGCACCATGGCAAAGAGATAGGAGGCAGTGATGCATGTGAGGATGAAGGGTTAACTCACATGTCGAGTCACCACTTGATCTCGAGCCATCACTATCTTTACAGTCACCATCTCTACAGCTTATGTTAAGCATTCATTCATGCAACCCTAGCAACACGGCAGACAGCTGTCCAACGATTTACAGGAATGCATCATCACTATGAACAAGAAACTCAGCATCTCTCAGATTGCAGCCTTGACCGACATACCCAAGACAACAGTTTTCTGAATAATACGAGAGTTCAAGTGCAATGGGACTGTTGCTGCACATGAACTTGGTTTTTGTGGAAGGCCTCGAGTGCTTGATTATATCCATACTGAGGTATACACATATTGAAACCTGTCCTGGTAGCTATTGGTTCATACCATGTAGTTCCTTTTCGGGTCACTAAGTAATCTCAATGACTGTTACATTGACGAGTTGAGGCTACTGCTCTAGAAAAGATGGGAGAAGGAGGCTTTGGATGTGACTATATGTAGGTCCTTACTGTGTGCTGGTTTTACACTTAAGAAGATGGCTATCTTTGTTGCTTTGCTTCCCCATGCAGTCCACGCGAACTGAAATCGACATTGTCTAGTTATCGAAAAGGGCTCTTGAGTGGAATGAAACTCTGCGTGTGCAGTACGTTGCACATATCACCTCTCAGTACACAGTAGAACAGCTGGTATTTGTCGATGAGAGTGCTTGCAATCGGCGGGCTTTTCTTCGCAACACTGCTTGGGCCCTTGAGGGTCGCTGTGCATGTCGCAAGCAGTTTTTCAATAGGAGGAAACAGTGATTCTGCCTCTTATAGTGTGTCATAAGCTTCTGATTCACTCCGTTAGCTTCTATGTCTTGCCAGCTATCAGTCTCGATGGGACAATCAACTGCACTATCATACAGGGTGCATTCAATACCAAATTGTTCACGGAATTCATCACCAGCCTGTTGGACAAAATGCATCCCTTCTCCAGTAATCAATCAGTCATCGTAATAGACAACTGCCTGATACACAAGGCTCTCGAGATTTGGAAGCTCATCAAATCTCGGTCTGTCTCACTAGCAATGCAAGTCGCAGTATGTACTGACCCCTTTGCTTAGAGGTGTCAGGCTTGAATTTCTTCCTCCTTACTCACTAGACTACAATCCTATTGAACTTGCATTCTCCATAATCAAGTCCAGGCTTTGTAGAATCTGACGAGTTTATTTTATTTCCTCTTGCAGGCAGAGATCCATGCCTAGTTCTATAAAGTACTTGACATTCGCTGTCGTCTTCGTTATAAGAACATACTGCTTTGACAGAATAACCAATAAGGATGCTGGCCAAAAGTTGATTTTAACGAAGTCGACACTGAGTGCATTTAGAATCACTTTGAGCCTTAAATGCTAGTACGTTGACCGTCATAGGAGTATAGCAATACCTGATGGTTCAATAGCCATCGCATTTGATGTATAACTAGATAATAGATACGACCCATCAGTTCTATCTTATATGTGCTTTATGAGAAATCTCAAATGTAAAATTAAGGGACAGCACACTCCCAATGAAAGATGATCCATACTCATTGTTCTAGTTGATGAGGGGTGCACTTTGCACAAAATGTACATCAAACTGTAACACAACATAATGATGTTCATCAGAATGCCACCTCACCACAGTTTAAGGAGGTTTTCACAATGTTCCATCATGGTACTTCAACTTCAATGAAGGCCTGGGTGAACTTATTAGAGAATATAGTACTGATGAACACGATCGATAAATGATAGGTGCAATTATTTGCCTTGCCCCTTTCCTTACATTGTGCACTTATTTATTCTGATAGGAAGTATTCCAAATGCTCAGGAGACACTTTTACTAGTGCGACTCATGTAGCTCCAGGGAACCTCAATACAATGCTCGCATTTCATATGTGTGAGTATAAATAGAGATCATTGCCTGCAGAGCCAGAAACAATCAAAGAAGCTCTGATTCTTATTTATGAAGCAGCAGTCGCTTTTGGTGAGTTCTTTTGAAGAGTATGCTTCTTTTTGATGAAGCATCCATAAATATCTATTTGATCTCATGGCATAACTTTGCTTTCCTATGAGATCGAGTCAATTGATTGATATCGATGTCTGTTCCCCTCTGACTACGACCGACATATCTGTCAAATGCCAGGACAGAGATTTATGTGGGTCCTCATCCTCCACTCTCCTTGACATGTTCTGAAATTGTCTTAGACTTATCCATGCTCGCAAATGATGGTAAGTATCTTCTCTTATATAGAGTTCATTCTTATTGTAATATTGGGTATAAGTGATTGTGGATAGTTTAAAAGGCATAATATATGAGTGGAACAAGGCTGTGCTGAAAGTTGAGGAAGCCCGGGATAGCAATGTCAGTTACATCCAGGGCTATTGGGATGCGGTTGAGCATGTGGTGCCATGCATCTATGCACTTTTTGAGGTAAGTGTGCATGCCTCACAGCTTGCGGATGCCCTGTTCAACGAGGTGAAGGAGATCAAAGATTCGTCGGATGACTTGTCTCTCAGGATGACGGAGGTGAGTTTTAGCACTTTCTTTCAAGGACTTATAGTTGCTTATATTCTCTTAGGAGATGATGGCAAATCTGGCCATCGAAGGAAGGCTTGCTTTTGATATCGGCTTAGAGATATTTGGCTAAATTAACTCGATACTTGCAGAGATTGGTAGAAAGGATGGAGGCATTCTCAATGATAGCGACGATGATACGAGACTTAAAGTCTTTGTGACTTGTTTCGACCATTATAGCAAACTCAAGCCATCTACTTTCCTTTTACATTTGGCTTCCTTATTAATCGGACTCAGAAATCTTACAGTAGAGAAGGGGAAGGAACTGGAAGCAATCCCTATAGTGATGGCACTTTTGAATGCTATATCAATGCGAACCAGTCCTTTGAAGGACTCCCTCAAAACTGTGACAATGAGCCTACAATCACAGCACAAAGACTAGGTATGGGCACTAGAGTGCTTCCTACAGGCCTTTCTGCCTGTAGAATAGTCTGCACGAATTGCGGTCCTTTACTTTTTCATTAAAAAGAATCCAATTTGACAATTCAGTAACGATACAGTGCATCTCTTGGAGATCAGGATGTCTTACTCTTCTATAGAATTTTTGGTGGAGCAGGTTAACATAAATACGGAGGATAGAGAATTTTTGTGCCAAATCTCCTACAATATAGAGAAGATTTAGGATGAGTTCAAAGGTCTCAAGTTTGGGTATGAGTTGAAGGAGAAGGAGAAGGAGAAGGAGAAGGGCGATGTCATTTTCAGCCTACTTGGTGACTCGAAAAAATGCTCACCAATAATCCCGACGTAGACTAGCAATACATTTGTGTCAAAAAGACTAGTCCGCTGAGTACCTTGACCAAGCGAGCTTGAAGCGCCACCAAATGGAGTGTAGAAGGGAGTGACAAAGTGTAGTAGAGGGGAAAGACAAAGAGAAGGCGAGGCTGAGTATAGAGGTGTCGAGTGTAGAGAAAGAGAGGGAAGCGAAGAAGAGGAGATGATTATGTACTTTACTTTAGTCTAAGCTCTGTGTTCTCTGCTCCAAAATGATTCAAAGAAAGTGTGTGGTACTAGGCCACACTATATAATAGAGACTAGGTCAGGTGACCTATATGTTAGTCAGCTGAGTCTTTGTAAGATTCAGCTCATCTTTGTATATAAGGGAGCTAGGGATGAATGATCTCCAGTACCCACTTTGCCTCTTCCTACCATTATTGGTAACTCTTCCCCTTTCCTACACAGATCTCCCCCCACTTAAACTCTGTCTGAGCAGTATCATGCACTCCTCTCGAGCTACTGTTAGGAGCTGTGAGTATCAGCTGTTATTGTTCAAAGCACTGAAAATAACTAAACACCTCCACCTAGCCCTGAGTTCCAGAAGAATTCCCCAGCTGGAGAAATTCAGCCTAGGTATATTTTCTCGGTTGAATGCTGTAGTAGGCACACTCTCGAACTCTTTCGATCAGCATCTAAGATGGTAACTTCTGCAAAGTCTGCATCTCCAAATGTAGAAGTAGTGAAGAAGAAGCAGGAGGAGGAGGAGGAGATGTTTGCAGATAGCATGCGCAAATGTTTTACATCTATACACGAGCAAATTAGATCTGGAGTTAAGGATACCGAAGAAAAATTTGCCTTCTTACGTGAGGAATTGTAAAAACAGAGAGAGCATTTGAAGAAAGATGAGAGCTACCTCAATTCTGTTGAATTCCCCTTTTTTTTTGGTATAATGGGAGGTTTGATATGTTATGTTTAATAGGTACTCTAGACAAAAGCAAACAAGGCAAATCTAGAACTTCTCAAGAGAGCATTGACTATTGTGTATGACACAGTCGCCGCTTATATAAATAGTCTACAATTTGCGAACCAGCAAGTTCCTGGGGGTGTCGACTGGAGACTGGAGGAAGCAAAGACTTCCAATGGACATATTAACGCTGAGATTCTCATGCAGAAGCTCTGGGAATTCCTCAAACTCCAGCATGATCCCATTCAGAGAACAGAATTAGCATGATTATCACAGTGTTTCTGTCAAAAGCTGGTTGATTGGGCTAAACTTACAGAAGATCAGCTCAAAAGTACCAAGGAGTGCGATGCCTTCAAGCCAGATATAGATTTGGCAGAGGATCGATTTTGTTGTCTAAAGTAGGTGCTTCAATGCTTTTCGAATGATAATAGTTCGATTAAGATCCTATTCTTTCTGGTTTTCGCATCAGAGACCTTCGGTAGTGAGACTGAACATAAAGTGGTTGCGATAAAGGATCCATATGATTCCTATCAGTACTAAGGAGATGCACACAACTTTACAGTCTTTTTCAAAAGTCCTGTGACACATGCCAATTTGCCATTTTCGGCCCCTCCAGTACCTCAAAACACGAAATAAATCATATCTCACTCAATTCTTGACCATTTCGCGTCATCTAAGTTGCTAAATTCATGCCCCGATTGTGCTGTCCAGACTGTAACAAATCCGAGCAAATTCGGTTAATAATTGACCCCAAAATGGTGCAAAATATCGTTTTCTCATGCATTCCTCATGTACAATTTTTCCTGCACTCAATTCTGGGTCTATAACACCTACAAGTGTCTCAGAGCCCTCAGATAGAATAAATGTGAATTTAGGGCCTGTATTTGAGGTGTAATTTGAGGTGTATGCACTGGTTTGGGACATGCCTGGAAGACAGAAAACCCCCCTCATCCCTTGAGCTCCCCATGCCCTAGAAGAAAATATCTGAGGATAAATTCATGCATGGGAACTCATTTAGAGTATATCTGAATGTATCTGAGCCTTTCCCAGAGCAAATGGGTATGTTAGGAAGCTGGGGAAAGGCAGGGAAGTATGGTGCATATACCCTATCTCCTCCATCTCAATCAATGCACCAATCCTCATAGCAGACATGAGAAGTACTCAAATCACTTCCAATAGACCTGAAATGAATTTACATGTATGAACTTAGCCTCAGACATTTCTTCTTGGGGCATGGGGAGCTCAGAGAATGAGGGGGATTTGTGCCTTCCAGGCATGCCTCAGACCAGCACATACACCTCAGATTACACCTCAAATACAGGCCCTAAATTCACATTTATTTTATCTGAGGGCTCTGAGACACTTGTGGGTGTTATAGACCCAGAATTGAGTGCAGGAAAAATTGTACATGAGGAATGCATGAGAAAACAATATTTTGCGCCATTTTGGGGTCAATTATTAACCGAATTTGCTCGGATTTGTTACAGTCTGGACAGCACAATCGGGGCATGAATTTAGCAACTTAGATGACGCGAAATGGTCAAGAATTGAGTGAGATATGATTTATTTCGTGTTTTGAGGTACTGGAGGGGCCGAAAATGGCAAATTGGCACGTGTTGCAGGACTTTTGAAAAAGACTGTAAGGCGAGGCACAACGATGAGCATGGCAATGAACTGATTGAAGTGAAGATGCATTTTCAGTCTTTTAGTCAATTCTCCACATTTGCAATTCTGCTGGATCGGGTCAGGCAGGTCGAATCTGACGACCAGATATTGGATGACCAGAATTGTAGTTCTCTCATTCTCACTCAAGCGAACATGGATGGTGATTCGAATGATGGTTCTGATAGTTCTGATGCTGAGACTTCCGACATGTATATGAGCGATGAGAGCGAATCCTTGATGTTGCATGGTTCTTCACCAGAGGTGAGCTTTATATAAATTCTTAAGGTATTTGGGCCTCCGCACCATTTTTCATGGTTGTAACTGACATGATCTAGGTTCGCTCCTTGCATTTGGGCCTTGAGTTTGTGTAATTTTTAGAAATTGACTTATTCTCATTTCGTTACGGTGGTTCATTTGACATGTATACCAGTTTTTCGATAGGAATTTCCAGGAACATTATTGATTTCAGATCATCTTTAGCCAGAAGTTTGTTCCCACTTCCTTTCTGTACCCTTATTTATTGTGCGCATGACTGTATGTAACATATATCATATTTACTATTGAACGTAATTGTCTTTGTCTGTTCAGCCAATGTCCTCCTGGGCATAGAAAAGTATGACGGATGCAAGCCTGTGCATGATGTAAACACCCGACTGTGACGCCATTGAAATCAATTTGTCAGTTGTCAACCTGAGTAGAATCAGGTTGATGTGCAGATATCCATTACATTTCAGAACATTGGCCAGCACTGAGTAATTTATGTTGTCGCACCCTTGTTCTATGTGATCATTGCACATCTTTAGCCAAATCTCCACCAAAGGATAATCACAAATTTTATTTCTCGCAGATGGGGAGCCTTAAGTTCTATTGTGGTGACCTTTGCGATGATATCTACTATGATGCAATGCAGAGTGTCTGTTCTGATAACTGTGGTGCCTGTAGTCATCCTCAGATAACGAACTGCGATCATGATAACCCTTTTCTGCAGAGCTTTTGGAGTCCGCCCACCCTGATGATGACGAGGATCGATACCTTCTGTCATCTCTCAGCCTGTCTCGTGCAGGCCAGGAGGTGGGCAATGGTGATACATGATGAGTCCTTCCAGTACTGGAATTTTCTACACCTGGTTTGGTCTGTGGATCCCCATTTACTTGTGCTTGACCAGTGCCAGCTTAGTTTGTAAGCCCCTGCTGTATGCCTATGGCAGTTGAACCTAAGGTGGTCTGCACAGTTTGCTTTGATTTATGGTAGTCAAGCAAGTTCAGCTGCTTGGGAACCTCTGAAGCTGTCACACCTAGAGCTTTACTTAGCTACAAAAGCTCAGAAGCCTCCAGAATCATATAGATGAGAGTAAGACACATACTAGGAGCCTTGCATGATCAAAATAATTCTTCATTGTATAATATATATGGGTGCCATCAGCACGAACATAACAAACTTCCTCCAGATATGTGCTGCACTGTAGGTTCTGCTTAATCTCCTTGATATAAGGTGCGAGCATTGCATTCAGGTCACCTTTCGTTGCTTTGGCTGCACTGGTTAGTTTAGTCGCATTCTGAAGTATGCTTTCTGAGCATTTAGAACTCTTCTAAATAGAATGGAATTCACACATCAATATGTGAAAGAGAGAAAGGCAAACGATCACATTTATCCATTCATCGTTTATGTTCATAAGCACAATTTTGCCTGCACTATCGACCTTGTGCTTCTTCTTCAGCTCCTCGAGATACTTCTTGAACCCTTGCACAAGCTCTTCAAGATCTACATCAGATTTGAGATACTATAGTTGAATCTTTGTCCCAATCTTCTTAAACTATAGACCGGTGTAGTCTAGTGTAACCGAGGTAGGATAGCACTGAAGAATACTTGCCACATTCTGATGCACATTGATTATGCTGTATTGAGGTTCGACATTCATTTTGCGCAAAGCCCACCCATTGTTAACTAGAACGACAAGTGTTGATCATATTTCTTTAGGAGCTTGCTGCTCCTCTTTTTCATGTTCGAGATTTTTCATGAAACGCACGTAAGATACAACTGATGAGTTGCATCTATACTCTTAGTCCAAATTGTCAGCATAGTCTATTAAATTATTAGAGACTGACAAACTCCTATAATGGTCAATGCACCGGCTGCAAGCAATGAATTATCAAAGTCCCAAGAATCACCAGTACTGACTCTGTTGGTATCTAACTCTTGACCCAGATCGTCATTAGCCATTCAGGCAATATCAAGTTGTGATGGTTCTTCATCATAAGGCTCTTCATATTGATATATCAGGTTCTCATCAGCAGCTCTCCGGCCTCTTGCTTTTGTTATAGTGGACTCTGCTTTCATGTTTTTCTGTTATGAAGTATGAGTGCAATATCAGAAGACAAGACTATCAGTACTACCATCTCTTCAACACCGTTCTTGTTGACAGCAGGCTGCTCTACCTTCCTTGGCCAGCCTCGTTTCCATGGTCCTTCAGCAATAACATCTGTATTTTGAGAGTTCGAATGAGAGCCATTTGCTTACTGGGGCTCCAGGGCCATTACTGCTTTTTTGAGAGAGGAGTTTCTTGTGACGGCAGATGCCTGCTTCGTCCCAGCAGTCTTACGAGCCGCAGTCTTGTAAGCTGTGAGTTTTCTAGGGGTGGGACTCATAATGGTAAGAGATAAAAAAAAAAGTGATGTAGCAATGAAGGTAGCTGCTTATAAATGTGTTTCCAGCTTGCTTACTAGCCCTCCGGAGATCGACGATCCAAAGTCTGCAAACATACACTATCTTCAGATTCAATGGCCTATACAAGCACATCATAGCAACAGTAGCAAAAGAAGGAATAACTATCCAAAGAATTAATGGAATACACCTGCCTGCAGAGTTGCTCAACAACTGAAGCGTTATCCTGAGGATCGGGACCCTGCCATTTTAACCTGGACTTGATTATGGAGAATGCAAGTTCAATAGGATTGTAGTCTGGTAAGTAAGGAGGAAGAAATTCAAGCCTGACACCTCTAAGCAAAGGGGTCAGTACATACTGCGACTTGCATTGCTAGTGAGACAGACCGAGATTTGATGAGCTTCCAAATCTCGAGAGCCTTGTGTATCAGGCAGTTGTCTATTACGATAACTGATTGATTACTGGAGAAGGGATGCATTTTGTCCAACAGGCTGGTGATGAATTCCGTGAACAATTTGGTATTGAATGCACCCTGTATGATAGTGCAGTTGATTGTCCCATCGAGACTGATAGCTGGCAAGACATAGAAGCTAACGGAGTGAATCAGAAGCTTATGACACACTATAAGAGGCAGAATCACTGTTTCCTCCTATTGAAAAACTGCTTGCGACATGCACAGCGACCCTCAAGGGCCCAAGCAGTGTTGCGAAGAAAAGCCCGCCGATTGCAAGCACTCTCATCGACAAATACCAGCTGTTCTACTGTGTACTGAGAGGTGATATGTGCAACGTACTGCACACGCAGAGTTTCATTCCACTCAAGAGCCCTTTTCGATAACTAGACAATGTCGATTTCAGTTCGCGTGGACTGCATGGGGAAGCAAAGCAACAAAGATAGCCATCTTCTTAAGTGTAAAACCAGCACACAGTAAGGACCTACATATAGTCACATCCAAAGCCTCCTTCTCCCATCTTTTCTAGAGCAGTAGCCTCAACTCGTCAATGTAACAGTCATTGAGATTACTTAGTGACCCGAAAAGGAACTACATGGTATGAACCAATAGCTACCAGGACAGGTTTCAATATGTGTATACCTCAGTATGGATATAATCAAGCACTCGAGGCCTTCCACAAAAACCAAGTTCATGTGCAGCAACAGTCCCATTGCACTTGAACTCTCGTATTATTCAGAAAACTGTTGTCTTGGGTATGTCGGTCAAGGCTGCAATCTGAGAGATGCTGAGTTTCTTGTTCATAGTGATGATGCATTCCTGTAAATCGTTGGACAGCTGTCTGCCGTGTTGCTAGGGTTGCATGAATGAATGCTTAACATAAGCTGTAGAGATGGTGACTGTAAAGATAGTGATGGCTCGAGATCAAGTGGTGACTCGACATGTGAGTTAACCCTTCATCCTCACATGCATCACTGCCTCCTATCTCTTTGCCATGGTGCCTCATCTCTCCTGATAATCCATTCCTAGTAACTGGGGGTTTCCTCATGCCTGTGGATGATGAGAGATTGGTAAGGATGAGAAGGAAACTGTAGACAAGTGATGAGAGCTGCTGTGCAGGGAGATACTACGTACAAAAGACTACCGTCGTGTGCATACACTCGTGTTTCTCTGAGAGATATTTCTGTGGCCCTGGCAGGCATGCTCGGTTTGGTTGTAGCAGGAGTGCATAATAGCTAAGCTGACCTTATTCACCCTCGCCCAGATATGATTTTGGGTGACATTTTAGCAGAGGATGATTACTGAGGTAGTTTCAAGTCTGATTGATAGATAGTACATATAATGTAGCCACACTCAAGCCTAACTCAGCTCAGCTACTGTCTTGGCTGAAAGCGCCTATGCTGCTGTCTTTTTAGCAGAAATAATCAGATTTTTTGGTGTCCGAATGCGTGAGTTATAACAGATGCAATGAAGTAGAGGAGAGTTCTATGAGCAGGAGTGACAACAAGCTATCCAGTTTCACTACCACAATCATGTCAGAGAGCCTCGAGGAGTTACGTACAGGTGACCACTGGGCTGGCCTAATTTATCAAACTTGAATCAGATTTTTCCGGATGATATTGGACAAGCTATGATTTTTACACTGAATAGAGGGCATGACAAGAATTTAGCACTATGATGCTATCTTTTTAGTAGCAAAGTATATACTCAACAAAACCTAGACATTTTTATATGTACTGGAGCACATTTTTGAACAGGTTTTTTACATAGTTATATCAGATTTTTATGTGCTGTATTAACTGAGATATTTGCTATTTTGTTTTTTTTTTGCTCATCTAGGATGCACTTTGCATCAAAAATACACATGATTTTCCAAATTGCTAACAATTTTGTAATTAGCTGTAGGATTTTTGCATTTAGCTGTAAATTTTTGTTAATACAGGTGTATATATTAAGTCTTCGGCCTCCCTGTTTTAGGAAGGAGGATTTGCATACCTTCTTGGGCAGATATCTATATACATGTTGATTACTAGCTTTTTTGCCAATATTTGAGGGTTGCTACAAGGTAGGTACACGATACTTCAGCTACTACTTAAGGCATGCAAATCTACCTTCCTAAACCAGAGGAGCTGAAGATTTAATGTACGCACCTGTATTTTAATAAGATAAGTGACATTTTAAGAAAGAAGGCACTTTTGCTTTCTTTCAGAGTATTTTTACATGATTCTTGATGAACAGGTTGAGTTTATATAGACTGCAAGTATGTTGCTTTTTTACTTATGTATAGTCAAAGACATATTCTTTAAACATAACCGTTTCTTTGAATACCTGAACTTTCTTGCTTAATTCTTCATTTCTTATCTCAAAAAAATAATGGGGAATGAGAACAGTATATATTAGTATATGTGTGAATTTTTAGAAAATTTGGGTAAGATGTTGAGTCTAGAAAAATCATTTACTGTCAACTTTTAGTATAAATCTTAGAGCTGGATCTAAACTGGGTCCTTCTACAGATGCTCTGGGTCTCTACTTAGAAGAATTATTATATAATCATAATGTATGCTCCTTTGGCTATGTATGTTCCAAGTTTCATGCTGAAATGGCAATTCAATTACTTGATATCACACAAAAGTCACAAGTGTGACTGAAAAAGGTGATCGATGCATTGCCATACAAGTAAATACCGTTCCTTTGAACATCTATTACAGATCCCATTGGCTAGCTCAATACACTCAATTATTCCTCATTTTTAGCACATAATCAGTTACAGTGTTTTTCATAAGTCCTGCGACACGTGCCTTTTGCGTGATTTTTGACTTGCGTGCCCCAAATGGCCGAAAATGAACAAAATGGCCATTTTCTCGGTTAATACAGCACATAGAGACATGATATGTCCATGTAAAAATACTACTCGAAAAGCCGATTCTGCACATGTAAAAAAGTCTAAGAAATGTCGAGTGTGTGCAATAGAATAGTGATGACAACATCGACAAAGCTATGACCCACCTCCTCCTTCACGGAATGCAAAAATTACAGCTCATCCAATATCGCACGTAAAAATCTGGTTTAAGCACGATAAATCGGGCCTACCCAGTGTCCATCCATGTCCAACTTTTTGTGGCCTCTCATTGTGTTGTTCATGATTGAGCTCCACGGTCTTCCTTCATGCCTGCTGACAGAAATCTTCCCTGCAGCATTGCACTTCTCATAACTCGCATATTTCAATACCAAAAAATACAATTCTTCTCGGTAAATTCACGTGCTAATGATAGCTTTCGGACAAGGTATAAATTGAGATGAGCCAACTGGGTGTATTGTTGAAATACATGTGTCTACTCTATGTTACAGTGATGTATGTATTTACCGCAGGCGACCATTCCGGAAGTCGCAACTCTTTCTCTGACCATCACTCACTCCCGAAGCTAAGCCCGTCCACACCATCAACATCTCCTTTGCCTTTTGAGCCGGAATGGTCCCAGAATGCATCAAAGAACCAGTAGCAGCAGATGAGCCAAACGCAGTTCACGGTGCCTCCTATCGCTCAATGGAGCCAGAGTGTGCAGCGTGCGCATACCCACACAGCTTCTCTGGTGGCCCAAATTAGCTCGTTCAATGCACCAGATGGAAATCCCGGTGCTCCTCTGACTCTCACAGTGTGAAGACGCAGCTCTTCAATCTCCTCTCCCGGTGTCCTCACACGCTCGCACACTCTCAATTTTGCCCAGTCTGCTTCGCAATTGTCTCAGACATAAAACATGCCTCCGCCTCCTAACCTACATATGTGCAGTATTACACTCACGGGAACGGAGCAACGACTGAAACGTGGTGATGAGGATTACTTCAAGAGGCTTGAGAGTCTGCTTATTTGGTTCAGCTGCGAATGCTGCTTGCAGACGAGGCGGAGGCTGCAGCGGCACAGGAGTGAGATCCTGTGGTGCGATGGCAGCGCCAAGCCGGATTGTCCAAAACAATTTCGCAGCAATGGCAGTCGTTATCTGCTGAGGAGCGGAATTACTGAGACGATCTGGCGAAGCAGCGAAAGAAGGAGCACGAGAAGATATATCCTTGGTACATCATCAGCCTACGTGTTCCAAAAAGAAGAAGAGAAATGCAGGTGAGGAGTCAGAGGATGACGGGAGGGCGAGGAGAGAGAAAGAAGGGAAGAAAGAGAGGAGGGAATGTACAAAGTTGTCCAGTCGTGTTCAAAACAGCTCTACGTGCTCAGTGGCTAGCACAGCGAGCACAACTAGCATGTCCTCTTCGGCATCAACCATCGACTCAGATGACTTCAGCAAGCTTGATTCTCTATCCGCCGGTAGATCGCTCTACAGCGCATATGGATATGCGAATGGTGCATGCTGCAGCGTACTGGAGGTCGAGTAACGAATCTTGCAGATTTCGACATGAGCGATGAGAATGCACAAAACCAAAGTCAGGTACATTCCCTCGCCCTCTTAGCCTTTCGATGCCATCGCTTCCCGGTCAGCACGGTCCTATCCACACCATGGAGGACATGGGCACAGTCGTGGTCCCTTGCTGTCGACAGAAATCTCTACACAGACCGCTCAGAACATCATTTCTAGCCCACTCAGCTTCCTTCTCCCTCAGGACCATCATTCAACTAGTGCACCTGCCCTACCAACCATCAAGCTCCCACAATTGCTCAAGGCGAACTCCAACTCGAACAATCGTCGACTACTGGGTTGCCTGCGAGCGCGACAAGTTCGAGTGAGCAATAGGCACAGGTGAATGGACAGGTGCTGGCGTAGCAAAGAGAAATGGAGTACAACACATTAAGCAGCTTCCAGTTCATGGGCCCACACGTGCAACCACAGCAGCAGCAGTCGCTAAATGTTGGTGTGCTAGGGAGGGCAAGTCCACAAATTCTCATCTGCAGGCGAAGAGATTCAGGTGCATAGTGTATTTGTTCAGTCTTCAATTATGTACATTGTTAACTTTGCCGTTTCCATTGCACAATTCTATATTCTATGTGTACAAAGAGCCTCCAACTGCAAGACCCCAACCACATGCGCTATCGCAGCTCACCATTCTAAACAAACCTCCAACCAACACTAGTCCATTATCTGCACCAGCTCCAACCGATTCGTCCGCGCCATCAACCTCTCGTTTCTAACCAACTCTCTTTCGCTCCTGCTAATCAATCGTCATCATCTCATGTCCTCCGAGTCCCACTTGTGACCCCTCAAGCATCTCCCGAGTCATCTGAACTACCTGCTGATGTGAATGGTGCAATTTTGACCTTCTGGTGTGAGCGATGTCTATTTTCTACGATGACAACTGTATGATAGAATGATATATGTATTTCAACAATGCACATAATAATATTGCCTCAAATTATACCTTGCCTGAAAGCTGTCGTTAGTATGTTAATTTACCAAAAGAAATTAGGTTATTTGGTGTCGAAATGCGTGAGTTATGAGAAGTACAATGCTGCGGGGAAGATTTCTGTCGCATGTCAAAAATCACGCAAAAAGGCACGTGCCGCAGGACTTTTGAAAAACACTGTACCTTTCTTACCTTTCTTCCTCCCTTCATGTCGTTCTGTGATGGTTCCAGGTAAGGCGCTCTCAGATGATGCGAGATGCATCATCTTCAAATTGCACCAATCGCAAATTCTCATCGTGCATGATTTGGCAAATGTGACGGGCGTTCATTGAGCGACCATTCACCGAATAGTGGCTCGGTACGAACACACGGGGAGTTCCCAACAGATCAGCTCAAGGACTGGGAAACCGAGGTTACTTGAATATGCCGACACACAGGTGAGTCTGCTTGTTTGATTTATGCTAGCTTGTTATGCTTACCTATAATCAACCGTAGTATCTCCTGAGTGCGATAGAGCACCACAAGGACCGTTTCTTGGATGAGTTGAGAGAAGAGCTGGAAAGGGTATCCGGCAAGCGTGTTTTGGACGTTACAGTGTGGAGATCCCTGAAACGGGCTGGGTTCACCTTGAAGACAGTGCAAAGTTGTTTATCACCTAGTATCAGTGATCTTATTCCACTCAAGATCTCAAGAAGAGCACTTGAACGCAGCGAGTCCGCCCGGATACAATATAGATTGAGGATCGGCTTCCAATATGAGACGGAACAGCTTGTCTTCGTTGATAAGAGTGCGTGCGATCGACGTATGTACTTGCAAAAGAAGGCGTGGGCCTTGCAAGGTCGCCAAGCAAGCTGTAAGCAATTTTTTGCTTGGGGAAAGAGGTGTGATAGTTACCTGTTGATGCAAGTCTGGCTGATTGTTGTTAGGTATTCTGTCCTGCCCGCGATCAGCCTGAATGGTGTACTCGACTGTACAATACTAGAAGGATCCTTCAATGCTGCCTCCTTCGCCAACTTTATCAGGAATCTCTTGGACCACATGCAACCTTGGCCGGCCCCAAATTCTGTTGTCATGATGGACAACTGCACAATTCACAAATCTCAAGAGGTCCGCGAGTTCATTGAATCCAAGTCCATCCATTCTGAACCCGTCGCGCTGTGGTGCAGCAGTACTTACTAATCTAACCTATTCACACAGAGGTATGAAGCTTGAGTTTCTTCCAGCATATTCTCTAGACTTCAACCTGATTGAACTGGTGTTCTCCCTTCTGAAAGCCTGTCTTTGTCGTATCGGTGTCAACGACGAGGGTGGGGAGGCCTCGGTCATCGTGCAGCTTTATGGCGAAATGATGTCTATCAGCACCGCAGACTGTTGTGCCTTCTATCATCATTCTGGTTATCTCTGCTAGTACTGCATTTGCTTGTCTAACGAGTTTGTCGGCGTCGGACGGCGCTTTTAAAACTTGTTTGTAATGATAATCACTACATTGTGTGCTAATGTGCATAGGCGTTAGAGTTTGTCGGCGGCGGACGAGGCTTTTCTACCACATACTATATAGGATAGGGCTGAAGGTAGGCAACCCCTGAGGGAGCGTTACATGTCGCATCGCTCCAAACTGATGCAACCGAGTTGGGGTGTTGCGTTACAGGCCACAAACCAAGCGACGCGCTACTTAGCATAGATTACAACATTTATTGCTTGTGTTGTTGTCCAAAGTCATGCAACCTACCCTGCATTAGGTGTAACCGGAGCAACGCAACCAATCGACCGTTATGCATTACGGTTGCCTACCCTCAGCCCTATACAGTACTTCAAATCGCACACTCATACAGATAGTTACATGTAGCTAGTTGTTCAACAGTTCCAGTTCCGTGCTAGTCCGAAGATGGGAATACTGGTAAAAGGAAACAGAGTTGGGAGGGATACAACAATGAGAAAGGAAATAAAAGTTATTACACATAATGCAAATGCCTTTTCCAAAGAGCATGGAGTCAATTTCCACGCGAAGTAGAATGCAATTCAAAGTGAACGGGGCACAGGTATGTGCTGAAAGACCTCAGGTATCATCCTCACTGTCCACTTCTGTTCTTGGTGGGATGGTGTTGGAGCGCAGACGTTTGTCTCCCCCCTGCCGAGTAAGAACGGGGGGTGTTCGCTTCATTACCCTCGAAGATCCCGGAACAGGTCCTGAGAGCGGAACGGACTCTCGAGGGGGGAACTCGGGATCTATAATGGCTGATGACCAAGAATCCACCTCAGGGTGTGAATGCGTACTTCCCCTTGCGTTGGGGAGGTTAAGACTGAGCATGATATTGCCAAGCTTCAGAATGCTATCGAATGACGGGGGTCCTCGATCATTCCTAATTGCTTGCAGGACTGCATGACATCCTATAGCACAGTCCCTGAACCTTCCATCATCAATCCCCCACATTGCCAGATCACACGCTGCACATTCGGCGGCAGACCATGTTGCGTGAATACCGTGGGCAGACCTGTGCAACAATTCGACGAAGGGTTCGTAGCCCCCTTTCTTCTTTAAGAATTTAACAGCTGGTTCAGATTCGAGGACTTGGATAGCTGCCGCTAGCGTCAACGTATCCTTCGCAAGTGCCAGATAAACCTTGAGCCCTGCCCCGGACCTTGTCAGCAGCTGTTTAACAGAACTACCGATGTTGTTTCTTTCAATTTCCACCAAAACTTTGAGCATATTGAGGATGTTGTATAGCTCTACTGAACCAGCGAATCTATAGCGTTCGTACACAACATCTGCCAACTTCCTTCGTTGTCTGAGAGCAGCCCTTAGTACAAAAATGTGCACCCTATCCAGTTCGAGGATACTACATTTCCCAGGATCCCTGATTGGACGAGCGCCAAACTGTGGTGAGCTCCAAACATTTATATGCTGGACATCTGCTTTTTGTTTCCATGAGGAAGACTTTGCATCTACCACGGCCTTTGTGCAAGCAACTGCAGCGAGATTGGAACCTTTAGCCGTGTTTTCGATTGCTCCTCGGTTCGGGTGATTCATCTTCACCGATTCCACCAGAGCGTCAAGCACCAGACTGTTTCTCTCAATGGCTGCCTTTATAATAGATTGGAGAGACTCCTGATCACCATACCCCGCAAGTTCGCTATAAAGGGTGTATTTGTAGCGTGTATTCATTTTCCAGAACCCGAGTCGTTTATGCATGGCAGTGAAGTGCGCGAGCTTGCCTTGGAAGATATTCAAGACGTCGGTACTATTGTAGGTGGGGTAAAGATGCTCCATCATGCACATTTCCAAGTCATCGTCAGGCAGAGTCAGATCCACGTTTTCTTTGCTTAGCAATTTATCGTGCAGCTTCTGAAGGGCCCGCTCGAATTCTGTTGGGTTGTACCTTGCCTTTTGTTGACCATCGTACTCGCCATTATCTTTCAGCGACATGATCTTCCTATCGACGATAACCCGATTCAAGTTGTCAAGTGGGTGAAAGTAATGATAAGTCTTCTGATCCCAATCCTTGCCACTTGATACATAGTCAATCCCCAAAATATGCTCTGCGACGTGGAAACTAAGCGCAATAGTAAGTCTTCCTTCGTCGTACACCTTTCGGATATACAGGAGTTGTGCTGAAGTTACGTCCTACGAAAAATAGCAATGTGAGAATCAAATAAGTTGCATAAAGAGGAACCTTACACCCGTTAAAGCACCTATTGAGAGGCTTAAAAGTCACCTATTGGCTAGTAAGTTTTCTTCCAGCCACTTTGTGGCTGTTTTCAAGGCTTCGAGCTCGAATTTCAAATGTGAACGATCGAACTGGTACAATTTGCCTTCATGAGGTTGCTCCTGTGCATCCGCCCTAGAATCTATCTTTCTTGACAGAGGTTCCACCTTGTCTAGCATATGTGTTTTCAGCCGTTCAAATCTCTCATCCATCCATCCAAATCGGGCTTCAAGGAATAGAAATGCTCGCTCTTCCCGTGCTTCAGCATCCTTTACAGCTTCGACAGCCTTCTGTGCAACAGTCCTCAAACCTCCAGGGCTCCTCCTGTCCAATGCACTTGTTAGCTCCTTTGTCAACTTGTCAACTTTCAACTCTGAGGATACCTAGTCAGTTCCGCGCCAATTTGCAAACTATAAACAACTCACCGCCCCTGTCTTCGATAAATTTACTATAAGCGAGTTTAATTTGTTCATTGTTTCCGTCGAAGAGACTCTCTTGTTCCGGCTGCTTCCCCTTTCATGATGTTGCTACTATCCCACTCATTTCTTCATCCCCTGGAATACTGCGTCAGAAGCGCTTCTATAACTTGCTAGCAGCACACACCTTCATGTCCACCCAATATTTCAAAATCACTCGCACATTCCTCTGCAGGTGGTTTATCAGAAACTGCATGAGAGACGATATTTATTAGTCAGCCACCAAAGAATCAAAGAATGCCACCTGCACCGAACTCTGGTTCATACTGGCCATCTAGTCCAACAAACCCAGTTGCATAGAAAATTTTGTTTCTATTCATTGGTGAGGATGATGTGCAACTGAGCGATGGCGATGGGAATAGAGAAGGACGATTGGGGGGTGGGAGGATGCCCTAGCCCTATATGTAGCAAATGACAAGCCACCATACGTTGAAAACTCCTGTGGTCTCCGAAGAGCCAAAGGATTGAAGGTGAGTTGGCAGGAGCCTACCTGGGTGATCCGGAGGAGTACCGGTGGAGGGATGGAGGATCCGAGGCGGATCCGGTGAGGAGGAAGGGCAGAAACTGTGGTAGGGGGAGTGCCAGGCACGGAAGCGGCGGGAGAAGCTGGATTAGACTCGGGGATCGGCGAGAAGCGTAAGTGGCTGTGTTTCGAAGACTAAATCTGAGACGCGGGGCAGGATCGACGAGGCCTGACCTTTGTTTCGGAACGCGCGAACGATGGAAACGGTGCTCGGAACGGCGAGTACTGCTAGAGGAACGTCCGGAACGTTTACCAGACACCTTCTAACAGTCTAGGATGGCCGTGGCCACGACTAGTGACAATGAGATAGCTAAGAGACTCGAGAATTACGAGGTGTGGCGAGTCCTTGATAGGATCGAAGTCTTTCCAAGCTGTAGCCGACTTAGAGAGCTTTGGGACGAACGATAGAACATAGAACTGGTACCATAGGATTCACTGAGCTTCTCCCTACTACATCCAAGCTCTATTTATAATACTGTGGTCCATGAGCCTTTGAGACGAAGCCGAAAGGCAGAGATAGGCATAGGAAGAAAAGGGGGGTGCATACGCGAAAGGGTCGAGGAACTCTAAGGGATCAAAGGCTGACAAGGGAAATGAAGGGCATGGGGTACGTCATTCAGGGGGAGCAGAGCCATAGGACGAGTAGGAGAGTGCATGCAGGGGAAAAGGGGGTGCATATCTAAACAAAGGCGAAAGGAAAGGTGGACCGAGGGGGACCTGACAAGAACTGACCAAAGGGGACACATAATGGGGGAACACGACGAACGGGGCATAGGCGAAGCGCAGGCGGGCATGTAGAAAGGGATAAAGGAAACAAAGGAAAGCATACATTCACATTGGCTTGGGAGGCTTGAGGAGGGCACGTTCGGATGGCTCCTCCGAGTTGTCCATTCGGAATTCCGGAGCGGGAAGCGGGGTGGGAGGAAGAAGGGATGCTCTAGGGGGTTCTCGTGCCGGTACCTTGTGTCGATAGCTTCCTTCGGTACTCCTGGAGGCGGTTGACGACGTTGAGCCTTTGTGTGGCACGCTTTGTCACGTGACTTCATTGATCGGTCTTACTTGCCCAAACCGTATCTCGCGACTGATCCGCTCGTAGCACGTGATGGATCTCTTCAACGTGTGATCCATCAGCATCAGATTCATAAGCGGGAGGTTTGCTTGGCTTGATGCGCTCACCCATCTCTGAGGAGGAGGAACCACCCAGAGGTTATGCATCGCTTTGACTATGCCTTGTACATGTACCTGTGTGTCAGGAGAAGGGTATAAATTTCTTTGGTAAGCGGTGTGATATCGTAGCGAACTTCTTTTCTCACATTCAGATTTTCTCCACCCGCCACCTCACAATGTTGTCTCAGCGGGTGCCAAAGAAGTCTCGGAAGCTTATAGAAAGTGAGGAAGCAGCTAGGATAAAAGGGGTGACAGCAGCACGGAAGGAGAAACGGCCTCGTGGTCATCCCAGGAAAAATCAAGATCCTGAGACTCCAGCACCGAAGCGGTCAAAGCCACGAAAGGTGACAACTCCAAAGCCATTGCGCCAAAGTGTAAGTTGTGCAATTTAAATAACATCCATCGGGTACTCCGACTGACTCTGATGTTCATAGCCTCGCAACAAGCCTAGTAATAACAATGATACAGGTGATCTGGAGGATTTGCCGCAAGCGCCAGGAGATATATCCATTATGGACATTGTTCAGGCCTCAGGCCTTGACAACACGATCTATGAAACACAGGGATTTGACGATAGCGAGTCTGATCTCCAGGAAATTCCTAAAAAAGCTGGTGATAATCCTTTCCTTTTGGATGACGGTGAGCACCCTATACCATCGATTGGTGCTGTGGCTAAGATACATCGCAGACTGTCAAGATTTAGACTGGAATATCCCCTCCTTTGGATGGGCAGAGGCCTATGAATGGGTCACATCAATGCCCGTTGCAGAGAAACAGCCCAAGCTGGAGATTTCAGTCAAAATCCATGATGGCATGGGCCTGCGCGACATGAAGATCAACTCAGAAATGACACTGCACGACTTGATCAATGAAGCCGTCTTGGTCACTCGGGGTTGTTCTACATTCGAGAAACTTAGTTACACTGCCTGCTGGTCAACGAAGGCTGGAACGAAATTGATACCAGAATACCTGGACACTCAAGACCAGCTAGATGCTCTCTTCAATCGGATTTGCGTGCACCAGGAAACCGAAAGGAAGAAGAAACGAGGCAATGAAAATCCAGGAATTATCGTCCAAAATATCGACAGTCAGGTCCGTTTACATTCCTTTTTTTCATGGCTACTTCCTGACATGCAGTGAAGAAACCGCATTGCGACAGTACAGGTAGTAGTAGGCAGCGCAGCACAGCCAGAAAGGACAATGGTTCTGCAGGAGTCGCTGACGCTAAGAATGCTTATGATGCTGCACTTGAAAGGATCTTGGCAAGGATTGTAGCAGCATTTAAATGTGACGAGCATGATGGTGGACTTTGTGGCAGAATACGTGGGTCGAGTGACCATATTAGATATTCTCATAAACATCTTCTTGAACATGCAAAATTGATTGTGAGTCTATTGTCCTAGCAATTTCACACAATTAAAACCATCCCTTGTCCAGTACAAGAATACTCCTGGAGTAAGGGTAGACGAAGTGCTGGAGCAATTAAAGGTGTTGGACAAGGCATGGAAGACAGTTGGTGGTGCTGATGCGGGGGTCGGTCCTGGAATGATGACAGATTCTGCCACAACACTTCCCATGAGAGCATCTTCAATGGTGGAAATAACGGCAATGGCAAGACTGATAAATGCCACGGATCAGCCTGCACTCATCCAGCTCCAGCAAAAGTATACCCAGGTGCCAGCCGAGCGCAGACTGTATAATTACCCTCCTGTTCGGAATTGGCTTGAGTTATTGCACGATGACATGGAGAGAGGACGTGATAACTTCAATTACAGGTCCTTGCTGCCTCTTTTTGAGTGCAATGATATTAAATGCTTGGATAATGTTGATTCATTAGGATATGACAGGCTTGAGAAGATAGTGAAGGATGCACAAGTGCAGGCGAGCATTGGTCTACTTAACTGGATTGTCCGATATGCTGAGGAGGATGTTTCTCACATCAAGGACAAGTAGTTTCAATTCTTATGCACATTAGCACACAATGTAGTGATTATCATTACAAACAAGTTTTAAAAGCGCCGTCCGACGCCGACAAACTCGTTAGACAAGCAAATGCAGTACTAGCAGAGATAACCAGAATGATGATAGAAGGCACAACAGTCTGCGGTGCTGATAGACATCATTTCGCCATAAAGCTGCACGATGACCGAGGCCTCCCCACCCTCGTCGTTGACACCGATACGACAAAGACAGGCTTTCAGAAGGGAGAACACCAGTTCAATCAGGTTGAAGTCTAGAGAATATGCTGGAAGAAACTCAAGCTTCATACCTCTGTGTGAATAGGTTAGATTAGTAAGTACTGCTGCACCACAGCGACGGGTTCAGAATGGATGGACTTGGATTCAATGAACTCGCGGACCTCTTGAGATTTGTGAATTGTGCAGTTGTCCATCATGACAACAGAATTTGGGGCCGGCCAAGGTTGCATGTGGTCCAAGAGATTCCTGATAAAGTTGGCGAAGGAGGCAGCATTGAAGGATCCTTCTAGTATTGTACAGTCGAGTACACCATTCAGGCTGATCGCGGGCAGGACAGAATACCTAACAACAATCAGCCAGACTTGCATCAACAGGTAACTATCACACCTCTTTCCCCAAGCAAAAAATTGCTTACAGCTTGCTTGGCGACCTTGCAAGGCCCACGCCTTCTTTTGCAAGTACATACGTCGATCGCACGCACTCTTATCAACGAAGACAAGCTGTTCCGTCTCATATTGGAAGCCGATCCTCAATCTATATTGTATCCGGGGCGGACTCGCTGCGTTCAAGTGCTCTTCTTGAGATCTTGAGTGGAATAAGATCACTGATACTAGGTGATAAACAACTTTGCACTGTCTTCAAGGTGAACCCAGCCCGTTTCAGGGATCTCCACACTGTAACGTCCAAAACACGCTTGCCGGATACCCTTTCCAGCTCTTCTCTCAACTCATCCAAGAAACGGTCCTTGTGGTGCTCTATCGCACTCAGGAGATACTACGGTTGATTATAGGTAAGCATAACAAGCTAGCATAAATCAAACAAGCAGACTCACCTGTGTGTCGGCATATTCAAGTAACCTCGGTTTCCCAGTCCTTGAGCTGATCTGTTGGGAACTCCCCGTGTGTTCGTACCGAGCCACTATTCGGTGAATGGTCGCTCAATGAACGCCCGTCACATTTGCCAAATCATGCACGATGAGAATTTGCGATTGGTGCAATTTGAAGATGATGCATCTCGCATCATCTGAGAGCGCCTTACCTGGAACCATCACAGAACGACATGAAGGGAGGAAGAAAGGTAAGAAAGGTACAGTGTTTTTCAAAAGTCCTGCGGCACGTGCCTTTTGCGTGATTTTTGACATGCGACAGAAATCTTCCCCGCAGCATTGTACTTCTCATAACTCACGCATTTCGACACCAAATAACCTAATTTCTTTTGGTAAATTAACATACTAACGACAGCTTTCAGGCAAGGTATAATTTGAGGCAATATTATTATGTGCATTGTTGAAATACATATATCATTCTATCATACAGTTGCCATCGTAGAAAATAGACATCGCTCACACCAGAAGGTCAAAATTGCACCATTCACATCAGCAGGTAGTTCAGATGACTCGGGAGATGCTTGAGGGGTCACAAGTGGGACTCGGAGGACATGAGATGATGACGATTGATTAGCAGGAGCGAAAGAGAGTTGGTTAGAAACGAGAGGTTGATGGCGCGGACGAATCGGTTGGAGCTGGTGCAGATAATGGACTAGTGTTGGTTGGAGGTTTGTTTAGAATGGTGAGCTGCGATAGCGCATGTGGTTGGGGTCTTGCAGTTGGAGGCTCTTTGTACACATAGAATATAGAATTGTGCAATGGAAACGGCAAAGTTAACAATGTACATAATTGAAGACTGAACAAATACACTATGCACCTGAATCTCTTCGCCTGCAGATGAGAATTTGTGGACTTGCCCTCCCTAGCACACCAACATTTAGCGACTGCTGCTGCTGTGGTTGCACGTGTGGGCCCATGAACTGGAAGCTGCTTAATGTGTTGTACTCCATTTCTCTTTGCTACGCCAGCACCTGTCCATTCACCTGTGCCTATTGCTCACTCGAACTTGTCGCGCTCGCAGGCAACCCAGTAGTCGACGATTGTTCGAGTTGGAGTTCGCCTTGAGCAATTGTGGGAGCTTGATGGTTGGTAGGGCAGGTGCACTAGTTGAATGATGGTCCTGAGGGAGAAGGAAGCTGAGTGGGCTAGAAATGATGTTCTGAGCGGTCTGTGTAGAGATTTCTGTCGACAGCAAGGGACCACGACTGTGCCCATGTCCTCCATGGTGTGGATAGGACCGTGCTGACCGGGAAGCGATGGCATCGAAAGGCTAAGAGGGCGAGGGAATGTACCTGACTTTGGTTTTGTGCATTCTCATCGCTCATGTCGAAATCTGCAAGATTCGTTACTCGACCTCCAGTACGCTGCAGCATGCACCATTCGCATATCCATATGCGCTGTAGAGCGATCTACCGGCGGATAGAGAATCAAGCTTGCTGAAGTCATCTGAGTCGATGGTTGATGCCGAAGAGGACATGCTAGTTGTGCTCGCTGTGCTAGCCACTGAGCACGTAGAGCTGTTTTGAACACGACTGGACAACTTTGTACATTCCCTCCTCTCTTTCTTCCCTTCTTTCTCTCTCCTCGCCCTCCCGTCATCCTCTGACTCCTCACCTGCATTTCTCTTCTTCTTTTTGGAACACGTAGGCTGATGATGTACCAAGGATATATCTTCTCGTGCTCCTTCTTTCGCTGCTTCGCCAGATCGTCTCAGTAATTCCGCTCCTCAGCAGATAACGACTGCCATTGCTGCGAAATTGTTTTGGACAATCCGGCTTGGCGCTGCCATCGCACCACAGGATCTCACTCCTGTGCCGCTGCAGCCTCCGCCTCGTCTGCAAGCAGCATTCGCAGCTGAACCAAATAAGCAGACTCTCAAGCCTCTTGAAGTAATCCTCATCACCACGTTTCAGTCGTTGCTCCGTTCCCGTGAGTGTAATACTGCACATATGTAGGTTAGGAGGCGGAGGCATGTTTTATGTCTGAGACAATTGCGAAGCAGACTGGGCAAAATTGAGAGTGTGCGAGCGTGTGAGGACACCGAGAGAGGAGATTGAAGAGCTGCGTCTTCACACTGTGAGAGTCAGAGGAGCACCGGGATTTCCATCTGGTGCATTGAACGAGCTAATTTGGGCCACCAGAGAAGCTGTGTGGGTATGCGCACGCTGCACACTCTGGCTCCATTGAGCGATAGGAGGCACCGTGAACTGCGTTTGGCTCATCTGCTGCTACTGGTTCTTTGATGCATTCTGGGACCATTCCGGCTCAAAAGGCAAAGGAGATGTTGATGGTGTGGACGGGCTTAGCTTCGGGAGTGAGTGATGGTCAGAGAAAGAGTTGCGACTTCCGGAATGGTCGCCTGCGGTAAATACATACATCACTGTAACATAGAGTAGACACATGTATTTCAACAATACACCCAGTTGGCTCATCTCAATTTATACCTTGTCCGAAAGCTATCATTAGCACGTGAATTTACCGAGAAGAATTGTATTTTTTGGTATTGGAATATGCGAGTTATGAGAAGTGCAATGCTGCAGGGAAGATTTCTGTCAGCAGGCATGAAGGAAGACCGTGGAGCTCAATCATGAACAACACAATGAGAGGCCACAAAAAGTTGGACATGGATGGACACTGGGTAGGCCCGATTTATCGTGCTTAAACCAGATTTTTACGTGCGATATTGGATGAGCTGTAATTTTTGCATTCCGTGAAGGAGGAGGTGGGTCATAGCTTTGTCGATGTTGTCATCACTATTCTATTGCACACACTCGACATTTCTTAGACTTTTTTACATGTGCAGAATCGGCTTTTCGAGTAGTATTTTTACATGGACATATCATGTCTCTATGTGCTGTATTGACCGAGAAAATGGCCATTTTGTTCATTTTCGGCCATTTGGGGCACGCAAGTCAAAAATCACGCAAAAGGCACGTGTCGCAGGACTTATGAAAAACACTGTATGAAAAATACTGTAGTCCTCTATGAACTCTATATGCTCAATTTTTTGGAGCTGTGAAATGTATAGGAAATATATATATTGGTCTATGAAGAAAGTGGAGGTGTTGTCATGGAATACTACTTCTTTAAACACTGTGTGACGAGGTGTTATACTGCTAATTTCGCCCAGATCCTTTCCTCCGTTGATAGCTGATCCTATTATGTCAGTGAATAACTGTCACACTTTTGGATGTTTCTCACTTGTATAATTCATATTAATTCACTGGATCCTTGCCACTTCATGAAAATTGGAACCAATGAGCCCAAAGAAGTCTTCTTTCACTGTAAACACTTTTCATACATGCTTGTGGCCCGGTTGGACTACAGGAAGAGATGGACTGAGTAAGACTCCTTAAATATCACCAAATCTGAGCAGTAAAGAATTTCTTCTAGTTTAACGGCTCAGCCAAATTTACTGAAATTTTGTGCGCTGTATCATACATATGATATGCACACACGACAATAATTTTGAGATATAGGATCCAAAATTGAGTGAGAAAATGAAAAGTGTTCAAAGGAATGGTATTATTTAAAGGACCGGTATTTGCCTATAATTAGATCTCTCAGCAAGTCATTCGTAACCAAGTGTAATTGTGACATTACATCACAAGGTGTTTAAAGGAATGGGTCTTATGACATTTTTCTCACTTTCTTCATAGACCCATAACTATTTCTCTAGCATATTTTTCACTTTGAAAAAAAATTAGCATATAGTACTCATATAAAGCTCCAAGTGTATGTGTTTAAATTTGAGAAAATCAGTGTGTGGTGCGCTCTGGGCCAAATTTTAATTAGGTGTTCAAAGGAGGCGTCTTTGACTGTAATAAACACATCAGGCATTTTTTCTTCACACAGTAGGCCGATTGGCCAGAAAATCTTCACATGTACTCTGCAGATCTTTATACTACATTTGGTATAGTTTCTGACTTAATTTAGTATGGTGCATAAAGTCAAAGTCTGAATTTTAGTCAGCTACGCGTTTTAGATATTAAGATATTGATAGTAAGGTAGAGAAAGTATAAACTCAACTAGGTGTCACGGTGTGACTGATGACCCTGAAGGACCCTGAGCTAGCCTAATTTGGAAGGAGCCTACAGCAAAAATCTCGAGGTGGGACCTTAAGGGTAGCAAAATTCAGTTAAATTAGCATTGGAATCTCACTTGTGTCTGAGATAGTATTATAATGAGACTTAATCTATGGTTTTCTGGTCTTATTGAGGTCTCTAAGAGCAGCTAACATGTAGCTGACCAATGTGCATTAGTCATAAATATTAGTCATCTAAAATCTTACTATATTTGGACCAAATTTGTCATTATGTCCCTGCCAAGAGCAGCAAAAATTCTAAGGTCGAAATTTCTAATATTTATGAAAAGCTCACCAGTGTGTCAGAAAATAAGTTCTGAGCCATTTGGCACACAAAAGGTTCATTCCATAATAAAATGACAAAGAGTCCATATTTTAAAAATTTAAAATCATACATCTGCTTGTAATTTTTATTGGAAGAGATCTATGGGAGCAAAAAGTGGATTTGTGTTGTGTTGGTGTTACAATTAAGGAAGGGTCCAGAGTTGCCGGATGAGGCAGATCAGGGTCGCATGACGCGCGTCACACCTAGTCGAGTTTATACTTTCTCTACCTTAGACAAGGAGGGACAATTGTATTATGACGATTCGGTTCTTCGGCCGTGTATACATGTATGTAGAACGGTCACTATGCTCGTCAATAAAATGCAGGGGTCGAATGCGTCTATGGTAAATCTCCCATCACAACACAGCTATGAATCAACGTCGTGGAGTCTGCTCTTGTTCACGGCAATCTCTACATCCGCGCCTTTACGACTCGATTCATCTTGCGACGAGCTATCGTCATCGTCCAGATTCGTAAAGTCCATCAAATCTGGTATGTCACCCGCGTCCGCGGCATTTGAGGACGCAGGAGAGGCAATCATGCTCTCGGGGTTTGGGAAGGAATAAGAACGACTAGTTATATCGAGAGCGTCCGGAGTGAGCGTCTCGAGCGTGTCCGCAGGAAAACGGACGTCTTCCAATTGTGGTCCTATTCGTGGTTCCTCAAGGGCGGGAAGGTCATCTCCGAGATCACTCTCGATGTCCGGAGCATGTTCATCCTCCTCCCTCGAAGGCGAAGGAGACGGATTCAAAGTTAACCAGCGAGATTTACCGGAGATACCAATCGTGTGATTATTCAGCCGAAGCCCGTCTTCATCGTCAGGTGGCGTCGGAAGCTGAACTTCTGCTTCTACGTCTTCAGTCTCGATTTTAAGCGCCTTTTCCCTGGCCTCGTTGACTTTTTCGAGGGTCTTTCCACCAATGGGCCGCGAGGTACGGCGTTTGTAGAAAAGTAAATACGCATTTGCATTCTACTCGGATAAGATAAGCGACGAACCACCATGTCTCGAATTCTAGTGCTTACCACAGAATCAGATGCCTCCGCAAGAGAGACGTGAGTGTCGTCAAATTGGTACCATTTGCCGTTCTCATGGTTCTTTGCATTCGCGATATAATGGCCTCCCCCCAGTCCACCCATGTGCTCGTCTACGGCAAACAGATCATAAAGTAGCGGCTCGTCTAGATCCGACAGGCCCAAGGCCTTAAGATCTTGCCCTTCCTGAGCAAGACGCTTGGCAACCTCTCGCTCCCCGCTATACGCGGTAAGATCGAGGCCTTCGATCGGAAAGTCTACAAACGCATCTATCTTGTCCCGGAGGATCCGACTGTTGCTGAAACGCTTTAAGTGCACGACAAGAATATCAGGGATCGTCCAAACATCAAACTTCTTTGTCGCCTGCTGGTGCTTTTTGCATTGGGGACAATACCAGGGATCATCCTCGCCAAGTTGCTCCTCTCTCGTAAATTCCCGTAAGCAGTCATCTAGAGAGATATACTTCTTGCTCCGAGCTGTTGAAGCCTCCTGCATCTCTTTGAACTCCGGATGAATGAACTCTCCCCAGTGAGAATCCGCCCAAAGAGCATGTTCGAATCGGGGTTCATCGCCGAAGAAATACGTACGGAAATTGTCATCCCATTCGCAATATAACGCATCGCCCGGAAACAGAAGAGTCTTATCCCCTTCATCCTGCTCGCGGGTTTCCCAGCGCTCCCATCGCCCCATACTCCAAGCATTGCCCGCTCCCAGCTTGTCGTGCCCAGATTGAACGTACATCTCGAAGAGGTCTGGCTTTGGGCCTACGTGGCTGATGACCTTCTCGCCGTAGGACCATTCGACCGAATCGCACTCCAACACAAATTGCCTTTCATCGGTTACATCACCTTCCTCTGGTATGTCCTCTTCAAAGGTGATAACATCGCCATTTTCTTTAATCTCTGTAAGGGAACTCTTGGGTCGTAATCCTCGAATCTCAACTTCCGTCATGGTTGGAACCTCCTCCCATTGATGCAGGTCTCTCGCATGTTTCGTCCATCGTTCTAACCGCTCTACAATGGCAGCGTAGATTTTCCCGCGATCACGGCGCTGCTCGTAATCTAGTACGATGACAAAAGGAGGCGCAAAGCCACTTGATGGCCGATGAAAGGAACTGTGAGACGAAGGGATTTCCTTGCATAGATGTACAGGTAAGATGAGTGTGTTTTTCGTAGGATCGGAACTCGGCATCCAATTACGTGATTGCTGAGCGTGACATGGTAATTCGAAGCAGACGACGTGGTCCGCATCAGAAATATCGCTGACGGGGACTGCATCATCTAGGTACTTGTAGAATCTGTTACTGAACGTTTCAAGGGTCAAAAGCTGTAAATCGTGTCAGTAAATGTCCTGACCGCCGCAAGATTAGCAACAAACATTGTCTGGTGCAGCATTCATCCAACGGCCAAGTAGCTGTCGCAGGTCTTTGAAGCTGGCATTCCTGTTGACCTCAACAGGCACTTTGACGTGAGGCTTACTAACATCCCAAGGAATATAAAGGATAGTGTGGGCCCATTTCTTTTGCACCGGCAATGGTAAAGTCAGATACATGAACGGGTCGAACGTGATCGAAACCTAGAGTAAGGAAGCATTGAGCGTGGAGAAAATCACGAAAATAGTTCCATAACTACCTTGTTACACTCAGGACATATGAGCGTACTCCTGTATTGGCCCTGGAATAAATCCACGATAACACTGTCGTTGCGCCTCTTGTAGCCCTCCCAGCTTTCCTTCGCCAACAAAACTAATTCTTTGTCTCCGCCACCATTCCAGTCGGGTTTCTCCACGTAAGGTTTTTTAAGTACACGATTCAAATCTTCATGAAGGCCATCAAGGAGGAATGCAACAAGCTCTTGTGAATCATGCTGCTGGTAGCCAGAAAATTGGGGTGCAAAGCGCTGAAGCTGCACTTTAAACTCTCGGGGCGCATACATCGAATTCTGAGGTTGCCAGACACGATTCAAAACAATGCCAAAGGCCTCTGCGATGGCTCCTTGCATACCTAGGGGATTGTCAGGGTTGAGTTCGTTGACATAGACGCCGGCTGGATAAGTTCCGAGTTAGGACTGTTACACGTACACACGGTGCAAGGTGCTTACTGAGAAAATACTCTACTAGTTCCTGGGCATGAGCTAGGCACTGAAGCGCTGAGTTCATGAAGCATGTGTTCCCCATATTGGCAAACCCGACTGTGCCCGGGATTACTCCCTTTTTCTCAGGTTTCCCTTTCCCACTAGTTGACGAAGTTGCGATTGAGGCGGGAATCAGGGCCGTAGGTTGCGACGATGATTGCACGGCTCTTTTAGTCAAGTTGGTACCTAACCTGGAAAAGAAGTCCGACCCAGAAGAGAAAAATGGTGCTGGTAGTGGTTCGATCGAGTCAACCGTTGACGTGGTTGTACCTTGTGTTGCTGCATCGTCTCCTGGCCACACTCCATCCTCAGGTATCTCAATGGCAATCCCATCGTCTGGCTGTATAAGAGCCTCTTCTATAGTCGTTGTAATTGATCTCTCATCCGAGGGTAGCGGACGCCCTTCGTGGCTTTGAAACTGAGAGAGTGAAATCGACGATCCGTCCAGATGGACACCGCTAATAGTCCATGCTCTAAGTCGACTGTGAGGCGGAAGGCTAAACAGGTCGCGAAGCTTGGTGAGAAGATCGGAGACTCTCGCTTGAGAGGAGACTGTCAGGTATTTCTCACTCTGGCCTTCTGCGCGCGTTGCGTCGCCAAGCAGACGAAAGACTCTCAGAGTTAAGGGACGGAGTTCCAGCGACACCTCATTATTGAATCCCCTCGTAATAACTAGACGTGCCATAACATGAGGAGTCTCCCCGTACCTAATAAAAGGTGAGATATAGATGCTTCAGCAGGAACTTGGCGACATACCACTGAACGAACGCATTCCAGGCAGCCTGAGGGACAAATTCAACGTCGATACCTTCGAGCATGGACTGGCTAGCGTCGAACTTTCCGCCCTTGAAAAATCTTGAGTTGTCGACTGGACCAAGCTGACTCTCCAGTTCTGCGCCTTCTTTGTCGACTTCGCCAGTGCATGCTTTCTCCCATTTGCGATACCAAGAATGTGACACGACATACCAGGTCTCTCCCGGAATCATTTCACGACTCTTGAGTTTTTTTATGAACTGCAACTTCTCGGAAGGGGAATGCAGAGGCGGATGTTGGAGAGGAGATGGAGAGACGGGAACTGGGGCAACGAACATAGACTGCTGAGTGGCGTCTTCCCCCTGCTCGCGCATGTATGCATCAATGGTCTCTGCTTCATCATCTATATTTGGCGGAGAGGAGGCGGAACTCTGGGGTGGCTCGACAGCAGAAGAGGGACAAGGGTCTTCAGACATTGCGCGTTTTGAGGATGAGGCCACTGAACCAGCCGAGCGAGCGCGCTTCCTACCGAGGTTTACGGGCGTAGAAGGGGAACCTTTGGGGGAGTTTTCGGGGGAAACTGCAGGAGAGGGAAGGCTGTCCATGAAGGTACAATGAAATGGCAAGAGAAAGAGAGCAGTACTAGTGACAAGAATAAATATCCAGTAGTGACCTAGTACTTGACTTGAGGTTGGCATTGTGGTGGACGCGTCACATCGCGTCGATCCGTCGATCATGCTGCTTTTGTGGACCACCATCGCCACTCCTTTCTTCGTCTCATCCTCTAGTACTGGCATGAGCAGCTTGCCTCCCCGCCTCCTCTATCTTATAATTTATAATCCATCCTTGAAACCACTTCAATCAGCTCAAACTGATGATGAAGATGCTCAGGAGCAGGCACACGTGCTCTTCTACACAGCTAATGACCATGCCGTCTCGAAGGATAGAGTTCTTCGCCAGGTAGGGCTTGCAAAGGCACTGGCTAATTTCACAACGTGAGTGCTCGTGGGTGCTCTCCTTTCCCAGATCTAATCACTTGTCGCCTATCCAAGAATATTCGATCCAAGGGTTTCGTGTGATTCAGTCCATTCTCAATCCAGACGAATGATCATGCTCTCTCCCGAGCCTAATTTTTGGATACACGCCGTCTGTCTTTATCATATCCAAATTTATCGTCCTAACGGGATGCAACACAGTGCTTTGAACTTGAGAAAGTCGCTCGGGCAACTAAGAGTCGGAAGGAAGACAAGAACAAAGCTAAACGAAAGGAACCGGTCTATGATTACAACGAGGCTTCCCTTCACGACGCAGCTCTGCAGACACAGATTTCTCTGGGGTACGAAGCCTTCAAGGTCTGATTATCGTCGTTTGTGCATATGCTAGGTTGTCGCGCTAATACTCCAATTCCAGATGATCCATGGTTCATTCACTTCAGTCCTTAACCGAAAGGGCAAGGAAGCTCTGGAATTGCAACTGGAGCGTTTCTTTACTGTCTGGGCATGGAGCCATGACTTCGGCAGACACATATCCTTTGCTGAATATTTAGGAAAGTTTATCTGTTCCTTACCAGTAGCTTTCCCTATCTTACTACCAGAATTAGGTATCCGAGTCCATCCTCTCAGCACCCAATTGGTGCCCTTGATCGATGTACTTGAGGATAAGTTGCCACCTCACTATTCTCCAGTCGTTCTTGTTTCTTCATGCATTGTGGTCTCGAAATCATCACCTTCGCAATGTCCTCCTGCCCTTGCGCGACATCTTTTGCGCATACTAGAGGCCCGGACGAATCGACGGCCTTCATCTACCCCTACTGTCCCCACCGAAGATCTGCCAGTGCAGGATCAGTCAATACCCGCGCTTTCTTCCAATGAGCAGAAACATGTCAGGTCGGCTAGTAGGACTTTCTTGGGTGTCCCTGGACTTGCCATGAACGTAAACATGGACGTGCGGAAGTGGAACTGGTCAGGCTATTTGACTTTTGGTATGGGTTCTTCGAGTGTGGAACCAAATAGTGACCATCCAGAAGCAAGAATACAGGGGGACCATGCTGAGTCCGAAACACAATCCAACTTGGACAAGACTGAGGCCAATACCGAGAGACGTATTGACTCTCATGCGTTGCAGGATGCACTGGCGTCCGAAGGTGGCACGGCACATTCCACAGCTATCGAGGAGGCGGAGCTTAGAACCAGCGACGCATCACCAGATGTTAATCACACCAACCCGGAAGAACGAGAATCAAATTCTGACCTACCTATCGTTTCTGATCCGCAGGATGAACGCTTGACGGAAGTACCGACCTCCAAACGACCTTCAGTATCGAGTACAAACCAACCATCACTTAGATTATCACTATCTCCGTCATTTTCTTGGCTTCGCGTTCAACTTCCAGATTCAGATCCTCTGGTTACCCGTCCTAGAATTATACGATACCTCTGTGTGAGTGATAGCAAGCAATCTGGATTCCTTTTATGGATGTCTAATTAGCACGCAGATGGATAATATTCTCTTTGCATTAGTACCTACGACGGAGAGGTCCGACGACGATTTAGACGACATGACCTGCCAAGATTTGGCGGAGCGGTGTGTTGAGCTAATCGATCGTCTCAAAGAGATTGTCGAAGTTGAACAGGAAAAGATGTGTGTATCGGCGTAATACTACTGTTCCCCGGCCCGGTGATTGACTGTGTGCACAGAGCAAGCGCGTTCTCATCTTCACCTGTGCAGAGCGTGCTACAGAAGTCTCAGCACGCAATTACAACGACTAACCAGTTGACTTACTCGAGTACGTCGTTTACTGCCACTTCATGGCATCTCCACGAGGGGAAGAAGGCGCTGGAATTGTTCGTTGTTTCTCTATTCTATCTAGTCTTGAACCTCTTATTCGAATTATCCAGGTATCCGGACCTGCAAGAAATCTATTCTCGTGGCCAGAATCCACAGGATTGGCATTTGGCTAAGCGTGGCCTTGGAGGGAACATGGTAGGTGATGTGTACATGGAGATTGGACGCAAGGAAGCTAGTCTAGTGGACGTCGACAGTGAAATCTCTGGAGTATTGCGAAGATTCACGGAATGATCATTTTTATTGGAAGTACATCAGGGTGTTGTGCACGGTGCACGGTTATTGAGGGATAATTACTAAATCCGGATCAAAATCATGTCAGGTGCATTTAGTCAAGTTACTTACTTACTACACCGCACTACCCACCACCTGCCCACCGTCACTTCACTCGAACCACTCGCCATGCTCGGCTCAGACAAACATATCCTCAACTCCCCGACGACGCTCGTCGTTGACTCCCTTAAGGGTCTCTGCGCTGCAAATCCCAACCTCAAATTGGATGCTGAAAATAAAGGTCCCTATCCGCATCTTATTGTGTTTATTGGAATATGCTCAGCAGGGATGGGCGTCTGTAGTACTGTACAAGGCTAGCCAGAACAGAAGCAAAGTAGCCCTGATTTGTGGTGGTGGGTCGGGTCATGAACCTGCGCATGCGGGTTTCGTTGGTACGTTAGTCACCGCTATACTTCAACAACAACACTCTCAATGGCTATACAGGAGACGGTATACTAACGGGTAAGCACACTCGAAATGCGAGCCTGTCGGTGAGATGATATATTACGACCGAAAGCTGCTGTCTGTGGAAACATATTTGCATCGCCAAATGCAAGCCAGGTACGAAGGGCGATCCAGCTCGTGGATAACGACCATGGGTGCGTGCAATATCATGAACCCCCACCCCTCCGGGGGCTTAGATGCTGATCTTATTCGTAACTCAGGACTTTGATAATAGTCAAGTGAGTGTATTGATTCATCCTACCTTTCGAGTCGAGCTAAGTACCGCGCATGTATTCAACTTGGAAGGAACTACACTGGAGATGTCCTAAACTTTGGCCTCGCAAAGGAAAACTACGCCGCGTCCCATCCTGACAAGTCCGACAAGGTGAAGTTCGTCAACATCGGCGACGACGTGAGTGTTGGAAGGTCTCAAGGGAAAATCGTTGGAAGACGGTAAGATGTCAAGAATACTTTGGCATACTCTGATTCATGAATCGAAGGGCAGAGGGCTCGCAGGGACAGTCCTGGTCTATAAGATCGCTGGTGCTCTTGCGCATCGCGGTGCAAGTCTTGACGAAGTGTACAAACTGACCACCTGGATCTCGACTCGGCTCGGCACAGTTGGCGTCGGACTTGAACACTGCCATGTATCTATCTCCCCATCTTTTATCACGAGGATGGCTAAGGACGTGTTTTTTTCCGTTTGTAATAGGTCCCCGGAACAGAGTCCGCTAAGTCTCACTTGTCCTCAACAGAAGTCGAGATAGGCATGGGCATCCACAATGAGCCTGGTCACGAACGGCTCTCCCCAATCCCCCCTCTAAATGAGCTGATCTCTCAGTTGCTCGAACTCATCATGTCGACAGCGGATGAGGAACGCTCATTCTTACCATTCAAGAATGACGGCTCCGACGAGGTCGTCCTGTTAGTAAACAACCTGGGTGGCTTGAGCGAACTCGAGTTATCCAGTATTGCCGGCGAAACAGTGAAGATTCTAGGAGGCAGAGCAAAGATCCAACGAGTCTTGGTTGGAACTTTCATGGTCAGCTTCTCTTCAGCCTTCCTAACCGCGCGTCATTCCTGATATCAGTTACTCCCAAACGCTTAGACGAGTTTAAATATGCCTGGCTTTTCTCTCACACTCCTGCTCCTCCGTAGTCCTCAGGACTCCGATGCTCCGTCGACGCGCGACACTCTTTCACTCCTGGATGAAAGAGCAGATGCTCCAGGTTGGGCATGGTCGCCTCCAAACACACCCATTCCGCTCTCCCAAACCACTTCCGTACCACCTGTTGAGCAGAAATCGGAACAAACTTATCCAAAGATATCCGCTCCAAATACACAGGAATTTGTAAATGCGATATCGAAGTCATGCAAAGCGCTCATAGCTGCAGAGCCGGAGATAACCCGAATGGACAAAATAGCTGGAGATGGAGATTGCGGTCTCACTCTAAAGTCTGGAGCAGAAGGTCATTCTAGCATCTTGCATTTAAATCAATCCAGAGAGCGCAAGTCTAACGGTATCAACAAATAGGTGTCCTCAAGGAAGTCGAAAGCGGAAATATAACCGGAACGGACATCATCAGCTCCATTCTCTCAATCGCAAAGCAAGCCGAAATCCAAATGGGCGGAACGAGCGGTGCCCTCTACTCGTACGTCTCTTTCGACCCCCCCCCCCACAAACATCCCGTTGACTAATTTACAACGTTTCCAGTATCTTCTTCTCCTCCCTAGCCCAGGGCCTCGTCTCATCACTCACCTCGCAAGACACCCGCGTGACTTCTCAAGTCTGGTCCACGTCCCTCCACCATGCCCTCACCCGGCTCTTCTCCTACACACGCGCCAGACCTCCCTCCCGAACTCTCGTCGACCCTCTCGCAGCCTTCGTCCAAACATTCTCGTCCGGCGATTTCCCGGCCGCTGCAAAGGCCGCTGCTACGGCTGCAGAGGAGACGAAGAACCTCGACGCCAAGGCCGGCAGGAGCGCTTACGTTGAAAGCGACTTGTTGAAGAAAGAGAAAGTCGCTGATCCCGGTGCTTGGGGCGTGAAGGTTATTCTGGAGAGCTTGTAAATTGGAGGATAACTATATCTCACGAAAAGGATCACGGACAGATCAAAAGACATGTATCCATGATTTGTGTAGTTAAAGCATGACATCAAAATCAGATTGATTCTGGTCTCTTAGAAGGAGCACGCCAGGACGATAAGACCAACTTGCCAATATATTAAACATGCTACACAGACTATAGAATACAATCCACGAAAGCAATGCAACACGGCTAGGAAGAAACGTCACCAAGAAATGTAAGAGCTAGGGATGAACCTCCAGTTCAATTTCTTTGAAGTTGGCGTCTTCGCTCTTTTCATCCCCCTCTTCGCCGCTGTCGGTATCAACATCCCCCTCGTCCTGTGACTCAGTCCCCTCCGAGTCGTCCTCATCTTTGTCACTGTCTTCGCTTTCATGGAATGTTAGTGAAATGTATTCATCGCCAATACTACCCCCAGTGCCATTGGCTGGCACTTCATTCTCCAGACTCTTTTCAACTGCAACTATTGAAGCCACTGAGGTCGTGGCTTCCGAACTCTGCTTCGTAACCTCAATCCTTCGTTGATTTGCACGAATGACATGTGGTAGTTTGCATCGCGGGTTCGGGCAGGTTCCCTTCTCTGCAAAGTCCGGACATTCCCTGACATGCTGGTGTTCACAATCGATGCCCTTCTCGCAGAATCCAAGAACAGCAAAATCTCGACAAACACCCTTCCTCGGACCAACGCGTACATGAGGGAATAGGCAATCACTCCCATTCTTGCACCGTCCATTATTAGCAAAATGGACGCAGAGGGGTGTTCGTTCTGGCGCTGGATCGTGAGACAAAGAGCAAGACTCGGCCGTATTGGGACAAGTCCCATTTAAGAACGGCCAGCAGATTGCAATTTTTGCCGGATCATGCTCATAGCAGCAGATCCTGCCTTTGGTGCATACTCCTACCGTGCAGCGTTGTTTAGTTTGACCTACCCGATCGCCTCTTAGTCAAAATAATTGGCGCACCGGTAGTTGAAAAGCGAGGGCATTGTCTATCGACATATTTAATCGATTTTGTTTTCCGGCCCACCCTGAACGCCAAGTCAGAACTCGCGTCCAGCAATCGACCTTAAGACCAACCTGATCGGCTTCCTTCCATTCTCCAGCGTCATGTTCTGGCTTCGAGGTATCCGACGAGATACCTTAGACTTGTATGGACGCTGAATGGAGCGTGTCCCAAGATACTTGCTTGCATAGTCATGGCGGGGAGGCTGGACCTGTCTGAAGGAGGGCGGTTTGGGGGATGACGGAGGCTTAGCAACTGTGAAGGGCAAGTCAGGATCATAACAGCACCGCATGCACCCTAAATCCCACTAGTTCGCAGGTGTCAAATACGCACGATCTTTTCTGACGAGACTGTTCATAGACGATTGGAACGCTACACCGTCGATAACAACCTCACGCGGCTGGATGGGTCGACGAACACCGACGGATGCTCCTGTGGGTTTTTGAGACGTGGATGATTTGGAGCGATATGCTGGCCTTAATGAAGGTTTGTAGTTTGGATTGACGTATGAATTCCCTCTTGATGTGAATGGGACTGGCTTTCCTTCTGACTTGTGGGCGTTGATTGCACCTGAGACGTACAGTACATGAGCATTCAACTCGTATGCAACCTAACAAGCGCGTCCGGATCAACATTACCTGCCAATCGTGCAATTTCTTCTTTGAGAGCCTCTTCGGACGGGGTCGACATGTCGAGTGTACAGAGCAGATGGTTGTAGTTACGAAGCAGCAGAGTTGGTGCGAGAGGGTTATCTGACTGCGTACGTAATCATTGCCATATGTGGTGAAGAATATACAGATTGCAAACAAACGAGAATAGCATGAAAAGAGAGAGAGCCATCTCAATGAATTCAAGTCAGCAAACGATCTACCTAGGCGAGTAATACAGGTAGGAGAAAGCTAGAGATAGGGGTATCGCTATAGGATGCCCACAATCCATTATGTATGATATTATACTCAACGTCTTCTGCCCTAAATGGTGTGCGTCTTCTTGGCCGCAAAGTGCAATGTCCATGTGCTGAGAAGCTTTCGGGCATTGACCTGATCCCCAGTGAGCCTGAACGATGGACAGTAATCAGTTAATTACAAGAAACACTATGGGAGGGGAAAGTGTAAACTCACCCTGGAGTGCCGTAGGTCAGAGGTGCCAGGTAGACTAGCATGATGATCATCGCGACCGTAGAGACAGCGACCGTCACGAGTGCCTTCAACCCAATGTCAGAGTACTGTGTTGGCCTCATACGTGTCTTGCGGCCGGGAATGGAGATAGGGTAGTTAATCGATTCCGACATCACGAAGTTAAGGACAGCACCAGCAACGAGAGCGGAGAACAGATGTGCGGGAAGGTAATGGTGGATGAAAAGCTGGCGATTCATAAGGAAGAAAGGGAAATAATGAGTCAGCCAGCCGATGGCAAACAAGCCTGCGTTATTCCAAAGGCGGTTGCGGACGGCTACCAGCATGATGGAGGATAAGCACTTCACTGGTCTAGTCTAATCTAATAAATACTTACATTCAGGAATTGGTTCAATCCCCCGCCTTCGTGCGAGCAAATCGGCACCGAGAATACCGATGAATATCGACAGTGAAATCGTGCAAGTCCACCAGGAAACAATGTTCCCTATCAAGTAAATCTGTCGATGGTCTTTGTTATCTGTCCAGAAGCTGATGCCACTTATATCGAACGGCCAGTTAATGGGATTGCTGGCGTAGGGGTGAGAGGCAGTAAGACCGGCATTGTGTTGCAGCATGAGCATCTGCAGTTCAGAGAATTTCTTCAAGAAATTCCTTTTCTTCGGTTCCTTAGCATCAACTTTCGCCGTTCGTCCCTTGAAGTCCTCTTCATCCTCGGCGGAAATCAGTTCATCAACAAACCACGTCGCCGTCTTCTCCTGCGAGTTCTTATTCCCGTTGATCTCCTGCTGTTTAAAGGCCCAATCTGGCAGAGGTTTCTTGTGCGTCCACAACGCAACGCGGGTCGGCACATGAATAAGCCTGAAGTAGCCCGACTTGGTCTTCCAGGTTGTGTCGTCTTCTCCGTCGAGGATGTTTAGCTGGAATAATGTATCATTGTACCGAGAGTTATCATCCCGCGGCCACGTCGTAAACTCTTGGTTGGTGGGCATAAGTGGGGAAGCGACGTCGTGCGTCAAGAGCAGAGTGTTCGTGTTAACGTGAAGAAGCTGGATTATGTCTCCATTCTTAACGTTTCGTCCGGGACCAGTGGTAGGCAGAGCCTTCGTCGGAACGATTTGCCAAACGTTATTCGTGTCATTGTGCGCGTAGCCAGTGACTTGTTGCCCTAGACTCACAGTAAGAATGAGAAACATGCATACACTGCACACCCATCACTTACCCTGAGAGCTGACACGACCGTCCTCGTATCTGAGCGGATAGCGCTCCTTGTGCGAATGCAGGAATACCTTGGAGCCTTTATGTTTTATCGTGATAGAGTCATAGTAACGAATGTCTGTCGAAGAAGTCAGCGTAATGCATGAATTAACCTTTTCACACACACCTTGACTGCTGAGAAGCATTTCGTTACCCCACAAGGTCTCCTGGAATGCCGGGCTCATGAAGGAATCGCCGGGACCAGACTTCGGCAAGAACTTGAAGTGGAACCAGAAGAACGAGAGGTAGACAATGATAGGTACAATGATTAAACCGATTGCTCTCGCGATGAAGTGACGTGTAAAATGTTCCTAAGAATGAACTCGTGAGGACCATGGAGGTGGGAGATGTAATAAATAGAGAAAGTGTACCATAGAATGTCCCTTCTTGATGTCCAATAAGTCCCACAGATCGACGAGGACAGCCGCACCAATAGTAAAGAAAATAAGAACACCGTTGATCTTGCTTCCCAAGGTGCATGCTAATGACACGCCTGTCGCAACAAGCCATGCCCACCATTCAGCAGAAAATTCACTGTCCACACAATTATTGGCGCAAGAAGAAATTGGCAAACGTCATCTACGTACTGGTACCGCAATTTTCTGAACCGTATATACGTGTAAATAGTCAACGCGGAGAAAAAGATCAACTGTGCGTCCAATAAGATAAGACGATCTTGGGTAATGTGCGCGTTGTCTATATCGACTCTGGAATCAGAGATGATAGACCATTGGAAGCGAGAAGCACGTACCAAAGAGAACGAGGATAGCAGAAAACGCAGAAATGACGGTTGAGTAGCCACTTTCCCTCATAATCGCATACACAAGTGGGACAGTCAAAGCGCCCAATGTAGCAGGGAGTGCACGTAGGCCGACATAAGGAACAAAGTTTTCCGTGTAGCTGTCACCGATATTCTCAAAGTTGAAGTTCCCATCAAAGCCAGAGAACCAACCAGCAGCTCCCAGCAACATTTTCGCAAAAGGTGGATGTACGTCGAAATAATACTCGCCACGTATATAATAGGCGGCAAATTTACCAAAATGCACCTCGTCGAAACTACACGATTGTCAGTGTCGATTCGAGAGACGGGGTGGCGAGAAGGTAGGACTAACACTACTTCATCGGGATTGTTGATTTTGTAAAAACGAGTGAAGAAAGCGAGTGCTGTCAGAGCGCTACTGACGAGAAGATTCGTTCTCTTCGACTCCGCTAGTTGTTGAAAGGTGCCACGCTGGGAGGCGAAGCTTTAGCGGCAGAACATGAACAGGACGCGTTGAGAGGAAAATACCTGGGAGTACGTCGTGACATAATGTTCATCTGGGTCTGTCACCGAAGAATGAGTACTGATACTACGAGCAGACGACCCGATATTGCGTCGACGAGTCGTGACCGGGGTGTCCATGGAGGAGGGTGTTAGCAAGTGAGTTGATTGAAGTTCACTCAAGTTCCAGTTGACGTGTCAGTGCCAAAGTTGCCTTATTTGGTAACCATCAACATTCGCGCCCTTAGTATACTCGAGTCACTTCTTCCCTTTACTCTGGAACAGTTGCTAAAGTACAGCATGTCAGAGCTAACTCTAGATACCCTCATCGATGAAGGCGGCTATGGAGATCGAGCGCGTATAGAAAATCAGGCACTACTTGACGAACTCGAGCGCAAGAAGAAGGCTAGGAGCTTGGCGGTCCCGACAGACGATGCACGCGTCAGAGCGCGTCTTAGAGAACTCGGTGAACCAATAACTCTCTTCGGAGAACGTGTATGCCCTTCTTTCCATATGTGTGGCTCCTACTGAATGCTTTGTTTGAAGCCTGCCGATCGTCGAGATCGACTCAAGTATGTCCTCTCTCAAATATCTGTTGCTCGAGGCGGGGATGTCCAGATGGAAAGTGAGTCTGAATCAGAGTCAGAATCGGAGGAAGAGGTGAGCAGGATCATTCTGTCACCTAGAGATTCATGACTAAGTAAGCACCCAGGCTGAGGAATTCTATACGCCTGGCTCGGTCGAGTTATTGGAGGCACGGCGGCGAATCGCGGAATACTCACTCCCTAGGTCAACATTTTGCTTAAGAATGGCTCAAATAGGTGCTTACTTTTCTCATTTTGTTTTGCGTCCGTATTACAGAGCTCAAAAAAGGGTCGCCCAACAGCGCATTGAGAGCCGAATGCCTCTGAGGCAGTTGATTGATATTCGCAAGAGAGTCTTTGCTGAAGTCAAAGTCCGTCCTCGTCCTCTCATATCTTCGAAATTGATGCTGATTTTACTAGAGCTTTACGAACTTGGGTTCCCAGATTGGCGATGAACGACCACTGTCAATGGTTCGCTTCTCTCCGGACAGTAAGACGCTTGCAACAGGCAGTTGGTCAGGAGGTGTGAAGCTTTGGAACATCCCATCATGCACTGCTTTGCGTACATTACGAGGTGCGTTGTATCGAAGCACTCTCCCCGAGGCATTATTGAAAGAGCCACCAGGACACGGAGATCGTGTCGGAGGCCTAGCCTGGCATCCACAAGCCACTTTAACGCAAAGTCCCGATACCGTCAACCTCGTCAGTGGTGCGGGAGATTTCAACGTTAATCTTTGGTCTCTTTCCAGGTAAGGATCGATATGAGTGCATCCATAACAACGGAATACTAATCCATGTCTAGTGATGCACCACTGGCAGTATTAAAAGGCCACGAAGGCCGAGTCTGTCGAACAGCATTCCACCCATCCGGCAATTATGTTGCAAGCGCCAGCTTTGATACATCATGGCGATTATGGGATGTAACAACACAAACCGAACTCTTACTCCAAGAAGGACATTCAAAAGAAGTCTATTCCATCGAATTTCAGGATGACGGCTCACTAATTGCTTCAGGGTAAGAAGCCCTTCTCCATACCCTTCAGGAATGTTTTAACACTCTTTCGACATAGGGGTTTGGACGCAATTGGTCGAGTGTGGGACCTCCGAACAGGGCGAACCGCAATGGTCCTAGACGGACACGTCCAAGGCATCTATACCATCGCCTTCTCACCAAACGGCTATCAAATCGCTACAGGTGCAGGGGATGACACCATCCGCGTGTGGGATATGCGCTCCCTCCAGGCTCTCTACACAATCCCCGCACACCGCTCAAACGTCTCTGACGTCCGATTCTTCCGCGGTACCGACCTTCCCACTTCCCCAGTGAAAGATGTAGAGATGAAAGATGTCGATAATGGAGAGGAAGATCCAGATGCTTCTCATGACAGACCAAACGGCGTCAACGAGCAAGAGGCGAAATACCGCTGTGGTCTATACTTCGCTAGTGCCGGATATGACGGTCTCGTTAAACTCTGGAGTGCGGATGATTGGCAGCTATTGCGAACGCTGACGACTGATGCTGGAAAAGTCATGTCTGTCGACCTCTCGAATGACGGAAAATACCTAGTGTCGGGTACTTTCAACCGAAACTTCCAATTATATGAGCCATCGCCGGTATAGTATCTAAGATTCTATCTAGTCAATACTGTGAATCATGGTGTAATTGGGATGGGTAACTGGTCTGGGCTAGATACTGGTGGCCGAATGAAGGAAAATTACGTGCAGCAGGGTTCACCTTGTCGGTCTCAACTTTATTCTGAGTAACCATACCCTTCAGAGTCCAAGGCCAAGGACAAAGATACGCTTTGCATACAATTAATCATTGATAAGTGACTGGTAATACAGTTGTGTCTGCAACAAGGAAAGGGCAATCATCGAAAGAAGGACGAACGGCAGAGCAAATATGCAGAGGGGGAAAGATGAATACAGCATGTCATTTTTTGAGTGGCTACCGCACTTCATTCACTTTCTGCATAAATCCAGTTACACGTCCGATGTCGATTATCTGTGATTCGCTCTCTACCGCAAGCAGTAAGTCGTCCAGCATCTAGGATAATGAAGTCAATAAAGCGCATCGTTGTCTGCCAAATGGAACCACCACGTACGTCCTCCACTTTATCAATAGGAATACCTGTACACAGAGCAACAATTCTTTTACTTTGGTACTCCTTCTCGGCGCTTGCACCCCGAAGACCGCGCAATCGATCCTGTAAAACCTTGGCTATTCGATCCTCGTATAATTTGATACGCCGCATCTTAATCAGACTTGATAGCGAGTCTGTATCGGGCAGCGGTGGCTCAGTGTCTCGAGTGCTTGCAAGATCAACCGGGACTATGGCGGAGATCACGGATTGAGGTCCTCTGTAAGTGAACGCCGGATGAGTTCCAGGGCTTGCAGGAGTGCCATTAGCTTCTGTTCGACCCGTCCAATCCACGCTGTCTTCGGCCTTCAGTGCCTTCTCGACATTTCGTAATCGCTGCAAAACTTGATCCTTCTCCCCTCTTTTCTGCTTCCAGAAGTCTATTTGCTTGCGTTGCTCAGCCAATTCTCGCGTTGCAACACGGACATGTGCATTTGTGACGTCAAAGGCATCCTGTTTTGATTTGATCTCGGCAGCAAATTCTGCACTTAGGTTTTGAATCATAGACGTGAGGTCTATCACAAGAAGCACGTCAATAGGTAATGCAATAGGGAGACGACGGTTTATATATCACCTGCAATAACATCTTGGCTTTTTTGCACGGGTGCAGAAGGTGCAGTCCGTAGCGCGGACACCAGATCTTCAGCTTTCGGAGCGGATGACAGCTACGCGAGAGGATATAAGTAAAGCAATGGCTATTCGTCGAAGACCACTAACCTCGGGCTCTACACCAAAGTCACCAGGTCGTAGACCTAGCTTGTTGGGCAATAGCCGGTTCGCACCAACATCAAGTAGCGTTCGTACAAGACCTTTGTTTCCAACACGAGCGGCAATATTCAACGCAGTGTCGCCATTCTCATCCTGAAGATCGACAATACTCTTAAAGTCGGCATTTTCGCGCTGAGCAATCCACGTCAAAGTTCCCTCGAGGTAATATCGTGCGAGCGGCGCTCGGCCCTTGACACCAGCTGTCAACACAGCGTGATGCAACACAGTACGCTTAGCAGTGTCAATCGTCCGAATCGAAGAGTGCAAGACTTCAAGAAGACCAGGGAAAGTCTGGAGATCGTAATTGTGGGTCGAAAGGACTGATCGCATAAGAGGGGTTTCGCCTTGGTAGTTGCCACGATGAATATCCGCCCCGTTCGAAATCAGGGCTTTCACGGTTTCCAGATGCCCTAAGGAAGCGGCGAGGTGAAGAGGTGAATGGCCCAGATCGTCAATTATTAGGTCGTAATTAACTCTTTGATCGTTCCCTTGGACCTCGGGACCAGTGCATGCTAATTTTATCAGCTCAAGCACAGCATTTGGGTTGTCGTTCTGACAGAGCGTAGTTATGATTGCGCTTCGTCGTGGATTCTTGAGTGGCTCCATTTTATCCCCACTTCGAGGGAAAGGTGGCCTATTAGATAGTCGGACGTGATTCGTAGTCGCGGCAACGCCATTTGTAGGCCGGGTTCCGGAAACAACGGATGGACTACTATCAGTCCGCAGAAGGCCATTGGGACGAGGTTGAGGAGTGGAAGAAAAGGCTCGAGAATTGCTCATTGACTGAATAGCAGCCTGAATCTGAGAATTGAGCTCCAGCTGCGTACTTGGCGGAGGCGGATCTGTTCGCGCGCGCTTTGCAGGTGATGGCTCATCAATACCATTGGTCCGAGCATCTGGCGGAGCGGAAGGGGGCGGTCGAGGAATGTCTTCTAAAGTAAAATCGAGCACTTGAACCTGCGGGCCATTCTGTTCTGACTTGTCCCCGTCATCTGCAGATGTATGGAAGTCAATTTCACTATCTGTACGGGTCCGCTTCAGTGACACATCTGGTTTTGGCGTGTTATTAGCCGAACCGGGCTGGGAGGAAGCGTATCCCGGAAGCAGACCCGGCAAATAACCGTTATTCGAATTACCTGCGAGCCCTGACCTCGCCAGTAAAGACGAGGTTGAAGGAGTGAACAAGCCTTGTGCGCGGCCTTGATTGAGAAGTCGGAGAGCTGACCCCGGCATGATCGGAGCTGGCCCACCTTCACCGTCAGAAAAACATGAAGACACAACTTGGGAAGATGACATACTGAGACTGTTGTACGAAGCTGAAGCTGATAGAGGCCGGCCACCAGCCAACCCAGGTAAGCCTGGCAATGAGGTCGGCAACCCTCCCATTGATTGTTGGGTGGGTTGGAAGTCGAAGAGTGGTGATAAGAGCGGGGCGATCCCGTACTGTAATGCAAGTTCACGACCGCGTTCCAAAGGGATCCTGAGATATCGTCAGCATATTTCATGATAGTCAAAGCCCTACGATGAGCTGGGACGGAGTGGATTGAAAAATTCGAAATTCCCGCAATGATAACCCCTCGATATAGGACAACGAAGGCACGTCGCGGAACCTACAGCCACTGTCCGTCGGCAGCTCCTGCACGCATTCGCGCATTCCCTCGATGTCCAGGTCTGACAGAGAGACTTTGATAATGACTCACCAAGTTCCTTGGTACTTTCCATAGCCTCCCTGAACTATCTCATGCTTGCCCGGAAGGACCTCCTTTTCTAATATTTTCGTTCGTCGGCCTTTGTCGACGCCAGCGACCTTGAGTATCTGAGTGGCATTCACGTAGGAATCTGCACGACGGCGCATTACTGCTATACCGCGGACCATGCATTCATACACCTAGGGTGGGAAGGAAGAGGGTGTTAGCGTGGAGACGCGACCGCGTCGTATGCCTTTAACGCGCGGACTAGCGGATACATACTTGCACGGATGAGTAAACAGCATTGTATATCTTGACTGAGGTTGGTTGATTAGACGGCCGTTGCTGAGCGGTATTCTGCATGATGCCCCAGGAGCTTGCAATGGGGACGATAGTACAAAAGGTCACGACGATGAACGAGCCGCACCAGAATTGGTCGAGCAACGCGTGAAGAACAAACAACTGCAAATAAGTCGGTCCGACCACCCATTAATATTAATATTCCCATATAATACTGTGCAATAATTATCAGCATCGATCCAGTAACATTTGGAGAATTGTATTTTATTTAAAGGTAAGTACTTAGATTGAAATGTAGAAAATCTTTTTAGGGACAGTACTAAGTACTAGTACTGGCAGCCAAACAACCCAGTATCACGTTTCACGTATCATGAGACCGCGACGTTCGTTTATACACTATCCTAGATGCACTAGTATCGCAAGGATAGTATTAATGCTGAAAACCACCATCTTCAATTGAATCTACTGCTATCCTGGACTTCATTCTGGTTGCGTCATAGTCCACCGAATCCTCGGCTTGTATTGCACGAGGGAATGTCGTCCTTGCTAGTAGATACGGCATAGTCCAGTTCACCCCAGACCTTCGTGAGCCTCTGGATGCACGAATCGGTCTCTATACGTAGCATGGAAGCCACGAGCTTTTCGAGGTGTGCAATTGCATAACAGTCTTCTTCCTTGTTGAACCGCAAAACTCACCCAGCATTCGTTGAGCTACGTACTGGCGGAATGCCATGGTTCCACGAAGCGCCTGTATGGCCTGTATCCAATTGAACTTCTCGACCGTACTTCTCAAAACCTGCTCTCTTTGCGCTAATCAGATTCGGAAAAACTCGCTGATGAATAGGTTCAAAGTTCCGTTGCATTACGAGAGTAAATAAAGCCAAGGATTACGATTACATGCCTTCTTGGTGCCTGGTGAGTCCCCAACTAGCCAACGCTATATATAGACCATTCCATTATCTGATTGGGTGATTCTGCTTAGATGCGACGAAATCGGGCCACTCGGTTATTCTCTTGGGCTGGGACTTCAATCTCAGTTCGGCATTCTGCGTGAAGACACGCAGATGCAGAGTTCAATATTAATGCTAGTGCAAGCATAGTTTGGTCCTTCTTGGAACTTTCCCCCTGACCAGAGAAGCTTCATTTTGAAATAGTAGTCCGCCGACCTGAGGCAAAGATATGTCTTGCGAAGCGCCTGTAAGCTGGGATTTCCTCTTTGTTTCTGACGATTCCCCCTGATACGAATCCTCACATCCGTCTCATCTTGCGGATCGAGACCATGTGGAATGCGCTCGTTTCTTCCCCGTCTTCAGCCCCATAGACGTGCTATCCCGCATCGCGAACCGGAATGGTGTAATGCCTATACCTCCCCAGTCCTCTCAGCCGAATTCCTGGCGCCTATTCGCGCTTGACCTCATCAAAGGGGCAGGTGCTTCTATTCACTTGTGTCTGTGATCCTCATGACCGCAAAAAGGGTGTGGGGACTTGAAAAGCCTCGATAACCGGAGACGGGGACTTTTGGTGGCAATCCACTTCTGCATTCCGTTTCCGATCAAGGAAGGAAAGGAAGGTAGATATACGTGCTTCTGTGGAGCGACATGCTCGTGCAGTTCTCCGATGGGTCGATGTGCTCTCAAGACATCTCGAAGGTGGCGAATCGCTAATTCATCGGAGAGATGCTCGCTAGGGATGAGGAATTCAAAGCGGTACTTAAACCGATTCAATGAGCAAATCTCTCGTAGCAAGACGAACGCACCACCGTTTCACATACTCATATACTGAGCCGCTAGAAGTCCTGCCATCTTGTCATGGGCTTGTACCAATCAAGGAAACCTATCAGATGCCGCATAGCATGATACAAGGGCAAATCGCGACTATTTCGGATAAATTTGACATGAACAAGGACCGGGACGTATTGGTTCCTTCGAGGACAAGTAGACATGGCCCCTATGTGTCACCTGTGCGCCGTTCGTGCACGTCTTTACTCACGAAGCGCGAGACCCCGATAACACAATTCCGTGCAGAGGTCATCAGATCATAATACCATTACTATTCACTATCTCTTTGCGAAGCACTGTTGGATCACAAATTCGAGCTACAGAACCCGAAAATCTGTGCTTCCCATCGCGTATGCCATTCACTCCTGCCGACGAACTCTCCCACCTTGTACTTCGAAAGTTAGGAGGCGGTACTGTCCTCTTCGTATTCCCTTGAGACGAAAATTATACAACATACAGCGCCACCAGAGTCAACCGCAAAGATGAGACATGTAATACTACCGGCCGGAATTTTCCTTGATAGATTCGTTGCGACATCGAAGGTTTGGCCAAGACAATGTTGTGTGGCTCAAGCTAACTTGGTATATTATTATTAGCCATTCCGTTTTGGTAAGACGCGACTGAATCCGCAATTGTATGTAATCGATCTCAGAGCTATTCCCGTCGAATTCAGCGCTAATGAAGGTGTGACAACGTGATGCCATTCTCGTCCTGCTGTCGGACCTTGAAGATAACGAAACGCGAATATCAACCCTATTGGTGAGGTCCAACACGGGATTAGTAGCTTCTGACAATGGAGAAATTGCGACCTTGGCTCGAGTAGGGCTCCATAACGTAGCTCGAGATCTGACCGGACTTAGATTGTAGACCAGATGTTTGTCTGAGCTATGCCGTCAGGCATACCGAGATGCATAGAGAATGCTTCGATCCAAGAGTCAACGCCACTGTCAGCCAACGATTCGCCTGAAAGATGAATAGGTGAGCCGCGATTAAGTGGTACTGACAGCGTATGATGGCCACCCGTCTAGTACTGAAGGTACCACAGACAGAAGTACCAGCAGCTCTATGCCACCAGTAGTATTTTTGCGGAAGCGAGAGTACTGCAAGCTTGGCAGCTGGCTGCGTAGCATACGGAATGTAGCAAAACGAAACGAGCAGGACGAATACATTTAATGAGCACTAGTACTGGAGGAGTTTTGGAAATGTTACATAAGTCTGTCGCTATCCCGACCCGAGACATGTATACGCCTCTCCCTCATTTCCTTCCTCACCATAAACCAGTTACCCCCCTCCCTCTCTCTAAAGCATTGAAGTGCGTACTTCGATTTCCATACAAGCTTACACTACATATACTACGGAACATTTATGTCCATATACCAAGACTTGACTGAGAAATGGCATTTCTTCAAGTAACAAGGTATGCATGAATAGACCGTCTACATTCCGTTTTGCTCACAAGGTGATGGACATTCGTCCTTGTCATCTAACACAGATGCATAATTTAGGCACAGGGGAAGACGTCAGTATAATTTCCACGAGTTCTATGATGCGCCTCCTTAGGTTATATCTGTCGCTTGTTCATTCCTAATCCTTGCTAATAGAATACCCGCGATCCTGTTATGTTTCTCGACTCGTCCCGCGTCGTCCGTGATACTATCGATCGGTATGTTAACCAAGAGTGGACCGGTCCCGACAACGGCACCAATGGCAAGAGAACTGAAATGATTGAGAATAGTGGCGCGAGACAGCATCATCCTTGTCGTGCTTATCGACGAAGGCGAGCCAGCATACGATAATATAGAAGGGCCTGATCCGAATGTACCTTGTTCACTGCCGATCAGTTCAAACAGGGCCGGATTGAGCCAAGTGTCGGCGGCTACGCTGCAGCATCCTGGCTAATCGAGGGAATGCAGAGAGTATTCGCCGGATCCGTACTCTCGGATGCGTGCATCTTGTCAAATGAATACCCATCTGGATTGGTTCGATTTCACTCAACATGTGAATTCAAATTTTTCCGTATTTACATGTCATAACAGATATATATTAGGGGAGGCCAACGAGCTCACCAAGGCGAAGTTGAAGGACATTTGTCGCAATGGCTCTTTCGTCGATCTCTGTGCATTGCGCAAGTCCGTTACTGTCATCACTGATAATGGGCCACAGTGGCCCGCGAGAAGTAATATTATCAGTGGAAGAGCAAGAGTTTTTGTGGATAATCTTGCACAGACGTTGGTAACGACATTCTTAACTTGCTCGTGATTCGTCCCAACTCCGTAGTTTCCTCTGCCCATCCATGATATGCTTCCATTTATGTACGATTCTTATGAAGGGCCTGGCGCGAGCTCTCATTGTGTAATGTAGTATCTTCAGCAAAATCTCGCTCACCAAATGTCAACCGGAGGGTTTCTTATTAGTTTTGGTCACTCAACCTTTCTGTGTGCTTCCCATGGCCCGTGCCATTCACTCCTACCGACGAATTTTCCCACCTTGTACTTCGAAAATTAGGAGGCGGTACTGTCTTCTTCGTATTCCCTTGAGACGAAAATTATACAACATACAGCGCCACCAGAGTCAACCGCAAAGATGAGACATGTAATACTACCGGCCGGAATTTTCCTTGATAGATTCGTTGCGACATCGAAGGTTTGGCCAAGACAATGTTGTGTGGCTCAAGCTAACTTGGTATATTATTATTAGCCATTCCGTTTTGGTAAGACGCGACTGAATCCGCAATTGTATGTGATCGATCTCAGAGCTATTCCTGCCGACTTCAGCGCTAATGAAGGCGTGACAACATGATGCCATTCTCGTCCTGCTGTCGGACGTTGAGGATAAGGTAACGCGAATATCAACCCTATTGGTGAGGTCCAACACGGGATTAGTAGCTTCTGACAATGGAGAAAGTTTTGTCCTTGTATCGAGTAAAGCTCCGTAGAGTAACTCGAGAGCTGATCGAGTTTAGATTGCAGACCGGATGTTTGGCTGGGGCCTACTGTCAGTCATACCGAGATTCATTGCGGAAAGCTTCAACACCAGGTTCGAGGTCGAGCACGGAAGCCAACGCCAACGCCACCCAGCGATTCTCTGAAACATGAAAAGGTAAGCTGTGATTAAGTGGTACTGATAGTGAATGCATGCAAACTCCCCTTTTGAGCGCACCGCAGAAGTACCAGCAGTTCTACGCCGCCAATAGCATTCTGGAGAGAAGCAGCGATGCTGCGATCTATTTTGGCGCTGTGTAGCATGCGAACACAGGAAAATGAAAGAAGCAAAGCCGATACAAATAGCACTTCAGAGATTACTATTACGTGTCGCTGTCTCCTAATGTTAGAGGAGAGGAAATGCTCAAGTAACCAAATAGAGCAGGAGATGGAGCATGTTACATAATCTTCTCCCACAAGCATGTCACATGAGGAGGACGCGTCGTGACGCGCAAGTTGAAGTTGACTTTGAACCATCATCACACCGCTGATCATCACAAACACAAACACGTCGATCAACAATCACTTAACCGACACCGACATGCCTCCTCGTCCTCGACGCAAAGCAGCTCATAATAATGAGAATAAACCTGGTTTGATTGGTATTGATGACACAGCACCGCGTCTAAACATCAGTCCTTCCATCGTTCCCCGTACATCTACTCCTGCCCGTCATTTGGCTCGAAGAGAGCGTAAACCCATAAAGCGCACTCAAGCGACATCTCCCTTCCTCCGTCTTCGCCTCCGTTCCTTCTCTCGCCTCACCAAGAAATCATCGGACCCGCTCTAGCAGCGTCTCCAGTCCCAGACGATCCGTTCGGTTTCCTCGCTGCAGAGCGTCGACTCAAACAGCGTGCTCAGCTACGGAACAGAAATAGGATAGCTGAGAAGGGCGAGGTTGGAACAGCCGATACTGGTACGGCAGTCAACGAAGACGCAGAGCTACTACCCATCTCTGACGGTCGACCATCTTTCGCAACACCTCCCCAACCTTCCACAGACTCCGACGGTGTCGAATTGGAGCTTGATTTGAGTACATTCGTCTCCGGTACACGCACTCCACCGGGTCACACACCCGTCCCTCTCGCAGCTTCACCTCGACACCACCGACCGAAACGAAAGGTCATTCCTTCCTCACCGTCTTCTGAAGGAGAAGATGAAGGAGGCGAAATCCCGCAAACGCCTTCGCCAATGAAACGCATCAGTACCGTGACCAGTGCAGGTCCAGGTTCAATACGCAGACCTTTCGCTGACATATCTCACCTTGACAACTCGCCTGAGAAGAAGTCTACCGTAACAGCAAGGACCAAAGGAAAGAAGAAAGGTGATGCTGGCGGTGGCAGGTCTTCCGGACCTGCGCGGAAGAAATATAAGACGGACGAGACACTAGCGGAGGAAGAATTGAAAGGGATGATGGAGGAATTGAAGGAGTTGTTGCCAAGTAGACCGAAGCGTAGTGCTGCGTTGCGAAAGAGTGGTGTGCCGGCTGTGCAGAAGGCGTCGACTACGAAGAAGGCTACCGCTGCTAAGAAGAAAGGGAAGGGAAAGGCCAAGTCGCAATCGAAGAAAGCGACCGCCGAAGAAGGCGAAGAGGTGGCAGAGACGAGAGAGGGAGAATCATTCGTGCTAAGTGGAGAAGAGCGTGAAGTGAGCTTGTCTCGAATTATCTGCACTGGATACTAATAATTCTGGATTTCAGCAATTCGAGGTTGCCCGTGAAGGACGTCGAGAATACTTTAAGCAAGTGGATGACTATGTTTTGGAGGAAGAAAGCGTGTACGTTATTTGAAGGAGCAGCCATGGTTATTTTACTGTAAACAATGTAGTATTGACTCCTAATTGACGATAATCATATGCATCCATGAGTACCATACCATCACTTTGCTTTTGCCGTTCTTTTCGGCTCTCCTGCTTTCTTCTCTGTACGCAGTTCTTGTCCCCTCTCCTCTCTTTCATCCTTTCCACCATCGTCTCCATGGACGCCGACGAGTCTGAACCACTCCACACACTCTCTACTCTCTTCCTCACCTTCACCTTCACCATCTACATCTTCTTCGTCCTGGACAATAAGGACACGCGTGGCAGAGGCCAATCGGTAAGTTCGCGATCCATCACGGAAGCACATTTTCCTTTCTTTCAACTGCTGTCCTTTGTCGTACGACTTGGGGCGGCCGGGTCGGACTGCAGTATATCGCCGATTTCGCATCTCTTTCATCTTCTACCCTTCGTCTCCTTGTAACCAACACTCACCTTCACTCTTTTATTCTAGCAAACTGGAGTCAACAGCTCAATCATGCGTCAACTGGGGAGTCAAGCACGAGAGGCAGATGCAAGACTTTGAGGTGCGGTCATCTTCAGCTTTCATTCCCCTCACCTCCTCAACCTTTGTTCGGGGGGTTGATTGGGGTGGCACCGTATTTTCATTACACGAAACTAACCACGATTCTATCTTCACCCAGGCTGAATTAGCGAGCGCGTTAAGCAACTCTCGCGCAGTGCACAACCTGCTAGTCGAAGCACTGAGCAATATCGAGGTGCGCATCCATCTCATCCACCTCCACCTAACCTTCTCTCTCTCTCTCCCCCTCCCCAGTCCAACCGCTCCCGCACCCTAACGCACCAACTCCCGCACATCCACAACGAGCTCTCTCTCTCCCTAGCATCCCTCTCAACCCTCGAATCCCACCTCCACTCCCAAGTCAACTCCATCCGCCACGCTTACGACTCTGGCCGACACAAAGCCCAGGTCCTCACCCAGGACCTAGATTATTCTATGACCAGCACTGGAGTTTCCCGCTGGCCATAGGACCAAGTAATATTCATTTATAATCACATTGTTATACAGTCGAACCTGTCTATAAGCATTGGCCTCGGTGGACAGTTCAGGCAGAGGTTATGCTTATCTACATCCATTATATAATTTGGGTAGAGTTTCTCACGCTTCACTACCCCTTCGTCATGTGTTGCATTGTCTTTTCCAGTCTCTCCGTGTGCATCCAAGGTCTTGATACATAGTGATAGCAAGCGAAAAGCCTAAACTAGCATTCTCTTGTTAAAGAACATAGGCCACAGCGTGCATACATGCCGCAGTTTGAGTCACACAGGAGATTGGATCAGTCATGTGACCACCTCCCAACAAGCATTTCCACACCAAAAATTTAGGCAAAATCTTAATGTCAATTCTTATATAGAATTATGCTTATAGGACCCTGAATTTCCTGCCTACCAAGTCGGTGGATCAAATTTCAAATGCTTATGTAGAGGTTATGCTTATCCACCGGTATGCTTATAGACAGGTTCGACTGTAGATTACTCTAACCAAATCATATTTGTTAGGAAGTGATCTACAATTTCTATTATTAAGCAATACCAGTATTACCAAGCGTACAAGAAGTAGTAACGATGAGCGGAATTATCGACTACATACAAGAACGCTTCGACACACTACAATGCATACTGCTTACACCCATAGTACCACCTACTGCTAGAGAAGGAGTGTTACGATACTGCACAGACTGTAAGCTAGGAAACCAAATAGCAGAGAACCTACTTCGGACAATTCAACAGAAGCTCATACTAAGCAGAACTGCAGAAGGACAATATAACATGATGGTAAGAAGGAGGTTCGTGGAAATGCAATTAGACAGACAAGACTATAAGGGATATAAACGCGAAATACAGATGATAAGTTGGGATGCACGGCATTATGCAATTAGTATAGGAATAAGGAATCCAGGACGAGAACAGCGACACAGACACTGTGGCCTAACATGGATCAAAATAGACATACCATATAATAATCTAAGAGAAGGGTTCAATGAAGGATACGCCTTACAATGGGCATGGTTAATACATCGCGAAATAACGATGCAATTGCCAGGAGGACAAACGATCATAGAACAAACCAGATTATATAACAGAGGACAAGTACGAGTAAGGGGATTTAAAGATATGACAGAAAGGGAATTAAATACATACCCAGGATACGGACGAAAGACGGACACATATAACTATTTTAATTTACTGCGAGGTTGTAATGTGGAAGTGCAGACACAACATGTGACTCAAATATTACCTAGAATAGAACAACTCGATCAGCCAATCCCACAGCCGATCAGACAGTGATGCCATATAACTACATTAGCTCTTACAGACCACACATACCGGCCGCTGGCCTAAACTATCTAGCGCATGAGTCAGTAAGAGTCAGGATGAGTCATAGATATAAGAATGAGTCAATCAGAGTCAGAATGAGTCAGTAAATGATTGAACAGGATTAAACCACGTACATAGCATAACACGAAATAACGTAGGTAACATCACACATGTAAATAGCATATAAGGAGGGCAAGGTAGGCCTCTCCAGGATAGTTTAATCCAAGTCTCTGAAGAGCCATAAACTGCTCCAAGGGAAGTTCAACTTAACTCTTCTATTGAAAATGTGTGAACATCATAAGTACTACTATCAGACCCCTACTAAGCTATCGAGGTGTATCGATACCTAAGTAGTCATACGGTACATAGCTTAAGGCTATTGCACCCTACTGTCGAACATAGCAACTATCGTGTGAATAAGTTTTCTCATACCTACGCACCTCTCTTATCGAGCACTAACTGCATGAACCCCTGAGACTAGCTACCTTAGCGGAACACGCTATCGATAATAGTGTTAGTAAGTTATAGGTTTAGTCATAGCCAGCCTAGGCTAGTCTGACACAATGACCTAGGAGGACTATTGATTCCATAAATCAATAACGTGAGATTTGGATTAACTATCTGTTACCAGATAGTTATTTAGAATTACGTTACTTACACGTTTCACTTAAGTAACCAGCACCATAGCAAACGCCAATTAACAATATTTGTTTAAATAAAGGTGGGCTACATGCATCTCCTGCAAATTCTCACAGTTCGACTACAGTGGGAAAAAATGTAAATCCTACTGTGCTACTAAAACAAGGTACGCAGAGGGCCCCTGTAAAAACCTCCCCTGCCGGGTTCTGAGAAAAAATCAGGGCCTTGCAAAAGAACCAAGTGAGGAGAGAAAAAGAATAACCCCCACTGGTAAATAACTGAGTCCTTAAAGAAAGGAAAGCCTCCTTATGGAGGCACGAGATGTACCTTTCACCCAAAGAAATTGCCTCAACTGTCTCCTGCGCCTTCGCGTCCACCCCGTGCTAACCGCTCGCGTATGTGAGGTAGCTACATCCGGTAGCATTCAGCCTGGTTACCAGTGTGATACTCTAGCTTGGTTATGTCCCTCCCCCCGACTGGGTCCGTTACACCCGTCATCGACTCCGAGGATGCTTCGAGTGGTAAATCGTGGTAGCCTCACCTCACGGGATCCCATCCTGCTGCGCCCACAGCCAGAGGCTTACCACCGCGAACCAAACTTCATGCAACTCCTCCAAAGAGCAGCGGCAGTCCCATTCTTACCCGGCGTGGCGAAACAATTGCACTAAGGTACTTCGGGTACGAACCGGTGAAAAGTGGGGGTTCCTGCTAAGGGCAGCCGGAACGATCTGAAGGTGAGAGTAGGACCACTGGGGGCTCTCCCTCCAGAGAGGGGTTTAAGGGGGCGTCTCCTCAAGTGTCCCAGAGGTGAAAGGAAGTGGGGGGAATCGTTTAGAGGAAAGGAGAATGAAACTACTAAGGATAAGTCGAAATTGAATGTATGCACGGAATGCAACAAGGATAGGTCAAAAACTGAAACAGATATGAAAAACCGGAAATATACTAGATGATAGTACTAATCGAGAGGATTCGAACAAAGGTACAAACAAGAAAATTGGTGGAGAAATGGAGGAGATATTAAAAGTCGGATAAAAACTCGAGATGCTCGGATCGTCCGGAACTCGAAAAGGCTGGACCGGAACTCCCGGTATGAAAGAAACTTGGTAGAGGACGTATAGACGGTTCGAATGAGGGCTTAAGCACGATGATCGGATACGAATTGACTGAGCTATGACTGAAACAAAGAGGGAGGAGGCTAAGACTGGATTGTATGCTGCAGGAACTGGACTGAACTGGACTGGGAGCTGAGAGATAGACTAGAGACGAAGCTGGGGGATCAGATGGGAGCTAAGGAGTCCTCCTCTACTTGATTGCTCCGGTACTGAGTAGGTACAGGAGTGTTTTATACATAATGAGCCTCCTTTGTGAACAAAGGCTCAAAATGGAATTTACTCGGAATGGAATCAAACAAAACAAAACCAAATAGTCCAAACGTCGATCATAGACTCTCCTGAGCCTTTGAGTCGATGCCTGTGACATAGAACAAAAGAAAGAGTGGGGGAAAAGGGAAACAAAGGCTCTAGGACGAAACTGGAGTATATACACTGCCAGTCAAGCATTCCAGATGCAAGAACCACTCAGTAAATCGTCTGAGAGGTATGAAACAAAGGTCTGATCATCAAACGAACCAAATAAGGGAATTCTGACCTCAGCAGAGCTGGAATCTCTACACCGGCCCAATGGCTGGTTAAGAAAAGGCCAGTGGGAAACGTCCCACGGCTGTGAGAGAGTCGTCTGCAGCCAATCAATGGCTGCGGGTTACGAAGTGGGGGTGGAAGGCCCCGCTGAGGAATCGTGCCGTTGCGCATCGAGTTCGAATGTAAGAGGGCTGTGTCGTAGACCAACGGATGCCCTGCCCAGTCTCATAGGGGCTCAGTGCTCCCTGCCAGTATTTGACAAACTGGATGGTCGCCAGCATAGTTGCGCGTCGTCTAGTGCGAGAAGTAGGGTCGAGATGGTGCTTCTTGCCCATCCACTGCCTGTCTCCATACATGCAGAGGGTGACCATCGTCTGGAGCCCTTCTGTTTTGACGACGGGGGACAGAATGACGAAGGCGAGTACACACTCACCACCGGCGGGACTTTCCCACACTCGATGATGGTGGTTAGAGAAAGAGAAGGTGTAGATTACTCTCACACGGGGCAAAATTACGTACAGGAGCCTCCAGAATTTTGGTCGGAATGCTATACCATCCAATCAGTGAAAATGGCCTCTCATATTCTGACTATATTTCCTTATCTTGGAAACTGTACTTTCGTGCGGTGGTTCTATTTGTAGGTACGTGTAGTACCCGTGATTTTCTGCCTTCAGAACGTACCAGCCAGGCTTGGTCATACCCATCTCTTTCAGTGTATTATCGCGGGGATACGGCCTATAAAATGCAGATGAGGTTTGGTGTTGAGTGAAAGAAATACGGACTCGGAAATACATACCTCCCAACGTGTTCATGAGTCTTACGGTCGATGTTCTGTACCAATAGAGTATTGGTATTCTCTTGCTTATAAAGCTTATGTAAGACGTCGGACGGGAGGATTGTCAATATTGTTTATGCCTGAAAGATGTAATACTTTTTCCCTAACCTTGGCAAGTTTGGGGTACGATGGATCGGGATCGAGAATGGCGGTTACGGTCTCCATCTCCGGCCCCGAGACGGGGTTGAGTCGCCCTATTGTCATCTTCCTAGGCCTCCCATCTTCTATAAATGGAAAAGCATAAGTCGACAGCACGAGATTAGAGAATACGAAAATTCTCACTTTCGCTTTCGCTAGGACGAGGACTTGGAGTGGACATGTCCTAAGATGGAGTACGTCGAGAGAATGCAATGAACTGATGATATTCTGAAGGCCAGGAGGGCCTCCTTTTATACTATTTCACATGTGCAAACTAGAGTACTTTGCGTCACCAGTGTATTGCGTATGCAGTGGGAGAAAGTCCATTCAATTTTAATAGCAGCATATGTGTTTCTCTTGCTGTTACGACCAGTGCATCACATCCGTGGCGATACCCACTCCGTTTTCCAAAGGGAATCCATATGGTGAGCGAATCATTAAGACGTGCTTGAAGTATGTATTTCTAATCAAGACGACAAACCATCTGGGGCAAAGCGCAATTTGTCTGGCAAAGGTGGCGCTGAGGGTGTCAACTTTCTGCCTGTGTGGTCCAAGGACGCCGCAAGAGTTCTGGTGTCCGACGAACTCCCTATTGAAGGAAGAGGAGGTACAATTGAACGAACGAATTGATAAATATTGAGGCGAGACGAACACTGTTATTCAGACAGTGTCGGTGTCGGTGTGCAAAGGAAGCAATAAGAACCATGATATTTCAGCCATAGAGAAGTACTATGCACACTGCCATTGCACAGCGGATCTATGCACAGCTTGTCCCAGCCACTAGTCTTTGCTTTTGAAGGTAGAAGTGAATCGGTGCTGCTCTCTGATGATGAGCGCTTTCTATCGACAGCAGCAAGTAAAGAAGGTATTTTCGCCTCGAATCTTGCGGCTGTATCAAAGGAAAGGGCCGACAAATAGCATGGGTGATTATGCGTCCCGCGGACAAAGTACTTGCGATAGTCCATTGGGGGTGGTTGCCATTCGATGGCGCAATATGCCTTGACCTTGAAAAGATAATAGCAGGCGGGTCAGCACAGTTTGGATACTCCAATATAGTTATATGCCCGGACCTTTTTCTCGACGAAGTGCGCTAGGAGTGTAGCTTCTGCGTGGACAGGAGCCGTTCCGTCAAAACGCGAAAGAGTGGTTGTGCCGGCTATGCGGAAGGCGGCGACTACAAAGAAGGCTACCGCTGCAAAGAAGAAAGGGAAGGGAAAGGGAAAGGCCAAGTCGCAATCGAAGAAAGCGACTGCCGAAGGAGGTGAAGAGGTAGAATCATTCGTGCTTAGTCAGCGGGGAAGAGTGTGAAGTGAGCTTGTCTCAAATTATCTGCACTGGATACTAATAATTCTGGATTTCAGCAATTCGAGGTTGCCCGGGAAGGACGTCGAGAATACTTTAAGCAAGTTGATGACTATGTTGTGGAGAAAGAAAGCGTGTACGTTATTTGAAGGAGCAGCCATGGTTATTTTACTGTAAACAATGTAGTATTGACTCCTAATTGACGATAATCATCATATGCATCCATGAGTACCATACCATCACTTTGCCGTTCTTTTCGGCTCTCCTGCTTCCTTCTCTGTACGTTGTTCCCCTCTCCTCTCTTTCATCCTTTCCACCATCGTCTCCATGGACGCCAACGAGTCCGAACCACTCCACACACTCTCTACTCTCTCTTCCTCACCTTCACCTTCACCGTCTACATCTTCTTCGTCCTGGACAACAAGGACACGCGTGGAAGAGGCCAATCGGTAAGTTCGTAATCCATCACGGAAGCAAATTTTCCTTTCTTTCAACTGCTGTCCTTTGTCGTACGACTTGGGGCGGCCAGGTCGGACTGCAGTATATCGCCGATTTCGCATCTCTTTCATCTTCTACCCTTCGTCTCCTTGTAACCAACACTCACCTTCACTCTTTTATTCTAGCAAACTGGAGTCAACAGCTCAATCATGCGTCAACTGGGGAGTCAAGCACGAGAGGCAGATGCAAGACTTTGAGGTGCGGTCATCTTCAGCTTTCATTCCTCTCACCTTCAACCTTTGTTCAGGTTGATTGGGGTGGCACCGTATTTTCATTACACGAAACTAACCGGGATTCTATATTCACCCAGGCTGAACTAGCGAGCGCGTTAAGCAACTCTCGCGCAGTGCACAACTTGCTAGTCGAAGCACTGAGCAATATCGAGGTGCGCATCCATCTCATCCACCACCACCTCCACCTTCACATCTAACCTTCTCTCCCCCCTTTCCCCCCAGTCAAATCGCCAACGCGTCTCTCGCACCCTAACGCACCAACTCCCACACATCCACACCGAGCTCACAAACTCCCTAACATCCCTCTCAACCCTCCAATCCCACCTCCCCTCCCTCCACTCCCAAGTCAACTCCATCCGGCACGCTTACGACTCGGGCCAACACAAAGCTCAAATCCTCACCCGGGATCTGGAGTGGAAGAGAACGCCTTTGCGGGATAAAATCTTCCGGATTGCTTTTTCCCGTAGGAGAGCTGTGGGGGGTGGGAGGGGGATGGAATGGGAGGAGGGCGAGGAGGACGATGTACCGGTGAAGAAGCGGGATGTGTGGTTAACGCGGATAGTGCTGCTTCTCTTATTCGTGGTTCTTTGCTGGCAACTCGCTGGAGCGCTGGACGGGGCTTACAGAGCGTACCGACATCGTCTCGTTTGGGGGGACAAACTCATCTCATAGCTGGGTCCGTCAGCGCCACGACGTACGTACCTGCACGATGATGATACGGCTTATTCTCCTATTCTTGCGATCATCGTCATACGGAAATCGAAAAAGTCCATATGAATTGCGAATTGCGAAAGGGTTCTGTACACAAGATATCTTTCTGTATTCATCTCCTCTTACGTTCGTGTACCATACCATTGGTTTCTTGCCTGCATAGTGCATATACCTTTCCCCGTCATCTAGTCTTGGATTCTTGTACGACTACATTCTCTTCCTTAGTCGCCCTCTCCATCCTCTGTCCGCAATTCTCTTCTTTTCCACTCACGCATATAGACGCGAATCAAATGCGCACGGCTGTACCATACACTAGTCATTTGTCTTCCCAATACTCACTGAACCAATCGAATCTCAATATCCAAATCTTCTTGTCGTATCAGCGATTGAAAACGAATGAGGATTTCGTATGTATATACAGGTACGTACATTGCGTGTCCAGAGAGAGACAGAACTGAATGGCCAGAATAAAAGAAAGACAAACGGACTGAAAAAATGGGGTGCGCATATGCGAGAGTCAGAAGTAATACGTGGAAACACAACAAAAGTCCTATATATACGGAGATGATTAAACGAAAGGAAGATTAAAATGGACCAGAAAGTACATTTCAATGAACATGAGTCGAAACTCGACACTGCGCTCAAAGCTTCATCGCCGACAGGCAGACAGGCTATTAGCAGGGGGGTCACAATAATATGATGCGCAGACAGGAGAAAAGACAGAAGGATGTTGATGATGATGGAGAAACAGACGCAGTGAAAAGAGACCAGAGAAAAGACAGCGACAGATGAAAAATCAGAGTAAGAGAAAGTAAGGAATTGAGAGTTCTGCGTGTATGGATTGCCATGAACGTGCTGAGTGGTGGTGCTACATAGGGGATGAAGATTGGTATGTACATCGGGAGCAAAGGCACACGAGAATAAAGAAAGAAAGGTTATGATACAACAGAGAAAGACAGAGTCCAGAAATCATCTCAATCCAGGACCAGATCGACGAATCAAAGAGAGTTTTTATTCATTGCAGTACGCAGCCCTTCTCCTTGTCGCCTCCAGCAGTTGGACGCATCTCATGACGACGCGGCCGCAAACGCCACGCACGCTCCGCAGCATGTCGCTCAAGTTCATCGTCCTCGTAGTCATCATAGCCTCCCACGCTGGGTGCAGCAAGGACAGACGCTCGCCGTGGGTCATTCGAGTCTGCTGCGGACGCCGCAATAGAAAACCGACTAGGAGCATATTGCGTAGCAGCGTCCGCCTCCGTATCCGCATCAGCGAAATTCGCCAAACAATGCTGCGCCGCGGCGCCACTCCCTCCTTCACGACCTCGAGATCGATCAAGTGCGGACTGGCTACGAGAATACGTGTACGTAGTTGAATGGGAGTGGGTTTGGGAATGCGAGTGCGCTTGGGAGTACGAGTCATCAGAAAGGTCGATGCTTGCGGTAGTCTCTGTGCTACGATGACTACCACGGTTCGGAGTCATATTTTCGCTTGACGTTGAGATGGGACGTGCGTGAAGAGGTTTCGTCAGAACAGACGGGCGAGTCGGACGTGACGTCGCCTGGCCCGACACATGCGAGGTAACGACAGACTCGTTTGAGCCTGAATTCTGCGACATGGACGTCGTCCGCTTACGAACCTTGTCCTGCTCCGTACCGAGGGATGAGCGAGATCGACGAAAGGCGCTGAACATCTTGAATGCACTCGGTGGAGCCTCCTCTTGAGTTGGTGGTGAAAGCTGTTGAGACGACAACACAGAATCGGGAAGCGGACTGCTGGAAGGTGTGAACTGTTTTAAAAGCTCCAAAGCTTGTGGAGAGTCTGGAGAAGGAGGAAAGCTCGCAATCTGCAGGAGCTGAGCACGGATGCCGCAAGTCAGCGGGGCAGAAGCCGCACAGCGAGAGTGAGCGATGAGACTGCATTCTTCGCAGACGACAGCACGTTTCCTGACGGGTTCCAAACAAACACGACACAGACAAGAGCTATTTGAGATAACTCGTCAACGACTGAAAACTCGCGAAAAAAAGTTCTGAAAAAGTAGCTCACGTTTTTCAAATGCCGTTTTGACAAATGAATGCTCGCGGGTAATCGTAGCATCGCTCTGTTGACTCCTGGGAGTCGCGGGACCAGTTGATAGTCTGTTCTTCGAAGGTGAGCCCGGTAAGCCAGGGTTGGCAGGAGAAGGAGATCTATCCTCCGAGCTTCGGGGAGGGTCAACAGAAGTCCGTGAATCCGATCGGGGGCTTTCACCGGTCAGGAAGCGCACGACATCCGGTCGCTGCTGGAAATCCTGGCTGACGCGTCGAAGGAACGGAATACTATCTTTCGGACGCAAGCCTTTGAGCACCTCGCAGTTTTCTTTCAACCAATCATGTTCGCTGAGAGCTTCCGCACTCGGCCGTTTGCTCGGATCACGCTGGAAGCACTGTTGCAGGAAATCCTTCAGTGAGGGAGACAAATCCTCAGGTATAGGGGGCATCGGATCATCTACAATGCGGTACATCACTTGAAACGCGTGTCGAACTTGTTAGCATCATCGTTGAATATAGATCTCAGATACGAAAATAAGCTCACCAGACATGCCGTTGGGGATATCCGCATATGGCGGCCGCCCAGTCAAGAGCTCAATAACCGTGCATCCAAGGGACCAGATATCACTCGCTTGGGATGCGCCCTTGAGTTCAATGACTTCAGGTGCCACTATAAAGGAGTATAAGTCCCGTCACTAACAATAGTGAGAACCGCAGCACTTACTCCAATTCGGAGTACCCGTAACGTCTGCCTTATGGTCCCGGCCCACCTTGCGCAAATTAAGCGATACGCCGAAATCGGAGAGCTTCACGTTTCCATGTTTCGTAGTCAGGATGTTTGCTGCCTTGAGGTCACAATGTACGACATCATTGCGGTGCAAGTAGTCCAAACCTTCCAAGATCTTGATCACATATGTCGCAACAAGCCTTTCATTTAGTTTGCCAAAGGCCTTGAGGGTCTGCCCAAGTGAACCGTTTTCTGCGTATCTAGTTTTATCGAAATTTAAATCCCGTTTAGCATAGAATGGAACGATGTGAAATTACGACAGGGGTTAGCATAAAAGTGGAACCGCACTTACTCGAGTACGATGTTCAGTGTGTCAGCATCTTTGGACATGCCCTCGTATTTAACAATGCTGGGGTGGGACAGACTCTTGACCACATCCACCTCCCTCATGAGCTGCTTTACGTCATCTTCCGAGAGTCCTTCCAAGCGGATCCTCTTGACTGCCACCATCTGTCCCGTATTGAGGTTCATCGCTTTGTACACGGATCCAAACTGCCCGCGGCCAATACAATTGCCGAGTTGCTAACAAGGCATTAGCCGAGTAAAAATAGATGAACAACAAAAAAGGACATACAAAGTGCATAGTCGGTCTTCCTTCGTCTTTTATAATCAGAGTCTTCCGCATAGCACTCCCATCCATTGAGCTCCGGATGTCACTCGCACTAAAGTTGCTGCTGGATGCCCCACCGATGCTCACCATACTTTCGATACGCGAGCGGCGCGGCTTTCCGCCAAGTTCGTCGTATGAAGTTGGTCGTGGTCGGCGGCGGGAGCCCACATCTACATCAGATTGGAAACGACCCCTAGCGAAGCGACTTTGTTGAGCAGCTGATGCAGCTGCTGTCGTTGCTGACACTTCCGCACCGCTAGCACCGGAAGCCGGCGACACACTGATTGGATGCTCCCCAGATATGGCACGCGGAAACGGCACACGCGCGCTCGATGCATCTGGAGATGGATTCGGGGAATTGTTATCGCTCCGAGGTATGTATACACCGTGGCGATTATTAGAGTTGCTCCTCTTTGGTATAATTCGCGGGATTGAAGGGCCATCTGAACCGGCGGTGGACTCGCGTGGTGAATCTTTGGGACGTAGAACGGGAGTATCGATACTATGGCGCGGTCGATGCGTAGGTCGACGAGGTGCAATGTGCGGGAGTGATTCTGCACTATCATTACTCTCTACCTGGCCAAGTATGTGTGAAGGGAGACGTGGGGGGGACGATGCAAGCGGACTCGACGACAATACGCGCTCAGTTTCGGCACGGTGGAACGCGATGACGGGAGGGGATCGCGGAGGCGAGTGGCCAGGTCCCGATTTGAATGCTTGGACGAAATCTTCCGGCCACTTTCCTTTTCCGAGCTGAATTGCCTGCGGTCGGTGCCTCGGCTCGGGAGCTGATGACCCGCTGGCCGGACTCCCGTCTTCCGCCTCCTCCGCTACTCGACTAAGATCATTCGGCGCAGCTTCACTTGGGCGCCGATCACGCAACGGTGGCTTCTTCAGCAATGAAGGCGCGGCAAACCCAGAAGCATTGGCACTGCCAGAAGAAACCTCATCCCAGAGCGACACTCCATCCGAGGTAGATCCTCGCGCGCTAACATCCGCGCGGTAGTTTTCAGAAGGCACTACAGATGTGGCAACTGTTGTCGCAGTCCTAATCGTACCGAACTGGGTTGAAGCGCGATCGCCGCCTCCTGTCGAGTCTCTCGGACGACTGGCTGCAAGCAAAGACGAAGGATCGATACTCAACGTCGTTTGCGTTGCTTCACTGGTAACGGATACACGACCAGGAATGGGTATTGGGGCCGAGGCAGCTGGCTTCGATGGCACAGGAGGGACGAGAGAGGGGGTGCTGCGGTGCTTGCTATCAGCGTCGTAGAACTCTTCGTTGGCATCATCCTCGTTCGAATCAAGCTCAGAATCACTCCCAATGGCCGACTCATCCTCAAATTCTCCTTGGGGCGGCATCTTCGTTTGCGCCGGTTGTGTTTCAGTGTTTGCCGATGGGACGGAACCTGATCTAGAACCATGTCCCGACTTCTGACTCTGGTGCTCCTTGCTCTCCTTGCTCTCCTTGCTCCTCGTCCTTGAATGCTTTCCCGATGTACTCCCTGCTTTACTGGAATCCGCGCGTTCAGGTGACACCGTTCCGGAACCAGTATCCTCACCCATGACAGTCGACAGCGCAGGGCTAGGTGGACTCCATCGTTTTTGCCTCCTTTTCGGATTCGGACTATCACTAAACATGGGTGGAGATGCAGAACGCTGAAGTGTTGAAAGGTTCGGCGTCGACGATGAAGCGCCCTTCGCTCGTGTACCGTACGGACTATTGGTAGGAGCTTTTTCGTCCTTCCCTTGCCTACCACCACCCAACAAGATTTTCCGAGCGACGCGCTCCGCTGCTGCATCTTCTCCAGCACGAGCTACGACGGCAACAATAGTACGTGCGACGCGAAAGAGGGCATCTGGCGTCGACTTGATAAGGTCATCCCTTTCGAACAACTCGGAAGCAGGTATACCAAATGGGCCTGTAGCTGCGGCGAGGAATTTTGTTGCATTCGAGGACGACTTGAATCCATCTTCGTAAGGATCGATGCGGGTGATTGTGCCTGGGCGCAGTTTATTCAGAAGTCTGCAACACCAATTGTTCAATAACCGAAAAATAAACAAGATCACGGAAGTACGCACTGGCAAAGGACGTATCCGTCTCTGACTGCTTCGGCGAACACTCGCCTCTCCCGTTCTTCGCCTGCGATGCTCACGCTTCCTACTGCTGCACTGGCGCCCACAAGGCTGACCGCACTTCCTCCATATGGACCACCGAGTCTGACACGTTCAGCACGCGCAAGCAATCGGAGACGCGCGTCACACTCATCCCACACCTCTGGCGTCCAACTTTCTTGTGCAAGTGTAGGTGCGGACATACTACTAGGGAATAACGATTGTAAAGGCGAACTAGGCTGCGATGTCGACGAAGATGATCGAGGAGGTGCTCGTGGTCGCGGACCATTGAGCTCGCGCAGAAGAAGCGACGCGGCATGACGGAAAATGTCCCTGTGTCCTGGAGGCAGCGACGATGCAGGTGATGGCGCTCGTCGACCAAGTCCGGCACTGGCTCCCGATTGGGACGGCGATCGCGAACGGCTCGCTTCAGCACGTGAAGGCACGGGGGACGACGCGCTTGCAGATGCGCGTGAGCGCGTTTGTGCCTGTTGGTGCTGGTGTTTCTCCTTTTCCTTGTCTCGCTCGACCGATCGTGTCCGCGCCGACTCTGCTCGGGAGCGTGAGCTACTCGTGGGTGCTGCGTGTGAAGGCATTCCCGTGGGTGTCGAGCGTCCCGTCCCACCCTCATTGGTGACGGTCGTCACACTCCCCATAGACGGTCGTCTTCTCTCTGGTCGCTCTGGCGGTTTGTCTACATCAGCAATGCTTGATGATGATGAAATGGATGACGGCTCCATTGGTAGACTGGTCGTGCTCGCGCTGCGTATTCCTGATCCGGCTGGTCCTCCTATAGCAGTACGCAGTCGCATCCTACTTGCAGCGTTCACGCCTGCGCTGGGACTCAACGGCGGTCGCGAAGGTCGCGGAGGTATAGGAGAAATATTCCGTGGCGTTTGAATTTGAGAAGCGTGTGACGTGGGAGTGGTAGGCGAGGGAGGGACGGAGCGCGTAGGCAAAGGATTTGAAGTTGAGTTGCTGGGTGTATGCGTTGAAGAAGAGGTGCTTGTTCCGACGGAGGAGGTGGTTGCCTGGATTGGTGCGGGGCGGGATCTAGTACGAGGGGCAATTGCTTGTGAGTGAGAGGTTGATGGTGCCGAAACAGTCGGTGTGGTGGAAGGAACGGAAGCAGCGGCATTCGATGATGGAGGAGAAACAGGAGACGCGGGCGAAGACAACGAAGGCGAAGACGGTGATGTGAGTTTCTGACGAGAGCGGGACTCGGTAGGGGATTTACGAGGAGCCGGAGCCGGGGAGGGCGAAGAGCGCTGTCGTGGGGGCGGGGGCGGAGGTGGAGGTGACGAGGCGCGTATGGTTTCTTTTTCTTTTTCTCGGTCCCTTTCTGGCTCGCGCGTTCGCGTGGTCGATGTCGAAGTCGTCGAAGTCGAAACATCAATTGCTGATGTGGAAGCCGACGAATGCGAAGCAAGAGAGGGAGCGAGAAAGGACCACGCGGACTTCGAGCGCGTGCGAGTCGGGTGATCCTCCTTCTCTTTGCTGTCCCTGTCTTTGTCTCTATCTTTAGCCGACCTGTCGCGCTCTTTGCGTAGCTTTGACGGTCCTGATATCGACACCGACAGAGGTGGAGAGGGAGCTGAGCGTGAAGGATGCCCGGTGGCAGAGGTAGTCACTTCAAGTCGAGCGGCCTCTCTACTCGAATACCTCCGCAAACCTACCTTGCTCTCGAGTTTGCGAAGTCCACCACTGACTCCTACACTGAATCGGGATGTATGCGAAGCTGACGCACGTTCCACTGCAACCGACTTCTCCCTCTCCCTCTCCTCCGAGACGCGCCGCCTCTCACGTTCTCGCTCATGGTCCCGAGTGCGCTCGACCCCGACAAAATCAACTGACACACGCTGCTTAGCCTTGGACGAAGGTGGCACAGCCGAGCTTGTTGCTGCGGTTGAGGCCGTCGTCGCTGCTGCCGCCATCGGGGTCGAGGACGACGGTGGTGGGTGGTGGGGAGCCGAGGAATGTTTTGGAGAGTGGACAGGATTGGAATCGCTGACAGGAAGTTTATGTTTGAGGATGTGCGAAGCCTGGTTTGGTGATGCCGACGAAGCCGGCGGGAGAGAGTGGGGCTCTCTACGTGATCTTGACCCGGCAGCAGCAGCAGCTCTGATGGTGTGCTCAAGGGAGGTACGGAGACGACGAAAAGTCTTTTGCTGAGCGTGAGCTGGGTCAAGAGGAGGGATAGAAGATGGACCTGGACCAGAAGAGGAAGGAGGAAGAGAATGGGATAGAGAGATTGAGACTGGTGGAGGAGAGACAGCCATTGGACATGTAGGGAGACGGTAAGGCAAGGCTGAGGTATAGTAGTGATTTGAATGATGGATAAGTAGATGAAAGAGATAAGTGTAGACAGCGAGAGAGTGTAACTTGTGATAGAAAACAAGTCATCTAATATGAATTACCTATCCTCCTCCGACAAGGACAGGACAGGCAGGCAGGGCGGGACGGGGGTGGTGAATGGAATGTGTAATACGCGGGGCGGGTATACGCGTGAGGACAACGTGCGCTATCTTATAATTCACTCTTTATTTAATAGAGTACAGACGACTATTGATAGATGAGACGGAGGAGGATGACGGGAGGGGCAAAGAAAGAGAGTGAGAGACGAGATGAAGTGAAGTAGAAAAGTAAAGTGGAAACATAGGAAGCTGTATAGTAGTACGCTGATCACCGCTCTACATTCGTCCCAGAGGTTCCGTGCTCGCTTATTATTTGCTGGTGTCCCTCCTCCGGTCGGGCACATGTTCAGTGTGTACAGCGGCGGCGTCGAGCCACGTTCCACGCGCACGACATGGAATAACAATAACCTTACTGATTTGGGATGTTGAGCGATAGTACATACTGTCATACTCTCCGGGGGACTAGTCGCAGTAACATGCCGCGGTAACTTTGTGTGTATGTTTCTGTTTTCCCATAGACTTCCACGTGTGTACTTCTATAACTCGTGACGGATAGGTCACCCCATCGGCATCGGGATTAGGCCTACAGAATTCAATTCATCATCGATGACATCCTCTTTTTCATCTCCACTTTTCAATTACCGCAATTGGTCACCTTCCCTGTAGAAGCATTTTCTCCGTCTCTCCCTTTGCCTTCCGGAGAACATCTTCTACCTACCGTGCGCTAGTCAGAAATAGGATCTGACTCACTTTGATAACGGTGACCGTCAGTTGCCTCAGCAATCCAAATCCATCTTCCGGAATCATTAATCCATGGCTCGGACTTCCGTTTTCCTTTTCTGGCATATCCTTCTATCTTTGTATATATCAGTCACTCGACACATACACACACTCGGAATCGGCAATACTCTTACTCTCATTCTCCGTTCTCGCGCTTCTCGGTCGAAGCAAGAGAACCACTCGAGATTTATCGCAGCACAGCACTCACGCTCATCCCAGGTCATGGATTGGCTAATAATCAAGAGATTCCATTCCATTTATCACCTCCCGTTGCCCTGTTACAGCTATCGGCTAACCTAACTAATCTTCTCCCTTTTCTACGTGGAATAACTGCGTTTCTCAGGCTCAGGCTAACGCCGTGGATGTCGAGGCAGAATAACATCCCTTTATGTAAACACTGTATCCAATTCCTCGATTCCCAAGGGCGGCGCCGGTAAGTACTTCTTCATCTCGTACCTTTCTTCCACTTATCCCCCGCCTTTCTCCGTGGAAATTCTTCGAATTCCACAGTTAGTCTAGCGCCGGACATCGTGGACATGAAACACCGCCTTGACAAAACAACATGTACATGTGCAGCTGCTTAGCTTTGTGGCAAGAAGTATTGAGGATCAAGACCGAAAGACGAAATCAAATAGCTGCATGTGCAATGTATAGCCGGTATGCGCAGGTGATTTCTTAACGCCACTCGTATGGCCATTGTTCTCTTCGTCTCGCTGGCGCGTGTTGTGACATTCATGCGAATTATGTCCAGGACAAAGAACAAAGTGGTCGAGACTCAAAAACGTCGAATCAGACAGGTCTATTTCTGTTCAACACCCAAGCCTCAAGTACTCACCAGGCATTATCTAAACCTAGCACGCAACCCATCAAACTGGCACACGGCTGAAAATGATCAGGACTCAGCGTCTACCAGTTCAGATGATGACATCCAACAGGACATCACAGTTATTGAAAAAATCACGAGCATTTCTTCTTTCTTGACGTGCCACGCGTAGATGGTGGCGTCTTGACGCTGCCGTCAACAAAACATGTGTGTCCTTGTGAACAAACCATCCATCGAACGTGAAGAACCTGTCTGTCTAGCGTGAAGAGGGCCACAACCTGACTACGTGAAGTTACTAGAGTACCATACCGAATAACGCCGCATCTCCTCGTTCAGAGTCAGAGGTCTTTAGGCAACAGCTCTTAGTACTCTCGGATCTCTGCGTGCGTCGCTAGACACTGGTGCTGCATGCTTCTGTACATGTATCTGTGACTTGATTTACTGCGTCCCCGAACTCTACCGCCACAAACGCGCTTCTCTCTTTCTTCTCGTCCCTTCGCTCACTTTATTCATTATTCTCCAGTTCGAGTACCCCACTTACGATGTACACGAACGTGCTTGTCTAGACTAGTACTAGTACTACCCATATTATCTACCTGTACCTACCTATTTTCGTACAAGTTATTCATCTACAATTTGCCGAAATAACATCGACCATTAATTTTTTTTTCATTTAAATACTCATACTCATGTTCCCCCCCCCCTCTAATCATCAAGCATTGTATTTCGCAAATCATACAAAATGAAGTTCTTAATATCATTCTGTCGCAATTAGACCCTATCCTGTCCAGTCCAGTGGATGGATGGATGGATGGGCGGATGTGATCGTCCAAACACAAGCCTCCCTCTTCTTTGAGCGTCTAAACATCGATCGAAGATCTGCGTAGCATACAGGTACGAGCTTCGTCACTACAGCGTAGATGTACTACAACCCTCACTCGACCCTATTCATCCCATCCCACCTAACCCACTCAACCCAACCCAATCCTATCCCACATACATACCACACAGCATCGGAAATAGATCGTGGCACCCCCAACCCACTCAAAATCCACTCAAATCACAAAAATCCGTACAGCCTCACAGCCTCAAAGTCAACGCCGACGTTAATCAATTCCCAATCCAATCCCGTAATAATTCCCACTACGTCGTACGAATCAGGATTAGATTAGGGATCAAGATCAAGATCAAAAGCTCAAGAACCCACGAACCCAAGAATCCACGAACCCACGAACCCACGAACCCAAAGGACAAAGACCCAAGCACTACTCGTTCATTCATCCACAAGCTATGCGTCCACATGTACAGTGTACCAATATAATACAATTCATTAATAACGGGAGAAACGACTGCGACTACGCACTAGCACTAGCAAAGCAAACTCGAAGCGAAGAAGACGGGCAAACCGTACCGCAAGACTCACATCAATATTAATTAATCCTACTCGATATCAGCCAATCCATCTACCGTCTCCTCCAATGTACGCCGAACCATACATCGATCAAGCTGAAAGACCACCAAACAAAGAAACCAAATCACCAAAAGTAATCCATAAACTATCTGCATTATATTAGATTAACATTAGCATTTCTCCGTTTACGTCTAGGGAAGCCCAACACAATACCCAACCAACCAACGCCAAGGGTGCCAAAGTTCATCAACAACAACGACAACTATAGTATAGTTAAAGTCCACAAAAAAAGCACACATCTGCTCCCTGTACCCGATAATTGAAATTGCTAAGAATAGGCTTGGGAGAACTTCTTTCTTCGAAACAGTCTTGGCTCACTCACCCATTCAATCCCTCCCTCCACTCAATAAAAGACCAAACACCATACCAATACAATACACTGCCTCTGCCCAGCTTGACCGATGCCGTCCTGTGCAGATGTGCTCTTCGAATTTTGCGCAGTAAACGGGCTAGACATAGGGTTATTGACGAGAACTTAAAACACTCGGAAGTTCCCTTCGCGGAGTTCTCATGTCCGTCGTGTCGTGTCTCGATTGCAGGAACGAGCATCCGGTTCTTCGATTCGATAACACCCGCCCCGCCCTGGACCTTCAATACCATCCCCCAAAAATAAACGGCGGAAGAACTAGACAAGCCAGTTGACCCACATCCATCGAGGACGGAAAGCCACGTTACTGATAGCCTTTCCCTTTCCATTGCTCGCAGGACGAAATGAAAGATCGCAAGCTCCCTAGAAGCGCGACTCCGGCAGTAGTTCGGATTCGATTTGATAGATCCAGTGGTCATTTGCGATAGTGGAGTATCGCGATCAAACGAAGAACAATAGCACGAAGCAGGGTATCCGCATATGAATGTTGGTGGCGCTTAGGGGCACCGGATTGCCAGCTCTTGACACGTTCCTTTGGCCGTGTCTTCGTATTCCGGTCTCTTCAGACGCAGTATCTGCGCGACAGTCTTCTTAACCCTGTAAGAACGGTGTCCGAATGGTCCGATAGGTGGATAATAGGCAATACAAAGATCGGACACAATTTAGTATGCTTCGGCGAAGGCTTTCCAGTCTGTGGCGTTTACAACTGAGGATCCTTGCGAAAACATTCATCTCGGTAAGCACCTTTACCGGAATCCCGTACCCTACACTGCGGGATCATGGCTCCAAGTTAGCTATGGGTCGCAGATCAAAAGGTCTCTCAAAGAAAGATAATGCTTGTTCTCCCGCCTGTCCACCCGCCGAACAAGGTACGAGATCCCGACGGCACAGCGAAGAGCCACGAGTGAACCTTTCCAACTCCACCGGCATAAGATATTTTCATTTGTATCTTTCCTGTCTTGATCCGTTACGAATAAACAAAGACCCCGACAAGCCCAAGGCGGGCCCCACATCCGCTTATCGTGCTATTGCGTGCTATCTCATTGCTACCATTGACTCGCCTGTTTGATGAAGTTTCAGAAGAGTGGAGATATGCCCCTTTGATGAGTCACGCGTGGGTCGAACGCGATCCAGTAAGTTGGACAGTCGAGATACGTAGGCATCGTATCGCTCCGGAAAAGTCTACGATAAGCGTAATACTCACCAGGATCGAAAGTAACAGTAGGACTTCCATGAACATAAAATCGAATCTCATGAGGCGCTTCCCATCGAGCGACATAACCAATCCAGCTAAAGCACTCTGCGGGTCAAGAAAGCCTGCCCATGGCTTCAGTTCTATACGCCAACGGAGATGATGCTTCGCTAAACAGGGGCTATGACCGTGAATGAACCTCGAGGGCTTACGGAAGGTCCTAAAAAAGCACAAGGGACAAAGGCGGACTCCCCCGGATTTTTGCCTTCTCGCGCACGGTCCGAGTCATTTGATCTTCCAAAGTATTGAGCTGAGATTTGAACTCTAACGGTGTGAGAGGAACGATTGCTGGAGCTGAAATCGTTCCGCTTATTGTCAGAATAGGTGAGGTGGCGCCAGAACACAACTCACCGACTGATTGGGGAGTAGGGATCATCGGCGCGTCTGGTGCATATAGCGGACTTATGAAACGCAGGAGCTCTCAGGCCTTGCTTCGAAAGCCAGGCTCGCCAGACGCGCGAGTACACGTGGCAAGCAGAAACTTAAAAGAAATAGCAATAACCTTTTGTATTCACGTCTCGAATTCTCTTTGGAAACGAACGCCTTCGCTCATTTACGTCTATTAGACGTGTCGAGTGCAGAATAAGGGTAGTCGTAGTGTTGGAACAGGAAGAACACAAGTACGGCCTGTACATTGTCGGCTTCGTGTCATTTAGTCGAATGAGAAATCCAAGTTACAATCAATAGAGATAAACGGAGAATACGATACCTCCATGCTTCCTGGGTCTAGGCGGTCCACCTACTCCGGGAACGTGTGCAACGAAGTAAAAATTGTTGCGCCCGTGGCAACGGCAATTTAGACAGACACAGTGCACGACAGAGGCGTGGTGGTGAGGTGACGGTAATCGGGGACCTGACATACAGGTCTGGGAAAATCTAGCAAATAATAAAGTAGTTCTTTAGATTCGCCCACGATTACCGGACAAACGAATCTATACTGGTCAGCACGGCAGGAGTGCTGCGAGGTGAGCCTGGTCGAGGTGGCATATCGAGCAGAAAAGGTGCAACTTGACTCGAGGCGGGTGTTGAGTGGGGTGTGGCAATCCCTGTTAGTCGCGCGAGACAACTTTTTTCGAGCGGAGTTCGAAAAATTGCTATATATGGTATACCAAGGCAATCCGTATTTACCGCCTCGGTTTGAACATGTCTACATCCTTTGAAGAAAGTCTATTAGCGATTTCTTGCATTTTAACTCTGTAAATTTAATAAATAGACATATTTTAGTGTATAGAGTGAAAATAACATGCGTATATTGGTATGAACCCATGAGAATCTTGAGAATGGGTGTGCTCAGACTCAATCATGGTTATGTGAACACAGTGAACACTTCAGGCAAAAATTCAATTCTCATTGACATTAAGTCTGCCACCATCTTCAACAGTATCTTATCTCGCAGGCACTGCTCAATCATTTTGTGTCTTTTGTATGCATACATACTGACCGATCTCCACAGTTCTACCGATCACGTGATTTATTCTTTCCTTATAAGGTTATTTCATTAGAACCGCCCCCACTACTTCAAGTCTTCAGAACTCCACGAATTTCTTAACGATTTCCGTATAAATGCACAAATCATATTTTTTCATGCATGTCTTCAATCTGTTAAGAAAAAATTCTTAAGAAGTTGCTTAGTTCGTCAGCTATGGTCATGTTACAGGCCATATCGCAATGAAATTCTATTTTTTTTTGCAGATTCATATTCCTTGGCATCGAAAACATGGTACCAGGTCTTTATTCTAGTAGTTTCTGCGTTGTGGACGTGAGGATATGAAGTCGAATGCATTTTTCATTGAATCTCAAAAACCGGTCATCGCTTATGCTTAAGCGAGCGCCGGCATGGCACGGCATGGACCGTGAGAAGTCTCACCTACCCAAGGGGGATTGCCACACCCCATGTTGAGTGTTGTGTTGTGTGTATCCTTGGGTTAAAACCACATGATCGTGTGTACTAGTTTCCACACGTGATATCTCATGAGAAAAAATTGCTCAAAGTGTCGCCACCGTTTTGCTACCCTTCTTTCGTCATTTCTCAGCCTCAGCACAAAACCAACAAATTTGCAAGTGGCCACAGAACATTAGCCAGAGTTGGGCGGTTTTCAGTGATGGTTACCTCTCGCAGCAAGTCTGCGGCGGAAGCTGCTGCCAATAAGCGAACAACACGTTCTGCAGCTGCAAGTGGCGTCGGCCCCAAAGTTCCCGATATTTCGACACAGCTGGAACAAGAAAACAAGAAGAAAGCTGCAACGAAGAGGGCTGCATCCTCCAAACCGCCTGTCTCTTCTGGAAGCTCAGCAACTAAATCTTCGACCAAGAGTAAGACAAGGGGAACAGGGACGTACTGCATTTGTAAAGGCGAGGATGATGGTTCACCGATGATCAAGTGTGAAGGTGGATGTCAGAACTGGTACGCATGTCTGCTGGATCTTTGCATTGTGAATGTTGCTTATGGACTCACCAGGTATCACTTCGCATGTGTTGAACTAGATGAGGACGTTGCAGGTGAAGTCGGTACGTCTCTTGTTTAGTCGTCTATATCCGGCCTTGATTCTAACGATATTTGTATTCTCAGAACGGTACTATTGCCCAGATTGCGAGGCCAAAACTGGCTTGAAGACAGTCAGTAAGTGTGAGTTTCTGCTGTACCTTTACGGGGCTGTTATCATGTATCTTTATCGTTCGTATGTACCACGACGTTCTGTTTTCTCCACTGTGCATTGCAATCTGCATCATCGATCTAAGCAATCACCGTGTATCAAGACGTGCTACATATCGCTGTTGAGGCTCGACAACTCTGCCATATATTTTGTCGTCCACGGCCTACTTCAGGCCTGAATTGTGGCACAAATGCGAGTATCGTTATATTCAGTAGTACTCAGTTGTCTTACGAATAGTTGCTTCGGCTGTGTTCTGGTGCTCCATATATTGTACTGCAGAGTGTTGTAACATTTTTGAGCACGATGCAGTCAATAATAAAGTATGGATGCAGAGAGGGGAAATCAGACACAAATCGGTGATATGCAATGGCCATCTAGCTTAGTTTCCGCTGTTTTTTCTCTTCTTTCCTTGCCTTGCGTTGCATTAGATTCTCGATGCTAACTTCCTACGTTTATAGGGGACTTTGAGGGACCAGATGCGTTTGTCAAGCCAGCTCCGAACCCCCAACCAGCTGCCAAGAAGGCGCGTAGCACGACTCCCGCGGAGGACATTGATGTAGCGGACAGTCCTGAAGAAACTGATGGGGCGGGTTCGGAGGATGACTATGTCGCGACTATTTCAAGCAAGAGGACCAAGTCAGGCAAGGTGAGCCTTATTTCTGAACCCTGTGAAGAGTGGATAGACAGGTTCTCATATCATTTATCGGTATGTAGCGAGCGCCGCGTCGATATTCTGTCTCTTCGGATGAGGCGGAATCAGACGGAGATTATGATGAATCAGACGATGTACGCCAGCGACGTGTATTGAAGGGCGTTCGTCCGAAGCGTCTCAGGAAAGTGTCGGCATCTCCTGCGCCAGAGTCCGGCTCAATACAGAAAAGACGGGGTTCCTCAGTGCAGCAGCCAGTACCCAAGAGATCAAAGACTGTGGAGTCAGCACATGACGACACGATTCGCAAGTACTGCCTGTCGAAATTGGAAGAGTTTATTCGCCCAATGTTTGAGGAACATTGGGAAGCACAAGGTAGTTCTGACTCTGAGGTTCAAGTAAAAGTGGAAGACACTGGGAAAAGCGAAGAGGCCGCCGCCTCATCATTGACGACGGAAACCGATAAGGACGGCCTGGACCAGAAAGTCAAGACCTTTGTAAACGAACTAGAGCGATGTATGATGGAAACGTACGCGGAAGCTGACAAGACTGGAAGGCCAAGTGCTGGCGGAAAGTACAAGTAAGTGCATGATTACTCCCTTTATTGAGCTCTGGTTAACGGAGGCATCCTTAGAGAACGGTTCCGGACACTGCAGTTCAACTTACCAAAGCAGGATCGAGTCGCACTGCGTAAAGGGATTGCGTCAGGCCGAATAACACCTGCCCAGCTCAATATCATGTCCTCCACTGAACTTGCAGACGAACAGACCAAACATGAGATAGAGCAGGCCGAGAAAGAAGCACTTCAACAATCGATCCTGCAGAGAGTTACCGCACCTCGTGCGAAGATCACTCACAAAGGCCTGGAGACGATTGAGGACGCATCGGGTCAACGTGCCGCTGACGCAGCAAGAGAGGAAGAAGAACAGCGGATGGAAACCGAGAAACGAGAACGGGAAAAGCTTGCTCGATTACGTTCCCTTTCGATACAGCAGGCTTCTCCTACCACGACCACAGCACAGTCACCATTGTCCGCAACATTCCCAAAGTCAACGTCCCCAACTACTGCTACTAGTCCTCAACAGACTTGGGGAGCGCCACCAGTAGCACCTCTTCAAGGACAGCAAACTGCTCCTCCGACATCTCCGACATCAAGCAGACAGACCATTCGCCCGCTCTTCATGCCATCTATGAGCAATGACATGGTAACATCAGAAGAGGGTCTTAGTCTCGCCGACATCATCAATATGGATGAGGATGAATCTACGAAAGGTACCCCTCTATCCAATCCGCAACAGCGCATGGCTGCTCAGGTTAGCGCAGAAGCTAGTTCAAGTTCGTCCCCTGTGATTACAACTCCATCGGGACCATCTCCTTTCGCACCTTCAAGACCCGGTGGTTCACCCCAACGCTCTTCATTTGACCTCAGCTCTCTATGGATCGGCAAAAATAAGGAGGAAGACATTGTCAATACTCAGATAGACAACAACGTAGCTTCCCCATCCGAAACTGCGCCGGCACCGGGAAACACTGTGGAAGCCCAGGATGACCCCATGGATGTGGATAGCAATGATGACGACAATGAGCGTGCACTAGATGCCATACTGGAACAAACTGCAGAAATACAACCGGGTGTCGGAGATCCTACTACCAGGCCTACTGATATTGTCGACAATCTGCCCGAGGTCTGGGCAGGACAGGTAAAGCAATGCTCGTTTCTCCGAAATGTCGTTCTTAACAGTTTCTTATCAGGTCACAATGCCGAAGGAGAATTTTGAGACGCTGGCAATCGACGTCTCCTGCAAACAAATTGCTGGACGGTCATTGGAGCCTATGTCTGGCTATTGGCAGACACTATTCCCTTCCCCTCAAGCTCGCATCGATGGCCGCGTTCCCACTGCTCAGTCGACCAAATATCTCGTCTCAGTCAGGATGAACTCTTCAAAGGAACTTATTGTGATCATCTTCAATCCGCGGACTGACGAAGCGCTTTCAAAGTTCAATGAACTAATTGATTTCCTAGGCAAAGAGTGAGTACGGCATAAACCTTATATTTCATTCCACTAAGTTTATTTGTTCCGTAGCCGACATGCCCTGGTTTTCCCTTGGGGAACTCAACCGAAGCCTCATGCGCCTGGACGAGAACTCTACCTTATTCCTTTACTGAAGGATCATCCACTGCCGGAATTCCTTGAATTAATGGATGGTCATGGACTTCCTCGAGAAAGGCCGTCCAATATACTATTGGGAGTATTCGTCCTAAACAAGGGGAAGCTCATAGCAACACCACCTTCTGCCGCACTAAATGCCCCAGCTTCGACAATCACGCCGTTCCCCCCTATCCCCCAGCAATTTCCTGCCGCTCCCAACGTTCCGAATATTCCTCCTCCCGCACCGGCGGCCATACCCTCAACCCAGCCTACTGTCGCTCCCACTCCACCCACCAAAATCGATCAAGCGACGCTTGCAGCTGAGGTTGCGTCATTAACACCCGAACAAATCTCTCTCATGTTACAACATCTATCCCAGACTGTCCCTTTGGCAACCCCCGTGGGAGCTTCACAGACCACGCCCCCACCCCAAGGACCTGTATCTCCTCCAGCACCGCCTGCATATCCCATTCAAGGGATGCCGCCCTTCCCACCTCAATTCCCGCCGACCTCCCAACAACACGTGCAATCGCCGCCGGGCCAATTTTCTCCGCCACGACAATATTCTCCTTCAGGTCCACATGGTCAGTACGGAGGACGTCATTATGACGACCGAGATGACAGAAATACGGACTACGGGCGAGATGACTATTCTGGACGTGGAAATGGATGGCGTGGGAGTGATCGAGCAAGACGAGGGCACAGGGGCCGTGGAAAGCCTTTCCATGGGGACAGAAGCCCTCGCCCGCCACCGCACGACGGAGGCTGGGGAGGTCGTGGCCGTGGTGGTCCACCACGATAGCATAGTGGAAGCGCACTTCTTTTTTTTTTTTCTTTTTCTTTTTCTTTTTCTTTTTTTTTCACGCTGAATCTCGTTCATCTTGATGACCTTACGATCTTCCACCTTTTCGTTCAACTATCATGTATTAGTAGCTATAGGACCCTACCGATAAAAACATATATTCACGAGGCTTTCGACGAGATGTGCGTGACATACAAGTACACATGCTAAGGACAACTGAAACGGGAATATGACACATGCGAAAATTTCAACGCCTTCTAGAGCGCAGGTCGTCGGATAACTGGACGATAAGTTCCTCCAGGCGTTTCTGCCTTTCTTCAATCTTAGCAAGTCGCTCGGCAATCTGTGGTGCCAAACCAGACGTTCCCTCCCCTTCAAGGACTTGACTAGCAGGCTCGGGCGGGGTAACAACTTCTTCCTTTATTTGATCCTCGCGATCTTGTGCCAAGTTTCCAGCGGAACTCGGACTCCCTTGCAACAGTCCCTCATCCAGTAGATTTTGATCTCGGTTCGGAACCTGAAGGCTGTTCAACCTCCGGTATGTACCAACAGGAGGCATCATGGGAACCTTTGCATCGAAGAGAGTCTTCGACGCATTGGAGCATAACTGAGGCCGATTGGTGTTGTCGGTTGACTCGATCCTGCCTCCTCTTCGACGATATCATCATCCACAACCAATGGTTGATAGATTTGAGCGAGGGGACTGGTAATGTTATTTACAGCGTCCGTCCCCCGTTGTATCACAGACGTAAGTCGTTGCCGGATACCCCTGGGAGGAGTCGAGGGCGCGGCACCTTGTCCATCATGGCTCTGAGTTGATGAATTGGATGGCACTATTCTTATAGGTTTTGCGCTCGGCATAGATACGCGTCGAGAGACCTGAGAACCACGGCGCGGCATTGCTGAGTCGGCCGGCTTTGACGATGAAACACTGTCGAAATCCCTTGTATCCAGAGCACTTTCATTGGCGACCTGGACCATTTCGTTCTCGATGTCAAAAATCTAACATAGAGGCATTCAGACACCTTGTCTCCATCAAGGCCAAGCATCACATGTGATACGCACCACATCGATGTCGGAAGCCTTGCCTGAAAATAGACCCTCAAAGAAGCCTAAAAGAAATAGGGTGAGGCATATGCAAGCCGCCTTTACAGATCAAGCTTACTCATTCTCTTGATGCCGCGTGGCAATGTGTCCATCATTCTCTCTGTAGCCGTTGACACGAACTCTGAAAACGTTGTGGCTTCAATCTGCTTCGTTTTCCGCTCGTACCATGCGATGACCAGCAAGACAGGGAAACTCGTTAACCTAGTGACGGGACGATCGTCAACATGGGCCTTGTACACTAGCCATGCACCGTACCTTATCATAAATACGTTGACCTGGATTCTCTATAAGCATGCGAAAGAAAGGCACGATTTCTCGGACGTACTTTATGGAACCATCTTGGGGACAAAATGTAGCTTGCCGGAAGCATGATGCAGAGAGCGATGACATTCACAGGTGGTTGATAGGAGAAGAGGTAATCGGCTTTCACTCTACGTAGAGTTCAGCGATTTAGCATTTTGAAGATGAGGCCACACAAACCCTTCAATAGTGAGGACGGCCCTCCGGAACATGGCCTACGAAGATATTACTTGAGCTGTACGTGAATAAATGGTGTCGTAAGGCGTACTTCTGCTGCAGCATCTTCACTGATCGTCGAGAACGTGTGTGAAAGAATCTAGGCCACTTCAGAGTTTGTTGTACAGCAAAGGAATTTTGAAAGGCATACAGATACCAGGACTGGGCAACGAGAATGTCAGTATGGGGAATGAACCTTGATCACGAACCACACACCTGTTAGGAGGAGCGTGTTGCTCAAGCAAGCGTACGAAAACATCAAGATTGGTCCGAAATATGGATGAAATGAAGCTACCAAGGACGAGATGAGAGAAAATACTGGAATGCCCGTTTTCGCAACGCACATGACAGCATGAAGCCAGTAGCATCCAGACCAAACCAAAGGTCGGCCATCCACCAGAATATATCACTTGCAGAATAGCTGAATGACGGTCAGCTCATCATGAGATGCACGAGTGAAGTGACTTGCTTTGCCTGGTTCCTCGCGAGCCTAGAAAACATCAGCATATAGTTTCAGCAATCACTACGTCCGATGCTTACGTCCAAAGGGCATACAGGAAGCCCACAAAACAGAATATAGCTATGAGCATGAGGGCTACAAACTGAATGATCATTGCTCTTAAGGACAAAACCATCTTTGACGATTGATTTTCAGTTCTGTGACCGACATTGAATTAAGAATCTTACGAGATTGTTCTTAAGTGTTGCAAAAGCGAGCCTGATAAGAGTGGCTGATGAATAGAAATTTGACGCGTGAATCATCCTGAAACTCACCTTGGGAACAGGAGACAGGCCGCTATTGCCAAACAATCGATACCACTTGTTCTAGCCCATTGATCTGGTGCATGCATTTCAATATACTGTTCAGTGTCAGCTACCGTAGTGCTCACTGTCATAACGGAAGCCAGTTAGTCGTAGAGATGCATAGGCACCGAAGATGGCAACTACGCATAAGAGTCAACGTCGAGACTCGTGTAAGGACACAATGTATTCACTGAGCGCTAAATCAAAGCCATTCTTCTGGATCTTAGCCTGCACGAACGATGGAGCAGAGTGACCAGAAACTTACCCACGTTCCGGTAAAAAACACTTTCAGTCCGTGCTCCTGCATCGCGGCGACTTTCTCCAAACCAAATCCTACATCATAGGTATAATGCACAAACATGCTTGCCAATATATATGATAGCTCTCACCTAGAGCAAAGACCATGAAAACTATTTCGATTCCGTTCGGTTTGTCTAGCTCGCTAAACTCCAGAGTCAAGACGAAGAGGACAAAAAGCACCAAGAAACTGCAGGCACTAGGTTTGATTGTTTGCCCGCACGGAAAAGCAGGATGTACGAACTTCATATATTCTAGGACAGAGCGGATGGCCGGAACTTTGAGGCTGTGGAAGCGATGAGAGGGATGAGACCGAATAGAGGACAATATGCTACCACACCGGTAATGATCCAGTAAAGGGGCTTTATGTGGGTCGTAGAAATGAATCGGATTTTTCTTGTACGTCTTCAACGAGAAGTTAAATCATCGTTCGAAAAGGAACCTGGATTTCTTACATCCGAAAGGATTGAGTGGCTACTTTGAGCCTGATATACGATTTTTCCACTGTAACAGATATCGAAGTCATGAAGTTGCAGAAAAATTTGTCCTTACCTCCATATACTGTCAATGACCCTCTGACACGCCATGCTCTTGATAAATCTTTTCGCTTTCCCGATAATCGCCATCTCGATAGCATTACCTACGCGCTCCTCAACATCGTCGATATCGAGATCGTCCAGCATCTGTTTCAACACTGTTTCATCTGCACCTGAATAGACTCGCCAACTTGTCGTCGTCACAAATGCGAGTTCGAGGGTGTGGTCGCCGTACAGACGAAGTAATCGAGTTGCCATAATCTCGCATAAAGCAGCTCTGGTTGATGATAGAGACGCGGTAGCGAGGTTCTGGTCACGAAGGAAATTGACACGATTGAGGAGAAAGCAGAAGACAACTGAGTAGTTCCCTTTGCGTTGAATATTGGCATATTTTTCTTCCAGGGGTTTGATAAGCGTGTATGTGAGATCAGGGGCAATCAATGCGTCGTATGTTAAGGGCGTGTCTTTCCATACAAGTATGTCAAGTCGAGAATGTACGTGCAAGACAAGAACATACCAATAAAATGCTAAGTGATGTAAACTATAAGCCAGAGCACCGGTGGGACGAGGTTTGTGTACGCTACTCACTAGCATATCCTAATACACGCGTTATCGTCAATTTGATACCTGACCTACAGGACAAGTGGAAAGGAACATACTTGGCGAATCATATGAATTATAGGATAGACCGGGGTCGCGTCGAAATCATTAGTCTTGAGGAGCGGATGAAGCTCGCTCACGCCTTCGTCGACATCCATATTGGCACGTTACTTCAGCGTCTGTAAGATATGAGCAAGTTAAAGACCAGGTTTTTGTAGTGTAGCACTCGCAGAGTGGCAAGTTATTGGAGGGCAACTTGAGCTGCATGCATCAACTCAAGCGCAACACGCTTCGGCGCACGTGATCTATTATCCACACACCACCGTAGTCACGTAGCGCAGCGTAGATACTCGACAACCGTCGACCATGTTCAATACACCTCGTCCGATACAGCGCTTCGGGACCTCCGGATCATTCACCGCGAACAATGCATTTGGAAGCTCAAGCTACACTGCAGATGACCCTCTTGCTAGTTCGACGTATGATGGGTTAGACCCATGGAGTTCCGCCCCTTCCCCAGATCTACCTCCTCCCCGTTCGGCAGCACCGCCCTCGCCGTTCGCTTCTGTCCTCGGTACGTCTGCAAATGAATAATATCGGAAGAACTAACGTAATACGCATTATTAGATGAAGCAAGTGCTCCGTCACTGTACCACAAAGCTTTTGACGCGGTGAATCCATCGGGAATAGGAGAAACTTCCATCAGTTCTCTGTCTCGTGTTCTTCTTACTTCTGGAGTATCTGCATCCACGATAGAGAGAGTAAGACTATTACCAGCTCAACTTAGATGAAGCCCTTATGTCGTGTTCTATCTAGATTGTAAATCTTGTCAGCTCTCGACCACGGGTATCCAGACTTGAGTTCTTTGTTGCTCTCGCTCTCGTGGCTTTAGCGCAGGCGGGAAAGGGTGAGAGTGTCCGTTATTTGTTTCTCCGAAAACGCTGAGACTTGGATACAGATATTTCGATCGAGCAGGTTGCATCCCTGGCTGCACAAGATGCACTTCCTGTGCCGTCGCTGGACCTTGGAGCTATCGCCCCAAGTAATTCAACTTTTTCTCCGTCACCTGCATATCGCCGCGACAGCACCGCTATTTCACCGCGGGATGCTGTGCAACAATCTTACTCTTCGGATGATCCCTGGCAGCGTGTCTCTGAGGCCAACGGAGGAAATGCAAGCCTGGCAAACGGAGCACCTTCAAGCGTTAGTGGGACGGGTTTGCCAAAGGACTGGTGGAAGAGGCAGGAGCGAGTCCACGTACAGATAGTTGGAATGCATGGTTTCATCCTGAACAGATACATGCTGTATGCTGTGGCTTCAGACGTGAGTTTTCTGATACTCGTGCTGTTGCGTGTCTCATTTGCTCTTTTAGCGAGGTTCTCCAGTATCACGTAGGTACTCGGAGTTTGTGTTCTTATGGGAATGCCTCGTTCGACGATACCCTTTCCGGATACTACCTCAGTTACCTCCGAAACGAATTGGTCGTAAGTATTCTCTTCCCCCGTCGGTAGCAGCTTGATATATTTATACTCTTCAAGCCGACGAATCATTCTTAGAACAGAGAAGGTATGTTGTCCAACCAGTACGCCAGTTCTTCCGTAACTGAATTCGTTGGTACAGGAGAGGACTCCAACGATTCCTGAATTTTGTTGTGTAGGACGAGTCCTTCTGATCAGCAGAACGCTGCTAATTGAAGGATTGTATAGCAACCATCCAGTCATAAAAGACGATGGCTTACTTGCTGTGTTCTTGACTGAGCCATCCCTCGAGCAATGGCGAAAACATAATACTGTTTCTTTGGAAGAAGAGTCTGCCAGCAAACGACTCGATAAGATCGAGGAAATGACGATACCGAGCGACCTCGAGGACAAGCTAAAGTACGTCATCTTTCAAAGTTGCACTTTCTGGCATACTGACAGAGTATTTCTGCAGAGTTGTTCGTAGCAAACTGAGTTCGGTCATCGAACAATGGCAGAAGCTTTGTATATTAGCAGAGCGCATCATCAAAAGACGCGAGTCGGCAGCGGTACGGAATCCTCATGCCCTCTTCAAGCGCTCATTCTTATCGTCGATTCTCACTCCCTCTCTTCTGCCATCATCGGCCGCATCAATAACGCCATCTGAACCTCCCTCACCTGTCTCCATGGCTTCGTCCATTTTGTCGACTGCCCCCCCTGCATCAATTTTCGGATCGTTTGCTGCCGAACCGATTGTTGGCTCTGGACGACCTGACGGGGCTGCTGACGGTGGTTTCTATACATCTTACTGGGAATCCTCACAGGCGGATCTCTCGCGTCTAACGATCACATTAAATGCTCTCAATGAGGTGAATGCACAATGTTGGCGCGGAGATGGTTGTGAGCTCTGCTCTGGTGTGCGGTCGGGTTTAGAACAGGTATCCAGCCATATCGCCAAGCAATCCGATAATTTGGATCAGAGAGTCAGTCTTCCTTGTTATACGACACCACAAACAAATTAACGAGTCCGCCTGCAGGCACGAGTGATGTCAATATCTACACTGGAGACCCTAAAGGTGATTTTCCCAAAAAATTCATTGGTTTATGGACTTGACCATTTCCGGGCAGATCCAACGCGATCTATACATAGCCATGCGCGACCTGTTCATTCGGCATGACCGTCTCTCCGGTGACAATGTCGAGCGTCTGAAGAAACGTATCGAGACAACTCAATCAAAACTCGAGGGCATCCGTATCGCTCAAAAAGACGGCTGGGAACAAGAAGTAGACCGATTGTTTGGTGTGATTGAACGGGACCAAGCAACAATCGCGTCTTTATTGAACCGACGTGTCTTCATCCGCTATTCGTGAGTCCGCCTTCACTGTCTGCTTATCAAATGGATTGTGGGACGCTGAGTGATCTGGATGCAGTATGTGGCACGAATTACGTGTCGTTCTACACAACCGCGAAAACACCCTCATCACCCAGGCAGTCAGGGACTTTGCACGTGAAGAAAGTGCTTTCGCAGAGGTCGTTTCGAACAACTGGAATTCCCTCGCCGATGCGGTTGAGAACATGCCTTATGAATGAGTCGACGGATGAGGGGATTCTAAAAAATTGATTCTAATCAATGGAGGACGAAGTGGACTTCTTATCAGGATACCGCCCGTTTTGTGATGAATGGGATGAATTTATTCCTCTTTTCTCTCCCTCTTTCTTTGATATGGTCTAACGTTTGAAAGCATCTCTTTCACTATTTCTACTCGTTACAGCTGCCGCACTATCATCGTAGCTGTTTTCCAATCTCCACTAATGGTATCTCCCTCTTATCATCGTAGCGTCCCCATCAATATTCTATATCAATCAAGACACGTGATCCAATCCAGTCGACTCCCCACAACATCTAATAAACGAAGGGTATAAACCTATACTTCACGACTTCACAATATCTCTCCCAATCCTTCCCATACTTAACCGCACATCTTTCAAAGTCCCTACCACATCGATGAATAAGGACAGTGATAAAGAATGCGGCGTAGAAGTATGGGATGATGGAGGCACGACCGACGCAGAGTCCCCAAGTAAGGCTTTGGACCCAGTCGGCAGTGTAGTTCGGTTTGCGAGCGTAGGCCCACCAGCCGCTTGTGAGAAGGCGGTTGCTACGTATCAGAAACGATGTGAGGACATGAATAAGAAGTAAAGGAGGAAAGAGCCAATACGCACCCGTGTTGCGTTTGGATGTACGTTGGGTTCTCAACTGTACCCCAGGGAAGTTGTGGGAATGCCTTGCGCCATTTGAAAGTACCCTGGTTTTGCATTTTGAAACGGCTCTTTTGTGACATCGAGGTATCAAAGCTACATAGGCCTTCAATCAGTACTCGATGCCCACTTTCAGAATGGAAAACTGACATATAATATGCTGTCAGGAGTGTCAGGTATAACGCAACATAAGCAGGAGTAGAGAACTTGTAGTCCTCCGGATCGTGTCTAGCCATGTAAATGATAGAGTTGACATAGGTCTGGAGTTGGCTCAGCTTTTGGATCATGGAAAGGAATTCAGGAGCCGATAAAAAACGTACAAACGGTACACCAGCGAAATTCCAGAAAATAACCATGAAGCCCCATTTCTCGTGGAACATATCCCAAGTTTGCGGGATGCACTCCTCGGCTTTACCACTGCAAAAGAAGTCAGCTTTTAACTAGCCTAACTAGTCAAGAGATCGATTGAACACACCATGCATTCACGTAAAGCCAAGTAGCAAGGCACATGAATGCCATATTCTGACGAACAGCGGGTCATTATCAATTCTCTTCGTTGTGAGCAAACTTACAGGAGTAACATATCCATATTTTTCATACTGCATGCAAGCACCAGAGACCGCAAGGAAGAAATTGATATTCCACGGAATCCTCACTTCCGCCCACATCTTCAAGTCCACATGCCCAATTCGCGGGTTAAGCGCTGCGCCCATGAACACATCATAAAAGAAGTTTCCCGACATCCGTATTTGTTTTCCCCTCGCGACGGTTATAAAGTACGTGCCAAAACTGACAGCGAAGCCGTAGAAGATCCCGACGGTCATGAGATGTCCGTAAATCTCAATGATGGATGTGAGAGGGAAGACTCCAGAGAGATGGAGAGCCGCTGCGGTAGCCATTGTGATGTAAAGACAGGATAGGGCATTGCAGTTGTACATGAGGGTCTTGTAGCCGAGAGATGGGACGGGGAGGCCCTCTTGCTGGTATCCGGGGACGATGAAGGCAATAAAGAGTTGGAAGAAGAAAAATCCAGAGTAAACTTTCCATGCATATACATTTCCGCTCGCATCCTACATGAAAATTGTAAGCAAAACACAGCTTCGTGAACCACGAGTCCTCACCGTTCGGACATGATTCCACATCCTCTCCAAGAAAGGCTGTACGTCGTCCAAAGACGAAGGATATACCAATTTGCCATCGTAAAACCACAAACAAATCCAAAGGTAGTACATTAGGATTGGGAAGCCAACCATCATAGCGACGACTCCCCATGGTCCACCGAACTCATAGCTGGAAGGGGGAAAAACACGTCAGTAATATTACCCGAGTACCATCACAACCGATGTGGATGAAAACGCACTGGTTGTGCTTGTCGAGCTGTTCGTCGCGCTTCCTGCCCTCCTCGCTGGGTGTGAAGCCATCGCCTTTAATTGGCTTGCGTTGACGAAGCTTACCCTCGGCACCCATTGTAGTATACAACTAGATGGCGTGACGGAAGGAACCTACAAGATTTATCTCCCCAAATCGCGGAAATAAAGAAAAAGAACTTTTATATTATACACATAGTGTAGAAAAAAAAGTGGTACGATGGGATGGAAGGACCCCCGGCAATCCCTAGAAATGCCTGAGGTCGCGGAAGGTGCCTTATATCCGGACAATTCAGGGTCCAAAATATCCGGATGGCCTCAGGCTGTCGGAATTTTGGACCCAAAATGTCCGAACTTCGGACTCAGGCCTCTTTCAGGCTCCTGCGTGTCCGGACAATGGTAGAATACATCGGCCCCTTTGTGCTCTCGTCTTTTGTGGTGGTATACAGGTGCATTGAGAGGCAGTATGTGTTTTTGTCTCAGATAAGTTGGCTAGGTTGGTAGTTCCAGGTTCATGCTTTCCGAAACGGTATATATGTGTACCTTTTCTCATTCTCGGTTACCGTAACAGGACAAATATTACTTTCAAATCGTACTGTACTCAATTGTAATGTCATTCGTACACTTCAAGATCGATGCACTAGTACTGGTACTTTACTCTCCAGATCGGCTGACCCGGCCTTGATTACCTATTATCCGGATGACCTCAGGCCTATCTCTGACCCTTCGCCCATGTCCGGACAACCGCCTCAGGCCTATCCCCAGTTTCTGCCCCATCCGTATCCGGATTACCTCAGGCCTCAGGCCTATTTTTTGGCTGTCCATATCCGGATTGGCCTCAGGCATTTCTGAGGATTGCCGGGGGTCCTGGGATGGAACGTCGATCATCAGTGCAACGTGTACCGCTGATAGCCGGTGAAGCAAATCTTATGTAATAAATATTGGCCACTTGAGTAGATCCACCTTCGGACCGGACCTTGAATTCGGTCACAGTATGTGCTTAGTACAGGAATAAAATGTCATGGAATACCAGCACCCGCTCACCTCACGTCTTTATATAATTATTGAAGTTGTGATACGAGTTGTCGTGCACGAGAGCGAGTTCCGGGCAAGTACCAAGTCGTACAAAAGACACAAGAGTAAAGTAGTATTAGCGTTTGACCACTGTTGGGCTCCTAGCGGCAAACGGATGGCGTATCGTACATGAATACAGCTACCTTTATACTTATCCAACATGCCTAGGCGGCGAGAGAATGAAGGGAGGAACGAGGGTGTGTCGTGCGTGTGTCTCGAAATGGAAGGCGATGACCAAGCTTGCATCCCAACAATTATGAAGTTAGAAGATAGTATCGCGCTCTTCGTCCTCGTTACCAAGTAGAAGAATCAGGTTCCTCTTTGAAGATGATCGATTGTAATTCAATTCTTGCAGGAAAAAAATCAGAAATATGGTCGGTCAGAAGGGTAACCGGGAAAGCCAAAACTCCAGTTCTGGTACATACAGTACATACATACATGCGCACACAAATACATCTTGTTGCGAACATCCAGAAGTCTATGTGTATGAAATCATCACAGCATGCCGAAGTATTCAAATCTATAGAAGGAGACACATATTCCGGATTGTTTCAGCTTCTGCAGGCGAGAATTGAAAGCAATATAACTCATAGCTTTGTCTGATAAGGAATAAGCTCAGTGTCGTCAGTATCAAACCATTCACTCGTTCACTCACACAGTTTGCGCTGTAATATCGCTGAGAGAGAGAACACACGGGTCTGGCAGACCATCCGTGGCTGAAGATGCCATGAGATTCTTGTCGGTTACAATATTGGCGGTGTTCGATAAGTATCCCCACGGCTTCCGCATGAAACCACGCTCATCTGGGGAACGGGGATGGAAATAGACTGAGCTTTCGGGTGACGAACAGTCTCTTGAAGGTGTACTTGATTCCGCCTTGGAAAATGTAGCCCTTGCTCGCTCAATTACTCCTGACACTAGTCGTTTGGTTAGTTAATGCGACACTTCCGATGGTTATCAAATGAAAAACCAACCGATCACAAGTGATTCAAGATTATGGCCATCGCAAAGAGAGGATGCAACACTCGTTTGGATGAGATGTTCAACAACGCAGGATTGTCCATGAAGCTGTGTATAGGAGGTCCTATAGCTTAGAAGCAATCCAATCTCCTCACTCAGAAGAAGGGGCATGCTGATCTGGGTGTGAGCCTCAGATTCTTCATAACATTCTTGCACTTACGAAATTTCTTCTCCTTCAAAGTTGCGCCAATCCCTGGCGTCAAATGGATCGAATGTGCGTTCTCCATCTTCTTTGCCTGCTCGCGGTCTAATCTGTCCCGTAGTCCGAACATTCACCTTCCCGGGATACAAAGAGAATAGAACTTCGAAATGCATTCCAATCTCCGTAGGCCTGATAAATCCGACACTGCCAACAGGTGGAGGTTGAGCGTTTGTAACACTAACGAAACTGGTAATGCCGCAGCTGAGCTCATCGATATAACGGCCCCAAAGATTACCCAAGGTGTTGATACCACGCTGAATCCTTCGCTCCGTCAATGTGGTATGAAGACTCGAAAGAATATCGTCTTGTCGATCAACTCTGCGTATCTTCATTATTACCATTGACCAAAAGGGAGCTGAGCCACATGCTTACAGGACATGTAGTCCTTCCGCAATTCCCAGTTTCGGCCAGCTTATCAAGATCCGCGAAACTCCGCCATCAGAATCAGTGTCGAGGCGCTGGACTATGTCGTCAGCATAACCGATCGCCAGACGCCCACTCTCGCTGATCATGAGTTTTTCTACCTGTGCGATTGATCGGCAATGTGAAATCCAAATAATTCAACTCAACTGAACACTTACCCAACCTTTCCAGCGAAATCCACTGGATGCAAGAAATCTCATGGCGCGCTGTCTGTTTGTTAGAGCGGTCATAGATTGAATCGGACGCTGCTGACTTTCATATCAATCATCTACGTCATAATCAGTCACAGCCTCGCACGCCGATTCCGGAAGCACTCACAAATCGAAGTCGTTCTACGAAATAATCCAACAGCTCGAGATCCCTTAGGTAGACGAACAAGTTCGTCAAGCCTGTACTAATTCCAGCGACAGCCAAATAAGGTACTGCAGAGTCGAACCTCCTTTGAGCACCACAAATGGGGACGTGCTATCGTTCGTGTATCCCTCCAGCTGGGCAAATGGTAGCCTTGGACAGTCGCTATTCAAGGTAAGCTAAGGGGTAAATTCTCGAAATAAGAGATCCTCACCGAAGAAGCTTCAGGACTTTCTTTGAGTAGTCAAACATCTATGCGTAGGAGATCCATGTCAGAAAGAGTGACCGTGCAAATGTGTCTATAACTGACTTTCGGATCTCGATACACCTTTATGACCTTGAGCTGACCTTCAATTTTCGCCTCATATATTTCGATGTCCGAAAAGTAACCCTCGGAAAGAAGGTCGAGAGGCTGGATGATTTCTATTTCACCCCAGCGATATATTCGGAACTTGTTGAAGTCTTGTAAGAAGACGTTGCATAATGCGGCTTGTAATTCCTACCTGTTCATCAAATGCTTGCCTATTCTGGAGCGTTTCCTTGAGGTCGTCAAGACCCTCTTTCAAAGATTTCAGACCCATTTCTTGACGGAGACTCGACGTCGTCTACGTGAGAAAGAACATGAGTATATTATCTAAAGAGAATGACATAAACCTCTACCCACTACGAAAGTTTGCATGACATACTGAAGGCGGTTCCTGTAAGCTATCAGATTATCAGCCGCCTCGGTTCTGGTGCGCAGTCGGCGCCAAAACGGCAGAGCGACTTGTCGATCCATGAACGATTTGATTTCATCAAGGGTACTGACGGGAGTTTGTCAGTATAGCAAGGCAGACCAGCCAATAAACTGCTCACCAACTGAGCTGGTTGAGGGATAAACTCAGGTCCTTGTCAATCATGTTCTCCCTCCCCCTGATCGTCCTGTGGATAGTACTCGTTAGAGTTGCAGCGTACTCTGCAAGCTCTGCTGACTCCCGTTTGTCTTGGCGCATTTTCTAGGGGACTGAAATTTGTTTCCGTCTTTTTCTTGGGGATTGTCAGTAACGCACGATTGCTATGTCGACAATTCCGTTTGCGGTAACGAAGATGGAGCAGAGTACAGGAACAGGAATGAGCGGAGATAAGTTACGAGCAACGTCCAGGATGTCACTTGCATTTTGGAGAATTTCATTTGTTCTTTGAGGAGACTTGGTGGGCTTGATGGACGACATGTCGAGCGCGGTGGGAGACAAGCCAGGGAGATACAGTCCATATTAGTATATTGTTGATGTGATATAGAGAGTGAGGCGGTGCGCGGAAGAGATGCCTGCAGGCGCGCTTGAGGGAAATTTGGCAAGTGTCCGATAAAGTCTGGCCAAGCCTCGTTGTCGTCATCGGGGTTGTCTTCTTGTTGTAGTCCTTTTTGTTCTCAACGAGCCGACGAAACCATCGTTCGTCCTCCGACCATCTGCGCACAGACCTGATGAGGATGCACTGGCTACATGGGTCAGGCTGTGAGTGGTGCGAATCTGGCTTACAAATCATGTACTCGCTCCTAATTTGGCCTTGCTTATCATTTGTACTCAATTGCCGTGCCGCCGAAACAACCATCGTTGATTCATTCAACGCTTGCCTCATCTCGGCACTGTTTTCGACTACTTGCATGCTTTTCAGCCATGTCCAGCTTCGACAAGACGGTCAAGCTAGCTTGCAAGCCTAAGGCTGCACCACCAAAGGCAAAGGTATGCGCTTTCTTTGGTGTGTATCTGCGCGGTTATTCATTTTCTGGTTACTAGTATATCGACCCAATAATTGCTGCAACATACTCCGAGGATGGTGCAGTTCACGATGTATGCAGGGCGCTCTCTTTGCGGCTCAGGGAGCCGAACACTATCGTGCGTTTTACAGTCTCGAAACATCGACTGGTGCCATCATCTCATCATTCTTGATGGCAGGTTGTTTTCAAGGCGTTGATTGTCCTACATACGATGATTCGCAACGGAGCCACAGACAATGTCTTGTCATATCTCGCTTCCGACGACGTTCTTCGTCTGAAGGGTGTTTCTGCTGGACACTGGGATGGTGCGTACTTTGTGCGGGCTTGTACTGTCCGTTCTGACTTGTTCCGCGGCCGCATCAAGGCTATGATACCCCGAAGAATCTACAGAATTACGCCATATATCTTGACATGAGAATTCGTACATACAAAGATTTAAAACACGATCCCGTGAGGGTACAGAGCGAATCGAACCGTGATGCACGCGTCGAGAACGCGTTGGAGAGGAGCGGCACTGTAAGAGCTCCCAACGGTGTCTCGAATGGGCCTCAAAGGAGCAAGACGATAATGGGCCGAAAACTTCGTTCGATGACGGTTGAGAAGGGCTTGCTGAGGGAGACGAAGGCCGTGCAACGAACGATCAATGCGCTAGTAGAATGCCGCGTATGTATCTCAGTGATTCCGCTACTTCTTCGATCTAACTAGCGTTTTTCAAGTTTTACTATGACAATTTGGAGGATGATCTCAATGTCACAGCGCTTCGCATGCTTGTCAAGGATATGCTGATTCTCTTTCAAGCCGTGAATGAGGGAGTTGTCAATGTGCTGGAACATTACTTTGAAATGTCACACGTTGACGCAGAAACGGCCCTAAATATCTACCGGAACTTTTGCAAGCAGACGGAAAAGGTGGTGGAGTATCTCGGAATTGCACGAAAACTTCAGAACCTACTCAATGTTCCTGTTCCAAATCTCAAGCATGTGAGTTGCTCTACAAAAGAATTCTAGTTCCCAACTTCTTACCTGGTGCGTTTGTGCCCCCTAATAGGCACCGGTCTCGCTCGTTGCTGCTCTTGAAGAGTATCTGAATGACCCGAACTTCGAGCAGAACCGCATTGAGTATAAGACCACAAAGGCACTTGCAGACAAGAACGAAAGGGAAGGCGGGAAGACGACGAATGGTGCTACTAATAACGAGAAGCGTCAGTCTCAAGTCATGATTCTCACCGTACAAGTTTCTGATATATTCTTTACAGCTGCTTCTAATGGTATATCGGCCCCTGCATCATCCAGTGCTGAAGCCAGTTCATCATCTTCAAACCCTGCGAAACCTGAGAACAAGGCCTTGGTCGATTTCTTCTCTTCTATAGAGGAAGAGCAGACCTCTATGTTTACGCCCCAGACGAACAGGCGAGTTTAAAATCTTCCCTCTGTGGTTTCAAAATGCTCACCATAAATTCACTAGTCACCTACAGCAGCAACAGCAGCAGCAGATGCAGATGCAGCAACAGGCCATCCATAACCCTTTTGCCATGCGTCAGTCCATGATGATAAGCGGAGGTCTTCCTCAACAGCAGACAATGCCATTAGGTCAACCTCAACCATCAGGTTTAATGCCGCCGCAGCCGACAGGCTTCCTTGGCATGCCTTTCCAGCAACCTCAGCCCACTGGATTTTCCCAAGGACAGCATCCTTCCTTCTCCTCGTTCCTGCGTCCGCAGTCAACGGGTTTCTTGCAGCCTCAAGCGACCGGTGCCAACCCATTCCGCCAAAGTATGCTGATGCCTCAGTCGACTGGTATGCCTGCTTTCGGAACTTCTGCTGGATCGAACGGCTACGCCTTTCAGCCTCCCAATTCGCCCTTTTCGGCCCAGCAATCCACAGGACAGCCGAACGGCATGTCGAACACTGCCTTTGGGCCGATGCCTATGCAGAGTGTGATAAGCAGCCCCTCTAGCACAACAAACGCCGGGATTACTCAGCAATTGCCTCAACGACCTGCTTCAACACCTTTGACCAACACGGCCAATGCGTTCGAAGCGGCCAAGCCGATTGTTTCTCATCAGACGGGTTCCAGGAATCCTTTCGGCGTTCCCCAAGAACCTGCGCCACCTGTCCCTAAACCTCCAACCCTTCAAGAACTGGCGTCGGGGCTCTTCAACAAGGGTGCTGCTCAGCAGACAGTTCAGACTCAGCCATCTCAACAGAGTGCGCCCTCCGGCAGCACAGTATCGCAAGCACCTTCGACTAGTTCAGGGGATGCAGCCAGCATGGCCGGCGTCGCTTCGTCTTTCTCATTCAACAAGAACTGGTCGTTCGAAGCGAACAAGCCAGCTGGTGGCAAACCCAGCTCACCTTCGCTGACGTCGCAATTCACTTCAACGTCCGCATACTCTAGCCAGCCAACTGGAACGACTGGCGCAACCTCCACATTTTCTGGCTGGTCTGGCCCCAGTTCTCCACCATTACGACCTCAAACAACAGGTTTTGCAGGTATCAAGCCTTTCAAGCCGACCTCGTCATTCGGCGCATCTTTGCTTGAGTCGTTACCACCAATTCCTGAACCATCAACGGAGCCGGACAAACCGGCGACCCAACCTACGGCTACGGGTTCTGGCCTGAACTTAGGTAATCTTGGCTCTTCATCGTCGCCCTCGCAGTCGTTCTCCGCGTCAACAGCGAACGGACCGTCATTCGGTGCTCCTGGATCATCAACGAACCCTACATCGAACACCACGGGAGCTCCTTCGTTTGGTAATATTTCTTCTACTGCAAAGTCCTCGGGGCTTGGGGCCTTGAATGCTCAGCCGACAGGATTTGGAGGCCTCGGTAGTGGCGGATCAACATTTGGCTCAAACCTAGGCGCTGGTCTGCGTCCACAGATGACCGGTTCGGGCGCCGCGAATCCGTTCCGAGCCTCCATGATTAGTCCGTCGACCAACTCGCTGAGTGGAAGCATGCCTCCCTTGCCGACCTCGCAGTTCGGCTCGACTTTTGGCGCAAATCCAACTAATACCCATTCATTCGGCGCCAACCTCTTCCAGGGCACCGCCGGAGATCCGTCGAAGCAGAAGCAGAATGGCGTCGCTTCCCTGATTTAGTTGCTTTTCTTTGGCAACCTATCCTTTTCTTTGGATTTTGTAGTTCATACTTCTACTCGTTGATCGGAGTCATCGCTCTTTTCATTGTGTTTCATTCATCTCCCTCCCTCCTAGGTTAAGCTTCCTCCTGAGCTTCATTCATTCATTCATTTTGTACTCATACAGCACTCACGACTCTTGGCTATTTTCATTATTGTCCTTTCTCGTCTTTACGAACATGCCTTTTCGTTGTTGATGTTCTAGCACGCGTTAAGTTATAAGCATGCGGTAATCTGAACCTGTCGTCTGGATGGGGATGAACTGTTCACATATCACACCGGGCAAAAGTACATTTTGCAGGGTAAAGAATTTTGGTCGGAATGTGAGAGAACTGCTCTGATTGGCTGGTATAGCCGACCAAAAATTCTGGAGGCTCCTATGCCTAATTTTGCCCGGTGTGTACGATAGAAACGCCGATCCTCGTCGATCTTCTCCGATCATAAAGTCGGAGAAAAAAACGAAGTCTACTTTGACTCATACTGCTATCACCTCGAGTGGGAAATCTGAAAGCAAGTCAAGAGTCTACTATGAGTGAAGAAAGCGCAACGAAAATCGCAAAAGCCTCCAAGGCAGCTTTCGAGGCCTCCCAACTCATTGATGCATCCGAACGAGTCAAGGCACTACATGTCATCAAGAGCGAGCTGGAAGCTCTAAGAGATGACATCCAAAAGGCTAACAAAGAGGATTTAGAGGTGCCGTACGTTATCTAGCCTCATACTGTCTCGCATTGCTGACCCAGTCGTATCGTATGGTACGCATATAGGCGGCCAATCGCGAAGTCGAAGCAGGCAGACTCTCATCTTCACTCGTCAAGCGATTGGATCTATTCAAGGGGGACAAATGGGATGCAATGCTCCAGGGTATCTTAGATGTTGCAGCATTGCCAGACCCCTCAGGGAACGTATCCTACGCGTCTCAGCTCGATGATGACCTCGAGCTCTATCGCATCTCATGTCCTATCGGTGTGCTTCTTGTGATCTTCGAGGCCCGTCCCGAGGTGGTGGTGAACATTGCTGCTCTTGCGATTAAATCCGGTAAATTTCTTCAAGGTTTCCTACAGCTATATACTGCCTGTTACCGACTACATGCTGTTAGGAAACGCAGCTATCCTAAAAGGCGGTAAAGAATCCACGCATACAGCTCTCCTGCTTTCCAACGCAATCCGCACCGCACTCTCCAAAACCCAACTCCCACAAGATTACATCCAAACCATCCAAACTCGAGAAGAAGTCTCATCTTTACTATCCCAAGATCGTTATATCGATTTGGTCATTCCGAGAGGGAGTAATAGCTTGGTCAGACATATACAGAACAATACGAGGATACCTGTTATGGGCCACGCGGATGGGTTGTGTACGATTTATCTGGATGAGAGTGCGGATGAGGGGAAGGCTATTAGTATAGTACTTGATTCAAAGGTAAGGATTCTCTAGGCTATATCTATGTTCGAGAGCGAGAAATGGACTTACAGAGATATTATAGACAGACTATCCAGCAGCTTGCAACGCCGTCGAGACACTCATCATACACGAATCCCTCCTTAACACCCTCTGGCCAAAAGTCGCAAAAGCCCTTCTCGACGCAGGCGTCGAACTCCTCTGCGACGAACCCTCCCTCTCTTCTCTACGCCAATCCCTCCCCACCGACCCCCTTTCATTCAACCTCTCCACCTTAATAAAGCCCTCCACCCCCACGTCGTACACAACCGAACACCTCTCCCTAACCCTCTCAGTCCTCACTCTCCCCTCCTTGCACGCAGCGATAACCCACATCAACACTCACTCCTCGCACCACACCGACGCAATCGTAACCGAAACCCCGGCGCACGCCTCTCAATTCTGTCTGGGTGTCGACTCGGCTGGGACGTACGTCAACGCGTCCACGCGATTCGCTGATGGCTATAGATACGGTTTCGGTACGGAGGTTGGTATTAGCACAGGACGAATTCACGCGAGAGGACCCGTGGGATTGGAAGGGCTGAGTACGTATAAATATGTTTTGAGGAGTAAGAGTGAGAAGGGACATGTTGTTGGAGAGTTTGGGACGGGGGAAGGGAAGAAGAGATTTAAACATGGAAAGATCTCAGCTTCAAAGCTGCCGCCTTTCTGAGAAAAATATGAAGTGAATACATAAATATATCCTTCTATTGTCCAGTTTCGGTTGGTTGGTTGACTAGTTGATCTGGTTGGAGAACCTAACACAAAAGTCGTGTAACAGAGCATACTTCATAATAAGAATAGTGGCCATGCAAGTATCATCATCCATGCCGCAAAGTGCAAGCAAGAACGCCTTCCAAAGATTTTTGTGTCTCCGCAGCATCTTCAACCTTCACCTTCTTCACCTCACCCACCTCACCCAACCCCTCATCGTCAGCTTTCCTCTTTCCGTGCACCTCAGCATCTCCATTCGGCACCGTCGCCTTTTTCTTCTTCCTGACCATCTGATTCAAGTCATTCACTACGACTAGTTTAGACGGGTCACCCGGTTTCATCCCTGCGTTTAGTTCTTCGTCGAGAGCCTTGGCGGCTAGAGCAGGTGCGTTTGTGAGTTCGCTTCCGGGATTCGTTTTTAGTTCGTCGACCTATTGTGACTCAGTCAGTCAGCTATGGACAGCAAGTCAAAGGTTACAACGGACCTTCAAGGCAAGGTCCTCTCTCAGTCCTTCCAACTCCTTGATCTCCCCCTCAATTTGCACCTTACTCATATTTTGCACAAGCTCCTCTTGCGCGACTTTCACAGGTGTCGGGGCAGTAGCTTTCCCCTTCCCTTTCACATCCATCTTCTCAGCTTGCTGGGCTCGTTCAGGCACGGGTAACGGCGGCAGCTGTCCACTCAACCCATTCCTCAACTCCGCAAGTCGGGTCTCAACACTCTCAAGTGCCTTTTCCGCATGCTCAATAGCCTGCGCGAGTTTCCCAGACGTCAAGTCCAATACCATGCTGAGTTTGTAATGAGCCTCCGCAAGTTGACGGGATGATATAGGAAGAAGCTCGGATTTCAAAGCGAGGCCTGCTTCGTAATCCGGGATTGCAAGGTCGAATTTCTCTGCAAATTTTCACAGTCAGCAACAGATACTCATTTCCACTAGGCACAATTGATCCCCACCTGTTTCTAATGAAACGTCTCCCAAAGTAATATACGTATCCGCAAGCTTCAGTTTAACCGCATCATCCTCATCCTTCCGCTTCTCATACAACGCACGTGCAAGGTCAAGCACCTCCCATGCAGCATTGAAGTCATCTTCCGGTTCACCTTCATCACCTTCCCCTTCCTCCTCCTCAGCACGTTGTTCCTTCTCTTCGGCTTCAACAGCAGCATTCGCCTCCGCGAACAAGTCAACAGCAGTATCCTCCACTCCCTCTTCCGCATCTCCAGAGAACGAGATAAAAGGTTTTGACCCTGCTGCCCCTTGAAATAGAAACGAAACACGCGTTAAAACGCGTTCGGTGGCTCCCAGGCACCACTCCGAGATCCACTTACCATTCTCAGATTCCTCTTCCTTCGATAACGCATCCTCAGCCTGTTCTTTACTCAAAACACCACTCTGACTAATAGCATTCTCTAACAACGCTTTCCCATACGAAAAGTACAGATCCGCTGCTTCCGGTGCGCCGTCACCATATTTCTGGACCCTAAGTAAAACATCACGGGTGGTTAGGTCTTTGTGGCGCGCTGAAAGACTCGATACGCAATTTGAGAAGAGGGTACGTACATAAGTTCCAGAGCTGTGGCGTAGTGATCAACAGCTTCCTCGTATTTCCGAAGCGCAAAAGCGCGTTTTGCCCTGTCGACATGTTCCTCGATGTTCTGGGAACTTGACCTGGTGTTTTCGTGGGCTTCTGTTTCGGTTGATGCGCTAGATTGGGATAAAATGATGAACGAATATCCACTATATCAATGACCGAAGATATAACTCACCCAAACATTTTAATGGTAAGGTGTGAGAAACGAGGTGGGAGTAGAAAGAGGAAGGTTAACCACAAGAGACGCGTCGGAAACGCGCTCATTAGCCGATCCTACATTGTTTGGTTCTCACGCTCATGCGGCTTGCCGATCCTTCCTTAAACGGGACATTGAAACGAGTTGCCTCAAACGAAATACGCATTGTTTGCAGGATTGAATTGGCCTCTGGGAGCTCGCCGAAGATCGACCTGACACAAACCAAATGTAACAATAACCGTGTATTACTGAAGACGTGCATAGTTACAAAGTGAAATGCGTGTGGGCTTAGTTTGATTGTGTGGTTGGTGAAGGAGATGAAAAATCAGTGACATGCATAAATTTGGTTGAAAACAGCGGATACAGACGAATCCATGAAATGAGAACTCTGACATAGTGCACAAATGAAGACACATATGATATGGAAAAGTTAAGCCAATGCTCAGACTATGTCGTCAGAATTTGCTTTAAACAATATGCAGAATCGTCGGCTGTACACCCAACTTGTCAAAGCTTGTCGGGAACATCGGGCAAGCCATATCCCTGCTACGAATCCTTGAAAGAATCCCCGGGAAAAATGCGCTAGATATACTCTTTTGAGGTGGAGCTGATCTCGGTCGCGGCTGCCTAAGAGGCTTCGGTACCAATGGCGAGGAAACGGCTGGAGCATAACCTTGGGTGGGTGAACGAGCCCGAGGAGATGACGGGACTGTTTGTGAAATCTTTACAATGGACGCCGGCCGAGGTACGGTAGAACTCGTCAAAACTCGCAATCCAACAATTTCATCCGTAAAATTCGCAGTGCGCTCCTCAGCGACCTCTGAGATCTTATCAAGACGCCGACCGGAAGAGAATGCCGTAGGATAAATAGGCGTGATGTGCAGCGCAGTATTTCTCGCGGAAAGCCGAAGCTTCTCTTCGTCCTCGAATTCCGGATCAACATCGAGCTCCGGCGGAACACCAAGCATGCCCTTCAAGCGCTCCCACAATACTTCGCCCTTCGGTAAGACAAATAGCCTCAACGCGCGCACCCATTCCTCATCCTCGATCTCTTCTCGCGAAATCTGCGTCAACCACGTTGTGAAATCTTCAAAAGTCCAAGATCCGACCGTTGCCGCCAATTCAGCCGAAGATCTGGGATAGTAAGCGGCATTGGACACCGGAAGGATGCGTGCAAACAACACCATCAGATTCTTGTTATCGGACCTTGTCAGAAGTTCAAGAACTTCGGTAGGCCGGTCGAGGAAAGGGAGATACACGTCCTCCGTAAGTGGCGTGAACAAACTGGATGGAGCATACTCTGTTGGTAGTACATTTGCAGAGGGCATTGAAGAAGACCTTGCAAGATCATAAAGCTGAGCGGGTGCTAAACGCTCGAACGGCATCAAAGTAAGGAATGGGGAGGATACCGTTTTGGCGTGCTTTCGAGTTGACACAGCTGACTGGGACTGCTGCAAAGGAGCAAATGACGTGGATGCGAATGACACACGTGCGGAACTAGTCCGCTTCACAGCAGGTCGAATAGAACTCGTTCGCGTGGAAAGTGACGTCGATGCGGGCGAGAAACGCGTTGGGTTCGTGGGCTGCAATCCCGAGGCGCGTTCGACGGTCTGCCTACGCTGCAACTTCTTCGGAACGTTTTCTGCTGCCTCCTCATCTGCCTTAGATTGTGGCACGCGGACAATCATCAATTTACTGATTGTAGTTCGTGGAGGTCGCGCCATTTGTGTGGCATGTGGGTCAGGTGCCGACGCAGAACCCGTTTTTGCTGCGAGCTGTTTTGTTCCAGAGGGAGAGGCAGGACGGTTTGCTGCTGAACGGACGCGTATTGGAATCGGTTTTGCAAGTGTGATGTGTGTGGCGGTAGGCATCTGAGAGACGAAAGCAGTAGTGATTTGAGTAGACATAGTGAGCAGTTTTCTTTTATAATCCCTAGCGGACGAAGAGAGACACGTTGAGGCGCGGCAGATGGGAGACAGTGAGACCAGCAAAGTGAGTGAGTGAGTGAGAGTATTTAAAAGATGCCGCGGACAAACTCGGGTGGACCACCATCATGTTACGTGTATGTTCCCTCTCTCTCATCATCGTAGCTCCGTATTCTTGCCAAGGCAACTAGGTCATCTGCACCAATCAACGCAACTGGTGCCCTTCCAACCGACCTAGATTGAGGTTAACTGATGTATATCAGGTCCTCCAGGTAAACTCCTAAAGGGCATACAACCTACTTGTCTCTGTGCTTCCCCATAGTCTCGATTGCACCACGGGAGGAACACGAAACTTCTCCGACTCATGCATTTGTACCCATCGGGCCGAGGTGTCTTTTCTTTTGTCCACAATCGAGCTGGGCAAGACTGCTCCTCAGGATGACGAGTCAAAGTTCAAGGGACGTGTGCCACTCTTCCGAATGAACCGAAACACGCCAAATAATAGCAAATAAACTTAGCTCAGCAAGTGCACGGAACTATTTTGGTCACCAGTCCACAACTATTCAACTTTACCATAGCAGTGCAGTATCAAATCAGTATCGAGCAATTGTTCCCTCTGGAAGAAATACAGTTGAAGCTCCCACCGTCTCAACCTTCGGCGACACGCACTGTGGCCGCGGCACATGGACACACTGTCGTTGCTTCACTTCACTTGTACCCCGTCCCGGACAAGCTCGGGTACACGTCCCCCTATGTCTACTCAGGAATGTGGGTTAGTTCTCTCTTCCTTCTACTAGTACCGGGAGGGAATGGGGTCCATTTAGACTTGAGTTCAACAGCTGGCTATAAACGAAGTTGGTAGCAAACCGATGTCCTCCGATCCCCGAGCAATGGACGGAGATATTTAGGACTTGCTTCGCTATAATCGATGTCAGTGCATGGTACTGCACACTAACGTATTGGTAATCGACTATCAAACTAACTGAACGCTGACGATGCGAAAGGTCTCCTACGCATACATGCTCAACAGCCCACCATTTTTGTATTGACGGCTTGAATTAGCTCATGAATTCTCCCGCGTTTCAGGGCTAAACGTTCTTTGACAGGGCTTCTCATTTATCTATTATATAGGAAGAGTCTAATCACGTACGATCAAGAGAAATTCATAAAGCATTAGTCAAACAAACGAAAAGAGCACCATAGAACAGTATGCAATCCGATATGTCATGCAGAATCACGATAGGAATAAGACACCCAATTGAACGAAATACCTCAGAAAGCATCTGCTTCACCGCCATATCGCTTCGGAAGCTCTTTGGCATCAATAACCTGAAGAAGCTCCTTCCCAATCGTTTGTGGTCCAGTACCAACGACGCTCATCTTCGCCAGTGTCTGAGCGGAGATGATGGGTTTGAAGAGCCTAAGATGCTACTGTTAGGAAAGATATCAGAATCAAAGTTGACCATATGAGACCTACCAGAAGATCCAAGTGAAAATTGCTGGAACGTTCACAAAGAATTTCTTATACTATAAGAATCCCGTTCAGTGTACACCCAAATACATCCAAGGATAGAGCAACTCACCAAGAACTCCGGATAGTAATCTTGGAACAAAGCCGAGGCAGTAGAAGCAGCTTTCTTAGAGTTAGCATCTCTGCTACTCATGGTGACACCCTCATAATCTAAAAGGCAAGATGATCGATGAGTGAGGGGCTCCGGGAAATAGCAAGGAAATCAACGCACCATGGACTTGAATCATTTGGTCAATGTTTTCAAAGTCTAGAAGTGCAATTCCCTTCTCCATAAGGGCAATACGCCACCTAGGACAATTGATAGCACCTAGAGAAACATCGTCCGGGAAAGGGACAGACGTACCTGATGAAACGATCTACATCCCCAAATACCGCTTTCAAGTCCTGGTTACCGCCGTATAGGTTGTAACTAAAAAGATGGGATGAGAATTAAACAAAAAAGAACGCGCGTGTGACGCACGTAATAGGTCGACCACTCTTATCCTTGCCATAAATATGACCCAAATTTCCGAAAACATCTTGCGGGAACTCTTCATTAAGAATCTCATCCGTCTTGAACTCAATACGCCACTTCAAGGTCTTGATGAGCATCTCCTTGGCATTCTCAACATTTAAATCTCTGACGTTAAAAGTAAAAGGTACTTTGTCAACTGTACCTTGGCCGTGTTTTCTTGGTGCGGCTCACCTTGCTCTCAAGAACTTCAAGAGAATGACGCTAGCGCGTGCATCTGGCGTGCCCTTCGGATCAATAGAGACACCCCAAAGTTTGACGGTCTCCGGCTTCTCTGACTTGTATACCTCATCGACAACGTTGGGAAGCGCCGCCTACGGTACAATAGTAGCCGACTTTCACTGTTAGGGGATCATTTGTACGTACTCTGAGCTCTTTGAGTGCTTTCCACTCAGCGTCGGTAAACTTCTCAGTCAGAGCATTTTGCGGCTCATCAGTCTCGGCGGCCGCTGGCGTTGTTGTTGTCACTACCGGTTCTCCAACCTTCGTTGGCTCGGGTACTTGCTCTGTAATTTGTGTTGCAGTTTCAGCGACTACAGGCCCTGACATAATGACAGCAACGCTATGAGTGAGCAGGTAGCGGTTGAGCGGAGATGGTGGAAAGAAGCCAAGTTCCCGCGCTTGCTGTGATTCTCATGGTACCGACTATTGCAACACTCTAGATTCAGTCTCAGGATTTACTTATGGGGACTCTCTTTATCATTATCAGATAAAAAGTGACATTACTTTGTAATCATTAAATCACGTGAGATTGTATACACGTGACCCACTAGATTCAGCGCAAATTCAAATTAGAATATCATCAACCAGCTACAACTATGTCAGTAAAGAAAAGGTGCGCCGTGAATTGTTTAAAGCAAGTTCTTCATCCTGAAAACTTGCATGTAGTAAGCTCGACCTTCTGTTCAAGGTCCGGTTCCAAAATCCGCTTCCGCCACCGCCATTCCCACCCAAACTCATAAACATTCCGACTAATCCGACTCGTTATGCTGGGCCGGATTTTACTGCATCACTGGCGAGTGAGACTCCGTTGCCTATGGTAGTAGATGCAGAACTTGGCATGCCTCTCGACCTGAGCTACTACGAATGTTTATGGGAGGAAGGCGCGGACGATTCACGTGTGTACTCAATGCGCTTTTGTCTTCGTGTGGTTCGCTCATGCAATCCTTGGGAGTAACCAGAAATTAATCCGGATCCGAATATGATGCCGCCTGTCGATCCAAAAGACGCCTTCATGCTCGCAGATGCCCCTATGTCGGCAACAAACGGTGTTTATACCTCGGGTGGAACGCCTGTAGCTCCTCAAGTATCGTGGCTTCGAAAGACCGAGTACATCAGCAGCACTGTCAATAAGACTCCTACCTCAACATACGATACGTTCGTCTTTATTCGCCTATTCCTTCTATCCTCCATTCTTACACTCTTTCCAGACGGCGGGTAACGGCCGATGGCGTGATAGCAATCGACATATCTCGAGAAGCACAAGTAAGAGACATCGAGAAATCCTTCCAGCATGCCGGGGAAGAATTCGACCTCTCGAAACTCAAGCACCCAAACAAGCCTGGTGTTACCGCTGTTGAATCATACGAATTACTTCCCGACTCCGATATCTGGGCGAACGCCTATGACCTCTTCAGGTTTTCAGAAAGGCCAGGAGATCGTGCTCCAGATGTACGTAAACATCTTTTTGTGCGGGTGAACTTCAATGACAATTTTGTAGATTCCTGATCCACGAGTGGAGTGTGGTATACTGCGACCTATGGAAGCAGACGGAGATCACTTTTTGGCGTACTTCTTACCAAAGGAAGACGAAGCTGCGGAGACCTTCGTAGAAAAACGAAGAAGTGGCGATGAAGCCGAGGTATGGATGCTCTTTTTCATCCTTTCCGTCCCCTCTGGATCACACGCGCTAGGAAACAATATTCTCGTTCATGCGAGATTACGAGACCGTCAGAATCGAGCAGGAAGTGCCAAACGAGTTCTTACTAGTCCTCGATGATGGTGACGAGGCTGTAAACGAGGGTGTAAAAACAGAGGACGAACCCACCGGTCGGAGAAAGAAAGGGGGATATTACAAGAACATCGAGCGAAAGATCATGCTCAAGAAGAGACGCGCTGTCGTATGTACATTCTCCCGTTCAAGCCCACAACACATGCTGACATATCCTTGTAGCAATGGAATACGTATTCCGACAAATGGGACGCAATCAATCTTTCATTGGCCCCTTTCACCTCGGAAGAATTAGAAGAACGCGAAGAGGTGCTCGCAGAAGTTGTCGATCCTAACTACATGTTTGCCCGTGTCGATGTCGATGCAGACGCGGATGGGGAAGTCGATGATACGAACTATTCAAATGCTCAACATGATAGTAAGGGGGAGATAGTACAGGGTGGTGACGAGCATGATTTCGGAGCTGTATAGATATTTCATTGTTGGCGTAGCGATGCATTGCAATTTCTTGTTTTGTGGCCTCTATTTTCCAACAAGCGTTGGTCACATGATCCAATTTTTTCTTTTCAGCACCAACTCAAGGTACAATTTTTTTCTGCTTACAGCTCACCAGACTAAGAACACCAAGGATGTCCTAAGCAGTCCGCTCATTGGCTCTCATTTTCTAGCTTTTCTATCTAGTTCTGGTTGCCTTGGGTTTTTAAATATAGAATAATCTTCCAAGTCCTGTGACTCATAGGGACAAGAAGATCCCTCTAGTCTTCTTGCATGTTCGCCCTGACTCATTTCTCCAAGCTGCACTCACCAAGACTTGCGTTCACGCGTCCCTTCAGTCTTACTGCACCTCATCCCGCGCTGAGCACCCGCTCGTCTATTGTACATAATCCCCTCTTTCGCTCTCGTATTCACCCACCCATGCCTCCCTCACGTACAAAAGCCGCAGCCCAGTCCTCATCGTTCTCCTCAATCGGCGTCACCTTCCTCGGAACGGCCTCCGCACAACCTTCCTCAACAAGGAATCACTCAGCACTCGCGGTGCAGTTTGGTGGACGTGGAGATTTATGGTTGTTTGATTGCGGGGAGGCGACGCAGCAGAGAATACAACGTGCGCCGTTGAAGATGGGAAAGATCAGGAAGATATTTATTACCCATACTCATGGTGAGTGCCACAGCTGTTTAGGTTGGATGAAGCGCAAATTAAATTCTATTTTGTGATAAGGCGATCATATATTTGGTATTGCTCCTTTAATGGCTGGTCTCATGAACGGCTCGGGAGGCACAATTGAGGGTGTACAGGATAGCAGATTACAACCTCAAGATCCCGAGGAGATAGAGGTGCGTGATTACGGCGCGCGTCCAAATAACAGCAAAGACCTTACTCCCTATGACAGCCCCTGGAAATCTATGGTCCTCTAGGAACTCGTGCTTACGTTCGCAGCGTTCTGCGGTACACACATACAACGCTCCAAGGTAGATACGTAGTACACGAACTACGACTACCTCGGGACCCCAAAGACGGTGACTTCACGAATCTCAGGCCGCATCGCATGGAGCTCCCGGGGAGGAACATACAGCAAGTTCAAGATGAGAGTGTGCGATGGGGCAAAGGAGTTTGGAATGACATCTATGCCGACGAGCTGGTGTCGGTCTCTGCAGCTCCTATAGAACACTCAGTTACTTGTGTGGGGTATGTCATCAACGAAGCTCCATTACCAGAGAAGATGGACCCAAGCAAATACGTGCCGCATTTAAAACGCAATAATGCGCCTATATCACATCTTTCGCGACTACAGCGCGGAGAAACCATTACTCTCGAAGACGGCACAGTTCTAGAAGGCGTACCCCGTCGACCAGGACGCAAAGTCACCATCCTCGGCGATACATACGACCCATCACCCATTCTCCCTCTTGCAATAGGTTCAGACCTACTCATTCACGAAGCAACAAACGCATATCTACCAGGTATAGATCCGGCAACGCGGGAGGAGGACACGCACGAGAACGTCGAAGAGCGAACGCGTAGTCGGGGTCATTCGACACCTCAAATGGCTGGTCGGTTCGCTCGTGCGGCTGGTGCACGTCGTCTGGCGTTGAATCACTTTAGTGCGCGGTACAAGGGTGACGACGATGTAAATGAGGAGTCTAAGAGGATAATAGATGGGATTCGAGCACTTGCGGAGAAAGAGTATGGAGGCGAGGTTGTGTGTGCGCGAGATTATATGACTATACATGTGCAGCACGCTCGATAGATGCAAAAGTATACTCGTCGATAACATACTTGGATGCACGTATAAGTGCACATAATGCTACCTAAACCATTCCCCAATGCGGTTTACCACATCTCATCCACTCATTAAATATCTTCCCAGCACCACCACGCCCGGTCGGTAAGTACTATCTAACGCCCTCTTCGTTCCCTGAGGCGACCTCAACAGCAGGCTGCCCTTGCCCCGCAGCCTGAGACATCTCAAAGAACGGGATCCTGCGGATATCCGCCGGTGCAGGACCGGCCTCATCAAGCCTACGCTTTCCTCTATCAGTCTTCAAAGAAGCAAATCGGGTGCAACCGTGTTAGCTGATGATACAACTATGATAGAGCTTCAGGCCACTCACCAATCCAGCCTCCGCAATACCACGCTCGAGACCCTCTAATAGCGTGCACGCCTTACACAACGCATTCGAGGACATGTATCCACATCGTTGGCAGGTCTCTGTAAAACCATCAACCGATGCGCGCAACGCATAAGTGCCGAACAAAAGGAAATAGAAGATAATTATCTCTTACGTTGCACCTTCTGCCCTTTCCGTATCTCTTCCCTCACCTCAAAAGCTTCCCCAGAATGGATTATATCAATAATCGCACTAGGCCTCGCAGCTTCCAGATCTTTCAAGAAAGCCCGTGCGTGACCACGGTATGCATCCGGGGAATATATACATTCTGTAGAGAAATAATCGAGCCGCTTGAAGTAAGCGTACCTGCCCGTGGAGGTTGAGTTTGGAATATCGCTTATAACGACTTTAGAGGCGAGTGGGCGTACATTACAATTTCCTTTTCGTATGTATATTTGAACGGCTTGGACCTCCTGATTGTATCTTCACCCTGTGTGCAGATTAAAGTACATCGCCCGAGACGAGCGATATCTCCTCTCATGACTTGCTCCGCAAGATACCATTAAAATAAGTAAGTTCAACAAATCTTCAAATAAACTCACTGTTCATGAGAACGGTCTCGGCAATATCATCCGCGTTATGACCAGTTACAATATGGTCGACATTGAGCAACGCAGCCCCGCGATCCAGAGCCTGTCGCCGAAATACGCCACAAAAGGTGCAGTTGTTCTTCCTCCCGACCTTCGTTACGATCGCGTCCATTGTCCAGCCATATAACTCATCATAAGACAAGATCTTGAGAGGCATGGAATATTGTTCTTTATTTCGCTTAACAGTCTAGAGCAAATGAGGTCAGAGACAATGCTCAATGCCACCAGGATGGACACCCTCACCTCAAGTGAATCGTCCCGGTATCCAGTAATACCCTCGTCAATTGATAGCAGAAACAGCTCGAGGCCATAATTGTATCGCTCATTCAGAGTCTTCATAACATATGCCAGAACCGTCGAGTCTAAGCTAATTGTCGGTCAATCAGTTCGCAGATGTAGATATAAACCATCAACGAACACCCGACACATACCCTTTCCACCAGAAGCACCAATAGCTACTCGGTCACCATGTCTGAAGAGGTTTGCGTCCGTAATCGTATTGTGGACCTCGGTCTCGAATACGTAAAAGAAACATTCCTTGCAAATCTGTTGTCCAGTCTTCGGCCGTTTTAGGATGGCTTTCGCTTTGCTACATAGAGCGCATGTCTTTGGGGCCATTAAAAATATCTCTTTTTCCAGACGGGCAGCGGGATGCCTGAATTTAGGCCTGCAGCACTGGCGGCGGAGGAGAGATTAAGAAATCAAACCAATTTGTTTGTTTGAGACTGGATTCATTCAATCTTACTGGGGACTGGCAATCCTCCTAGGTGTCTCGCGTGCGTTCCCACGGGCCTGCCGCGTCGTGCCAGTGATCGACGCAGCACTAAGCGTTTACCGGTTTTTTAGAGCCTGTATGCACCTCGTTCTCCTCATTCCACAATGCAGGGATTCCTTTTTTTTGTGTATGGCAGCTCTTTTTTATGTATGATTAAGAAAACGTTCAAAATGTTTTTTCCAATTTACAAAAACCCATTGAGATATACTTCATATCTCAGCAACAAAGCAAGATAAAGAGATTTCCTCTGAACGAATTAAAGAAGGGATTAGTCCTGTCCCTCTCATGTATTGAGTTCATTAGTTTCTTAAGTGGTTGGTCAGTGAAACATGATGTGGTACTGCGGTTTGCACTATGTAAATTATCCTAATCGGGTAGAGATAGATCACATGACATGGCAGACAGACACTGGACTCGATACCGGATTACTCTGACTGACCAGGTCTTGAAGAGAAAAGATAAAACATTACTTGGAAGGGTTCAAATTTGTAACATGGCAGTTTTCATATGCATAGACGGTTTCCTAGTAATGCACTAGGCTGGTATGTCGTTTATTGCAGTAGTTATCCTAAACAAATTACTAGCAGTCGTGATTAGTATTTATACCAACTAGACGCCTACAAGTGATGCTGATAACCTTATTTATGTCAGGGTAATAAAACAGACAAGAAAGTGTTCTGCATTGCCCGAATTATTGGCTCATTGGCCGGCTACACAGAAAGGGTTTTGTATACCTTGCATATATGCATCCCAGATTCTACAAATAGACTGAATTTTTTTGAACTATGTGACATAGATCATTCCTGATGCGAATATGCATTTATATAATTAAAAAACCTAGAAATTATTGGCTGGGAGGTTGTAGATGCAAGGACAGAAAAGCGGTAAATGCATAAGATGATTCATAACCAGTTTTAGTAATTGTACAAACTCCGCTTGAAAAAAAAATGTCACTTAGGAATTGCGAGTCCCCAATCTTACTTTCCAAGGCACGTGATACACGTGACCAAGACGCGTCATATTACTATTAGAGCTCCGCTTTATCGGTCGTTGAACCTCCAAATTCCTTTCTGTTTTTTTTTAAAAAAATGGATCTATTACACGCGTCAGCGACCAAGTCGCGAGTGCGTGGAAGCTAACTATACGGGCAAACTACAAGGTACGGTGTCTCTGCAGGAAGGTAGTGTAGGAACAACAATAGGGAAGTGGGAGATGTATCATGGTGCCCGCGAGGTGGCTTGGACACGTACCCGGGAACGTGGGCGCGCTATGAACGCAAACCTCCAAATTCTACCAAATATATATATATATGCATTGGTCGATCCAGCGCACGTTTAATTTTACGACGTGGCATACATTTTATGAGCCTTAAAAACTGGCACATTACAATTTAAAGAAGACAGCAGACTCAAAACAGAAGTCAAGGAAGCTCTGGCATACAGTCACCATTCAGAATCTAGCTGTCAATTCAGCCGTATTTCCTATGATGTGGCATAATTACACGATTTAACGTACCACTTTTGAGCTTTGTCCCGCTTCTTGAGCATCAACTTCGCCGTGGGGTTGGGTATCAACCGTGTACCCATGTATACATTCTCGGGTCTGACTCTCTCTACTTCCGCCTTTATGTCGTAGTTCATTAGTAGATACGCCATCATCGCCTTCATTTCGTTTACGGCGAAGAAGCGACCAGGACTGCCAAACGGTGTCAGTTATGATTACTTAGAGATAGGGTCCTCGTGTGAGGGTTGAAGCTTACCAAGCATGACGACCCTGACCAAACACAAGGTAATCCGAGCTTATGTTCACCATTTGGTGCTTGACACTTTCTTCCGTGCTCTGCTCACGCATTCTTGAGAATCGGAAGCCATCAAATTTATCCGCGTCCGGATAATATGCATCATCACTGTGAGTCCCTGTGATGTTCGCCGCGAGGAATGTGCCAGCAGGCAAGAACGTTCCATCAGACATTGTATAATCCGTCATGACTTTACGGTTGAACGAGACTGGACATCAAAAGAATAAGTACTTTCCTCTTCACGTATGAAAATAGGATGTCCTTACGTGTGAATATTCCGTTAATCCGCTGACTTTCCTTCAAGAAGCTGTCCAGCTTCCACATCTTCGTCATTGCCACTTTCGTCCACCCTTCCTCCTTGATCACAGTTTCGACCTCCTCACGCAGTGGCGCAACGTATTTCGGTTCAGCAGCGAGGTGGAAGAGGGCGTGTGTGAAGCTCTTCATGAAACGAGGCGATTGGTGTTAGGAGAGAAGCCCAGTCCATACTGATGAAGCGGAAGCTCACGTTTGAAGATGTGTGTATGGCCGCGAAGTTTATGAATAGCATTCTCTTTGTCAGTTCATAAACGCTCCTCTTCTCTCCTTCAGGTGCTCCATCGATGATCCAGGAAAGCACATCGTTCTAGGAACAAGAACTCTTTCAGAACTCAGTTCGCTATGAGGAATAATATACACACTGGTTTATCAGGCCAATCATCCCCGTTTTCCTCATATAGCCGGAACCTTTCCTCCAAAAGGGGACACATGTGCCTCATACCTCGCCGCATGTTCTTCGGCAAAGAGGAGACGAGATTCCCAATAATACTATTACGTATGGGCTTCAGATTCGGTAGGGGAAGGGAAGCAGTGATGGTACTGACGGACGTAATATCGTCGGATACTTGCGGATCTCGTATAGGTTGTAGATGACATCAACGGTGAAGTTGATATTCAGATCAATATAGTCCGGATCTCTACTACTTTTCACGTCAAATAATACCTTTTGAGTATTTCCAAAGACAAAATGATCCATAAACTCACATAGTGGAACACCAACGAAGATTCTGTTACTTGTCCTACACACGATATTCCTCACGGTCTGCAAAGCCGGTATAGCGATCCATTCTGCAACGTGTATCAGTCTATATTAGTGGTCAGAAATCTTACTCAAATGTCACTACCGTCAGTCCTCGCCGGAACAAGATCATTAAATGCCTGCATTATTTCATCTCGGATGTCTTCAAGGCGGGCGTTTAGGGAACGAGTCAATTGATTTTGGATGATGTACACATGATACGGATTCCTTAGGATATTCTCCCCTGACGTCCAGCGAGCCGCGAGAGTCTATGAAAGAGCGACCTCTTCAGGACTCAAGGGTAAGGCATCTAAATATAACCACGAACCTCGACATTCGCCTCAGCGAAAGAGAATATTTCATCGGAAGCTTTCCGAACTTCGTCAACGAGGTCTGTCTTGTTGATCACCACGGTATAATGATCGAATTCCGGAACCAGGAATGTCCCTTTTCCATACTGCGCAGTATGTACTAAGTCGATAAATCAATGCTGCGGTGAAGAATCTAGTACTACCTTTCTATATGCGCCTCTCAAGATAGACTTCGTACTCTTGAGGAACTCGTATGCGCCGAAGTAGGATGTTACAATGCCGGAAGGTCCCTCAAGTGGCACACTAGCCTGAACGCTTTTCACTTTCCGTTGAAACACTGATAATTGTGGGCTCACCGAGAGATTTCTAACAGCCCTGACGTAGTGAGCCAACGTGACGAGAGCGATGCAAATACCAGCCAACGCAAGAGACAGTAGGGGACTACGTCGTTCATTTTCTCCGGCATCTGTTGCGCGAAAGGCCTCCGTCGAGACAATATACCAGCCCGACGCATTCACCATGCTTTTCACAGGCGTTTCAGAGTGACAATTGCGGGCAGTAGGAGGGAATGGCACGAGATTTGATTCCCATTCAAGCTGCTGCTTTATTAGACGGGTCCGTGAGATATCCGACTACCTTCGTCGTCCACATATCTCCGCCGCGTAATGTAGACCGGTGCATGAGAAGAAACAGAAGTGAATTCAGCACCAGGATATCCGTGAGAATCAACGTCAGCTGCATTGCGAGGGAAGCTTCGAAGCTACAGACCCCACCAGATGGGCAGCGCGGGTATCGGACTTGGAGCCACCTGACAAGCCGTTGAATAATCACAACTATGAGAAGTCCATTGGAATCGACCTTATCGACCAAAATATATATGGGAGACCATTGGATAGTATTAGCGGCCTCGAAATGCTGCTCGGCAGGCCCACGAGAAGAATCGCCAGTGTGAGAAAGCGGGCAAAGCAGAAGCAGGCATAGATTTTCAATGACAGATAAGCCTTCAACAACCGTCCCCCGAGAAAAAGTCGTTCATGATGCACATGAGTTGTGTTAGACGATCCATGAGGATGGTGGCGCACCCATCTCTAAGGTTTTAGGACTTCTGCCCTCGTCCTCGTTCGTTTGCTGTGAACAGCGACAGCACAGTATGAGAAATGGTCAAGAAACTCTGCAATGAGAAGCCTATGAGGTTCGGGGAGCTCGAGTTCGAGGACCATAGTCGGATCCAAATTTACCCAGAGTTCGTCTCTTTTATCCCCGAGCATTGAGCTCATCTGCAAAATACCGTGGGATAGAGTATAGCACCCGTGGAGATCGTGACGATGTGGGTGATGGTTGTTGTTCGTTTGTTGCAATGTCTGATTGGTTGGTTGGATCTCACGATCACGGATATTTCATGTGACCGCGATATTTTTCGCTCATCTCATTTCCGCCTTGAGTAGCAGCTACTGGCGAGGCCTATAGTCGAGTTAGCAACGCCAACCCAGATTGCACCAGATGCGGATTATTGGACACGATTCGTCATCGTCTCCTAGAGTGCCCTAATACACGACATCTGTTTCCCCGAACGCGAACGCTAGGGTGGTTTCAGGTGGACAATATTATTTCTTCTATAGATCATTTAATTCAAATATTTAAGCCACCTTAAAGGTTTTTGCACGCGCCACAAGTGGTGACGTTTTCCTTTTGTTACAGGTGACTAGTCCGCGAGCATTTTCTTTTGTAGTAATATTTTGTCTCCTCGATGAGGATGCATGTCTGATGTATTTAGTTACACGCAATACGATTTGGTTATCATCTCATTCAAAACCTTTTCGGTTTCGACGGGTCGAGCGTGCTTTGCCATTGCGAAGTGGTCAGAGTGCACAAAGTCACCCTCATCGTAAATAACAAGGAGCGCGACGAAGAGATGGTCGATAGGTCTTTGGAAGTCAAACATCGGAGGTCAAAGGTTTCATCGACACCGCTTTGGTCGAGCTGAAATGGAAACAAGCAGTTTAAGAATGCTGCTACAGCTTTTTATATTCGATGAGCGACCTGCCCTTATTTCCGTTCTCCCATATATGCATAGCTTGACCTCCCGGCGAAGAGGATAAAGAAAGGTATGCCGCTCGCGTCGTACACATGCTAGTCGCTCTACGAGTCCAAAATTCCAAAAGGACACATTGACTATCCGTTTGCTGGCCGTGAAACTGTCGCGTTACACAAGATGAAGAAGGAGACGCGCGAGCGTAGTCATGTGGAGATACAGATTCTAGAGTCTAGACTTCTTCCTCTAGTTCTTCAGCGTAACTAGATGGATCTTAGCTTCTCAGAGATGATATAATATTGTTTGGATATACCATAGACACCAACGAAGGAGGAGAAAGAGATTTTGTTTGTGTTTGATATTGAGTCAAAATTCTGAGCAATTTCGGCACGTGACCAAAACGCGCCCGCACTATCCACTGAATCTCCGACCCCTATCAAGAAGACCAGCGTCCAAGTTAACGTATATTTCTTTCATAAAGTCTCATACTTTAAGGGTCATAACAACTGACACAAGGACGTTGAAAGGAGATAGCGGATTTAAAACAGAAGCCGAGGAGGCTCCGGTATAGTACAGTCACTGTTTGGGAATGTAGCGGCTAGATTAGCCGTAGTTCGTACGAGATAGCATCAATGTATCAAGTCAACGTACTTCAGATTTATCCCGCTTCTTGAGCAGCACCTTCGCTGTAGGGTCTGGTACCAACCACGTTCCCATGTATATAGTCTGGGGTCTGACTCCGTCTACTTCTGCCCTTATGTCGTAGTTCATTAGTAGATACGCCATCATCGCCTTCATTTCGTTTACGGCGAAGAAGCGACCAGGGCTGACAACATGGTGTCAACTTCAATTACCTAGAAAAAGGGCTTTCATATAAGGGTTGGAACTTACCAAGCATGATGACCGTGGCCAAACGCCAGATAGTCTGAGCTTACATTGACCATTTGGTGCTTGACGCTTTCTTCCGTGCTCTGCTCACGCATTCTTGAGAATCGGAAGCCATCAAATTTATCCGCGTCCGGATAATATGCATCATCACTGTGAGTCGTTGTGATATTCGCCGCGAGGAATGTGCCAGCAGGCAAGAACGTTCCATCAGACATTGTATAATCCGTCATGACTTTACGGTTGAACGAGACTGGACATCAAAAGAATGAGTACTCTCCTCTTCAAGTATGAAAATAGGAATTCCTTACGTGTGAATATTCCATTAATCCGCTGACTTTCCTTCAAGAAGCTGTCCAGCTTCCACATCTTCGTCATTGCCACTTTCGTCCACCCTTCCTCCTTGATCACAGTTTCGACCTCCTCACGCAGTGGCGCAACATATTTCGGTTCAGCAGCGAGGTGGAAGAGGGCGTGCGTCAAGCTCTTCATGAAGCAAGGCGATTGGTGTTAGGAGAGAAGCCCAGCCCATACTGATGAAGCGAAAGCTCACGTTTGAAGACGTATGTATGGCCGTGAAGTTTATGAATAGCATTCGCTTTGTTAGTTCATACACGCTCCTCTTCTCTCCTTCAGGTGCTCAGTCGATAAACCAAAAAAGCAGATCATTCTGAGAATATGCCCCGTTTCAGAACGAAGTTCGCTATGCTATGAGGAGTGATATACTCACTGGCTTATCAGGCCAATCATCCCCGTCTTCCTCATATAGCCGGAACCTTTCCTCCAAAAGGGGACGCATGTGCTTCATACCTCGCCGCACATTCTTCGGTAAAGACGATATGAGATTCCCAATGATACTATCGCATAATAGGGGATAAAGTGATCAGATACAGTCAGGTAAAGGAAGAGTAATGCTACTGACGGGCGTAGTACCGTCGGATATTTGCGAATCTCGTACAGGTTGTAAAGAACATCGATGGTGAAGTTGATGTTCAGATCAATATAGTCCGGATCTCTACCTTTCACATCGAGTGATACCTTTGAGTATTTTTTTTTCTGTGTCAAAGACCAGTTATTCCATAAACTCACATAGTGGAATACCAACGAAGATTCTGTTACTTGTCCTACACACGATATCCCTCATGGTCTGCAAAGCCGGTATAGCGACCCATTCTGCAAGGTGTGTGAGTGAACATCAGTGATCAGAAATTTTAACTACCGCCAGTCCTCACCGGAACAAGATCATTAAATGCCTGCGTTATTTCATCTCGGATGTCTTCAAAGCGGGCGTTCAGGGAGCGAGTCAATTGGTTTTGGATGATGTATACACGATATGGATTCCTTTGGATGTTCTCCCCTGAGGTCCAGCGCGCCGCGAGAAACTAACAAAGAAAAGTTCCTTTACAAACTGAGTGATAAGCATATGAAGAAAACTGCGAACCTCAACGCTCGCCTCAACGATAGAGAATATTTCATCGGAAGCTTTCCGAACTTCGTCGACGAGGTCTGGTTTGTTGATCACCACGGTATAATGATCAAGTTCCGGAACCAGGAATGTTCCTTTCCCGTACTGCATAGCATGATTGGATGGGCCGTGAAAGAAGTGCTGGAGTGGAAAATCCACTCTTACCTTTATGTAGGCTTTCCTCAAGATGGACTTCGTGTCCTTAAGGAACTTGAACGCGCCGAAGTACTGTAAGACGATACAATCCCAGAAGGTCCCTCAAGTGGTACACTAGCCTGGACGCTTTTCACTTTCCGTTGAAACATTGATAATTGTGGGCTCACCGAGAGATTTCTAACAGCCCTGACGTAGTGAGTCAACGAGACGAGAACGATGCAAATACCAGCCAACGCAAGAGATAGTAGGGGACTACGTCGTTCATTTTCTCCGGCATCTGTTGCGCGAAAGGCCTCCGTCGAGACAATATACCAGCCCGACGCATTCACCATGCTTTTCACACGCGTCTCAGGGTGGTAATTGTGGGCAGTAGGAGGGAATGGCACGAAGTTTGACCCCGATTCGACATTGCTTTATTTGATGGGTCTGTGAGAGATCCGACCATCTCCGTCGTCCACATACAGTGTCCCCACTGCGCATTGTGGACCAGTGCACAAGAAGAGACAGAAGTGAATTCAGCTCCGTGAGAGCCAACGTCCGCTGCATTGCGAAGGGGAGCTTAGAAGCTACAAAGCTCACCAATCGGGCATCGCGAGTATCGAGCTTTGGGTCGCCTGACGAGGCAATTGAAGTCGAAACGTTATCGACCAGAATAAATATGGGAGAGTACAAGCATCTTCGAAATGCTACTCGGGGCAACTCGGCAGCCCTGAGAATCACCCGTGAGAAAATGAGCAGAGCAGGGACTGGCGACGCGCCTACAGATAAGCGTTCTATCGGCCCTTGAGAAGTAATGTTCGAATCTTTTTCAGCATCACAAAAACACCGACATGAGTTTGGTCAGTTGAATCACGGCGCGGCGATGACGCACCCAAGGTTTCCTCTTAACTTCTTCTCTTGTCCTCGCTCATTCGCCGCGAACAGCTATGGAAAAGAATCAGGAACGAACCAGAAATTCCGCGATGGAAAGCCTATGAGGTCCGGGAAGCTCGAGCTCGGGGGCCATAGTCGGGTCTGAAACTACCCAGAGTTCGCCTTCTTTCCTCCCCGTAGCGCCGAGCAATAAAATATCGTCTGCAGCATACTATGGGGCAAAGTATAGCATTTGTGGGGAGTCCGTACATGAGAGGTAAACATTTGTTCTGTTCGACTGTTCAGTGATGTAATGTCTCATTGTCTGGACTTTCGCTTTGATCCCACAGTCACGGACATCTCATGTGACCGCGATATACATGTATACTTCCGAAATCCCAAACTTCTTTCCACACCACATACGATGCCCACATCCGTGCTCTCGAGACACAAAAATGGACATAAGATCGCATACTAAATAGCTACGACTACGGAAGCAACGAATCACGACTTGCCTTAGCACTACAGGCCCGATCCTCTCGCATTCCGAATACTGCAAAGTAAAGGGGAATTTTCGCGATATCAATGTATGTGTAACGATCATCGTTCACTGAACATACCGTTCTATGCATGTACACGTTTCTTGAGCAATACTCTTGCCTTCGGATTGGGGCTCACTCGTGTAGCATGATACACATTCTCTGGCCGCACCCTTTCAACCTCCGCTTTGACATCATAGTTCAGGACCAAATATGCCATCATAACCTTCAGTTCATTCACCGCAAAAAAGCGACCAGGGCTAAAACAGGATTAAGCAAGGGAACATTTGACAATTGGGAAAGTCCTAAGCCCACCAAGCATGACGGCCATGTCCAAAGGCCAAGTAGTCCGCGCTCGTATTAACCATTTGATGCTTCACACTCTCTTCAACGCTCTCGTCTCGCATCTTCGAAAACCGGAAACCATCGAACTTGTCAGCATCCGGATATAGAGTATCGTCGTTATGGGTGCCAGTGGCATTTGCAGCGATAAACGTGCCGGCTGGAAGGAAGGTTCCATCAGATAGGGTAAAGTCCGACATGACCTTGCGATTCAAGGTGACTGCACTATTCGTCAAAAAAAAACGTAACTAAATAGCACGACAGGGATGGACTTGCGCAAGTTGATCCCGTTCATGCGTTGACTCTCTTTCATGAAGCTGTCCAGCTTCCACATCTTGGTCATTGCAACCTTCGACCAACCTTCTTCCTTTATCACGCGTTCAACCTCTTCTCGGATAGGCTCTATATACCGAGGTTCCGCTGCTAGGTGAAAGAGGGCATGCGTGAAGCTCTGGCAGATGCAGTTTCACTTTTGGTACGCGGAGATAAGCTGGGGCTTACATTAGCTGAGGTGTGTATCGCTGCAAAGTTCACCACCAGCATTCTTTTTGTCAGCTCTCGAACGCTTCGTTTCTCGTTTTCGGGTGCTTCGTCAACAAGCCAAGAAATCATGTCAACCTGAGGCAGGGCTCAGCGACACGACTGAGAACGGGTCTTAGGGGCTCACAGGTTTCCCGGTCCAGTCATTTCCATGCTCCTCATACATACGAAATCTCTCCTCCAAGAGCGGACGCAGGAGTTTCTCCCCACGGCGTATATCCTGCGGCGCTTTGCTGACAATGGGTCCAACAATACTGCGAAACAAGTCAGCGTGTCGGCTGACCTCAAAAGGCACACGTATATACTTACGAGCGGAGGAAGGTCGGGATCCTGATGATTCGGTACACCGCTTGCATGACATCGATGGTGAACTGAATATTCAGGTCAACGTAATCCGGATCTCTGCCTATATGACACCAAGGGTTTATCAGGATCAATGTGGCTCGAGGTGTGTGAACATGGTACAGACAGAGTGGTGTGCCAACAAAGATTCTGTTGCTGGCTCTGCAAACAATGTTCCTTAAAGTATCCAGAGCAGGGATAGAAATCCACTCTGAACACCATCGCGCATGAGACTCGGCCACAAGACGGAAGGATACGGCAGGCAACCTACCAGTTTCCCTTGCCGGAACAAGGTCATTGAACGCCTGCTCAATCTCATCCCGAAGGTCGTCGAACCGAGTTGTCAGAGAACGAGTCAACTGGTTACGAATAACATGTTGGTGATAGTGATTTCTGGCGATGTTCTCCTCAAAAGTCCATTTGGACGCAAATAGCTTAGCGAGAAGCAGCATAAGTATAAGCAAAATACGTAGAATATTGCACCTGAAGAGTTACCTCTGCACCTGCCTCGCCGAACGACACCTTTTCATCGGGGGCTTTTCTAATCTCCTCGATGACGTCGCGCCTGTTTATAACAACAGTGTATCTCTCCACTCCCGGAATCTTAAACGTTCCTCGGCCATACTAGAGGGCTGTTAGCAGTGCCGCTTGCCGGTAGCTGGAATAGACGGACCTTGTTGTATGCATCCTTCAGAATAGTTTTCGCATTCCTAATGAACTCGTATGCGTCAATATACGACGAGACAATTCCGGAAGACCCTTCCGTCGGCACTTTGACCTGCAAGAATGTTAGCTGAACCCCCAGTACATGGGAAACTAGGAGCATACGGGTGGACTTCTTCCTCTGATGTACTGTGCAAGTGAGGCGAGAATCACGCATATAGCAGCAACAGTAACCGACAACAGTCGACCATGCGACTCATCGTCACCAGTGACTAGCATCGGTACCATCGAGCTAAGGGGCAACCACTTAGGGCTAGGCATGGTGGGACAAGCTCTTGCAGTAGGGTAGAGGATAGCCGGTTGGGAGTAACGTTGCCACGAGGATCCCATCTTTGCATTATACCAGCACTAGACCGTGAGAGCCCCGCTGTGTTCCGTCCTTCTAGCCTGCCTTCTTCCAGTTGTACGAGACTGGGTATGACCTTATACGATCACATGAAAAAAATTTCACGGGTCAAGGTTCCGACAGACCTATGAAAGGGGAGATAGAGTCAGACGAATTTACAAGGATGAACTGAAATCTGAAGGGGGGCCCATGTTCAAGACCATTTGTCTCCGAGGACTGGGAAGCAAAATAACTAAATAGCCGGGAACCTGATCGTGCCGAACGAGGAGTTCTCCTGAAGTTCCACGCAAAAGGAGCTTGTGCGTAGTGGTCAAGGATTTCAGTACCTAAACATGTAAAAAGCACCGAAAGACAAGTAGAGATACGTACCTTTTATGGAGGGAAATTCTGGATCCAACAAATCATTGCGAAATAGCTGATTCAACAAAGGACCGCAGAAATGATAAAGCCGCTTTGTAGCTGAGAAAATATACTTTATTGATTTAGTGAACATTCTTGAGAAGTTAGCGTGGGAGAAAGTGCTAAAGCAGTAGACTCGTGACACAAAATTGAAATATGGACGGCTTGCACGTGCCGATACAAGGCCACCAGACTGACTAGCAACTGGCGATTAATAAAAGCAGCATCGAAGCACGTCGCGATTAACGTGTATGTTACACAATATACGAATAAGACAGCGTAAAAGGCAATAACAGGATAGCAAGCATAATGTCATTGAATAATCAAGTACCGTAATCTCTGAGAAAGGATGAGGGTAGAAGACAATGGAAGGCCCAATTCTGCAGAGCAAAGTGGATTTAGCTCGTCGTGGCGATCTGGGGTGAAAGTGATAGGCAAAGTGTCAACAGAAATGGAAAGGCAATAGTTTCGTAGATTATAGCTCTTCGTGCACGACGTGGTGCTCCTGCTCTTGTGCGCGGCCAAAAGCATCTGCGACTTCCTCCTCGCTGCGTCCGAGTATCGCATCTGCAACGTCCTGAAAGGCTTTGTCCTCCTTTTTATCACCATCTTCAACCGGAAGAATCGATACTTCGGGCGCAATTTGATCGGTCTCGTCCCGCGCCTCCGCAAAGGTGCGTTCGCCTTCACGTTTGATGCGACGCATACGAGTCTCAAAGCCGATAGTGATGTCTTGCACTTCCGATCGTATATCCTCAAAAGCGTCGAATACTGGATTGGGGTAGGGTACCGCGTGAGAACCATTCGCAAGTCTTACCTGCTCATCAAGGAATGCCTGGTGTTCTGAAGAAAATCGTTAGAAAATCTCATAATCGTACTGCGGTAAAATACCCACTATCGGTAAGAGCATGATAGCGCCTCCAATCCATGTAGGTGACATCATCCAACCATGCGTAATCAAGCCCAATGTCAGCTTGCGCCTCATCAGCGACAGCTCTAACCGTCTTTGAAGCCTTGTCAATCTACAGACATGTTTGCATGAATGATTAGCTAACTATACATTCATAAGGGATGAGAAAATGCGAACCGCTTGCTGTTCCTTGGAAAGGACTTCCTCCTCATACCACTTGTTAACAGCTTCTTCAACATCCTGCACTCTATCTTCAAACTTAGCTTGAACCTTCTCGAGGACACGATCCCATAATCGAGCCTGCTCTACAAGTGGCTTCCCACCGGTCCTCAACTTTGTGAAATAAGCATCCGTGCCGCGCAGAGCTTTTTCAGCTTCCGAGTTTAACGTCTCAATTCCAGCCCGAATAGACAAGTTGATCTTGAGCTCTGCGGCTCCTGTTCGCCGGATAGACATTAGTTCTTCCTTAAAAGCAATCTTCTGTGCTTCAATGGTATCATCCAGCTTCTCTTCCCATTTCGCATGACGGGCTGTGAGCTCCTGGCGTTTGGCTGCCACTTCCGCTAAACGCTGCGCCTCACGAGCTGCTTTCTCCTCTTCTGACTCCTCGACAAGGGAAGGAGTCGGTGGAGGCTCGCTGGAGATAGTCTCTTCCAAGTCCAGCCCGAGTTCAGCAAGCAGTTCACTCAGATCCTCGTCATCCTCGCCAGATCTACCTGGCGGGACGGGAGGTCTGTGGGCTTTCGGAACTTCTACGGAAGCGAAAAGGGGTGCTTGGGATGGAATGGATTCATTCTCAACGTCGGAGATGGATGATGATACCTCCACGTCGCCATTAACAGGGTCCAGGATGCTCCGCGACGTTACTCCCGCGTCACCTTTATAGCGTTTAACCTTTGCATCTGCATCAATGTCTGGTTCCGGAGAGTAAGTCGCTCCTGGTACTGATTCCGTGGCTTCATTATCAAGATTCAGAGAGACCGATAGTACTGATGCAGCAGACGCTATAGTCGCGCTGTCTTCGAGTGGCACAGAACTTAGCGATGAAGTGGCAGCTGACGACGAGCCCCTCAATCGCCGAATCAAGCGACACATGAGGAGATGCAGGTGACGCGGCGGAGGATGGGGTATCGATGGCTCCGGTCGGTTCAGAGATGACGGGAAGCTCCGATTCAACAGAGCTGCCGGCTTTGTCAACCTGTTTGGAGGCCGTAGACGTACCAACTGGCGGCGAGGTAGTCGCATCATCGTGGGCGAGCTCTGTCTTCGACGCTCCCGAGCTTAGTTCCTGAATCTTCTCGAGAAGCAAAGCAACGTGCGGATCCACATATTGGCGGCGGGCAGACGCGAGTGGTCTAAGCACGTGTTCTACGACAGCAGGGGGGATTCGCTGAAGTTCCCTGCCTAGACGAGCAAGGTAGGGTCTTGAGGACTGGTAAGCATCGTAGGTCTTTGAGCCAGCAAGAACGACGTATGGCTGCGTTTTATACGCAAATAACTGAGCGTGCTTGACATACGGAACAGCATGCCTATCGTAAAGACCAAGGATCTGTCGACGGTACGGATCCACCATTGCGTAAAGCCGGGCTAGCTGCGGAGAAACGTGCTTCTCCCACTGCGGCACGACGTGTGCTTTCCACTGGGGTACGATACGAGAATTCCACTCCTGGTGGGTCCGGACAATGATGGGCTGGGCTTTGTGGATCACGGGCGTAGTGTATGGAGATACAGAAGGATGGTGAAGTAAGTTTTGGACGGGGGTGATGACATAGGGCTCCAAGACGAGACGCCTATACTCAGATAGAGCGCGACACACTGGTGACTTTTGCTTGTCAGCAGTAGGGCAAACTGACAAAGAATAGATAAGGAATGCTAGGATGAAGGCGCGAGACATAAGATCGAGCCAACTGGCTGGTCGTTTCTTGCGCTTTGTTTTGCCCTGCGGCAGTATAAGTTGGGTAGAGCCAAAACACAACTTGCAAGGAGACGCACCTCTTTCTTCCTCGACCTCGTCTTGCTTCTATCCTTAACTATCTTTCTCGGCGGAGAGCCATCCTACGAGAGTACTCAGAATTACTCAGGAAACTGAAAATATGTACTTACAGAGAACAACGCATCATCGGAGAATTGAGGACCAGAGTGGTTGGCCTCCGATGACAGAGCACCGTTCAAAGTGGCTTCATCAACATCGTGGACAATCAACGGATTTTGGGACGTTTTGCCTTTGTTGAGTTTAGGCGTAGATTGAGAAGAGGTTGTTCTTGACGCGGGAGGCATTGGTATTGTTGTTTTCCGTGTGACCACCATTTCGCTTGTCTGCCTGAGAAGCTCAGGTCAACTGAGGAAAGTAGATTTGAGAGATGGACGCCGCTCAACGGTCGAGGAAAATAGTGTGCCAACGATACTGACGTGGCGGATGTCCCTTGTACTCTTGCAGAGGGTGATGGGGGTAGTATGAGGTGAAAAGCAACCACAGTTGACGGTGGGAGCTTTTAGAGAGAGACCAGAGGAAGCGCGTGATGACTCTTGTCACACGTCATTAATTCATTCAACATCGTAAGTCACGTGACTATGACAAAGTCACGTGTTGCATTTCATCAAATTTCAGTGCTCAAACAGATATAAATATAGCAAGAAAAGTTCAGCCTGCGGACTCGGCCGACAGTCCAACAAAATCCTTTCTCTTCTTCCTTATCCACCTTTCATCCCTCTATCTTCACAAGTATCTGGTTGCGCCATGTCTTCGTCTAAAGGACGCGTTCTGCTAGCTTACTCTGGAGGACTCGGTCTGCATTTCACTTGTGTTTTTTTCTTACTGTATGCGGTGACTCTGACTTGTGTGCGTTTCCAGATACCTCCTGTATCCTAGCCTGGCTTATCGAGCAAGGCTATGAAGTGATCGCCTTTATGGCCGATGTAGGACAGGAGGAGGCGCGTAATGTTTTTGCCATTCAGCTTGACTTAGTGCTGAGTCGTGCTGCAGGATTTCGAAGCCGCTCGTTCAAAGGCGCTCAAAGTTGGCGCTAAGAAGTTCGTATTGGAAGTATGTGTTCCGTAGCACTCTTAATTAGCTACTTACTGAAGATTGCGGCGCAGGATCTCAAGCGCGAGTTTGTTACGGAACTCATATACCCTGCGCTCCAGGCGAACGCCATATATGAGGTCCGCAGTTTCATTATAGTATATGGAGTGTACAATGGGGAAACTTTACCGTCTTTCTCCGCAGAATGTGTACCTTCTCGGTACCTCTCTTGCACGGCCCGTTATCGCTCGCGGAATGATGTCTGCTGCAGAAAAGGAACAATGCGAGTATGTAGATAAATTCAACCGAGTATCTTCAATGATTCGATCGTCTCTTCAGCTATGTCTCTCATGGCTGCACAGGAAAAGGCAACGATCAAGTTCGATTCGAACTCGCTTTCTACGGTCTTAAACCAGACATCAAGGTTATAGCCCCTTGGCGTCTTCCTGGTGCGCTACAACCTTACTTAGTCACTTCTTATTCTCACCATTTCTTCGCTTTAGAGTTCTACGCTCGTTTCGCAGGTCGTGCCGCACTTTTGGATTATGCGGCGGAGAAGGGAATACCTGTGCAGCAAACTAAAGCGAAGCCTTGGTCGACGGATGAAAATTTGTTCCACATCTCTTACGAAGCTGGTATCCTCGAGGATCCTAATATCACGCCTCCTCCTGACATGTGGAAACTAACCACCGCACCCGAGGACGCTCCATCACAGCCGGAGCGCCTTTCTATTGAGTTTACTCGAGGACTTCCTACCAAAGTCGTCACGGAATCACAAACCGTTACGGACCCCGTCGAGATTTTCCTCGAGCTCAACGCCCTTGCTCGGAAGCACGGTGTAGGCCGCATTGATATTGTCGAGAACCGTTTCATTGGTGTGAAGAGCCGCGGATGTTATGAAAGCCCTGGAGCGACGATTATCCGCGCAGCACATATCGACCTCGAGGGCTTAACCCTTGATCGCAATGTTCGTCGTCTCCGGGACACCTTCGTCACGCCTGCACTCAGCCAAATTCTCTACAACGGCCACTTCTTCACTCCCGAACGAGAATTCGTCACTTCTTCTATCCCATCGAGTCAGCGTACCGTCAACGGCGTAGTCCGCGTCAAATTGTACAAGGGAAATGTCATCATCGAGGGTCGGTCTTCTAATGAAGGTCTCTACGATGAAAACGAGTCGTCGATGGATGTACTCGGAGGATTTGAACCCACAGATACGACCGGTTTCATTCAGATCGAATCAATTCGTATTAAGAAATGGGCCCAGGCCAATATTCGTAAAGGTCAGGCGGGAACTGCACCGCCGGACGTCTACGGCAGCCGAGTATAAAAAAATGTTAAGGGACTTCTGTGATCTCACACTCGAGAGAAAAAGTGTTACACAAATTTCACCGATCCGTTATTGATTGTATTAGGCATAGAAGGCTTGTATGAATTGATACAGTGTGCAAGTATGTATGATACATATTGAGGGGTGCAAGAATTAACCACTTGACATATTCAAGGAGAATAAACATGAATCATTCCGTCTGCGGACCAACTGCTTGCACCGACACGGGTGCATCGCCATTGGCGACACCAGTTTCCGACCTTGGACTCGGAGGATCAAGGTTCCGCAGTCTCATTTCCACCAGGAACTCGGTATCACGAATCTGCTGCGCCCAGGATGCGCAGACCGCTTGCATCACAGTATACAAGCGCGCGAGGCCAGCGATGACAAAGATGCTCGGATAAACATATAGAACTGTGGTTGAAGTGCAAGATACCTGGCGTAAGTACCGCTCTGCCGGAGAGATAACATAATTTTGAGGTAAGACGAAGAGAGGTGACTGACACAATGTGTTGGAGCTGATTTTGGTGGGCGAGACCTGCTGCAAACCGAATACGAGGAGGATGGGAAGCAAAAGCATGCCTAGGAGGCCAGCGGTTACAGGCGCTATAATGTCGAGAGTTATTGCAACGGCATTCAGGTGTCTCCATCCTTGTTCCTTCATCTGCATTCATTCAATGTGAGTATCGGAATTTATTTCATTTTCAGTATGCTCACCTCTTTAATAGCAGTATCCAATCGCGTTTCAGGTCGTAGCCGCATACTGTACAGGGCCATCTTGGTGTATATCAGGCCAATGGCCCACGCATCGACTATGCGAATCCTCAAAGTCAATGTCGGGTTAAAGATGAGTCGCAATGGATGGACGAGGTAGACTTCAATGACGAGGGCCAGTAACGTTGGTATGACGATGCCAAACCAGAATGCCGCCCAAAGTACATTTCCTATCCATAAGACAGCACGTTTGAAGACGTAGACGGCATATCCCCCCCGAGTTCCACCGCTTGATCGCTGTCTCCGTTTGTCCAATCGATCTAACAGCATCCCGACATGATAGCATCCCCAGAGCAGATAGAATCCAAGGATGATCGAATACCCGTCATGGACTTCACGACGGAACATGACATCGAAAACAGCTCGACCCAGCAGAGTTGGTATGGCCAGAGAAGTGACGAGAACCACTGACCCAACTATCCACAGAGACACGATGAAAGCAATTACTCGCTCCCTAAATCGTGGGGGCAGATATACGACCGTATAATCTTTAGCTGCGTCCCGCTTCGCCTTGTCGGCTTCAGAGTTTTGCAGCTCGATTAATCGCCTTCCAGCCTCGTCGAGTGGGTTTCCGTCCTTGTCAACGGCCACTGTAGCTCTGATTTCGCTAGGAATTGATATGCTATCTTGAGCCGGGACTCTTCGAAATGACCCGTCTAAAGGTTCGTTTACATCCTCTATCCGCAAGCCATTCTCTACCTTGGACGCAGGTAAGGATGATAACCACGTTAGCAGACCTTTAGAAGGTTGCATCTCTTCAGCATGCATTCCACCAAACATGTACGACGTAATCCGTAATTGCCTTGCCGCCCACTTCCAATACCTGACAGCCAGAGTAGATAGTACTTTGTGTGGGTGAAAGTATTTGAGCGTGGCAGGCATCACGATATGAAGAAATAGCAAATCGATCGGTATGTTGGATAGCGGTTCACTGCTGAGCTAAGATCAGTCATAGTGGAGAAGCACAGCGAAAAATACTCACCGCAACTTCCATCGCAATGGTAGTAAGAATCTTCCCCATAAACGTAGACAAGTAACTACTCCGCCCATTCCGAGTGCGACGACGATAGAGTACATTACTGCACTAATGGTGAGTTTCTTAACTTGGAGCAACGTCGGCCGATCCAGGATATCACGGATCGGGTGAAAACTCTGATCTTGTGAGTCCTTAATGAACCACAGACCGCCCGGTCGCATGATTTTTCTGCATCCTCCTAGAAAACGTTTATGGAGATATACTTGCCACGCGTGAAGGATCCACTTACCTAACAACATGGCAAATTGATACCTGGAAAGGCCAGTTAGCCGCTGATGAGAAAGTGGAGAACGAACGTCATACATGAACATTGTTCCTATCATCCAGTGGTAGAAAATAGCCGTCATTGGAGCGTACGCGAAAAATGACAAGCGGGAATCAACGCTTGCGTCCGGAAATAGCTGGCGTACAAAAGTCGAGCATAACGCCACAGCCCAATGGGAACACAACCAACTCGATCACAATGAACGTTGCGACCTTCAACAGGATTCAGTTCGAGGCATCCAACGGTCAATATAATAAATACCTTCAAAACAATGAGCTGTTGTCTGATAGCATTCCTTATAGCCCTGCCAGCGCTTTGAACGTTTCCCACGTTCAACACATTGAGATAAATCGCGAGCAAAAACGCAGCGATTAAATAGCCCAGTGTAACCGCGAAAATTCTATTCACAGTCGCGTCTCCGTTGGCCAGTTCCACCCATCCAGCCTTTATCAATGCTGCGTTCAAACGAACTTTCCTTCCGAGGCGAGCAAAATGAGGTTCAAGAAGCTGCCCTATTGGAGAATTCGCGACATGATCAATGCCACGGACAAGTACGGACGATTGGTCATCCGGGTTTCCCGCGATAAGAGTACGCAAGAAGCTAGTGTTCAGTGAGGCCTAAGCGAGAAGGATTTCAGAATCAGACTACTAATAACCAGCTTCACCATACCGTTGAGAAATTTGCAGTACTTCGCTGGACCGGAAGTTCTGAGTCCGTTGAGTTCTCAGAAAAGTCAAACCGAGACACTAATAACTTCCTCATAACAGGCTGCACACCACGCAATAAAGTGAGCGTGAAAAAATCGACAAGTGGGTCCGTTGCATATCGAATAACTCGGATTGGCCAATGTAGTAGATGCAAGATGCGAATTGGTTCCAACTGGCTGTTGTTCAGACGAAACACGAAACAGGGAGGAAAGAGTGACATACCAAAAGCAACGCGGTCGCTTTCCCAATCGTGAATGGAAGCCACACAGCAAGTCCGATTGTCGTATCCAAAACGAATATCATCAAAGCCGCCTTGGACCTATGTCAGCAATGGAATGGTTTTGCAACATACTGGGAGACTGACATTCTGAAAAACACTTGTCAATGGTCCTCGCATTCCGACAGCTTCTGGGTGTGCATTTCATTCTCTACGGCAAGCAGGAGGGAGCAACGCCACTAACCTTCAAGGGCCCCATCAACGTCGTCATCATTGACGGCATCCTGATCCTCAGCTGCATCCACAGGCTCTGGCTCCTCCGGAACAGCGTCGGGATTTGCCTCATCGTGAAGCATCTCTTCGCCATCCAGAAGTTCCTCCACTGGTATCGGGCCTTGCCTTTGCTCGACACCCTCATTTCGCTCTGGAAAGTATTCGTCCAGCTCCTCACGAAAGGCAGAATCTGCAACAGTAGCAATTGACGAGGGGGCCGACTCTCTTTCCGAGCTACGAGAATCGTCGTCATCATCAACTCCCGTCTTTGACTCTGCAGAGGAAAAGACATCAATATCCAGTTGCTCCGGAGCTTGATAACTCGCAAGATTCGGTGAGGGTAGTGGCTCATTCAATGGCTCACTATCTTCCACTGCAGCAGCTCTAAGCGATGAAGAACCCGCAGAACCTTCGACGAACTCCGCAACTTCGGACGGAGAGAGATCAACACCGTGGAAGGGGCGTGGTCTGGGCGGAACTGCCACCTTCCAAGTAGTATTATCCGGCGTAAGAGGGACAGGAAGACTTGAGGGTTGATATCGGAACAAATCTATACTCTCTGGTGGTGGTCCGAAAGAAAACCGTTGTAGCTCTTGCCGAGAAGACGACGCTGGTTGATCGGCTGTAAATGTAAACTCAAACTCCGTCTGATTTCCTCCAATGTCCTCGGATTGCATTTCGTTCTGAGGCGCGTCCCGAAATTCCGCGTCTTCCTCGAGTTCTAAGAATATTCGCCTGTTTCTCCGACGGCGTTCCCAATCAAGCTCGTCGGGTCCGACATTGTCGCTGTCCTCGTCTGCTCGATAGCGCCGCTTACGCTGACGTGGTCTTAGATTATTCGTGGTCGCTCCCTGCAGTTCCGGAGCTGCGCTAGTCAGGGTGGCAAGAGGATCCATGTTTGTATCTCCTTGCATAGCTTCCTCGACGAGATCGGTCTCATTATGCTCACCGGGTAATGGTTGCATTTGGGCATCACCTTCCGGCGCAGGCTCTACATTGGCTTCAATGCCTTCCTGAACCTCAGCATCAGGGAGCTCTTCTTCTTCGAACACTCCGGGTCTAGCATTTTGAATGATCCACTCCCGTAACAAGAATATACCCAAAAAAACAAGAACGATGAGCGACGCGATGATCTGGCCCGTGAAGATGTCCGCTGAAAGAGCTCTCCAGATCGGATAGCTAGTCACCAAGCCCATGAATGATCTGTCCGAAGAGTTCGCCCGGTCGTGATCGTCGAGCAAAGTGAGGTTTGTAAAGTAGGAATGGAAAACGGGTGTAGTGCTTGGACGTGGGTGGTCGTATATATACCAAGCACTTTAATCAGGCTAGTTAGCAAAGACCGACAAAGGGGAACGCATTTCCACATACATATTCTCCCCCATTATGAAGTAGAACCTCCATGTCCACACCGTCACATATGGCAGGAATGCCAACCATATGGTTGCTACCATTATTCCTCTAATTCCTAATATCAGAGCCCAAAACGTTTTCTGCGCAAATTTTCTGAGGAACAGAATGAAGGGGATATGCCTTGGCATGTTTTCGGAATATACTGAAAATAGATTCATCAACAAAACTGGCTTGCCGATTCGCAGGTTAACACACCTTTCGTGAAGGAGTATTGATACTTGCACACATCGCATGATTTCTTCTTGCTGTGCGCTAGCCAGGTGGTCAAGCTTAAGAGAAGGTGAGAAGAGCCCGGAGCATGAGACAGGACCTACACCCACCAGTCCTGATGTATATACCGAATGGTACCTGAGCACTTGCAAGGATGGAATAGCGGTGCGTCTGGTTCTGCAGGAGCGCTGCAAATGCGGCAAGTATCTTGCATTGCAGAGTTAGCGGTGATTCCATGCTGACCTTGTGATGAACTAACCAGGTTCCTCGTGAGTCATATTTCACTGGACAGATATCTACAGTCGTAACAGGTACCCTCTGAGAGGCTCGCGTAATTATCTGGATCAAGAGTGATAAGAACGTAGATGAGATGAAGTCAGACTTGATCGTACGTATGGTGAAGAGGTTGGGGTTTGGCCGGGGGAACAATAAACACATTCGGCTTTCTTAAAGCCACGTGATATGAGACGCAGACGCGACCGACCGTCGCGTCCATATGTATGTGTTGTGTTGGCCACAATTCACCAACACCCCTCGTCCGCAACTTTGTTTACCAGCTATCCTACATGGCCTCCCCACGCATGGTACTCAGACAGAGAAAAACTTGCCGTGCCACAGTGTTGTCGCATTCTAGGTCCATTGACAACGCGCCAGTTAACAGTTCGGTAGACACTGCGCCACGATCGAACATCAATACGCATTGGCTACGGTCTTCCACACGTAGTCAAGGCAATGGATCAAAGAGCGATGAAAATTCTCTGCTTGGAAAGAAAAGGAAGCTCGACGATGGACCGGAACTACCGGTGTCAAGCACTTCGAAGCGAACCGCGCCTGTGAGGGAGCAAAGACACAAAGCACCTAGGTGCTCTCCTTCATCGCCGACCGCCACGAGCTGCAGGAAAACAAGATCCAGTGTTATCACGTCGGAAAGGCGTGAATCTCTCCGTTCGAGGACAGGGTCCTCTCCTACTCTTTTGCGTAAGGAACCGGATTCTGGTAGGCCTTGCTCGAGAACCTCGGATCATACCTTGGAAGAGAAAGTCACCGGCTTGAGGAAGGTGCTTTATTCTTAATAATCTCCTCTATGATCTACAACGATATTGAACAGAGGCTCACCTGCGCAGGAAGCTGACCGACTACAAGAGGTCGTCGTGAAAACAACACAGGTAATTTGTTTCGGTAACAGTCTGAACTTCTTATCAAACGTTCTTAGAGAGCAGAAATTTTGACAAAGAAGCTTGTCTCGTTCGAGAAGGTACGATCATGCAATTTGGCTGAGAGTAGACCAGATACCAAGCGGTGGCTGTAGATTAATCGGCAACAAGGAGCTCAGATTGATAAACTCAAATGTGCAAACAAGAGAATCGGGGATGTACGTATGTCTTCTTACGCTCCTTTCGGGATCGCACTAAATAATTACTGGAAGAAACTGAGCCTAATACGAGAAAACCTCCAATGCCAGATTTGTTTGGAATTGCTGGTTTTACCACATGCGTAAACATTTCCTGTAATGAGGTCTTGTTTTCTTGCTAATACCATATTGTTCCTAGTCTCGACCCCTGTGGCCACGTGTTTTGCCAGAAATGTTTGCAAGATTGGTTCCGAAGCGCGCCTCATCGAGATGACGATGAAGACAACATTGAACGCCCCCCTGCGATCCTGAGAAATCAAACGTGCCCTTGCTGCCGTTCAAGGGTACGCAGCCGGCCAATCCCCTTATTCGCCCTCAAGGGTGTCCTTTCCGCATTTGCTTCTAATGTTCAAACGTTCGATGAGAGTGGGCCGGACCCTTGGAAAGACATTTTCGTATCGGATCTGGATTTTTCAGAGTCAGGAGGAAGCGAACTGTCAGAAACGGAATTTGGTACCGATAATAACGACGAAACCGACTCGGACTCTGATGGCCTGCGGACATTCAGGGGTAGCGAATCTGAGGACACTGACGTAGAAACGGGAACTGATGGGGGGGATTGGACTTCAAGTGATGATAGTAACTATGTCAGTGACATGCAAACTCCCCTATGGGCGCCAGCGAGGTTTCGCCACGAGATGACCCGTGAGATGTTCCCGGATATTTGCTCTCAGCACTTCCGTCTTCTTCAACGTGGAGTATTACCTCAGATGGTCGAGCGCTTTAGCATACGATACGATGAAGACGAAGGAATCGTCGCATGGACCCCTCACGGCGCGGAGGTGTACCTAGGTTGGAACATCCGGCTTCCGGTCGACGATTTCATTGATGGTCGCCTTTTCATGTCATGGGTCGAAAGAGACATACATGAGGAACCAGAGAATTGGCTACATGATGTGAGCGAAGATCATCCGGTGTATAGGCGTCTTGTCCCGCGATGGCAGAGGCATGAATTATTGACTCCCGAGGAGTGAAGGTTGATCTGAACACGAAGCTGGTTGGAGAGCGAATGATCTACCAAGAGAATTGTACGGGTGTAGCTATAAAATTTCCGATTCGTCCTCTCGAAACGCTGTGGTATTTCGGGCGTTGTGTATCTACTGTATATTCATGAAGTCATGGAAATGCGGATGCCTGATAGTAGTAAGTGACATGAACTGATGAACTGTACTGTGTGCATTACTTGGTCAAAGCGTACGTAACGTGAGGACATTCAGTCGCTTACATAATAATCGGGGTACTAAATGTGTGGGAGGAGGGAGGAATTGGCCGAAGCCGTCTCTTTCACTGGCGGCGGCACTGGCAATTATCATGACAACAAGGTCTCATGTTCCTCTGCTCAACCCTGATGAAGAAGGTTGGCCCGTTTTGTCTGTCTGACGCAGTTCATATTGTATTGACCAGCTATCCGTTATAGATGCCCTCATCCACGCGCGAATAACGAACGATGAGCGACCTCTGCGCCGTCTTACGAGGAAGTTCCACGTCTACTCGTCGATCGCGTTCCCTCAAATCATCGAAAGTCCTATCCCTGCTATAACATCGCTGGAGGAAGCACGTGAAGCGTTCCTGATTGAGCTAGCGAGTTTTCAGCTGTTGTTGTGGAAGAGTCGAATGGTCTGTGACGCTGAGCGGCGACAAGTCAGCGTATACAAGCAAGAAAGTCAACGGATAGGTATGTGGGTGAACTCCCTCCCAGATGTGGCTTCTCTGACCACGCTCTTCAGCTAACGAACGCGTGGATCTGACAAATGAGATTGAGGAGCTCAAACTCGCGTTGGAACAAGCACAACTTGAGAGACGACGGAAGATTGAATATGATCAGATTGCGGAGAGAATAAACGCGCTTCCAACAAGAGAAGAGCTTGATTTGTGCGTCGCCTTGTTACGTGCGACAACACCCTGTTTTTGACTGGTCTCTGCAGATCAATCTCGGCGCTGGAGAATGATATACAAGTCATCAGAGACGAGCATGAAACACTAAATCGTTCGGTCCTTACGCGAAAAGTAGCCTTGGATGCTATCGTGAATGATATCGGTAGTTTGGTGGCGTCGAGCAAGGATTCTCCTAAAGACGCGATGGTCTCTCGTGCGCCCTCTGAGCCATTAGAGGGGGAACCAGAACCCATAGCGTCAGGGTCTGGGATGGACATTGATGTCCGGGAAGGTGCAAGTACCGCCGAAGGTGGTGAAAAGGAGCATGGGGAGGAGAGTCGAAAACGAAGGTCGACGTTTACCCCCTCCGCGAAGCCATTCTCACCGAGTTCATCCAATTCGTTATTGCCGATTGCTACTCACAACTCTCATCTACAAAGGACAGCGTCTGGATTGAGCCTCACTGGATTGACGCCTTTCGTCTCACGCGAAGTAACTCCTATGTCAACTCCGGTGGCTGGCCCGGATAATAGCCCATTGTCTCCAGTTGATGCTCCCTCGCCCATGACGGTGGGAGAAAAGCGTGAAGAAGGGGAGGAGGATGAGGAAGGGGAGGAGGGAGAGGAGACGGAGGATATCGAAATGGGTGAAGTGTCGGAAGGGAAAGGTGGACCCAAGGGAAAGAAGAACATGGATGACCGGGAGGAAGGCGAGACCAGTGACGAATCCAGCGTGCTTTCCGATCCTCCAGACGAATAGACACAGACATAGCCGTTCTCCATGTAATGCACAAGTTATGCACGTTTGAGGTGTATACATAAAGCTACTAGTAGCCAAGATGGGTCTCGAACAGTGTTTTGATCTATTCTCTGTGCATGGGCAGCCCTTAACCTTATTCTCTTTCCATTTTGGCATGGCTTTTGCTGTTGATCTTGTATTACCGTATGATGGTGAGTGTAATTTTCTTTATCCTCTCTGGAGATACGTGTAGGTTGGACTGTTATCAATTAAATTTTGACACGTCTCACGTGAAAGCCGGCGTGACCAATTGTGGTTATCGATCTCGGAAAACGCGTACGCGCGTCAGAAGTTACCAACCTACCATTACTTGAAGTTCAGAAGCAACGCAGTACAACCAGGTTACCCCCACCATCCCTTGGTTGATTCCTCTGGACTAGGGGAAGTGCATTTATCTCCCCTCACATCCCGATCCGTATCTCTTCCATGCTTTGATGACCGACAGCCGAGTTCGAACCCGCCAGTCTATTTCACCATGGAGGAAATCTATGCCAGTCTGAGTCAATCGAGTAGCACCCTAGAGGACGCAGCACACGATGGAAGCAGTCTTTTCGGCTCACAGGGGTATCAACAATCCAATGTGGTACTGGGTTCACAGGAATACCTGGAGGGCCTCAGGAAAACACAGAAAGCCGTCGCGCGCACATCCTTCCGACGGGCCAAAGACGTGGACGGTTTGGGTAAAAATAGATCTGGTTCGGGTCTGGGCGCAAAATTTGAATGTCTTGGCACGACACGATACACTGTCGGGGAGTCATCAAGGACAAATCCTCGAGGGACGAGTTTCGTTCCATCCGGGGCGAGTGCGGTTGGGAAGGAACTCAGAAATGGGGAGATAGATGATAGGAAACTCCCGGGCGCATCAGTACGTATAGACGAAAGGTGGGGGAGGACGGGCAACATGGAGAAATCAAAGGTCATCGCCCGCGCGGTTCATGGGCGAAATACGGGAGTTGTAATCCACACAAGCGATGACTCCTCTGACGAGCTAAACCTTACATCGTCTAGTCAACCAATTGAAAGTCCTAGGAAACCTTCTGCCCGTTCTGACGGCGGAAGAATGAAAACCGACTCTGACTCAGATGAACGCGCAATTCCACGTAGTTCGCGTTCGATGTCTAAGAAGACAACGTTTCTTAGAGAGTCGAAGCCTCATTCTTCGAGATGGAGACCAAAGAGTGATGAAAACAGTCTCTCCGATGAGACACCAGAGAAGAAGAAGCCGAAAATGAAGTTGCGGACCGCATGCGACGAGAACCTGGATGAACCAAGCGTTTGTGCAAGCTCCTCCCAAGGGAGCAAGGGATCCCTGAGCTCATCGCGAAGTATCAATTTGCACGAAGTGGAATCAGGGATGATATGTAGTGGGGCTACGCCACAGCCGGCAAGAAAGCCTGCTAAAGGTGGGTTGTTGATTGGTTTTGGGATACGAGCAGCACTAATTTAGATAATTGTCTAGGGCCACGGAAACTGGCACCATTCCCTATGACTAAGGAAAAAGCAGGAAATAAGGCATCCGCGGTAACTAAAGGTGTGCTTTTACCCAGTCTGTTCACTCAATACTTTAGTCATTCCCTGACCAGCAAGGCAAAAGACGTGTCTGGCGCCGTTTCCGTTGTCGCGCGGGGCAGATGTTCACCGTTATGCAGGCCATTCGAATGACGACTCTAGTAGTGATAACGGGAGCGAAAATGATCCATTACTTATGAATCGCAATGACGAGATTATCAACCGCGGGGGCTTGGCCCCGTTTCCGATGTTGCTGAAGGACCGCCCGGGCATCTTGCGGACAACCGACTTTCCAAAGCGATCTAGTCCGTCATCATGTGGATCTGGGGACCTGGCTTTGCGAAGTAATAGACGAGAGTCAAACGGGTGAGGCGCCTATCCGTGCGCGATCCCTTCGTTTCACTGACATGATATTGTGTCACCACAGGCTAACCGACATCACAGATATCAATGAATCCTCTTTCACGCAAGTTGACGATTGCCGTAAGTTCCGTATTTCCAATTCCCTCACAGGAGCGTGCAATTTAAGTACGCTTTACGGGCACCAGCGGACCCAAAGACACTTTGTCCATACTGTGACATGCCCTTCCCCCTAAACCCGTCGCCGATGTTATTGGACATGCTGAAACGCATTCCAAAGTACCCAGACGCGCGGCCAACAAATCCACTGGGATTTAAGGCACCACTTCTCTCGTATGTAAGCATGTGCCAGCGCCATGAATTCGAAATGCAGCTTCTTCCGAAGGCACAAGCTGCGGGGTGGCCAACATATATCGACTTCGAGGCTCTTCCCAAGCGCATTCGCGCGCTACGCAAGCGTCTTGCAAGCGTGCTACTCGATAAGCAGAGGAGCGTATTCTGGCTCGAGCTGAAGAAAGACATTGACAGGCAAGGCGCGAGAAAAACGATGGGCATCGCGAATCAGTTCAATTCTTTTGAGAAAAGCCAACCGGGATAGTCAGTGTACCCCTTATTGATAAATTCGTCTTGGTCTGGTTCTGATTCATCTAAAGTTACGGAGAGCAGGGTGCAGTGATAATATTTCAAACGCTAAGCCACTTATTTCCGCCGGAATCCATAGATGCAAATCGTACTGCACCTCTTACGCGTCTCGAGTTTATTCGGTGTGTCCTCATGCCGGAGTGTGCCGTGGCACTGATTCAGGAGGATCTCGGACCTGGCACGAGCATCGAGAATGCGATACGCGTTTTGCGAACGAGTAGCAAATACGGTACTTCGATGTTTCCCGACTTAGATAACCGAGACGGCACGACCACAGGAGAAAACGACGCAACGGGACATCGGGTCGGCGAAGACTTGGCCAGAGAACGCGCCAGAGCGAGACGAGTAGAAATCAGTGAAGAAGAACCGGCAAGAGAAGATACTCGGAAAGCCACCAAGAACGTCTCAAGGAAAGGCGGCAAGAGCAAATTGGGAACCAAACTGCCGGGTCAGCCCAGTAAGACTGGAAATAAGAGCAATGCTATTGAGCTCAACGACACTACTACGGATACGGACGCATCTATCAATATGCGAACATGCAACTTGCGGGTCGCGAAGCGTTCGAATGCAGCGAATAGCTCTTCAGCCACGAAACCGCTAGGCAGCTCTCTGAAGCACCGTCAGGCGAAAGCGGCCTCGCTATCCTCAAAGCCACATGCACGGATCGGCAGTTACATCAAAGCAAGTTCTTTTCGCACCTCTTCTGACTCTGAACCCCACGAGAGTGATGCGAACGAGGCGACGCCTAGGCCACCCGCGCGTAGCAACAAGGGCCTATTTGAATCTGACTTCGGCATTATACTCCCTGATGAAGATAGCCGGTACGAGAAACCCACGAAGAAGGGCACTGCATCATCAAAGGCTCAGCCTAAGCTAATCGGGACCTTACAACCTCTGCAAGCGGCCAAAACCCGTAAGGTTAAAAAGTGAGCTATTCGGTATTCGTGACTTCCCCCGAACGGATCTCACATGAGCTTGTATTCCAGGGAGGCAGTGTTTTATCGGACTATGTGGGAGAATGACGAGGGAAGTGACGAAAGCGATAGCCTGACGAGTACCACTGAAACAGATGCTGCGGACAAGGGGCGTAAGAGGACGTCGACTAAAACAGACTCGCATTCTTGGCTCTGGAGTGACCCAAGCACCCCGAGTGCAACGCAGCCAAGCTAATTCTCGCTCTTCATTGGCCCATTCTCCCGGCATCATCGGATTCAGCTTCACAACAGCACAGTTTCATAAGATCTTGTTGTTCTCGGAGATGGGCTTAAGATAGAATAGATTAAATTAATGTATACCTAGCTAATGGGTTTTCCCTCCAACGTCATGTCGGATAATGCTTCCGTTGTCGGAATTAAGCTCGTATCAGGTTCCATGGTGTTGGAAACATCTGAGGTTATCACCTCTTTCTCCTTTTTCGATTGCGAACTTGACCTTGACCTTGACTTCGCTTGTCGCTCCTTGCTACGTGATCTCGACCTTTCCCGTCGTCGATCGAGGACACCGCTCCAACCGGTAAGTGGCGAACCACTTGCATCTGTAACTCGTTGGAAATACTCTGGGCGTAAGAACCCAGATTCATCGCCCTTCGTGAGCACTACACCATTCGCGGATAAATAAAAGTGAATGCCGGCGCGTAATGCCTTGTCAAGGTCGATGTAAATGAGCACTTGAGATTTGCTACGCAGACCTGTGGAGAACATGCCTGTCAATCACAGAGAAAAAGAGAAGGACGTGCTGCAGACCTGGTACAGCCTTAAGGCCTTTAATGTGAGAGACGTGCTGCGCAAGGTGTATGTGTGTACGCTTCATCGGCGAGAGGCCCTCCAGTTCTATACCGAAAAGTGAATATAGGTAGCAGCTTCTGGCACGGAGACTCCACACACTGATTTTCTGCCAGGCTTGGAAGTTCGTGCCATGAACTGTCATTGGCACTTGCCCTGCGTCTGTGATTTCGGCAAACTCCAAGTTAACATCCTACAAGACGAAAGAGAAGTAGCTTGGTAGAATCCACATAAAGGACAAAATTGTAGCTCACCTTGATTGTATGTCCTTGGTTCGCTCGAATCCACCAACAGTTTTCAGGGACAACGTTTTCAGAGGCATTAGTCTCGAACAAGAGGTGATACCGCTCTTTTGCATCATACTGCACGATTCGTTCCAATGTCTGGAAGTTTACACCCTGGAATCGAGGTAATTCTAGCTGCAGAAAGGCTAAACGTCACCAAAAGACATAGGCGCACTTTCAAGGAAATAACTCACCAAATCTCGTACTCTCACATACCCATCCGGTCGCATGGCTACACCCTCCGACTTGGCACCATGGCGCAACACCCACGAAAGAGTCTTCGAAATACGCACATCCTCTTCATCTCTCGGACTACCCTTCAACCGTGGTCCCTTCTTGTACGCCTGCTTCGAAGGCTTCTCAGCAGCTTGACGTTGCTCACGCTCTTCCCTCTTCATTCCTTCAAAACGCTCCATTCTGCGAAGTCTGCGTCTCCAATAGCTGGTATCTTGGGCTAGAACCGCGGTTGTTGTTGAGAAGTACAGGCGCGTATTGAAAGTACTTCGAATATCCCTAGTCGTTGATAATAGTGCAAATCTTATAGTAATCATGAACGTGAGTCAAGGTACGATTTGAGTCATAGTCGGTCACGTTTGCGGCGGGAACAAACACGCTGTGACAAAGTTTACTTCCGAAGCCACTTCACTGCATCGTCATTTCAATGAGTGGTACGTCGACAATAACCCCAATATTAAATTCGCAGAAAACACGGGATGCACTCGAGACGTTTCCATAAGCCATCATCAGGCCGAGGAACATGTACAGTGAGGAAAAAAAGCAGTCTGGTAAGGACATTGACATTGCGAAGAAATAACAGGTAAGATATAGGCATCGGAAACCAACATATGGAGCGATGACCGCTCGGAGTGAAAAGAGTGCAGTATAAACCCTCAGCATCATTAATCAGACTGCCCATCCTCGGCAGTTCTCCATTTCAAGTGAGACTCGTAGAAATCGATGAGCTGTCCCCGAATGTCGCGTTAATAATGAAACTGTAAACAGTGCTTGTAGGAGCATACCTTCTGCGGAAACTTCTTCCGGCAAATCGAGGCCGGTTCGCGGACATTTCTACCGTCAGTTCTGGGAAAATTAGAAGTATTAGTCCGGTTTTGTTCGTGACTGATGTTAGAATGCGTAATTACAGTTCGAAAAACACCAAGAGCTCCGATCCCGTTTGCTCAATCGTCATGATGCCTTTCACAACGTCCTCCCAGCTCTTCAGGGTGTGCAGCTTCAGTTCTTTCATCGATTTGTAGTCCCTTCCCTCCTGACCCGTCCCGTTAACGTCTACCATTGCAACGTCCTCGTCATCCGTTCTGTCCAAGGACGCAAGCCTGCCGCGCTTCGCTGCACTTGAGCCGTTGGCATGTCCTCCACGGTGTTTCTTGGCCTTACGAGGCTCTTCTTCCTCTGATTCGGAGGGGGGCGTAGCTGCCTTTCCCCGGCCGCGTTTCGTCGTTGACGCGCTCACTTCGGTATCAGGTGTTGCTGCCTTTGCGCCCCTAGAGATCTTAGCTGAGGTAGGTTTACGGCCACGAGCACTAAGTCGAGAGCTCTGCTCCTTCTCTCTAGCTTTCTGCGCTAAATACTCGTTTATTAGATCCTGGGCGTTCCTGGCCACACTTAGCGACAAACGGAAGCAAATAGAAAGGCAAGTCGTGAACTCACTCAGCATCCTCCTCGGTGACCCAGCTGTTATGCTCCGGGCCGTAGCCCTTCCACTTCACTAGGTAAGCTTGCTCTCCCTGGAAGTATCATTGGGATGGCATCGTTAATGATATGAATCAACCGTGAAAACGCGTAATGTGACGCGTTCCTGCAAGACGCATAGTCGATATGAACGCACCTTCTTGAACACCCCCCTCTTTGTGTCCAATATCGCCTCGATCTCGTACTCTTCCTCGTCTTCCTCTCCGTCTTCCTCGTCACCTCCTGCCTTCTCGTTCTCCTCATTAGTCGCCTCGGTGTCCCTTGTTGACAACCCTCGCGTCGAGATGTTCGACTTTGGCTTGCTAGATTCACTAACGGATTCACGCGCATCGTCTGTCTCTTCGATTTGCGCCATGACCGTTCTAGGAATAGGAATGCAGTTAATGGTCCGTCGAAAAGAGAGGTGGTCTACGTTTTACGCGAACGAAGAACGGCACGTGCAATTTTGGCCTCAAGCATGTCACAAAGTCACGCTCTTTAGGATTGCAAGCAAGATTCCTTCCTTTGACGTTAGATATACAATACTGGCACTCAAACACTGGGGAAGTCTAAAAGCAACATAGTATAAACCGTGACTATTTCACGAGACGCACGATGGACATCAGTATAGCGGACGCCGACGAAATAGATACAAAGTTCTACAATTTTTTGGATGAAAGGAAAGGAATCATCGTCTCCTTCCAGGACTAACACTGCGTCCCCGACCACCTCGACCCCTACCACCTTGTTTCGGGCCGGAAGGCGGAGGACGAACAAAGGCAAAGTCGCATTCAATCACTTGCTCAAGCAATGTAGAGCCGTTGGCGTTTGAGATCGCAGCCTGCGCCTCCCCGAGAGTTTCGTATTCGACGAGAGCATAACCCTACATAGAACTGGTTAGTAACACACGAAGAACAGGACCCAAAAAGCAGCGCATCCAGTTCTAAAACTGACCTTCACATAACCAGTCCGCCTATCAAGGTTGAGGTGCAGGTTTTTGATCTCTCCGAACTCGCCAAACTTATCCATAAGGTCCTCCTCGGTCGCTTCCTCGTGAACATTTGTTACAAACACTATCCAACCCTCCACAGCTAAGTTTCATAACGGGTATCGCGTGATCGTAGGGCGGCGACGCGAAACACGTTGGGAGGCCCCAAACAATGACGGTGCCGAGAAAAATGTCGTACAACGTTGCACAGTAATGACCGTGCGTAGAAAGCAGGGACATAATAAGCAAAGGAGCGGCAAGTAAGGCAAATATGTCATCAATTCCAACCATGTAAGCGACATTGAGTTGCATCTGAGCTATTAATGGCATCACTTACATCGTGCAGCCTTGGTTTCAGCAACAGTACCCGCAACGCCAGAGTCAACTCGATCATACGTTGGCTCAGTAGTTACCGCAGCATCATCTCCTGTTCCGCGGTAGGCAGCGATTTACCGTTAGCGATGGAGGTGCAAGGTCATCCAACAAATTCCCAGCGGGATGGTTTAATAGAAAGTGAATGTATCCGCATGACACAGATGAAGTGGTCCAAAGCAATGCGATTGTTTCCAAAGAGATGAAACGTGGCTGGAATAAGCATCCGTACTTTGTTCTCAACGCTAAGACGAACGTACCGCGAGACTTTTGAAAACCGCGGCCTTTTCGACGAACGACACCGCTTGCTATGTAGCCAAACACAGATTAGAGGCACAGAAAGATGATGCGGAAGGCGCGACACGTACCATCATCGATATTCATATTCTCATCGTCGGACATGGTCGCTAACCGTCAAGAGTGAAACGCGTTGGGACTTGAAGTTGACAGACAAACGAGTTGCGAGTTGCGAGTTGCGAGTGACACGCGGTCGCTGTGGTGACTAAGCACTTTCTATACTTGGGCAATTCAGTAACGCGTCACCCACTCAACCGCTGAGCCACATACGAACTTCCCACACGATTCCTGTGCAGATTCATCGTCCATGGTCTTCGGGATATTCTGTCAATCCTTGGCATAGCAAAGAAGTATAGAACTGGACAAGATGGGTGCTTATTACAAAGGTACCGATTACACTATATTGGGAAGTTCGAAGTTCAAAGACCTGGCCATGCCAAAAATCCTACGGAGAAACTGATATGATAGAGACCTATTCCTGACCAAGGCCACTTTGATTTACAACTACATGTCTTGCACGATCACACGGGTACTTCGTCATCCTCCGATACGGAAACACATCACAGGCGTGAATCGGGGAGCGAGACTTGGCAACACTGGTACTACGTATTTACCATATGGCTCTGTAGCAGCGCTACGAGCAAAGTCTGGCAACAGTGAATAACCATATGCGAGTGCAGCGCTTTGTCTGAATGTTTGCCATGTCAAGACTATCTGGAAGCGTCTCTTAAAATATACACAGAATCTCCGTTCGCTTGAGCAAGCTTGCTGTTTGTTTCACGGTGGTACAATTCAATGAGCAGAAAAGCGCGGTGCGAGATCAGGATCTTATGAGCGCTGAATCTAGTATTGCAGGAGATGATAATCTTCTGGGCAAATGTTGATCTCGACTATGTGACTCAGTACCCAAAGATGAGTTCATGTGTGGCGTGGCGATAGCGATGGTGGCGAGATTTCTAAGCCAAAAAGAATTGTCAGAAGAACGCCACCATTCTCATATACTTCTTTTTGGACATGGAGGCTTCGGTGTGGCAAACTACTCTTCAGTAGATAGAAATGCAAACCATTGATTGCGAAAATGAGTCAAGGAATTGGACCTACAAGGCTATTCCGCCGAGAAACACGACTAACGAACTTCAACATTCACGTCCTTGGGGTGAATTGCTATAGATGGCAATATTTCGGGCACGGTTATTTTGCAATCTAAAAGAAATGCCTGTATTGTGATCGCCGTGTTCTAGATGGATTTCTCGAAGCGTAAAAGTGCACTGCAATGTACTCTAATTGAAGTTCAAGAAGGAGCAAGCAAATACAATCAGTAACGCCGGAAATAATCTAGTGTGATCGCTGGCAGGCGTGCCGCGTCTTCCCTCTACTCTAGAGAACGATCAGTCGCCCTACGGCGCGCCATCATGTCGCTCTCTGGACCTCTCCGATAACTATAACCTTCTCAGGATACACCCATCTCCGAGTAATCTGGAAATGATTCTGTTCTTGGGCGCGATCTACCGGATCACGGTCTTGATGGGAACAAACAAGAGCGGCAGCGATTGCGTTTCGTACTCGTCGAGCGGCGGTCACCGTAAGCCGGAGATGACTCTAGTGCCTCCGGTGTTACGCTATGCTGCTACTAGTATTGCAAGTTATAGTTATGACAGTGTCGGCATTATACACCACTAGCCGGGCAGTTTCTCAAATTAGGCCAAAGTGCCGTTTGAGGTAAGCAAAAGTAGGCAAACTACCTTCGGAACTGCGCCAAAATAGGGTAGTGACACTTGACGACTAACATCAGTATAATGGCAGCTCCTTGCGACGCGCATTTTGCATTTCAGAGAGGCGATTTCTGTTTTTTGTCCTTTCAGTGAACGAAACGGAGTGACTTGAGAAGCCGTTGTATACCACGGTACAAGTCGGTCCGTCCTTTGTCCGGGACCCCACCATGGTCGCGTGCGGGAAAGAGAGGATTGGTAATCGATTGCTGTGCATCCCCCACTCTTGCAACTTATGCGCTAACCAGAACGGTTTAAAATTATGCTCTCGACTGTTGATGATGCGAGAAAAGGAAGTTACCAATGAAAGGCGAGAACGTTCCTGAATCGCGTGCACAGGTCGCGTATTATCTAGATCAGCTTGTTTCCCCTTCGGTTACGCGATTCACCACCACTTCTGACCGTGGTAGAGTTACAGTTTAGCGAGCAAGATTATCCCACCTTCTTCATTACGTCGCTCTGATCTTGCTCCTTTTCTCATTCTCCTTAGTCCTTCACCAGCCGGACATATAAATCCGAGGTCATGACAACTCTTCACCTCCACACAACTCCCTATCCTATCTGGTCTCCTGGCCCGTCTGCAAAATCGACCCTAAGGACCCTAAAGCATGAACGGCATGAACGGAAATGGCCAGTCCCTCATACACCATCCCTGCACGGTGTGCTGCCGCCCTACCACAATGTGGTGTAGTCGGTGCCAGTTTGCATGGTACTGCAGTCCGGAACATTTAACAGAGGCATGTCGCTGTTCAACCCTGTTCAGGGTCCAAGGGTCGCTTTCTTAACTAACGATTATACGTATTTGCATGACGTCTCCTAGGATTGGCCTCGACACCGCAGAGAATGCGTAGCAGCGCCCGTGCAGTCATCGCAGGTCGTTATCCAGACTCCACCAGCTGCACCAGAAGTCATGTGTGTCTCCGCAATTCTCTTCGTGCCCAGCCAAGGTATGTATGCAAGCTCTAGGTCTAGGTGGCAAGTGGCACTGACACAGAATATCGCCACAGAGCGACCCCAAATAATCAACATAAACTGCCAACTCACGCGTAAACCGCACGCGAGCTCATGTCCAACACCGCTCGTTGACGAGTTCTTCCAAGAGGCCCCTCCACAGGCTCTGGTACTGACTCAAGGCTTGAACGGCGAGCCGTTGCGTTTCCCTCTCCACATATTCTATTGCCCGATGTCATTGCAGCGGGGTACTCCCGTGAATCGCGCAATATACCGCATTACTTCTGGAGCGGCGGTGCGACACTGGCCCGGACCTGTCGTCGTACTGAAATTCAACGGCTCTCGCCGACAGAGTTACTCTGATGCAAGCACAAATGATCTGCCCGCGCTGTCCGCATACTTCCTGGCATTCAAATGATCAGGGGACGTACCTCCCGCCGTTCGCGGACGTCATCCGGCGTACTCGGCAGCGAACGTCGGGTGCAATTTACTCCGCATCACGAGCTCTTTTGCTTGGCTTGGGGGTCTGTCTGGACAATACGAAATTCTCAAAAAACAAACATGGACCGGGTGGACTTGTCTCACATGCTCCCGTACGTGATACGACTGTAACTTGTCGATAAGCAGATGCTCATCTTTCCTAAGATCTGGCTTCATGTTGTTGTCACTCTTTTCTGCTTTCTGCATCCTGCATATCATCATCATCGCATCACAACTATCGCTATCATCGGTCATTTCCATGGATACACCCCACTGCGATCCATACCCTGTCTTTTTTGTTTTCGGTGCCAAACTGTATCCCAAGTTTCTCTAATTCCCGCAATTAACGAAGCAATCTCATTCCCTTGTCAATACCCCCCCACATATCGTTATTTGAGCTCGGACTAACTTATTCCTGCTGATCACTCCTGCCTTTCATGTTTTGTTTGCATAGATGCCTCATATAATAACCCGTGTTAATACTGTTGTTATTGTTTGAATTATTATGTTATATAATATAATAGTAATAAATACTAGTTTCTGATGCATTCTTGTAATGGTTGTGCGCGGTGATGCGTTCTTGCTTCGGGCTCTGATGGGGGCATCCAAATACGGCTAGAAAGGAACTGGCTATAGCAAAAAGTGCGACTTGGCTCTTGCGATCCTTTCGCGAGGGTTAGAAGCACGGCAGGTATTGCGAGCGTCCGGGTCCGGGAATGATGGATGTAGTTACTCAGTGGCAGGTATGCCCATCCCTGTTGTACCTGCCCAGTTTGAGTCGAAGGCATGGTGTGTGAAGCGTTGCAACGTCCGTCCATCAGCAACGCGAGCTACTACTAGACTAGTAGGCTTTGCGGAGGAGGAGCGCGCATCGTAAATTATTTGTTTGGAGCCGAAGAAGGTTTACGGTACGAGAGGCCGATCAAGAAGACGTGTCAGGGCTTCCTTACTCACCGTGGACACACACGTCGGAAATAGAGCGCTTTTGATCATGATTTTCTGTCTCTTATTCTCCGTGCCTGGAGCACCTGTGCATCAAGGCACACACGGACGACCCCACTCTCCTAATTCCCGCACGTTTTACATCCACCGTGGCCTCGACAGCTTGACTTGGCGCGTTTAGATGTACCAATGGTCGAGTCTGGTAAAGGTGACAATTGATCTGATCTGTGTGTTACGACGCTGGGAAGAAAGCTTAAGCTAGACCGTAAATGACAAGTACTAGTCCTTTTGTACTTACGAGATTGTATTCGTGTGCCGTGAAACAAGGGCGAGGGATCTGTGTGGACAATGGACATTGACACCTGAAGCAGGCCGGAAAGATAGGGCAAAACAATTGGAATTGACTTCCGACTGCTCTAGTTGCGTCTCCCCCCTGACGTACGCGTAGTTCCCGGAACATGCAGGATGCAAAAGGATATTTTGAGGTGGGTGTATTGAAGAAAGTACTAGTCAAGCTAACCAACTCAAGCGGCCGGTCCCGAGTCGGAGGAGATTCCAAGATTCTAACGAGCCTAGGTCATATCGGCAAGTACAAACATACACATAAGATTTGTCCCTCCAAGTCGCTGTTCTGATGGCACTACAATAGGGACTGTATACGGAAAATGGGGGTCGGAAAGAAAGAAAAAAAAGACCTCTACAAGCAACCTGAAATAAGACAAGGCCACTGATTGGGTGCAGGATCGACGAGAAGAAAAGAAGCCATCACTGCAAAAATTAACTTGCGCAGTTCCGAGGCTTCGGAAGAGCCATGCCATGATCCGGCGACTGCTTCTTAGAAACACCTCTCATAAAGTAAAGATTCAGCATGATCTCCTGCTGAGGCAAGCGGTCACAACATTCGCAGTACTAGTGGTGTGGAGGAAGAAACTATATGCTTCATGCTTCATTCATTTCACGCCGGAGATTGATCCGGAGTGGAAGACCTAGAAACCGGTAGTACTAGTGTGATCCGTTCTGTAGTCACTCACCTTTGAGCCGCCTTGCTCCCTCAGCAAGGCTCACACGAGCTTTTCGCTAGACGTGTGAAGGAGGAGGATAGGCATCGCAATCTAAGATGAATCGCTGAATACTATAATCCAAATGGTAGCGATTTTTTTTTCAGATATTGGAAACTGCGAATTCATTCATTACCCACGTATTATCCGAGACAGTCTCAATGCAAAGACTCTATCTTTCCAGCGTCGTGAGAAGTCCACGAGCACAAGCATTGCAACTTGAAACGTAATAGACAACTTTTCAAGAGGACAGTCTGATCTTTTCCTAGCGGAGATGAAGACAAAACCAGCAACTTCCATCGCGTAATTCAGTGGTTACGTACGGCGTTGTGAAGACGAAGTTTGCCATCGGATCATACGGAAATTCGGCTGGTATACCCATACTGTGACGGAGTTGTCGAGCCCGCAAATAGTTCGAGTTTTTTCCTGTAGAGTCTCTCGTCCAGCATCCTAGTAAAAAAATCTACCCGAAATAGATTTGCAGTGATCGCGCAGTAGCAGCCCACCTCCGACGACAATTCCGCAGTAAGGGGTTATCGTAGGGGAGATGGGACTACGAAGCTTGCCGAGCATCATCAGTACTATGCTGATTAGACGGACCCGGATTGAGGACCGTTACTTAGTGGAACACAGGTCTCCGTGATTGTCTCCAGGAGCGGCGGGCATATGCTGATCGAACTCCTAATAGTTAAAGTAAAGTGATGCGTTGGGAGCATCAAACATCAAACGAGCAAAGTTTCAGTCAGCAGACATGTAGGGGAGAAACTGAGACAACCGCGTACCCGTTTGTTTCATGGTCGGCCTCCAAGCCGTGGGCATCAGATAAGAGTATCCTTATTGCCACCAGATTAGAAAAGAAATGCTCCCTTGCAACGGAATCCATTGTCTGGGGTAAAGCTTCCCTAAAAGCCTATGCTATATGCCGATCACCAGGAACATATATTCTCTATCCTGTGAATACTGGGGCGCTTATTTAACGAAAGCATGAGCATCATAGATAGACATGCAGACATGGTGTTGAATTCGGGGTGAACCCAAACAGCACAACAGGTCAGGACTTTGATCCGGTCAGCAACAGCGTTGCGGCTGTTTCGATGAGACGTACAGTTGCCCGTGGTGCTGGACTTCAGACTTTAGGATAACGAGCGTCAATGAAACAAGAATATCTCCTGCGCAAGGTGGGAAATAGGTTTTCGCTTAGATTATCTGGAGCACGTGATCGGATTGATGGACCGAACAGCACCTGTTCAAAATTATCTGTTCACTGGTAACTATTCACCTGCAGTATGATTACCATATCCTCCTTTCCCGTGGGTACAAGGGACTATAGCGGTTATGAACAGACGCGACATCATCCTGACGTGGAAGAGGACGTCCTTATGGATGAGCTCGGTGATGACGATGACGAGGGCTTGCATGTAAAGCTCACAACGCCAGGTGTTCCGCTGACCTCCTCCCAAGCATTCATGCGGTGCGTTCGCAGGAAAGGGCAAAGGAACAACAGTTTCTGAGTGACGTGTTTGATGCAGTGGTCACGGCACCTACGTTGACGGAGAAGAGGTCATTGCATCTGTTGCAGGAACGGTTGAACGTGTCAACAAGCTCATAACTGTTAGGCCCTCAGGTCAAGGCACGTGGAATTATGTTCTTCCATCCTCATCGCTGAACTAATTCTAAAGGGCTATTGTCTTGAATTCATGACAATAACTGCATGTTTTCCCCAATCGATATAATGTTGCCGGTTAACCGAGCAGATATAATCCTGAGGTTGGAGATCTTGTCGTAGGAAGAATAACGGAGGTGCGCCACGTTCATTACTATACTCAGTATTGATGGTCTGCTGACAAGACCCGAAGGTGGCTGCTCGGCGGTGGAAGGTTGATGCGAATGCACGGCAAGACGCGATTTTGATGTTGTCCTCAGTCAATTTGCCAGGGGGGATTCAGGTAAGCCCCGCTTCGATCGCAGTAGACCGTTAACCCCATACCAACTATTCGTTTGGCGTAAATGGAAATGCAAATAGCGTCGGAAACTTGAGAGCGACGAGCTCCAGATGCGGAATTTCTTTGAGGAAGGTGACCTTCTCGTCGCTGAGGTCCAATCCTTCTTCGCCGACGGTGCCATGTCGTTACATACACGATCTCTCAAGTATGGAAAGGTATGCCGTCAATGAAATGTCAACTAAAGGCGATTAAACACTTCCGGATGCAGCTCCGAAATGGGCAGCTTGTTGCAGTTCCTCCGGTGCTTATCCGCCGTTTGAAAAGCCACTTTATCACATTGCCGTGTGGCGTGGACCTGATACTTGGTCTTAATGGATACGTATGGGTGAGCAAGCATCTCAGGGAGATTGAACGCGAAGGGGAAGAAGGTTTTGACGCTGAGGCAGTGTATTCGAGCCAAAACGACGTAGGTTTGAGATCTATCTGGGTAAACATTGTGTCTCAGCCACAACTTGCAGGATATGGATCATGCGACTCGAGCTGCCATAGCACGAGTGTCCAATATTTTACAGATACTGGCGGTCCATTTCGTCCCGATCACAGACACTATCCTTGCCGATGCGTATGAATGGACACTTGAACAAGAGCCAGAGTGTAGTGTTAAGGATATTCTGAGGGAAGACAATGCAGAAGCGATGGTTTTAGCAGTGACAGCTAGAGCTGCGGTTTAGATGTCCCACCCAAGACTACATGTAATAGTTTCGAATGAAGACACGTATAATACATGAAATCGCAGGTTCAATCCTCATCATAACTGGCTTCCGGATTCTCATTTTCTTCGTCGTCTTCTTCATTCATACTCCCGCTCACTTCGGTGCTTTCGTCATCGTCGTCGTCCTCCTCTTCCTCGCTCCCCTCGATCTGTTGCCCGGGCTCCGCGCGCTGGGACGGAGGCGGAGCACCATGCCCTTGGTTCACACCGCTTGCCATCTTTCGCTCAAGAGCTGCTTTGGCGGCTTCTTCACGCTCCCGATCAACAGGAAGGAGCCGGTCGAGAGCTAGATCATTCCAGCGCAAAGCTCCATTTGTACCGCCTCCCGCATATGAGATGTCCGTGAAAAGAGCCCGTGAAGAGGGGTCAGTCGGCTTCCGCGGACGGTTTGCAGGGTGCTTGACGTTTGTAGGATTGCCGTAAGGATAGGAAGGATGCATTTGAGAAGGTAGAACTATGGTGTCGTTGGTAAGAGTTGGAGCACTAGAGCGCTGTTGTCATGGTCATTGTTCCACGTACTGTCGGAGTCATCTGGATTTGGGGGTATTTCGTGTGGGGGTATCTCAAGCTCTTTCATTCCGTGAGATTGGCGCTAGTCGTAACATAATTGTTTCCATTTACCTTCATCCGAAAGTTCGCCACTGAGATATGTTGTCGGATTCTCAAATGTCTCGAATATGAGCATATCCCTGTTTGTCATATGCAGGTAACAAAAGGTAAGGTCCTAAAGACAAGTTATCATCGAGAATAATCCAATAAGGTCCAATGGTATGCTCACCGTCATTGTTGATGGGATTCTTGACCTCGCAGACCGGATCTAAGAAGCGTGGGAAGAGATCGGTCACTTACTCACTAGCGCGTCGCGACGCGTCAACAACGCGTGACCTGAACAGACTCCGATTTCGGACTTCCGGTCAGTACTCTCTGCTTCGCTCCATTCTCTTCTTGCAACGATCTAAACTGCTCAAAAAGGAGCTGCATCGCCATCTCTGAATACTGCAGGCTGAGAACTGCGGATAAAACAAGATTGTTGCGGTTCTTAGACTCGGCTCTGGCTGATCCATAGGTAGACTTGCTGGGAGGTGGCAACCGACATGGCCGAAACAGAGATATTCTCCGCCATTAACTTACCTGTGCCAGGTCCTCACCCTTCTATCTCTTGTATACAATGGTCTGGCGACGGGCAACTCGTCGTGTGTACAAAAAACTCCATCCTCATTCTGGTATAACCATCTCCATTGAATCGCCGTTTGCTCTGGGAAAGAACTTAATTTCCGTCTTTCTTCGATCAACAGACCCCAGACCTGGGTATCAATTTTGATAATCTTTCACTGTTGAAAACCGATAGACGTAATCTTCAGGAGGACGGAAGCAAAGACCCCGGATTGGATCTCGGTTGGCACAAAAATTTGATAGAGCTGGAGAAGAATCCTGTCCATTCTTGGCCTTCAGACACTCAAGGTTCGTTATAACCTGTGTGATTTCCCTCCACTGTCATCTTTCATTATGAAGCAAGTTTCCTGTAACGAATGACCTGCTTGCTAATTTATGGATATACATAGAGTGTGGAGCCATTAACCTCGGATCCCTGGAAGTTTCGTGGCGCTCAGTTGCCGTCTCTCCGGGTAATCTAAGCAATGTTTCAACTGGTTCCGGGTACGTGTTTCAGAACTAGTCTGAACTTTGCACAACGATGATCTATCAATGCGGGTGTATTCTGATGCCGTGATATAGTTCCTTGCTCGTAGCCATGAATACGAACCTGGAACTCACGCTATGGCGCGCGGCGAGGAACCACCTCAAAGAGGCATGGACGAAGGCATGTTATTAAGCATTATTACCAGATCAATCGAACATGTACTAATTTCCCAGTCTACGCGATGGCTAGATGCAAGACATCACATCTACCCTGAAAGAACTACCGTGCCCTCCAGGAAGCGGACCGCAGGATCGGTGTTTATACCTAAGAATGCTCCAGGCTCAAGTAAATTGTACGTATCCGTTACCTGCCTTATGCTACCCGATTCGTCGAATCTTGGGCTAACGGTGTGCATTTTAGGCATGGCTTGGTCTCAACAGGCAGAATTCGGGGTACGACCAAGTCCCCTCATTGACGGCTCCGTTCTGGCGTTGGGGAATCGCGCCGGATCAATCATATTCATGAGGTACATATTCTGTTCATTTTTTCCAGGACTTGCGCGCTACCTATTCAAAAAATGATTGATTCATCTCGTATCTTAGCTTTCATCATTCTCGAACTGATATGTTTACTGTTTCATTGGCATAGGTATGATGGTGATCGAAGCTTGGTTCCAATTCATGTGCTCCGAATTGCGGACGAGTGGGTTACTCGTTTGGCTTGGGGATCGTGGAGGTCCAACCAACCTTACCACAGTCAGTGAAGAAGATAAATCTAGATCCTGCTGTATCTCGACTTGCTATAAACTCTAACTCGCTTGGTCGTCAGGTGAAGCGTACCTTGTTTGTGGTCTCGCTGATGGCGCAATAGTCATTGTACATATTTGCCAGCAAATGGAGGCCCCAATTCCCTCCAATTCCTTCGCTCCTGATTCGGAGATACGCGTGCACTTCGAAATTCTGAGTACTCGCGCATCAGAATCGGATGGAAAGGGTATTACCGCGTTGGCCTGGCTTGACCGCCCAGAAAAGCCGCAAGAGAAAACATCCCCAGTAACAACATCATTTGGTGTTGCTAATTTGTCATCCTTGTCAATGTCGATCCAGCCCATCTTATTTCATGCGAAGCCAGGTCTATTCTGCTTCTGCCAACTAGCGGCCCAAGTAGAGGGAGGAGATGCGTCGTTACAGACTAGCCAAGAATCACACATCTTGCGGGTTCAAAGAATTGAGACCTCAGTGGATTCGTCACCTTTCTATCCTGTATCTGGATTAACGCACGCCTGCAGTTCGGACAATGATGCTTTAATCGTGGGACTATTTGATGGCTCCTTTCACGTGGTTCACAATGCCTGGACATCGCCTAGATTCGGCGTTGCTGATCAACTTCAGAGCGCTACGGACAGTGAGTCAGAGTCGCGCTGGAAAGAGCTCACTTCCGCTCGACTTTCCGCCTTGGCCCGACGCATCTTCGTACAAGCCGAGGGCGGTGCCTTGCGACAAATCGACGTCGGCAGGATAAGCGGCGTGGTCGAGTTTGACGGGTTTGGAACGGTTCTCTGGTTACATGAGTGAGTCCATTCTCTGTCATTGCTAGCGGTACGGAACAGGTTTCCTGATTTCTCGTCTTGTATCATTGCCCTTGTGATCATCAAGAGCCTGCCGACCTACCGACTTTAGCTATAAGCATGACGCCAAGCATAATTCTATGCTCGTCGTCGCGCGACTGTGGCGCCAACCACGAGATCTCGATTTATTGTTGTCGCGTATCTCTGACACCTTCCAACGACCACGAACTTGTACGTCTTCCGGGTCTTTTATTATAGGACGAGATTGCTGACATAACTACCCTGTTATCACCTCAACTGACGCCCCCGGTAGTACTTGGCCTTGCCCCTTCGTCGTTACTGAGACCCATTCTGTTGCACTTGTGCCAGCGCAAAATATTTGATGCTATTTGGCCTCGCGTCCTACCATTATTGTCCTCAGGTCCGGAAGAACCGGAGCATGAGAGTAGCGTGCCAAGTTGGGCGGGTATGGTGGACGAAGCAGAAAGGTCGGCGTTCAGACGAAGTCTCGCCATCGCATTACACGGCTGGGAAGCTTTTCATTCGCTTCGTTTGCGTCTAGCCATTGCGGACTACTGCTGGGTAATTCATATACCCTTGCTTTACTATGGTTTGCTCTAATCTCAGAGTGCGATCAACAGAAGATGTCTCCAAACGACGAGATCCGGATCCAGTTTGGTGGGATAGCACAGTCACTATTGGGTAGCATCTCGCATCGCTTCATGGGCGTCCTCGTCCGACACTTGACGGCTGCTGTCTCGTCTCTGACCGGTGAGTTTAAGCGTTAACGCGAGCAGTGCGAAATGGCAGAGCTAACGACTATTTGTTGCCGTGCCCTCATGCTCATAGAACAAGATCTGCCATTCCTAATGCGCGTGATTGTCCAGAGCCTTCTAGCAGGCTCCCCGCAGGACCTGATATCCGGGGCGAATGCACTCAACGAGGCCACGAAAGTCAAGTTTAGCGAAGTCCCCACGGATGCATTCGGGCTCACGGAGACATGTCCCGCATGTCGCTCCCCTATTCCCCTGGAAAACTTACTCACGGCGGTCTGTCCGAACGGCCATGCATGGGGTATGCGCCAATCTCCCGTTTACTAGCAGATATCTGACTGCCGCTTGGCACTATATGATGCAACAGCGCGATGTTCGATCACGTCGTTCGTCCTCGCAACACCCATGGTTCGCACCTGCATTGGGTGTACGCGAAAGGCATTCCTGCCGCCTTCTTCACGCACGCAGGGTCCAGGCACTGAAACCGCCTCAAGTTCCGACGCCGCAGGACCCGTTCCTGCTGCGCCGCTGTCATCTAGCAATCTCTGGATACCAGATGCGGGTAGAAGCTGGGTCGTGGACGAGCTCCTGGAAGCAGTCCGATGCTGTATCTACTGCGGAAACAGATTCGTGCGGATCCTCTGAGAGATTCCACTCTCGTCTCTTCAGCCATCATTTACGATATTTACGGAACACCGCTCTACGTATCTACCAAAAAGTAGGGTGCAACATAATGACTGGATGTGATTGGGGTATTCCGATTTGATTCCGACGCCATCTAGATGGCATATGAATAAATATGGCACATGAACCCAAAGATCAAGATATGGATTCCTACCGGTCATTCAATTGCTTGCACCTTTAAACTGGGATTATCCAACGGAGGCAACTCCTGTACCAAGGGGAGAGATCTAATTCTCTCGGGATTCGGCTTGAAAAATGATAGGCACCGAAAACTGGATCAAGCGGAACGAGCCATGAGCGCATCACGGCCCACCTTCCATTTTCCAGAGTTAGACTTTCACTTTCCCTCCATTACCTAAACTCGATCGTTAAGCTTCTGATCTCTCTTGATGTTCTTCTTGATGCTAAATGCAAGATAAGGATTGAGTTGCGGGAAGCCCATCAAATCAAAGCTGAGCAATATTCCAGGTTTTTATTTATGTTGCTGCTTCCTCCCCGCAGTTGCCTCACAGCCGTCCATATCCAGACTCCAGAAATTACGGGCACTCGCTTGCAATCGTTTCACATTTGAATTTCGTTATGTGGCGCTTCAAACAGGCCAATCACCCGAAGGCGCTATTCCCAAAAATACAATTGACCCAAAGGACGTACATTCATCTGGCGGACGCGTTACGCTACCAACTCAATCACTTTCGCTAAAGGAAAATTCCGCGAGACTAGCTCCTATGACCACTACTTATTCCAGCTTATTCCGAGACCCGAATACGCCCAAATGAACGATCTTGATATTATTCCACAGATCGGCTGGCTCAGATTATACATCCGCTACAATCGCTTGCAATTTGCCAAAGTCTGGAGTTCCGAGACCGGTGACCTAAAATTGAGGCAAGCCGATGGGATTAGCTTTGTGCTCGGTCTAAAGCCAAGATAGTCCCGGCTTTGATTATCAGGCAGGAAGGAGACGTACAGGATCCCAACCAGCTACAGCACTGAATCCATTCGTTCTACAACCTGGGTTGTTTCCCGAAGTAATATCGTTGAAACCTGAAGCTCCGATGGAGTAAAGGAATGGGTTGAGGAATCCGAGTGGGGCTTTGCCTGATGCGATACGGAAGTCATTTAGTAGACTGACTACTCCCGCAACGGCCTGTGCGAGTTTCTGAGTTGGCGAAAAAACCGAAAGGTTTGACATCGCATCCACATACCGGAGAGCTAGCACTGGTTCCTCCGACAGAAATTGTACGTCCGCTAACAATTACCTGGAACTGTCGATAATCGAATAATGAAACTTATACGTCTCCATATGTCATCCAATGAACTTACATTCCTACCCTGGGCGGCAACATCGGGGTACGCTCTTCCACTCGTGCTAATATGAAATTGTCAGATATCCATTCGCCTACCCATCCTGATCAGAAAAAGGCATACTTGAACAGGCCAGCGTTTTGCGGGCCCAGCCGGTCGAGGAAAGCGGAGACCGTCGATGACTGGTAGCTCGGCTGTGCGAAGTAATTCGAGAATCCGCCGCCGCTGAAGCTGACTGCTACTTCTGGGTCGACGTTAATGGTGCCGCCAACAGCAGTGACGAACGGGCCTTTGATATTTTGCAGCCCGCCAGTCAGTAATATACCAACCCAATAAGGACACGACACGTACAGCCTGCGGGGAAAGCGGGCTGGAATTGCGTCCGATTTGTCCCGTCATTCGTCAAACAGTCGCCTCCACCAACACCAGCGTCTCCACTGCTGAACATGATACTCGCACCGCGCGCACCAAGCTGGGCAAAAAGCGAACACACAGTTGTTGCATAGTCTGGTGGAATGGTCTGCTCATTCTCTCCATAGCTCGTCGTAAACGTCTGCGGCAAGTCGTCCGCACCCAGGCTCAGGATAAAGTTGAGCCAATCTAGGTACGGCTCATTGGTGTTCGTCGGTGTATCCGAATCTGGTATGAATGGAGGTGAGCCACCCGTGCTGTAGTAGATATTAGGTATAGGGAACGATAAGCCTTCAGTGTATTGAATATCGAGGTTGGCCTCTACCCCCGGACGACTCTGATCGTTTCCGCCACCGTTGACCTGGACATGCTCGAACGTTGTACCTACCGCCTCGGGCAGGAAGTTCCGGAAGAACGTCTACATGTTTGATATAGAAAGGTTAATCCTTCTGGGCGCCTATCAAGAAAAAAGGCGCGCACAGGCGCTTGCGACGCACCTGCAAGTCCGCATCGTTGGCAAACTCGTTAAGGTACCCCGCAACACCAAGCTTGCTTACGTCCGTTGCTTGTGGGGTATATCCGGTCGTATTGTACAAGGCGCGTAAACAGGCTGGGGTAATCCGGCTATTACAACTTGTTGGAACCGTTACCAGTTGTCCGAGACTGAGCGCTTCAACAGCTTCGAGTTGCGCGCTAGCCTCTGCTTCGGTTATCGCTAGAACATCATCCTGGATGAAGCTCGTTGCTCTCATTGGGCGCATTTGTCCAAAATATGTGGTCGGCGCTACGACGGAGACGTGTGGGTGCAGGACCGAGGGAAGCGAGTACGACGTGGTGCGTACAGCGTAGGCGTCCGAGGATGGGTTATGGAACACGCTGTACTTCGCAGAAAGCATACGTTCGGCTTGTGAGACGGGAATAGACAGGGCGAGCCAATCGCCCGCCGGTGAGCGCTGTACTGAGGAAAGGCTGATACCGTGATGCGTGAGCCATGCCTCGACAGTGTTTACTGCAAGACTGGTTCAGCATCGGCGCACAGAATAAAAACCATAGGCATGCAAGGGAGCACAAGCGGCGGGGCAAGTGATTGCACAAGGCCGAGAAGCGAAAAAGAGCGCTTCGCTTGGGGCGCCATCGGGAACCGATTACTTACCGCTATCTTCGTGAGGCGCGACGAGTTTTTCCACGTCCTCCTTCGACAAATGAGCACCATACCTATCAGATATACTCTCAGGTTAACCTGAATCCTCAGCATAAGTGGTACTATATGCGCACCGTTCGTGTCTGGGATCGCTAACCTGATACAGTTCCTCCACGAGCTGGTCAAACTTGTCCTGCTTGAGACCAATACGCATGTTGAGAACATGGTCTGGGGGAGCGTCTTCGGAATGGACGATCCAACCGCTGGGGAGTTGCTGCCAAGCGTGCTTGACCTGGAAGTCGTCCCAGCGCTTGTTGAGCGGAGTCGCAATTACGGAGACTATTGCTGGTAGTAATACCCAAAGGCTTGTACGGAACGAAAACATGACTGCGGCGGACCCAAGAAAAGACAAGGAGAAGCAGCTAGGTGGACAAGAGAGCTCGTGAGCTGGCGAGGGGATGGCTCTACCTCTAGCTGGGAGACGTCGATACGGCTGTCATATTTATAGGTCGACGGGCCCAGTAGTATTAGTAAAGAAGACGATGGGAGAGATGCGAGTCCATGCGGAGCGAGGAAGAGAAGCAACTAAATCGCATGCATAGTTTTTCTTTGAGGGAAGAATATTCCGTCCGCTTTATTTATCATCGTGCGCGCCATGATACCTCAAGCAAAGACTCGTAAAGTCATCTGTTATACTCGCCAAGCCCTCACATGTCAGAAAACACTCGCTTAGCAACTGCACTAGAGCAGTTACACCTCGGCGCTTGAGTGGTACGCGCGCGTGAACGGGAGATGAAGTCGCACGAATGTATAAGTTCCATCGTTGCGTTAGCATGACGATCTCAACGCCGCGTGCTTCTCTCTTCCCTGAGAGACCTTTTTTGGTGTGCAATTGTAGTGCCGGTACCCATGGTGCAACCCTTTCACACGTCCTGTCTTGGCATTCCAGTTTGCAACTGTCCGATGTGTACAATCCGGTCGTACTTGACTGTTTGCTTGTACACAAGAAATAAAAGGGTGAAAAGTGAGGTTCTCCTAAGTCTAACTGTCAGAGTAGAATAATATAACCTGACTTGTAAAGTCTCTGTCGATTAGTGGTTAAATCGCCACGTTGTGGTCTGAAATGTTGATCTGTTGATCCGTGGCGCCGTGTGTTCGATTCACACCAGAGACATTAAGACAAGTTATTTTTTGAAATCTTTTTACGTCTCTTACATCTCCAATAATTTTAGCTCCTGTGCACAGGATATGATTAAGCAACGGATTTAAAGAAATAAGTTCCTCTGTCTCTTGAATGACCTAACATACTCCTCGACTACACGTCCCAATGCTCTCATACTCTCCAGTAAACGCAGATCTTCCGGACTATAGGCTATCTTGTTCGCGGACCAAATGCTTGTCAGATTAGCTCTTCCATCTTTACTCTTCGGTGGAAAGAGCACTTCATCCGTCGCACAGGTCAATCCGTTCTCGGGCAGCTGATCCTCGAAAAAATACGACCGTATTGCCTTGGTCGTACAGAGCGAGGTCATCGCGGACGAACAGTGCTGAGTGAGTCAGAATGATCAAACGGGACGTCAACTTAACAGATAGACGGAACGTACTCCGCTTCCGTCTTGCACAATCAGACGTGTCGAATGAGGCATCATGTCGTTCACGGCACGGGCGTTTACAACAGGTGTTATTGGCTTTGGTTGAAAAAAATCTGAGATCAGTTTGATATTCTCTCAGGTAGTGAAATACGCCTCACGTCTGCAGTGTTCCCAATAACGAGCATCTCGTGTGCCAAGGTATTGTTGAATGGTCCTGTAAACCTCTCCGCCCCTCGTACTTTCCAGTGATGACACAAATCCAGGTCCAGTGCGCCAAAGTGCGGACTCGTCACGCTCTGCGCAACAGCCATTTCGTCTACAATGTTCTCCAGTTGCTGCGCGTCGTTAACCTCTGGGGTGTCGACGCAAGTTACCGCGTCGATCGCCTGAGACGTGCGAGCTTGTTTGCTTGTGTCGAGTTCAATCTTGGAGAGTGTATACTCGACGATTGGGACGCCGTTTCCTTCCAGTGCGGCTGCGAGCTTGGAAGCGAGGTCGGGCCATTCGCGAGGGCGGTACAAATACGAGAAGGTCATTACTGACGAGATAAGCAATTGTTAGTGAACGCCTGTTGGAAGAGGGTGGGAAGTAGGGCCAGCGGACCTGTGACCATGCTTGAAGTCAACGGTCCCGGACGAGTTGCATTCCAAACCGGTAACGGATTGTTGTAGAGCTTCTCGACCAGCTCGTCGACCGCATCCGAAAGTTCCTTGGCGTTGGATCCATGAGCGGCAAGAGCGCAGCGATCTGGCCCTACCTGGAACGATGTTACGTTAGGCAAGGAGGAAGTGATGAAATGTACAGTACCTCGGCGCAAGCAGAGTAGAAGTTTTGCAAATCTTTCTCTGTATCGGCGTAATCCCCTACACCATACGGTCTTGATTAATATCTGAAGCCGGCGAGTTTATAGCTCAAAACTCACATTGAGGCCAAGTATAAGAGGGGTAATTTGCCCACAAGTCAGGATTCTGCGCCAGAAAATGCGCCAGAAAATTATAATGGGTCCGTAAGTACGATAGATGAGGACTTACCACTACCCCATCAATAACGACTTTTCCGACTCGTTCAGGGAACCTGAAAATATTCGAAACGCATCAGACAAATGAAATCGGACTCCCGGTACAAACACCCACATATTGACGAGATAGCTTCCTACGACCGTTCCATACGAGAAACCCCAGAAATTAATAGGAGCTTCTTTACCTTCGAGCTCAGAATATAGTTGCACCAAGTCGCGCACAACCGTTGCAGTACCAACATGCTTCAATGCCTCGCCCGAGCGCTCAAGGCATAAGCGAGCGAGAGCCGAGTTGCGCGCGTCTGCAACACGAAGCCCCGCAGTAAATGACGCGCGGTCGATAGGATCAGACAGGTTACGCGCGTCTGGCAGGATTTCTTGATGTGTATTGGCGAAATAGATGTCTTGTTCCGTTTGTGAAGCAAAGCATTCGACACGCGGGCTGGTGGGCGTAAGAATGTCATGCTCAATGCAACTCACTTCAAGAAACCTACATGGTGTTGTTAATCCCTCGAGGGTCCCAACTAACCTGGAAATGCATTGGCTTTCATGTTCATGATGTAAGGAAATATCGGAGCTCACAATATCATATCTGCCGTCCAACACTTCACTAATTCGCTTTCCCGCACGGTAGATGTAGCTGACTCCAGAACCACCAGGGCCGCCTGGATTTGTGAGAAGCGTGCCAAGGCGTGCAGTTTTGTTCGTGGAGCGGTAACGAGCAAGAGCCAAAGATGCCGTGCCTGAGGACGCATTGAAGTAGTCAAGCGGGACCCTGTATCAAGACAAAGTTCAGAGTAGGTCCTTCCGCAGCTCTCAGAGGCGTGAGACTCACACTAAGTTCCCACAATCAATGTTATCTCCGCACGACGTCCAGACAACAGATCCTTGTCTGTAAGATTTCTCCTGGAGATATGCGACACGAAACGCGTTGAGTGGATATCATATAGTGCTTTATCGACGTACCCTTGTCCAAAACGAAGGTATGATGCGTATTACCGACAGCTGGATGGAAAGCAAGCAGACGAAAATCAGGATGAGTCGGAGGCTGAGCCACTGCGACTTGGCCCTCTTAGAAGGCACGATCCCCGGGTAAAGCTGCTGCTCGAGAACTTGAACCCGCCGCTCTAACTCAACGTGTTTCTTCTTCTCGTTCATGGTACTGGCTGGCAGTCAGTGGCTGCGTGATAAGGGGCTTGTGCTCGTTCTCAGGGTTCACTCTTCGTCGATCACTCGTCACGTGCCCTTGAATAGACCAGATTTGCGTTTCGACCGACCGATCATCGATCTCCGAGACTCCGAGTCATCGTCCCAACTTCAGAAGGCTGCCTCAAGCACATTTCAAAGTCAAGGATTGGTTGTAGCTTAGCATCCAAGGTTGTAGGTTGTAACCAATTAATCATCTTCCGGAATCCTGATCTCCTTCGGATAAATTGACATCCCTTCGAATATTGTTGCATCATCGGTGCGGAAAGACGGAGATCAGTGTAATATGGATGTCAAAAGCGTTTGGATCGGGTCCAAGGTTGTGGCTTGGGATAAGACTGGTGCATTGTTCGCGCAAGTTTCATCATTTCCAGCTGGCAGGGTTGACAGCATTTTGCTCTGAACTCCTAATCCGACGAGGAAGATTCCGATACTAGCATCATATCAGTTCGTCAAGTTTCCTCCTTAAACCATATCATATGCACTAGCAATCAATCACATTATCATGATGATGTGAGCAACAGCACCTGTGTTTGCATAAAGTGATACCCACTAATGAAGTACATACCTGCCAAGAAATCAGCAAGAACTAGGTTTGGTTCCGTGCCTAAGGTACAATTGCTAGCTTTGTGGCGCGGCGGTTGCGAAGGTCACAGACCCATCCTAGATAGCAGGCTGGATTTCTCCATACAAGGATTAGGACGTTGTCAGGTGTCTATCACAGTACTAGTGTATCAGTTGGAACGATCAGACTCCGTTTGAGTGCGTACTGAGCCATCAGCGCCTTGGCCCACCCTTGTTGTCGTGCCTGAAGGAATGGAGTGATCAATAATCCCTTGCTTACAAGCTCCAGCCGCTGACTGGCACACCCCATTCGGTGTTACTCAGGCAGTCATTTCATTTCGGGCGCAGAAAAACCGCCCATCTTACGACTAGAACAGTGTCACACAGCCATCAGAGCTGTCTTCAACGAAAATGCCTCCGTAAATCAATCCTTCATCTATCCCGCTTTCTTGATATCCTTCGTGAACAACATCGATGCCGGAATCCCCAGTCGGCAGCTTCAGAATTCCGAAGTGCTGCTGACCCTGGCCAGAATTATCGTTCGTTGTCACGTTGACTACTGCGAGCGGATCAGAGCCCTTTGAGTAGTAGATGGTTATGTCACTGTAAGTGGTAATGATGAATGGACAGAATCCGCTGCTTTGATCCTGCCGACTAGTAAACTTACTCCGCCGACCAATTAACCTGGACTGCAAAGTTATGCCAAACATCATCATCGAATGGCGTTAAGAAAAGCACCTCCTGAGTAGTTTGTCTGCCCTCAAGTCGTAACGTCTTATGCTCGGATTCGTCAAAAGTCCCGCCGAATGGGTTCCCTGTTTTGAGTATGAACTGATTGGTGGAGAAGTCCGATGTTTCATGGAAAACAATCTAGCGAGGGAGCATTGTCTGCAAGCAAGGAATCCATGTTCTTTAAAGGTACACATACTTGATATTCATGCGACAAGTTGAATGGTCTTGAAGGACTAGACTGGAAGGACCAGTGAATCGTCGTCGTTCCCTGTACGGTCACATCGGTACCATCGTTAATGCTTGGAAGAAGCTCGGAGCGTCGGAAGCCTAATTGGGGATCACTTCCTCCGGGGAGGAATACTGATCTGTCGCTGGAGCCAAGCCATGCAAAGGGTGAGCGGATAAACCTGAACCGAGATGATCTAATACCTCAGAGTCACTTCAAAGGGCTGTGTACCAACAGCTGCATCAAACTACAATAAATGTTAGCCAATTGAACTACATAACTTCTACTACGATTCTCACCAAGGAAGGAGTGACATTGGGAAGCTTGATTATGTCTGCCCAAGTCTGGACTGCAAAAATACAATGGATAGTTCAAGGTTGAGTTTGAGTTGTAATGATACAACGGAACCCACTCTGGCCATGTACGAAATCGACAGAGTAGGGACTCGAGTTGGTATCAAAGTCAGCAGGTGTGAAGGAAGATGGAACTCGTCCGTCGAATATTACGGGACAGGCCGTTTCTCTGCGGGGCAAGGCTGAAGAGTGCAGTGCCCAAGAAAGAACTAGACAAGACGCGAGGAGCATATCGATGTACAATAGGAAGATTGCAGTTCGTTCATCGATGCCTTCTATTTTATGCGCCAGAACATAGAGAAGGTCGAACGGTGTGAGCCTTGGCTGGCTATTCGTGGGCAAACATACCCCGGCATCGGCATTATCGGTACTTGAGAATACGTCAATAATATCTCAGACGAGTGCGCACTTCCGTGGAAGTCGCACCAGCGGAAATTCCTCGCGACTTTCTGAAGCGCCTTTTATCCTCAATTTCGCCGTCTGAGTTCAATTTCACCTGACCCGTTATTAGGATTTGATCTCCACGGCATAGTAAGCTAGTAAAGGGGGACTTACAGAATAATCAGAGTGGAGGTGGAACACGATAATGGGACATCGCAGACTTGAGAGGTTGCGCACATCGGCATTGTCTGTTAGGATTGATTATATTGGTTGGATAACAACGGTATATACATCAGTCTGCGGGGTAAGCTGATCACCCGGAGCGAGGAAAGCTCGCCGACGCAGGGGAAAACATTGGAACGGTTATTCCGGTGAATGTCGTCCATAAACTGAACCCCAAGGTCATAAAGCGGAGACTAAGGGCTATCTGAAAGGACAAGCGTCGGCTCAATATTTCGGGATGTTAAAACGAGAGGAAGGTGGAAGCACATATCCCGCCTAACGTAGTTATCATCCCGAGTGGGGCAGGAAAATGTACCAAATTCCAATGTCAAACCGAGTGTGAAATGCCTTCATATCATTCCGCACCCTGCCATTACCAAGCGAGCTTCTGCTTTACGCATAAACATTCATGATGGTTGGAGAGAGTGGCTGAAAATGCTGAGGAAGACGACACGACACGACACGTCAGGTCAGACTCAAAATACGTATTCACGGTCACGTGAGACGAGGCGTCAAATTCGAATTTCTGTGTGTGAATGCATTCGTCGCCTCTGCACTGGAGTCTCTCCTAATTCACTACCGACAACTACTGTACTTCCTCGACACACGTCTGAAGGTCTACACAACTTGTTTCCACCTATTCTTTACAGAGGATTTCTACGACTCTGATAGGCTAAATCCGCACTCGGCCAAGACATCGAGTGGCGCTGGCGTCCTCTTAGGACCCCTTTCACGCACCTCTGGTCGCCATGGTTGTCGAAAGTTTCTCTAATGGCGCGACAAAACTGCAACAGGTCCTACTGAAGCTATCCCTGACTATGGGTATACTGGCTTCTGCGACCATTGATAGGCTCGATTATGAGAAGACCTTACGACATTTGATTCTTACTCTGGTCATTCTTTCACATCTCCTTTCATGCTCAGGAAACGCGCGGAACATTTTTTACTTCCTTGCCGAATCCATTATCATCCACGTTATTGCATCTACTGGTTTTCAACTTCTCTGGCCAAATGACAATATCTATGCCATCCTCAAACGACGAAACGTAGACCCCGAGACGAAGCTAATCTTGACTTGCTCAATGACTTCCCTCGTCCCTATTTTCCGCATTCTCGCCTCTCTTACTGCGCAGTATACTCCATTAGTGTTCTCTGTATCAAGGAGTGCCTCATGGAGCTTTCTTCAGCTAGGTATTCGCTCGTTTCTCTTGCTTCTCCTCCCGCTGCAGTTGCTGTTTGGCAGCCCTTGCATCGTTGCTCTCTCCCAACTGGCTTGTCTTGCGGGAGGGCTCTATCGGCTTGTATTTTATATGGCGGGATATTCCTTTCGTGCACTCATGACTGCCACTCGACTCGGTTCGGGTTTACTATCCACTTCCCTCCAAGCCTGTAAATACATTCTCGGACCAGCTGACAAGTCCTTCGTGCTGCTCGTGGAAAACCTTTATCGAGAACTGGTCCGTTTCATTCCTGGCCTGTCGCGGATGGAGATAAACATGGCGAAGTTCTTCCCGTCGGCTACTGATAGGATGTATCTTCAGTTCAACCAGTTCATCAGATACATATCCCCCGCCGTCTCGTATACTGAAGAGAGGATGCAACCACCTATGCTAACCACTACCGCGAAGGAAATGTTTGCGTGCACCTTCGAACTTTCCAGAAACGCCGTGGAAGACGTTGCCTGCTGGGCACAGTCCTTGTTCCTTGCCATCTTGAGACATCGCACTTTGCCATTCTCCAGTCCCCCTTACCTGTCGATCCAGAGCACATCGATTTCCTTTGGGAATGCTGCTGTTTCTGATATCTTGACACCAAAGGCTGCATCATTCGCAAAGGTATTTCTCGTGACTTTCGTGGGTATCATTGTCGTGATCGGCGGTTACTCTACTGTCCTAAGAATTAGCTGTACGGCTAATGGGTCCAGTGTAAGTCCCGATCGGTCCATGTTTCTGGTCCTCAATTTTCATATGTTTTCTGTCGTAGAGACGCCGTGCAATACTCAGACGGTCTCGACCGAATGCTCCCGCGAAAGATCTTCAATTGGACAAAGGACCAGATTTCGACGATGCGGATGATCACTACGATCCAGACGGGCTTGCTACAGTATTTTCCACCAATGACCTGCGTACACAGACATTGGCCGTCATAGACGAGCGAGGCTCTCGCTCCCAAATGGATGACAAGAAATCGACTGAGCCAGAGAACACTCAAGAGCTACGCTCTTCTTTGGCGGACTCTGCAGTCTCTGAAGTGCCACATTTCGGTGAGCAGAGAAGAATCCGGAAGTTTACGGGCTTGACGTCACAGGCACTGTTGGAAACTGGAGCAGGTCCCTCAGGCATGGTAAAGAGCCTGCCAGTGGATGCACGAGTGTCTTTTGGGCATGACCCCGAGGAAGAATTTTTTATTGCCGCCAAGTGCGCCGCTGCTGTTGCTCCGAGGCTTACTACACGCGAAACCCGTCGTCTCAAGCACACCGAGGAGACGGATCCATACGTCATGCAGATCAAGGAGTATGAAGAGAAGATCCAACCCATCGAAGAAGGAGCAACCAGTATCTTCGTTGGTCACAATGGCGGATCTGGGAAAAAGATAACACCTGAATTAGGCCTGACTCCATCTCATCTCTTCTACTTGGCTCGTGGACTTGAAAGTGCACGCCTCGATTTAGCACGGAGCGAGACAGATACCCAGGAGGCAGCATTTTCTTGGATTCGTAATAAATCGCAGAGCCTCTATAAACTACGAGCCGAGAAAGGCGCATACTCTGCACTTAATAAACTCTATGAAGGAGACCTTGACCTCGTCGACTTCCTGGATCTTGAACCAGATTCCGAGTACCCGGACTCTCCACATGCCCTGCTTTTGCCAAGTTCCACCTTCAGGGAAGAGTTAGAAGCAGAGCTCCAAACAATGCATCTCGCGCGGAAACCAGTCTGGGAGACCACTCCTGGTTCGGATTCAGGCGATATCAGTGTGACAAGTGAACCTGGCGACCGCCTCGGAGAAGCGCCGTTTTCCTCGAATTTTTCAGCAGCGATAGAGACCGCGGCCTCCCGCCAATGCGTCCCGTGGATCAGGAAGGAGTCCATCTTGCGAGCATGGCTATACATCGTGAACTAACTCGCAAAGGTGCCGACGACGTCACGGTTGGGTGAAAGTTGTGGTTGTGCCGAAATGTCGTTCTTTGTCATATCTTTCCCCAAACGCTAGATGACTATAAGCTCGTGCCTTCTATTGCCCCTCGCAGAATAGAGCACATGGCTTAAGATGCATAAATACACGTATTGTAACAGACCGAAATTCACGATTACTATACAGTACACATGTAATAAGTACAGAGTCCATTACACGAAACCAACTAGAAAATAACAAGTAACAAACCAGCGCACCTATTGCTTACCCTCACACAACGCCGACCCCAACTCATGAACCTCATCTAATATCCTATCCGCCTCAACACACTCCAGCGGGTCCATAAATACACGCAACGGTATATGACTCGGCATCAACAACCGCGCGCGATAAACCCTCTCCTGCAACTTATACCGCTTCTTCTCAGCAGGTGATAAAGCAGAAATCTCAGCTTCCGTAAGACTACCGGGGAAATGAAAGGTAGAGCTGATCGAAATATTCGATGATGTTGAAGCCGGCGAGACGGGGCGAGAAGAGGCGGGCGAGGACGTTCTCGTCACGTTTGTGTCGATCGTAAGCCCAGAGTCGAAGAACGTCGGCGGTAGACCAAGGTTACTTGGCGCAGGAACCGGAGTGGAGGACGAACGACCTCCGGAACTGCGGTGACGGTGGTACGTCGGGTACGGCGCGTGGGGAGTGCCAGAGTTACTCAGCTTGTAGTTGTCGTAGCCCGAAGAATCAAAATTTGAAGACAACGAGCTTCTACTGGAGTTCATGGAGCCACCCTTAAGCTGCGTATACATTTTCTGCGTTGGCGTCGCTTCTACATTCTGCGTCGGCAGTGTATTCGATCTCACTCTCTGCTGCACTGCTTCCGTAGTCGCCACAGATGGCACTGGTTCTGAAGATTGTGAGTTAATCCGAGAAGGAGGTGGAATCTTCTTTATCTCTTCGCCAGTTGGGTCAGAAAGCGGTACTTCATCAGGCCCTCTTGCGTCTCGAATAAACACGGCAAGGACCTGGCTGTGCCTTTCTGCAGCTAACTGCGCGTATAATTCTAGATCTTGCTCTCCTGAGTCACCAACGAGAATGAATCGAGAATTGGTGAACGCGTTCAGGATTTCGACTATCCCAGTGCGTTTGCGCACTGCTGGGGCAGAAAGGAGTCCGTTGAAGAGTGAACGACCAGCATATGATTTCAGCTTTACGGAACCTCGAGTAGCATTCAGTGAAATGAGTCTCAAGAAGAACATTCCGATCTCTTACCTCCGGGCAGATTCGATACTCGGATAAACTCGTTGATAACGGGCAATAGCTCAAAAGGACTATTTGACTACACATGTCGATCAGAGCATGTCCATCAATCAATGAAGAAAATGTTACTCACGACATAATGAAACCTCACGCCTCTGGACCACATTCTCGTATACCATTCGCCCATCCCTCGGATAACAAGCTCTTCCAACTGCTTCACGAAGACATTCTGGAAAACTGCCCGTGCGCCCCCAAGGATGTTCGAAAGCTTGATGGTATCGTCCACATCAGAAATCAGACGAACTTGAGATTGACTGAGGGGCACGGGAAGGACGGTGCTCGCAGTTGGTTCTTGTTGTGATTCAGTAAATATAGTGACGGGATTCAGGGGTGGAAGAAGCTCAGCACAGACAAAGAGCTCGGCTTCTTCGTCAATATCCCCGAACGCGAACTGTAGGGTTCCAGGATGTGCGCATATCCTTGCCCAAGGAATGCGCAAAAGAGTCTCAAAAGAACCTTGCGCGTCTGTTTGTATTTGATGCACGTAGACGGGAGTTTGCGTTGGGTCCTCATCGTCAAGGCTATCTTCGTCACATAAGGATGAGTTAACACGAGGGGGTTTGGTATAGACAGACAACCGAAGCGGCCGGTTTGGCAACGAGCGCGACCAGAACGGCTGAAGGCGCGCATGCAAGTTTTCATGTAGCCGCGTAAGATCGGTCGGTGAGAAAGCAAAGGAGCCCTGTGCGGCAGCATAGCTTAACTTCGCCGAGGATATCGGCGTCGTCGAAGGCGGGGTACCATTGAAGCTGCTTTGAATAGAGTCTCGGTCGGAATCCATTGACACGAGACTCTCAGTCTCAACATCAAGCTCGGCCTTGTGGAATTGTCGCTCGAGCGCAGCGGTCTCATACTCCTCTGTGATGTTGCTTGGTGTAGGAGGGAGCTTTACTGTCTTTAGAAGCTCCTCAGTAGACCGACTGAGTGAGCCTGTCGGTGTATCGTACGAGTACGGTGAATGGCCGGGTGTCGCTGTGGGTAGTTTGGGAAGAGCGGCATATGCTATCGCGTCCTAGGATTAGAAAGTTCTTTGTCGTGGTGTGATAGAAGCATACCTTTAGCAAGACGCATAAATGCACGTTGGGAGCGAGTCGCATACTCTGGGGGAACATAGCTTGCTGCAAAGCCAGAAACGAACACCTCAAGCGAGAATTCAGCTGCTACACTCATCCAATTCCTTAAGCAGTAGCTCATGTTACAACGATAGCTCGTACCATGCGTACCTTCTTTTCCCGCCGTGTCTGGGTCATGATACCGTCTCGCCGCCCACCCAGGGAACAGTGAGACACGCTCTACAGAAACATCGTCCACATTCCCATACTTCCCTCGAATCTTCTCCCCCGCCCATTCCCTCCACGACACCTTACGATCTTCACCGTCTGCGGGCGCACTACCAAGAGAACGCGTATCTTGCGAGCTAGGAAGACGGCGTTCGAAGAATGCGCGCATAGCGTCTCGTTGAGTGGCAGGGACAAGATTCTTCAGAGACGCGAGCTTCGATGACGAGGCGGTCGACCTCCACATGCCGGTACTGCTGCTATTCCCGTTATCGTAGTTACCGTTACCATTTGACATGGGAGTCAAGACGGAGGGTGATATGCGAGACGCGGTTGGGTCTAGGTGGTGTTGGAGGAGCCGGATGTGTTGGCCGCTCGGCACGCAACGCAAGTCAAGGTTGTTGAGGTTGGTCGAGGAAGAGGGTTATATACAAGGCGTGTGCGGTGCGGCTGGTATTAGGGAGGAGTTAAGATACAAGAAAAAATGATGCTGGTGCATCTGGGCTGTGAGCTTATTTGTTTGGTGACGCGAGAACAGCTGATGCCGTGCCGTTCAGTTCCCAAGAAAATACGTCCGTTGCCGATCGGCCATGGCCACCTTGGCTCAACGGCTCAACAGGTGCTCAGGCCTAATTCGAGCGCACTGCACCTTCATTACTTTGGAAATTACCACAAATGCGGGGGTACTATACAAGAATTGAAGATAGCACAGGAATAAACGAAGAAGCATCATCTACACAGCCAAACGAACAGGTGGACGCGTTTTTCACTTCTTTCGTGTTATCCGACTTTCAATCTCGTCAAGAAAACTTTTCAGCTCCTACAAATTCGGATAAGTCAGACGTGTCAACTGTTTGAAAAGCTCAGTACGAAGAAATATCCTCACAGCGTTATTAGGTTCAAACGCAAGGCCCAGCTTGATCGCATCCCGCGCATCCTCGTATTGTCCAAGCTCGACAAGCGCCTTCGCCTTTCGGAAGTGTCCTTTACTCCACGGTCGCTTTAACTGGATAACCAGTTCGGCATCTACGAGTGCACTGATGTAGTCGCCCAGGGCACTGTACGCAGCGGCACGGTTACTCAGCACCATTGACAGCTCATCCCTCATTATTGCGTTGGGTTCCCAGGGCAGACGCGACGCGGCGACGTTCATGGCCATCGTGTACATAGATACCGCCTCTTTGACTTTATTCGCTTTAAATAGCGCCTACACACATAACAGACGTGTCAATATCTCGGCTTCTACATGAAAAATAACCTTGGATATAACTAAACAAAAAAACACGTACGTTCCCATCATCTTTCGTCTTCATAACAGCCTGAGTCCTCTGTTGCTGTACGACCTGAGGTGGCGGGGGAACAGTCAAATTTGGATTCTGCACAAATATCCTCGCCAGCGCATTCGTATTCGTGAAATCCACTCCACACTCTTCACACTTCTCCAAACCATGAGGCGTGCATAACGCTTGCGCGTCATTTGGAGGACCGAGCTTTAAGTTGACAGGTCTGAAGTCCGCTTCGATGAGAGCTTGCATTTTTGGATCGGGCGCTGGGACATATGTTTGCGCCTGTGCCTGTGGCAGTTGTTGAGGACCAGATATGCCCGATGGACCGGGTGAATGGGTGTGCGGTGGTGTACCCGGACCGTGCGTATGAGACATAATTTCCTAGCAGACTTGCAGTGTTGGAGGTGCTTGGAATATAAGACAAGGATTTGTTGGAGGCCCAAGGTCCAAAGCGCACTGAACGTGTCTGAATTTATGAGCGTCGATCATCATCTTGCTTGACACGTCGAAAACACCACGTGACGAAAACGCGTGGCGCGTTTGCGGAGGCACCATGCGTATAATCCCAGGTTCCAATCATTCGCGAGTGAATCAAACAAAGCAGAATCTATAAGCGATGGTACTAGTAAAAAAGACACGATACAAGAAAGACGAAGACAGAGAGCAATAGAAAGTAGATTCTGTAAGATGAAAATCATGCAAGTCAATGGAAATCCTGGTCAAGTAAGATCTGCATAGAGGGACACATAGATCGAATCAGAATCAGAAGAACATATCCCAGGGCGTCGCCCGGCTCTGCATCGCGAACTGATTCTGAGGCACTCCTACCCCATCCTCAGGCATAGTCACGAAATTCGGCGTTTGTTCTTGGCTACCACCGCCTAACGAAGCAGGGAATTCGGCTGAGTTTTGTCGCTGCTGATTCTGCTGTTGCAACTTCATCGCTGCTTCCGGCGTATTCGCCGACTCTGGAGAGTTACTGCTGCTCATCTCCGCCCACATGAAAGCACTCGGGTCAGGCTCGCCAGCGTACGCCACGTTCTGCGCAAAGTGGTAATCCGCGCCCGATGAAAGATAATTGATCAATAACGCTTCCTGATCCGACCACGTTGACCATGCAGCCGGAAGATCAGCGTTCATCGGTACTCCGATTATACTCGAATCAACATTCTCCGGAGTAGCGGGTAGCGTCGAATCCTTCGGTGAATTTGACATTTGTGACTGTTGACTTTGGATGCCGCTAGCTAGCGGTCCATGCTCCGTCTTCAGCGAAAGGCGGGAGAAGTCAGGATGTGTTACGTTCGGGATAGGCGGGGTAATCGATGACAAAGATGGCTGAGCGGACATAAGAGGCGGGAGTGGTACGTCCCGTGGCTCCTCCTTCGGCTTTACAAGCTTATTCTTCCCAGCGAAAATCAGCAGCTCGTCATCCGCTTCTCCTGGAGTCTTGACATCCGTGGTGCTCGATATTGATGGTTGTAGCTCGTTGAATGACAGAGCAGCTCTATGCGCCTTTTTGCGCAAATGGACGAGAGTAGGCAGGCTGCGCTTGGCTCGGTCTGACTGTTGAGCGGCCTTCTCGAAAAGCCCGACGGCGAGATCCAACTCCAGAAGTGCCGCTCGTACCGTATCAGGTTCGCGCCCTTTGATGGCGATTGAACCGATAATAACCTTGTGAGAGGCCGAAAATGTCAGAACTAGCTAAACACATACACCCAAACCAGGAAGCTCACCGTCGCAGAGAACGCATGGGACCATAACGACCAGAACCGGCTAACAAGATTAGGAAACGCGGCATAGTGGTGTCGTATTACCCTTAATATTGAAAGTGCAGCCCGATGAGCGGATAAGTACGAATGTGAGTACTGGCTCAATAGCGGATTGGCCGGGTTCTCAATAAGAGCTTTGGCAAAGAATCCTCGATGGATGTACATTAGCACTACAAAGTGCGTCAGCATAGTTTTATTCTTAACTGTCAGTAGACCTACATCCATCTCGGCAGACTGCAGGGACCATTCGCTGCATAATAATCATCGGACCGTCCGCTTCAATGTTGACAGTCTCATCTGGCACATGCAGGTGTTTCGGAAGGACAAACTCGGTGATCTTACGATCAATCTCAAGGATCTGCGAATATCGGACGGGCTTAATGCCGGAAAAGAGGTCACTGCATGCATGTACAACAAGCGACATCTGATGTCGGATTCTCCAGTCTAGTCAGGAATCAGGAAGGCGGATAGGGTGGTATGACAAAATAAATGTTAGCCGTATGTCTTCAGAACACATGGATTGGGTGGACGGTGGAAATTGGGGTTGAGTCGTGGTAGGAGGAAGCGCATGCAGGTCAGATACGCACAAGTAGGCTCTTTCCTCCCATCTTCAGCAATGTATTCGGAACCTTTTTCTGGGAATTTGCAATCGCAATATTTCAGGACGAAAGACGGTGGCTTCCCGTTTGCCATGTTCTACAATCGATCGCAAAACTGAACTTAGAATCCTTCTCATGTAAAAAACATGACTTACATGCCAACAGTCAATGGTGAACAGCTCCCAGAACACGTTTCTACGCCTATCTGCATTAGATTCACAGACGTTCCATTTCGCAACATCCCTATCTTTAACATGTCCCAAATTAGCGAACCAACGGCGTCGTCCACTTGATAAGGATACTCACGAAGCCCCATCTGGACCGCGGAACAATCAAAATCAACTATAAGCCAACCCAATCAGGATCAAGATGGTACATACACTTAGACCAAGATTCGCAGCTAAGGCAAATAATGAGCCGGCTAGGTCGAGAGTATCGTTGCGTCCGCAGTGGGCATTGTAGGCAGCCATTAACGCGACCGTCTGAACAGCCGGTAGTGTTGGTGCGCCAATAACCCGCGTCAAACTTAGCGCGGCAAGCGCCATTTGATAGTATCGCTCCGCTTCATCATTGTACGGCGGCTGTGTAAGATCCGCCAAGGCACCGGTAGCGAACACCATGAGCAGCAGAGCTAACTCATGAACGCAGGTCGCTCCAAATTGCGACTCGCCCTCGGTCATGCTGAGGTTCGCAACACCAAGAGGGCCAGAACCGCGGTAACAGCTTGGGAGGAGCTCCTCGATGATCTGCGGTCGTGCAACTACACGTATAATCCAGCAAAAATTCTCAAGGAACGCCTCGCATAATGAACTCGCTCTCATAAATGGAGGCATGTTCCTTTGGATAATGGGAAGGACTGTTTCCGCGGACGAATTCGGAGGCATGAACAACCATGCGTCGGACCGACGGGAAAGTCGTTGAGGAAACAACTCCTCGGTGAATGTTATGGTGCGGCTTTGTTGCCCGTCATTCCCGAGCTAGAAGAAATTATTTGATACGTCAGAGTTCTGCATGAAGGTCTACGAAACGTACAAGAAATAAGCTTTCGCCGCCCCTAGGCGCCCGATAAATCGGGAAATCCCCCGTTCGGAGATACTCATCGTTCCCATGGCCTCCACATAGTCACCATCTGGTTCACTCTTTGGCGGAGGGGGTGGGGCGGGCGCAACTCCGCGTTTTATTGCAAGAAGCTCTTCTCTGAGCAGTGGGTGGCTACTAGTTGAGTTGGCGGAATGGGATATTTCGAGCGCGTCTTCTAACTGACGTATTCGTTGGCTCATCTCGCTCAGTTTACGGTGCAACTGGGCCGTATCTGAAAGCAACGAGCGCGTCTCCTGGTCTGTCCATGCGTGACCTACGTAAAAAGTTCAACATTAGGCTAGCCCGGACCGGTCAGGTCAGTAGGATCTTATCTCACCATTCGGACACATTGCTGCGCGGTTACGACGAATACATGATGCACAAGGGACCTTGCGAAAGATTAGACAGAGTACCATCTAACGAGTTGTCCCTCATGATGCAGCGCACCTTCCTGTCGCATCTCAACTTCAACCTAGATACCTGATGAGCACACAGCAATCACTTACTTTGGGTACGACGGTGCTCACCGCTGACACTCTATGCAAGCTATTTCGCCGCGAGCTCTGCGAAGTTCCTGCTCCTGTATAAATTTGTTATCGTAAATTACATGAGCAGTTTGTCATAACGAGAGGATACTTACTCTCTGGCGAGTTGCCTCGTCCATGGACGTGCGACGGTGATTCGCACGATCTGCGGGCATCCTGAAGCTGAAAGAGGAGCTTAGGCAAGGTGTATGTGTCTGGAAGCGGGGAGGGGATGTGTTTATATTTATATAGTGCCGAACTCTGACGATAGACCCAGCCGGGTTCCGAGATGACAAAGACAGTATAATGGGGATGCGCAGCTTGGAAGCGCGCTGGAATGACCTATCTTGTGATGAGATGAGGTACTGGTAGTGAGCGTATAAATCGGAGCTTGGTCCAACCCGAGTCTACATCACGTTAGCAGTTTCATGGACGGACGGACCGTGGCTATTCCACCGAGTTCATACGAACGAACGGAACGATTCAAGTGAAGATCCAATCGAATGTGGCATAAAAATGTACGTCACGTGACTCTACTTTGATGAGCGCGCGAAAATGTTCTATCCACAAAAGGCAAGACATTCCCATGGATAATTATCTGGTTGAGGCTAATCGGATCGACGCTCATTCAACTCAATTCAGGAACCAACCAATCTCTCTCTCTCTCCTGTACTCTGCATCTTGGCTATAATCCTCCAAACTCTCAAAACCGGAGACGGTAGATAGTGCGGAAAAGACTCCATGTTTATCCAGTCTTCCACTGTATGCACTTCCCTTCTCGTTGTTTCTTTGCGGTCTTTTGGCTTCCTAGAATTTACAGCTCGCTGGTTAAGCGCAGATGAAGTCTCCCACGTTTGGTCCAGGCACGGGCTAACTCGGTCTACGAGGGTAAAAGACGTTAAGTTTGTACATGTGCTGGGAACAAAAATAATCCTTCGGCACGCTTCGTCCGCTTCTTGAAGATCAATACGCTACCTATTTCGATACGTCATCCGACAACCGCCTGCTTTCCAGCCAACCCGACGTTACCGACCTTCCGCGGTCTCTCTGTGGCATGGCGGAGCGCCGTTCATATCGCGAGCATCCCCATCTAAACGTGCCAATTCATTCTACAGTGCCCATCTTCGCTCCACAAGTGTATTAGTATCATGTCGCAAGACAACAAAACTACATCCAGAAGGCTCGTAAACAACATAGGTGCGAACGAAACTGATGGACTTCGAGAAGAAGGCGGAGTCATAACAACAAATCCAAATGGGCATTCCGTATCGGTGGGAAGGTCCAGAGATTCGAAATCTCATGTCTAGCATTTACCGTCCTCTTGCACATCGGTGCCCACCTGCAGAATGCGGCTCCGAGGAGGATCTAGCACACCGTCGTCAACGTCATTCCACTCATAATGGGTCTGGTCTATTTCATAAAGGCGAAGATTCAATACCCCCCTGAGCTTCAATTGCTTCCGTCGCTGGAGCACATGTACTTCGCTTGTAGACGCCGCGGATGCGACAATCAACCGCGTTCCCACCACTCGTTTTCAGATGACGCAAGTTCATAAGATACGTGCAAGGTGGAGGGGGAGCGAAGTGGGGACCCATTCCAATTCAATCCGAACGGCATATCTATCCCTGATGTCCGCAAGTGGAGAGTGCTTATGGTGTCGCTGAAAAATCGCTGCGTTAGCTGCTATAGGCTGCACGGTCCCGTTAACAGCCATGTGTGTCTAAACCCTGACGGATCCTAATATCCTCGAGAAATCAAACTGATTGGCTGGTCTGCCCTTCCGTTTCAACGTTTTACCACAATCATCGGAACGACACGCTCGGAGGCAGCGTCGGGCAAATGCGTGACGCCTCTCCTTATCCTTACTTCTTTTTCCTCCCGAGTGGCTCTCTTTCGAAACATGTAGACTCGCCGGTAGCAGGGAGAAGAAGTTTGGAACTGACATGAAGATATGGACCAATGAAAAGGAAGCGCAGTCGGCTTTCGTCGGCGTCGGACTAGTGGACTTGGACTGCGGTCTTAACATAGCCCATAAGTTTCTGGCTGCGGAACACAAAGACTTGCACTTTTACTCCACACCCACCGTTGAGTTTGGCCCAGCTCCGTGCGGTACCCTACTTTCCTTCCTTAAGGACACCCTTGCCACACTCGGCACCTTACTACAATCCTTGGTTCAATACGAACCCAGAAGTTATGAATCTACCAGTATACCATATCCTACGGATATTCACGCCAATCACACGCATTCAAGTACCGAACACATATCACTGTGACCAGAATAAATGAAGAGAAGAGCATTCCAGCAAGCAATCATCTTCAATGACCAATTGAGGAAAGCAGATCACGGCGATCACGGCGATCTGCTGATTACAGATATATTTTTAACAACTTCGCTATAACTCTAATTTCGGCCTAACAGAATGTCCCGTCGAGCAATTTCCAAAATAACGTATTGCGTTGCGATCGGACAGCGTTTCTTGATATATGAAGGGGCGTGTAGCATTGAATCGAAAGGAAATAAATAGATATGATGGCATGTAATGGAAGCACTAGAGAAAGACTGAAAGAAAGAAAGAACCAACGCGACCTTGTTAAAATTGCCTCGACGATAAAGAAGAGAAGATGCAAATTCGAGGTGAAAATAAGTACAAGACTCCTCTCCAACGGGGTATGCTTTCGAACCACAAGTTAATATATGAGCTCATTCATCGGGGAAATAGTCCCGAATTAATAGCATGCAATTGGAGTTGTCAAAGACGTGCCGAGGGTGGACCTAAGGGACGACGGCTTTAGCATATTAAACGATGACACAAACGAAGCAAAGGACCGAACATACCCAGAACCGTCCATCGTGGCCCAACTAATATGAACTTCGATTCCTCGTTTCTCCGCTACAGCCCGAGATTTTGCAAAAGCCCTATCTGGTCCAGCAAACGCAGAATGCGCCACCAATTGCATCGATAAGTGTCGTAACCGCGGAGGACATTGTCGGGAGATGAAGTTTTCCATCCGTTCGTCCCATGATCCCCAATCTACTTTCTCGAAGGAGAAGTTGACGCATAACCTCTCGACAGTCTCGGGCATCTGAGAGTGGCTGTTATCGAACGTATGACGAACGACTATCGTCAAGTTCTTCAATACATGACATGACCGGAAGATTCGATCTAGTACTCCCTCGCTGAGGCCCGAGACGTTTATCCACAGATCGGAAAGGGCTGTGAAGCACGGCTCGAGCGCTTCGACGCAGCTACGTTCGCTGTAGTAGCAACCAGCGAGGTCCAACGCGAGTGACTTGAGCCGAAACCCGGTATCCCCGTCCCGTGGTCGTGTGAGCCATCTGATGTACCGAAGCGACAGAGCACTCGCCCTTCCAATCTTCAGGGAGACTTTTTCTAACGCCGGGCTCGGAGAATCTGCATCCAGCTCAGATTGGGGTATGAAACTCGTATACACCGAGCCTTGCCCCGAATATTGCAGAGCTAAATGCCTAAGCGTCGGCATATGCTTAATTTGTCTGCACACGGCTCCCAGGAGCTGAGCTATGTCTCCCACTTGCACGAGGTGCAGCTCTTCAAGAGGTTTTTGCGCAAAGTCCACTGAGAGACGATTGAAGGGCAGTTCGAACCAGTCTGTACAGAATGAAATTCTCCGTATGTTCGGAGTACGAGTTATGAGGCTTGCCATAAGACCCCAGACTTCGACGCTGTAGCTTGCCAGTTCAGCATGTCCCTGTTCATCAAGCTCGCTGTGATGACGGAAAATGATCATCTCGGTCGTCCAGGGCCCAAAGAGACGGGAGCTCAACGCATTGATGATATGCACTTTTCGGACATCTGAACAGGACAATCAGCGCGAAGAAGCATCATCAATCACGTCGTTACACACCTTGAAGAGTGAGGATTTTTCCTAGCGTTCGCTGAGCTGCCTCTCTCCAATCCCTACAGACCAAGCTTACGCTTCGCAGGTCTCCGTCAGTCTATGAAGAAATAATAGCATTAGGGGAACGTTTCCAGCATGGTTTCGGTAAAACATGCCTTTTCGTATTCAATTCGTCCCATTTGAGGTCCATCTGTGTCCCTTTGCACATAGATTGCCGCTCTTCTTTCCTCGCCTAGGATATCGACCACTTCACTGAGGATGACGCGAGGGAATAGTGAGGGGAAGCTCGTAACTTTCTGCAGTGGTTTCGCAGCCGTATGTTCCGCCACTCGCGTCCAAACGTCCTCTGGCTTGGACAGCGTGATATCAGCTGGATTAAAGTTCGGATGCCGTACAAGAGCGAGAACCACAGCAAGGACAGGCGAGGCGAGCCGGTAGGCAAGCATGAGACTAGCAAGCATTGCGTCGGTCTCTGTATGGAATGGAACATATTCCTGCGTATTGCGGTCGAAAGCCATTGAGCCCTTGAAGGGCAGCCGTGTGTCTGGAGCTGTTGATTGTCGCGATCGCATAGCGCTAGTAAATGGGAATGCGAACCAGATTCCTTAGCGAGTATTAAGGTGAATGAGCAAGTTTAGTTAGGTGCTTGAGCGGACCTTAGAGCATCAGCGAGGGCATAGCAGGCCGAGACAAAGGGCTAGATGATTGCTGTGTACATACAGTCATGTATTTGTACAGTTGTTAAGATTTCCTCCAAGAGTACACCGGGAGGCCGGGACTTGAGTGCTACTAACTTAGTCGTGTCGTATTGCATAATGGATCTGATTATCTACTCAAGCATGTGTCATCGCGGCGTCGAACCCACTCCAAATTTAGTATCTGCTTCCGTCCAGTCTGTACGGTGTAACTTTGGACTCTCTCAGACTCAGAAATAGGTGCACTTTGTCGCTCAATGCCCTAGCTCACTTCCGCTTAGTATGGATGATGTATGGGGCAATGCTTGGGCGCAACCAGAGGAAGATGTTGCTCACAACGTACCTTCCAAATCGAGGCTCAACGATGTTCCCTCGTGGTCTCTTTCATCTGCGGGAACCAGCAAGGAGGAGGAAGCTGATGTTGGACTGCCCTCATGGAGTACAGGAGAATTGAATTGGACAGAGCCTACAGGCCAAGCCTCCCTTTGGTCCAGTACTTCTGCCGGCGGTGACCCAGCTCTGGGAACAGACGGATGGGGGACGAGCTCCGACGTCAATCCCAGCACACAGTTCCAGGCCACCAGCGACGCCGAGCGAATAGTCACCAACTCGCTGCCAACGCATGTCCCGGAAGACAATGAAGCTCATAGCGATGTTCGCCAAAGCGAAGAGGGATCTTCAGCCACTATAGCTTCCGATTCTACAGAGACGGTTACTTCAGTAGTAAACGAAGATGTAGACTTGTCTAGTGGGAAACCGGCCTCGCCTCCGCCAGTATTATCGTCTGGTTTCGAGGTCTCTGGGGCACCTGATGCATTTGGTTCATTTGAGGACGGAGATTTGCCCGCTTCTGCCTCGCTTGACGAAGGCAGAATTACATGGACTTCACCTGAGGCCACTTTCGACGATGAAAACGGAGAAGATGCCTGGGGCTCGGCCTGGAAAACTCCGGACTTGGTAAAAGCTGATGACGAGGTCCAAAAGGACGAGTGGGCTATTGCGCAGGAGCAGAAGGCTCGAAGAGACCGTACCGTGGTAAGCACGCTTCGAGTACTCAAGAAAGTCGCACAGCTGATCTGATTTCGTAGCCGCCAGAATTACTAACTGCCATACTAGAGCAACTCGACTCTCTGTCCGCAGATCTGTGGAAGGACAAAGAAAAACCTTCGTTTGCCCAGGATCTCGGAAATTGGACGGATGGGATGGCTAATGTGGTCGGACTGCAAGTACCCGTCATACTCTTACATTGTGATACTGTCAGAATAACCAATCTTGTCTGGCAGTGAGGCTGCTTTGGCGAGAGTTATTCCCGAGACATCAGAACAACCGCCGATTCAATTCTCTAAAACACAGACCGCAAGAGCCATGGGCAAGAGTGTTAAATTATCAAAGAACCTACCTATCGTGCGCAACAGTCCTATGTCCCATCTCTTCACGGCCAAGACTCTGGCGGCTTGGGAGCTAGCAGTAAAAAGCAGGGTCGACGTGCCTAAGGATGATATCCCTGTGGGGTGGAGGGCGGTACCCTCGGAGACAAAGGAGGAACACAAGTCCGCGCCGGTGGAAAGGAAATCGAGTGGATTTCTATCATTTTTCAGCAAGCGTGCATCTGCTACATCATCGCCTGCACCCCCAGACAGTGATACAAATCCCAAAAGATCTTCCCATTCTCACAAACTTTCGTCAGATACTGCATCTTCACCCACAGCATCTTCGTCTACTGCTACGAGGAATAGTACAGACGCGAATTCTTTGTCGAGTAAGATGCAGCAGTCCCCATCTGTCTCGAGTTTAGCTTCGGCCCTTGCTGTTGGTTCGCCGACCGCCTCGTCTTCCTCGACACGAGCCCCATCATCCCCCGCTCCTGCTCCCCCCGAGCAAGTGCAGCCGTCGCACTCCGAACCTACTTCGCAACCGGCACCATCTGCTGTCTCTAGGTTCTTTAACAGATTTTCGAGAACCAGAAGTGACACACGTTCGAATTCATCAAGCCCTCGAAGCTCCATTGCCCTATCAACTGATGATCTTGAGTTTCTGTCCGATATTGTACCCAGCCATTCCGATGATGTCGACGAAGATCAACAACTGCAATCTCTAACCGCTTTGGTATCTTCGCCAGCTCTCCCGGAAAAGCTTCCACCGCCTTTAGCGCCACCACCCCTAGCCCCGCCGCCTCGACCGTCTTCTGTAAATCGACCGCATGGACCACAGCCTCACATTCAATCACAGATGCTTCTCCCTACTCCATCTTTGGCATCTGGTGCGACGTCTGCAGATCCGCTAAAGAGTCTCAGTGCCACACCTCCTCCAGATAAGCCGTCCCCGGGAGCAACTACATCTAGCAGGACCTCAGCGGCAACGATCCCACCCCCACTTCCGCATCCATTATCCCCAACTTCCATTGCAGCTTTATCGAAACCGTCGACACCGTCCCCGCTCTCTGGAGGCGCTGCCCGTGCCATGCACTCGCGTACTTCTACCTCATCCTCGATCCGGTCCTTGACTGAATCTGCGGTGAAATCACCCAGAGTTGTGAGCCCTCATCCGACGGAGCTTCTGTCGGACTCCTCGCCTCCAGTGTATTCTGGTGCGACTAGTGCTGGAAGTGTATCTGTGATGACTCCAACTAGCAATTCAAGCATCCAGAGTCAGCTGCAGACGAATTTATCTCCTTTGTCGCCCACTCCGCCTCCGCCAATTGAGAAGTCTCCAATTCGCGATTTTATTCGTCCCGATTCAAATCTTCTTGATGACAGCGATGACTTCTCGGACTTCCAAAGCCACGAGACCTCGCCTGCGACTTTGTCCCAGCCGAATCAGCCCTCGGAATCAGCCGCAGTTGATGCAAGCTCTGGTGTACCGCGAGGGATGGCTTCGGCGCATAGCCCAGACTCACCCCAAGAAGACCCATTTGGCGACTTTGGGAACTTCATATCTGACCCATCGACCAGTTCTCAAGTCTTGACCCTGCACTCTCTCCCGACTTCTCCTGCCTCCCCTCCTGTTGGATCTATAGGGGTTCCGCCTCCTCTTCCAAAGAAGCAGGCCCCAGCAAACATTACGCTGCATTTGCGGAAGCCTTCTGCAGCTGACCATGATGCAACATCCCGTCTACTCCAGCACGCAGCAGCACGCCCGGGACGCTGGCCAGCTCCTCCATCTCCTATTCCTAACGCATTACCTCCGCCGCCTTCTAGTAGTGCGAATTCAAGGTCATCGACTTCCAATAATTCGCTTCTGGAACTTGACAACGACGGCATGATACAGGCTCCGGCCATGCCCGTGCGTTCCATTTCCCTGAAGCCTATTGCAGAGATCACGCCGTCCACTTTAACACCATTGAAGGCGGTCAGCCCGCCGCCCTTGTTGCCTCCTCCCGGATCAGGTTCAAAGGTGACCTCGGCTACTGATGCGCCTCTTCTGGACTTCGGAGACCTCACGCAGCCGGTGCAGCGTTCTGTAGTGAAGTCGCAGACATATCTGTCCCCACCAGCTTCGTCGGCCGGGCCCACGAAGAGTGGCTTATCAGCTCAGGACTTATCCTTCTTTGATAGCATATAATTCTATCTCCTTCCTATCATCATTCCCGTGACTTTTTCCAGACATTTCTTCAGGGCAACACCGGCCTACTGTAGCGTAGCGCATATTTCTTTTTACGTTTCTCAATTCTGATGTACGGAAAACATGTTTCAGACATATAAGTGTGGAAGAAAATTCTATCCAGGACAGCGACGTCTTTGTTGGTACGTAAGGTACGGCCATTGCCGGGAGCCCGATAATTGTTCAGAAATTCGATTATTTGTTCAAAGCTCCAAGTCAACTACGCGCCCTATTCCGTGCCTTTCCTCCCATCCACCACCATGGCTCTCGACATTAGGGGCAACATGCTAGAATGGGACGAGCACGATGTGCATCTCTGGCTCTCAAAGCTTGGTTTTCCACAATACGAGACCCGGATATACGGTGCGTCGCATGCGTTTCGTTACATTCCCGACCGTGTATCACCTATTGACCTCGATGATGTCCAGAGCACCACATTGCAGGCGATATTCTCGTACAGCTAGACGCAGAGACGCTGAAGGAGATTGGGATAGCAACGCTTGGGCAGCGCCTGGCGATTCTCAAAGCCATCTATCATCTCAAAGTTGCCCAGGGTATCGAGATAGAGCCCGGACAATATGTACCTCCTTGTGCGTCTCAGTATTCATGGGGGTATGGCATATTATAGACTCGTACTCTAGCTGAGCAGGATGACTTGCAAGAGCCTCTGACCCTTAACCGGTTGCACGAGGCCGTGAAGCACCAAGGTGTGTCACTCCTCTGGGAGTTCATGGCTCTTAGCTTCCTGTGTGCTCATTTGATCCCGCGCGGACTTTCAGAGGAGCGCTTGCGCACGATGGAAGAAGAGAATCGGAGGTTGAATGAGAATTTGAATCAGTGTATGGATGAACTGTTGCGAATATCGGGCCACGGTCGCCCAGGTGTGGTGAGTATCCGTGCGAAATCGTGTCTGCCGACGTCGTTGGCAGTCGCACACCCGGCATTCCGTTCTGATAATGTATGTAGCAGAACGATGACCGAACACTACGGAAGCAGCCTTCTTTCAAATGGGCCCAATTCAGGAGTGCTCGCTCGCCCACGAAACAGGAGTCTAGTGCTGGACCATCCGAATCTCCGCATCCCTCGCCCCAACGATCCGAATATGACATGGCCAATGGACGATCTAACCCTCCGTATCATGCAAATCCAGAGCGCGCTACTCCGTCGCGCCAAGGAATTTATGGCGCACCATCCGCCTCGCCAGACACTAGTGCAGTACTGGCACATCAGACTAGCAGGCAGTTAACGGCGCGCCCGGATCCACCGTCTAGCAATCCTCCCACGAACATCAGTGCTTCATCCGATAATCTCAAGAGCTTCAAAGTGAGCCTAGATGATCCGGCATGGAAAGTTTTGCCGGCTGCTCTCAAGAAATACAAGATAAATAACGATGATTGGCAAAACTATGCAATGTTTATTTGTTACGGGCAAACTGGTACGGACTACTTTAGATGATCTGTCCCGGAAGCTGATCGTTCTCTGTAGAGCGCTGCCTGAGTTATGATGAAAAACCACTTCTCCTGTTCCAGAAACTCAAAGACGCTAAGAAGAACCCGGTCTTTATGCTCAAGCATATCAAAGATATCCGATCACCTATCGTCGTGGCGCAACAGAAGCATGCTGCGCGGAAAGCCTCGGAAGCTACATCGACGAGCGGGCGACCACTACAGTCACATTCTCATACACGATCCATGTCAAGACCGACTAAGCTCAACACCAGTACTCCTCCCAATCCTGCAGCGAATGGACAGTCGTCTTTCCCGGAACTTATGTCTCCTGCAACGGAGCAGAAGGACAAACTGGACGAGCTCGGTGCGGATGCGAGCAAGTACCGAGCAGTCGGAACATCGGGATCTGGGGCTGTCCATGGTGGACATGAAAGTGAAAATGCAGAGACTCCAGCAAGTTTAGCACGCCAAGAAACGATCCAAGGAATATCATATGCGGTCGCCATATATCCGTACATGGCAGAGCAAGAAGACGAGTTCGACGTTGTAGTGTGAGTATCGAAAGCTTCTATATCCGCGCATAGGCTAATTCGACTACCCAGCGGGGATACGTTTATCATACTCTCACGCGCTCGAGGGTGGTGGGTTGTACAGCGGGACCCAACAGGGAACGGCATACTCGATCCCGACACGAGCAAGCAAGGATGGGTTCCTGCTGGCTGCCTATTAGAGACGAATGTACCTGTCGCTTCGGCTATCGCAGAAGCCAATGCTGCCCGTGCTTCCGCAAATGGATCTCCTCCCTCATCTCCCGCATCGAAGACGCCAATATTACCTCTTCACATTCTCTCGACGAGCTTCCCTGGCGTCGCCCTCATGGACTACAGAAAGAAGGGTGACGAAGAACTGGACTTACAGAAGGATGATTTACTCCGCGTCTTCAAGCGGTATAATCATTGGTCTTATGTAAGTTGTTTGAGAGGGGCATAAGCAACGATTGATTGTCTAACTATCCATCCATCGCAGGCTGTAAAGGAAGACGGGGGAGACCGTGGTTGGGTTCCGGTAAGTCTGACATTCATCTGGTCGCTTATCACTTCTAATCGTTTGATATAGTCATGGTTCATTGGGAAAGTGGCAAGCGTTGGGCAGGTTCCTTCCACTCCATCAACATCAGTGCCTGTAAACGGTTCGTTATCGACTCAAGTTGCGCTCGATTCGGATTTCCGCTACGCGGGATCGGAAGGTAATACAAATAGTGCCAGTACCGTTACCCAAGTATCACCAATGTCGTCAGCATTTCCCCCGCCCTCGCAATCACAACACAGAACGGCTGTAGCATAATGATCTCCTATGCAGCTTTCTTGCTCTCCCCGTTGCCGAATAACTCGTTTTCACTCATTCACAGTAACGTCTGATAGTCACCATTTGCACGACTCGTCTTTTCGCTTTCGCTTTGTTAATACGCTCATTGTTTGATCCCTTTCCTCTTTTCTGGAGAAGTTGGGTTGCTTATGCTGTATCATTATACGCTGCCTAGTTTTTCGCCGCTTCCTCTCAACAGCTGCCTAGTCCGCAAAGCCCCTCACTCGTTTCTTTATCCTCTCTCTATGGATTGGCTCTCCGTCTGTTTATTGTGATATAGTCGTTCCATTATTATTCTTTCCTTCTTTCCAGGCCCTGCACTCATTCCGTTTTTAGGCTTTACATGCATCTCGTTCCTTTCGTGCTTTTTTTCGTATACCTGCATGTGCCAATTCTGTATTACAATCTATTAAGCAATGACGAACGAAATCCTCGCTTGATACGAAATACTGTTTCATTGTTCAAGTGATCAATGGGTCACTGACCTAGTTCGTACAGGAGAGGCCACAAGCTGGAGCACATGACTTCTGATAGGTGGGAGTATTTCACACTACTAGACCCTACTAGGACCGAACCATCGGAATCAATACCAATTGGGATTATAACGCGATTGGCACGAATTCTTCTCCAAAAGACTGCGCAGCCTCCAACTAGTCCCGAGGATACCCTTCCACATGTCATGCTTCTCTCGTGCTTCTGCTTCCGCTTCCGCAGGAATCTCATCGCCCTTCAAGAACTTATATTTACGGCGGTAATCGTCACCGATCTCTTGCTCGAGTTTCTTATTAGCCGTTGCGAGGGAAGCGCGAACGGATCTCTGGACGTCGGCGAGGTGTACCAAGTGCCTCCGTACTGGACCTGCAGACACGGCGGCGCGAACGAGCTTGAACGTCTCTGCCCGATCAACGGTGCTCTTATCTTGATCCTTCGCCAGAACTTCGGTCGACTCAGTCTCGGTCTCAGAGCTTGCTTTCTCAGTAAGGTAAGGGATGAAGGCTTCTAGTGCGTCTTTGAGCTTCACATTCGCCGCCAGCTTCCCATCCCGCAGCAGGTTCAAGTAAACATCCTTGAGAAGCTCAAGCTCCGTGCCGATTTTACGATCGTTCGAAGGTGTTTTATCTGCTGTTTCCAAAGCAAAGCGAGTATCGTAGAACGCACTGAAACTACCGCGCCGCAGCAGATAGGCTCCTGGAAAATTCTCGCGCGTCGAATATGTCAAGTACTTCGCCCAGGCCACTTCCAGAACGGTTTCTCCCACTCCGTTCTCCGAGTAGAGTGCTTCTGAGTCAGGTGCCGCATCGATAAGCAGCGACACGATCTTCGCCTGTCCACCGTGTACGGCAGCATGGAGAGGCATCGAGCCCTTTGCATCGCGCATGGCCAGACAATCCTTGACTGCAGCGAATCCAGACTTCAGAAGCACATTGACTGCTTTATGCTCGTTACACAGTACTGCGGTCATCAGCGGCTAGATTGACACATTAGCTAAGAAACTATGGTGACCCCTGGGGAAAAAAGGCTGGGCTTACCGTCTCTTCGTTCTCTCTGGTTAATTGCTTGAGGAGAGATGAGTTGACATCATTAGGGAGCTTCTCGAGGAAGTGCTTCATGAGGTCTACACGACCAAAGCGACACATGAAGTGGTAGATATTCATGCTGTCGACACGACTGTCAGTCTCAATGCATCGGGAGATACCATTGTCCATACCCTTGATTGTCGGTTTCTTCTGGCGAGAGTCCATTCGCGAACAAGAAATCAAAGAAAGCCGGTTCAAGGTCTTCTACCACGGCGAGATGTAGTGGCGACCATCCCGTGAATGCAATCCTTGACCACAACTCAGTTCTTGGCGTCAAAAGTGGAGTAGGAGAAGGAGGAATACTTACGAAGACTGCAAGTACTTTTGCGCAGGGAATAGGGACAGTAACTTTTTCGCCAAAGACAACTTTTCCTTCTGCGGTGCGGTCAAGATATCTGCTGTGAGCGCGTTCTCGCCACGTTTATTTCTGGTAACGCCAAGAAGCGTGGGCAGCTGCTTGTCGAGATCATGGACAACGCGCAATGCTTCCGCCCGATCAGTGGACTTCGACTTTGCGTAATATTGATACGCCGCCAGAGGACCGGAACCACTGAAGTACTCCAAGACTTTCCTTGAATTGGATCCAACCGCGGTCCAAAGCAGCGGCGTTTCGATTTTATCCGAAATTCCAGAGCGATTCCCTTCGATGTACCGAGCAAGATCCTTACGCTTCTTTCCATGAACGGTCAATCCGAGATAGAAATTACTCGTATTTGGAGGAGGTTGCGAGGTGTCATCGGATGGGAGAAGCTGTGTTAGGTCCAAACCGTGCCCACTGCGTCTGATGACCTCGTCCACAAGTTCCGGAGAGTCGCTCTTGATCGCAGCGACAAGACAGCCCAGGTTCGGCTCTTCGGGATCTGGGACGTGCTGCACCATGTCACAAATGCAAACAAACGCCTCAAGGTCACCATCGTGGCACGACTGGTATAAGATTGGTCCAGTGGGGATTATTTGTGTGCCTTCGCGATTTATACGACTGGCGACCGAAAGACTGAGAAGAAACTTGGGCGGGATGTCGCACAGCACCGCGGAACCGCGAGCAGCCAAGTCAGTGATCGATCTGGGTGCACTATCGTTCACGTCAACGTCTTCATCTTCAGAATCGCAGATGGTCGAGGCGTAATCTGATTCTTCGTCTTCTGTACAACACAAAGAATTGACTTCACTGGAAAACACACTGAACCGCAATTAGCGTGCTTACCGAGCACAAAACTGGTGATGTCCAGACGTTTGTTGGTGGAATCATCTTTCGGCTTGTACTGCGCCTTTGCAATTGAAAGAACGACTCGCGCAGTGTCCCACTTACGAGCGAGGATAGCAACCGACAGGGGTGTATACGCCCCTCCATCAGTATCGTCCTTCGCAGCCACCGTAACCCGAAGCGGAGGCTTATCAGACTTACTGCCCTTGTGTGGAAGGCAAAGCTCCTCTACACGCGCGCTGTCCCCTGTCCAGCACGCTTCAAACAGACCATCATATTCGTCCAGCAGTTGCTGAGGAACAAGCTCCCTGTTCCAGTAGTGCTCACTAAGGAACTGATACTGCGTACGGCTCGTTTGTTTCTCTTTATTCTTGGAGACACGAGTTCGAGGTGCTGGTGGTCTCGGGGCATCCGGAAAGTCCGCGAAGATCTGGCTATAAGTCTTCGCTCCGACAATTTCAAGTAGATTCTTCGTCTCTCGTAAATAGGCCAACGACCGTCGGAGGTCCGAAAGCTTCTTCTGTTCCTCTTTTGCCCTGTCTTCCGTGTAACTTGCATGGACAGACGGATCATTTCTTTGCTCCTTGGTGAATCGTTCGACCTTCTGTTTGATCGCCCTCCGCGCCTCCGCGAAAGTCTTAACATGTCCCATCTCTTGAGTAGGCTGAGGGCTTGGAGAATCACCATCTGTCTCTAGTTTGGCGAGATTATCTTCGAGAATCGCTATCTGGTCAACGACGTAGTCGAGTATGCTTTGTCGGACTCTTTCTTGATATATCCCAGAAGCGAAATAGTCCATGACGGGAACGGACACTTGTGCACCAAGTTTGATAAGTAGGCTCGTTAAGTAGCTTCGGTACGATATCGCTGTCTCAACCGGCAAATGGACGTCACGCAGATAGTCAAGTTCATGTGGTTTACCGTTGGCGCTTGGATACGAATGGTTTCGCCTGTTCGGACTAGAGGGGACACTCAGATCTTTCCAGCTATGCGATAAGAAGATCGACGTACACCATATTCTTGACCTTTTGTAGATCTTCTGCAGTCACTTTGACTTTCGCTCCATAGCCAATCAAGAGGGCGGCAATAGAGTAGTTGCCTGATGCGATGGCGGACACAATAGGGTAGACGATCCTTTGGTTGGTGAAGGGTACATTGATCGCGGCGGCCGCGCTCGGGTCCGAGCGCAGAATCTTTTCCACGAGGCGCGTCCTGCCGGAAAGGACCAAGAGATGGAAGATGGAGAGAAGGCGTTCGTCTGCCTGTGCGCATGTGGCTCCTGCACGGACAAGCTGGTCGATAACTTCCTCCGCACGAGTGTCGTCCGAAATGAGAGTTGTTAGCGCGAGTGGATGGATGACATATGCCTGGTAATTGTTTGCTTTGGTTGCAAGCTTTGCATCTGCACCGGCATTCAAGAGCGCCTGAACGCAGCCCTTAGAGCCAGAGACTATGGCATAATGGAGGGGTGTGAAGGCGAGATCCCAGTCCGCAAGATTCACGTCAAGGATATCCGGCGTATCGACATTGTCTTCAGGGATATCCGCATCCGCGTCGGGCTCGTTTACTTCTTTCTTCTCCTTCTTGCTCTTGTTCTTATTCTCCTCTTCGTCCTCCTCGGTGGACCAATCATCGTCACTGCTTGGGCGTTCTATGTCACTCTCTTCTTCACTCTCTTCATCCGAACGCCCGTCACCATCCTTCGCAGCTGCCTTGGACTCTTCTTCCTCCTTAGCCTTCTCCTCATTCTCTGTGCTACGCACGAACATCTTCTCTATGACTCCCGACAACCCTACTTGCGCGGCGACATGCAGGGCAGTGCGACCATCCGCAAGTCGTGCAGTCATGCGTGCACCAGCATCAATCAGATCGGCGCATATGTCCTCCGCAGAGCAGAAAGTAGCGACTTGTAACGCTGTACGTCCAACATGGTCACGCCTGTTTATATCGACTTCGCTCGAAGCGATCAACTTCTGAACTGCGTCGCGGTCTTTCGCCACGATAGCTGCGAACAACTTCTCGGTTGGGCCCAAATACGCCAGCTCGCTCCATTCACCGACGTCAATCGGATTGAAACTTCCAGTCATACTCTGACGTCCAGGATCGTCCTCGATGAATCTTAGCAGAGTGTGAGCACATTTGTCGCATATGCAAGTTGAAAAAGACTCACGAGATGCGTCCACGTATATAAGTCTTGTCCTCTTCTTCCTGAAGCACCTTTTCTTCATCATCCTTTGGTTCAGGACAATATCCGCAGAGATCTTCGATGCATTCTTTCATCGTTCCAAAGAATGCGACATGGCGGTGGAGTCTTCTATCTTTATTCTTCGGATTGAAAGTAGCTGCGCGTGAAGTTAGCAAATGTAATGGACACACTGAAACGGTATCTCACAGTTAATTCCCAAGTCCGTCTGATAAACTAATTTTTCGATGCGTTGTGCAGTCCAACCAGGACCATAGGGTATATGCATCTGGGCGACATCGTAGTCATTCATGTCGATCCCAGCAATTTCTTCTTCCGCTTTCAGATCACCCTTACGCCTCTGACGCATACGACGGGTATAAATGGTTCTATTCCTCACACGGCTTCTCAGTTCCCGCCTTGATTCAAGGTAAGAAATACGTGTATCGGGTTTCGCAAGTTTCTCTAGCACCAGTAAGCGAGCGAGCCCCGAAATACGGTTAAGAGAGCGCTCATAAATCTGCGCGTATATTGTCAGCCAGGCGTTAGGAACCAATTATTAAGATTGACAAACAGTTGGGTCGACATCGGATCGCCTTAGATCAGGGACGAATACTTCAAAACCGCGCGATGCGTATTTCGCAAGCCGAACTTCGTAAGACGGCGAGCGGCGCGTCATGTCGACTGTGTTAGCCTGACGCATGAGAGCAACGATGGAGCGCGGGTTCGCGAGGACGCGTGAGCCATCATAGCCGATGCAAGCTGCGTCGACATCAAACCCAGCCAAGATCTCGGCTGGGGATTGATACCTTCGTCTTGGTAAGATGGCTGCGGAAGTGACAGGGTACGGCAAACTTACAAGCGCAACACGATCTGAACGGAACGGTAGGGATATTGTGCTACAACTAAGTCAGTATGGGTCATGCGATGTGTCAACCCTGTCCCACATACAATGAATTGAGATTGCATGCTTGGTTCGAACGCAAGTGACATCCCATGGCACAGAATCACGAACTGCCTCATAGATCTGATTTATCTTCACTTCGGCCTATCTTGTGTCAGCACTCATGCACACACAAGTCGCTAGAGTTTTATATACCTGCTCGGAGGTGAGACCCCACAGAAAGAGGTCGATATCCGAAGTCGGGTATGCTGAGGAATGATAAAACTTGCGGATCGTCCTTCTTGATTCTTTGTCCTCTGGGGACAGAGGCAAAAGGCAACCGAGAACTGACCCACCGGCAGCGATAACGTTATTCCAGTCCGTGAGTTGAGAGAGCGATCCTTCGGTGAATATGCTCCAATTGCGTTGAAAATCTTCCAGATTGTCTGACACGCATGGTTCAAAATCCTTGCGACGCTTGCCGGCCGGAAGTGGGAAGACATATTTGGCAGAGAGATCGTCTTCGTCTTTGACGGCGCGGGCGCGGGTTAGACGAATACTGGACTCTTCGGGAGCCTCAAAGACACTGATGAGACCCACATACGGATTCACGAGATGGTAGTTCTTGCGATCTTGTGCAAACAGGCGGCGCAGTTCAGCCTCTTTCTCGATGGACGGTTTGAGTACGGAATCCAAAGAGACGCCAGGTTGCTTTGGCAGAGCGGCGACGCGGTTGAGAAAAGCCTGAGCTTCAGGTGCTTGATTGATAGCAAAATCCATGATTTGAGGGTACGATCCATCCTCGTTCGCGTCCGACCTTTTTATACGCTTTTCCTGGTCAGATGAGGCACTCCTGTTGGCCAGGATACACAAAGTAGATCAGGGTCTTTTGGCGTTGCGCGGGCCAAGTGAGGTCTCGTACTCCTTGACTCAATGACTCACGTGCCCGCAAATCTGGCGCATCAGCGGCGAAGCCTGCCGAGTGCAAACTTGCTTCTCGCGCTATTGTATTGAAAGCCATGAGTCGGGCTGCTCGAGTCACTCTCACCGCTTCGGCAATCTTCGCAGTCGGTACGATCATCGGAGTACATTATCTACAACGTACGGAACGTGAGGTCAGTTACGTAGATTCCGCGTTTGGGGGGCTCTCCTGACTCGTTCTCCTCGGCTAGACGATGTACAAGGGCGTGCTTCGCGACGATGAGCGCCGGAAAGAGAAGACGCGACAGCGGGAAGAGGAGCTGCGCGAGTCACTGAGAAAACGCGAGTTGTACGAACGCGTACAGCCGGTGAAGACTTCCTCATAGCGCTCAGGTTGTTGCGGATATTGTGAGTGGTTATGCAATTGACTCACCGTCCAATTTCTCACAGAAACTCAGTCATAATTCTTCATACGGAGTATGTGCACTCCGTGACGGTTCTGAATCAATAGCACATATGCAAATCACTTCGACTTGACTTGATACATAGATGCAGACTCAAATCCCGTGCCCGCAACACAGTGGTCGTAACGGCCTTCTCGGAGACACTATTCGCTCTGACCACGACTACACATCATCCACGATAGGAGCGCTACGCAGAAGACCTGTAATAACATTTTGCCGACTGGGACAAATCGGTGTTGAAACTCTGGTATGAGCTTTGGAGAAAGATGCTGATAGCCTCAAGACAAGGCTGTGTACCGCTGCGACTCAGTCCCGTCCTATGGCTGGTAGTCAATTTGCGCAAATTGAAAGAATCTTTGCGTATGGCATTTATACATTTGACCATGGAGGGAAGAATCCATCCGATATTACTAGAAATATTAGCGAGTTTCTTGTTAATTATATAAGCATGACTGTGGAGGAGATAAGATAACGTGATCGCATCGCGTACTTGACGCGTCCAAGTCTTGGACTCCCGCTGGCAGTACAGTACAGTATGTCCAGTGAGAAGGGGAAACCAGCTGCTTTCTTTCCCCTCCTTCACTTCGCATCTCTTCTTGGAGTACGCACGACACTTCTAGTGTTCACTGCTTTGTACTTGCCACGTTCATCGTTTCTTTTCACACCTATACCTCTGCAAGCGTCGTCAAAGGACAAACCGCAACATCCGTTCTTGCGGCCCCTTACGGCAGATCCCACTCTCACGCTTTTCTGGTTATGTCTCGGTACAGCTGCCGTGCAGGGCTCATGGGCTTCCCGTCTCAAGACCGAGCTCGATAATGTTCGAATTCGCTTGTTTGGCGAAGACGAGGAAGCGCGAGTACAGCGGACGATAGACAGCGGAAGGCTAAGGTTCGAAGTGAGTTCTCGTGTCCGTAAGATAGCAATAGCTTGCTGAAATAACAAAGTCATTGAAAGATGCTGTCGTCTCGACTCTGGCGTGCTCGATTTTCATTCATGTTGTGTTGCTACTCTTCGGTGCCCCGGTGTCTGAGTGCGTGCACCTCCCGTTTCTGGGCTCTTCCGTGTATTTACTCGATAAGCTTTCAGACATTTCCTCAAGACATTCCTTCTCGCTACTCTTCTATCGTTGCTTATAGTGTATCCTAACGTGTACACACTAAGGTCACCGACGTTCGCTTCCAATGCGCTGGGCCACCGCCTAATGTGGATCAGACTCTTCGCTGAGCTTTCGTAAGCAAGGAATAGTCGTTCGGTCTCCTGGTACTCACTCTTTATTAGGCCGAGGACAGCGTATGAACGCCTTCTCGTCTATCCAGCCATCGGTGTGGCAGTTGGCGCGTGGATTGGCGTCTTCCCCATCGCACTGGACTGGGATAGACCCTGGCAGGTAAGATCCTCGTAATACGTGCAATCTTCTTTTGTTCTTTGAGTCCCCTAATGTCCCGCTACTATTCCCAGGCATGGCCTCTTACTCCCGCATACGGCGCAGTCGCAGGGCATGTGGTTGCCTCATGGGCGGCTTTAACTCATATTACCGTTCTGAAACTTGCTGAAGTCGACAAAGAGGCAGAAGCAGAAAAGTTGCGCGCTGAATCCACTTCATCGACTGCTGGCAAGAAAAGCAAGAAAGCAGGCAAAAGATAGAGATGCTATGTATCTCCGGCCTAATATTCTCACCATTGTCATGGATGATGTTAATCAATACTTTTGTTGAGCGCAAGCGCTTTTCAATCCATCGATGGTTACAATGGCATAGGAAACATACGCAAAATAATGGTTTTAGCACAGTGCCAGAAGAGTGTCCGGAGTCCGAGGAGTCAATCTGGTCGATCCTTTGTCCCCCGGAAAATCCGTGCTATTTATTGATTGCACTTGGGGACGGTTTTCTCATCGAATTCTCAGGCTCCTTCCACCATGTTGCGCTTTGCAGTCGCATATCTCGTCACCCTCGGCGGTGTGATATGCGTCGCAGGCCAGCAAGCGGCGTTCTCTTATGGTGTTAATGCTGGGTCTAAGTACTTATCTGCGACTGAGAGAGAGTCTATTCCGTCTGAGGTTTATGTTGACAAAATGCGTCCTACGGTCGAAGCCCCATTCAATTTTACAACTATGCATCTTTCGAGTATTCAATCGACGGAGCAGTTCACTACACTTATACACCCAGACTTCCCTGGTCATCAAGTTCGGATTAAGAAGACCAATTTCTGCGACCCGACTGTCAAGTAAGCTATCTCGTAGTACAATAAACGAACTATTCATTGATGGGAGCTTTTTATGTGAAGTGTTTTCACAGGGTATTTGGATGTGGATCAAGGAGCGAAGCACTTGTTCTTCTACTTCTTCGAGAGCAGACGAAACCCTGATAAGGGTAGGAGTACTCAACTCCGGCACTTTGAACAATTCTGACAAGGGTTTTAAAAACAAAAGACGATGTTATAATGTGGATAAACGGAGGTATGACTCGATCCGTGCTCCCGTCTAAGCCAAGTTGCTCAACATCGAATCAGGACCTGGGTGCTCTTCAGCACTGGGCTTGCTCATGGAGCTCGGTGCGTCTATTTCGTCGTCAGGCTTGAGAGCGATACTAATTTGTAGGAATAGGGCCATGTCGGATCGATATGACAGAGTCTTCTGAAAATGGCACTAACTGGAATCCTTATGGATGGAATAACGAAGCTAACATTTTCTTCCTCGACCAGCCGTCAGTTCTTTTTTATTAATTCCTTCTAAGAGTAATGTTTGTCGAGCTTTCATTTCCAGAGTGGGCGTCGGCTTCTCTTACGCCGACTACGGCGAAGCCGTCGAAACAACGGAAGACGCTGCAAAGAACGTGCACGCATTCATCTCTATCTTCTTCGAGACTTTCAGTCAGTTCAAGGGACGCAGGCTCCACTTAGCTGGAGAATCATATGGTGTAAGAGCAACCTAAATTCTTTTCGATTGCGTTAGCTGTACTGTTGGTACAGGGAAGATACCTACCCGTCTTCGCGAGCGAGATTGTCGATCAGAACACAATTGCAAAAGCCGATGGCAGAGACATACTGAACCTCACAAGTGTTCTCATTGGCAACGGGGTCACTGATATTTCAACGTAAAGTCCAACCACTTGCAACGTCTGTTCTTCAGGGAAGACCGAAATACCTTGAATCCAGGATTTACACCGGCCGAGTTGAAATAGAATGCGGAACGGCTTCTCTCGAAACGCCTCTGCAAAGTATCTCGACATGTGTCCGGATGAAACAAGTGGTACGCTGTTCAATAAATGATTCTGTTTGTTCTCGCTGAGAAGAATCCGATAGTTGCCACGATGTGTCAAAGCGATGAAAGAATCATGTATCGACACGTTCGATGATATCAACTGTAATGCCGCAGTTGATTTCTGCGATAATGAGCTTAGTGCGCGGTATGAGGCTACGGGTGAGTGGATACATAACATCGCTCCTCGATTGTTCACCTAATTTGATTTTACTAGGACGCAACCCATACGATATGTCAAAGGTCAATTCATACGTTAATGTTGCGATGAAAACTCAATGACAGCATGGATATCCAGATGTGCGTAGGTGAAAGCCTCTGCTACCACGAAAACACCGCCATCGAGAACTACCTCAACAAACCCTCCACGCGTTCCCTCCTAGGCGTCCAATCCCCACAAAACTTCACCTCCTGCTCTTCCCCCGTCGGCAAAGCCTTCCGCTCACACACAGACAAATACGCTCACCCAACTCAACAATACGTTGCCGAACTTCTAACTCGTGATGTACGAGTGTTGATTTATGCTGGGACGTATGATTGGATATGTAATTGGGTTTCGAACCGTGAATGGGTGGAGAAGCTTGAGTGGGAGGGGAAGGAGGCATTCAATAATGCTGAGTGGAGAGTTTGGGGAGTGGGTGAGGATATTACGGAGGAGAATGGTGCAGGGATCACTAAGAGTGCGGGATTGCTGACTTTCGCGTCTGTGTATGGTGCTGGACATATGGTATGCTTCATGGAAGAGCCACTTACATCATCAGGCTGATTCTTCCTTGTACTTAGGTTCCGTTTGACAAGCCTGCAGAATCGCTTGCAATGGTCACGAGATGGATATCTGAGAAACCAGTTTAAGCAGTATTATGTTGCCCTGTAGAATGGACGGTGAGAGAAAGAAAGAAAGGCAATGATCGGGTCAATAACAAACGTCGCTTCCTAAAAAATGCCAGGTATTGAAAGACATGAATCGATTGGTGATACAATTGTTCCCAAAGAGTAACACGAAATCTCCTACAGAATCATCATAAGACGCGAACATACGAGGCAGGGAACAATCCCGTCTTTCCATTGAGTTCGCCAGTCCACCTAAAGAGAGTACCGGTCAGCAACGCAAACAACATAATAAAGCAAGAACATACCAATCCTCCGAATCTCGAGAAACGATCCTTATGCGCTGGTTCTCGTGTATGACGAGATCGTTAGGTTCCTGCAGAGCAAGCATACGTCATTAGCAAGCCTCGTCAGCATGTAAAATTTCAAGTCAAACATACCCCACTATCGTAATCATACAACGCCTCCGCCCACTCACCCTCCTGCTCCGGTTCAGGTTCCGGCGCACGCGAGCGTGCAGGAGGCGGGGGTGGAGCTGATGGTGGAGGAGAATCCGAAGCGACCCTCCTCGCAGGCGGCGGTGCGAAACTATGCTTCTTCTGAAATGCTGGAGGTGTAGGAGGAGCGACGGCTGGAGGACCTCTTAGTTTATTCGCGGTGCTATTTTTGACGGACAGGAAGCCGGATTTGAGGGATGTCGTGTCTACGTCTCCGAAAGACTGCAATACGACGAGAGCGCAAATTCGTTCAGGTACATGTCACGCGAGAAAGAGGGAAGAAAGACGTACTCGGCCCGAAAAAAGCCCAGTCGCAGCGGTACTCTTCTTCGGAATTGGAGGGCGACCAGGTGGAGGAGGTGGTGACCCTCCTCTATCCTCGTCATGGCCATACTCATACTCCTGAGAAGTTGAAGATGTCCTTCGAGGAAGTGCCGGAGGCGCGTTCCGATGCGCAGGAGGCGGAGGTGGAGGCGTACCACGCGCGGGCGGTGAGCCACCGTTGTCGGAATTACGATGCTGGAATGCCAAGGACGCTGCTGCGACGCGTCCGACGGAGTTTGCAATGGCGGGGTTAGATGCCTGTCATAATCTCAGTTAGATCCCGGCATCAGATAACATTGAGAAGCAAATCGATGGTGAAGGATCTGGCCCGGACGAAAGGAATCAAAGCAAATGTAACATACCGCACTAGCGAACGGGCTACCCTTCGCACTATTGCTCTGAGCTCCATGCCTCAGCCCCGACGAGATCAAATTCGCCGTCGCCTCTGGGTTGGACGCAAGGGCATTGTGTACAGCCGACGCCGCCGCTTTCGCTTGTGGATTTCCCGCCAAACCCTCACCCGATGCGCTTCCACCACCTAGATTAGACAGTAATTCCGGACGGGCGGAGAAATATCTTTTATTTCAATTCCATTTGTTTTGATCGACGAGCGGGATCATTAGTTAGCGGAAATATTCTCGAAAAGAGAGGGGTTTCCGAGCACGCACTCGTCCAAGAGATCAAAGAAAGCTTGTTTTTCGTGTTGTCCGAGGTTAGCGAACACCATTATTGCAACCAAGTGTACAGGAAGTCCTTGCCCAGCAGATGCTGGAGGGTGTGTGACAATGTGGGAGAAAGCAAGATCAATCCACGAGTCTGGCTCGGCTCACAGGTACATGCCAGGTCTCTAGCAACACACGTCTGGATGGATACTCCTGACCCGTGGCTCAAATACAATAATTCGCCGAATATCAATTTCAGAAAAAAAGATCTATAAGTTCCAAAGGAACAACTTTAACTATAAAGGAAGTAATCGGATACATGAGTTGAGGACATTTGCGTATAACGCAGGGATCTGTTTTGCTACATAGTTAAGAAATGCGGGCAGGCACAGTCATGCAAGTCGCATGGATGCTGGTGCATGGAAGCTGTTACTACATAATAGGGTCGGAACGAGGCAGTACGAAAAGTGCATAGAGAGAGAGAAAGAAATAGTCCACAGACCCTTTACCACTCGCCCTTCCACCAACGCTTCTTTTGATGATCATCAGGATAAACGGGCTGAGGGCGAGGATCCCGTTGTTGCTGTGATGGTGGTGGTGGCTGCTGCTGCTGACCATACACCTCGTAATTTTCTCGACTGTGCCGGTGTTTTCGTTCGCGATGTCCGTGGCGCATTTCCCGCTCGCGATCCCTGTCTCGCCGGTAATCATAGCCATGCTTCCCGGTCGCTGTATAATACTCAATATCAGTTCCATCAGGTGGATGACTGTATATTAATTCTCCATACACTCACGCTCAGCATACGATCCAGGAACTGGGCGAGCATATGTGGGAGAGTAGTCTTGTCTCGCAGGCACTCGATCGTTTGGATGATAGGATGTATTCAAGGGAGCGGGGGGTCCAGGGTATGGCGGAGGTGGAGGCAAATTACGTTCACTGCGATTACCGGCAGGCTGTTCCACCCCGTTGATCAAGTATCGTTCTCGGCCGTCCGGGTATGAATAAGTAACGTGCTCGTTGCCCTATCAAAACGTAAACTGAAGTGCAAATTCCCACAAATGAATAGGCTTACACTTGAATCAGTGCGCTTCCACACAGTTTCCGCTACACCATTAACTGATCTCGTCATCTTGCTCTGCGATACCCACTGCGGCTTCCCATCTGGACCGCGCGTGAGTACTCCACGAGACGCACTCTGGAAGCTCATTGTCCGACCCTGTCCGGGACGACCCTGCTGGTCGAAGAAGTCATTCGTCGGTGGAAGCATTCCGAAGTTGGGGCCCATCATCGTATCAAAGAGGGAACCATGACCAAACGAAGAGCGCCCAAATGGTCCGGACGAAGGGAACGGATCGCCGAAAGCTGGGTCTTCAAACTGACGCCGCATGTCACCAAATATCTCGTCGAAGAGAGTGAAGGGGTCTGTGAATGAGAAGGGATCGTTGCGCGAACGCGAGCGGAAGGAAGACGGGCCAAATGGCTGAGTGAAGAAGGGATCGTCGAATGCATCCCTGAAACCACCATGCCTGCGAGAGTGGGCGTGAGGTCGGTACCGATGTCGAGAGTCGGCGAAGTCTGCGTACGGTTCGTCCTGTACTTCTGGAGGTGGGAACTCGCCGTATATATCATATATCTTTGAATGGAGGTCAGCGCCACGGTACAACAAGAACCCGTTCAATCTTAATCTATTGCTTACCCTACGCTTCTCCTTGTCGCTGAGGACTTCATATGCATGCGTTACCTACCCGACAATTAGACCTGTACTGTCAACCCAACAAGGCGAACTTGAGTGCATACTTGCTCAAACTGCTCTCTTGCGAGTTGTTTATCGTTATCTGACATTCCCTGCGGCTGCTTATCCGGGTGCGTCTTGAGAGCCGCTGAGCGGTAGGCTTTTCGGACTGTCCACCAGTTGAACGTCCATTAGAACAGCACATGACAAAGACAAAGTCATGGACACACTTTCGTCCGGAGACGCATCTTTGTTGATGCCGAGAGTCTCGTAGAGGTGTTTTGCCATTGATGAGTGATGAGAATAGAAAGACGAGGAAGGTGAAGTAACTGGGAGACGCAAAGGTGGACTTTGCTGTATAAGTACCCGTCTATTATTGTATATAATTCAAACTCCGACGTCTCAGGCTCTAGAAATTTCGGAATCACAACTCAATTTCCTCACCCTACTCTCGCTACAAACTCGTGGCTGCCTTGCGTGAGCCTCTTCATCACCATGCGTTATCAGGAGACTATTGTATGCTCGGCGGGAGCATCTTCTTCCAGCCAGGGGCTGGGCGCAATCACTATACACGACCTTCAGACAGGCTCATTGCTGGCTTCTTTCAAGCAAACTTGTTCCGACATCCACTCCACCTCTCTTCTCCAAACTAAAAATGGGCAAGGTGGCTTCATCCTTGCTGCACAACCGGATAAGTCAATCTTAAATACATACTACTTCCAAAAAGTACGAAAGCCATTCCGAGAACATGTCCATGAAAATATCTAACATTTCACCATGTAGGATCAAATTACATTGAAGATGGTTCTGCCAGAGAAACTCTCTTGCATAGCTGTGGATAAACGAGGAGACTACTGTGCCGGAGGAACTGCGCAAGGTCGCATCTATCTTTGGGAGGCTAGTCCTCTCCCGGTCCGAGGCTCTTACTGCACGCTCTGAACACGCTCAATAGATCGCTTCCGGCATCCTATTCAACGTCTGGGACGCTCACTATCGTAAAGTGACTGTCTTGCGCTTCACACAGGATGGTGCGGCTCTCATTTCTGGGAGCGAAGATTCGGGCGTCTCCGTATGGTCTGTTTCAAGGTGAGTATCAGATGGGATCGTCAAAGCTAAAGGCTTCAGGCGGGATTGCATTGATCTGATATTAATTCATTTTACTAGTCTTCTGGTCAACGAGTTGCAGCACGAGACACCGACACCTTATTGGAACCTTTCGGATCATACATTGCCAATCACCGATATTATCTGTGGTATTGGCAACTTCCCATCCTGTCGTATCTTAACGGCGTCAATAGATCACTCCGTAAAGGTTAGTACAGAGAGAAGTCTAATGCTTGCGTCATTAACGCAATAAGGAAGACTAATGGGTGACTCATGCACGACAGTTATGGGACTTGTCGTCACGAACTTTGCTAACGACTTTCCTTTTCTCGTCTCCAATACGATCTCTTGCGTTTGAAATCGCCGAGCGCACATTTTTCGCCGCATCCTCGGAAGGGAGTTCTCCGGGTGCTAGTGGATCTGTTTACCAAGTAAAGCTCTTCCGAAGACGTGAAACTCAGAATGGTCAAGCTGGTGTGGAGGCATTGGGCGGAGGCGGCGTGGGTGAAGCCATTCGCCTCGAATCGGACACAAAGCGCGTGATTCCTGTCGGGTTTGTCGTATTTCTTTCTTTTTATACCATAGAACCCTTAAACGTCATCGTCGTCTGCCTAAGCAACCATCTCTGGAATAACCCCAGAATTTGTTCGTACTGATTATCTCATACAGGCAGCCAATTTCATCCCTTGGTCTCTCCCTATCGCAGTCTACGCTACTCGTCGGAACCACTACTGGTGAAGTTCACCTTTATGACGTCGCGTCGCATCAGCTGTTGCGTACTATTTCTCCGGTCAAGGACAAAAGTCAGGGTCTGGCAATCACCCATATCGAGTGCATGCTCAAGCCGCCGGACCTGATTGGACATATCAGTCTTGGTCTTAATGTCGGCGGGGTATCTAGTGTCAAACAGGTCATGCCGACGAGACCCGTCGCTCCCTTTCAAAGAGTACGGGACAACAAAGCGCGGGAAGCTCACGAAGTACCTATGATACTGCCTCCACAAGCCGAAGTGACTGTCGTTTCTCCCTAACATGGCGAAAAGCGGCTTGCTGACAACGCTTTTTCTAGACGCATATGGACCCAAGCATCTACTCCTCTGACGAAATTCTCCGAGATCAGGTCTTATTCTTCCAATCTCTTGCACCTCAGAAAAGTTCCAGCACAGGAGGTGGCGGACAGGCCTCAAGTCAGGCGCAACAGACACGACTTTCCGAACTTGAAAACGAAGTGCGACATTTACGGGCCCAACTGGCAAAAGCGAAGAACGTAAACGATGCGATGTGGGAAGCTGTAGCGCAGCGCATCGTGGCTGAAAAGAAGGGTCCTGATACTAGTTCCGGCCTCGCGGTCAACGGGTCCAGCTAAAAGCTAGCTTCGTTCCATGTCTTCCTCCTCTTCGATTTGTGAACCCAACCAGGAACAATAGGATGTACGAGTGACATTTCGGGACGAGGGTTCAACACGAGGAGAGCGGGATGAGTCTTGCGATGAGCTCTCGTACTCTCGAGCCGAGCTTTTAATATACCAGCCAGCTGACCACGTTTGGATGAGTGTCAATCTAGCTGGACGCGAGGCACGCGTAAAGCGACAACTTGTGCATGCACTGTCTAGCATGGTGGGCTATCCCCTACCCCTATCTCGTTTGATACTAGAGTCGCGTTGATCAATAAGTCCGAAATGAAATGGCTTCTGACCAACGGGTGTTAATTTCACGAATATTGGATCGTATCGATTCCTTTACTTACTTGTGTGTGATTGTGGCACATGTTCGGTGTGAAGCTTTGGAGCAGTCGACAACGACCTTCAGCAGCGCCCCTGACTAGACCCTTAATATCAGCCCGGAACCAGTTTATTGTTGTTTTCAGCATTCAAGGATTCGAGCTTCACCCAATCACACTGGCAGTTCTCGTGCCCGAGGTGGCCGAACCGCTCGTCTAAATTGGCGAAGTAACCTTTCAACAATCCAACAATCTTAAGTTCCCGAGAAATGAATCAGACCAAGATGCGAGAGTATTCGTCGCAGATAGCTCTGAGCTCCTATCTCTATGTTGCATTTCAAGAGAAGTATTCTGCTGGTTCAAAAACCCGGTTACTCATCCTCAGTTTTCTCGATGAAGGAAGAGGTACTCGTTCATTATGGGTGTATCCGGTTCTCAAGACCCTCTTGTGCCATCCATCCGGTGTATGCACAGTACGGAATACACTTAACCGTGGGGGTCCTAATAACGAAAGGATCAGAATCAATAAGTCTCAATACGAGCGACTATTTGGCTCGATGCTACCGCTATTCACACGATTCCCAACAGGAGGGACAGACGCACTGGCAGATTCTCCAGTTTTGGATACGGAGATCAACCGCATACAAAAGCGTATAATTATTCAGCTCAAGTGTTTCACAGAATTAGCCGAGGTAAATGAGTCATATACGTACTGCCATCGAAACCGAATATTTGGATTGTGGCTTGGAGAGAAGAAATCAATCCACCTTTGTCATTTATGGTGGCTTAAGATCAGCGTTTGATCGCATCACCTTCGCATCTCGGCCAAGTACCAAAAAGAGTGATCTGCGCTTGCATTCCACCATCCAAACAAAATCCGAGTGATGGACGTGTCATAGACTCACGACTTGTACTCCCTGTATTATTCCTAGCTTGAGCTTCTATTCCTCGTCTCGAACACAACCGAAAGTCTCGCTTGTTGCTAGGGTCTTATAGTCTGCGATTGTCGGCCTCGTTATTGAAGCCACGCGCTACACTCGTGTACCTTCATCAACTTACGCGACGCTTACGACCTTACATGCAAAAACTTGTCTCCTGTCCTTTTGGTCGTGTATTTCTATACGTCTACGGGACTTGAATTGGCTGAGCTAGGAAGATGGATGCAGTAGAGAGGGCTAATACTGCAAAGCAGAAGAAATGGTGAGCTAACTCTTGTGGCATCATCGTCTGGTTAAGTACAAAGTGCTCATTGTTTCGTTGAAGGATAAAGGAGAAGAAGGTCGGAGAGGGTACTTACGCCGTCGTTTATATGGGTATGAGGCACGTTCATTGCTTGAAGTGTGTCCGAATAACGTTTTGTGTGCTGTCTAGGCCGTGAAGCTGGAGCGGCGAGACAAGTTGCTATCAAGAAGATAAAAGTTGGTCAATTCAAGGATGGTCTTGACATGTCTGCTATTCGGGAGGTCAAATACCTACGAGAACTGCACCACCCGAATGTAATCGCCGTACGTACAGCCGTCTCTTTAAGGGTATTCTTGAGGTTGAATCACTCCATGATAGCTCTTCGATGTATTCTCTTCAAAGACCAACCTAAACCTCGTCCTTGAATTCCTTGACGCGGACCTTGAGCTTATCATCAAGGATAGGACCATAGTTTTCTTACCAGCAGATATCAAGAGCTGGTTAGCAATGACGTTTAGAGGGCTAGAATTCTGTCATAGAAACTGGATCTTACACCGTGTATGTCAGTTCTCAAACTGCCACTTCTGATATAACTGAGAACCCTCTTCAGGATTTAAAACCTAATAACTTGTTAATCGCCTCCGACGGTCAACTCAAAATTGCTGACTTCGGTCTAGCGAGAGACTTTGCGGATCCTGGTTACAAAATGACTTGTCAAGTCATCACACGGTAAGAATTGTCCCAGCCTCCCTTTGTCTAACTACTCATTGTTCCTCCCCCAGATGGTACCGACCACCTGAGCTCCTTTTTGGCTGCCGTTACTACGGTACGGGGGTCGACATCTGGTCGGTAGGATGCATATTCGCCGAGCTAATGCTCCGAATACCTTACCTCCCGGGTGAGAGCGATATGGACCAATTGAAGACCATATTCCGTGCACTTGGGACTCCAACAGAAGACGAGTGGCCGGTCTGTCCATTCAGCTGCTTCGTTGACAGAGTGAGGGCGCTGACAGTTGCATTGATCGTTCCATCTTCCAGGGCCACACAAAACTCCCCGATTACGTGACAGTTGGCCAATTCCCAAAGCCACCCCTACGCGACCTCTTCACAGCTGCAACCCCCGAAGCGCTGAACCTACTCAGCAAGTGCCTAGTGTACGACCCCCGGAAGCGCATCTCATGCAAAGACGCGCTTAATCACCCGTACTTCTTCGCACCTCCATATCCAACTCATCCTTCAAAGCTTCCGAAAACTGCGAGTCAACTAGCACCCCGTGCGCTGGAAGAGGTGGATGGCAACGTGGATCAGAATGCCCCAGGACCTGGCGTAAAGGCAAATCCACCCAACAAAACTGGCAGTCGGCTGAAGCGCAAGGCGTCGATATCTGATGCAGAAACGCGTTCTGTTGCGCGGCGTCTGGACTTCACAAACATCAGATCACCTTGACCTGTCGTTTCAAATTCCATTCCATACTTGTAATCTCTTTGTCAATCATTAATGGATTCACGCATGAGCACACCAGAAGATGTCCGTTCTTTTATGACGCGACGCCCGTCGCCCTCCCCCCTCTTTGCATTCTATAAAGAAAGAAGACGACTAAGTGTACAACAGATTAATAATACAACGGTAAAATGCAGCAGAGAATAAAGTGAAATGCGAATAAAATACAGCAAAGTACAATTGCAAGAGATAAAGGAAACAATGCGCGACGCCGGAACACCGACGTATAAATCAGATATGCAGCGAGAAAGATGATACAGACGAAATGCGGGCAGAGAAAAGAAACAGAGAAAAGAAACAGAGAAAGAAACAGAGAAAGAAACAGAGAAAAGGACGAGAGGAGAAAATGAGGAAAGAGAAGCCGTTCAACACAAAGTGTCAAATGTATTTGTCCATTACGATCGAGATGTATCACAAACCCTGCACTTCTCGGTCGCAGTTGGCGGATTGCTGAGCATGCAAGTTCCACACGTCCAAGAGTTGCCGTTCATCTTCGGTATCATTCCTGCCGCGGCCCAATCAAACGACTTGGACACAATAGGCAATGCCGATTTCACAGGTACAGCGAGAGCGGTAGCAGCGTTTTTCTCTGTTCCTGTACGTGGTGAGTCGCAGATGTTGCACTTCTCAACAGCTGTCGTCGGGTTTTGCAGCATACAGGTCGGACATTGCCAATTCCCGCCACTGGGAGGTGCCGGTGGCTTCACGCCAGCCGCAGCAAAGTTAAATGATTTAGTTGCCACTGTAGAGACGCCGTTCGTCAAATTGCTAGGCGAGTGAGCTGAGCCGTTCAGGTAAGGCTTCTCCGACTTCCCCACCTTCTCTACACCCGGACGCGGCGAGTCACAGACCTTGCACTTCTCCACCGCCGTCGGAGGGTTTTGCAACATGCATGTTGGGCAAGTCCATTGTCCATCAGTAACAGGCGCTTTAGGTTTGAGTCCTGCGGCAACAAAGTCAAATCCCTTTCCAACCGAAGAGGTAATGGATGATGTAGTGGGAGTATCCCTGCCGTTTACACCATTCACAAATCTTGCAACGTTGGTACCATCCACATCGTCAACAGCTTCCAACTTCTCCGCGTCTGGGCGGGGATAATCACAGATCGTGCATTTCTCAGAAGCTGTAGCGGGGTTTTGCAACAGACAGGTTGGACACTGCCATTGCCCGTTACTTTTGGATGATGTCGGCGCAATACCTGCAGCACCGAAGTCGAACGGCTTGATGGTTGGTATTGGCACGGCGGGAAGGGACATGCCATTCATCGATGTCCTTGCCTTGGAGAAGTCAAACTTCGGGAGCGATGTGACAGGCAACTCCTTCGCAGCAACACGGGCGTTCGTATGGTCCCCCGCGGTGAGTGTGGGTGGCGTCTTGAATATGAAGGAAGGTAGATCGTTCAAAGGTAGAGTCAAAGCCACCTCTTTCGGATCCTTCTTCTCCTGAATATCAGCGAGTGGCGTACCCGGGGTTGTCATTGCCACGGTGGTGGTCGGTGTTGGCGAAGAAATCTTGGGCTCCTCGTTTTCGTAGTCGTCTGGAAGGAATGATGTTCGCAACTTTGAAGGTTCCCTCGGTACGGAGGATTTCCCTGTGACCTTTGCATTCAACAACGGAGAGAAATGATTGCTCGACCCTTTCGAGGACGGTGCCTTGCTTGACGGAGACTTGACGGACGGCTCCTTAGTAGCTGCAACCCGAAGTGAGGAGTCCTTCGTAGATGGAACCTTGGGTGGCACTTCCTTAACAATAGGTTTTGGAATCGACTCTTTAGTAGGCACTACGTTGGTAGACCGCTCTTTGATAGACGCAGAGGTGGATACGGTCTTGATCAACGATTCCTTGGCAGAAGGTTTGGCGAGGGATGAAGCCTCTGCACGCGGACGAGCCGGTACTGGAATAGGCTCTGGTGACGGACTTCTCGACTCGATGATCACATTTGATTTCAGTGGTACCGAACGGCTCCCAGTGTTGTCATCATCAGAAACTTCTTCAACAGTGACCGTTCGGCGTTTCTTTGTCGTCGACTCTTCTTCCGGCTCCTCAAGAGTGCGCTTGTTCGTACCCACAGAGTTGAGAGTGCTAACGGGCTTCGAGTTCATTAAACCCGGAGGAGGTCGAGAACGCTTCGCATTCTGTCGGCGTACGGGTAAGCATAGTTCTCGTGGAAAATATATAGACGTACTTTTGGAACTGTCGCTTCAATGATTTCTCTTGCGGTTAACTCCTTCTTCTCCAACTGCCTCACTCTTGCCGCCTCTTTCTGCTTTTCTAGTTCTCTTGCCCTCGCCCTTCGCTCAGACATCTTCTTCTTCTCCATCGGTTTGGTCAAAGGCTTTACTGGGACACTCGTCTGATATGGATTCACAACATCCGAATACCTTGGTCGGGGTGGAGTGTTCTTGACAATCTCTTCTACGAAGGCAGCGGAATGCGTCGTACGGGGGCTGGTGCTACTGGTCGCGCTTAAGTTAGTTGGCATCGTACCCGCCCGCTTCGGTGAGGATGAAGAGCCGTTGACCATATTGCGTAGAGGTGATGGTACGTGAGGTAAGGCGTGAGGTTGGTTAATGCTAGTACCAGACAACTTTGAAGGACCAGACGAGCCAGTCTCCACCGTACCGGAGGATGACACTTGCGATGCGAAGGTATTCGCGCCACACGTCTTCTCAAAGAGCCTGCGACGCTTGTAAGGATCAAGTCTAGGTGCGGCCAACGGAGCAGGCCGCTTGCGGCTTTCTTCAAAGGTGTCTATCCGAGGTGCAACGGGAGCTTGCTTCAACATCCTGGGGCGTCTTGGTGGAACGTTGTTCTTAAAAGTCGGAAGCCCCTCTGAACTATGGAAGGCAGACCAACACGATGTAGTCGAATTGGGCGAGTCAGTATCTCTGGCCGTCGACAGAATCGAACTGGAGGGGTTTGCTTGGAGAGATGGGGTCGCGTCAGAGTTTACCCTCCTGGCTAAGGGAACTCTCGGTGGAGCCTTCTGCGAGACGAAGCGTAGCTTTATTGGCTGGAAAGGAACTACAGTTACGATGAGTAAGAGGACTTGGAGAAAGACTTAAATTACTCACTATCTCCACGAGTTCTTTCCAGGTAGGATTTCAGTCCTTCTAAATCATCGTAGGTAAATGGAGTTTGGCTGTTCTTTTTGTGCATCGCCCATTCGATGACCTCGTCATCGGACAACGCCGATGGCGGGATGGGAGGACACGATCTAGATTCCACTGCGGCATCCTGGCTCAAGATCTGGTTTGGTGGTGATAATAAAGGAATAGGTGTTTCCGATGAAGCATCGTTCGTTCGCTGTTGCTGGGGTAGAGTAGAACCTTTTTCCGCATCCCTGATAGGCCCCGCGGCCTCTAGAAATCGACAGGGCTTTGCGTTATTTGATGCATTAGCAGATTCTAGGGGAGCAACTGGCTCAACCGCTTCCGCAACCTCAATGATCTCCGCGCTTGAATCAGATGACGATTCTTCAGTTGTCGTTGCGGTGGAATCACTCTGTATAACGAAGGTCAGTAACACGAGAGACAGATAGCCACTTTGAACCACAAACATCAGTCATTACGACGTCCTCCTCTGGTACAACAGCCACATTAGTATCTTCCTCTTCCTTCTTTTTCGAGTCCTTGGAGGAACCAAAAATGTTGAAGATGTTAAAGTACCCCAAGTAGCTACTCCACTGCGATGGGATGAGGGGGAGATAGCTGGAGAAAAACGACGGTTGACGAACGCGGGAGGCCTTCTTCTCCTTCTGCAGTGATTCCTCCGATCGGTGGTATGGGCACGCGCGAATTTGGCGTTGCTCCCTGCGATATACAGCAGATAGCCTTCTGATAGCGCTCATCTTCGTTTTTGAGGGGAATAGACGAAGCTAAAGCGCAGAAATCGTTGTGAAAACTGAGGTGGTGGTATGAGATGAACAATGCAAACGGCCTTCGTGGAACGGCTTTTGAAGGCCACGCCTGTGGACGGGGTTTCTCCGTGCGAACACTAATTTGCTTACGTAAAAATTACGCGGGACGCAAACAATGTGCATTGACCAACACAACACATCCTACATCCCCATTCACCACCATCACCGATCGTGGGAAGGCCATGACTGACAATGTTTCTCATTCTTCTACGTCTAGTGAACCCCCCAGCACCAATGGAGAACACCCACCTGTCTCCACCCCTGAACAAGAGGGTCGGATTTGGCCGCCCTCCCTACGACCACTTCTAAGCAGGCGGTTTGCGACAAAGCACGGCAACTGACCGGAGGTGAGAGCACCACAGGGCTCTCCTCTCGGCCGCCCTCTTAGTTGTCGGACTTTACTGGCGACATCTCCTACTCTCAAGCCGAACAGGCCTCCCAGAAAGCTGCCAAACTCAGTGGCACTGGTACACTCAAAGCGTCCGTCCTTTCACCCTCCCCCTTCCCTCCCAAGAGGGTTCGCCCTCTCATGACATGGATAAGGACCCCACCATACGCGACTGCACACATTTCCAGCCAAGCGAGCATTGTCTGCGCAAAATGGGTGTCCTCAAGGATAGTATCAATATTCCCGATCCTTCCCGAGATGAACTCGCTTTCTTTCTTTAGAATAACCGCTGCAATTCTTAAGTACTGCAATATACTATCTTACTTTTGTAACGCATAACAAGTGTGTGTCATTGGAGATACGCTGCTTGAGTAAAACGTATAAAGTCGAAAGCGCGTCTGAAGGATTCGAAACTATACATAACACAACCGTAACATCCGCGTCACTTCTCACATCCGAATCCGTCCAACCAACCTCTTACCACCATGAAGGAGAGGAATGTAACCACGCCCTATCCGCTCATCGACAGCGACCCTCACGCTTTTCGCGTCATTCGCTACTTTCGTCCATCCGACTATGCCACCATCGCTGCTGGCACGACAGCGTTTCCCGCTGCTCTGTACTTTTGGGGTTTGTCCTAGCTTCGGCCAAACTACCATTTTCTTTTTGATTGACACCGGCTGCAGACATGGCTGATCCGACTCATGTGCGCCTGAGGACAAGCCTTCGCCTAGGCGGATTTTTGGGCTTTATCGGGGGATTCCTCCTAGCGTATCAACGATCAAGCTGTACGTCCTTTCTTGCTATTCCGACAATCAACGGACTCAACGAAAGTATTCTAACGTCCGGGTTGGTTTTACGTATCCTCGTCGTGCTTGTCGTGCCCGCAGTCCGCTTCTGGGGTTGGTCCGAAAACAAGCGGGAGGAAGAGTTAGATTTGGCAGAACTGTCGCAGCGTGCCAAGGACGGCAAGTCGCTTTATGGGGAATCCCATCAGCCCCTTTGGGTGCAGGGGGCCGCTCACAACAACTCCCTCTTCTCTCAGCTCAAATTCCGTGAGTCGCTTAATCTCTGTTGCAATCAACTTATTCTGATGGTAATTTGGCAGACGCATTTCCCTGGTACTTATTTCCCCTTTCTGAAGTCCGCAACTGAACTGACTCGCAAAAGGTTCAATCTTGTCAATCATCCTTATCATGGCACGGATCCAGCAAAGTATGACGTGAAGTCGGAGGAAAAGAAGGATGGAGAATAAATTACCCCATCCTGTACGGTCATCGACTAATATTAAGGTCATACTGATATCATGTTAAGCAAGTGCTGCAAAGATCACTACTCAGCCATAGTAGAAGCGACATATTATCCAGAAGGTTAGCTCCGTCTATTTCAGGGTCTTTCAGTAGACATCGCTTCCCTTTGTCGGGCATAGTGGATCACTTGACTGCTCATATTCTCTTGCAATCTTGGTATAGTGATAAATGGTATTGATCACGGAGGCATATCCTTTCTTGATTCACCACCAGCGTTACGACACGCCTCATTCCGTCGGAACGTATTTTGACTTTGGGCGGCTACCAAGTCCGGTCTGCCATAAAGCAGTGAATCAAGATGTCCCCGCTTGAGACCCACTGCAGCATCGCTTACCTTTTCATAGATCCTCTCGATCCATCGCATATTTGCTACGGAGTCGTCTCCATTCATCCATAGCCGTGGCTGACGGCCCTTCACTTTGTCGACGAAGAACTCCAACTGGTATCTATAACTACCACGAGTATTCAGTTCCGCAACGCGTAATCAGTCTTCTTTGACTTACGTGCTCCACCATTCCTCTCCAAACCCATCGGGGAAAGTATAGACTTTCTCGTTACGCTTCTTGCCTTTCTTCGGCGCAACCGTTAAGGAATGGTATGCGCTAGGAAGGACATAATTGAACAACTTGACGGTACCGCCCTCGCATTCTGCGATGAAGTTCACTCCTAAGATGCGGGGAAATAGACCAAATGGGCCCCAACCAGGCCAGCGCATATGACATTCGATGGAGGCGGTGATGTCGTTCGGAAATGTGAGCAATGCGGTGGTGCCGACATCAATGTTGCGCTTCGTTGGTTCCTCCTTTTGGTTCGGAAAGAGATCCGCCTCTGCGGATAGAACTTCTGTAGGCTCCATGGAAGTGACATAACGGGTCATAGCCAGTGTATAGCCTGGCAAAGAGTACTCAGCTTGTGCTGTCAACTACTATTATTGGAAACTCACAGCCCATATCCATCATCATCCCGCCGCCTAGTTCGAAATTGAAGCGGATATCATCATCTTTAATAAAGGCCACCTGTTGGGGCAGGCAGAGTGTGGCCGATATGCTCTTCAGTTTACCTAGCTCTCCGCTTTCGATTATTGCCTTCACGCGATTTATGGCCGGGTGGAACCTATATGTCTCGCTCAGTGATATAATCAGTCTATAATCTGGATTGCTCACCGTGAATGGAATGCCTCAAGGAGAACGAGCCCCTTCTGCTTCGCATAGTCAAACAAGAACTTCGTTTCTTCTTCTGTGTCCGTGCTAGGCTTCTCGAGCAGTACATGTTTTCCTGCTTTTAATGCTTTTAAAGTCCACTCAAAGTGAAGTCCATTCGGTAGCTAAGAAAATCATGATAATGCTGTGACCCGACTGCATGATAGGCACTGACCGGATTATACACTATGTCAATTTCAGGATCGTCGAGCAACTCTAAGAAAACCTGGGCATTTCGTTGACAAGTGTAGTGTAACGCGAAGACGAACCCTGATATCCACTGTCACCGAAGTATACTTTCGGAATTCTGTGTTTCTTGGCAAATGCTTCAGCTCTTGTCTTGTCTCTAGCTGCTACAGCATGGACTGTAACTTCCGGGTGGCTCTTTACAGGAAGAATGAACGCAGGAGGTGCTATCCTGGCCGCCCCCAAGATTCCGCAACGAAGAATGCCGTCGGTAACCTTCGTTGCCTCTGGAGGATTGAAGCTCTAAAAGTTCACAACGTTGATCAGAAAAAACATAGATTGAACAGACCACAAAGGATACCTTCGCATTACGCTGGACCAGACTGAGTGCAGAGCCCATGTCTCCGAGTGCAAATGGTCGTGAGAGCTCAACTTGAGTTGCGCGTGTTGTCAAGGCCCGGCCCGTCAAGAATCATGAATATAGACATAAAATTGGTTCCCCGCTTCCCGGGTGTCGTACCACCAGTCAAGTGCATACCATATAACCACCAAAATCACTTCTGTTATTCCACAAGTACTCGTAGGCGTTCCTCGTTGACTTCCGAGTCTACTACAGGTAGTACCAAAAAGTGTTCGGCACCCCCGAATTTGGTAAGTGATCGACGTGACCTTTGACCTTGCTCTAATTTCCAAATCTCCTGTACAAAGTAGATGCAAAGAACTGTGGATTCATCTTTAACCAAGTATTTGCATGACTGAATGTGAGATGGAAGGTGCATTGACACATCTGTACGAAGTTGAGAAGGCCTCTTAACTGGCGTCGATCGAAGATCGACGCTGTTCACCTGAAGATAATCCTCATATTATGATAAATACATTGCATGCTTTTGTAACATTCCTGCAAATTGTTATGATTAATCATGTAGATTCCTCTTCATTATTGCTTATTTCCACGACAAGAGGCGGCCTGTCGTTGGCTCAAGAGGTCACGTCGATCACTTTCCAAATTCGGGGGTGCCGAACACTTTTTGGTACTACCTGTACTAGTTCTATAATTAGCTGGGCCCATAAAAGGAAAAAATTATGTACGTCTGTCGATTAAATTCAAACTCCCACGGTCGACACGACGTGTCACGTTTCGTCAGGCGTCACTCACATTCTCCCCTTCCAACTACCTACGACAACGCGAAATGGCAGAAATTCCAGATGAATACGGTGAGTTTACTCTCTTCGATCTCCTCGACTGAGTCTTGCAGACGAATAGCGAAGCGTTCTGCAGTCTTGGTGCTTGTCATTGCAGCTCTGTTTTTCCCGGTTTTGTGTGCTTTTCTCTTCATTGAAGACGGTGAAGCTCATGGTGCACATCTCCTTTTTTTTCTCTTCCACTCCCTTGCACCATGGCCATCCATCCTCTAGCTAGCTAGCATAAGAGTGTCATATCGTCCGACATGTCGTGTATGCCGATCGACCATCGCCCCATGCATGCGTTTTGATGTCGATGCAGCTCCAACTGCAGAAGCATCACCATTGGATGGACTATTTACTTACCCTTTTCTTTAGAGCGTGGCAGCCACAGAAGCCGCGGTGAAGATCGTCATCGCTCTTCAAGACATGATGATCGGTACAGAGACAGAGATGATGGTCGTTACAGAGAGGACGAGAGGTATAGGTCAAAGAGGGACGACCGACGTGGTGGACGAGAACGCAGAGATTATGACGAGAGACCTCCTCGTAGGAACGAGGAAGACAGGTATCGAAGGAAAGATGATTTCGGAGGAGGTCGTCCTCGTCGTGACGACCGAGATGAAGGACGCCATGAACGTAGAGGTCGTAAATGGGACAGAGAAGCAAGTAACGATCAACGTTCACCGACCCCAGAAGGTTGTGTGCCTTTGTCGCAGCGAAAACGTAAGGCATCCGGGTGGGATGTCCACGCTCCGGGTTATGAACAATATACAGCGATGCAAGCGAAACAAACAGGTGAGCACTTGTTCCGAAGACAGAGATAATATTGGTTGACCGTTCGGCGTATTCCTCGAAGGTTTGTTTAACCTGCCTGGTGCGAACCGCACTCAGGTGCCGCCGATTCTCGCAGCTCCGGGCTTGCCGCCGCCTATGCCAGTAAATACATTTGGGATGGGTATGGGGCTCGGCAACAATCCAAACTTGTCTCGCCAATCGCGACGTCTCTACATCGGAAGCATCACTCCAGATATTAACGAACAGAACCTGGCAGATTTCTTCAATTCTAAGATGAAGGATTTGAATATAGGAACGGCATCACAGGGAGATCCGGTGCTTGCCGTTCAGTGCAACTACGAGAAAAGCTACGCATTCGTTGAGGTACGTGGCTTCATATGAATATACTCAGATGCAATCCTAACCATTCCCTACTTCACAGTTCCGCAGTGCCGAGGATGCAACCGCGGCAATGGCGTTTGATGGTATTATCTTCGTTAATGGACCGCTAAAGATCCGTCGTCCAAAGGATTACGGCGGAGTGGATCTATCCGCGCCGTCTACAGTACACGTCCCTGGCGTAGTATCCACAAATGTCCCAGATTCCCCACACAAAATCTTCGTTGGCGGTCTACCGACGTACCTTAATGAGGAACAGGTACAAGAATTACTAAAGAGTTTCGGAGAACTGAAGGCATTCAATCTTGTCCGAGAAAATGGGAATGGACCATCCAAGGTTCTTAAAAGTTCTAATATCCGTCGTGTGTGACTTACCCATATACTAATAAATAGGGCTTCGCATTCTGTGAATACTTCGACCCAGAAGTTACTGATGTGGCTTGTCAGAGTCTCAACGGCATGGAACTCGGTGACCGCTTCCTCCTCGTTCAGCGTGCCTCAGTCGGTGCCAAACCAGGACAGCCTGGGATTCCTAACCCCAATATCCCGTACGACCAGATCCCAGAAATTCCCAAGCCTATTCTTCCTGCTGGAGACGTGTCCCACAGCACTGACCGCATTTTGCTCATGCTTAATATGGTTACTCCAGATGATCTAAACGACGACCAGGAGTACGAAGACATTTTTGACGACGTCAAGGAAGAATGTAGTAACTTTGGTGAAGTGGAAGACCTGCGCATTCCGCGTCCTGTAAAGAAGGACAAGTCTCGATGGGGAGAGGCTGGGAATCAGGCTCAAATTGACGCGCAACGCCAGGACGAAGCCGCGGGAGTTGGGCGGGTATACGTAAAGTACAGAGATTCAAGGGCAGCAGCCGATGCTTTGAGAAGTCTCGCGGGCCGTTCATTTGCTGGTCGTTCTATCATTGCAACTCTCTTGAATGACGACAGTCAGACGACCCCTCCACTTCATATTATATTTGCTCCCCAACCAAACGGTCCTCCTCCGCTTCCCGTTCAGTAATTGTCGCTCGTCCAAATTCACATATGCTCGAGCGTTAGTCATAGCCATGTATTACTGACCAAAATATTTTGCTGAATTCATGGGTTATATTGCATGATTTTTCTTTTTCTCACGTGGGAATATATGTCAGCCGGTGCTTCTTGAGAATGACCAGCATCGGTGGTAGTATTTTTGTCTTAGTCGAGCGGTCAACGCTTCTTGGCCAAACGTCCGCTCTGTGATTCCTCCGTAGGGCGAGCAATGACCTCCTGGAAAGCCGTGGCACAACAAAAGCAATCAGTAAGGGATGACCTTATAGCAAAAGCGCGTGAGCAAGTCGAACTTGGCAATATATCCATCCAACAGGATAATGCTTACTTGGAAGCAACTGGTACGCGACGCGTCGTTCATCCTCGGTGTTCATCATTTGACCTTTCTCCCCATGACCCTTTCCGATGATTAGCTGCGGAGATCGTCAGACGTATCGGAGCTGGAGAATGGACTGCCTATTCCGTGGTTTCTGCGTATGTCCGCCAAGCCATCCGAGCCCACGAGGCAACGAATTGTCTGACTGAAAGTATGTCCGAAGCCAAGACATTCAACTATCTATCATACTGAGGTTTACTCACCTATAGTCCTATTCGAGCAAGCGTTGGAAGAAGCGAAGCGGCTTGATGAAGAGTTTGCTGCTACCAAGAAGTTGCGTGGGCCATTACATGGTATACCCGTAAGCTTTAAGGATCAATGTACGTTCTTACCTCTCTTCGAATTCCGCTCAGGTAACTCACTTCAATTTTCAGTTGAAATCACTGGGTATGATGTATCGATTGGCTACACGCGATGGGCAAACAAGCCATCCACATCCGACGCGCACGCCGTCCAAATATTCCGCAAAGCTGGTGCAATCATTATCGCAAAAACGAACGTTCCACAAACCATGCTCTCCTTCGAGTGTTCTAATCCACTCTTCGGCCGCACAACGAATCCATGGACAAATACTACGCACACCAGCGGAGGAAGTTCCGGTGGAGAAGCTGCTTTACTCGCTCAGAACGGCTCCACTTTGGGAATCGGCTCAGATATTGGCGGTAGCTTGCGTATTCCAACGGGATATTGTGGAATTTATTCTCTGAAGCCTGCTTGGGGAAGGATATGCCTCGAGGGAGCGAAGAGTACTTACGCGACTAATTATGAAGAAATGTTGTACCGGCTGACGTTTCCGCAGATCCTGCACCTGGCTTCGACGCGGTCAAATGCGTGATCGGTCCCTTGGCAAGGTATGTGCTAAGAATAACATTTTCAAGGACCACCTTTGAATATATAACCGTTACGCAAGGTCCGTCGAAGACATCGAACTTGCTAGCCGTCTTCTATTCGGAGCGGAAAGACCACTGCATAGTGTCCTTCTCCCTCCCACCCCGTACCGCGAAACTGTGCTTCCCAAGAAGTTGCGATTTGGTTATTACACTTCTGGTCTGCCATCCATTTTTATGCAGGAGGATTCCATGGCTTATCGCTAAAGGGTAGACCTATTTGTCAAGGCATCGCCAGCATGCAAACGGGCAGTCCTGGAGACGGTCGAAGCTCTCCGAAAAGCTGGGCACGAATGCGTCGAGTTTGAGCCGACGTTAGGTACGGAAACATTTCCTCTGACATCCAAGCGGCAATAATGTCCGTTCTTCTTAGCTCGGGAGGCGATGTACAACTTTGTGGCACTCACCTCTTCGGACGCGTACAAGACGCTCTTGGATCACCTGGGACCTGACCCACAGGTAGCATACGGTGCTTGATCATATCGAGCGCTCGCTGATCTTCAGCTTCAATTAGGAAAGCAGCTTGTTCCTTGTGACATTGGGACCGAAACTCCCAGGTAAGATTCCTACCATTACTTATAACTAATGCTTCCACTGAGTCAACGCGTTCAATCAGGATTCCTGAGAAGCACGGCTGCATGGATTATCCGGAGATTGCTGCATGACGAAATCTTCGCGAAGTGCTTAGAGAATGCTAGAGCCAAGAACGTTTATGACTTCCTTTCGGAAATTGAGAAACGAGACGACTTACGAAGGCGATGGTACGAGCAGGTAAAGATATACCGTACAGAGAACGAACCGAGCTAGCGGTAGCTGATCTATCGGTCATTAGGTCTGGGAGAAGTATGACTTGGATGGGATAATCGCACCCGTTCAAGCTACACCGGCTATCCCTCACGGGTAAGTCCCGGTCACTCCATTTTGACATCTGATCTTCACTGATCATCGAGGCAGTGCGAGTGCGAAGCTTTCGCCCGTCGCTGCGGCGACGATAGTATACAATATCATAGATAGCCCAGTCGGCATCGTTCCCGTTACCAGAGTCGATCCAAAGCTAGATGCGCTCACCGACGAGTGGAAGTATAATCTCGAACGTGGCAGTGGTTCGCGACTGCTTGAACACGAGCTATATCATGTGAAGAATGCTCCGTATAATCCGGAACAGATGGCTGGCCTACCGGTTGCAGTGCAAGTGGTGGGGAAGGGCTCGGAGGAAGAGAAAGTCATTGAAATGATGAAGGTCGTCGATGAAGCCCTTGGGCCACGAGACTTTGGCCCGAGTGCTTGGAGATGCAAAGATGCATGATTGATACAGCCTTTATTTCGATACCCTGATGGTACTTCAACGTATGGTAACTAGAATACGTCAAGTCTGTAATTTTTCTTTCAGCTTTCATTAATTTCGAAGCTGTCTTCCGGTCTTCCCTTTCAGTCGTTCGGACGAGTTTCGATTATTGCAGCGCAGATGAACGCAGTCGCTTACCAGAATCGGTCAATTTGCTTGTTTGGTTTGCATAGTGATGAAAGGGACTCCCCGCGCCTGTCGCTGTGAGTTTGGTCCCGTCGATATTGTTCCGTTCCCTGGTGGGGTACTAGGTGGATGGGAAATTATCCGACTAGACGTATCAGGCTACCCGCCCAGCTTAATATGTTATATAATCCGCATACCTGATCTAGAGCCTTCACAAGTCAGTTTGACACAAAGAAACAAATAAGATCTGTTTGTAGACCGGAAGGATGTCAATTCGGAGAGTTACAATCGCCTGGAGGCGAGGTATGATGGAGATCGGATCAGCTAATCGAATGTTGCTCTCACACTCGCATGGCACCAAGCGGATCAAGGTGGGAAAGTAGACCGCAATACTGCAATGGCTTTCTGGAAAGCCGTGGCACAGCAAAAGCGATCAGCAAGGGACGAAGTCGTAGCAAAAGCGCACAAGCAAGTCGAACTAGGCACCACATCCATTCAGCAGGACAATGCTTATTTGGAAGCAACCGATACGCGATGCGTACCGGTTGCAGTGCAATTGGTAAGGAAGGTTCGGAAGAAAAGAAGCTTATTAATATTGAGATGATGAAGACTAGTTGTCGATGAAGCTCTTGCGCGAGACTCTGGTCCTCGTGCCCGGAAATGCAGTCATACGCGATTGATGCAACCTTCTACCCTAATGGTACCTCAACGGACGTCCCCGCATGTAAATACTGCTAGTTATCTTTCGGCTGTCGTACATTTTGAAGCCATCTTCTTACATTCCCCTTTAGACGCTTGGATGAGTTTGAATCATGCTGCGGATTGCAGTCAGTGTATCTCGACGACATAATGGGAATGATGCGAAGACCGCTCCGTGCTTCTCCTGTTCACCCCCGTCGGCAATGTTGAACTCGTTCGAATGAACGCGTCAAGCTATCCTCCGAGTGTTAGCAATTCGGGTTTACAGACTTCAGTAGGAATATGACACAAAGAAAATTAAGGTATGTTTGTCGCTTCGCTCTACTATCCCCAACAACATCGGCAGTCTCCTAGCGCGCAGCAAATGGGGCAGCGTTGTTCGTCCCAATGGCAAGCCTGAAAAACGATGACCGCACTTTGCCCCAATCTATGATGCCTCCGCTGATTGCCAAGCGATTGCCAAGTTGATGGCGACAGTAAGAAGTCGATCCCCGAAGCGTCGATCTCGGATTGCTGTGCTGGACAATTCCGACTCCGAGTGGCTGTGCAGAGATAATTGCACGTGAGGACATTCTGGTCACGTTATCTACGACGCGTGACTGCCCGGCTACGTGACAGTGACACTAACCCTCTCCTTGGCTTGGCACAGCCATGTCTGATTCGCCGCTGCCGTCCCCAGATGATGTGAAGACTCCGAAGAATTACAAGGAACACTTTAAAGTCAGACAGATAATTTCTCTTTTCCCGGGGCGAACTGAGAGCAGATTTTAGACGCGCAAAACAGTCATCACGAAATTCGTTGAGTACGCCTGTCCCCTGACATAGCAATAGAGAATTGCTGGTGGCTAACGTTTCTGTGTTCTACAAGTCCTTGCGAAGATGCGGCAGGCGCTTCGTATGAGTGCATGAATCGAAATAATTATGACAAGGACAAGTGCAGGACGTTCTTTGAGGCGTACAGAGAGTGCAAGAAGACTTGGGTGAGTTTCATGTAACATCTTCCCGCGGCGGCTATACTAACTCTGTCGGTCTAGATGGACCAAAGACGAGAAGATGGCTTAAAGGGGCGCGGCAACCAAATTGACATTAAATCTTAAAATAACTGTAATTGCGCCTTCATTATTGGTGTCTTAACGGAGCTGCGTCAATCACGGTTTTCCTTGTATCCGAAAACTTGGCTCCCATCCTGCAGTCAGTTTTACGGGCGATTTCCATTTCAATGTGTTTTCATTCCCCTGGCGGTTGTGCAGCAAGGAACAGCCAAGTCGCCCGCTTGTTCCCAGAAAGGCATGACGCGCGGTACCAAGAGCTGGGAAGTACTCATATTGGCAAGTCGGTATTCTTCCCCTAGCGGCGTGGGGAGAAAGCCTCGCATTCGTACAGACCGAAGATCAGTATACGCCATCTGTCGAAATGGGTCGCTTCACCTGCTGTTTTGCCGATTAGGCGTCGTTATTCTGTCGAAGCCGTGCCTTCCCCAGGCCTAATAGCCGTTAGCATCCACTGCCGCTGACTTGGTTCATGCTCCGCATATGTCCCTACATGTCCATCGCGTATTCACACGGGTCGGTTTGCCTTGCGATCCCTACGGGCGTACCGTGTAAGGAAGTCCTGGCCGGTCACGATGCTGTGTCTCAAACGTATCTTGATTAAACGATACTTAGCCCAAGGGAGCTGCCTACATCAATAAGGAAACTAAGGCGAGATTTGGCACCGTGTCAAAAGGCATTCCTCATTGAAGCGAACGAACATTGGATGTCCGGAACATTCCAGCACCGTGATCTGCCTATTGTCCCATCTGGTCACTAATGGTCGGTTTCGCCTCCAAGGAGGTGAGAGCCACAGAGAAGTACATCGCCTCCCGAGCTAAGAAGAGTGAAGAGCATGTCCCTGCATGACGAAGAAGCTTGGCTGAGGCTCTGCACCTGGAACACGACACGGAGGTGCCCTACTTCGCGAAGCGCTTCGATTGTCTCTAAGACGGCTCACTTGCGTACTGGTGATGCCTCCATGACGAGGTTCCTAATTTCGCGGATAGGCTATAGTATACTTTTTATCAAGGAAGCGAGAACAACGTGCAGAACGTATAACAACCGAAATTGGCAAGGAAGCCTTGCGGCGGTGGCTGAAAGAAGCGTTCTATGCAATTGTCTTCCAGTCCCGAGTAGAACACGGTTGCCTTATTCGACGGTCCAATACAATCCTAAGCAGAGGCTCGTTTCTTTTTGCAGGGGAACCCTCGTCCCTGTATCTATCGAGTCCAATGCCTTGCCATTGTGCTGTGGGTGGGACAGATCATAACGAAGCCAGATGCGGGATCTGCAACAGCGTCAGTGGCTGAAAGATTTCATCCCTTCCGCGGCTTCTCACCGCATATCCTTGCCCATCTTGGAATCCCGTCGGCTCATGCAAACTGCCGTCGACATTGAATCGATATCTACTACCGTACAGCTCTGCGCAAATAGAGCGGCTTCTCCACGAAGTTTCCCCAGAAGGAAACTGTGGCGTTGACGGTCCGTAGGCTGCCGTACGGACGGAAAGAGAGTTTGGCCACTCGAAGGAACCACATATTGTGCGATTTTGCTATTAGCAGCGGCGACAGTGTCGCTTTGCTGATGACCTGTACGACGCGGAACTCGGAAGGTTATGCTTCTTTGTTCGCCGCAGTTTTCACTTCATATCCGCTAATTAAGACTAATGACTACGGTTCACTATTCTGGGAATGTGACACAGAAGAATGTTATGTACGTTTTTCTTTGGTCTGAGCATCTTCTCCAGTGGATTCTTCACTTGTTCACTTAGGTGTTTCCTGGATCTAAACGAACACAATCTAAGGATCTAAGGTCAGGAAACCTCCGGGCTTGAGCAACGCGTTTTAAGATGTTTCACCGTTGGACCAAAGTTCACGATCAGATAAATGTGGCTGCATAATTCCGGAGAGGCCGAGGTCTCGACTGCGCCGGCCTTTGAGTAACTGCGCTAGGATTGTTGAGCGACTCGATCAAGAGTGGTTGCTGACGCCTCGCGTTCTCCACCTCCTCCTCCCCCCAAAAAAAGAAAAATGCCCGCACAGTTGCACGTTCGTCAAGAAGGACGAAGTGTTTCAACACAAGTTGGGAACACCTTTTGAAAACTTATATTGGGGATGAAGTACCACCGCAGAGTGTAGCAAACGAGAAAGATCCGACACTGTCTCTGATCGGATTGAATCAAGCCGGCTGAAACGGAGAACTCTATCTTGTGAACCCCCAATTTACATCGAACAGTCCTGTAAGAAGGTCAGGCGCTTCCGTACAGAGAGAAGGATGCTCAACCTGAGGTCCCTCACAACCTGTGTATAAATGACGCTTATTTCTCTGCGTATCGTAAATTCGAACCGGTCACTAACATCTATAACCAGGGGAGGCAGCTTCATATCTGTAGAATGTTTTATCTCCCTTGACTTTCTTGAGCCCAGCATTGTTGACTGAAACGGAGTGGCTTCGGGTGGGCAACGTCCGTCACGTAATCATGTGGTAATCCAACTTACCGACACAGCCTTTCGCTTTTCGGCAAATCGAAACTGCCAAGTATATCCATCTTAGATCGACATTACTGAAGTTGACGACTATAATTGGCCAAGTTCCCTTTGCCTTGGGACTACTTACGTAATTCGTGCAGCTTAGGCGCGCAGGACAACCAGATAACGGTAAGCCACGCCAATTGTGTACAGTGATAAGGCGGGCTCTAAAGCTACAGTAAATGAGTACTAATTCGGTGTTAATGCGATTACGAAAGAATTGGTCGGAAGGAAAATTGATGAAGTAAAAGATGTTTGATAGAGAAGATATGTGTGTTATGATAGCTACTATGAGGTAATTTCAAAATACTAGAGCGGAAGCACGAGATAGCAGAACTAGAAGAGCTAGGTGAAAAGCGAGGATAGCATAAATTTAGAAGGATACTAAGTATGACAGTAGTCTAGTAAATAAATATCGGTGTTCCTGCTTCACAAGCCTAGTCACTAAGTAAGTTTCAAATGCGAAGGGGGGGGCCTTTTGTAACACGTTCCCAGCGCCATGTGAAGCGAGCATGCGGGCAGTCACCAATAAAGGTAGTCAGGTGGAGCGTAACTGACACTGCAATCGACCTCCGTGATTACGTGACTCAATGCGATCCATCGTTGCCTCGTGATTGGTGAATGGCCGCGTCCTCGTACAGAGATGGGACGACGATCCCCGGACTCGGAAGTGGACTGCTGGGCTGATAGAAACTCGGTACCTGTAGACGGGCCTGCGGAGCGTGTAAGGCCCGGAGGCTGGGCGAATGGGGTTGAGGAGATACCGGAACGCTCCCAGCAGAACTTGATCCAACAGAAATCGGTAACCCGGGAGACAGCAATGGTGGTCGCGGGGACGCAGAACTCAATTGCCATGGATGGGGCACCTTGGTTGGGGTCGACGCACCAGAGGAGCGACTTCCAAGGGATTCATCCGGGAGTACGTCTAGGAGACCACTTGACTTTAGCGAAGGGAGTGATGGTTGATTTCGGCTGCGCAGTGTTGAGGTGGTTGAAAGGGCTGGAGATAGTTGCAGAGTGGGAGAGGAATCGTTCTCGTCACCTGGACGAAATGCAGAGTCGATAACGACGTCTGGGACACTCGGAGCTGATGCCGTACTCGATGGTTCGCATCCTTCTGTGTTGGATGTTTCAATCCTAGGGACGGAAACCGCGGTGGGGTGCACCGGCTGATAGGTTGAGCGGCGTTCTCCCCTGTGAGCTTCTAGAGCGTGACCGTTACCGTGCATCGTTGCTGGACCCCAAAATTCTTCCCACTCCTTTACCCATGAGTCTAATTCAGGCAGAAATCCCTGCTCGACTGGGCTCGCAGGTGTCCCCTCACGCACAGTAACTGGTACAGTCGACTCATCCGCCAAACTATCCGTCAAATCGGCACCTGAACTGCGGTGTCTGGCAGCGTAAGGTCCACAGTAGTGCATCCAGAGTACGCTCCCCACTTTGAAAATTATTTGAGCAGTTTTTAATATGGCCCACGAGAATCTCAGTGAGGAGATTAATACACTCACTTAATATGCTGTTCCGCGCCCGTGGTCCCAGCGCCTTTATAATCGCAGGAAACGCTTGGAGAGCACTTTCATAGTCGCGACATACTTCCTGACCTAAACGCCTCCGAATCTATATGAATTGAGTCAGTAATCCGTTCACATCAAGCGAGATTAAATGAATGGTGTGGTGAGCGAAGCGAAAATCACGCGGAGGCCACGCCATGCTAATATAAGGAAACGTGTCTAAAGTAGAAGATAGGAGACTCACGCTACTAAGGGCCAAGACAGCGCACGCATGCAGAATATGCATGAAGCAATAACACCATGTACTAGTGTTTGAACCCGTTTCCCAGAGTGAGAGATGAGCAAGGAGATTCTCGGGGCTGTATTTTAGATGATCCGCCAGACTAAGAACCCATCGCTGGAGGAATCAAAGCCCCATCCGAGGCACATTTAGGGCAGGCAGAAAGGAGACAATAGGAGTCCAGAGACGGTCAGGCGGTACAAGAGAAGCGGATAGATGATAAAGAGATACACTGATTAGAAGATAGTGGAGGAAGCACTTAAGAAGAGATTACCTCGAGCTGCTCTTCACAGCTTGAGAGCACCCGTTGTTCCAGAGCTTCCCGAATAAGGATGAAGACATCAGGCGGTCTCCGCTAGTGGCAGATGAGACGTGAACTTACGGCTCACAGAGAGACGCTCAATATCCAACAGTATAGTCGCTATGCGTATGACGTGTCCAAACTCCGATGTGTCTCGAGTCTTCAACGGAGGGGAATCGAGGTATTCTGCTCGCTCTGTTCACATAAATGCCTATACTTGCAAGATCGCGAAGCGCAGAACTCACCTGGTAATACCTGCAACGCTAAATCAAAACTTGCCTCATCAGAAGGCAGGCGTACGCCAGCTAAATCGTCCTTGTTATACATAGTTGAACGCTGAGTAAAGACTGCCCCAAGTAGTTCGACCATGTGAATCAACCAAAAAGTACGCCGGGCACTCTCTCGCTGAATATTACGCGCGTGTAGTTGATCTGTGCTTAGCGACGTCGTATCGGCCACGTTCGGGTCCGTATCACGCATGTGCATTGTGTGCAATATGCGAAGAGCCAGGTCTGGTGGGTGGGTGAATGCATATGAGGAGAGAAAAGCGAAGACTGTTGTCCGGCGTACCGTAGAAGCATAGATCACTGAGCATGTTGCTCTCTTTGTACACATTATAAGTTTGGACCAATGCAAGTGCTTGCGCAGCTTCAAGCCCCGTTGCCACTAAACGTCCTTCCGCATCAAAGAGGCCCGCAAGTGCCGCATCTGCAAATCTCTCTCCAGAATGACGGACAGGAGCCACACGTATGATAGGATTTTGAGACAAGGGGGCCGCGACAGCACAGATAGCATTTAGGAGATAATCCGGTATGCGACCACGGCAAAAATCCGCGTGGAAGGAGGCGGAATGGATGATAAGCCGATGTGGATGGCAGTGGGCGAAAAATACTAAGAGTCGGAGGGGTCAGCCGAGCCAAATCGAGCTTGAATCTCAGAATGATAAAGTGAAGCCCTTAATGCTGGGTTTTCAAATAGAAGAACAGGGAGCTTGCTTTAGAAAAAAAGGCGACGATGTCGCCCCGATCATCAAACACAAACGAAATCTTTGGACGATGATGCGTCTTGCACGGAGCAATGCCAATACTCCCAGAAGGCGGCGCCAAAGGCCTCCAGAATATCGGCCGATACACGAGGCCAATATACGGCATCTTTGACCGAACTAACACGACTTACAGTTTATGAGTTCATGTGTGATATGTTTTTGAAATCCGCCGGACGTATCAGTCCCATCCATTCGCTTGTATGTGGCACATCCTACAGTAAACAATGCAATGTTAACGAGTCCACCGGTGGCAGTCCTTCATTCAATGTCTCACCGAATAGCTCTGGGTCGCTCTTAAAGCGTTTCCGCGGCGGTAGGAGATCGCGAGGTAGTTCAAGTTGAAGGCCACGGGGTTGGGGGACATTCTCGAATTGGGATCGAGATGAACGACGGTTTGCGACTAAGATTGGTGGACCAGAAGTGTCAGGACTTGCTGAGACCAGGACATCAGGCTTCTGAGTCCCCGGTAGTAAACGGGATGATTCCGGGTCTTGGTTCGACTCCGAGGAGGCAGCTGGCGCTGATGAATTGATGTTCATGGGGCTGTGTGTGGTCGGATTACCTTGAGGAAGGGCGTCCGGCCGTAACGCGTTAGGTGCAGGTACAGGCCTTCCGGATGAGTCGGTGTAAGTGCATTCCTTAGATGCGAAGAAGCTGGTCGACATAGAATATATCTAAGCTATGGTATAAGATGTACCAGTAACGTCCGGGCGTACCAATTGCTGCATGGTGCTGGATATCAAGCATTTTAACAGTCAACTACGACGGAGTTAACGGTAAACGGTGACAAGCAATTAAGCTCACCAGTCCCGTCGCAGCGACGTTTGCTCTTGTGGCACGGGTCACAGGCCTGAACACGGAAACAAATGACGATGTCAACCGAGTAATATTGAAGTAGAGGCTGAGAATCCCGAGCAATTCAATTACTACCTTTACAAGTCTTTTACGCTTAGGACCCTTGAATACCGCAGGACGTGTGGGCTGCACACCCGATGTCCTGGATTCATTTGAATTGCGAGGTACTCGGGATTGAGTTTGGTTTTGGTCTGGCTGCGATTCAGCTACGGGTCTGTCCATAAGCGCGTCGGGAGCAGAAGGAGGGGGAAAGTGAATAATGAGCAGGAGTGTGAGGGCCAGAGAGGAAGGGGGCTAGATATTAGAACAACAGACGAAGGGAGGAATTGGGCATGGTAGAGTTAAGTGAAGAGACGGGCAAAGGAAGTGACGGTTAGCTCATACATTGCAATCCACCACGAAATCTGTAATATCTTTCTAATACTAATATTTTCTTTTTCCGCGACCTTCGGCATTAGCCTTGCCGGGTCGGCGCCGCGTGTGCCTGTGACCCGTCTTCTCTTCATTTTCCGATTACGCTAGCCCGGCGGCTATTCCGGCGGGTGCCCAGTAAAATACCCATTCAATAGAACTTACGTAATCATAATCTTGCACACACTTCACTAGTACTTCCACAATTCTCCGGACATTTTTCTTTTCTTGTCCACATTCTAATACTTTGTTCGCGTGTCTGTCCTCGTACCTCGTGACAACGGTACGCCACTAGTCGACTAGAAGTCGTAACGTGAGTGCGGGCCTTGCAGGGCCTTGCAGCAAGGGGGTGAAATCAGGTGAAAATGCGTGAAAACCGTATCGAGAAAATCTTTGAAATTTGAATGCTGTGTTGAACAGGGTTTGGATATTACTGCAAGCAACCTAACTTTGGCAGACGCCGATCTCTTCTTTCTTCAAGTTCCCCGTCGTCGTCGTTTTAGACATCGCACTATCCAAACAGAAAGTCCAAGCACTGCGAAGAATTCGGATCTGGCAACTCTCATGGTCCCACTGTCGTCTAGAGGACAACACAAACGAGAGGAAATCGCGGTATCTACCATCCAGTTCCAGTTAATCAAGCAGTCTGCGCAACGAGATCCCCGTCCGATCCCGCCGTATTGGCGAAGCCCCTCGACACACGTCTCGCGAGAGGCGCGATATTGTTATGTATCTTGCCCCGGAAAGAAACGTTCAGTAAGAGATTACGGCACCGACGCTTATCTAGCGATCCACTTGCACTTCTCTCGTTGGTCACGGTTGGCTACCTCAAGTTCGATTCGACTGATGGAAATCTGCGCTTGAACTTGAAACCGTTGCCAACCACCGTACTCGAGACTTCTCAGCTCCAAATCAATTTGGTCTTTTTGATTTCTCACCACTTTTCCTTTCTGATCAGACGCGTTTCCACCACAGCCCAGTAACTGGGCTCACAATTCTTTTCGGAACCAAAGTCCCTTATCCCTCCGACCATCTCGAAGGCAAAGCTGATTGGTTCGTTTGCTGTTGATCTGTCAGATCTGACGAAGGCGTCCCCACGTCCCGGTAGTTTAATTTCTGTAAAAGTCCTAGACCTCTCGCGGTCTAAGTACCATATTTCATAAGGTGCACGAAAGTTAAACTCGACAAGGTGTGACATAGCACGTGACTAACCTTACTTGCCCTCCTCGGGTCAACACACTGATGCTGAAATTACATCTGCACCAAATCATGAGCTCAAATTCGGCTACCATAGATTTATTCCTTTCATTGAAGGCTATCTCTCTATGGTTTTATTTTTCGATTAGGTGAAATAATTATGTCAGAATTTCGAAAAAACATCTAATGCAAGAAAATGCCCCAAATCGCAATCTCCTTCAATTTGGTGGGGATCAGAAATTTTTGGTCTTCCATTTTTGCCGCTTACATATGCAATTATATTATGTAAGGTTATTATTAATACTATATTTGTAATATTCCAATAAGGCAATTTTAGTCTCAGCACCAGCTGACCACTGGAAGGCTATCACTACTATCTAAATAACCCAGAAAACGCCACAGGAAGCACAGAGGTAACCGGAGCCTGCATGGAAATAAGTAAACAAAAAAATGTTGTCCGGTCACCTCGAGATTTTTGCCGAGCTTGGCATTAGGGTCCTTCTAAATCAGGAAACACAAATAAGGTTTAGGGTTGTGACTGTGACGTGACACCCTTGTCGAGTTTAACTTTCGTGCACCTTATGGAGAATATATGTTGCATCACGTGTTACTCGCTCCACGCTCCACACTGGCCAGATCTGGGAGGAAATTGATTCTGAATGAAATCGGGTACATATGCATGGCATTTCTCGGGCTGACATGTATGGACATGGATAAAGGAAGGGAAACAGTACGACGGTAGAACATTACTTCAGAGGGATGCTAAGACATGAATCATTAACGTCGCCATCCCAGGTAGAGATCAGATTTACTTACAAGCGTGAGGCTAAATGTGACCAAGGCGATTCGGCAATGGTGAGCCAAAAGAACCCAAGAGAATATCAGAAATCTTGACTCACAGTGCGTAGCACCAATCTATGATGAAGACATAGTCAAATCAACGTCCCTGAGATCGTGGAGAGGAAAACTTACACCTGGGCGACCATGCTTAACCGGCTTGTATGAGCACGAGAACTCCGCCAAATAATGTCCCGTCATCTCCGGCTTGATTTCAACCGAGTTGAAAACCTTGCCATTGTAAATACCGATGACCGACCCGATCATCTCTGGTACGATGATCATGTCACGCAGGTGGGTCTTAACCACGGCTGGCTTTTCGTTAGGCGGGGCCGCCTTCTTGGCCTTGCGAAGCTTCTTGATGAGACCCAGAGGGCGCTTCTTCAAGCCACGCTGGAATCGACGGCGTGCACGGGCATGGACAAGCTGTTTGGAACGGTGTTTACCAGTCAGCAACACGTAGTTATTGCGTCGAATTCTAACATCCATACCTCTACGAACTAGAGACGATCAAGAGTCAGAAATTTGCTTTGGAGTAAACGGATAACGACGCACGTCTTCATTCTTCATATCCAGCAGCTTATCTAGCTCGACTCCGCGGTAGGAGAAGGTGCGGAAGGTCCTTTTCTTCTTGAGCTCGGCGGCGACGGTCGGGTCAGTAACGTCAGCGTCAGCCTGTTAAATCGCGGCACAATGAGAACCCGTGCACTGTACAGACAGACTCATCGCGCACCATCTTGTAATAGCTGTCTTTTGAGAATGTGGTGGGATTTGACGGCGGCGAGACGACGGATATTATGTTATTCACGACGCACACATCACGAAAGTGCTATATAGCATTACATAATATCATCTACCCAATCAGGTCAACGCAACTCTGTGATTTTCGTCACTCACTCTCATTGTCGGAGCAGAAACCACAAGTCTTCCCTAAGGGATTAAAGGTAGGATTGTCCTGCACTATGAAGCCCTTTGAACCAATCTCTGATTCCATATAGTGATTTGCGGCTGCCCATTTATCAGATTCATACAACAGTAAGCTTTAAACTCAAGTTGTGCACGGTGCTCAACTAACTAGCCACCTCAGAAATGCGCTACCTCGCGGCTTACCTCCTGCTTCAGACCGGTGGCAAATCATCCCCGGGTGCGGATGACATCAAGCATGTACTCGGCTCTGTTGGTGTCGATGTTGACGAGGACCGTCTCTCAAAACTCTTGTCCGAGCTTGAGGGTAAGGACATCGGTGAGCTAATTGCGGAGGGTTCCTCCAAGTTTGCTGCGGTGCGTAGATTCTGTTCCTTATCTGTCAGTTGTTCGCGCTCATAACGAGTCGATTCATATAGGTTCCTTCTGGTGGTGCAGTTGCTACCGCACCCGCTGCCGGTGGAGGCGCCGCCGCCGCGGAAGCCCCCAAGGAGGAAGAAAAGAAGGAGGAGGAGAAGGTTCATATACTTGATGATGAACATGGACATGTTTTTCTGACCGTGCATTTTCTTACAGGAGGAGTCCGACGACGATATGGGCTTTGGTCTCTTCGACTAGGTTCCACTCCACCGTACCTCACACGTTCTCGACCACGCTCTTCTCATTACAGTCTGTCTACAAGGCTCTGTTTCCAAGGTATGCTCGTTCTGCGCCATGTAATGCTATTGTATCCATTTGCAATGCAACGACTGTGATCGAATTACCTATAACTGGCTCTACGGGGAGGTTTCGAGCATTCTCGACTTTGACTATCGTCGATGAATCTGGACCAAGGAGCGCGCAACGTTTAGTCTGAAGTAATCCATTTTATGTGCATGAATATCTGCACTGCTCAGTATTTACATTAATCAGTGAAAACCAGCTCTAAACGTCTAACCTCCGTAACCCTTATCATGCAAGACTGTAGACTCCACTCTGACCTAATCCTTCATAGTTCTAATGCATCTGGCCATCTTCTTGAGAGTCTCTGGGAGCACAACAAGTTCAATGTCGGATGAGACTCTGTTTATTTGACAAGTGGTTTGAAATAACGGAATTGTTAGCTCAGGTTCTTGCCTGTTGATAAGATGGGTGCGAAGTCTGAAGTTTCATATTCCTCTAAGGCAGAGTATACTTCGTCAATGCACAATGTCTGTCGATTCCTGTACTAAAGTATGACAATGCGGCTCTGCTCAGACAATTCGACAATTCTAGGACAAACTCTGGTTTCGTCTTTCATGTTAATCCAATAATACAGGTTGCGGATTCTCGCTATATGTGCAGGCCAGGTGCAACTTCTCCCGAACCCGAAACTAATGACTTTATATTCTTTGCATTTGGAAATGATAGCTTGCTAGCTTGTCATTGTCACACGAGTCGATCCAACCCAATGCACGTGTATTCTAACAAAAGGAATCTGATCGAGGAACCAGGATGTGACCCAGAAGTATTATCCATCTACTGCGATAACTCATCTCAAGTGTACTTTATTTGGTTTGATATCGATTTTACACCCTTGATGGACACACTACACACTACATACTACATACTACATACTACTTACTACTTACTACTTACTACTCATTTTCAAGACTCGAAATTTGTCCCCCGCCCGCTCTCTCTCTCCCCTCTTTTTCACCTGAGCCGGCACAATCTAGTGCTACCCTTTTCTCCGATACCATAATAACCAACGGCAACCAACTATTAATATCCACCACGTACCCAGCAAGGTTCCCCTTCCCCGACCCATCAATTTCCTTCCGAGAGTGGAAGACTACTTCCAGTACTAGTGATGATGCAGACAGAGGTCAGGAAGCGATCGGATATCCAGTCCAGGTTCACCCGTATTTGAACTATAGTCCAGCCCATCCCAAGACCGTTGTCTTTTCAGACACAACCCGGACAGTCGCGCTAATTGTTATAGATGAGTCTCTTCATCTTTGAGCCTTTGGACCGATTCAGTAAATGCCACTCTCGCCATACTTATACGATGCGAGAAGGTGGGGCAGGGGAAATTCCGAATATAGCAAGGCGGGGCTTCGATAATCGAGACTCCGATAAACTCCGACGCGTCAGGATCACGTGAGAACTCTTTAAGTACTCGAAAAAAATGAATGAAACCCCCCTATAACGTCTACATTCAAGCAAACAAAACCATATGGTACTTCGCGATTTCAAGGGGAAAGTTCGAATGCGGCGCTTCCTACCATCCTCTAATCGTCTCGAGAAATGTTACATTTCAATAGTTCCACGATTCAGCAGAAGTAGACAGTGGCCTCGCGTTCACACCGCAAGTTCATGGGTATTGTATCCTCGTATTCTGAGTGGGTAGTCACAAGGTATCCTGCCTAATTATTGTACAACACCAGGTTATCATTCTGCTAGGCAAATAACCTTCGATGAACCCACCAAATAAAGAAATAAACACACGTTACGCATATCGCGGTAACTTTGGAAATAAAGTCAGGATTGGATGGAAGCGTTCGGGGAATGTAAAAAAAGGACAAGGAAAAGACAACCAAGAACGGAGAAATGCGACATGCTAATTCTGGGGTATTATGACAGAAAAAGAAAGAGAATCTCAGCATCAAGGCACGAGTCCAAATTAAGGACGAAAGTCAAGATACGATCAATGACGTTCAGAAATACAGAGGAACGTGGAAGCAATGTATGAGAAGGTGTGATTCAAAGGAGTGGATTTAGTGCTAGGAGACCCGCACTAGGTTAGTGCGATAAAACGGAAGGGTCATTTTCAGACAGCCACACGGCGTAGTCATGTCCGAGATGGTCCATGACCGTTTGGTGCAACTAAACTTCGCCCAAGTTCTCCACTGCTCCGCGGGGTATATGACCTAGGTGAGGTGCTTGTAGCAAAAGATGAACCCTGGTTCTGTTGCGAGTTTGGACCAGGCATAGCTAGTGGTTGCATCCAGTTATCCTGAGAAGAGTACCCGAAGGACTGTGTCGTTGGCAAAGGTCCGCTACTCCCTGGGTGAGAGAAAGGCTGATGAGGTAAACGCGGCTGTGGCTGGGGAGATTGCTGTCGCGACGAATGCCCAGAATGCCCATTCCGCATAGGTGGAGGTGGTTGGTCTGAAGGAGAACCCGAGCTTGACTGGCCTGGTCCACGATCTTGGGTAAAGTATCCATTCCGAGCAGCGGTCGCAGGTGTCCCGGGGTCGGCGTAAAGTTGCCGGCCCCGTGTCATCGCAGGATCAGACCTTTGCGTCGCTAAACGAAGGTCATTTGTGTCTCGCACGTAACCCCCACTCCCACCAGATCCTCCTCCATTGCTTGAACCTAACACCGGCGAGGTGAGGCCCTGAGGTGTCCGACCATTTGCACGCACTCGATTATATGCATCGCATTTCTTCAAGAATTCCTTGCTGGGTAACTCCAATGCACCACCGAAATAATCTTGATCACGCAGTAATGGTAGGAATTCCTCTGGCACGAGGAAGAACTGATCCTGGTGCTCCAACAGCGAGTCCATTACGCGAATGCTCTCGAAACTCTCCACTCGAACTGTGTCGGTTCCTTTTGCCGGAGAGCTGCGGAAAATGTTAGGACTAATCACAGTTGCCAGGTTATGTAAATCCATTTTGTTCCCCGTCTCCTCGTCAACGTGAGAAAACGATGCAACCCATTTAAGGAAGGTGAAGAGGACCTCCACTGTGTCTCGATTGCCCCTGGGAAGTAAGAGCATTACAAAATGGAGACATCGGTTCCGCTCTGCCTCGTTCGGTAGATCTATCGAAATACGTTAATGTCTATGCAAAAATATTATAGACAGTTATGAAACTTACTCTCTGCTGCCATAAACAAGCGATAAAGTTTATAGGTCATCAAGGGCTCCGGCAGTGACTTCAAGAACTTCTTCAGCAAAGCTGCAAGTTGCACAGGATTGTCTTGAGTCAGATCAACAGATGATGGGTCGCGGTCAATTGCTTCAGTTAGCTCATTAAGTCGTCGGATGTTCCCGTTCTTACGGAATATGCCCTCAACAGACATATCTAGTGATTGTTTTCTTGGTGAGTCAACCAAACAGCAGTAACAGACAACTTACCCATCTGTCGCATGGCTGAGATGACATCATCAATGAAACTTGGCACCCTCAGACTTGCACGGGAGGCACCGAGGACAGAGTCCGCAGCTTCCTTCTCGAGAAGTATCTCTAATGGGACTCCAAAGACTCCTATTCGAAGAGCCGTATCATTAGAATCCGCAAAATAATAAACAGTGGAGCTACATGCCTTTCTTTTGCTTATCCTTCTTGAAAAATTTATTCCAGAATCCACCCTTCTTGACCTCAATGAATTCCAAAAGATCATCCAGTTCAAATTCATTCTTTAACGGCGAACGGCTTAGTGCTAACAGCGCAGCATGTTTGACGATCATTAATTCCAAAGGTGTTAGTTCCGCAATCGTCGGAACGATGCTCTGAGATGGCAGCGCTCGATGTTGTTTGCGCGCTGCCTCCGCCTCAATGACGTGAGGGATGTCAGCAAGTGTTATTCCATCTTGTGGAACAGTCATTGTGGGTTCGTCAGCACCACCCGACGGCGAATTTGGCGCAGAATCATCCACAATCACGACGCCTGTATTATTCCGAGCGAGGCTTGGACGGAGCATCTGTCCCTTATCATCAAAGAGGTTCCCAGGGAGATTACCCGGAGCCGCTAGCCGTGGCCGAGCATGGTCTTGCTGGAGCAGGGGTGACGTCGGAGCGCCATATACGTTCATCGGCTGACCCTGCCGAGCCGGTCGCATCGACGTGGCCGAGGGTGTTGCAGTTTGTGCTTGTGCGGGGGGAACAGGGCCTCTCTGGGTAGTGACATTCGCAACACTAGTGGGCTGAGCTGTCTTCCCGGATGGGGACTCCACAACTGTCGAATGCTTGGGTAGGTGAGCTGATATCCTACGGTCTAAATGAACTGATGATTTCATCAGAACGCTTTCACTAGTTTCACGATATGACCGCTGCTCCGACGTGTCGTGAACCTGGAGCTGGGCAGAAGCGGCAGCTACAGAAGGTAATCGATATGCTGTGCTGAATAGAATGTGTGTTCTTGACTCACGTGTAGATGGAGGGATTAGAATCCCCTCCTCTTCAATAAGTACGACAGTCGTCGCAGCGCCACGTTGAGCAAGAATGCATATTGCTCAAGCCTCGTCACGGGTTGAAAGCCTCCAACACATCCGGGCCGCTGATGATCCAAGCAATATGTTGTCGTCGGGACAGGTCCGTAAGGTGAGTCCTTCGCTGTCGATGTTTCATACACGAAGATATCAACATTTGCCGGAGGTCGCCGTACAGTGGATACTTTCGGTGGTGCTGCCTCCTTTTCCTCCGAACTTGGCTCCTTTGGTGGTTCTTTGGGGACGGGTGGAGCAGATGCCTTACCACATGCAGCACACTGTAAGCATTGAGAGTGCCATCGTTGATATGTTCCTAGTCTCACGCAGTCTTCCTCGACCGTTGCCTCGCATTTGATACAAAGATCGGAAGGAGGCTTAATTGAGAGGCGCTCTACCAATGGTAGGGAAGATTCAGGGGATTCATGAAATGGTGATTCCCCTGCGAATTCGGGTGCCAAGCTCTTGAAACCATACGTTACACCTTGCGTGCTGACTGCACCGCCATGATCACTCGGATGCTTTTCCCCGCCCCGTATCACTCGCCTCGCACTTGGATTGCCACCTTCCACAGCAAGCAGGTGCAGTTTGTCCAAGAAGCTTGTCATAGCTTCCCGTACATTATGATCGCGTTCAAGTTTGAGGCTCCCAGTTAGCGCTATTCGAATGAGGATCTTCAGATAATGGGCAAGGCCAGTGACAAGAGCCAAAAGTTCTTGTGTCATTCCTGTTCGTCGTTGGCTCTCTTGAGGCTTTGAAAGAAGCGTGAAAAGATCGACCGTCTTCCGACATAGGAGGCGTGCCTCCCGGACATGTGACATGCCTTCAAGACAGAAGTCAGTACATAACCCTCTCGCATCAGAAGCGATCTTATTTGCCTTTCAGATTGAGCCGAGAGAAGCATGTCTCCAAGTCGTCAATGGTCGCAAACAAGACCTCCACGTGCAGAATGAACTTCTCAGCCATACGAATGGCTTCGAGGTATTGTCCGTTGCTAACTTGCCTCAGCATATCAGAGATGCAGGCAGCACTTGATTCTTCAAAGGCCGATAGAACCCTGTCAATTTGTGAGCTAGACTCCGTCTGGACGGTTTCGAATGACTCACGTCCAGATGCGATACACCTGCTGCTCCATTCGCGCTTGTTTATTCTTTAGTGATTGAGGTGTCTCCTTGTCCTCCTCTTCTTTCCAAGGTGGTTCGCTGATATCAGCCATTGAAGCATTTGAACTTGTTGGTCTCCTCGAACTAATTTTGACATTCCAAAACTGCGCAATTCCAGGTATCAGCATGAATCTGCGTAAAAGACACTACTAGCTCACTTTGTTGATCATGTAGCATTCCGGATGCCAGCATTCATCACGATTATTGCGATTGATTTCCACAAACTGTTTCAGAATCGCACTGTTGCATCCCGCGCATTTGGTAGCGAAGCGAGTCGAGTAATGAAAATGGCAATAAACGTCATTACCATGCTCGTAGTAGGAGTCTTGTGGACCAAACACGGTAGGACACACCGAACACGTAAAATGTTCGACGTGGTATTTTTTATCTGAAATTCGCCAATCAGATATGCCTTCGATTACGAATACGGACCAGCAGGCTTCTACTCACTGCACGCTGTGATATAACTCCCTCTTAACGCCTGGCTGCACTTTGCGCAGATGAGATTCAGTCTGCGAAAGTAGTCTCGTTCGCAAAGCGGCTGTTGCTTGCCGTCGGGGCCATCAATCGGGAAGAATTTCGACGCAACCACGGTATCACAATCCTATAAGCCGCTCGATTACCGAGAACGCGGACCAGGAAAAAACGAAGACCTACCTTGCACTTAAAGCAGGGAAGGTGCCAAACGTTGCCCAATGCCCTGACAAAAGCGCCTTCTAGTGGTAGAGAGCATGCTGCGCAAACAGCGGAGCCAGCTGGAGGAGTAGCGGATGAACTGGCGACTTTCGAAGCGCTGCCCGAAGGTGCAGAAGACAGCGAAGTCATGCTTGAGCGCTTGAAAGTCGAGTCGTCTGCTCTGCCTGACCCGTCGTCTGAGTGATTAGAAGAAGATGCGCCGCTTCGGTTACCATTAGGCGTTAATGGTCGACTGAGGGATTGAAAATTAGGCATGGGACTTCCATTCGGGCTTGCAGTTGCAACCATGTTATCTGAACGCCCATGGCTCAAGTCTTCACTACGTGCATGCGGGTGCGAACCATAGTCGGCATTTAAGTTCCTTCTTTCTAATTCATGCGTGCCGCCAACGGTCAATGAGCGCGTCGGAGTAGCTGGTTTCGCCTGAGATCGGGCTGTGGTATCCGACGGGGACGATCGCATAGCATCGAGCTGATGAGCGTTGTGCTGCTGCTGCAACTGAGAATGGTAGTCCCTGAGTAGCTGCTGCTTGTTGGGTTGCTGACCTCCACCGGGCAGCGCAGGATCCATGGAAAGAGCGGCGGCGAATGAGTAGAAGTATTTTGAAGTAGAGCAGGGTACACCGGCTAAAGAAGAATAAGTTAGCGACCTTTTGGTTGTGTCAATGCGTTGCCGATGCCGCGTTGTCGCCAAGGCGTTACACGTCAGGACGACGGCGATGCAAGTGATAGAACGCAGCGAAGGGACTTGAGTTGTGACGATGAGAAGATTGTTTGAGAGGACGAAGGGGAGAGGGACAGAGAAAGGAAGTCACATCCACTCACTGGAGCTGGAGCTGGTGATGAAGGACAGGACAACTATTAGCGTTCGGTGGTCGAGACTAGACTGTCACACCATCACGCCCACGTGTTACCGTCCCTTGATTTCTCGTTTATTATCCTTCACTACATGTCTTTTGTTTCTCTCCATATTCTTGCTTCACTTGCAATTTATCGGTGCGCCTTTCCGGATGAGCTTTCACCGTCTCTACCATTGTTTTCAGCCGCGAATCACCTTCTTTCTGTCCAGAGTTATCGGCTGTCTCTCGGCAGAGTATGAGCGTACTCTCGATTATGTATTCAGATCTCGTTTCAAGAATGAGGGTGGGCTCGGGATATCTAATCGGTAGCATTGTGCTTCAAAGCGCTTTCGGCAGTTGACGTCAGACCTTTCCGTTCTGCCTGCTGTTACTTGCAAGCCAAGCTGAGGAAGAACTTTGTTGTGTCTATTGGTGCTCGCTAATGTTCACGAATTGCGTCTTTTGGCAATAGCAATCAGTCCTTCCGCTCCTGGACCTCGAAATGATATCCTGCCAGATCGATAAAGACTGATTGACTCTTCAGAGATCGAAGCGACACTTGCGTCTACCCCTTGGTGCGACGTATTTTTGGATTATACAAAAATCAGCTAGGCACCATCTTATTCATTGGTTCAAGACGGCATTGCAGTGTGCTCCGAAATCCCCACTAAGTATTTTCCTGGAGCGCGCACCCATCACTTTCCGAATCGGCCATGGTGCGCTGGACACAAGACACATATATTCGGTATTCCACCATGAAGGCGTTCGGTTTGCAACGTGACGCTTCACTGGTGGAATTGCTACAGATCTTCTAGAGGCCGAAATCTCGAGAGTCAAGGAGGCTCTCGAAGAGCTTACCGAAGCTGGCGCAGTCGACCCAGTAGTCAAAGTTACTCTATTACTCTCTGGATTCGGGTTCACTGATATTCAGGACGCTATCGCATATGGCAAGATCAAAACAGAGTCCTTCACTGGTGTCGTAGCTTCCCTCCAGTTTGACATAATCTCTGACCAGTATCAATTCAAGATAAATTAAAAGGTCTCTTTGGCGGCTCGAAAGGAGGAAGAGTCCAAGAGTGAAACCTCATCTGAGTCGGGCTCCGAAGGCTCTACCACTACTCCAACCACTGAAGGAACTGATACTGCAGGATTCTCCGGCACACCCGTTACTTCATTAGCTTCGTCGAGTCCTGATAGGAAGAAGGAACCAAGAGATACTTCCCTGGAATTGACCGACAAACCATTGTCGATCCCTGCTTTGACCAGCTGGAATTAGGCGCTGACGCAATCGGTAAATATTCCTCCAAAATTGCCGTTATTGACCACATTTATCATTCTCCTTGTGCAGACTCGTATCCAACGATATGGCAGAGGCAGCAGACGGCGACTGGAAGAAGCTCGAAACGGTCTTGATGTCTATTTGTACCGTCTTCGTGACCTTCTGGAAGACGGTTCCGATACCAATTCATTCAAGAAATGCTCAACGGATGAAGGGCGGATAAAATGTTCGAAAGTCTCCATTGGCATTGGATGAGCGAGGAAGTCGATCATACTCGAATAGTCGATAAAAAGGACAAGCTTGAGCTATGTAATGGTTTGATATTTTTGAATTGTCTAGAACTAGAACTGACGTTGTTGGCTAACTAGGTCCATGGCAGGGCTGATTCAATTCCGTTACAAGGAAATCGAGGCTCTCCCTCGAACCCTCAACGAATCGCAAAGCCTCTTTCAGTGCGCGGTACTTCCTCACCGAAGCGCGTAAGGACCTCATCATGCAGTTCATACCGGGTAACCTCCCCACCTATCACACCGCCGAAGAGCTCAACTCGCTAGAGAAATTACTCAAGGAGCCCGAGGATTGGTTAACTGAGTGGGTAGAGAAGCAGAGGGAGAAGAAGGAAAACGAGGATAGAGTGATCTTAACGAGTGAGATGAAGGCAAGGGCAAAGGTACTTGAGAAAGAATTGCTGAAGCTTATGAGGAGGAAGGCGCCGTTGAAAAAGAAGACGGCTCCTGGCGCTTCATCGACATCCAGCGAGGGCACTACGTCGACTGACAGTTCGAGAACGGCGGAATCGACTTCAACTTCGACGGCTGAGAGCACTGCGTCGAGTAACAAGCCCGGGTCTCACGACGAACTGTAACTTACGTACAGAATAGTTGCGTGTATGGCAAAAAATACTGCTGTATACAGCTGTAATGGTGAGCAGGATAGTGCACCGCTTTGTTTTCTAATGCAGCTTTTGAACTAGGCCCTCCGTCCCGCTGCTATCCGACGTCTCATGAAGGAGCTTATGCAGCGGCTAAAAGGCGAGCGTCTAGCGGGTATTCGCGTCTGACATCCGAGAACAACATGCTAGATGTGACAGGAATCATTGAAGGTCCAGGTACGTCGTGTCTTCACAAAATTGATCATGTTTGTGAACTAGTGGCTAACGATTTCCCGACTCAACCGGGACGTGAGTGGTTCCTTCAAGGTGAAGTTCAGCTTCACCGAAGGGTTCCCTGCAGCTCCTCCCAAATGTATGTCTTCTGGGCTGCTTTACTCGGGCTTTGCCAAGCACTTCCGTGAGAAGTTGTATTGGCGAGGCCCTGTTTCTTGCTCTAACATGCATGCTCACGAAGTCGTCGCATTCAGGCTGGTTCGCCACCAGGGTTTTCCATCAGCGGGAGAAATATGTCTCAACACGCTGAAGAAGGACTGGCAGTCGTCATTTGGCATTGGACGCATATTTGTTACTGTCAAGTGTCTGCTGATATACCTAAATCCGGAATCTGCTTTAGATGACGAAACAGATAAACTTCTCTTAGAGGACTATGACAGCTATTACGAGCGTCCGCGACTTATTACAAGTGTGCACGCTACACCAAAAGTATGCAAACTAGTGGGGGTTGGTGGCTCGGAAGGACGGCGCTTACCTCAGTCCATAGGTTCGACTACCCGAATTTGATGCACCATCTGCAGAATCTACTGCCTCCACAGCAAGTCGCACACCTCCGCCTACATCCCGCAAGGCTACTAAGTCTGTTGAAAATGCAGCGGCGCTTATTCCTAATTACGACCCCACTACGCCACTGGTCACCTCAAACACGCTCTCTACAGGATTCGCCTTCCGCAAGGTCGCCACCCCCTCCCCTCAGATCTCACCGCAGCCCTTACAGTCGCGCGCTGTTAGTACCAGCCCGATCAATTCCTCGACGTCAGAGCAGCTTTTCAAGACCGCAGGCGTTACTCCGCCTGGTACAGCAGATGAGAATGCTCCAGCACTCGGGAATACCACAAAGCTTGCGCCTCCATATACAAAAGCCGCGAAAAGTCCTGCTGGTGCTGCAGCTACGGAGAAGAGAAAGAAGGCATTGAAGCGGTTGCGAATATGACATCTTCACCGTTGGATTCTCCTATTGATATGTGGTCCCGCCAATGCCCTGTTATGATTTCCCGTGTGGAAACCTTGCCTTTTTTTTCTTTGTTCAACCCGTGTATCTGTTGAAGTTCTCGAACAATGGCCCGCTGCCTAATCGGCAATGAAAACCTATAACTGAGGCAATCGACCTTCGATTGTCGCTCCACCCTTTCACGTTGATGGAAACTGACTTTGAGAAATCTTCTTCCTCCATCACCTCTCACCTTGTCCAGAGATACACGACTCCTTCAATATCGCGTGACTGAAAACAGTGGCTTTGTTTTCGGCAATTTTACTTTAATGAACTCGATCATTTCGCAAAATTGATATACGATTGATGACCCAAGGTCCCAAGAAGAATGAATTGACTACAGTATTAATGATTACTGGACACTGCTCGATGTGCACAAGTTGAACTTAGACACTATACACGAAACTAATGTTTCCCGGAGAACTCGGTAACAATCTTTCAAAAATCACTGAACCCTACTTCTCCTTCCTCCTTCCCAGCTCGTTCTGACGCAATCGTCGCTTCTTCCGAATCGGTCTATTAGTACTCATCCAATCCGCATGGTCCGGCCAAAGCTGTTCCGCGTTACCCTCTTCGTCTCTAAACAGACCAGGGCGGGATTCCCAGAACTGCGATTCGGTTGCTAAGCAAGGTGTCATCCGCTGCAGATCCGCTGAGGCACTCTCCTGAAGGGGGGGAATATAATTGGACTTCCATCCCCTCGCTCGATCAACTAATGCGTCCCAAACTGTTTCATCCTCGCCTGCAATACAAGGCAGGATATCCTTCGAGACGCCCGCACACCATATGTCAATAGCAGCGTAACGTCTTTCTTCATCTAGCACAACCACAGTTGCTCTGGCCTTCACAGCTTTCTGACTGGACCCCAATGCGAATACAACCCTGACGACGGGGGGCAAAACTTTTGCGGACCTTTCGAATATACCACGTCTGTATGGACACATGCGACTGTTTATTGTCCAATCTGGCTCCTCAGTGTGATCGGCATCTAGTTTCATCTGAAAGAGGATGCAAGAGACGTTCGATCCATTTATCTTATCCTGTCCGGGAGCAAGGATGGGAATGGCCGCATCAACGCTTTCCCGACAGTCAGCGCAAAGAAGAGCGGCACCACGCATGAGCAATCCGGCTAGATACTGACGCTGCAAAATGCGTTCTTCGTAACATTTGACAAAATGGTTGAAGTGCATGCGCGCATTTCCGAAAAGTTCGTCGATAGAGTCCTGGACGACTGGTATTTCTCCGAACAGTTTGCACAGATATTCGGGAACGGTGAACACGCGATTCCATTCAAGTAATTCCGGGTCCGCAGGATGCACAGGATAGTCGGACGAGCTCGGCTCGTAAGCACGACTGTCCATAAGAGTAGCGTCTGTCCACATCTTTGGGTGATTCTTCCCGCGGACCACATCGTCCCTCGCCAGCAGTAAAATAAACAGCGCAACAAGCTCCCCCCTGTCTCCCCTATTCACCAGGCCACTAAGAATGTGCTGCATGGTTTTCACAGCTCCGTCTTTTTCGTTCATCATCACAAGCGACGCCGCTTCCGCAAGCACAGGCTCAGAAGACGACGTGGTGAGTAATGTATCATCTTCCGGATCTAGTCGCAGACAGATGCGCATGTGGTTCTCCACAATTTTATACTGAAACGGTGAGTTGCCCTGGAACTCGATGGGGAGTCTGTGACAGAGACAGGCTATGGCCTGAAAACGCGATATATTCCAATTGAAATTGAGACTCCCAACATTGAGTAGCTTTGCGACAGTATGGCTCATCGCATCGCATCGCATGATATGCATCATTTCCTCATCTGGCAAACTCGACTGGCTCTCCAAAAATGTAATCGACGAATCTAGTTGGCCTTTCGAGGACGTAGTAGATGAATTTGAACTGCCCGTGTGGGAAGGATCGGCTTCGGTCGGAGATTTGTCAACGCGTAAAGCCCATCTACAAATAATCATTCGTAAGATGGAATCGTCGCGACGATAGAGTATACTGAACATACAGAGGACGACCTAGGTGCATCATCGTCCATTCGGACGATGCATCCTGAATAGTCAAGTTCCCTTTCTTAAACTTCTCTAAAGTGAACACGTCGAAAACGCAAGGCGTGAACGCGGGATACAGCCTCAGCTCCCGGGAGAAAAGTCTCCGTGATGAATCCAGAGGGCCAGAAGGGGATAAACATAGAGCAATATATCCGCTTGTTGACAAAAATAAGGCGAAGAGTGGCTCATTCCTAAGTCCATGAAGGCGTTTACAGATAGTGTTAAGGACCGGGGCCACTCCTGGCCGACCAGAAAGGGGAATGGCGAGTCCGCTAGCTTCATCAAAGGCAATGGTTACGAGCGGCTGAGGACCACGCTTGCTTTGAGCTACCAGCTCTCCGAGGCAAGCGGTGAGAAATTGGCAGGATTCTGCGAGTTCTCTGGCCTCTTCACTTTCACTCCTCTGAAATTCAATTCATATGGATTAATATGCAAGAGGAGGGGCGAGACGAACATTATAGAGCTCCGCAGCTCTTCTTACAATATTTCCGTAGAAACTCGTGCGGAAGGCGCCATATCTCTTGTACGATTTGATGGACATCATTCGGCGTCTGAACTGCTCTGACACCTCTACATATTTGTCCGGTACATCCTTGATCGCACTGCTGATTGATTCCACCTCATGTTTCGCTTCTTCGAATATTGCCTGTAGAAACGCGCTGACTCTAGATCTCGCATTGTAGCCGTCCATTGACCGCAGAAGATACTCGTGGACGGCCTCATCTGATGGAGGGTAGCCTGGGGAGAGGAGTTGAGATGTATGCTTCTATTGATATCGGATAGCTCACATACCAGTCGCGTTTGGTTCCCTCAAGCAGACGGGAATCACAAAATGATTCTTGCCAAGTTGATCAACCAAACGCGACTTCCCTGTCCCAGATGACTGGATAATCGCGCACAGATTAACATAGCCTTTCCCGGTAGTCTCATTATCCACGTAGGGGGCACAAATATGCTCCCAGAGTCTCTCGTCCAACGAGCCCCTGTACGGAATTTTCCATGCAGACATCGTTACTATGCAGGATTGAGCTCCCGAGTAGGCACCAGAGAAATCTCTCGCACCTGCTTTCTGTGCAATAACCCCCATTTCATCCATGTCTACATCAGCGCTCTCAAACTCAGCGACACGGAACAGCGCTGAAGCAGAACACATGAGGACAAAGGGAGAACTGAATAAGCATGACTTACAATGTCGAAAGAGCCCATCGAGCATCTTTGTCCAGGTGGCTTGATCGATGGACTCACTGGACATCAGTGCTGCCAGTTCTGACAAGAATTCGCGACGTTGTTCAGGTTCCAAGCCATTCAACGCCTCTTGAGCACGACTCGCATCCAAAAGCTGCTTGTCTAGTATCAAGCCCTCATTTTCGCAGTCGCCCAGAAAAAGTGTAATGCTATACGCGATGTGCTGATGATCTCCACTTGCTTCATACAGAGGGTAGGAGGCGTTGAAGGATGCGCGCCAAATCACATTTTCTTTCCATTTCCTGAAAATTCTGTCCTGCCAGGAGTCTGTTCCACAGGCTGACATGGCGTAGAACCCGACGAGTAAACGTCCGCTCTTTTGTGTGAACGTCACCCCCGGTCGTTTTGTTATTGGAGAAGGAAAACGAGAAGTGAACTTGCAGGTAATTATGCCACCGGCAATCGCTGACGTCAACACACCATTCGTGCCGTAAGCGAGTCGCGGCTGCCGATCCCGGGATAGGCTTGCGTGCTCAGCAAAGCCGAACCCGACTAACGGACAATTCACTCATGGCCGATGCGCTTGCGCAACCCGCAGCTTGCGGCATTCTGTCCTGTATAAATCGAGCAGCTGCTATGCTTCTCATAGTCCCTTCAGACTACTCGTCTTTAGTCTTGACTTGGTTTACTTGAAGCTTCACTCGAATACGACATGCGTCCAGGCTGGTACGGTGGCTATTACAGTCATTACAATCATAACCCCCCCTTCATGTACGGTGCGCGCTTCAGGCTCTTCCCTCGCCTCTTCTGGTTCGCTCTTGGTGCCGGCGCATATGCATACTGGGCGAAAAGCGAAGAGAGACACCGTGCTACCGCCGCTGGTGCAGGCCATAATGGAGAGTGGAGGCATTGGTCCAATAATCATTGGGGATGTCATCGACGCCGTGAACAGCTAGAACAGCGGCAAGAGCAGCATCAGGGATCGAATGAACCGAATGTTCCCGCTCAACCTGCCCAGCTCCCGGCTGCCCAACCCCCACCGCCTGCTCCACCAATGACCGCGGCTCCGGCTCCGGCTCAATCACCTGCTCCTGCCTATTCTACACCACCTGCACCAAACTCTACTGAATGGCAAGCCGAACGATTCCGTGAGGCAACCAAGCAAGCTGGCGAGACGGTATGCACAAATCTCCAACGTACCAGATAACTGAGACGACATAGAATGTTCTTCCCCGATTTACAGGTATCTGAGATGTCGGAGAAGGCGATTGACGCCTTGATGGCTAACCTTCAGACGCTGAAAGCTGTGAGCGCATACTATTCGTTCACAATAACCCCGAGCTGACTCTAGTTCTCAGAAAATCTCAGAAGCACGGGAGGCCCGCGAGAGGGAGCGACCGCACTTCGAACAACGCGACGAAAAGCAGAATCCAAGAGACGGCTCTCCGCAGTGATTTGTTTGAATATCCAAATTCAGTTTTCGTCATGTAATACATTTAACTTATAATCCACCACTCTGCATGCATGTATCTATCAATCATATAAATTTGACTTATTGTACCACAATTTGAAACCGTTAGAGCCCGTACAAGACAGACAGTACTTTCTAGGACCGACAGTTCTTTGTACGTCCCTGGCATACATACATTAAGCAGCTCCATTCCCCTGCTTGCATGCCGTGTCTCCGGTCCCTATGGCTCATTTAGTCACAGATATTCAAGTCCTTTGGTTTATTCACCTACCGTCCTATTATTGATCCTTTGATACTTGGTTCTCCTCGTGAACCAGTCACTAGCAGTTGCATCGGGATAAAACGTCCTTTACTCCTCTACACCCATCTTCCCGATAGCTTCTCTAACCACCTCGCTCTCTTCAGCGCGAGGTCTCAAACATACATCATCATTCCTGGACGTGTGAAGAACACGAAAGACTAATGTGCTAACGCGGCTTGTGCACCTGACGTAGGAACAACGCAATGCAGGTTGGATCGAAGGATACCGCCGGAGAAGAGCATCCCCGACGTTACAAATTGCGTGTCCAGGAAGGGGGTAGACGTATTGCCACGTCAGGCCATTTGGCGGGAGGACTTGAAGACCACCGAGTCGATCATACAGGAAGGAGACAATCGAAGTTGGTGAGTGCTCCTCGGGCGACTTTATTCCAAGAGAATGTCGACTTAGCAGCGCTCCGGGTGGGAGACCGAGTTTCTCCTCAAGGACTTCCATGGCAGTGTTGTTTACTTCAAGCCCGTTGCAAACGCTCCTGACGCTTTGTATCTTGGTTGGACAATATGTCAGCTAGAAGATACGGAATAAAATGAGGAAGACAATTCGTCATACTCAAATATCCGTTCGACTTCCTTGCCAGCTCCGTGCTGGGAAACATAACACCCCTCAGAACTTCGACCTAAACTGAAACTGATATAAATCTGTACTCACTACTAGAAACCGTATACTGTCGGGGCCTTCCATAGCTTCTCGGCTGCCTAACTTTGATAAGATCGTGGTCGACAACGAGCACCGGGCGTGTAGGTCCGTCGATCGGGAACAGCGGAATCTCGACGCCAGGTATGTCCGAAGTGATACTTCACTCTTTTCCCGTCCAGAACTGCATGTCTGTCAACATTTGTACACCGACACCCCTGGATGTTCTTTGGTGGTTCTGTTACACTGGTAACTGTTTCTACACAGTTTAGGCGTGGAAGGATTCTTTGGCACTCCTTCAACCAGTGAGGAGCCAGGGGCAGAAAGTGCGTGGAAGGCATGGTGGGAATGGAAGCAGGCGGTAAAGCGCTAAGAAAGGAGAACCACTGCTAGCTAGAAATCGGAAATTTAGTTTCACTGGCATCCTTCAAGGTTGAATCAAAATTCTGTGAGCAGCCAAGTTCAGGAATCATCGTGTCCAGAAGAACGGAATCGCGGAGCTTTTGTTGACAGGTAGCAGTAGCTGCAGTACCAGTAGAAGTGTTTTTTCTCAGCGCTGTTGTACAGCCGGGTACAAAAAATAAATCAGTCACGTGTCATTTCCCCCGTGAACCCTTACCAGGTGACACGTGACTGCTTTATTTCTTGTACCGCTGAATGGTCTCGGGCCCAGCTCGTGTATGGCTACCTTCCTTCGGGACGGAATACCTTGCTTGCAAGTTTTCTCTGTATCTTCTTCCTTTCCTCGAATTGGTTGCATCTCTGAAACGAATGAGAGTTGAAAAGTGCGCTGATGCTATAAGGCGCGTAAGACAAGCGGTAAACATGATAGGCAATGTAGACATACTGTTTTATGTGTACTATGCCATCGTCCGGGGATACGTACCCCACATTCAAGGCAAAAATAGCATCGCCGATGGAAAACACATTCTCGCAGTCTCCCAGGGAACAAAGAAAGTCCCTGAGTACATTCGAAAGCATCCTTTGGTTTCTGAGACATCCTATAAACACGTTCCCAGCGTCGAGATGGATACTAAAAGACTCACTGAGTTTCAGTGAGTCTAGGTCACCATGGAGTGATTTAGTGCCGGACCGGAACGGCACTGAATTTCTTTTCACTTGCCAGCCGTGCATGACAATTGATTTGATAGTGAGTGAAGGTTGCATTTCCTCTGATCACGAACTTTAGTATTACAACGGACACAGTAGATGCTAGTTTACCGCACAGGTAATTCACGTATTCAAACGTACAATTGGAACGTAGGTAAGATCACTCTTGAGCACGTGAACCATGTGCTCGACCGAGCTTGCGTCGTCGTTATCACCGACCGCGCTGCAGGGTTGACCTAACATAATTTGTTGCCCTTCAGTAGCGCTATATGCACGGAAGAGATAGCAGCTTACACGTATCTCGACTAAATATTGCCACTTTACCTATATACGCCGTGTTCCCATTCACTTCCTTCAGACGCGGTATTGCGTCCCTATTGTACCAGAGGCCAAGTAGTTCAACTCGAGCATAGCACGATTGCATCATGCTCTAAGCCACCAGTCAGGCAAAATGATGAGATACAGATAGTTGATGGATACACACAAAGAAAGTGACGTCTTCATCCGTAGCATGTGGGTCCGCACTAAGCTGGATTGCCGTATCGAAGTGGTGAGGATCCCAGTGTGTCAACAATCCAGCCTATCTCTCATAGTTAGAAAGTTCACGCGGTATATCCGTTTCAACGGGGCGTACGAACCTTGCTAATAATCAAGGCAACTGCGTTAGCAGCCAAAGCACCTTCTCCATCGCCAAACAGGCATATATAGGCTCTAGAACCCTCCTCCGCCACGTCTATCGTACAACTCTGTCAATAATACCCCGCACCATATTACTGTCATATATTACGTTGCTCTGAAAACATTTCCTCCGCTATCACATCTATCGCACAAACATGTTAGTAAAGCTCACGCCACATCATTGGCACGGCTTACAATCATTGGAGAGCTCTTTATATCCTTCCTCTATTTGACATCTCAACTTGGCAAAAAATCTTCTTCTGCTTGCAAGCGTCCCCCGAGAGACTTTCTCCCAAAGACTGAATACTACCCTTCACTCCCTTCCTAGGTTGCTCCTGAACCATCGAATGATCGGATGCCTCCTATATGCAAGTAAAATTATCAAAATATTCAATGCAAAGAGAATCATCGCAATAGATCACTCACGATAACTTTCACATTTACTTCATCGCTCTGTACTAGCATGCTCTTAAAGTGAGCAATAATAGGGCTATTTATACCGCCTTGCTGACTGGCACCAGAGGCCGCTTCGGAACAATCGAAAAGCAGAACGTGTGTTTTGCCTGAATGCCGAAGCTTCCCACCGTCCTCTGGATGGATACCCAATTGCTGGATGTATGCAATGAACGATGGTGCCATATTGGTGTTGTAATGACGGGCAATGGGTCCAGTTAGCAGAGATCCTTCACAGAAGCGCGAGGGGCTGTCTCTGCTGATCTACATGTTTCAATCCCCTACATGTCTCAGATCTAAATAATAAAGGGTACATTTTTTCTCGAGTAAGTTTTCTTTATCCAAAAGGGTTATCTCGGCTCTGACAGCGTGACGGTCAATACTCCAACAGCTGGTAGTGATGTCTGAATCTGAACATCGTAGCAGAGAGGAGATTTCAAGTGCATCATAATGCGTGATGTGACCTCGCCCCTGATGTAACGCACGAACGGTTTTTTCTGTCGGAGCTTAAATACATGCCTAATATAGTAGTAAACTGTAAAGCGTCGATCTTTGCGTCCTGTGATTTCCTGCATCTTTCCGCCGCTGAACAATCACGCAGCATTCTGAACAAGACTTTCACTAAAAGTCAGCACGTTGCTCAATCAGGATTCCTGAGTGAGAAACACAGCTGTTTGGATCTTCCGGACATTCCTACATGACGAAATGCCGTGAACTCGTTAGAGAATGATAGAGCCAAGGATGTCTATGGCTGTCTTGCGATACTCGCAAAACGAGACGAGATGATAAGCCACACGGAGAACCAACCAGTGGTAGCTGATTCGCCGGTCATTCAACTTTGGTGGGATAATCGCGGTCTCGTTCAAGCGGAATCAAGCCTCAGCCGTCCCTCACGAGTAAGTCCTGCCAGTCGATCCATCTGCCGTCTGATCTTCACTGATCATTGGGCAGTACGCGTGTGAGGATTTCGGTCCTCACAGTAGTGTAGAGTGCAGAATCATAGACAGCCCGGCCTTCGGCATCGTTCCCGTTATCAGAGTTGACCCAGAGCTAGACGCGCTCACCGATGAGTGCAGGTCTAAACCGGAGCACGGTAGTAGCTCGCAACTATTTGAGGGCGAATTGAATTACTCGAAGAATGCTCTATACAACCCAGAACAGATGGCCAGCCTATCAGTTGCAGTGCGAGTGGTACGAGGGAAAGGGTCCGAAGCGAAGGTCATTGAAAGTCACCGATGAAGGCCAGTTGAAGCCCTTGGACCGCAAGATTTTGACCCAGGTGCTTGGAAACGCAAAGTTGCGCGATTGACATGACCTCACTCCACAATTGGCACTTCGAACGGATGTTCCTGCTTCGTGAAGTTCGCAAAGACCATTTGAATGATTTGGTTGTTGCCATTTCGTTTCAGACCGGATTGACCTAAATGTACTTATTACGCACGCTAGTAATATAATTATAAATGTGCGGTAGCCAGGTTAGAAACTGATTTTGATGCTAATAGGAGGTGGGGAGGACAAGTGGCGTTGTAGAAAGAATAACGTAGTTTTGTGGTTCTTGAAACCGCAAGGGGAGGGGGAGTACGGGATTGCAGCCATCTCGAACCAAGAAAACTACGCTCCGCGCTTCTTGCAGTTTGCTCCCGTCGACATCGTGGAGAATCATTTCAGAAACGGTGCAGCAAGATGGTCTTCCAACAGAACTGGAATTCTTATCTCACTTGCCCAACAAAGCGGTGATAATTTGTCTTTTTATTCAATCTATCCAAGTCGTACACGCGCGAGTTACAACACAGGGAGCCAGTAACCCAAGCTTCACATACAAATAAAAACTCACAGGTACGTATATCTGTTACTTACATACCCAATCAAAAGGTTCAGGCTTTGTTATCCTGGGACACCAGTGTCGGTACGACCACGTCCGTGGCACGGGCTTCGCCTTCAGCCTCCAAGTCTACCCCAGCTGCCGCGCGCGTACTACGCGCGTTAACGTATTCGGGTGCGCGAGGGTCCAGTTTCCCCTGTTCTTCAGCTGTGGAGCAGGACAGAGGTTAGTGGGTGAGTATAGATAGAAGAACGGGAAACTGACGTGTTGCACTCCAGAAGTAGACGACGAGCCCAGACAACACTGTCGCAAAGGATATAAAGTATAGCCAGAATGGCTTGTAGTTCTAATATACACTGTCAATCACCGCAAGCGCATTAGGCGGAAAATGAGTGAAACGTACGAAAAGGAACAGCCCGAAGAGCAGTCCATAGAAGTCACTCGTCAAAAGCGACATGTTGTAAAAAGGCGACGAAGCTAGGCGGTACAGCATAGGCGCGACGGTGTACAAGATGAACATCGCAATCGTAAACGCGAAGAGCAACCCGATGTTCTCTCCGTTCCAGCTGGCCTCGCGCATATCCCTATGCTCCAACCCCGCGGCTTGCACACCGTTGATGATCATGCCGTACATCCCAAGTTGGCCAACGACTTCGTAAAGCGGACGTTGACGGACGAGAAACTCCTCCGTTGCATTCGCTAGGAACATAGTTAGACACGATCCTGATAATACAATGAGACATCTGCAAGAGACTCACTGAAGCCATACAACGAAGCGCCGATAATCATGAAAATATCACCAAGCACCATATTAACAGCAGGATAGTCCTTCTCCGTGATATGGTCCGAAGCTACAGTCATGCCAAGACCGCCAATACAGACTAGGACTCCCAGCAGTTGTGTCCAAGTATATTTCGGCCGCATGTAGAGCCAGGCAAAGAACATGCAAACAGGGATTGCCCAGCTAATCGCCATGATCAGGGACTTTATCACCAGACAATAGAGCAAGCAAGGGACTCACGCATCGAGAAGCATACATGAGAGAAGTGTTGTATATTGGTACGCTTTGACGACGACAAAGTTGGCCTCTACGTCGCAAGCGGCCAGTATGAGATCTGTGTATACGCGGTTACTTGAAGTTTTTTCTCAGGAAAAGTACTTCCATAACTCACATTTCCAGCCGTCCCTAATTATCATCTTCCCCCAGCCCTTCAGCCCATCTGAGACACAAGTTTCATTCAGTATACCATCCGCAAGGTCTCATAGTCAAACTTACACTGAAATATGGTGTATGGTGTATAAACCGCAAATAGCGAGAAGTATCTAATCACATCTTCAGCTTTCTTTCGTCCTTCCTCTGGTCCGGTGATTACAGCTGTAGATTGTAGATGAGACTTACAGGAACCATGATTGAGTTGTCGGAAGAGCCCAGTTCCTACTAACTAACTCCGTCGTCGTAACATTCGTGCACGTAATGCAAAGCGAGACGACCTGGCCTGCAAGGAGAGACAAAGTGAAACGACGGGTCCATATACTCGTGAAGCGTGCCCCAAAGCTCCTTGAGAAAGCTGAAAGGGAGCTATAATCAATCGGCGGCCGCTGCGTGTGCGTCGCGGTCGCTACTGCTGCTGCTACAGGTTGTTCCGTCTCATTACTAGTCGAGTTCTGCACGGACTTTGAGACGGAGTCGGCCTTTGAACGCCTGGAGTCCGATCGTATCAGCGGAGGTTGCTCGTTAACGACGGAGATGTCGGCCATCGCTTCCTATGTATGAAGTATTTTCGTCTTGTCTCGCACTCCTGGTGGGGAGGCTGCTCGTATGGGTGGAAGACAAGAAGGTCCACGAGGGGCCCTGATTTCGGCGGGCTCATTTATATGCGAATTTCGATACCATATGTTAGTTAGTTTGATCAAAATCAGGAACGGAGGAACGGCGATGCACACTTGCACCGATTCGGGTTTAAAGAATCGTATCTTCCGATCATCGTCTTATCGGCTCAGGGGAGGACCCCTGAAAATCCCTACTGATGCCTGAGCCGAATCCGGATAAGAAGTGCCAAATTTTGGGCATGAGGCCTGTATCAAACCGCTAATTTTTGGTGAAAACTGGACCAAAGGCCTGTACCCTGGTCCGGCTAAGGGCTGTTTAAGAGTGAGTAGGCCTGTGCCCAATATGGGTCTGCACGGAAATTTCCGGATAAGTGGTCACGATCATGTGGTTTTGTATTCCAATACGCTTATATAATGTTACAGTCGTGCCGACCAGGCCTGTATTTTTCCGGATAAAATGGGCGCGGAGCGCCCCGAAAAATCCGGATAAGAATTCTCATTTCTGGATCAGGCATCAGTAGGGATTTTCAGGGGTCCTCTCAGGGGCCATTGGTTCAACCAAGAAAACTTTGTCAATTACAAAAGTGTAAAATTTATGTAAATTGTAATCTCGATTGTAGACAAAATACATCCCTTCAAACTGACAACTTTTGTTGTCGAGAAGTCGTCGAACAGATCGGTCCAAAATAGGGTGATCGACAAGAAATGATTTCTAATCCAAGAAGTACACACATATCTCACTCACCGACCACCACCATGTTGGCCGTTTCCCATGCAGTTGCCGTCCCAGACCCTTCGGTCGTGCCTTCAAATGCACCAGAGCATTGTCCGGGCGTCGACTCCGAGCTCGCAGGCAAATCGGACGCCTGTGCAGGATGCGCCAACCAAGAGATATGCGCTTCGAATAAACCAAAAGGACCTGACCCAGCATTACCATTCATCCGCGCTCGAATGGCGAACGTACGACATAAGATCTTGATTCTAAGCGGGAAAGGTGGAGTTGGAAAGAGTACGTTTTGTGCTCAGCTGGCGTGGGCGTTTGCGGCAGATGAGGAATCTCAGGTACGTTCTTAATTGCATTCAATGCAAGCACCTCTCCGCGTTTGAAATAGACATACTGAGCGCTGAGTTTTTGTATTGATATCCTTCAGACAGGGATTATGGATGTCGATATCTGTGGACCTTCAATCCCAACTATTCTCGGAATCGCCTCCGAACAAGTTCACGCATCCCAATCAGGCTGGTCACCAGTCTACGTCTCCGACAACCTCTCCGCAATGTCCGTCGGCTTCATGTTACCTTCCTCCAACTCCGCCATAATGTGGCGCGGACCGAAAAAGAACGGTCTTATCGCTCAATTCCTTAAAGATGTCGATTGGGGAACGTTGGATCACTTGTTAATTGATACACCCCCGGGAACGTCTGACGAACATCTCTCCGTGGTGCAATACTTGAAAGAAAGCGGGATTGATGGGGCTGTGGTTATAACTACACCACAAGAGGTCGCTCTGCAAGACGTCCGTCGAGAAATAGACTTTTGTCGTAAAGTCGGCGTACGTGTCCTGGGCGTTGTAGAGAACATGAGCGGATTCGTATGCCCGAATTGCAAGACCGAGTCACAAATCTTCAAACCTTCTACAGGAGGTGCGAAACGCCTTGCTGAGGACATGAACGTCGAGTTGCTTGGTTCCGTACCGCTTGATCCGCGGATAGGGAAGAGTGCAGATTATGGTGTTAGTTTCTTGGATGAATGCCCTGATAGTCCTGCTACGACCGCTTATTTGGACATTATTGATAGTAAGTTGTACTACGTCTCTCCCGGAATTTACCTGACTTTCTTCTTCTACCTCGCAGGGATAAAAGACATCTTGGGCGAAGATTGATCCTATATAGACTCCTCTCCCTCCTTCGTTCTTTGGGCCACCAGTGTAACCTTAGACGCACCTCGCAAATATCTTTGTAGCATATTACTGTATTACCGACGGCAATTGATAATAATTAGAACGATACAAGCAACACGAAACATCACGGACGATCGTCTACACATAGATCTAGTACTCTGCAGCGGAGAAGGAATGTGGGTGTGGAAAATTGGCTTTATATGCGATGTGAAAGAAAGACTGATAAAGTATATCTCTAAGAAAGGATTGCTATGATGTCGTCTCGTAGATGCCTCGTGATAGTTGATTCTTTGTGAGGAAGATAGTAATTGAAAGGTGTACATCGCCTGATTTCGACTAAACGAAATTAGAAAATAATAAAACGCTTCTCTTTCTTCTTCGACGGTGTATCCTCTCCGCTCGATACACTCTTCACATCGGTTGCGGGAGGCGGAGGCGGCGGTGTAAGGACTTCACCATTCTCATCCACATAACGCATCGTCGAATTCTGAGGATTAGTGTTGCTCGTCGTGTTCGCACTATGACGAGCACTACTCTGTCCACTAGCAGTCCGCTGTTCGTCTTCCTCTCGCACTGTGTCGAAATCGCGTGGCATCTCGCTTGGTGGGGCGTCAGCAGCGGTATCGCGCCGATCCATAATTGCTTGACCAATCGGACCCATGGCCGCTAGCCCTCCAGTACCATCAAGACTCTCATGTATCGACACTGTACTAAGGGTGCGCAGCATCCTGCGAGACCCATGGCCATAATCGCCTCCAGCGGTTGAAGCGGTACGCGAACGTGCCGGGACTATAAAAGTAGGATTGTACGATGGGAAAGGAATGCTACCCGTCTGGCCTCCTGCAGGGAGTCCCGATCCACCCACCGGGGTTGGAGGGAACGGAGGAAGTCCCTCTTCGCGTTGCGCGGGTATAGGTCGTGAAGGTGAATGTTTGGGGGTGAACCTCACGGTACCACTATACGCGAACCTGTCAATATTCTTGTCTGTCATTATGCTTGTTCTGCGCGCGTAATGTACAACCGGGTCGTTTGACATATGTACCGGAGTCGGTGGTCGCATGGAATCATGTCTCCCTATGCCGGGTCGGACAATAGATGGTGGTGCGGTAGCGGGAGATGGAGCGACGATAGGCTGTGCATTCACGGTTGTAGCATTATAGGCTGTGTCCTGCTCGCCCTTCGCCGCCTCAGCAAAGGTATCTTTGTCGGCTGTAGCCTCCACGGCGGTCGTGGAACCTGTTTCCGTACCAGGATTAAGTTCAGCAGGCTCTTCCTCCACAACTGCTGGTGGTTCTCCCTCTTTCGCATCGACCAACGGCAGCTTGTTTTTCGACGGGCTATGGCTCTCGTTCGTCAGGCCGACAGCACTGTTTCGCACTTCTCTACGGTAATCCTGAATCTCATTCCACAGTGCTTCTCGGAAGTCTTCAATGGTCTCAAGCTTCTCGATTAGATGCCACTTGTTATAGGGTGTGGGACATTCGGGTTCGTCGTTTACGTCATGGTAGGAAGCGAGCCACGGGTGCTCAAGGGCTTCCCTGACAGTAATACGTTGGTCAGGGTCGAAGGCAAGCAACTTAGTAAGGAGATCGATGGCTAGAATAAAGATCAGATCTGCCGGGACGCCTCAGAACTCATCTAGCAGGTACACCTACCTTGGGGGTCAGCAGACGGCATGAGTTCGGAGAAGGGGACAGTCTTCTTGTACGGAAGCGATCGAACGTACGCTTGGGCCTGCAAGAATATTATCATCACATGTTCGCAAGCGCTAGCTCCGACCGACCTTCTCACTACCAATGCGTTTCAGGACAGGCTCGTCAGGTGTACCTATAAAAGCATCTTGAGGATATCTTTTCGGAGCAGCTGACAATGGGCTTTGGGCTTACCCAAAACTTCCAGGATTTTGTTGAGCTGATCAACTAACGGCAGTGTATTAATATAAACTTGGCATTTCGCCACATTCTGAGTGTCACTAACCATAACTATAAAAGCGTTAGACATCAAAAAACCAGGAACGACGAGGACGGGATGACTGACTCTTTGCCTTTGAAGAGCGGCCTTCCGAGAATTACCTCTGCAAGTATACAGCCTATTGACCAGACATCGACTAGAACAGCAAAAGTCAGGGCAGGTCCATAAGAATTCGACTATCCAACACACTTGCTTGGTCATAGCGTCTAGAGGATATTTAATTACTTGGGCGTAGAATCATTGAGAGAAAGAGGAACGTACCGGAATGCTAGCATGATTTCTGGAGCACGGTACCATCTTGTAGCTACGTACTCCGTCATATGCGTAACATAATCCTCCGGTCCGGAGTTGAAGCCACGACTCAGGCCAAAGTCACATATCTTCAGCTCGCAGTCGGCATTAACGAGTAAATTGCCAGGTTTAAGGTCTCGGTGAACAACGGACGCAGAGTGAACATACTTCATCCCTATATACCGAAACGGACATTAATTAATTAACTGGAAAAGCGTTGGGAACGAACAGTTGAAACCATACCGCGGAGGATCTGATAAACGAAATATTGCACATGTTCGTTGGTTAGTGTCTGACCTGACTTGATAATTTGATGAAGATCAGCTGGTTGGGAAATAAATCAGATTTCTGGGAGACGGGGAAGTAAAGGCTCTTCATCACGAACCTTCCATGGGCTGGGAGCAGGCCAACCGGATCAGGGTTAGCAGCGGGACGGTAACTCAGAGCAGGATTCCATACCTCCAGGAACAGATAGCTGAGCAGGGTAACGTGTCAGTACGCCGCGCACCTAAAACGTGGGTGTTTGCTCACATCTCATTGAAATCCTTTGAAATGGCATCTACGTCAATTAAACCAGTTATATTTTCGTGGTTGGCAAAGTGTCGTAATAGTGTGATCTCCCTCAAGGCGCGTTTAGCAAGAGAAACCTTTTCAAATACTCGAGTTACGAGCTTTATCGCGACGGTCTCGCCAGAGATCTCGTCAGCAGCAGAGCTATACAATCAATATCAATGAGGCGCGTCATTCTCCCGAAATAACTCGATACACACATAACGACGCCATACGCCCCGGAGCCCATGTCTCGAATCATCTTCCATCGCTTCTCGACGTGAAAGACCTTCCCAAAGGATGAGAATAGAGCATGATAGCCTCTGTATTGAATTGATCATGAGGCCAAAGCTAAACCATTAAAGTATACGCATGTGCCAGCCACCCACCTTCTGCGCAGATTATCCTCCGAGGCTGGATTAGACGGACGACGTGTCCTTGAACGACCTCTATCGACGTTCCAAGAACCGGCAGATGCTCTCTCTTCTGAGCTGGACTCCTGTTCGTTTTCTCGCGTGTCTGGGCGATGACGACTCCTTCGTCGGGCAGCACGGCTGGAGTCAGATCGCCGCTGCGTTGACCCTTCGTGTCCTTCCTTCTTCTCGCCCATGGTTCGAAGCAGAGAAAGAAATACGAATACTTGGCCGCGTAAGTCGTCTCAGCGCCTAAATACTCTTACAAGGAGGGCTGTGACGGTGATGTTGTTGGGCACAGGAAAGAGGAAGCCGCGCCGAGATAGCTCGAATAATCGCTCTTTGGACCGGACTAACGAGACCGTAAGCCGGTAGAGATAAGGCCGTCGTCGCTGTACTGTACTAACGAGAGACGGGGTGATATTGGCAGGAGATGGTGGTCAGAAATAGAGGGATGTGTCTACATTTATGTCGCGACTTTCATTCATACAAAGAGCACAACTCATAACTATGTAATTCAAGCCGACCCGCGGCTTACGACCGCATTCCATCACTATTACACTATATTACTCCTGCTTGATCTGCGTTTCATTTCCGTTCTATTCCTCATCAAGCCACTATAAATTATAATGGCACCATACACTACAAACAAACGAAATCGAAGACCAAAAAATAATATCAAGTCCTCGGGACGGCGACGTATGTAGAATCCAATTTCATGCAAGAAATACACATTCGCTTGGGGAAGAATTGTGAAGGATGCTCGCACGCCTTATGCATGCTGTCTACGCACTAGGTTCGGCAGGAAGCGGGTCGGATTGTGGTTGCGGGGCTGGACTTTGGCTTCGATCATCACCAAAGAGATCGAGAAAGCCCGCCTGCCGGGCCTTGTTGCCAGCCTTCTTCAGCACAAACTCACGGAGTCCGGCCTTGAGCCCCGGCTGCTTATCTACCAACTCACGTAGCTGATCCTTAGGCAATTGGAGCAGCGCCCCAAAACTGGCGGGAGCAATGGTCTTGGCGCACCGGATGAACCCCTCCCACAATGGGGGATTCGTCCATATCTTCTTCGTGATGAGGCGAGAAAGGAGGGTGGTCGATACGAAGCCAACTAGAGACTTGTAGGTAGTGACAGCCTGTATGACCTGATTGATGACGTTTTCAGAAGTACTTCGTAATTGGACAAGAGGCAACAACTCACTGTTCTCAAGAACAGCACAGGGAGCACGGGTTCATCCACAATTTGCTGCATTACAACTGCGAGGATTTCAGATCGGAAGACATCGGTCATCGAGAAGCAAATGCCAATCGCTTTTCTACACGTCAGTATTTCGTGATTACACACGACAAGTCGACAATAATACCTTCAATCGTGCTCTTGAGGCCGATTTCCTTTTCAGCCTCGTGTAACAATACCATCAACTCGGCAGGCGTGAGCAACTCGCTCTGTCGAACACGCGGCAGGTTAGAGGTAACACTGCCGAAAGTTTGCGGTGGTGTTGTGACAATCGACTCAAACACGCTCTTGACAAGCTGTTTAACATCCGGTGTGCCATTCAGCATAGACACAACACGTGGAAGGTGTTTGATGATATCGGCCTAAAACATGTTTAGTCCGTCCGGCAATCATGCATTAGACAAGCACGCCAGATACATACCTTGTCCATCTCGGCAATGATAGGGATCAGGAATCGTGGATCAAGATCTCGTTCGGTCGCGAGTGTCTTGACAAGCGAGACTAGCGGCGCGGTTGGTCGGTTGTTCTCAGTGAAGATGCTGAGTATTCGTAGCGCCAATGATTCCGCTCCAGCAGGGAAAGTACACATAAGTGACAGCAACTTCCCATGATTAGGTCCGAGAGATTTTATGAGTGCTGTAATAAGACCTTGAATTGCCCCCTGCACAGAACTATCCATTTGCCCGTATGCATCGAAGATCCTTTTTCGAAAGTGTGAGCATATGATCAACAGCAAACGTGTAAAAACGCTTACTCGTCCAAGAACTCCGGACATTTGACGCACAACGCGAAAACCAGTTCAACATGCTGGAGAACCTGGGGCTTCTGAGCGGGTAATTCAACGCGTTCTGGGAGGTACTCTGTCTGGACCACTTCATCCTGAGGCATCTCCCCGTCTTCCATTGATTCATCATGTCCATCTTCGCTCTTTGACCGCCCATTCGGCCGACTACCATCGGCAGGTCGATTCTGAAGACGACGGAGCAATCTCAGGGCGAAAGTTCGGACCATATCGCCCATTGGATGGACGTCCGGTACCCATCGCTTGACGGTGATGATCGCTGCACCTCGCGTGACCTTGTCTAACTCCGAGTCAGTCGTCTATTTCTGAATACATGGAAGAAGAAAATATTATGTACCTGGATGCGTGGTCAGATCTAGGAGAATCTTCATCGCTCGATTCCGTAGAGGTACGCGCTGGGATACGAATTCACGAAGGGTTGTAAACCCTACCTGCATACTATGACAAATGTCATTAGGCTAATGTACGATATACGCGAGTGAACATGAAGCTAACCGATCATGCTCTATACACAGATCTCGAAGCAGACTGAAGGTTTCTTGCGGGATCGAGGGGATATCGAGAAGGAATTTGGAGAGGGTCCGATCTTTTGCGTCGATCATTGGTTCGTACGCGTTCACCAATTTTTGCATCCATAACGGGTAATTTGCATACTACAGGACCAGTAAAAGGCATTATTCACCGCATTTAATGAGATTAAACTTACCCAATCTGGATCTCTCGAGCTTTTTATCCTATCATTATACCACTCCTCATTCATCCATGTCACAGCGAGTCGTTCTCTGAACGAAAATTAAGCCGCTGCTGCATCTGGAAACGGAACGACATTACCTTGCTGGAAAGTCGCTCAGGATATAATCAAACAAAATGTGTCGTATTCGCTCTCTCCTCGGCACCTTCCCGACTACTGTCTCTGGTTTTTCCACCTCCGACTTGCCGTCCGCGGCTCTCGACTCTTCTTCTACCTCTGAGTCTGTACGCGTAATCATTCGTACTAATAAAAGCATCCATAGATCTTGCGATGATGCACCGTGAGAGGGTCGATGTGAATTCGAAGCGGCTCCATTGGGGGATAGGAACTCTCTACTCGTCTCCCATATTCGAATCATGGATTTCTGCACCAATGCTTGTTGTTCCGGTTCTGAAAGTTCCCCAGGTGGAGGGAGCCTGAACTCCGTAAATCTGAGAGCATCATCAATGTCTATAGGTTCTGTTTCCTCTGCTAAGTCGGGTTGTAGACCATTCTTTTGCGATATCTAATGGGCAAGCTTTAGACTGTGATAACAAATGGTGCAGATAATTACCTCTTCATTTAGTCTATCGGGCTCGTAATCGACCTCTTCATCACCCATGTCCATAGCTAACGGGTCCACAGGTTCTTCCTTAACCGCAATTTCCTTGACGATAATCTGGGCAATCTCTGCATCAGCGGGAGGCATCCGTGACTCGGCGGGCGTAGGAGGAGGAGGTAGGAGTCCGTTTGCTTGCTTATATTTCTAGGATAACATTGGGCGAGTTTAACATCAAGTTCTTATTAATCACGTACCAGCACAGCTGCAGCGAGAGTTTGTTCGGGTAAAACCTGCAGGCTCGCTACTATTAGTTCAGTAACGAGAGGATGCGGAAGGGAAGAGAAGGAGAAGTTTGCAAGAGCGCCGGTAGTATTTGCGGAGGGATCGTGTTCTGTCTTTAAGCGCTTTGCTTCACTAGCCTCGTCACTGAGAGCGCTGATCGTGCGTTTACGATTGGCTTCTGCAGCAGCGGTGGCTTTGCGGCTACGCTCGTTAATAACCGCCTGTTCCATACGAGTAGCTTGCTGGGACAACGCCTCGTTAATCTGGTGAGCATATGTAGCATGAAGCTGGGGAATTCTGACGATAATACTCAGAGCCATGCAAATGAAGAGAAGGGTCCAACATACCGGGAAAAGTGGATCAGTAAAATCCTGACAGCTTTCTCGACACTTCGCACTTGTGTCGCTGGAAAATGATATATAGCGCCAGGATTCCAGCTAGCAAGTGCGGATATAATGACATGTGCTAAAGCGGGTCTTTGTTTTGCTATGGAACCCCAACTATTCACCACAGCCGACATCATATCTGGATTCCTAAGAAGTGAGAAAAGATGTGAGATAGACGTAAATGATATGAAGAGCTGAGCTTACGGCATAGTGTAGAATATTGTGATGACGCTCTCCATTAGTTTGTGACCCTCCGCTTCTAGTTGGGCAGCGTTAATGAAAGGATGATCGGCAGGGCAGAATGAAAGGTTCGGATCCGTTGGTTTTTGAAGCTAGACGACGGAATGCTGATGGTTGGCTATCAACAAGATTGACGCTGTGAAGAGACTCACTCTTGGGTCTGACACTCCCCGGGTCTGAACGAGAATAGCGCGCTGCATGAACTTCAATGCAACAAGCTTCAGCCCAGTCGACGTCGTCGAAGACCACACCATCTCGAGGATCCGGGACTTGCAAGCCACTAGCGTCTCCCAGACCGCTCTCAGATTGCGATTCAGGCATCTACATGTACGTTATCCACAGTAGCTCAGAATGGCGAATGACCTGGTTAAACTCACAAGTGACGAAACAGCAATGGATAAACTGTCGCAAAGCATTGAACGGTTGTCTTGACAATTGCTGGATTCGGATCACGGATTAGACCGGCGAGAACGTCCAAGGATTGACTGGCGACTAGAATACACTGGAGTGGTTAGGCCACAAATATGATTCATAAACTCGCATGACACGCACGCTCGGTACGCTTTTCGACGGGCAGGTTTGCCTTGCTTATCCCATAATGCAAAAGGTCAAGGGTCCATCGTCTCAGTAGTGAGTCTTGCACTCCCAACAGGCCTCTTATGAGACTCGAACAAAGGACGGGGATGTACGTGGGGTTTGCTTCGAGGTTTTCACGGAGTTTGGACAAGAGTTCTTCCTGTTCTTTTGAGTCTGGGGGGACAGAGTAGGCTGCCTGAAGAGCTTGTAATGGATCCATACTGATGTGGTTTAAACTATCAGCACTCCCCCATACAGAATATTGACTATGAGTTAGGAACCCCGTCGTTGAGGCTGTAAGAGACGCGTCGAGTGATCATCGAGGACTGGCACGACCCCCGCGACTCGGCGGGTGATCACGCTCGCAGAAACGACCTTCCTATTCCGGTACTTCTCTTATCCCCTCTATCATCATGGTACGCCTCCGGCATTTATTGTCTGGAATTTGACTCATAATTCTCACTTGAAAGGCTACTGCTGTGAATCCTGGCATACAAACGCTCTTTGACGCAGAAAAGGAGGCCAAAAGGATTGTAGAGGAAGCCAGAAAATGTATGTCTAAACGCTCGTGGTGGCGCATCTTTCTAATTTCTATGCTCATTGTCAGACCGTGCACAGAGGTTGAAGGAAGCACGGGCAGAAGCGGATAAAGAAATTGAAGAGTACAAGGCACTGAAGGATTCAGAGTTTAAGGCATTTGAGGCCTCAGTATGTGTGTCGCTCTTGTGACTCCGTCTTGAAACTAATACGCGTGCCACAGCGACAAGGCACTACACAAACGTCCCAGTCGGCCATAGACAAGGAGACGGACGTCAAGCTGGCAGAGATCACGGAGTCATACGAGCAGAACAGGGGCGCGGTTGTGAAGAAGCTGCTTGACCGAGTGACGGTGGTCAAGACTGAACTTCATCGCAACCTTAGGAAGATTGAAAGGCCTTGAGCGCTCTCAACTCCAGTTGGACCATGTCATTGCCGTAATTCTCCTACCCAGTTAGCATATTTAATAGAGTTTGAACATCAAATAACAATCATTCAATCGACATGTATTTACTATTTACTGTACTTGAATCCATCGCGTCTATTTCTGACTCTTCACCTGTGACCACCACGATGCAACACGGCACACGGTACGCGTAAACGATTCTCTGACTGCCCCTGATGAAATAACGGTCTGAAAGGAACGATGACTATGATGACTGGGAAGACCCTTGGTCTAGGGAGCAAGACGGTGCTCGCGCGGAAGAAGCGTTCGAACTACAAGACAATCACGAACTACTGAACGCTCCAAAGGCCCGTTTGGACGCGAAAACAAGCTACCGCGATGGTAACACGATAGGTCGGTTTCCCAAGGCATAGTCATGAGATTGAGCGTACTGACGTGGCTATAGACTGGCTGCGCGAAGAAGCAGCCGAGCGCACTCGACAACATCGGCTACGTTCATTTCATGGACTACGCGGATTACTTCTCCCTCTACTAGAATCTTCGCGGGTTTGGCTTGTTGTCATAGGTACTGGTCTAGGCGTAGGCATTACGGGAGCATGGTTAGACATTCTTGTGCGGTGGTTTAGCGACCTACGAGAAGGACGGTGCACCTATGGGTTCTTCTACAACCAAGTCGCTTGTTGCAGCGGAATTGATCGTACGTACTCCATTACAGTTCCATCGGTCAACCGTATCTGATAGAAAATTAGCTGGGGAAGTTTGCGAGGATTGGCTTTCGTGGAGCGAATGGTTCGGCGTACGGTATATATTCGCGCAATCCTTACTACAAGCCACCATATACATTTCCCTCGCAGTTCGTTGCTCGTCTTGCACCACATCCAGGTACTTATTGATATTGTAGATCAGCTTCTCAGCATGCGCAGCCTTTCTCGTGCTAACTTATGCACCTTAGTGAGTACTTCTCCCTTACACATTTCCTCTTGGATGCTAATCTGCTGCTTGCAGTGCATTTCACACAGGAAGTAAGTAGGTCCTTGTTCGTGTGTGAAAGACCTTCTTACCGTCCTCTAGTTCCTGAGATTAAAGCTGTATGGCTGCATTTCAGTTCTCCTACCCCCGAAATTAACGAAGCCCGCAGATTCTGGGTGGATACGTTTTTGACGAGTTCCTCGGGCCATGGACACTATTGATAAAGTCGCTTGGACTTGTTCTGTCAGTCGCTTCAGGTCTTTCTGTTGGAAAAGAAGTACGATTCTTGTCACCTTCTGTGTGTAACGTGGTTGCTGACCTACACCGAAGGGACCTCTTGTCCATGTATCCTGTTGCATGGCATTCCTGCTTTCAAAGATGTTTAGGAAGCACTTAAACAACGAAGGTCAGCCAGATTAGACTTTAATTATCTCGTCATCCCAAATATGAATCTCTATTAGCTGTAAAGAGACGCATCCTCGCCTCGGCTGCTGCAGCTGGTATCAGTGTAGCATTCGGTAGCCCTCTTGGTGGTGTCCTCTTCGGACTCGAAGAGCTCGATGTCTTTGCGAGCGACTCGGATGTCTTATGGAGAGGATTCGTGACGTCTGCTATCGCGGCTATGTCTCTCCAATATGTTGACCCTTTTGGTACTTCAAAGCTTGTGCTGTTCGAGGTTTCGAGTGGTAGTGACACGTGGCGAGCTTTCGAGCTTGTAAGCCAGGATATCGTTGCCGTAACAAGGTCTGATTTTTGCACAGGTGCCTTGGCTATGTTTAGCCGTAATTGGGGTATGTGATCTCTAGGTACACCCGCAGATGTCACTCATCTCCCACAACAGGGAGTGCTGGGTGCTATGTTAATACGTCTGAATGTCGCTGCCGCCGTATATCGACATAACAGCTATCTTCGCGATAATCCAATCTTGGAGATTGTCGGCGCCACCGCATTTACGGCCGGTGTCAGCTATCTGGTACGTCCACCTTATTCGCATCATAGTCCAAGGACTGAGACAGTCCCCTTACAGATTGTATTCCTGAGGTCAGTCATCTTCTCCAGGCGATGTTCTAGCAGTGTTTTCAATGCTCTCGAAGGGTCCAATCATCGGAGCTAGTAGCCAATCTCTTCCAGCAATGTGATATATCGAAGGGTGACTATCACGGTCTTTGCAAGTACATCTGCAGCGCCTTCTTTTTTCGCAGGAATGCTCTAACCGCAGCTCAGCCCCACTGCGTTAGTGGAGAACATATTCCTTCTCGTGCTCACTGCAGCTATCAAAGTCGGACTCACCGCCTGGTCATTCGGCATGATGGTAGTATCAACGGCTGTATACGGTTTGATAGCTATGATACTGACAGTCACGTATAGGTCCCAGCAGGGATATTTCTGCCTACTATAGCCATAGGGGCATGCCTTGGACGAGCCGTAGGCTTAATTGTGTGAGTCACAGTTCTCGTTCCTCTTCCTGTAAGAATTACTAAGGCCGGAATAAAGTCAGGGCATACACCGTACTTACCCTGGTCTTTGGGTGTTCTCGACTTGTCCTCCAGATCCTCTTGTACCATGTATCAATCCTGGTTTTTATGCTGTCATCGGCGCTTCGGCTATGTTAGGAGGCGTCACAAGGATGACTGGTAAGTCAATTCAATTCTTTTGGCACCCTGCTGAGAAGCTCATAACTACAAATAACAGTATCACTCGTCGTAATTCTTTTCGAGGTAATGTCACGCCCTCAACTTGCTTGTAGGCACTAAGCTGACCTGTTCAATGAAGCTGACGGGTGCTCTATCGCACGTGCTACCGATAATGATTTCAGTGATGGTTTCGAAATGGGTCGCAGACGCGTTCGGAAAGGAAGGTATATACTCGAAATGGATTGCACTGCGAAAATACCCTTGGCTACCCTATGCCGAGTATCGAGACAAAGGAGAGACGGCGGCGACTGTCATGATACCCTTTGAAAAACTTGTTACTGTCTACGCTCATGGCTGCACGTTACACGAATTAGGTATGGTGTACTGTTTCCATGACATCCCCAAGTTTGAAGAGATTGAACCATTTCTGTCGCAGCACGTCTGGTCAAAGACTACGATTACCATGGATTCCCGGTCACTGCTTCTGATAGAGAGCTTATAGGATACGTGACGAGAGCAAAGCTCAAGACGGCTATTGGTATGTTCTTTCTTTGAGTTCATATTGGTTCTTGGACTTCATACTCTGGGAAGATACCTTACGGTCTGATGATTCTTCTATGAATCAGACGGCTGTATTCATCAAGAGTGTCACGGGTTCAGCCACTATCGACTTGTCGAGCCTAGTTGACGAGGCGGCGATTCAATTACGAAAAGAGATACCTCAGGAGCTCGTGGTTAGGATGTTCCAGAAAATGGTATTTATTCACCATCCAGATTTTCAAGCCTATACTGACCGTTATCCTCCGTAGAACATGCGATATATTTTCTTCACGCGTTTCGGGAAACTGGAAGGAATTGCTACGAAGGCAGACATTGTGGCCCTGATGAGTTCACACATCCCATTCGTTGGGGCACTTGTGCGTGATGAGACACGTCCGAATGAAAATGCCCAAGTTCTCTTTGAAGCTAGATAGAATTTACCATTATTTTTGCCGTAATTTATGAACGTATCCACCTTTTCTTTGTGGCTATTCATTTCTTTATTTGGGAGGATGACTCGCGGTGGGATACTCTAGCCACGTCGCGTATGTAATATGGAAGACGCGTCTCTCACTTCGTTCCTTTCGATAAAACGTCCGTGCGCGTTCCGTCGTTTCCTTGCCAGCACCCCACCTCAAGCTCACGCGACACTGTTCGAATAGGTAAACGAAGATGAGCGTTCGAGGACGAAGGATGCCTTCAGGATCTGTCAGGGGACGAAAGACGTTGTCGAGTTTGGGTCAGGAGCTGGACGACAATAACGACGGGGGCGACGCCTCAGGCTCAGGGATGCACTCTCTCGCGCACGAACTCGCTGTAGCTCTCATGCCTGAACCAAGCACAGGCTCCAAGTTGCTGCAAGAAGAATTTGGGATTGAGTTTGACGAAGGGGCGGAGGGCATTGACGAGCAGCCGCATTTGTCTGGTAATGGACCTGAAGTGGGAAATTCGCTTGCGGATGAGATCAATGGACATGGTGAACATGAAGGAAATGATACTTTTGTCGCTGAGGGCGCGCGGACGCCGACAATTGAGAACGGGCCGCATGTCAATGGCATCGATGAGCAGTATGGGTTTGGAGGATTCCCGAGGCGGAAGACTCAGACGAAGCAGCAACCCATGCAGGACCCCATGGACGTACTCGCTCGAGATCTAGAATCTACGGACAAATTCCTCAAGCAACTGCGACACATCGATTCCGAAGCATCCCAGCATCCCTCTCAGCAGTCAATTGAGAAGTTCGCGTCTGATGTTATTAGACACATAAATGAAGCGGTTCGGGATCGCGAGGGACAGGTTCGAGAGCTACTAGATTACGAAAGGGAGTTCAGAAAGATTGCGGGAGAGGTTAATGGGAACGATATCCTTGGAAAGCTAGAACCTTTACGGGAGATTGAAGGGTTACTGGACAAGCCAGGACCTGCAGAAACGTCGCGCCCAAATGGTGGCTCTTTGGATGCCATCCAGGAAGAGGTCAGGTCCCATCGGCGATCGTCATCCATCGACTGGGAGACGAACCCAGACGATAACCTTCTGGGAGATGACGAGGATGACATGCTGAACGACGACCTCGACGTAGCCTCACCAATGAAGGACTCCTTCGTCATCCCTCCACCAATAATCACCGGTCCTCCAACCATTGCTAGGCTAATTCCAGAACTCGTCCACGTCCGAACACTAACCACCTCTGTCGCAAGCTCCCTCACAGTCATTTCCGAGCACGCCCAAGTCAACGGGGCAGCCAACGCCGACGCCGGCCGAAAGATCCGTGCACTCAAGAATAAACTCGGAGGGTGGAGAGCAGAATGGGATAGTGCGGAGCAAAGTCGGATTAAGATTGAGAGGTGGGAGGCTGGGTTGACTGAGGATGGCGAATCATCGAGCTTGGAAAATGGCGTGATACCGCAGAGCGGTGCAAGACGGTTCAATGCGAAGCAGACCACGGAGCAGCACCTGCGGGCGTTCGAGCTGGCTCTGGCGGATGCAGGTATGAAGACTCAGGCGATCATGGCGAAATCCTGAACCTACGTTTCTCCGTGTCTACCGTTCTTCTAGACCTTTTCCGTTCTTGCATATTAATTACAGACACATGGAAGGCTACAGTATTGGAGGTTAAATTTGTATGTTTTGCGGGTTCATGCGGTCCATTTGCTTTAGCATATAATAATTGCAACTCTGGTTAACAACACTAATGTTTCTTCCCCTATCCCTTTGTTTTGCACTTTTCATGGTTGGTTTGTTATATAGATGCAGGCTAGGGGGAGGTTATAACAGATTCCATTATATTTGTATTTCAACCATGAAATGAGACGAATGCGACGAATAGTAATTCCTAGACGATCGCTGAAAGGGAACAGAAGTACATGAGCAAATCAAAATCGCCAGTGCCATACACTGCAGAAACTAGGAACTAAAAGGCTGCACGGCATATAATGGGGAAGTAAGATATCCGATTACTCCATAGATTAGATCGTGGCATAGCCAAGACGTCAGCATATGAAGCGATGTACATTCTATGGGAGAGTTTGATGAATATGGCCAAGACTGTATGGGTCAAACAGCAGACAGCGTACGATGACTCACATAATAGGGACACTATATAGCACATAAGATTTGCCATCCTCAAGGTGAATCGGATAAGTCGATGAAACCCAAATTTCTTCTCTCTGTCCCCGCAGAGATGTTCGAGCTGGCAGACGCGTTATGCTCGTTGGTCGGTACCAATGATATTTGGGAAGCCGCTCCGGGTGAGGCTCCTATATCCTGCGTTGTCGTCACTTGTGCCTCTTGCATAGACACAGCTGCGGAAGGGGTCGAGGACGCGTACGGTTTAGCGATGTTCGTGTAGGCCTGTTCGCCAGAAAGCGCTTTTAAGACATCGGTATATCTTGCACCCATAATTAGTTTGATAGCCGCATCTCCTCCAAAGTCGGCTAAGAATTTCTTCGCTGCCCTCTGCCTCCCTTCCCAGGTTTGCATCGCGACAACACCCGCGCGCTTCGTTACTAGAAGCCCATATGGACTCCCGGACTGGATGGTTTCAAATTTCACGACATCTTTCACATTCATAAGTCTACGTTCCAGGTGCGTGCGCTCTTGCTGGCGGTATCGGAAATCCTTCTTTTCCAGCGTTGAAAACAAGAACTCGTCCAGTTCTTTACAGTACATACAGCCGCAGCCAACCTTCTGGACTGCATGATGTCGCATCTTCCCCTTTTTAGGCCCCAGCATGGAACATAAGAACGTCTCGATCAAATAGCGGAAGAAATCGCCGAACGGGTATTCAATAAGTACAGCCTTGCGTGAATCAAGTAGACGTCGTAATACAGGGACCAAAGGAAGGAAATAATCCTTGAATTTGACTCCAGCTTCAGCTGAATCTTCGATGAGCGATTCGAAAAGCGTTTTGCAGCTGCCCGTGTGACCAGTCAGAAAGCAAACGTCAATGAACTCTTTGATTCGAGCAAAACTCGGAGAGATTTTCTGCTTTGCCGATTGACTGTGGGTGCTGAAGGGATTGTATATAGACTCGGGAACTTTCCATTGACGAGCTGCTAGGGCTAGGCAAGACTCGATTGTTTGTCGATACAGGAGTTCTCCGGGTGGAGCAGCCGAGAATGACTCTCTTTGCTCGTATAGCGCCCTAACGAGAGCTATCAGGAACTCAAATATGGAATGGCGTTGCGCCAGTTGTGGTAGTATACTATGATGACAGTCTCAGTATATCAACTGGAGACATCCTATTAGACGAACCTTGCAGCAAAGAATTGCATCCCATTCGACTTCAGTACGCTGATGTATATCGGTATATCATCCTTTACGGGAGTTTTCAAAGAGCGAAGAGCTAGCGTCCTCTGCTGATCACACCAGGTAGATACCTTAGCTTTGTCGTCCTCTGTCTTGACACTTAGCAATACCCCGTCGATTATCTCCATCTGGTCTTTCAATGACCGGCAACGAATGACCGCCTTCTCAAATCTGTTCTGTCATCAGCTATTTGGCAATAACAAAGAAGTCGAGACGCACAAAGGTTGCAGGGTATCAAAGCCGAATAGCTCCAATGCGACTGTGAATTCTCCGACCAGGCTCAGATTTCCATCCGCTCCAATCGTATTGGCAACTTTCAGCCACATGTCCGCGTCTTTCCACCGCAAAGCCAGTGTAAGCATATATGCGGCAGTGTCTCGTTCCTTTCTTTGATTGCATTGCACGCTATAAGAATTCAAGTGCTCGATGACATAATTTGCGAAATCGCGATCCATAGAGGTCGGCTGGCTATTCTCCCGTAACTTCAACTGTGATATAGCATAGTTGGAACCTCCAGCACGAAGGAGTAGGCAATGTGCATCTGCTTTGAGATATAACATGATGACAACTCGTTGGTACCCTGGTGACGATTCAGTAAATCATCTCCTTCGAAACAACGAAGACGCATTACAATACTCAACAGAACCGGGAGCCTGCACGATGTACCAAGAAATCAGAGCGAATTCAGAGTGAGTCAGGGCGGCAAACGATAAACGTACATTCCCCTGGTATCCTTCATACTCCTGGTCGTCAGGCTCCTCACCCTTGAATGGATCTTCAGGGATGAGTTCTTCGGTATCTAGGATGATCTCTCCCTCATCGAGGAGTTGATTGCCGTTAAGATCTACCAGCGACGAGACTTTGGTTGTTCTCTCCTCTTCCTCGCCCATACTAGGCAGTCCGTCGTCAAAGTCATCATCCTCATCGTAATAACAGCGCATTCGCTTGTGATTGTCGCCATAACCAAAATCTTCAGTGGCATATCCAACAACATGACATTCCAGCTCGGCTAAACCGATGGCTACACCATGCTCTTCGGCTGCTCGACGGAGCATTCCAACTCGTTGAGCATCGTGCCCCTTGAGCGCCTTCTCACCCGATCTCAGGTCGACTTGGCTGTACTGATGATCAAACATACGCAATTTGTCGCGGCGCGTGGTCATAGCCGTTCTTGGACCATATCTGGAAAATATTTCTGAACCTATCCGCGACGGGAGTGGCAGAGGGCGCAGAGGGTATCGGAAACGAATTCTCTTCTTGTATGAGGTTGTATGACAATGCGACTCGGTAGCCTGAAGTGACAGCCTTCACCTCGTGGACGACATCAGCATACCAGGTTAGCAGGCACGTTGCAAATCCGTCGGATGAGAAATCGAAAACCCGCTCCTCTGAACCATGAGAGACATGAACCTGCCCTCCTGTATAGAAGGACGGAAGGACGATGACAATGGTGGCAAACATCCCAGGGGCTTTCTCGGTGCTGCAGGGGTGCAAATGAGACCGAATTACTGCTACATTCAAAACATACTTACTCTTGGTGTGGAAGAAAGCTGCAGTATAGTAAGTCATAGAAACCATAGATGTTTATAAGGCACAACTCACTGCGATCCTGCTTCATACAACAACAGCTTGTACAATTCGCACTTGGGAGGCTTGGAGCCCTGCAGTACACCGAGCTCTGTACAAGCAATCTTGGCCACGGTGTCTACGAAGGGGTTCCACGCAGGATTTAAAAAAGAAATTTTGCTCTCAGGCTCAATTTCCCAAGTGTGTCGCACGTTTGTATCAACAACTAGTCGGTCACCGTGTCCAAAGGGGGCTTGAGTTGCGATATTTTTTATACTCTGCGCATCGCGCTCGGTAATCGGAAGTCCAATTAGGCCCAAGGGAGCGATTGCGAGACCAGGATTTGGCGCATCTGCAAGCTTTGACCCAAACGCGAAGTTTCCCTTCAAACCGAAATTCATCGAAAATGCGGTAGCTAAATCAGACTGGGAAAATTCTGGGTGAAACAAGTGCGTTTGTATTCACGGAGCGTTTGAACTTACTGTGAGATCTCCCGCTGCAAAAAGCTTTGAGTTTTTCTTATCTTTGTCAACCTCGTCGCTGTCGCCTTCATCGCTGTCCTTATTATCATTACCGTCCTTGTCCTCGTCCTCATCTTCATCATTTTCGCTTCCGCAGTTTTCCTCCATTCTATCATTTTCGCTTGACTCTATCTCACCATTCCTTGGTTGTTCCAACGTGGCCTGGTCAGTGAGGGAGTTTTCTCCTTTCATCGAATCGTGAACGGAAGTAGCTAGCATCGCGTGAGGAATGAAAGGCTCGACTGAAAGTCATGATATGGGCGCAGGCGTGAAAGTCCACCGTGTTTAGGGCAGGCAGGCACCGTGACGTGACGTGACGAAGCGCGTTTAGTGACACAGGAGGCATAAACTCATTTTCTACTGTAACGGAGAAAATGAGTTTATGCCTCTGTGTGAGAGTCACACGTCACATGGCCCTGGACAGGCAACGCCGATCGTGCCCCCACTGGCTTTCATCAGAACAATGAGGCCCACCAGGTTCCAGCCTTCGGTAAAGACTACCCAAGGACTACCCGCCAGTCAGCATATGCTGAAAGAATGTCCCGCACGTTTTGTTGAATCTTGTTAGAATTAGGCCCAAGAAGACTTGGATCACTACCGAGCCATTTCGAAATTCAGGCAAAAGGCGCAATTAGGTTCAACCTTCCATATTGGCTATCTGTCTTCCTTGTGGTCCACGACGAGTTGTATACAGTACCTGTTACTCAACGGCGTTGGAACAAGTCACGGTCAGCGAAATGGACAAGATAACCCCCGGATCCATCACCTTTATGGTTTGAAGGAATCGGTTGTTTTTCAGCGGCCGAACCTGTTTGCTAGGAAGCTCCACGTGTATACAGCGAAGCCGAAGTTCACAAAAATGGAAGAGTACCATGTTGGTCTGTTTGGGGAAGAACAACCAAGCCCTTCAGAACGACCTCAGTGCAAAGTGATTACCAATATTACGCGCTCTGATAAACTGAAAAACGCACAAGACCACCTTCTCAGGACAAGTTCGCCGCACCAGTGGTGACGTTTGTTTCTGCCGTTTCCTGAAAAGTTCCCGGAACCTTTCGCCAACAGCAGAAGCGGTCGTGTCAACAGTACTCAATCGAAACTCAGCTGTCAGCGAGGCGGGATCTCGAATCAACTGGACAAAAACAAACAAGATGCGGTCACATAAGCACACATGGAAAAACACTGATTATTGCAAGCAAGACGTCTGCGTAAACGGGGTTGTGCGGACTTACCCGGATGATTACATGGTCTTGACCTCATCTCTGTTTGTAACCGTAGCGATCGTCTTCGTAGCATCCTACTGTAACTCCCCCGCGAACCGGTTTCATTGACTAATGGAGTGAGATCACAGGTTCAAGGAACTATCCTCCCGCGAATATTGCCTGCAAGCGACCCTACGGAATCGTGACAAGGTGGCAGTCCGTCGGCAACTGCGATGTCGTCTCGTACGGCCGTAAATGAGAACTTCTCCAAGTCAAATGTATCAGTCGTACTCAATGGCAGGGCGCAAGTCCTGGTTGTGAATCATCAGATTCGAGATCGTAGGTATGCTCTCAGGAAACAAAGATCTTCGTATGTATACCATATCGCCCAGTTTTTTCGAACTTGGGATTTATTCCTCTGCAGCTACCGTACAGTGTGAGCTTGCCTGAAACTATCCTTTATACGAGAACCTATTAAAGACAAAAACAGTTAGCCTCTCTATCCTTAAACTTCAGGTCACTAACCATGCCGCCCTTGCATCTACAGCTGCTTTCCTCACCACGCGCTTTGGATCATCCAGCGCCTTCCCAAGTTCACGAATAACCATCGCCTTCAAAGGGTGTAGGACGTCATACCTAACGGCTCTGGGTAGAACAGCTAAGCACTTGAGCGCAGCCACGCGCAAGGCCTACAAAATTGACCTTATTACTTCGCAACATTGATGCCAAGAACATTGAAACGGACCGTAGAGGAATCCTCCCGGGGAAGAGCATTCTTGAGGACGATAGAAACGATAGTGCTTGCATGCTCTTGAATAGGTACCGGAGCTCCTTCGGTAGCGACAGATGTGAGTGTGTCGATGATGCTGGTTCGTATTTCGCTGCTGGCCAAGTCGAGACCCCGAATCAAATGTGGCATCAGCTAATTTGAGTGAGATCAGCTGAGTGGACTTCTAATTCCAGATAATCCGTTGCACCGTTGGTAGCTCGTTTGCATACACCGTCTTAGGCAAAGATGATATTAATGAGCTGAGCGCAACTAAGTTGGATCGCTGTCGCAATAGTTCTGATTATGTGCTTAAGCTACGTCGCAGTGTATTTGGACGAGGCAATACGCACGATCAGTCCCCTTCAGGTCCCCTAAGATCCTCGGGAGGACAATCCTAAAGTACTTCTGTGCATAAAGGATCTAGGACAAACAATAGTTAAGTAACTCCCAAAATGACATCTAATGTGTACTTACTCCAATCACGGCGTGGTTTGACTTTGTAAGGATATCATCGCCTCCACTCGCAATCTCGCCAACAGCTCTCCCAGAATCCCAACCCACGTCTGGGTCCCCGAAAACAGACCGCAATGAATCAACGAAGTCTACTACCCTGGAATCCTTGATCAAGACGAGAGCCTTTGATACCTAATAGGAATCTATATCTCGATCGTCAACACGAGCGAACGACGCGCAAGCACTTACCCAAAGCCAGGTTTGAATAGCACTGCGCCTGCGCTTTACTGATATCTCCGTGTTTGAGATTTCGTCGCGAAAGACTTGCTCCAACTGCCTAGAAGCGAAGGGGACGAATTCTGTGGTTTCCGTTAGAATTTCGCCGGGTCTTGAGAAATCGAGACCCACTCTCTGGGTTTTTATTTAATAGGGAAGCCAGAAGATGATTCAATGAGCGTCGTTGACAGTCGTTATCTGCGCTGCTCAAGATCCAATTTTGGAGGCTGACAAGCGCCTCATTAGAATCAAGCTCAGGTGGGAGGACCTTTGGAAATGAGCTAAATGAGAGTCGGCCTGGATTCAAGGAGGAGTTGGACTACATCTTTGTGGAACGCTACGAAAGCGGCTGATAGAAGTACTACCGTGTCTTTCACAGACGTGGTGGAGTCGACCTGATGATGCTCATCAATCTGGCGTTCGGAAAGATGAAAGGAAACAGTCGGCCATACTTTGAAGGGTGAGAAAGACAAATCTAAGGCGAACGCGTGGTGCCTGGCGCATAGTGATTCCATGCTCCCCTTGAAATAGGCGGAATACAAGTCAAGAGCTAGTTTTCGTTGTCGACTTCAATAGAAATAGTCAGTGTTCGGTCGCGTATTGACATCAATCCTTTCGACGTACACTGCTGATACAGTCCGCACAATCAATGTAATGATTTGCCCCGAGGTCTCAAGCAGCTTCCAGTACAGATTGCTGGAGCCCATGTGATTGTCTGTTAAAGACAGGTAAATGAACAAACTGTATAATCGTGGAACTAGACGGTCGATATATTTAGGAACATCCGCGTGGTTCGCGTTGATCTTGAGTTCAACCACAGACGCCAAAGTTCTCAAAATACCATGGGCGTAAGCTATTCGGGGTTCCGGGCCTTCGGTGTCCTCCAAGCCACCAGTTGGGACACAGATGATATCCAGCTTCGTCGTGAGGCGTACAACAAGTGTTTCGAATAATGCCGTCGGGACACATAGCTTAGCCAACAAGCGAAGTGTTCTCCAGCACTTTGCTCTCTCTCGGTGAGCGGCACGTGCTGGCGGTAAATCTGGTAAGGAGCCGAAGAGAAGGGGCAGTGTGTACTCTTCTATTGCCTCGGAATTTATGTCGGATATCGTAATGAGTACACCGAGCGCGTCATCACTTAAAGGAACAGAGATCAATCAGTGAGACTGCGAGACGAGAGCAAGACATCATACCTTGCAACATCCGCTTCGTCGGCGTCTGACTGCAGAAGTTCATTGATATTATTAACGACGTAGACAAGCTCTTCGTTGGTCAGGACGTCGCGCATCTGCGAAAGTTTCTTGATGCCCTCGAATGCAGCCTCGTAGCTACTTTGATTCTTTGTTCCTGATATAAAGGCTCCAATAACGTCATCCTTGAACTCTAGGAGCTGTCCTTGAAGGCCGTAGTCCTCTAGCATGTCTCGTCTTGCTTCAATTGCAGTAACGATTATACAAAGCAAGGTCAGAACCTGAGGACGATGGGCAATTTCGTCGGGATCTCGAAATAATTTCATCAGATGAGGTATGGTGCGCGACAGCACAAGCCTCGAAATGTTCACTGAGGGCGCAACGGTTAGAGCAGATAACGAGACCAGAGCGCAACGTACGAGTTGTCCCAATAAGTGAGGCCATCACTTTGCTAGCTGGAACAGCTTGGCTCTTCTCTGGCTCACTCATGAGTTCCAGGCATTCCTTGATTATGTCGGCAACGAGACCCGTAGGCTCATCCGTGATCGACACATCATTTCCGTCAGAGTTGTAAATTGTCTGAATGAGTACCCGCGTCGTTCTCAAGGCCTCCCCTTCTATCTCCGGATTGACGGGTTGGAACACCTATTATACGTCAGAGTAGAGGACTGATACTATGCCATGTATCCTACCTCCATCTTCAGGAAATTCCATAGTTTAGTCGAGAATTTGCGAGCCACGATCGTACCGTAAACAGGTATGCACAACGCAATTGTTTCGATAATGTCTTTCTTAACAAAACTAGATGAAACATTTTTCACTGACACGTTTCCTTAGATAAATACTCACTTTGGTTGCAGGAGAGCCTCCCAGCAGCTTATCCAGAAAAAGCGAAATCGCTAGTTCTCCGAATAGCGGCGACGAGCTCATCGCCAATCTTCGAAGCGATGTCAGATGTATTCACCTTCCGGCATACTAAACTAGCCACGCACCTCAGAGCGTTCTTGAGATCATCGGACATGATTCCATACGGATCATCCGCGGGAGGCTTAAAGGTAATAGGAAAGTAGCAAAATATGACGTTGAACAAGGCCTGTGATATTGATAAGAGAAATGTATCGCAACAGATAAGCAACAGACAGAAGATAACCAACCTCTACGTGGCGTGAAATGTCAAATTCTATGCAAATGACGCGGTCTATCGAGAAAGCGACAAGCAAGTTTCGTGGGTCCTTTTCTCCGTCGACTATGTTTGTATATCCAGATAGGAAATCATCCCCAATACCTCGCAGAGCTACCCTATCGATCAGCAGGATTCCACAGGATCATACATCAGAGAATAATGGCACCATTTCTGTGATGAGCCATCAAACAATCTAAGGTCTTGAAGATCAAATAGCGGGTCGACTGATTGAGACGTTTCATGTCAACACGCGCAAACAATCTAGCCTCCTAGTTCAGGTCGAGCATGACTTAGATGAGCAACATAGATGCGTACGAGTTAACGGTCTCGACGGCATCGGTATCAGAGTAAGTCGATAGGGACGATAGAGAGACAAGCCCCTTCAGTGCAGGTAATACAGTCTCAGGATCTTCTAGCTTCCCTGCATAAAACGTTACCAAGACGCGAGCTGTGCAGTCCGTCAGGATACAAGGTTTCCAAGTGGCGGATAAAGACTAACTCGCATGTCGGTTTATCTTTTCCGGAGGACACCGTTCAATAACTCGAGAAAGCAGATCCACTCCTGAGAGCATGTGCGATAAACTTCCGTTTCAGCAAAATCTCTCGTGTCGCACACACACTGATATACAAATCTCACCTTTCGATCTAATAACGTCCTCCTCCGATGTCAGGTATTCGCCCAAGGCCTTCACAACTTCAAGAAGTGTGGTCTGTCCCGACGAAATATCTGACACAGAGTTCGATAGTGAAAGCAGATAAAAGTGACCATCCTTACCTGCTACTAGCTCTGTGATATCATATTCACGCCCAGATGCGATCCAGGTGCGCACATGTCGTTCCGTTGACTCCATGAATTTTGAGAGTGATCGTGGTGGGTGACAAACTCGAGATAAATTCTATGACTCGTGATCGACGTTTTCTTTGCCAAAAGCAGGCCTTTCGAGTCCCTGACTTACACTTACACCTGCTCATCCTCGAGCTCATGCTTATAGCACGATGGGCAGTTCGAACACCGTCCTTGAGAGCATCTTGCGCCGCGCGTGTCGACCGTCGCGTGTTAAATAACTTGAGGACTTTTGCCTCCGAGTCACCAGCTTCCTCGCCTTCCTCGAAGAAAACAAGACGCAATGAAAAGATCGATTATAACGCCAGACCGGAGAACTCGTCGGCAACGACCAACGACCATGTCAACTTCAGAATTGTCACTGCGAATGACTTGGAGAGCTACCAGGAACCTCCACGACGCGTGAAGATGCTCGTACGCGACTACATTGAGGATGCGTTGTACAATCCGAACTACGGCTATTTTCCAAGACAGGCCATCGTCTTTACGGGCTTGGGTAATGAAATTGATTTCAACAAGATACGGGATGGAAACGAGTTTCAGGAAATTGTGGCGAAACATTATGAGGCTTATGGGAAGGATGGAGACGGACCAGGTCAACAAATTTTCCATACACCAACAGAATTATTTCGTGTACGTGGCGCTTTTCTGGATATCAACATTCGTGATAAATTTGTCCCCTGAAGCCGCACTATGGACAAGCCATCGCCCAGTGTATTATCTCTGAGTACCTTCTCAAGTACTTCCCCTATGAAGATCTCAAGCTTTACGAGATCGGGGCTGGAAACGGGTCGCTGGCCATGGACATATTGAATTTCATTCAGGACCGCCATCCTGAGGTCTATGAACGGACTCGATACACTATCATTGAGATCAGCGGAAGTCTCGCAGGGAAGCAAAGACAGACTCTTGGTTCAGTGCACGAATGCGTCGAAGTGGTCCACAAAAGCATTTTCCGTTGGATAGAGACAGAGCCAGCACCTTGTTTTGTGGTGATGATGGAAGTCATCGTAAGTGTCCTTCCTCCGACAATCCTGATTTGATGCTGATACTTGGCAGGATAATTTCGCTCATGACATGGTTCGTTATGACATGAAGACTCTGGAGCCATACCAAGCGTTCGTCAGCATAGACGATGAAGGAGACTTCCACACGCACTATACACGGGTTACAGACCCGCTAATATCTGCTTTCTTCTCTATGAGACGCGCACTTGGACATACTCCACCCTTGCCGGCTATATTACGTTCGTCCAAGCGCCTTCGAAACGTGTACACCAACCTCCCCTTCGCCCCAAATCTTTCCCAACCCGAATTCATCCCGACGCGCCTCTTGTCCCTTCTAACTACCTTACGGACACACTTTCCCCGACACCGGTTGATATTATCGGACTTCTCGACATTGCCAGATACAATACCGGGGTATAATGCCCCTGTTGTCCAGACGCGGTTGAAAAACAATATGGTACCCTGTCAGTCCTTATTCGTCAGGCAAGGCTACTTCGATATATTCTTTCCGACGAACTTTGAGCAGTTACGCGACATGTACGAGCATGTTCTGTCTCGGCCAATGTCAGGCACGGGGGACGGGAGGACCGCCGCGGAATTGCCCCTTCCTCCCCCAGCTCGTTCAACACCTCTGTGGCCTAGCGTTTCGCCACTCGCTCTCGGAGCGGAGTTCTTCTCCTCCCACCCCCAAAATAGACGTTCGCCGTTGGACGGAGTCGTTTCTGCCAGCGGGTTACCCGTAGGCGAGCGCAAGTCGAGCGTTTTCACGCATGCAGAATTCGTACAGACTTACGCAGATGTCGAACGGACTCGTCTGAGGAATGGGGAGAACCCGTTGTTGGATTATTACAAGAATGTTAAATTTTTGTTTTGATCAGGCCTGCTGTATAAATCATACTGTTCGCTTTGTTATCGACCATTTTTCATTTTTCATTCTTCTACAACGGCACGGGTTAATAGCGCATCAAGTTCTCATTATATACACGAAGTAATGGAACATTTCGCCCAACTGTCGGATCTCGAGCGTTGTGCCAGGTCTTGTCAAGTATCTCTTGCGGAAGTGCGGCTGGCCGAAGGTGACGTACAGGAAGACGCCTCCTTTCCTTACGACTCTGATATAGTCCTTTTAGTGTAATCTCCGTAGAGTGCTCGTGACGCATAGACTTTACTTTACCTTTGAACTTCGTTCACTTCTCGTGTGCAGTCCTCGATAACTTGCTCTGGTGGGTCCTGTGTCCAAGTCAACTGTCTGACCTCATGAGCGCGGGGATACTATACTTTACCCAGACGTCGCCTTTCGAGGTCATCATAGCGTCCATAGTGCCTGAGCTTTGTGTCAATATAGTGACTATACGAGACTAGGTTGATGTTGATGTGACCTTTGTCTATAGCCACGTCGAATGAAGCATCGTTGAACTTCAAATCCTTGACGTCCATTCCGAGCCACTCCATTGATGGTCTGGAGTCTTTGTATCTTTCGTGCATTTGCTCAATCACTACGGATGAGTACTATTGTTCTTCAGCAAGAATGACATGACGGTCCTTATCGACGGCTTACGTCGACGTTCACTATGTTGTGATATCCGTCGTCGTACATCTGCCATGATAAGGTGTGAATGCGATAATAGTGCGGACAGTCTAATCGTCAGAGTACCTCTTCGGATAGCCTTGAAGTCCCGCATCCAAGCATCAATATCCTCGAGTTCTTATCAGGTATAATCTCTCTGAATATATGCGCAATGTCGTTGTACGTCTTGAACCAGTCGAATGTTGTTCCATCTGCCTCCCTGAAGAGATATTATTTGCATGAACGACTCGGAGAACTTGGGTTCGTGTGCTTTAATTACTTGCGATATCGTTCATTCCTGATAAAAATAAGCTGCCACTTTCGTATAGCCTAGAGAAGGAATATCAACGTTACCAATAATCTACAGAGCCGTATTCTTCATTGCTTCTGGGTAATACGTCTGAAGACATGATGGATGCTGAGTTTGGATTCATTCCGAGAGGATGAATTGGTACGGCAAGTTCCGCAAGCCGATCACTTCATCGCTGCGCGCCGTGTCAGAGCGAGTCCAGTGACATTCTGAACCTTTCCCAAGTTCTCGCAACGTCCCACATAAATCCTGGCAAGCTTCTAGTCGCTCCTTATACCCCTGTTGTCTGTATTTTCTACTCTCAGCAACCTCTATCAGCAGCTTAAACCCCTCCTCCCCGTCAACACTTTTAGGTAGTGTCATGAGGCTTACGCTCAACCCGCAATGGCGTCCGAGACCATTCAAATCGCTTCTTGGGTTTGTCGACTTAAAACTTGGTGTAACTATAGTTCTCCTTTTCGCTGTGAGTTCAGTTGAGCATGCCTTTCGTTTTGTTGATTACTAAAGTTTGTATTTTCTCAAAGATTCTCAATAAAGTGGCAGGCATCTATGGCCTCATTACAGTTTTCACCGGAGGAACGTTCGCCCAGCTCAGCATGTACATATACTCCGTCATAACACTCATCGCCTTCGGATGGGCTCTCAAGGCTGTCATCGAGGTCCGTTCTTTCTGTTTTTCTTTGTCTAGTACTTATCTTTCATTGTAGGAGGATCCGAGACGCACACTCTACTTTGCCCACCTCTTCTTCGCAGACCACATCCTTTCGACAGCCTGGACAGTCTTTTTTGCCGTTGTCTGGTGGGTCTACACGCCACATGATGGTCGACGACAAGCGAACTCCGCAGCACAGGAGCAACTCATGCAAGGATCGGGACATAACATGACAGACGCAGAACGTACAGCAGCGGCAATGCGCATCTGGAACAAGGAGAAGGGTCTAGCTGCCACTGTGCTAGTGTTTGGCTGGTGTGCTAAAGTGCGTCAACGGTTATTCTTCTGCTGAACGAACGAGTTACTGATGATTCAGCAGGTCTATTTCGCACTGCTCATTTACTCGTACGCCGTTCACCTGCGAAAGGGCTCGTATCGATCTCTTCCGTGCACCACAGACTCGGTCTTTACTCAATACACCTCACTCAACGGCTCAGCACGCGATTCTCGTTTCCCCGAAAGTGTCCTCGGAGATGATGACGAGGATTCATTAGAAGGGTTTTACCGCATGCCCATACCACCAGCATCTCAAGCCACTTCAAAGACTCCAATACCTCAAACAGGATCATCCATTGGTTCATTCGCCGATTTCGTTAGCGCACCAGGCCGAGGGCGGCGATTTCGTTCCCAAGTTACAGGAGCAGCATCACCAGCAGCAGTTGGAAAGACGAACACGGTTGACAAGGATGTAGACTTTACTGAGGAAGTATTGTTTGATTCTGATGAACTGGGCTATTCAAAGTTTGGAACGGAGGAAAGCACGAGTGTAAGTTCGCGTGACGAGGAAGCTAGTGGGCGGCGGACGCCTGGCGAGGGGACGGGGATCAGTAGGGAGAGGTCTGGGTATAATAGTTCCGGCCATCCGTAAGCTCTATCTTTCTTCTCCGTGATTTCTGGCGCACCTTTTATTTCATTCTGCCTCGCTGTGGATGGATTCTATTATTCTAGATAAATGACTGAATAGTTTACACTTCTGCGTTGATTACTTTGTCTATCATTCTAAGAATCTCTACTATATCATCTCCACTATAATCGAGTGCAAGAGGACATTACAGAAACAAAGTCCAATCCAGCGACGTCAACCCGACTTCTCGATAACGTCATTGACATCCACTACTACACTGTCTTCGAGTGGCTTGTCTGTTTGAGTCGGACTTGGCCTTTGTGAACTCGATTGTCGGCGCGAAGCAAGTCCCGAATCGCCGACTGTCGTTTCCCCAGTACGCTGTTCATCAGTGGGTCCGTCAATGACGGAAGCCAGCTGCGCTTCAAACTCCACATCCTCCTGAGCACGACGTCTTCTTCGCCGCCTCGCCCTCGGATTCAAGGTCAACGCCAGAATAATAACGCCACTATCAAGAACCTATAGGCGGAGTGTCAATGGGTCATTCCTTACGGATCCAAGTAATGAATGGAAGACAAAGCTCACAGCGGACGAACTATACGCAACCCCCGCCATCACATCGAACTTCTCCCTAAACACCAACGAAAGAAGGGAGAATACGGCTCCTAACGTGTCTATCGTTATGAAAGGTAAAGAAATGCCTTTGACTTCGCGGAAGCGGATGATCTCCCAGTATTGCGGACTGTTACATATTTGAGGGGGAAGAAATAAGGAGGTGCAAGTAAGTAGTAAGTCTTTAGAGTATCCACGAAGGTGCTAATTTGAATGAGGGACTCACAAGAGTCCAAGGCAGAGTAGGATTGAAGCCATCACTCCAAAGAAGGTTATGGGGCGCCGGTTGCCACTGTCAGCGGCAGACTGTAAGAAAACTAGCTATAAGTATTGCATCGGTGTTTTCTTGAGACTGGGTATCGCACACGGACGGCGAACACCATTCCAATTTCAAAGCCGCCCATCAAAGCTAGGGTCAATAGAAGTATAACTAGGACTTTGCAAAGAGGTATTCTTCGAGCATAAAAGAGGCACTGTCGAAACGAAATAAAGTCGTCAAACTTCAGTATGACGGTTTGATGTCAGAATCAATTCTCGTATCTTGCCTGAGACCAAGATACAATGGATAGGAACCCGAATATTTGAGGTTGCACGATAAGTGGGATATTGAGGTCTTGGACAATGACGAAGACGCCGAGGAACACTCCTGAGATGCCCCATATTAACCTACGTTATTCTTAGCAAGACCGGGTAAACGACTCAGTTCCAGGCTTGCATTAGCCAAGGAGATAACCCCTCCGTCGATTTCTCCCTCCAGCTTTTCCAGATCTGGGGAATTATTTGTCCTGTCCAGCATATAGTCCCTGTGAATTAACGGTCAATGTAAGTGCAGCGTTCCACTGAATGAAGCCTTGCACAAGAAATGCCTCACCCAAGGTACCGAAAACCTGCTCGGCAGCGAAATTAACGACCATACTTCCGGTTCTCTCGACCCGTCGAGGGTCACCACCACTCAAAGCGTTGAAGTCAAAGCCAACCCGAAGTGGCGGATAACGTAATCCCGACGAAAGTAAACGGTAACTAGGGCTCCCTCACTGAGCTTCAGCAGCGGGCAAGCTGATTCGAAAGTTAAATTTGTCTGGTGGGGGGATGGGTTCGACTACCTTTAGGCTGAGATTATTGACTTATCATTCTGTTCTGCCGGCCTGCCATTCAGTCAGTCGGATCTTGGGTCCGAACCACCTTGGCTTGGACATTGATACCGTGACTCTAGCCAGAAGATAAAGCCAAGTGAACCCTTACTTGTGGTATGCAATACACTCGTACGAGCACATTTTGAGGAACCGACTCAGAGCTGCACGTTCTTCACACGTTGCGCTTCTGCACCGACGCGCGATTTACTTCGTTCTGTGCCTATTGGTATTTGAGAATAGGACACCGCAGCGTTGTGCATTAGTTCCCTTCATTGCTGAATGGAACTTCTTAGGCGTCTCTTCTCAGTCTCGCTCCTGTACCTTGCTTATGCCTCGGTTTTTCCTGCATACGAGTTGCGACTTCTCGTGAGGTTCCTCCACGAGCCTCTCTTCCCAAAATCAGCAAGGCAAACGACACGGCGGTAGTATGGGTTGCAAGATCAATAGACCTGGATGTCAATGCGCTACAAGAGATACTGCATGCGATACGTTCGAAGCGTCCTCGGGAGCTGTACATATCGACCAATATTGTCAACTTTGTCGAAACATTCTTACCTTTCAAATACCGCTGGTCAAGGTGAGGCATATAAGTGAGTCAACGAGATCAGAAGGGATTTCGCATCGAAGCTATTTCTACACACACCTTTCTGCGCTCGAGGTATTTCAGGTCCACAACACGCTTTTACTCCTCAATATTGTGATCGTGAAGGAGGACATCAACAGGATAATGGATCACCACACAACGCCACGTATTGCTGGGATTCTCCGTGGGTACTTGCTCTCAGTCGACAGACACGAAGATCCACTGCTCGACACCTCGAAAAGCCAGCACGTAGGGTGACCCAACAATGTATTGCGCAACACAGACCCTCGCATACTAATACATGTACCAGTGTATTACTATTGCAGTCACTGAGCTCTTGAAAGAACTGGAAGATGTATCGATATATGAGGAGCAGTGTCGTAATAAAACGCGACTCCATTAAGGATTTGCCCTGTCTAGCGCAGATAGTCTCTATAATCGAATGGCCAGTATACATTAGAGACAGTAGACTCATCCATGGTATCAAGACCTGCCCAGCGACGACCATTCTTCCGGTACCCCGTCTAGAGTCACCACTCAGAGCCTTAAAGCCAAAAGCAACCAGAAGTGGAAGCAGCGCAATATCGATGAACTCTACCTAGCGAGGGGACGGGGATTAGTAGGGGGAGGCCTTCCGGGTGTAATAGTTCTGGTCATCGCTGTGTCGTTTCTAATTTACCTCTGTTTTGCCGTGTATGGAATCTGTTCTATTATTCTAGATAAATGGCTCAATAGTTTACTCTTTTGTGCTGAATGCTTTGTCTATCATACTAAATCTTGACGATACCATCTCCCCTATGACCAAGTGCAAAAGTACTGTACGTTTCGAAACTAAAGTCCAATCCAGCGATGTCAACTCAACTCGACTTCTCGGTGGCGTCATTTACATGTATCACTGCTGATCCGTTTTCTGGTGGCTTGTCTGTTTGAGTTGGACTCAACCTTTGTGAAGTCGATTGTCGATGTGAAACAAAGCCCCAATCACCGGCTGTTGTTTTTGGACTACGTTGTTCATCGGCCGTACGGCCAACGATAGAAGCTAGCTGGGCTTCAGATTCTGCTTTCTCTCCAGCGAGTCGTCTTCTTCGTTGCTCCGCCCTTGGGTTCAATATCAACGCCAGGATAATAACAACGCTATCAAGAACCTACAGAGAGTATCAGCGGTGCATTCCTATGGATCCAAGTAACGGATGAAAGACGAAATCTCACAACGACCAAGCTATACGCAACCCCCGCCATTACATCAAACTTCTCCCTAAACACCAATGAAAGCAGGGAGAACACGCCTCCCAACGTATCTATCGTTATGAAGGGTAGAGATATGCCTTTGACTTCGCGGAAGCGGATGATCTCCTAGTATTGCGGACTGTTGCAGAACAATTTTTTGTGGGGAAAAATTTAACGAGGGACCGGTACGTGGTGAGTCTTTGGATATTCATGACGCCTTGAAATTGAATGATGGGCTCACAAAAGTCCAAGTGCGAGTAAGATTGAGGTCATTACTCCAAAGAACGTTACGGGACGTCGGTAACCGCTGTCAGCGGCAGGCTGGAGGAAAACTGGTTGTAAGTATTACATCAGTGCTTCCTTAAAACCGAATATCTTACAAGGACGGCGAATACCATTCCGACTTCAAAGCCGCCCATCAAGGCTAGGGCCAATAGGAGTATTAATAGGACTTTGCAAAGAGGTATTCTTCGAGCATAAAAGAGGCACTGTCGAAACGAAATAAAGTCATCAAACTTCAGTATGACGATTTTATGTCAGAATCATTTCTCGTAGCTTGCCTGAGACCAAGATACAATGGATAGGAACCCGAATATTTGAGGTTGCACGATGAGCGGGATATTGAGGTCTTGAACAATGACGAATACACCGAGGAACACTGCCGAGATACCCCATATCAACCTGTGTCGAGGTCAAAAGTTATTCTTAGCAAAAATCAACGAATGAATGAGTGTCAAAGCTCACATCAGCCACTGGGACAACCCTTCCGTCGATTTCTCCCTCCAGCTTTTCCAGATCTGAGGAAGGATTTGTCCTGTCCAGCATATGGTCCCTGTGAGCAAACAGTCAACACAGGTGCAGTGTTCTAGTGGATGGGGCCCTGTTCAACGAATGCCTCACCCAGGGTACCGAAAGCCTGCTCAGCAGCGAAATTAACGACCATACTTCCGGTTCTCGGTCGACAGGGATCACCACACAAATCGCTCAAGTCACCGCCAGCCCGAAGCGTGGGATGACGGGATTTCGACGAGAGTGGGCGTCACAAACAAGGCTCTCTCCTGTTCACCAGCGAATTGGCTCGAAAGTTAAATATGTCCGGTGGGGGAATAGGTTGAACCGCCTAGATTGACTTGTCATGCTGTGGTGGGTGCCTGCAGCCTGCCTGAAGGTCGGTTATTCGGATCTTGGGTCCGAACCATGGACCAGAAGATAGAGCCAAATGAACCCTTTCTGTATACGATAGCTGAAAACACTTTGCAAGAGCAGAGATGGTGGTGATTGTTCTTAGGTGATGTCGAATGCCACCTTCACAAATTAAGTCGTCGATATAATTATTACGTAACCTGCCTGGCAAGGAGCACTGCTCGCGAAGCGAAATAAAGGCATACATGATCTATCTTAGGTGGTTGTTAAGAATTGAAGAGTCACAGCAGAATAATGATACGCTGAAACTGCGTCTGAATAATATAAATTAAGAGCATTATGATACAGTACTTCGATCTATGGTCGGCTGCCTGAAACTTGATTTGTCCTGCAGCGAGTCTGCATAAACGCACCGGGTGGTAAGTGATGGGTGCTTCAGGATATTCAGATGGACATGACGAACCGTTGTTTGTTTTGTATTCCAAGACGGTATTTGGAGGCAGATCCAACACTCGTTTTATAGTTTCTCTTCATCCGAATGTAAGAAGAAAGTAGAAGAAAGTAAATGCGGACTCACTTAATTCGTTGATTCACTTTTGAGTCATACCCATGCTTATTCCAAACAGTCAAGATGTCTTCATGCTGCCGTACACTTATTGTACAACCACATATCTCTGGTTCGTTTCCGGTCGTCGATGCGTCGTTTCCATCGCCTGACTCTTCATTGTCTCCACTCGTCCCAGTCCTCCAGGTTGATGCCTCATCCGCAACACTCGGGGTGCCCCCTGATCCGACGAGGTTTGATGGTTCGCATTCGTCAAACTGGTCACCTATCACTGCCAGTACAAGCCTCTCCCAAAGACGGTCGGCAATCCCTTTCTTTAGACGAATAATCCACTTCCCGCCTTGCGAGTTAAGTGGGTCCTCCCATACGGGTCTTCGTACGCCAGAGTGGAAGAGGAGATAATCAGTTGTTGGTTGAACATCTGAGGGTGGATTGAGGTGCGTCCAAAGCATCCAAAAGGACTCGATCTAAACGGGGGCCAAACGGAGTGCTGTGATAAGTGATGGTGGCTCATTTCAAAACGAAGACGCATGAATGCGTACAGAAGCGAAAGACACAATCCTCTTTATCCCTTCTTCGTAGTTGATCAGCTTATTTCCTGGCGTACGCTGCTGTCGGAACCAGAACACCCATCTATCTTATAAAGAAAACAGTCAGAGATGAAGTCAAGGCGTTCAAAAAAGATGCACGCACGTGTTCCGCAGTGGGTGTGGCGTCTCCAAGTCCAAGTCCAACCCGTTAGTTCCAGCATTGCCAGAGTGCTTTTCTTTAGTCGAGGGTTTCTCGTCACCAGACGAACTGGTAGAGACAGAGGTTGAGAAGTGACGCGAAGGGGTCACGCGAGGGCGAGAGGAGGCAGTATGAGATGCAGCGTTGGTGGACATGTTGCTGGTAGTGGAGGCAGAAGCGGAAGAATTGCTGTTTTTGTTCGAGTTGAAAAGGAAACGTGATTGGGAATGATTAGAGAAATATCCGGTCATGGATAAAAACGATCGATAATACAGATAATAGAAGGATCTGGATATGCCTTATAAAGATATTTCGCCCTGATGATGCAGCAAATTTTTTTCTGGCGTGTTCGTTACTCGTCTTTGGTATAGAGGTCGACAGTACTTATAACATGCAACGATGAGATGCGAGACGAAATGATTCAAGACTGGACTTGTAGGCTACTAGAGGAACGCCTTGCCGTCTCGATGCCGTCGGGAATTACCGTCCGCTCCCACAGCGACAGTAGTCAAACCTGTTTACAGACACTGCGAAATCGGAACACTCAGGTCTCTCACATACTCACATCAACGACACGTACTACTGACAGCAACGAACAATGGTAAGTCAGTACCCAGTGGAATTCACGGGTTTTCATTACGCGACCACGGGCACCTATTGAGTACTAATACATTCTCAGAGCGCGTATCCAGCTTACGTTGTAGGCACTCTGTGCATCGTTGGAGGAATCACCGGTTATGCGAGGTAAGGGCTTTTTATCGATGCAAGCACCTCTTGACACGCTTTAAACGTACTTAGGACCCGGTCCATCCCCTCGATAGTTGCCGGTGTTAGGTGGGTCAAGTTGGTCTCCAGCAGCTCAGATTACTTACTCTGACGTATTTTCATAGTGTCGGCCTTCTGTATCTTTACAGCGCCCAGTCCATCCGTAATGGCACTCCGAATGGGTTGAACACCGCCTTACGTGAGTCTAGTGCCTTGTAATGGTCTTACGTATTCAATATTTATCGCGCCTCGCAGTTGCCTCAGCCATTCTATTCTTGTCCTCGGCACCTCGCGCTGCGAAAGGACCTGTTCCCGCAGCTCTGACCGTGACATCCGCGCTCGCGGGAGCATACTACGGAAAGAGCGTATATGACTTGCGATCAATCTGAGGTATTATCATACAGTACTAGATGCATGATCTGGGCTCAACCGATTCACAGTAGTTTATGAAAGCAGCTCCATCCTGCTTTCTGCCATTTTGCAATTCATTCTTGGTGTTAAGGGTATCTGCGTCTCTTGCCATTGGTTTATGTCGATGAGGAATGTATAGTATGACGCATCTGGCTCCTACATCAAACATCTCTTCAGTGTGACGGTTGCGTGGCGGTGTCTCATATCTTCTTCACCTCGACGCCCTCCAACACTCTCCTACTAAACACACGCCAAGCATTTAAAGGGCTTTCCGCGGAGGATGCGCGCTGCACGCAAGTAGCCCCGGAGCTCTGACAAAGACTGTCGCTCATGTTGTCGTCATTCATTTGTTTGCGATACCCGTATTATGTAACAAAAGCCACATCTCAGACCCCGGAGCTTCGGTATGCAGCTGCGCCGCTTAACCGCCTCGTCCCTGCTTTGAGGAGGCCTCAGCGTGAGGTGAGCTTACTCTGCGTAAGGAACGAGACCCATGGTCGGATTATTTGCTGTATTACACTTTTCGAAGTCGGATAGGCGGTTTGCAAACAGCCGTCTCTTCGCTCCCTCAGCTTCGGTTAGTCTGGCGGACCAATCGAGACATCCACCTGCAGCGGCACCTTTCGCGAGAAAGTTTATGCGGCTGATAAGCCAAAGACGAGGAACTGTGGTCAGTTGAAAGGCCACTTTGTACTAGTGTCTAGTGGCCATATGGGCCCGTTAGTCTCTTGCCGTCACTTTCTGTTCGCAGGACTGCGGCTGCTTCCAATATTGTGGTTGTTGAGCAGATCGTCACAGTATAAATTCACCGAGGCTTCCGGGACCAGGTGAATTCTTGGCTTTATACCTCCTACGACACGTCTTCTGCCTTGCCGAACTGAAACAAATGTCTTCACAAACTAAAGAGTGTTACGACTCCGGTGACCTTTCCAAGGTATATACTCCTGCTTTATAACCGTCTCTCCCCTCCCTGTTAACAGGTCTTTGTAGATCGCTATTATTGGCTGCAATGAACCAAGCATAGCTACGGGTTTGCAGATACCCACTAGCAATGGTCCCGAGGTTTTCATCGGCCCAGATAAGCTGCCTCTCACGGACTCCAATTTTTTCGGCGCCGGATGCGCTCCGCATAATGTACGCACAGATAAACGGTCATATTTCTTTTGTTCGGAGAAGGAGCTGCACATCGGCAACCTAGAGATCTGGAAGAATACTCTAGATTCGGCAGTAGACACGATTATAAGAAGAAAACATGGTCTTGCCGGACAATTTATAACGCGACTTTTCGGGCTCGCTATATATGGAGAAGGATCCTAGTCAGTTGTTTCAATGCATGGAATCATAGTCGCCTATTTACCTTGCTTTGTTCAGTGGAGAGCTCCCTCCTCGGTATGTCAGCTTAATATGCATTAGCAAACTCTTACCCGATCCAATCTGAACGTGCAATACTCAGGGAGGGTCAGGGCAGTCCAGGGAGAATCGCAACCGTCCTGGTCGACCTTGCATTCCCTTATGCTGGTGGCAGGACAAAGATTTATAATGATTCTCGCGAAGCATGCTTCGATTTTCAGACTAAGAGCAACAAGGGACCAATCTCGATCCTATGCTGGTTTAACGGATCGCACATCACGATTGAGCGTGTGCGGAAAGGCTTTCGTGCCTTTCTTACTTACGGTGTTTTCGTGGATATGAAGGGTCCGCCTCTGACTATTGTTCCAGGCAGTGGAAGGATGGCCATGCTCGAACAGAATGTCGGAAAACTCCTTAAAGACTCTGGGTTTATCTGTTATAGTCCGAAGCGACGTTTCCTGCCAGTCTTGCGGATACTTGTACAAACGTATAAGCGCACTACGACACCCTCGATCTGCAATGAGTTCTATCGTTGCATTGTCTCGTGCTTCATCGGACGAGCCAGCGCATTCATCGCATCGACCTCGCACGAAGAGCCCAACAACAGTGTCTTGTCCACGCTGCGCGAAGAAGGCGAGGATATTATCAGAAGTTTGGGTGGAGAGTCGGCTCGTACGGGCTATTGCAGAGCCTGCTGCGAGCCAACTTATTCGGATCACGACGAGGCTAACGCAGCTGTAGAGCCCTTTCGGCTTTTCGATGTTGATTTTTGGTGATAAAGTAGACCGGCTATGATTTGAATTATATTGTACTAGTCTAGTAATGATTATGGAATTTACATGCAATCACTTATTTCTATTATTGGTATTTGGACATTTTTGTAGCTCGGTAATGTCCACCGTGGGACCGTCCAACTTCACACAGCCTCAGTGCGGTGATATCAAGTCGCTGTCTTCTCCTTCTTCTTCGACTCTGGCCGTGACACTTCCTTTTCGCCCATAACAGCTGCATACGCTGTGTTTCGTCTTTCTCGACATGCACCCGACAAGATTCAGGCCGGGAGCGCAGATGCCAATGGAGTTTCCTTCTAGCTTCGGTCATGGCAACGGGCGCTCAGGAAGTGGGAACTCTCACAAGAAGCGTGAAGGATGGAGTATTTTCGAGAATAGAAAGAGCTGGCTGGCCGGCATGGGTTTTGCAGATAGAGAGGGTCTTATTAGCACTAAAAAGACATCGTCGCTGTGGCAGAATTTCCGACCTTTCGAGGCTCCACGGCGACGTACGCTCACTTCATCAAACGATTCGCCTTCGATGCTCAGGTTCTGCATGATGTGTGCCCTGTGGTACTCTGCCTCCGCGATGTCGTCCAACACCGGCAAGGCTATTCTTAACCAGTTCAAATATCCAGTGACTTTGACGTTTATTCAATTTGGCTTCGTGGCGGGGTACTGTTTGCTGCTTATGAGTCCCGCTATCCGGTTTACGCGGTTGCGGAAACCAACGCGGGCCATCTTCAGGAATACTCTTCCAATGGGTGTATTTCAGGTTGGTGGGCATATGTTCTCTAGTATGGCCATTTCCCGCATACCTGTCAGCACGGTACACACTATCAAGGTACGCAGCGTCACAGTCAGACAACATTTCTGGTTCCTTAACTTTGCTTTTTCAAGGCCTTATCGCCGTTATTTACCGTTATTGCTTATGCACTGCTATTCGGAGTGAAGTACTCGCCGAAAACCTACGTTTCGCTGTTACCACTGACGCTCGGCGTTATGTTGGCCTGTTCCTTTGACGTATCCGCATCGAATGCACTCGGATTGTTCTGTGCCTTCGCGTCCGCGATTGTGTTCGTATCCTCAAACATTTTCTTCAAGAAGGTTATGCCGTCCCCCTCATCAGCAGCTCCACACGGAACGTCGCACAAGCTGGATAAACTGAACCTATTGTTTTACTCTTCAAGCATGGCGTTCTTGCTCATGATTCCGATGTGGCTATATTACGACGTTCCTATCTTCCTATCATCCTCGGCCGAAACCTCGCATTCCTCGCATGGACATAACTCTCCGCACGATGTTGTTTATTACTTCATAGTCAACGGGACTGTGCATTTCGGTCAAAATATCATTGCCTTCATCATCTTGTCATCCACGTCGCCAGTTACGTACTCCATCGCATCACTATTCAAACGTGTTGCTGTCATCTGCATAGCTATCTTATGGTTCAATCAGACGATACATCCGGTTCAAGGATTCGGCATATTCACGACCTTCGTTGGACTCTGGATGTACAACAACGCCAAATCGGATGTTGAGAAAGGGGAGAATAAAATGCGGCGTGTCGAGGCAGCTCGGGAGCTGCTACTGCCGAGTACCAGGGCAGAGCACCGCATGATGCACTCGAATAACTCGCCCGCTCTATCTGAAAACGAAGCGGAACCTATTTCGATCTCTTCTGCTGTCGAACGTGTAGCGTACGCTGCTCCATCGTTGATCCCAGATTTGCCCCACCAGGCACCTCCCTTACCGCCACCGCCTCGTTCTCAGCCATATTCACACCACAACCCGAACCTTAGCATCAAGATAGTACCGGCTATTCACCAAGTCAATGTCGCAGAGTCTCCCGTAGACTCTTATCCTTCCCCTCCGCCATCTGAGGACTCTCCACCGCCTACTGCAGTGTCGCCTCCGGCTGCTCCGGAAGGAAAGTCTCGCCGGCGAGGGACGATTTCGCGGGTTCACGGGGTGGCCGCTGTGGTTCCACCGTCTGTGACGATCCATTAAACCGATGATGAGCAAATTTACTTCGTATCTATACCCAAGACGGACAAATGGACTAGAAAATAAACTCGACTTCGACTTCTTGTAGATAATTTCACACGGAGTATTGTTTAATTCTACACATATGATACACGTTATCCTCCTCTTACCTGACCGTACGTTCTTGTCGCATTACCACCTCATTCCTTGCTTCTTTGCGATATCATAGGACAGTGTAGTACATTCAGATCTCTGACAATTTGATTAGGTGCATAATAGTCAACACTAGAATATTAGATTTGATTTTGGTGGCCCATCACCTGGAGTGGGTGTCTAAATATATGTGCATCCGTGAGAATTATTTCCAATATCCCGATCCGTCCTTCTACCTTTGACTCGTCCCCTAGAGCACGTACACGACGACTATCACCATCACTTAATGCATTAGTTATGTCTTCCCGCCGCTTTCCTTCCACCGTATATACATCAAAGAGGCGTCAACGTTCCATCTCAAATCCACACCACCGACCAGTTCCATCCTCCTCACCGCCAAAGCCCCTCGCCAACGATGCGGACATCTCGGTAGAGGAAATGTCGCGGCGGATGATGAAGCGCTCGCGCAGCGGACTCAAGCGTTCTTTCACAGGTTCGGATTCCTTTAAGTCAGCGAGCGTCGGCGCGTCTCCTGTTGACCGGCCGCTGGAAGAAACGCGTCCAACGAAGAGAAGCAAGGCAAGCGTCAGAGTACCTTTACAAACCATTGTCGAACCCGGTGGCAACACGCCTGCTGAAGAAGAAGGCACAGTTGATATGGACCTGACAGAGGTGGTGGAACTCAAGACCCCCGTTCCACGAGAGAATCCTATAGGGAAACAAAACGATTCAAAGATGAAGGAAGAATCGGACTTTCTATCTCCTCTTCCTAGCTCTCACCTGGCCAAACGTGTAATCGCCCATCGTACCAGCTCTTCTAGTCTAACAGAGAACAAGGTCAAGAAAAGGGATCCTTCTGGTAACTGTATGCTATTGTCCCCCGCTTCAAGCGACCTCGCCTCTCCCTTCCACAGTCGCCCCGGATCTCCAAGTCCAAATCGACATGTTGTAAAGAATGCTCTGAAGAAAAAACTTAATCGGACTCGCTCTGTTGGCACTGATCTTCGTCGTCGTGCCACTATGCGCTCTTTCTCGCGCGCAGTCTCTCCTGCTTCTAACGCCTCTAGTCCTGGAACTCGCCGTCACCCGTCTCTTCCAAATTCTCAGGGATATCATCAGAAGGAAAATCAGGATTGGCTAGTTCCTGCCCGATTCAAACAGCCATTAGCGCCTGTAACACCTCGCAGAGCGTCTGAGACGAGTGTCCCATTCGTACGCGAGAGCTCGTTCTTCAATTCTGTGCCTGAAGCTTGTTCCACTCCTGTGAACGCAAAACGCAACTCTGCGGTAGTGCCGCCGACGCCTGGCAAGGATGTTGACGCTACCCCACGAGCTCCGCTCGGATTGCGCGCTTCTGCTTTATTTACTAGCTATCCGACTAGCTTCTTGCTGGACGAACCGACTCCTCGAGCGAGGACTAGCATTGAAAGGATCCCATCTGCTTTGCTCCCTATGGAAGATTCCCTCTTTCCTGACTCACCGACTATTCCGAGTGAGGGTCAGCCTCCCGAGTTGACTAGAGCTGTGGTACCATTGAATGGGTCCCGGCGTCTAACCGCCTACGCATCGAAGGATAGCATATTCTCTTCTTTAGAATGTTCGACTCTTGGAACGGAGCAGCATAATGCGCGTCGTGCTCCTGTCACTTCTGGAAAAGCAAAATTAGGGGCGGAATCGTTGACTTTGGCACCACCAACTTCTCCCGTAGCGGTGGGACGTACATCGCCACCTAACTCTGAAGGTGACGAGCTACGGGACATGTTTTCTATTCTTGGTCTTGACGGTGAGCCTAGGCCCTCCTGTCGTGTAAGTGTTGCTCAAATTGATGCAGAGGATGAACATTGGCTTGCTAGTTCATTCTCAAGGACAGGCTCAAACTCGTCCAGCCTTTCCTCCGTGTCTATAGCCAAGAATGCGAGAAAGACAAAAGGCTCCGCGTCCTCACGAAAGAACGCGAAACAGGATGCTATCGGTTCCAAAAGACACGTTAGTTGGGCATTGGGACGACCTTCGATGTCTTCCGTTTCTCAGGCCCCTCGAAGGCGCAAACGAATGCTAATCTCGAAACCAGACTTGACGGACGAACTGAATTATATTAATGCTACAATGACGAAACAGCAGCAGGTTCTCTCGAAGGTTAAGACGATACTTCTTGACAAACCGATCCAACCGGCTTCGGACTCGAGCGATGAGATAGACTTTCTGAAGAGTCGTGTTGGTCGGGGCTCGGGCTCGGGCTCGGGTTCTTCGGACACTTAGTTCTTGATACGTTCCATTTCCCTCGACTCATGACGTTTAATCTGTCCCACTGACAGCTTCCCGACCACTCCAAGTTTGCAGCTGAGAACTTCTCCAAAGACAATTTCGTGACTCACCATTCCTGTTCCCTGACTCTGACTGTTCATTGAGCTCGGATGTTTAACATAATTCGGATTTGCAAGTAGAATGAAATCTGGTGCGAATGTGCGAATAGTATGTACTGTACTGTAACGAAGCAAGAATATGCGTATGTAATATTGCTAGTTTCCTCCCAAAGTCAATAAATAAGAATAAACTGGTCAAAGGTAAGAGAAATCTACGAGTCGTACAGACGATCCGACCACAAGTAAAGCATCGAAATTGGTTTTCTAAATCTCGGAGACAACCGATGCGTGCATTAACGTCGCAGTCGTAATCGAAAAGCGTTCTTACTCCCACGAGATTGACTATCCAGGTAGTCCTCATAAAACCCGACGATGAATTCTTCAGCTTTGAAACCGAAGCGATTGTATAAAAGCTGTTTGTCAAAGCCCACACATAAGAAAACAAATGTAGAAAAGTCAGTAAAACGACGGACGACACAAGACGGGGGAGAAAGCGGGATAGAAAAGATTGGTGGCGTACCATTGCGGGGCTATTAGCGGAGACGTGAAGTAAGATATCACGTCCTGGATTTCGCGTTATCAAAGTGTAAAGCATTGTCCTGTTCAACCAAACCATAGTCCCATAACCACCAAACAAAATCTATATCAGTCCGCACATCCTAACCAAGATCAAGAAGATAAATCACATACGTAGCGATACCGGCGCTCTCCCAACCGGCACGAACAGCTAAGTACGTAAGGTACGTTTCCTGGGGTGAGGAGAGGATTGCGACTCCGACAACGAGGTGGCGGTATGTTGCGACGACTGTGCATTTTTCGGGGGAGTATTCTAGGGAGTCGCTAACTGATAAAAAATAGATCAGACGAAAAAGGAACAAAAACAACATTCTGGGGGGAGAAGGGGGGGGGGGCGAGGGTAGCGAGAAATGATAGAGGGCAGAGACGATGTGTGAGGAGGATACGGACCGTCGATTCCTGGCCAGAATACCCGAGTTAGAAGATCGTGGACTTGCGGGAGATGTACAGCGCGGAGGGCTTGATAGTCAATCGGTGCAGCCGGTCTTCGAGCGGCTTCTCGATCGGGGCTGTAAGTTCCCGTTTTGCATAGAGTAAGTTTTCAAGCGGGAATCCGGATGACTGATATCAAAAAAGACTCGGACTCACTGAAGGACAGAATAATGTTCGTGGATATCATCCATAACGTCCATCCACGTCGTGCGCGTTTCCCAATCTCGTAACAAATACCCATAGCCGTATCCATCCCCAACTTCTCGAAAGGAGATAGAGCTCGATCCTACAGTACGTGCTGCTAAAGACCTCTCGTACGGAGTCGTCCTAATTGCAGTGAGGGCTTTGAGGACTTCAGCATCTGGTGGTGGTCGAGCTTGGCTTTGGCCTTGAGTTGGTTCGGGTGCTTTGAATGTTTGAGGTGTCGGGAATGTTAGCTTGGGTGAGGGGATGGAGTGGATGCGTCTATGCTATAATCACTTCCATTAGCCTGAGATATACCACTGAATGAAGAGGGGAGATAGATACCTGGTCGAGCAGGAGTTTTCTCAGAAGTAGCCGTCTTATCGGAGCCACATTCCCCTCGTGAGACTCTTGCAACGCCTTCATAAAACCTCTAGCTTCCGAAATCGTGATCGGTCGGACTCTCTTCCCCTAGAAACCCACATACACGCGATCAACCACTTCATTCACAACAAAACTCAAACAAACACAACACAAAACGATAAAACTCACAAGCTGATTAACCTCAACCAACCCTCTTAGACCCTCTTCCCTCGCCTCCAAAAACGCAGGTATCGAACTAGCAATCATCTGCTCAAAGTCATCCGGACACTCGTTCGATCCTACATCCAGCTCCGCTAGGTACACGTATAACGGCGTCTCCCATTCTTTGACTTTCTTGTTGATATTGGCGTTGATGTTTGAGTTGGCGACAGTTGCAGCGCTTGCAGTCCTTCTGAGTCGCTTGTCCACCTTTCGCGAGGGTTTTTTCTGGAGGTGGGTAGAACTGACGGTTAGAGGCAACCCAGAGTGCATGCAGTGCTCGTAGACAGACCTTCTTCAGGGACTCGATATACTCTTCTTCATCTTCCGAGTCTGGTGAAGTCTTCCGCTTCGCCATGTCCAAGGTTCCCCTGCTACGGCCGCTTGTTTGTTTGTTTGTAAAAAGATGTTGGTTAAAGTTGGTCCGTCGATCTTTTTCGGGTTGTTCCCTTCCTTTGATCGCCGATCTGCAAAGTCTATTTGCGTAATCATTATTATACTACTAGCTACTACGACAATTACAGGTCTGACTATATATGTAGGCGTGATTGAGTACTGCACGAAAAGTATCGCGAGATACAGTGGAGTTGAGGGTTGGGAAAGGGGAGGGCAGAGAGCAGCATGCTTGGATTATAGCGAACGGAAACGAAAACGTTATGAAAGCAACTGAGCTCTAGGGATAAGACATTGGTCTTGCGATAGTCCCTAGTAAAAGGTAGTCATGTAGAATAAGTAGGATCAGGCACACAGTAATAGCACCGGAGAATGAATTAAATAGTAAGTCCTGAATTTAAGCCGGAGCCGGGTGAGAGTTGTGGACTCCACGGTCTGCGTCGCACTCTGATAGAACGGTTCTTACGGTGCACCCAGATAGTAGTACGGCGACCATTCATTTCCTGCAGCTGCCGACCAAAGAAAGAAGCCCAGGTCACAGTTCGTAGTCCCTTTAGTACCTGCGCAAGCATGAGAGTGGCCTGTAGTTCTACCAGACGGACGTTCTGTGCATGACGATCGAAGCATATAGTGCACCATTCAGGGCCGAAAGGTTTGGCATGGATGCAGGCATCTTCGCAAAAATGATGGGCATGTGTGAAATGTTCATAGACGATGTCTTCTGGCGACAGAAATATGCCTAGGTGGAGATGTTGGAGCTCTGTGAGTGGGCGGAGAGTGTTCCTTAAAGCTATCTGCAAGAAAGAATAAGAAATAAATCAGAAGCGCATATATGCTCCTTTGCAATAGCTTACAGTTAATTCTTCCGCGTTCGGGTACAGCTCAGGGATGGGCGAATGCCAGATACAGCTCGAGCTCTCTTCAAAGCAGTCCCAGCAGCAGGATGTGTCGAGGCGCTCCGCGCAGTCCAGTTCTAGACTGCGAAGGCTGCGGAACTTTTGTGCAATTTCGTTGAGGACTCGCATATTCACGTCAGGCATGTCTGTGAGTGTCAGCTCCGTGATTTGTGAGGGAAGATTCTGGAGGACAGGGAAGTTGATGCGGTGGATATTTGCCAGAGTTTCTGTCTTGAACGATATATGCACCGTGCTTTTAACAGTTGGAAGTTAATAAGAGTCGGCAATAGGGTTAAAATTATCTACCGTAAGAACCTGAAAGTTTGCAGATTGACAGCCTCGGGGACAGTGAGTGCTTGAGCGGCACCGCAGAGCGATCTACTCGTCGGTAAGAGTGCATATAGTCAGGTGGAATGAGCGAGCTCTTCAAATTCTCGTGATTTTAATACAATGCGTACCTGACCCAACGAGAAAGATCATGGATATCAGGCATTCCATCCTTCCACCGTTTCTGAGAACCTATATGCACATGTGCATAGACATAACGCAGTGCGATCTGTCGAAAGGCGAACGAAGCGGAAGCAAATCCAGAGATGGAGGCAAAAGAGTGTTCAAAGAAATAGGCCTCTTGGACAATCAGCTCGAGTATTTCAGCAGGGAAGACACAATTCTGTCAGAGAAACTCCTGTAGCAGTTAATTCGCGGCAACTTCGCAGGCGGACGCACAGTGAAAGATCTATTGACTTTGAGTGGCGAGGGACTAACTGTACATTTTGAGGATCGAGTAGAAGAGCGACGAGACAGAGAACGAACAGCGAGAGTCAGAGCAGGCATAGATGGTCGTGAAAGATAGGAGATAGAGGAGAATAACAGGTATAAGTGAAGGTAAGAACAAGAGATGGATGCATCCCGTCACGACTTCGTCTTGCAAGAACCCATACTTTCCCACGGGCGACTTGATTGGGATTTGCAAAACGGGGGATTGATTGGATAAATAATACCTACTTGAACATGCAAAACCATGAAAAGAGCCATCGGGCCACTATGCAGACAAAGTAAAATGATGCAGACATTCCGGAAGAAAACAAAAAAAAAAGAATCGAAATAATGCAGGATCCCGGATCAGCTCTCTTCGCTTACACCCCACACATCAAGTAAACGCGCGATCCGGCCGAGAAGAGCATTCCCGACCTGACCCTGTGCAGGATCACTTTCTTTCTGTACGTTCAAAAGGAGTAGGACTGCAATAAAGACAGCCATAAATCGCAACAGTCCATTTGATGACTCTAGCCACGTTTCCTTCTCCGTATAAGGCCGTAGGGTCGACTGGGCAGGGAGCTCGTCGTGCTGCACGAGTGTTTCGGTAGGAGATAGACTGGGGGTTGTCTCTGGCGCGTCCAGGTCGTCTTCCGGGCCTGGGACAATTAGTGACGGCGCTTCGGCGAGCCACTGCTCTCCACGCGTAAACATGTCCCGATCCGGGAAAACCTCGACAATGTCCGCCTCAAACCCCTCAATCTTCAGCGTATACCGGCGCCAAACCTTCCGTTTGGCGCGTTCACTCCCAACCTCGACTTCTCGTCCAACACGTCAGAGTCTTCATTCTCACCAACCACTCCGGCTTGGAGCAGCTCAAACTCGGGTACAACGCCAAGTTTGCGGAAAATCTGCCCTATTGCGTAGCCGTCCTGTAGGAAGAGCCTCGCACAGCGTGGGGATGTGATTGTAACGGAGCTCGTCGCGACGCAAACGGTACGGTCTGAGCAGACGAGGTTCACCTGACGTTTCTGTGTTGTAGGTGATGTCGGAGACGGGGACAGCGCTTCAGGCCGTGACGGTGTTGTCTTAGCGTAGATAGGAGCAATGATCACGGGTCGGGCAAAGAAGGCGCTGAGAAAGGTAATCCAGGTTCGTGTAAGTGCGTCGTATCTCGTCTCGTACGTACGGAGCGACCGCTCACCTTAGTATTCGCTGCAAGTCTCCATTAGCAGAGAGCATTATCCTCTCCAAGGGAGTCACTCCCTTGGGCCATGGAAACTGAATAGGCATCAAGGGGGCGTTAGTGTCTATAGCGCGGGGCCGACATCGCACTGGCGAAATCAGAATTTACTCACATCGACAAAAGTCCGAGTCTCATCGTATGTGTCAGTCGGGGTCATTTTATAGTGTCGGACTTCTTCTAGTGGCCGATTACTCTAAGGTGACACGTCAAGATCAGGGAGAGGATGGTGAGCTGGAGGAGGAAGAAGCTTGGTAGGAAGGGCGCGTATATAAGTGAATTATAAGGTATAGAAATAAGGAGAAGCAACTGTGTAGAATATATTAGGAATTCAAAAAATCAGATGACAACCGCTCCATCGACCCTGACACAGACACGCAACTCAACGACCAACGCCGTACCGTACCAGTAAGAACAAGAAACATTTAGTGTGGCTTCAAGTTGACATCCATGTCGCATTATCAAAGCAACACCTAAGTACAAACAATCTATAATATAGAAAAACAAGATACAGCAAATAATATATTGATAGGGGGTCCATCTCACTCCAACAATCTCCGCGCCCTCTTTCTACTTCGACTCTCGGTCATCGACTCGTTGATACTTCTTTCATCCTCCGAATCACCCGATTCAGACTCAGACTCAGATAGCTCGCACTCCTTCACCGTTTCAATACTAGTAGGGTCCAGCAGGGTGCGACTAGCTACTAGGTTGTCAACGAATTCGCCACCGTCCGCACCTTTGAACAGGAAAACGCCACTAGAAAACGAGGTCATCATGCTAAGAAATAGGGGCTAGCTAAAATTTATGACCTACGTTTGCCCAATAATTTTGTATTTCGTTTTCTTCCTGTCCCTTTTTACAAGAGAGTATACGGTGGTCGGGCCCATCGAGGTTGAACCATTAACTGACTTTGCATTCATGTCGCCACCCTCCAAACTTCCGAACGGGTCAACAACACTACAAGAAGAGATTATTGTGCTGAGAAATAAGAGACTAGCTAGACTCCATGACCTACGTTTGTCTAATAAATTTGTATTTCGTTTTCTTCCTGTTGAAGACCGCGTTCATCGGGGTGAAAACACTCATGCCCTCGCCTGTGTCAAGCTTCCAATGAAGACAATGAGCGAGGTGTTTGACAACAACATCTGCATCACCGAGAAGTTGATACTGCCGAACGACGTCATTATGATTCTCTGAGGAAAGAAGCATTACTAAAGGAACTTACTTCAGGGGAGATGTGAGGTAGAGGCGTCTTGTTAATGACGATCTGAATAAATGGTATTAGTGCATTCTCAAATACATGCTCGGATCGGATAGGCTCACTGTATCTACACGATGGGGCAAGTGGACTGTGTTCGTACACTGTCAACTGAACTTATCGCGTTTCATTTGGAGACACCAACGACTTACCAGCAATTTCCGAAACTGGCCTAACTTTCAGTGAAGTACCAATGACTATCAGAAGGTCGGCCCTCTTAATGTCCTCGAAGACAGTCTTATCAAATGTATTCGGGAGCCTCTCTCCAAAGAAAATTATATCAGGCTGCGTCGGAAAAATAATGAGCGTCAGAGGAATTATCGTGCATCCGACACAGCGTACCTTCATAATGCCAGGTGGCAGCGGAGGAAGGACCTCTTCTGGTTCCTCACTCTCCCAGCCATCGTTTCTCCTCTTTTTCTTCTTCTTACGCCGAATCTTCTTAGGCATGAGAACTGTTTCAGTGTTGCAATTCGGGCACAATGGGATGCGTTGCGCGAGGAGGGCGTCCTTGATGGCATCGCCATGCACACGGAGTTGGCAGTTGACGCATGTCGCCGTTGCAAAAGAGCCATGGCATTGCACAACCCTTCTGATACCAGCTCTTGCTTCAAGACCATCGATATTCTGCGTGTAATTCTGAAGCAGACCGCGCAGTAAGCCACGGCGAATCTCACAGTATAATGGTCAAGCACATACCCGAAGAAGCTTCAAAATCAAGATTAATTGAGAGTAGAAAATAACAACAAGACAGAATGTCATACCTTTCTCTTCATTTCTAAAGTCCTGATAAAGCGGTGGCAACGAGAGGGCGTGAAATTCGTCGGGTATATCTTGCTACAGAATTGTCAATGCATCTTCTGTGTACTTTATTGCGCTATTACTTACTGTGCAAACGAGCTTGAAGCGCGGAAGCACATCAGAATTCGCCAACTGTAAAAACTAACCACACTCACTAAAATACTGGCCCGGAAAAATGCAGGTTTTACAATAAGCATTCTCTTGCCAGCGAAACAAGGAATAATTTGCATTCACCAAAAGGATTGTGTCTAAAATAGTTAATGTCAAACCTTGTCAAGTCAGTGTCATTGTTTGAACATCAGTGATGGCGGCAGAGACTCACATCTGCTGAGGATCATCCAAATCGTAGTTTCCACTTGATGCAAGCTGAGCATATAACCCATTCTGCGAGCGAAAATCCGGTATGCCACAGGAAACGCCTCATGAAGGGAAGATATGGTCAATTTCATGTCATCTGGGAACAGAACCAGGCCGAGGACTCACTAATGCCCGCTCCAGAGAGTACAATGATATTTGCCGACGTTTGGATTTTGTACACTACTCTCTCGAGTAGTAAGGACAGGTTATATTCACGGATTGAGGGGCATGACAGCCTCTTCATCCATCGGCGCCGCATACTAGATTCTTCATGTCAGTGTGCGTTTCATTTCCGATAACGCGTAGAAAACAAACTAGCGGTGTGCAGCCGCCTTTAATAGCGGAAGTAACGCCACGTTGTCTGATTTACGCTGTTCTCTTGTCTGTGATGAAGCGTGAGCAGGTGCTACGTCAGAATATAACAAGAAAGCCTACAAGGAGAACTCCCAGAGAGTAAAAGAGTATCTCGAACGGCTGTGGATCCTCGATTACATATTTCTTCAGCCACGATTCCACTCCTATACCGCATTGTGTTAAGAAAGCAATGATACAAAACCCAGATAACTTCAGCCCCCACCGTTTTCCGCGAGGTACTCGCGCATTAACCTCTGGGTGGTAGTGGTCGGGTATGAAGAGACTAATTAGTAAGGAAAAAAAATACGCATTAGACGTATTTATCAAGGCGGTCGAGAAAGGATTCGGATGAGCATTCTCGCCGCTGATAAGGAGATAAATCAACGAAAAAAAATACCTCTATGAAAATACTCCCAAAACTCGGAAGGGTTCCCGGAGTATCCACCCTGCTCTATGTGGACTTCAAGGTTCAAGATCCGGCCTCTCGTTGGCAGTAACTCTGTGCTTAACTCATCCTCAACCTCGCTGTCGTAGTCAACAGTAAGGTCCAAATCATCCTCCGTGATGGGTCCCTTCCGCTCTGCTCGGCCATTTTCCCCTACGATATGATTCATGCTCCAGAACGCAGAACACCCTGGGAGCGCACCCGGCTGTTCCAGAGGGTGACTAGCGGAGGCTTAATCCGAGGCAAGTAAGATGGTGGTTATTAGTAGAGCTCGATCAACTACCCTTTCGGTACTTAGTGTTGTGGCGAGAAATGTATGACATAAGCTGAAGGTACTGATTCTGCCTCTGCCTTTGGTCGATTCTGGGAGGGGTAAATAGGTAACATTACTTATAATTGAAGTTAGCATGGCAATGTAGCATACAATCGGCTAATCGGAAGAAACAGAGTGAATGGAGACAATGTAGGAAGTATCCAAGAAAGATAATCAGTGGGACCGGCAGAGCTTCACAGAACATGGTATTACAGAAATGTGAATAGAAATGCACATGTCATAAAATTGGGAAGGGCACGCCAAACCAAGCGATACACTTGGCCCGAAAGCGTGAATGCGATGCGAGTCTTGATGAGCGGTCTTAAAGGCGCGTAATGGCTTTGGAATCTGTTGGCATGCCTATTGAAACAGCTCAACAGTCGCTACAAACACGGATCAGGGACATCCTTACCAGAAGGATCAACCCCATTCTCTGCAAGAATCCTATTGTGTCTGATCAGCCTTGCCTGGTCAAAGCTATAATATAAGGTCAATCATCAGCATCGATCAACACAGACAAGGGTGACGCGTTTACAACTCACTTGACACGTTCCCTGCGCATAATCTCCTGTACCTCCCGCACGCCACGCTCATCCAGTCCGGCACGCGGATCGCCATTGCGGATGTTCGCTTCAATATCGAACGCTGAACTGCTCAACCCCTGACCAGCTTGTTCTGAGAAGGTTGTGAGAGGCTGATAGTTCCGCAGCGACGGAAACCAGGAGCGGATTCGCGCGGGCAGATGGGGAATGACGACGTGTCTGTAGTATACGGTTACTAGAAAGGATGAAATGTTTCGTTAGCACTGGTGAGGATATGTATGCAGTTGTCCGTGGTCATTGCACAGGTGCCAGGCGAACTGCGCAACGAAGCAAAGGTGTGTTACTCACAGAGAATAAGAAGAGAGGTGAAAGCAAGGACCGAAAGTAAGAAGAGCATGGTAGCGATTGTCTTTCAAAATGATTATTTACGGTAGGGAACGCTGCTACTTGTACTCTGGTTGGTGAGGCGGATGGTGAGCTGGATGCACAGCACAGCACTGCAGCTTGCTTCCGAGATGGCATGTCACTCAACTTTGTTTGGAAGTAATTTCCCACAACTCGTCCCGAACCTTATTTGCGTGTCGGTCGCCCATGGCATGGCTTGCGTTCTCAAGCTAACATTCAGTCATTCTCCTTAAACTACAACGACGGCCCGTCTCATTCGATCAAACAGATACTATGGGAGACTCATCACCTGAACTCTCTTCCCTGCAAGAGGCCTTGGAGGTGAATCAATTCTGCCTCCTGTCGCATGCATCCGCTGAATCACCTCGCACATACACCCATGGCCGTGCTAGACAGAGTACTGCCCTCCTTTAGACACCACTATTGTGGCTCTTCTCATAGCGGACCACCTTTCCGAGAATAAACCAGACGAGCATGCTCTCAAGGTCCTGAGGGATCAGCTTAGTGTACTTGCCGCGAGCGCTGCGGTCGACCAGGATGATCTTGCAAAGCACCTTCATGATCTTCATATGTCTTCACCGACTGATGACAGTGGTAGTCGCGATGGCGATAGCGTTTTCTCGCAAACGGGCTTGAATGCGAGCTTGAGCTCTGCATCGTCCAGCTCTCCACCTGGCGAAATTGCCAAATACCCACATTCCGATTCCGCCCTTGATTTTCTCCGAGCTTCCTTCCCGCACATGTCCTCAAACAGACTCAGGATTCGCTTGGATGAAGCGGACTTCGACATGGAGAGAATTGTAGAGGATCTTCTGAGCGAAGAGTATGTCAAGGAACTAGAAGAACGCGGCTTTCAGGACGATGCTCCCAACGAGGAACTGGAACGATGGGCTGTTGTTTCCAACAGATCGACATTGCCGTTCACCAAATCTAGCACAAATAGGAAGCGTAAGAGAAAGGGAAAGACCATTGTGCTTAACGACGTCCGCCAAAAGCATCATATCCATCCCGAACCACAATTCCGTTCTGGTGATCCATGGAGCCAAGTGGTATCCATATCGTCATATCTCGAAACTTTGTTGGACCGTCCATCGTCTTTCTTTCAACCATTCTTCCACAATCCCCAGTATCCGACACCGTCGACCGCAGTCCGTGTGGCTCTCAGGACATTGGAGAAGGAGCGGCAGGATGACTCTCAGACAGACAACAAGGAAGTCGAGCCGATACGATACCAATCCCTTATGGAATTCATAAGAGCCTCACTCGATTTTGACCTAGATAACCTCGATCATGAGGCTGTCAGTCAGGTTTGCGCTGATGCCGAATTGTCGTTGGCCGCAGCGGGCGGCTCACCTGATATCGCATTAGACCTTGTGAAGCTCCTGCACGAGCTAGAATTGGACGGAAAGAGCACACAAGAGATGGGCGTCTACCATTCACCACCATCCCCTTTGCTCACGCCTTCCACATCGCAAAGTTCCATTCTCAGCAAGGCGATAAATTCGACAGCTTCTGCACCCGTTTCTCCTGTTTCTCATACATCTAGAGTAATACTTCCGACACCGCCGTCGGTGACTCCGAAACAGCGCCCTCCACCAGCTCCGAGTCAGAATGCGTGGCAAACGGTTACTCCTACAAGACGAAAGCCACCTCACGTTCATCCCCTCGCTGCGCACATACCCGCATACGATCCTAACAACGTCCCGCGTCGAAAGCCACGGTCCAGTACCAACAAACCTGGTCCTCTGAGTACGACTGCTAGACCAGCTCGTGGCAAATCTACTCTGGGGAGCTACAAAGCGCGGATCGAAGCATGCCATGCGAAACGTGACGAGGCACTGCGCGCAGCAAGTCGACACTGGAACTCCGGGGGTGCTCGGAACCGTGGAGGGGAGGTTGCATTATATTACGCGCTGGAAGCACAAAGACTACGTACCGAGACGCAACAGCTCCAGCTTGATGCAATGAGGCAGTTTGTAGATGGGAAACGGTATGAGTTCGTTCTTCAATCACGTACTACATTACATGTACTAATCTAATTACGCCACTGCAAAGACGCACAGGGACCGATACAGACACGATCGATGTGCACCACTGCACAACGTCTGAGGCGCTCACGATTGTGCACGAAGTTCTAGACGAAGGCTGGGTGTGTTCGGCGCGCCCGTTGTGCATTATTACAGGACGCGGTAATCATTCGACTGGAGGAGTTGGAGTACTTGGCCCAGCCGTGAAGAAAGCACTTGAAAATGACGGATGGACTGTCGGACAATGGGATGGCGGCTTAATTGTACGCCAGCGACGGCAATGAGGTCCCTCGCTTAGATATATTAACTTTGCAAGACTTGACTGTATCGTTAGTGACCCATGTATTTCTAGAATAGCAACTACTCCAGACTGCACATCTGTAGAAGATCATACACGCATCTACCATCGTTCATCTTATCGTCCAAAACCTGCACTACAAGTAGCGTTAGTATACCAAAGCAGTTGGCATAACGAAAGTACATCGTTATTATTAGGCTAGCTTACTATTGATTCATCTGCGCCCGAGCCAGGGATCCCGAAGCTCGCTGATGACTTCCATAACTACCTGAATTAGATCCCACTCGCTCAGGGTGAGCGAGCATGTTTCGTAGTTCCCGAACTAATTAGTTTAGCTGAATCAGAGCTGTGCTGTATTGGAAAAAGGGAGGACTTACGAACAACAACCATCTTGTGCGCGTTAGGAGCGTGGGAATGTGGAGGAGGGCGGTGCGGCGGACTCCGTTGTTGAGGAGTAGTATTAGTGGTTGTAAATGGGCATGAGAGGCAAAGAGGGAGGGAGATACATGGGGACGAGACAAAGCGGTGAAGATCCAAAGCCTAGTATCTAACACTTCCGGAATTCCAGTAAAGCTCTGGTCTGGGTATCACGAAAGTAGCTACGTCAACGAAAACAGTGAGTGAGGAGAACAAACCCTGATGCTAGTAGCATTGGCACATTCATTCTGAAGTAGTGCAACTGCGTCGCTGAGATTGCCCATAAGACTCATCACCTCGATAATCACTTCGATTCAAAAGATCAACTTTTCTGTACAACATGGTCAATGCAGTACTTCGGATTTCGAGCTGAAAGGAGGATAGGTCGGATTTCGCCTGATTAATACATTGACTGAACAAACCGTCCGCTATTACAAGATTCGAATTCTGACCCCAAAAATAATATCTACACAGAAAGTATGCAACATATACATATGTGTGGATTCTACATTGTCAGAGAGAGCGTGCTGGTCAGAAGCGGGAAAATAGTCCAAGAGAAAAAGGTGATCAAGAATTGCACTGCTATCAACCTGAGATCAAGTACATCCTGCACCTCCGATATCATTCCGTACCCGCGTCCAGTCTCTTCCATGACAAATGTTCTTCCAGTTTATTTTAAACGGATGTCCCCTAGCATTCTTCGGTATGCAAAAGAGACTCATATCGCAAACATTGACTCGAAACTCTGATGGAATCCATAGCAGTAGGCCTCCATCCAAGCACCGGATCCACCCGTCCTTGGAAACACTCAAAGGAATACTTGAGCAGGAAAGAGAACCAACGCTTCGAAAGGGTGCAGTGTTGTATCTGGAGTTCGATATGAAACACTGCTTAACAGGATCCCAGCGACTTTCCCCTTCGTTTAACTCGCCGATGGGAAGGCCAGTGTGCGCATCCCATATACGCAATGTATTGTCGTCCGACCCGGAGACGATCCTGCTCCCGTCTGGGGAGTATGCAACGGCTCTGACATAATCTGAGTGGCCCTGAAGAGGCTCGCCGATAGGAAGGCCGGTGTGCGCATCCCATATACGCAATGTATTGTCCCACGACCCGGAGACGATCCTGCTCCCGTCTGGGGAGTATGCGACGGCCACGACAGAACCTGAGTGGCCCTGAAGACGCTCGCCGATGGGAAGGCCAGTGTGCGCATCCCATATACGCAATGTATTGTCATTCGACCCGGAGACGATCCTGCTCCCGTCTGGGGAGTATGCGACGGCCTCGACAGAATCTGAGTGGCCCTGAAGAGGCTCGCCGATGGGAAGGCCAGTGTGCGCATCCCATATACGCAATGTATTGTCATTCGACCCGGAGACGATCCTGCTCCCGTCTGGGGAGTATGCGACGGCCTCGACAGAACTTGAGTGGCCCTGAAGAGGCTCGCCGATGGGAAGGCCAGTGTGCGCATCCCACATACGCAATGTATTGTCGTCCGACCCGGAGACGATCCTGCTCCCGTCTGGGGAGTATGCGACCGTCCTGACGTAACCTGAGTGGCCCTGAAGAGGCTCGCCGATGGGAAGGCCAGTGTGCGCATCCCATATACGCAATGTATTGTCCCACGACCCGGAGACAATCCTGCTCCCGTCTGGGGAGTATGCGACGGCCTCGACAGAACTTGAGTGGCCCTGAAGACGCTCGCCGATGGGAAGGCCAGTGTGCGCATCCCATATACGCAATGTATTGTCGGACGACCCGGAGACGATCCTGCTCCCGTCTGGGGAGTATGCGACGGCCTCGACAGAATCTGAGTGGCCCTGAAGAGGCTCGCCGATGGGAAGGCCAGTGTGCGCATCCCTTATACGCAATGTACTGTCCCACGACCCGGAGACAATCCTGCTCCCGTCTGGGGAGTATGCGACCGCCATGACATAACCTGAGTGGCCCTGAAGAGGCTCGCCGATGGGAAGGCCAGTGTGCGCATCCCATATACGCAATGTTTTGTCATTCGACCCGGAGACGATCCTGCTCCCGTCTGGGGAGTATGCGACGGCCACGACAGAACCTGAGTGGCCCTGAAGACGCTCGCCGATGGGAAGGCCAGTGTGCGCATCCCATATACGCAATGTATTGTCATTCGACCCGGAGACGATCCTGCTCCCGTCTGGGGAGTATGCGACGGCCTCGACAGAATCTGAGTGGCCCTGAAGAGGCTCGCCGATGGGAAGGCCAGTGTGCGCATCCCATATACGCAATGTATTGTCATTCGACCCGGAGACGATCCTGCTCCCGTCTGGGGAGTATGCGACGGCCTCGACAGAACTTGAGTGGCCCTGAAGAGGCTCGCCGATGGGAAGGCCAGTGTGCGCATCCCACATACGCAATGTATTGTCGTCCGACCCGGAGACGATCCTGCTCCCGTCTGGGGAGTATGCGACCGTCCTGACGTAACCTGAGTGGCCCTGAAGAGGCTCGCCGATGGGAAGGCCAGTGTGCGCATCCCATATACGCAATGTATTGTCCCACGACCCGGAGACAATCCTGCTCCCGTCTGGGGAGTATGCGACGGCCTCGACAGAACTTGAGTGGCCCTGAAGACGCTCGCCGATGGGAAGGCCAGTGTGCGCATCCCATATACGCAATGTATTGTCGGACGACCCGGAGACGATCCTGCTCCCGTCTGGGGAGTATGCGACGGCCTCGACAGAATCTGAGTGGCCCTGAAGAGGCTCGCCGATGGGAAGGCCAGTGTGCGCATCCCTTATACGCAATGTACTGTCCCACGACCCGGAGACAATCCTGCTCCCGTCTGGGGAGTATGCGACCGCCATGACATAACCTGAGTGGCCCTGAAGAGGCTCGCCGATGGGAAGGCCAGTGTGCGCATCCCATATACGCAATGTTTTGTCATTCGACCCGGAGACGATCCTGCTCCCGTCTGGGGAGTATGCGACCGTCCTGACGTAACCTGAGTGGCCCTGAAGAGGCTCGCCGATGGGAAGGCCAGTGTGCGCATCCCATATACGCAATGTATTGTCATTCGACCCGGAGACGATCCTGCTCCCGTCTGGGGAGTATGCGACGGCCTCAACAGAATCTGAGTGGCCCTGAAGAGGCTCGCCGATGGGAAGGCCAGTGTGCGCATCCCATATACGCAATGTATTGTCATTCGACCCGGAGACGATCCTGCTCCCGTCTGGGGAGTATGCGACCGCCATGACATAACTTGAGTAGCCCTGAAGAGGCTCGCCGATGGGAAGGCCAGTGTGCGCATCCCATATACGCAATGTATTGTCATTCGACCCGGAGACGATCCTGCTCCCGTCTGGGGAGTATGCAACTGCATATACTGGAAACTGCAATTCCAAAGTACGAAGTAGAGGAGTCTGACGTGCGACGCGATGTTCAAGTATCGACTCGGATTGCGTATACAACCGTGATTGAATTTTGGATATGGTTGAATCCGACGGTGTCCATGACAAAGTTGAAACGTATAAGTGCGGTGTACTGTGTGCAATTGGGGTATAAAGCGTCGAGATAAAGCGGTGAAGATCCAAAGCAGCATCTAACACTTCCGAAATTCCAGTAAGGGTCTGGATGTCACAAAATTAGCTGCGTCGACAAAGCATGGAGTGAGGAGAAGAGGAGAACAAACCATGATGCTAGATGGCACATTCTGAAGTATAACAACCGCGTCGCCGAGTTTGCCCATAAGACTCATCACCTCGATCCAGAAAATCGACTTTTCTGTACAAATTAATTCATGCAGCACTTCGGAGTACGAGCTGAAAGAAGGATAAGTCAGAACTCGACTGATTAATACATTGACCGAACGAACCATCCGGAATTACAAGGTTTGGATCTGGAAATATGATCGAGCCAGTACATCGAACTGTACTGCAACTGTCGGGATATATAACACGAGATCATGTCTTTGAGATCCTTCACATCGCTGTTCGGGAGATATGACGACTCGAGGTGACAAATGTTGAATTTGAGACCGTCCTTCATGATTTCGAGGCACGCTGTCGCCATCATGGTGTCCAATTCAGCTGGATCCGTCCAAAATTCTTTAGATCGGCTTTCATTTCCAATGAAGTCAAGAAAAGACGGGTGACAAACCCTCACGGCCTGCCTTTTCCCGTCTTCAGTAAGAACGGATGCAAGCTCTCGAATTACCTTGACCGTCCTCTTCCGCAAGACTCCGATCTCCCGTGGTATGAATGCGTGGAGTGCTTCAGCAGGAAGAGGCTCGTTTCGCGAAGTCACAAAAATCAGGCCGATTATGAGTTTCACAATCTTCTTCATCCCCTCCTTCTCTCCGCAAACCGAGTTGAGAACAACGAGATACAGCGCGTCGAGGTCCTCTTCACTGTTTGATGATGCTTTGGACTTGATTATGTCGTCAACGGCATCAAGCTCCTTTGCCGCAAGCTTGCTGACGTATTTCAGAACGGTGTCAATCCAGATGAACAATCCGTGAGCTCGCTCGGCGAGGGCCTGCATTTGAGACTCGGTGAGTTCGCCCTCGAGGACGTCCAGCGTGCCTTCGGACGAGCATTGGAACCGAATGTACTTCAAAATATCATCGTGAGCGTTCACCTCCTTGAATAGGTCTTTAATTGACGCCTCGGGCCGGGATAATTGTTTCTCGATGCCTTCGAGCGGACGACTTGTGACGATAAGTTTGAGCCATGGAGCAAGCTCGACGATTCGTGGAAGAAAAGAAGCTATAGTTGCGTTGTCATCGCATTCGTCCAATGCATCAACAATGAAGACGATTGGGGCATGAACATTGTCTTGGGAAACTTCAGAAAGTGGAGTCTCGAGCAAACTTTCGAACTGCGGTTGAGGACTCTTGCCCAAAATATCACGTTCTTTCTGCAGTGTGCGTAGGATAGCATCGCGGAAGCCGTCATTCGCAGATGCAAGGAAGTGTGCGAGAGATTGGATCAGCCGACGAGGGTCCCTTCGCTCAGGGCTATCCCTCTTACAAAAAAACGAACTAGACGGAGGATTCACCTTCTCTAAGCCGGAGGCCACGGAAGCCGCAACGGAGCTCTTTCCTGAACCGGCAACTCCGTACAGCCAGTAGAGTCTCGACGATTGCTTACTCGCGTCCCGAGTCCATTCGCCCAGCTTCTGCAAAAGGTCTAGCCTCGTCCCCGGAATACATCTGTGGTGGTAGCCTGGATCATAAGAGCAATGTTCAGGTGGGGTCAGAAGATCGAGCAGCTTCTCGTCTGCGTCAGAAGTCAAAATGCGGTCTGCCTTTGTGTCAAGAAGATTCCACACACCAGAAGAGCTGGCACTTACCCACTGCGACAATCCCAGCGATGGACATGTTCTGCTTTAAATTTTGGACTTCCTTCTCCATTCTCGTGATTTCGTCAAGAGTATAGACAGTTTCTGTGGTGTATAGTGTTGTGAACAAGGTCGTCAGCAAGGAGTGACTGACGCCTCATACCTGCGAGAGACGACCGGTAGCATTCCGATGTCTTGCGCGCCGTTTCAATGACAAGGCTGACAAACCGCTGCAAGAAGTCGCCAAAATGTGTATCAAGAGAGCGCTGCAATGCGCTTTCGATCGTCGGAAGCAAGGAGTTCATGTCCCGGATGATGTCACCGAGCGCTTTGTGCGTCTTTGAAATGGCGTCGATTTTCTTCAGAGTGACAGTTAGACCGACTGGCTTTCTTCGGTTATCGGCACACACCTTGAATATCAATGAAACGACAGAGGCAGCGGCCTGTGCCGCTGGATGAAGCTATATAGGCATTCATATTAGTTATATTCGACGACAGAAACATCATAGACTTGCCTGAGCGAAGCTAGTCCCAATTTGCACCAAACCATCATAGGTGCTAACAAAGTGGTCGAGCTTTTCTACAAAGGTTGCCTTCGATTCGACGTGTTTGATCGCTTCGTCAACTCGAGTTTCGGCGACCTCCAAATTCTGATGCGCATTATAAGATCGTTTCTCGCGAACTAATATCACGCCTGCTCACAGTTTTCATTGCTGCAAGTGTCAGCGTCAGGATGAGGCCGGAATCTTCGGTTGTGATGACATCAGCCACGTTCAGTGATGGAAGCAAACTTTCTTACGTTCTAGTTCGACTGTACTGCCGTCTTTGTATTTCTCTGAGCCGAAGTCCAGTTCGAGTGTGACGACCGGCATGGCAGGCTTTCGGCGTAGTCTATGTATTTCAAGATTCACCTTGGCAGCTCGGTCGACGTATCTAATGTAAATGATCAGATTGGGGCCTGAAAACGCAGCGTCTGGAGACTGACGCATCGCAATCCCAGGATATATCGGTCGATGCGTCGAAATCCCTTTGAAGAGGCGGTTCCAGCTTCAGCACGATGCGAATCGACGGCCTGCATCGTTTGAACAAGGATCTGAATTCTGAGAAGGGTTTACTGCTGGACGTGGATACACGGGAGTTGTCGACGATATGGATGGACTTTAAGTGATGATGGCTAGCAACCGTAGACAGACGGTCAGTGTCAGAGCGGTGGGTGGGACTGAGTACGAAAACAACTGACCGGCGGCCCCGAGTGTCGTTGAGCGTACGAGACTCTGGCAGCGACATTGTGGGTAGAGGTGAAGACGAAAAACTGTCGGATACAACGTGTTGATATGCATGTTAATTCTATTATTATTGTTGACTGGGGAGTGCAGAACGGTCCAAGTCAAATTCCTTTCCAAGCAGCACTGGAGTCACGCTGATGATGACCAGCACGCTCTATCGCAGCACTTTTCGCATGTCGCTAGCCAATTAAGGTGGTTTGAGAGAACTTAAAGTAGGCTTGGGGTAGCCGCATCGCTGCCTCAGGCATCCTGAGCAGCGCAGCGTGACGGCCGTCGGGAGAAGAAGTCGCGATCCAGATCTTACATAATTGTTTTGTGACGTGATGTTACTAGTATATTACATAATTGGTATCCTAACGAGTTACAACGCTGTATGTCGCTTCGGCTAGCTTGACAGACTGCTATAAACTTTGTTTACATGACAATTGAAAGCCTTCGCATGACTCGCATCATCAACATTGCGAACCAATATAGTTTGTCTGAGCTGTTCTTCCTGCCTTGGTGTAATTTGCTATGTCTTAAGTTAACTTCAATCTAGCAATGAAACTATGAGTATCGGACGAATAATGCTTTTGATTGGTGTAGCATAATAGGCGTGAAGAGTCGTATTTGCAGTGAGATTTTCAGGACGGAATTCAAGAGTAGTATTGCAGCCAAGTCGTCATCATTTGGATGGACTTGTATTCTTATATCAAGCTCGCAGTATTTCACATACACCATTCCTCATTTCAGACTTCAATCACGCCGTTGAGAAGTGCACAGAATAAGATAATTATGCATTAATAATACAGGGGAATACATTTTGCGAGATAATGCAACACCAGGAGTAAACTCAAGCACCAAAACCGTATAATGTACGCCCCGATCGCTTGAGAGCATATACAACATCGAGTGCAGTGACAGTCTTGCGCTTAGCGTGTTCAGTGTAAGTGACCGAGTCACGGATGACCTGCAAGACAATGAGTCAGCATTGACACAGGAAGTGAGGGCAGAGGGCAGACTGACGTTCTCGAGGAAGGCCTTGAGGACGCCTCGAGTATCTTCGTAGATGAGGGCGGAGATACGCTTGACACCGCCACGACGGGCGAGACGACGAATGGCGGGCTTGGTGATACCTAGCACCAGTTAGGTCAGCGCGTTACACAAGTGAAAAACCTAGAGACGCACCCTGGATATTGTCACGGAGGATCTTGCGATGACGCTTAGCACCGCCCTTGCCGAGTCCCTTTCCGCCCTTTCCGCGTCCAGACATGTTTATTTAGTTGAAGGTGGGGAGGTGAGAAGTGATTGGTGTGTTGCGGTGGTTGATGCAGCGAAGACGCAGCGGCGGTGGTGATTGATACGAGTGGGTGAATCCCGAGACGACGGGAGACGCGCTGGCTTATATACCCATCGGGGAAAGCATCCGTGGCAGTGCAGGAATTTAGAGTTCAGACACAACAAAACGCGTCGGGGAGTGCACGTGATGAGATTCGCGCGACAGGTATATAACCACCAATTTACAAGCTCGTCGAATTCCCCCCCACTACACACGCCCCGCCGTCGACTTTACCTTCAACCACCACTACCACCACTACCAGCGCTTATTAAAGTTTACCATTTATCGCAATGGCCCGCACAAAGCAAACTGCTCGCAAGTCGACCGGAGGCAAGGCCCCGCGTAAGCAGCTCGCTGCAAAGTCCCAGGCACGCAAGACAGCCGCAGCCGTAAGTCTCATTCGCTGTCTGATCGAACTTCAAAGCTGACGAGGAGTCGTAGGCCACCACCGGTGGTGTAAAGAAGCCTCATCGCTTCAGGCCAGGAACTGTCGCGCTCCGTGAAATCCGTCGGTACCAAAAGTCGACTGAGCTGCTCATCCGCAAGCTCCCGTTCCAGCGACTGGTCCGTGAGATTGCACAGGACTTCAAGGTTGGTGACTCGTTTGCTGTTGCCGTGACCTACTTTGCTGACTCGAGTGTTATTGCAGACGGATCTCCGATTCCAGTCATCTGCCGTCATGGCTCTGCAGGAGGCCTCTGAGGCATACCTCGTCTCGCTGTTCGAAGACACCAACCTTGCTGCCATCCACGCTAAGCGTGTCACCATCCAACCGAAGGACCTTGCCCTCGCTCGCCGTTTGCGTGGCGAGAGGACATGAACTTCCTAATTTCGGCTATTGTTTTCATTTTCATTATTATACCTGCTGTATACTATCTATTCACATGTACCTCTAGCGTGGTGCGATACAAGCATCATCTGGATAAATGTTTACACGATTTCTCCGAATTTAGAGGATGTGAGCCACGAGCTTAAAATGAGTGTGCCTGACCGTCAAAGCTTCTGAGTCGTAGATGTGTTGTTTGAAAAAGAGAGTGGATTGCATTGATTGACTGTTTTGAGTGCGGATGTGGAGAGACCGGGAATGTTGCCAACTATTGATGACCGATGTTGGTAACTGCGCGAATGCATGGTGTGGTATGATGGTACGTGGGAAGTGAAATGAATAAGAATGGCTGTTAGACTGGAGAAATCTCTGAACAGTGTCGGACTGTTCATTATGCTTACTACTGCAATCTCGTCTCGTTTACTCCCATCCCCACTACTAACTAACAATGCGTCTCCTTTACCCTCTCATCTACCATGGCTTTCCTCCACGACCTCCCCAATGAAACTCTCTCTGCCGTGGTCGCTCATCTCAACCCTTCATCTCTATGCGCTCTTCTTCGTGTATCTCATCGCTTACAAAGCGTCGGTGAACGTCTTCTCTACAATGATGTAGTCATATCAGACTCAGTCGATAGTGATCCCGCCACCGTCGTCACTCCGAGACGTTTACTCAATTGTTGCGCAGCCGTAGTGCGCCGTCCGTATTTGGCGCAGTGCATTCGACGTCTGGTAGTCCGCTGGACGCGTGATCGCGCGCGTAAACACCACGAATGTCTACTTGCCCCGGATGTTCTACCTGCTTTACATCTCCTTCTCCAGAACGCGAGTCAGATTGAAGTGCTCGAGTTATATCTTGCAGGGCTACCACCAGGCTTCGACTTCAACGCCCTACTCTTCGGGACTTCATTCCGACTCCGCAGACTCGCGTTGAGCGGGAGCACAGACGCGCTCATCGATTCGTTTCTCCGTAGTCAGCCCTCACTCGTGTTCCTCCACCTCCCGGATCACCGAGCCCCGCTTTCGCTCCGACGGGAGGATGTACCCCTGCTAGAGACGTTCCGCGGGGATCTGAACTGCGCGGCTTCAATCATCCCTGGCCGACCCGTGTCTGCGCTCATCCTAAGTGGGCATGAACCCTCCGGGCAGCTTCTCACCCCGCTCGGGTACAGCACACGGCCCATCCGCAGGCTCGACCTCAGCGCATTATCAGTTACGCCGACCCAACTGCTCACGATCTCAAAGCATCTCACGGCATTGGAGATACTCCGCATGCGACTAGCCCTACGGCATACCTTGCACTTTACGTTCTCCGGTATGGTAAGCAAAACGTTCCCTTCCCTTCGTTTCGTTTCGTTCGCAGCTCCCTTTTTTCTCCGAAATACCCTACGCCCTTCAATTTCCCATCCCCATCCCCATCCCCATCCCCAAATCCAATCTCCCCCACTTACAAACACGCACTGCACCGCTCACGGAGAAACTTGTCTTCCCTTCTTTCCCTTCTATCAATCTGGTTATCCTCGGCCTCTCGGCGGTTCGCCCGTTTGCACGTTTCCTACCCATTTTAACTCCCCCTCCCGTAGATGCTCCTATCTGCATTAACACAAGTCCTTGGCGCCTTTCAACACCTCACATACCTCGATCTCTCCCCAACAAGCGTCGACGGTGTTATAGGCGTGCGTAACGAAGTCGAAGAGCATTCCCTCTGTTCCGCCTGGTCTTCTGTCGCCCCCTCACTCCACAGAGTCAAATTCCCTTCCGGAACCGATTGGTCGCGGTCGCCCGATGGGATCTGGCGTCCCGTGTCTATTTCTCCGAGCCCATTGTTCTGGGCTTCGTAATTCACCCAGCTCGGTACTCAAATTGGGTTACGACGCCTGATGTAGTCCTCACGAGGGACACATTTCTCGCGACGAGCATCCGACAATTTGCACACGGACTATGTTTCTCTTGGACTATCCTGCGGTATCTTTTCTTCGATTCTCTGATCATATCATCCCATACTACATATATTGCATCACTAGTACTGTGTCAACTCTAATGACCTCATATGTTCCCTTGTTTGTTTGATTCCGATTCATATTGATATTGAAAGAATCGTCAGCAGACCTCCAAATTTTCCGAGGCCCAGGCCATCGGATTTATCATCTTACTAGACCATACACAGCATAACAACGATAAAGATAATAATGTAAGTGGTCCACTATCCGGCAGAAAAAAAACAACGCTAATCCCCTCGTCACTGACTGAAGGACATGGTTACAAAAATGCGAAGGGAAAAAGAATGAGTGAGGGTATTACGTCCAATCAGAGCAACTTTACAGAGTCGTAATCCGTTGAGCGAAAGCGACGCTACGGCATGCTGGGTATAGGAAATAACAATTATTGTGCAAAGAGAAAGAAAAGTGAAACAGTGGAGAGGGTCCGCCGACAGAATAAAAAAGGCGGCTCTCGGTGCCCAATAGATATGGATTGCGACTGGCCATCTACGTCTCCTCATTTTCGTCGATAAATATATCAGTATAGTGCTCCAGAATAGTCTCGATAGCCTATTGAAGGAGCGTTATAAGCACCGTGGTAATAACCCAGAAATAGGTAGCTACGATTCAAACTCACTTTATTCTGGTATGCCGCGTCTGCCATGCCGTTGGTCTGTTGACCACCCGGCGCTCCGGTTGGTAGCCCAAATAGAGTTGGTCCAAATACAATCGCGATGTTCGAAATAGACATCGAGTTCTCGGATTCGCGTTGCACCACTCTGCGAAAGCGGAAGCGCGAATGTGTAAGCTAGCCAATTCAGGGAGCTAATCGAACATACTTGTGCAAGTGACCCATGAAGTACTTTAGCGTAGCATAATTAGGATCAGGAAGTTCGTTGACCCTCTCGTGAAGTCGGATATGCCGAAGTCGGTCATTCTCGATTTCTGTGATACGCGAATGTGAGAATATGAATTGGAAGCTGTAAGAGCCGAGGTAAATCGCCATACTTGCAGCTTCAATGAAACCTTGGTGCAGGGCCTGGGTTAAAAGTGGATCTGGAAGCTCCCGCAACCAAAGTTTGAGAACGCTTGTAACATTATTAATATCGGACGACCATTCATCGGCGTCGAGATTAACCGAATCGATGTCTGTTTTAGTAACCGCATGTCAATGTGTGTATCGAAGCATTCACTATAGAAACTCTTTCCTTTATCGAGCCGTTCCTTCAATTTCAGGACTTTGGTGATTGTCCCACTTATTCTGTACAAACCCTGAGAAGTCAACCCGTACTTCTCGATGGCCGAACAGCACTTTTCAACAACAGGGGGAATCTCAACGTTATCCCGGGTCATCTGCTCAGCAAGATCTACTCCGAACGTGGGACGTCCCTTGTCGGGGGCCTGATGCTGACCATTTGAATGTGCTGTCGTTCCAGACGTCGCGGATACATTAGCTGCGGGATTCGAGTACATTTTGTCGGTGTTGCCATAAGTAGGTAAGGGCGGGAGCTGTATACAAAACGATCAGTCCAAATGCAAGAGTAGACTTCATTTCCTCACACTCACATAACCATCTTCCATTGGACCTTCTCTCTTCGGTCCACGGTATGCCTGACCTCCGTGTGCATAAGCATAATTTTGCATGTAGATCTTGAAGTCGCCACGGTTGTCAATCGATTCAATAACAGACTTCAGTCCTTGAGCTGCAAAAGCAATGAAGTTAGAAAGTACCCTTTGGGATCAATCAAAAAACGAACCGTCATCAGTCGTTGGTGCGAGGGTCGTCCCATCACTGAGAACAACGGTCTCAAACAGGTACGCATATCGGGTGAGATGGTACTGAGTGCCCAAGTCAATTTCGTCTGCGCATTCTTTCAAAGCCTGGTAGCATAAAGGTGATTTAGGCCGAAAATAAAGTGGTATACGAGAAATAATTACACGTAGTATACGAGGTAATTGGAAGTTGAAGTATTCCTGTCGCATGGACTGTGTGTCTAGCACCGCTTTTCGATATACGTCAGACGCTGTCGACATTCGCGCCCGCACATCGTCCTCTTGCCGTTGGATCTACAGGAGGCAGTCAGACATGCTACCAAGGCAGTTGCGAGAGCACGAACATTTTGCGGATTCTTGCCCTTGAGAAGTAGGCCGCCCTTTTGGACAGCCTTTCCCAGAGCCCTCTTTCCGCCACCTCCCGAGCCTGGCGATCTCATTGTCGTCTCTTTCATTGATTCACCTTCTTTTGCAACAAGAACACGCTCGAGTTCCTCTGCAGTCATGTCAAATCGAGCTTTGCTCTTCTCCATCGCAGCTTCCGATTCTTGTAAGCTGCGTTCATAACGCGTTGCAAGTTCCTTAGTCTTTAACCGAGGTCGAAATTAGTCAACCGGTTTTTGAGGCACATCAGCCATGACAGACCTGCTTGCGATTCTTGTCGACCTCCTTGGCAAGTGTGGCCAAGTCCTCACTCATCTCGTTCAGCCGCTGAGCAAATCGTATTCGGTTGTCCGCCATGGTTTCGTGAACCTTCATGCATGATTGCCAAGCATTGACATATGTCCTGAGAGAGACAGGACATTAGAGACCAAATACATACAAGCGATGCACAACGTACCCCGCCTTTCCGTCGTTCATCGAGTACACTTCAGATGTGGACTTTGAGAGTTTCTGCATACTTCTCCCGTATTCTTCTTCGAGGACAGCTCGCTTCTTGAAGAAAACAGACGCCTCCTACACAATGAGTGAGACGTTATCTTATTGATAGACGCGAAACTGACGCACCCGACATGAAACCATGCTCTGCTTTATTCGATCGAGCAAGAGAGGGACACCGCACTTCAATCAAGGGTGTGGCATTAGCGACGTGGGTAAATGCACCGACGGACCACTCACATCCATGTCGCAAAGAGCTCTGAGGACATTCTCGTCAAACGTCGGTTCAGCGACTTGCAGATGCTCTCCGGTGGCAGACGAAGCCGTCTCCTGTCGTTCCAACGTTGAAACACTGTCCGTCCATTTCATTGGTGGTGGCGCCGGCTGCTTGGCTGGATTGTCGTAGTTGGACAGAGGGGGTGGCGAGATAGACTTTGAAGGCGCAGAGGGAGGAGAAGCAGGATAAGATGATGAAGCATTACTTGAGGAGGGCTCCCTGCCCGATGGAATTGCGGCTAGGGTCGCCCTAGCTTGCTGGGAATGTGAAGCATGACTGGTAGTTGGAGACAGGCTGGGCGCAGCGTCAACGTAGTCCCAGGAGGAAGAGTTGAAATGGTGTTCGTCAGGCATATGACTGGAAGGTGAAGAGACCATTGCGGCAGCGGCCATGTCCCTAGGCGAGTTTAGCGGTCGGGGGGAGAGAAGCAGTCGGTTGCGAGCCCAATTGTTGCAACCTGCGAGTCGTGAGTACGGGAACGCGACGAGCGCCTTTTCGGCAATTTCCATACTTTATTATTATTTATATTTTATTTTATGTTGATCGCTAAAATTCGCTCTCTGATTCCTGATTACCATCACCATCCCGCTGATCTCACTCTATCCAGTTCCATCCAATCTATACGCCTTTGTGAAATGTTGGGCGTTGCTTCAGTACTATTCAGAAAGTGAATACCTTCCTTTCCTTTCGTCCTCGTTACCACATTCACTCCAGGCTCCAACTTCCACTGAGTCCAATTCATACCTTGCCTCGTGTATCAACCTTCGTCCACGCGCATCTCTTCGTTGGCCTCCCCGGCTTCCGAAGGGACAACCCTCGACCTCCTCATCATGCTACACGCCGCCAGGATAACGTATACTGTTTCACAGTTTGCAGCTGGTCACGAGCGCGGAGATGATGACCGCAAGCTCATGTCCTCATCCAATAGTGGTCCAGGTGCTGTTTTCAGAGAGCATACAGTCGCTTGTCTTGCTCTTCAGAGGGCCTGGATCATGCTCAAAAGGGTGTTCCACTGACAAACTGTAACATATGTATAGAAGGAGCGAAATGGAAAGCTTCCTTGAAGAACTGGGTATCGGTCAATCTTCTTCCGCTGTCCCCTTGTCCTTCGCGTCTTAGGAGGTGAACGTCCCTGCAGCGGGTGCCGTTACTCAGTAGACATATTCATGTTAGTCACTGGTGACCTCCGATCTCACGGATGAAGCCTATCCACAATGGAACTACAGCAACGTGGTAGAGGCATCGCGGCTCCACTTCACCAGGTTCTGTGATGGTGTGTTCTCATTGTTTTGACCATATGCAAGTTACCAACAAATTATAATGCGCTCTATGCCCGAGTTAGGTTATCAACCATGCTACACAGTTACGTGTAAGATGACTATGCTAGTCGAGTTTGCAATTTCGATGCCTACAGCGAGCTTTTAATTTAGACTGGCATTTACACTTAGCGAAACGGTTACCTGCTGGATAAACTAGTGGCTCTGATCGCCACTCCTCAAGCCAGATAAAGGGTAGCTTCTTTGATCGGGCTTCCTCCACTTATATTCAGCTCGAGACCTCGATTTCAGAAAATCAGGGCAGCGACTTTAATTGTGAAGATCAGCCAAATTTCGACCATTAGCATCATCCCATGTGCACTGGATTCGGAAATTCTCCACGATTGTGCTTCGTCTTCCTCGCGTACGAATCCTCGTGCAATGTCAGGCTCTAGCTATCCCGCGACGGACATGTCGGGTGCAGAAAGAAAGTCGTGAATAATTAATCACTGGACAGAAAATATTAAAAAACAAGACACCGGAAACAAATGTACAAATGAAACTCCGGAACTAGGTACGTACACTACTCGCAATTTGATCTAGCTAATCATGGTATCTCGACTTTAGGTCATATTTTTTCAGAGAGTCCAGCATCAGCCTATCTACAACGACGAATAGATGGGAAAGCTCAAGCGCAGGAAGGGCAAGTACCTGGCCTATCTTCAACGACAAGGCCATCAGGCGGCATAACTCTGCAGTCAATCGAATCAGTAAGTATCACCAGGCATTCGTCGCACGTACTCATGTCGACAGACTTGCACACAGTTGTGATCTTGGCGGCCATGGAGTTGGCTGAAGGCGCAGTTCCTTTTGTTACAGTCGACCTTGAATAAATGACGGTATCTCTGGTTAAAACGAGCTGCACAACGAGACGTGAGGATAGCTTACCCGCTGGCGCCCGATTTCGACCCGATGACGACATGAGTTGTACTCGACGTACGAGACGAGGTCAAAACACATCCTGCTTAATCTCCTTCACAAATGTGAGCCATGTAATCTATACGGTCGTAAGGAGTTGCACTTACTCACCGCCTTGTAGATGGTGACTCCCTTTCAGTGTTATGTCACGAGTTTATACTGAATGAGAGTCAAAGGGCACTTGGCTGAAGAGGTACTTGTTGACATCAAGCAGGGCAGATTGAAGGTATTTAAGGGCGGGGACGAGTGTGCGACATCTTGAAAGGAGCGTAAAGAGCATGGATTGAAGCTGCGCCAAAGAACGGGAAGAGGTTCGAGGTTCACCACGAGAGTGAGGTGGTGATGTGTCAGGAAAAGCAGTCCGATTTCGAGTGTTGACCGTTTTCGTTGTCTGTCGTGTACAAGAGCGATTAGTGTTCGTACTAGCGCGTCGAGATCTAGCCTCCATAATACTTGAGACATCTTCGCTTCGTCATAGATCTATGGATATAAGCGAATCACTCACGGAATAGAACCCTAGGTTCAGAACGTTCGAATTGACGTAGTTTCTGTCCTGGCACCGGGATTTCCTACACAAGTGGTTGAATCGGTGAACAAGGCTTTTCGGACTCGGTCAATCGTGTGAAAGAGGGGGGCGAAGCGAGAGGCTCATAATTACCATACCCTAGAGTTTTGGGGGACCAGTCCTCAGTCGCGATTTCCGAAAGCAAACTCTGTGTCAAAGAACAATTTAAGAATAAGATGATCATGAAAACGTCGCGTTGTGGTGGCTTGAGAAGAGAGAGATAAGAACCCTCTCGGATTCAGTCTCGTGAGAGAGATACAATGTTTGTTCGTTTTGTCTGGCGCCTTTATTTGATGCATGATGAACCGCGCAAGCAAGAGCTATGTTGACCAGTGCATAGCCGAGCTTTAAGACCCGCGATCTACCGGCGAGGTCTAGGCACCTACATTCTTCACTGGCGCCCACGTCCTGGAATTTGAGCAAGGTAACATTACGCTTTCAGCTCTAAGGGGGCGAATGAGCCGAAGAGAGCCCACGAAAGCCGGCATATGAGAGAATCCCGCGAGATATTGATGCCGCCCTCATGCACAAAAGTTAAATGAAGGTTATGCGCTTCTACCATATTTGCTGCCGCAACGGATATTACTATTTACGTGAATGTGATAACAATTCGAACCAGGCGACACGTAATATCCTGGCAACCGACACCATTGGTTTAGGCAAAGCGCTATCACAGCTCTACGTTAACACTGGATATGGTTACTCCGTATCGACGTTTAGCACATAATTAAAACCTTTCAGGAGGAACCACCGATTTATAGAGGAGAATAACACGTTGGACGATTGGTGCAGAGATGTACTATTCTATGCCAGAATCTCTACCTCATCTGTCGACGGATCACTAAGAAGCGGCCCTGGTAGATTACATCTCGCCAAATAGCGTGCAAGAGCCAATCGCAAATCGTCCAGTTTCGCTAGGGCTTCTTCAGGTCTATCGACTCTCAGCACACGAGCAAGAATGCCAAGGTAGTCATCTCCGTAACCTTGGTTGGCCCACAGAGTCACCTCTTCCAGGCGTCTGAGTAGTAGACAGGCGTCGCTTGTCGAGATTGCTAGTTCTCGTTCTACAACAACGATAAGCAAAGAGAAGTGAATCGAATCGAATGTACCTCACCGTTATCGAAGAATGAGATAGCATCGTGCAACAGCACACCCCACCACGCCCTTGGAGCAAGATCCTCTACAAACATCGACACCAGATCTAACAGGGCATTTTCCAGATCACCTTGTATCTTGCGCCGATGGAAGTCGGAATACCGAACAGCAAACTCCAGTCGATGGATAAATATACCCTGAGGCCCAGGCTCGACCCGAAGTTCAGGAATGCACGGAGCAATATCGGCAGCCAGAGACACGTAAACACGAGCCCCTAGGACCAGATCCCTAATTAGACAGTGTATAGGAGATATATGAAGTACCATGAACCTGCCTTGAGATATGTATTCCTCCATGAGCGTCTCCACAATGTGCCCCAGCATTGTCCAGTCTTCAGAAGACCTACAATAGGAAACAGCAAGTCCATATTTCTTGAGTTTTGCAAGCTTCCGGGCAGCAATCTAGAAGGAGCGGTTAGCGTCGACTTAACGACGGAAGGCAGTAACACGGGCAATCTTGAACACATACTTGGCATATTACTCGACGGGTATGTTCTCGTTGATATTCATAACAAGTAGCATTAAGTTCCTTGACTATGGCAGATAAACTGCTACTTTCGTCTTGCTGGCGTTGTTTTTCTTCTTCGACGTCCATGAATACAGTACCACTTCCTTCACGAGAATTGGTTTTGAATGTCTGAGAGTCGTTGAACTCCAATGGCACACGCATTAATACTTCGTCTGCCATCTCCATCCCGATTTCTCCGCAGGTGCAAAGGTAGCTGACAGTGAGCCTCCACAATCCCGGATCGGATTGCAGATGTTCGGTATACGAAAGGACGTAATAGTCCCGTATGGACACACCAGTACTGGATTGAAAACATCAGCGTCTCAATGGGGCATTCTAGGAAAAGTGCAAAGCTCACTCATCATCAACGATCGGTCTGAGCAAGCATAAGACAGACATTATGTCCACAAGATGGGCAGATAGCCAGGGATCCATGCGGTGAGCAAGACTTAGAGCCTGCGTTGGACGCCCCATCACCAGTTCCAAATGCAAAGCGTCCTCGTAATCTGTTGGATCAGGAGCCATGGACAATAGTATACCCCCAACGACGTCACTGGGAAACGGTCAATATTAGCCGTCTTGTTGCGACACGAATGAAACTTGAAACAGTACGGGAGTTCGTTCCTTCGCAAGCTGACATCAACCCAAATTCCATATACGCAAATCATTTCCTTCCAGCTACCTCCAAGAGCGAGGCACATGCGTTCTAGAATATCCCCTCTTCCCTCCATGATGCCGAGAAGATCGCTCATGTTTTCCCACCAGTTTTCAAAACCGTCCGATCTGTCACGTTCGGGAACACGATCTAAGTCTATACGAAGAGCTTTGACCCGGTCTCTCCATCGACGAGCCGCAATAGAGAACTCCTTTTCGTAGACGAAGTTCTTCTGGCGAGGGTGACTGTCGAGGAGGGTAATCATCTTCTCCGAGATGAGCCGCAGGTTTTCCGATGGGTGATTTAAGAGACGTCTAAAGAAGAACATTGATGATTTCATCAAGCCACGCATCGTTGACCTGAAAGGCAATCGTGTTAAAAAATATCACGTCGGCAAATGAAGAGACCTACCTACCTTATGAGATAGGGCCAAAATAAGTCATCTTCCCAAGATCGCTCTAGTTCGCTTAATCGATTTCCTTCCTCCGTGGAAGGTTCAACGAAAAGAGTATTAAGCCATTCAAGAAGTTCATCTCCCACTGGTACGTCTTCAACGCCGTCTTCAGGTGCGTACAATATTTGAAACAGAGAGAATGCCGAAAATAGGGACCTATAGTGGTCACCTATATACCACGATGTCTCGTCATCGTCGTCCCGGGATGCATTCTAAGTGCATGCACGGTATTAAATGCGGCTGGAGATATAAACGTGCACTCGACAACATGCTCACCATCTCGAGCATCCAAAAAGCTTGGATATGACGAATGTAGTCTTCCGCAAACTTTCTGCAATTCTTAATATCATTCCGCGTTCTCAATCTGAAATTAAATACATCAAATGTGGTCTCCTCACTTTCCAATTATGAGACCCACCCCTCGGGTTCCAGTTTTCTGATTCCATTAATATATCCGAGAGTCTGTGCGAATACAACAGTGGTATCCGCGATAAACTGATCGGGGATTACGATTAGTATTCCGTCTATACTCCTCCGCCTAACGCGATACGTACAGCACGTCTTTTCTCTGTCGGAGGACGATTGAATGTGGAAACATATACTGGCAGGTCTTCCACAGAACCTCCAGATAGGGCACCCTTATATTTGTCAGAGCTTGGAACTCTTTAAATAAATAAGACCTACTTGAGGTAGAAGAGGAGCAGGGTATACAACCAAGGAGTTCGAGCGGGGTGATAGTGCAAACTGAGTGGTCCTGCCCGATGCCAAAAACTCGCTAAGATGCCCAGATTCGATAAGCGGAGGCACCAGCTCCAGGTAGCCGGACTTCACTTCATCCTGGACCGTCTGTGGCCGCGATCTCCGTACTAATGCCATGCGTTGTCTATCAGTGCTTGGAACGTCAATAAGATCGAAAACACGGAATGTTGTGTGCAGACCAGCCAGCACCATCAACATCCATCCACCAAACGCGTTCTGATCACGTGATATGCTCTTCTTTGGTCTCGTGGCTTTCGCACTTCAATCAACTTGAACCCCAACAATACCATGCCACAGCGACTACAACAGTAAGTGGCTTTCTTGCTTAATGAAGTCGGTATATAATCATTATACCTGCCATTCTAATTCAACCCTTAATTAACCTAGTGCTTCTGGCACGAGGTCAATGGTACAGGATGAAAATGCAGGTTCTCCCGAGCCATTGATACCTGAATATTTCATAGATTACCCTGAAGAGTCAATCGTTACTCTTCACTCGTATTCACCGTTCTTTTCAGAAACAGTACCGCTCCACTGCAGGCTTTGTTGCTATTGGCCTTGGCTGATGCACGTAATAGCACGCGCCCCACGAGTTGCTTCTCCGGAAACTTGGCCGAATAGGGGTTTGATTCGATTGAAGTGAGAATCACTCGGAAATCGCTTCCGTTCGCTTCTTTCCGGATTTTGGTTGGACATTGTATACCAACATGCGGAAAAGTTCATACTAAGGCCAGAGAGCTGCGATACCAGACTATTTCTGAGTCCACCCCGTTTCTAGTATCGGCTTTTCGCGAAAGATAGCACTTTGTTTGCCTTGTCGACCGGGAAGCTGGTTCATGGATGTTGCACAATCCGCCAAAATGTTGTCTGCCTGCAGAAATGACAGAGCGCGGTCTCGAACTGGGCTGTGGGTGCAGCAGATTGCAACCCCAAACTTTACTTTCGCTTTTCTGGGACGTTGCACGAAAGCGGAGGTACGTCCAACGAATACGAGCGCTGAGAGGCCTGAACGCCACTTTTGATTAGTAAGTAAAGCTCTTATTTCCGTAACTCGTTCACGGAAAGGACCAAGAAGCTACCTTGAAATTTGCAAAATGGTGGAAACGGACGGCACATAGACAAAGGGAAGGGTCGATTTTTTCACCCAAGGTCTCTCCTAAATCAACCGGTCCAGAGTCATGGGCTTGGCATACTCGGCCTTACCACCGAACGTCATTTTTTAATTTCACACTACCCAGGTCCTTGTCGAGACTCCTCCCAAGCGTTCTACACCAGTCTGAAATCTTCAGCCAAGCTCTTCGATCGAGGTTGTCTTGCTCATTCGTAAGTGGCGTTCTTTCGACAAATCATCAGTTCGACTCATATTCACAAAGATCAAAGAACGACTCAGACACCTGTCCTTCAGTATCCAAATCTAGACAGGCCCGCGGAGAGACTACAGGCTATCGAAGAGTCTATTAGCCTCGGAACTTAAAATTCAAACTGTGCTAATCTCCTCTTCCCCCTTCCTCCACATGCCGGTTGCCATTTTCACGCACTTTGATCTTCGTTCTCTGAACACTCGATCGCAGTAAAATTGGGCCAACAACATCCCCAATCACAACGCCTTACTTCTACCACATTGCTATCTGGCATGAGGCAGAAGAACTCACGACAGGTTCGGACTGCTTTCGGACTCAAAGGACGACTTGCTATCGTCCAAGAAATAGTGTTCAAGCGACCGTAGTGCTACACGCGGTCCACTTCACGCAGAAGTCTATTCTTAGCATTAATATTGTCGCCAGTCTCGACACACCAACCGTGTCCGACTCTCGGCGATGTTTGCCTCAGACGTGGCTTTGTTCCATTTGCTACATTAAATTAACATCGCTACTACTCGGGTCCTCGGACGGAAGGAGTTCCGCGCTCCAGAAGGAGCTCTTTGGTGTCTTTCAATCCCACGATGTGCTATGAGTGGCAGTGGTTCTCTACACGTCTTCATTCTACTAGCGGATACCTTGCAGTTGCGCCAAACTTGCGTTCAACAAGTACTACACAGGCTAGCGGCTATCAGCCCGTAGCTCACCGTTCGTAGAGGGCCCGCTGTATGAATTTTTCTTGATATTCTCAAGACATCATAAACGGCCCTCATACAATAATACGACTCCGTGTCATAAGTCGGGATAATATTGGCAAGTGGATTTCCGGAAGCGGCTTGACGTGGCCCCGACCGTCAGGGATTTGAGTTTCTAGCTTTTTGGCTTACAGTTTGGGTTACTTAGCCCCTGTGTCTTTCCCCTTTGCACGTGTCTATAGAGTAACTTGTGGCCCAAGGAATTTTTTTTGGCTCGAAAATAAAAAAAGTACTATGTGTACATGTGTGTGAGTGCAATGGTTCATGCAGACCCACCCCACTGTGTAAACCACGAGGAATCTTACATGCATCAAATTTGTCAGACGCAGAACCCCGACGAACCCGCGACAGTCAAAGAAGCGAAGCTCGCTGCTTCCTGCTTTAGGTTACTTGTAGCAAGAATTAGTAACAGACGTTCTTCTGTTCTTCTTTGCGCGAGATGGGATCGTCTACACCGCTGAAATAAGCTAGAATTCGCACATTTATGCATTCTCGGTTTTGCACAATGCGCGACATCGTTTCGGAAAGAGCGGAGGAATCTCGATTCTATACACTCGTAGCCTATCCGCTGAGCTACAAATACAAGGAGGCATGATATATACTTTGTTAGAATGTCCCTGAGCGAAGAGCCCAGTTCCAGAATGCATGCATGAAGTGGGGTGGTGAAAATGGATAACGAGAAATGTAAACACGGATGAGAACATAAGAAGCAAGGCCAAGTATAAGGGGGACAAATCCAAAATAGGTCGAGGTGAAAGGTAACAAAGTAGCCAATAAGAAATGCAGGACGGCGATCATTCGAAAGAGTCGCATCGTGTGGTGCTATTAAGCAGCACCGGCAAAACAGCAGCTATACGAAGCTCAGTATGTTGGCAACAGGTCTTACTACAACCAAATCCGCTCAAGTTTGAATCACCCCGCGGGAGTTTCAATCTTTCCCGTCAACATCCATGGAGGTAGTTCGAGTGCTGCTCCTTAGAGCGCTTAACGCTGTTACAGTCACCTCGTTCATTGGCTCGTCGTCCTCAGCACCATCTTCGTCTGTATCGCGTATGGTCTGAAGTTTGCGACTGGTGTATTCCCAATCGTAACCGCCGAGAGCAGGTAAGCTCTGAGTACTTGACCGCGGTGTAGCCAGTGCAGACCCAGACGCAGAAAGAGAGCTGAGTGTTAATGCATCAAGCGAGTTAACGGCCGTTGCAGCAGGGGAAGGAGCATCTGCCGGCCATGACCGCGGCGATGGAGGGAATGAAGTGAAAGTCCCTGTTGTGCTACTCCCCGCGCTTCCTAATGTTCCAGCGGACACTTCCGACGGTACGGGGCGAACATTTTCGTCCTCCGCGACACCCTCTGCATTTCTTCGTTGCATACCAATGATACGTAGGCGGTCCACCCAGCTAGATAGATGGTGCGATCAGTTACATTATTCTTCACCGTTAGCATAACAATACTTACATGTCCGCACGATCTAAGCTTTCCTTCACGATACCGGTTACATTTCGCATCATGTCCAAGCTCTCTGTGGCGAGTGTCAATATACGCTGAGCGGCCTGGGCAGCGGAGCCAGCAGTTGGACGGGCAGTAGCTTGTCTATGCGTATTTCCGTCCTCCATACTTGGCAAAGGCGGTACCCCACGGGCTATAACCTTGGGACTGTGTAATGGCGAGGACGGAGCAGTGCTTGTTGCAGAAGCGAGACCTGACCTATGGCGTTTATGTGAACCTTTTGACTGGCCAGGAGAATGCCCTAGCGTGGGGACTTGCGATTGCCTGTGCGCTGAGGTCGCCCAGCGTTGAGGAAGATTCAGAATGAATTGTCGAACGCGGCCGCGCGCTGGTTCAGGGAGTGCACCGCCCGTATACTTGGACACAACGTCGACAACTTGCCGAATGGTCCTGACTACGTCTCGTTTTACGCTTGTCAGCGTCTGCATATGTGAAGCTGAAATAGGGCGAGCATTGCCGTCTTCTCCTTGCGCATTTAAAGATGCAATGAAATTTCTCAGAACTAAAATCTGACCATCGATATGGTCCGTCGCGTACTGCAAGGCTTCCGATTAAACTTGTAACCACGATAACCAGACGATTACAAACCTGGAGCCACTGAAGGCAGTACTTTAACCTTCGCATACTTTCCTCGCTGACAGCGGCACTTATACCCCCTGCTTCATACAAGATGGAGTGCCAGCGACTTCGACTTACTAGATCCCGAGATGACTGGCCAATGTTGCCAGGTTCTGTCGAGCCATTAACTGCAAAACTCTAATGAGCAAGCAAGCAATTATCATCCAGGTGCATCACCTTACGGTGTGGAGAATCGATTCCTGATGTTCCTCCATCTTCTATCTCCGACGAAAGCTGCCCAATTCCTTCACCAGTGTCGTCGGGGTGCGAGTCTCCATGCACTCCTTCTGCATCGCGCTCTTGACTTGAAGCACGATCACGCTTGTCATTGCCGTATTTTCCTAACTGTTCTACAGTGAGCCGCAGTCGGAAATCAAGTAAGGAATACAGACCCTATCCAATTGTCTACATGCAAACTCGTCGATCTGATTGACAGGAAGACGGTCTATCACTGGTTTTGATATGCTCCTCATCGACGATTCCATCATCTCCGCACCATACTAGGGCAAACACGCTATCAGTAGTTAATATGGCGTAAAAGATGAAAAAATCACCTTCACCACCCTTGAACTAGCCTTACTTTGTTCATATGCTCGTAAAGCAGTATGTACAATAGGTAAACCAGTTACACGGGAGACAAATTGGGGGGAAGCGGCTGATTCTTCTGGAGACGTCGATCGGTCTTGTGAAGTGGTCGTTGGCGGAGTTGTTGAGGCTGCAAGAGTGGCATAAGGTTAGCGTATATGCGTTGGAGTCATTGGGTATGCAGACGGATGAAGAGGTGCAGAGGTGCCTTGCAAAATTTAGGAAACCAACGTACAAGTGGCATCGAAATACGAGGAGGGACTGGAGGAGCATGGCGTGCTGCTTTTCGCACCGCTGCGCATATCATCGAGTGCGCTCGCTGCGATCATAACGCTTTCATCCTCTGCATCCACCGAGAGCTGTCTTGGAGCGGAGGGCCGCTCTCGTTTGCCTTCAGGGTCGCTTCGAGAAGGGGACGACGGGCCCAGGGTAGGTCGGTCGTCCGGTATTGCTGGCATTGGGGATTGCCTTGATGGTGGAGACGGGTTACAGAGTGCACTGAGGGAGAGCCTCCTATTCGTTGCGGAGTGCGGTGGTGGAAGAGAGCGAGCAGGTGAGGAGGGCGAATCAGACATGCGGGTTGCTGCAGCTTGGATGGCTTGTATCTTTGAAACTTTCACGCGTTTATCCTTTAGCGCTGTTTAACCACGTGGTTGACCGATGACACATCCCAGTCCAGGTTACTTCTTTTGGTAATAGTATCACATATCGTTTCTCCTTTCCTGTCCGCCCATCATCCGCTCCGAATGCTTACGGAAGCGGACAAACAGAGATTTTCAGATTCAGGTCTTGTGCTCGTATTTCTTTCGTTGTTACGAATTCCTATCATTGCTCTCCGAACAGGATAGCATCTCGAATGTTATTAGTGTTATATTCAATAGAATAGCATCTTTGGCTAGTTGTCTGCGGCCTACTCATATGTATCTGTCGCCCTGGCTCGCGCAAGGTGATCGAACGAGTCTCGAGAAAAGCGTGATCATTATCGTCGTGTCTAGACACTCATCTACGCGAGAACGTCATACATAACGTCATCGAGAAAACGAGGGCAGCCAATATTTTTTACAAAATAATTAATTATGTATAAATCGAAAACCACAAGTACTAGTCAGCGTGCCGACGTCCAAACTTTCTCATGCACGGGGCAGAGGTGTTATTATCTATAAATGATAGATGCGAGGCGGTTGTCTATCACAGAATCAGCGGCTATGCACACTATCGAACACATCAAAGGCTGTTCTCAAGAAGAAAGAAATATCAATCACAACAGCTGAAGATCTCTGACGGGCCACGATCTTTCTCCCACACATGGAAGAGAAAAACAGCCGTTTCAGATGGTGATCTACAGTACATATCTTCAACGGTAATATTAATCTTTGCATAAAAGATCCCATCCTCTTCACCCGGTCATCAAACTGGAATGGCAATGTGCTATCGTGGGTGTTTGTTCTCTGATTGATACACCGTGCTCTGCGGATCTTCGAGGTTTTCTATCTCAGTCGGTTGCTAACAGCAACATGTTCTTGATTTTACAAGAAAAAGACGCATGTTTCTCCCACAAAATCTTCTTTGTCCCCGATCTGTGGGAGTGCTGAAGTGGATTGGCCTGTAAACATATGTACAATGCAAGATCAAACTGGAGAGATGGTCACCTGTCAATACTAATCCGCTCCCATCGAGAGTTGACATATACGCCTGACGAGATAGTCAAAGGGAAAACCGATAATGAAGTCAAGAGACATTTAAGCATAGCTTAAATCCAACTAGAGAAGCATTGTAATAAGAGGAAGAAATTCATGAATAACTGGATCGCTGAAGCAGCGCTGAAAGAGCGTGAGTTAAATATATTACATATCGTATCATAATGCAACTACAGAAAAAGTCATGAGCATACAATAAACGTGCCTGCTGTGAGATGTGAGCTCGTGCAAAATGATAACGAACAATGTCCCCTGGACAAGAAACGTGAAGCGAAGAAAACAACCAGCGGACAAAGCATCAAAGAAAGCAAGGGGAGAAATAGGCAAACACGCTCAGGATTAAGCAACAGCATTAAAAAAGATGTAAATAAGGGCGTATACAAGAGCCATCATCGCCAGCAAGGGTGTATCAGATAAGGGTCATAAGCATGAGATGGGTTGGGAGATGTAAACAAGGCAATGATGAAAAGGCAAAAGCTAATATCCAGGAACCTTATGTTGTACTCTGTTTTCCCAGAAGGTCCGTAAACGGTACAGCAGACTCATTCCTGGTTAGTCTCAGGAACAACCGTCCAGACAGGCATCCCTTCCCTGCGGTCACCGCGAGAGGCGAGCGGAAGCGAAGCGCTTGGTGGGACATTGGGACTCGAGCTGATAGCCATGCTTGGGCTTACCCCATTACCATTGCCGCTTCCAGACCCACCACCACTTCGCATCTCATCTATTCCACGTTTCAGACCCGCCATCATACGTTCCGTCTTTTCAATCATTTCCTGCATTTGCTGCCGATGCTCAGCGAGCTGATAGTAATGCCTTTCGAGCTCGCTCAGAGTTGGCATGGTTGAAGGATCGCTATTTCCACCAGCGGTGCCTTCACGTAGAGGAGACGGAGCACGCGGAGAAGATGTCCGCACTTGTCCGAGGGATGTCGTACCCACACCGGATCCATGGAAGAATGATGAATGTGGTGGGGGTAAATGAAGACCTGTGCCAAGTCCCGCGGATGATTGGGTAGCCTGGTGTAGGGACGCTGCAGGCGAGTGCGTGCGACTCGGAATGCCTTCCGATCGAGTGTAAGACGAGGAAGTGGCGCCCTGTGGTGCATAACCGTATCGTGTGCTCATCTTATCCCCTGCGAGTGCTGCATTCAATGGTGGAAGGTCATAACCACCTGTTCCTTGGCCAAGCGCGGGGTTATAATAACCACCGGCGCGTCCCGTCTGACTGTCGACAGAAAAAGTTCCAAAACTTGCAGATGAGCCTTGCCCCTGGCCCTCATCCTGCCACCCTTCACGTCTGCGCTGTTCACGCATCCTCTCGCCGTCATCGTATTCAGATCCGATGTCTCCGACTCCACTACGCCTCTGTTTTTTCCGCAGATGTTGATGTTCGTTGTCCTCGTCGCTCTCCCCACCTGCGCCTCGATCTTGTGCGCCGCGGCCCACAGAGACTAAAGTTTCCGCAGCTGCTTGCTCGGACATACGTACAGGAGGAAGTTGTCGACTTGAACCTTGGCCCGGAGATGACATCTGCAACGAAGCGGGACCCGCTGCTGGGACCCGTTTCCTACGCTTGATGACAGTTTTCTTCATCGAATTCGGCCGATGAGTGCCGTGTAATTTATAATATAGACCTGTTAGGAAGGACGTCACGTTCGTGGCATCAACAGGTCAGCAAGCAGAACAACCACGGGCATTGGATGGATGGAAGGGAAAAAGAACAAGAGGTTATCAGATTGGCTTATCAGACAAGGATAAGATGGGAGAAGAAGCCCCTCGGCGAATAGCGCTTTCCTTTTATGGATGAAGCGTGTGACCGAGAAAGGCTTTGCGTTGGGAAAGGTAGATAAGATTGCGTGTTACTCACCACACGCATTGCAGATGTTATTGCCAGCGTCGTCGCGACGCCATAGAGGCGTTGTACTGGTACCGCAGTTTGTGCAGCTGAGAGCACCAACCGCACCGCGACCACGGGGCGTCCTGCCAGTACTCGCGCTGGCCTCGGCATTTTTGCCATCGTTGTATTGAGCGAACGCGTGAGTGCCGGACGCGCTGCCGCTGAGATCTGCGGAAGGCGAAGTAGCCTGGGCGTCAGCCATCTCTAGCTCTAACCGAGCCTGAAGTGCATTGTTGTACGTGGGACAGCCAGCGCAAGCTGACGTGCCCCCCGTGCCGTCACAACGCCCGTCACCGGGACACGTACCCCTAGAAGCCTGAACCTGCGGCTGCTGCTTGTTATTCTGTTGAATGATCGACTGAGTCATTTGCGACGCCGCTGGGGAGTGCGCGGAAGGCGAGCCAGACATTGGTCTGCTTGGGGGAGAAAGAGACGAGGGAGTGTGGTTGTGCAGTGATCCAGTGCCAGCTGGAGAGAGAGATGGGCGCGAGATGGACGAAGGCTTTGGAGCACGGCGGGTCTTTTGGCTGAGACCTAAAGGTGAAGAAAGGCGCGTCGAACACGATGCAAAGGGCAAGGATCAGCACGATAGAGCGATGAACCATATAAACGAGGCAGAAGGAAGGTGAAACGATCTAAGAAGCGCGACGACACGCTAGAACAAGGCGGAACAGGGAGATCATGCACAGCACGTGTTGAATCAAGGGGACCGGTGATCATAGAAGCGGAGATAGTAGTGACGACGACGATTTGCTTACCACAGGCGTTGCAGATTTGTCTACCATCAGCGTCACGACGCCACTGCGACGTTTTGGTCGCGTTACAGCTGGCACACTGGGAAGGGGATGCGACATGATCGCTGCCTTTATTGTTATTCTTGATAGCCTCCTGATCGAAATAATTTTCACGATCGTGTGAGGACGACGAATGGCCCGAAGAGCGCTGTGGGGCAGGACGCTGGGCAGAGGCGTGACGAGAGTTGGGAGTAATAGCATGAGGAGGAGAATCCGACTTTGCAGATGCATCATCCACGGCTGGTGAAGGTGGAGTGCTGATCTGGAGCTTGGCAATTGTATTAAGATTGCTATTGGCATGGTGGAAAGACATTGTGGGTGGTTCGAGCATTATCGGAGACATTGTCAAGTAAGAAAGACCTGATTGTGTCGCCGATATACGAGAGAAGACCCAGAAGCCACCCCAGTAACGAAACTTATATAGGACAACAAGTAGGGTGAGAATAGGAGAGGCAGAGGAGGAGATGACCAAAGCGGGAGAGGGGGAGAGAGAGATGAGATGAGATGGCGGCGGGAGTTACGCCGGATGATTAATAGCAGGAAATTGTTTCCTTTTTTGATGCTTAGGAGAAGATCCGAGCCAATGGGAGTGATCCGATTTGGCGTAATCATGCTAACTGATAACACAGGGTCGAGCCTACTAGTAGTGCTGATACGATAAGATAGACGCCATCCATTTTTTGATAAAGTTTCGCCATCTCTCTTCCAACAGCCTCTCCATCTTCATTCGAAACAAATCCCATGCATCATCTCCGCTTGAAAATCAGCTCTTTATATTATCGTCTCGTATCAGCACACACACGGAGAGGTGGAGAAGATGTGCGATCGATATCGGAGATAGAGATACAGATAATCCCAAAAAGTCCCATCTCATCGTGAAGTTCGTCCGCTTGACTCGCAATCAACCTCCGTTCTTGCTATCTGAAACAGGAACAGCTAACACTCAGAACAATGATTTCTTGTCTCCGGTGCGATGATAGACAAAGTAAGAAAAAGCACAGGAATCAAATGCAGATACTGGAGTCTGTCTGCTTGGTATCATGGTCACATAAATCCCGTAACATAACCCAGCTCGGCATGTGCCGGCCGGTAAATGTGGTCTTCCCGTCCGGGCCGCCGCCGTTTCAACTTCATGGCTATCATCATTTTCAGTGTCCCCTTTGTTTCTCAAGGACTGCCGTCATGCCACCGCCGCCTAATCAGATTTCCGGTGCGCCGCACCCATCACTAACAGTCGCCGCAAGCGAAACGGTAGCACCGCCATCACAGGCGCATCCACGATCGGAGAAAGTTCTTGCAAGGGCCCCATTTTGGGCACGACTTCCTGCCCTTCGTACCATGACGGAAACTGTCCTTGGCTCTCAGTCGCAAGATCAAGGTGCGCCTCTCGCTTCCTTCCGATGCTGCAATGTTTCTGCCTGGTTTGACACACCCCTTTAGATGCGAGTTCTCTTGCGAGACCTGCCGCACCTCCAATCGTACTCCCGGACCGTGTCAGTACCACGCGCATTCTCCTGAGCGACACTCAAGCATGTATGCAAAAGCTATCCGCACGAATGGACATGATCGGAAATCGCGCTGAGCAGTCTCTTAAGGAGATCCAGCTTGCACGTGAAGCAATGAGTGCATCCAGCGAGAGTACAGTCGCAGATGTGTCTGATATTGGTATGCATACATGCTTACTATATGCGCGTGTTGTCTCATATCTATCAGTATTTAAGTGCCAGGCCGCCCTTACGAAAAGCATCGAGACAAGAGACGGCACTCTTGATCAAATTAGAAACGACATTGCTAGGCTCACAACCGTTCGTCCCATCTTCATTACTTTCGGCTCGGATCTCATTTGCACGTAGGCGAACGACGCCCTTGTCAAACTCTACGAGGCACAAAGCGCATCGCTCGCGTCGCTTACGGAAATTATGCATGGCGTCATGGCTTCGCTGCAGTCATCCCAAACTCACCACTCTCGGATGATCGGAACACTAAGCCCCCTTGAGCCACTTGTGAGGTCAATTCCATCACACGTTGATGCAATCTTGCCAGCTCTGGAACGTACTATCGAACGAACCGTAGAGCATGCTTTTACCAAGCCGATCGTTGCAGCTTATATGCGCAGGCAAGATAGTCAGGCGCTCCAGACTCCTAGAGGACAGAAACGCAAACAGTCGTTGGAGCGAAGACCTTCGGATGACTCGTTGCGCGTGCGTCGAAAGTCCACCATGCTTCGTCCCGATGCGTTAAGGACGTGCGATCCATCTTCTCCATTGGCCGGTCGCCAACAATCTAAATTCTGGAGCAACCAGCGTCTACATTCTCGGGCTTCTTCAAAGCGCGTTGCTGAGGTAATTGGTGCCACTTCTGAAATCATCGTGGAAGCCGTGGATGAGGTGCCTACGGCACAAACAATAATCGCACCATTTCTGCGTCGGACGACGGGTCGATCCACCTCTGGAATTCTTGGGACCCTTCCTCCTGGACATAGATCAGGGTGCCAACCCAACTATCCCGTCATGTCGACAGGCACTGTCGGAGATAGTATCACTTCACCGCAAGTTATCGCCGGCAGCACTCCAGTCACGGTTCTTGGGGCTAACGCAAAGGAGGTGGCGCCCACACGTGGCATTCCTCACTCTGCGGCAGAGGCAGATACCATCCATCCGATTACTGCTTTCTGCGTCACTCTTGGGAGCCAGCAATCTCCATGCTTCCCCGTTAATAACGGAGTGACCAGTGCTGATGCAGTTGGTATGCACGATGCAATGACATCGGCACACGGATCAGAGAACGTTGGGCCCGTGCCCATTAATGATAAGGCCAACAATGCTTCGTCAAAGAACAAATCTAAAGCACCAAGGAAGAGAGCCCGACCGAAGGCGACCAGTACAAGGAAAGCAAAGACCACTCCTTTCAATGCTGTCCTCGCAGATACAAGTTTGCCTATAGACCCACAGAAGGGAGAGCCATCGAAGGAAACGTCACCGAAACGCACGACCACAGATGATTCAAACGCCAGCCTGGTCAGCGCCGTGTCAGTGCATGGTCCGCCGAATAGCCCATCTATCCCTGCAAACTCAATCCCTCTTGCGTTAGTCGAAGGAAATGATGCTTCGGAACGCAAGAGTTCCGAACAGATACCGCTGCCGAATGAGATGCCTCCTAACACGATGTCAAATATCGCTTCTAGAGCACGGGCGCTAATCAGCCTCACGGATGCAAGCCAGGAATCTTCGTTGCTCGCCGGTCATAGTGACGGGCCTGGTTTGAGTGCGGCACTCGCTCACATTGATAACGATATCAACTTTGCTTCCATCTATGCTCTAGACTCGACGCAGCGAGAGGACTCGGGCATACTCACTACTCAAACTCAGAACGCTGAAGGCGTTAACGTGCCTAATGGGTTACGAAAGCAAGATGGACCTTCGTCAGAAGGTGGAAGGACCCTGGTGAGTCAGACTCTTTACCTGCTTCCGTAACGCTTTCTTCTCCATGGCTCCGATATGTCGGCGTCCGTTTGACATCTCCAGTGCCTTCCAGCGTCTAGTCTCTGACGCCTTGCTTCATACTCCAGTTCAAAGGCCGCCCAAGACGCTTACTGGTCCGTAATAACGAATCTGGCGACTTCGAATTTCTAGGGCTCTTCGCAGAGTAACTGAAACGTTGCTTGGTTCCAAAGAAGTCATCTGGTGCCCTCACCTCTTCTCGCTCTTTTCCTGGTGCAATTGGCCTGCTTCTAGAAAGCTTGGAATGTCTCCTATCCGCTACTCTAGTGATATCGGGTAAATGCGTTTTCAATGGTGTCACTTGCTTCTCCGAAACTCGTATCTTTCTCTGTGCACTTGCCATCGTTACTTCCTTTATCTATCGCTTCGCGCTTGACGGTGTTCTGGGATTATGTGTTCTAACCTGGTTTCCATCTCAATCAAAATCCTATTGTGTCCATGGTCCACGCCTTTCTCTCTGCTCTTATCCTCCTGCGGATGGAACGATGGAACGTGTCCAGCTGGCCGCATCCTCATTTATCTCGAGCCAATAGTTGTATGTATGGATACTAAAGTAGTTAACCAAGTTCGACAAGGTTGTCACGTCACAGTCAACCTCAAGAGTCATGTCAATTTCTCCATTTGGAAGGACCCTGATGCCAAGCGAAACGTTTTGCGTTTACTTTTTTTCAATAAAATACCTGAGATATGCTCCTGTGGTGTTTTCCAGGTTATATAGGCAGGAGCGTTAGCTTCCCGGTGTTTAAATATTGTGCTGAGACTAAAAAGTATTGTCTTATTGAATTATAAAAAGTATGGAATTGCTAATATAACTGTGCATGAATCGGCTTGGTTGCTTGTTTTGTGGCATGCAATGAGTGAAGCACCGTGTTGATCTCAAACGAGGAATCTATTCGAGTAAAAAAAGCTCCATCCCCCAAGGTTTTCCTACCTGCAAGTTGGACTCAGTCTTGCGTCTCATGAGCCACTCCCGCATGATAGTCAACTCTCACACTGACCACCATGTCTCGGTCCCTGACCCTGAACTATCTCATCTTCTTGCGCGAAGATGAAGATTTCCGCAGGATAGATGAAGTGGAAGTGGAAGTGGAAGGCAACCACCCTGTAATCGGGGCTCTCCGACGTAATATACAAAAAGCATCATGTGTTGTTCTCTAGCAGATGCATAGAATCAAAAGACCTCATATTATACCGGGTAAGTTGCTCTTGATTCATGACTGGTCTGCCGTGTTCACTTAATGTCATGAAGCCCGTGGATAATTTGCCAATAGAGGGAAGTGACCCGCCCGAACGTGAAAGAAGCACAGAGATGGAAGAGCTCAAGGATAATAGAACGATTCAGGATGCATTTGGTACAGGCCGGTTGAATCCGAATATGGTACATTTGGTGGTGAAGGTACAGGAGTCTGGTGAGTAACCCAATAGAATAGTCTGAATATCGTCGCTGACTTTGGCTGCAGCCACAGTGCCTCATCAAGCTAGCGAGTTACTTGGTGATCAACATATACCTCACCGGGAGCAAGTCACGTTTAGGATTCGTATTTCTGACGATACGCCAGATTGGCTTTCTGCATATAACTGCTTAGGCTTACAGTTCATCGATGTAACGATGCGTTCGTCAGACGAAGTACCCGCTCGAGTAGACGCTCTAAGGAGAATTCTGGGACAAAAGAGGGATGCACCTGAGGGCGGTGAAGAAGTTACAGAACATGTTATACCCTTTCCGAAGTCATTCATCCTCAGGCTCCTGGTTGCTGACCGTCTTGGCAGCTTCTGAGGTGCTTCCAAATTGACAACACCTACGCAGCGATTGTCAGAAACCTCCTGAGTGGCGAAGGAAGGGCAAGACCGTATGCGTACTCGTATCTTGAGATCGTCCATTACGTTCTTGCGCTTGCGCACGTTCTTGCTCGGGATAAGGATCCAGCGGGCGTAGATGCATTCCCGTTACAGTGGGCTCGTAGCGTCGTATGCAACCGCTTCTTGGAATACTGGTTGATCAAGATCAAAGGGGAATGCATGCTGTGAGTGGCCACCTATGCCACCATACGTGTCTCATCCTCTGAAGTGGGCAGAATTTCCCAATTCCTCTTGTCGCTCAAGAAGTAGATGGTAGTAGAGAGCGCGTCAAGTATCACCCTCAGCCTGATGTTGCCTTTCTCATGAAAAAGCTCCCTAGTTTTCTGGCTGAGATGGACTCAAACATTGAAATTATTGCTTTTCCTTTTTTTTTGAGAGAGAGAGATCGATATCTTTGTAATGTGTGCTACTTGCTTTACTCGACCATCGGTCGGCTGGCTGGATCTCCTTCCGTTCTCTCTTAACGCACCACCACATATGATCCACGACGCTGAGAGTTTATCTCTCAAACATGGCTTGTCATGATCTAAGCATACTCCAATGCATTCTTTTATCAGCAAGAATACTAATTTCAACGTGTATGTACAATATTTCTAAAATACGCATACAGCGACCCAACGGCAACCATGCGTCCCCTCCCTCCTCCCCTCCCGGCTTCCTTTTCAGTCGTGTTCATCACGAGTAAACCTCCCAGCATAAATTTCAACAGGCATACCACCCGCACCCGGTACACGTCCAATCTCTTCAAAACGCAACCCAATATCTCTCGCCATATCCCATAATCGCCTCTCTTCTGGGTCTCGCTCTTTGTATGCTAAGAGTACGGCTGGTGGTCTCCTCGGGCGAATGTGACTGTCGCTACCACTACCGTCGCGATCGTGACCGTGATTGTGAGACTGGGGAGGAGGGTGGAAGGGAGGACTTGACAAACGAGAGAGTTTATCGAGTAGGTGGATGAGCGAAGGGAAAGACGCTGTGTTGTATGTCACATCTGCCATTCTACCTTCCATGTACGTCGGTTCGTTTTGTTCGTGTGTTACAATGAGATTAGGTTGTTAGATGTTTTTGGTGCCGCACGGGGGTTTTATGGTTGGGATAAAAAGTTTGATAAGTAAACACAATGCCTTTCTCTTCAAAGAAACAAGTTCCGGGAGGAAGGAAAGGAGAGGATGAAAAGTGCACATAGGAAAAAACAGATACGTACACGATAAAATCGACTCCGTCTTGAATCTCCACGGGTAATTCCTTCCCCCGTCTTCCCTTCTCCTGTTCATCTTGTCCATCATGTCCATCATCATCATACTCCAAATCCGAATAGTCATCCCAGTCTAGTACAACAGCCTTGGCTTGAATGGAAGGACCTGAACTCGGACTCGGAAGGAGGAAATAGCTTCCGTTATCTGAGTTATCTGATAAGTTAAACTGGAGGATCTCCATCGCCGAAGCTGCGCAAAGGCCGCCGCCGGATCAATTCAATTGCAATTTCGATCGCGGGCAGTTTATTCATTTGCGTAGAATGGAAGGACAGGGAAGGGGAATTACGTTCATTATCAGTATCAGTTCCGTTATCAATCTCCGAGTGGGAGAAATGGTTGAAGAGTGTAGGGAACGGAGGACGGGGTTAGGGGAAAGCGGGGAAATAATAGAAAAGAGACGAATATTACTTGAGTACTTACGCAAATCCGTCGCGATAATATTTATTTTTGTCTGAGTCTCAATAGCTGGTTCCGATTGTGCTGAAATATCCCGGCGATAATGGCTGAGTAGAGTAGCTAGGACGATAGATACTAGTCCCGTTCCTGTACCTGTTTATACAGCATAATGGAGGTAGGAAGAGATCAGTATCGAGTATCCCGGAGAGTAAGGGGTCAGAGGCTTTGCAAGGCATCGACCGCGTACCTAATTCTAGGATAGTCGCACTTCTGGTTTGCATAAGTTCCCTCACAATCGCGGGGATAGTATCATTTCCAGTCCCCGTCACTGGCAAACCAGCTCGTCCCTCCAATTCGATATTGCTAGCCTTGAGCATAGTGGAGACAAGCCAATGTGATAACCCAACACCGCTATCCCAGACTTTCTTCCTTATACCCCAATCAGTTTCCTCTCTAGTTATGACTCTCGAAAACGGCGAGCAACGAAGATGAAATAGAGAATGAAAGCGGAGATATGTGATTGGGAAATATCTACGTACCTTATCAAGATCATAGGAAAGGTGTTCCATCACTCTCAGAGGACCAATATACGAAGAAGTCCTCCAAGGCGTTGAAGGTATCTTGAACAACCGCTCATTTCTTACCTGTTTCCTTTTCTCTACTCCACTGCCTTTCATACCACCAGCGGTAAAAAGAACGGGCGCAGACAAGATCGGGAAAACACTCTCTCCAAATCCCCACCTTTCAGAAAATAGATCGATCGAAGTCGCGTACGATCCTAGACCATCACCACCACCGCCTTGTTCTCCATGCACGGCGTTGATAGAGAACGACGAACGCGTGCACAAGAGTAACTGCCATCGACTCCCAGCCCCACTACTACTCTGAGCAGCCTCCTTGGGCGGAAAGACCTGTACCTCCTTATATGAATTCCCCCTCCACGTCGTCAATTTCCGAGGCTGCGTCATCGGTCCCAGCCTATATCGCATCCGCATCCGCATCCCCATATTCATCATATTTCCATCCTCCGTATGATCATGATCAGAGCCTCGTAAACCGCGTTTCTTGTCCGAGCCCGACGATTGTTCCTTCACCTCCACATCAGGACCAGGCTCTAGTAGTACGCACTTCACCCAAGCATAAAAGATATCAATCCCTTTCTCTCCTGGAGAAGGAAATTCAGTTCGCAGGTCATTAGCGATGTTTGGCGTGATGAGTAATGGTTGAGATGGGTGAGCTTGTTCGGGTGGTGGACGTGTGAGGTGTAAATAGTAAAACATTCTTCTCCTCTGCTTGCTGAGAGTCGAGAGAAAAGGAAGGTTAGAGTTTTTCTTTTGAGATGTGAGAACACCGATGATCGACGACGCATGGCGTTACAGTTCCTACTCCTGCTTTTCAAGCATGCAACGAAAACAACGGGGATTATTGCAATTAAATACAAGAATGCTCTGCACCGTTGCACAAGATCTAAACTATAGAAAGCAAGCAATTAAATTATAGACGTTTCGTAGGTTAAAAACACTATGATTTTCCCGCCTGACTCGAATTCGCAGCAACCCCCGCATAGACCGCTCTCAACCAATTCCAAAAATCGGGTCCATACCTCCAGTATAGAGCGCCGAAAGCTGCTCCACTCAGATGTGCCCAATGGTCAAATAATCTAATCGCCAATCGTGTCAGTTATCAAAGTACCAGTCTCAAACGACGTGTGATTTTGAACAAGACGAGAAAGGTAACTTACCGCCAACCTCGAATAATACCAATCAAATCCAGCGTAACCATCGCACCGACTCCCCACGTAATAGGCAGAGGAATAGGCGGGAACAACAGGAAGACTTGGGCATCAGGGTACGCCAACGCAGTAATCGTCACCGTCGCGTAGATCGCGCCCGATGCTCCCAGTGAAGGCAAGATCTCCTTCGTCGGGCGTCCAGCAACTCTATCCTTCGCTGCTGAACCCACCCGACGGAAGGCAGACGTTGTCGCTGCAGCTATGCTTTCAGCTGTTTTGGACGCACGCGCTTCGGCGAGGAGTTTGGGGAAGATGAATCGCGCGCTCACGACGTGTGAGACGAGGGAGGAGAATAGGCCAGCTAGGAAGAATGTGAGAACGCGACGATGATGTAAGAAGAGTTGGTAAGGTCGCACCTGTGATGAACATTGCCCAGAAGTGGTATTTCGGTGTTGACTCGAGTACTCCTTCACGGTTCGCCTGTTGCCTCTTGGTTAGGTACGCATTCGCGGCTGAGCCTATAATTTCGATGCTTAGAACGCTGGTACTCATCACGAGTCGTCCGTGGAAAATCACAGCTCACCGAAACTGATAAGTGCAAAAGAGTTCGCCAACAAATGTATGAACGACTCATGACTGAAGAACAAAAACCGACGTCAATCAATCTCATCTCATATATGAGTTCCACAGTCCGAATTACTCACCTGAAAATACACGTTAACAGAGTCAGACTTCTCCCCGAAAGCGGATGGTGCGTGAAGTACGTCCTCATAAACGGGCGAAACACACGGAACTGCCATATGCACCACACCAGTCCATTGATAGCACAGATCTGATACGCAATCCTCTTGCCCTCAGATGCGTTGATATACCCGTTTGCAAGTTGCACGTAGGACCACAAGATAGGGTATGTGAGTGAATTTGGCAGACCAGCGAGAGAATCCTTGAGTTTTTGCAGTGTCTTCTTGAGCCTCTGTAAAAAATGACAAAGTGTGAGACCAAGCGAGGTTGGACGGATGAAAACAAAAGACAAACCTCAGATAAGACGCCGAGCCGCACGCGACGAAGCTGCTCGCTAGTCACAATGAACGGACTAGGAAACACCGAGCTCAATCGCTTCGTATCGAAATTCGTTCGTTCCGCTGCTTGTGCAAATATACCCACTGTTATCAAGCCCACAAACTGTCTTTCGATATTAAAACAAGGAACGGGTTCGCAGTCAATCATCCAAAGTAGAAATAGTAAGTTCGAAGGAACGAACGCACAGCAACCTGCCTCCAAATACCCGGCCTCCCGATCCCTTCTTCAAACTTCGGCTGCTCGAAAGTCGGATCCTCCCTTAACGCCTCTTCTTTAAACCTCGGCGGGGGTTCGGATTTCGAAACCGATTCCGACACAATTGCCTCATCCGAACGATGAGTCCTTGCACCACTTCGATGACGATGTCGCTCCCCTAAAGGCGGCATCCCCGTCTGCGCACGAAACCGCGCCGCATCTCTCTCAAAAGTCGATTCTTCCTCCTTTGCGAGTTCTGATAGGAAACTCGGCGTTCCACCCGGGGCAGGGCCAGAGGTATTGGAAGAATCAGGGTGTGATTTTCGGATTGTTGGCGAGATTCTTGGAAATGGACGATGTGAGGATGTAAAGAATAGCCGTGCTTGCGTTGGGATTATAGTTTCGTAACGAAAGGGGTGTTTTGGTGATGAGAGAACTAACAGCTGTGAGCGTGAAGCAAGACGAAGACATGGCGGAGAACTGTGCAACAGTGTTGAAGCTCGAAGAGCGGCAAACATATTTTTTTGCCTCGTTTCCCCGCCCGACGTTGCGGGGACGCTCAAGCAGGTCAGTGAGGGTCAGTGAGCTTCAAGAGCTACCAGAGACGATGAGTGAATTGAGAAACCACGACATGAGATCCCAAATCAAATCCAGGACGGAAAAAGAAATAATGATCTGCATTAGTCGGAGCCGCTTGAGCTCGTAAGCGCGTCGCGTTTCGGCGAGCAGCAGATCAACGCGTCCACAACTGGTGCAATCATCAACATGTCAGACCCAGAGAATCAAACTGAGACACATCATCCAGATCAAATATTTCGGGATCCAACAGGCTTGATCAGGCTTCCGACAAGTTCTATACGTGTTGAGGATCCAGAGGAAGAGGTATTATATATTTACACAGTGAATCGATCTTGTTTTGACAAAAGATTGATACCTCAAACGCCTACACAGGTCTTTTTATTATACACTGCCCTTTCCTCTCGTCAACCTCATGATATATTCTCATCTTTTCCAGGCCTCGGATCCGTGGACTCGAAACAAGATATACTCACAGTCCAATTCACTCTTCCTCCTCCGCCAAGGCCTATAAAGCAGGAAGGTCCGGGACAAGCCTGTGAATCAACACCAAGAGCCTTGGAGAACCCGGGTACAATTGCATTTTCTCATGCTTCCAAGTCAAGAAGGAATAACAAGCGCGCTGCGAAGCTTGGTACACGCTGCACCAGCCCGAAAGCAGCGAGGGAACAATTATTGGAGATCAACCTGTTACAGGACAAGACGGCACTACGCTCGAAAAGGGGAGATACAGGTAGGGAATTTCATTTTTACAGAAGGTCTTGTTCTAGCTGGGACTTATGCATGACTTGGTGGTGTCCTTAGGCAGTGTACTATGGAGAGTCAGGTGAACCAGCTTGTCGATATCCCTGTTCAGTACAAACGTGTAAACCTCTCGCAGCGTAGCGTTGGGTCAAGCACTCTTGACGGACTTGTGCTCGGACAATCCTTTTTCACTATTTGATCCGGCGAAATTGAGAGAAACGGACGTCTTGGAGCTCGGGTAAGCGCCCCTTGGCGTTGTCATTGGCATTGGCATGCAATCTGATTGTCACTTGCCAGTGCCGGAACGGGCTTGTTGAGCCTTATTCTCGCACCTTGGGTCCGTCATTACACGGCAACGGACCTTGATTATTTGGTCCCGTTGATAAAAAAGAATGTCGCAACGAACAAATCCGTTGTTCAGCAAGCATTGGCAAAGCCAAAGTCGCTATCCAGACTTCCAAAGCAGTCTGGTCCAGCAACCGCAGTTCGCGGGAAGGAAGATGAAAGCTTGAGTAATGAAAAGGTCACCGTTGAGTCTCTGGATTGGCTTGGGTTACAGGGTGCTACGCCACCCATTCGCCGCACTGCGTTCCATTTTCCGCACGCCGAGCCGCCCGGGTTGATAGTCATAGCGGATTGCGTGTACAATCCGGCTCTCATACCGGCTCTCCTCGCCACTGTTGATTATTACGCGACGCCTAGGCGAAGCTGTGTGATGGTTGCAGTAGAGCTGCGGTCGGCGGACGTTGTGCGGGAGTTTCTGGAAATATGGGTAGAGCTGGGAAGATGGGAGATCTGGCGGATTGGATCAAAGGATGGCGTTGATGAGGGATTCTTTTTGGGAATTGAATTTGCTGTTTGGGTCGGTTGGAAGGTGGATGAATCCGAATAAAAGGAGCTGCTCGGCATGTCGGCAAAGAAGATCGATTGCTTTGTCATGAAAGACGAGCGTCGTCGGAATTTGAAACTTGCGAGAGGCAGTGCGAAAAGACGAAATCCGAGGGTTGCTCGGCGCGAATCTATGACGAGTCGATGCAGTGGAGTAGCATTAGTAGGCAGACGTACATAATCACACAGAAATACGCAGCAGAAAATAAAAGAAAGGAAACGTCCCTCGGAGTTAGAGGTCAGAGTCTTGGCTAAAATTATTCTAAAGGAATAGATCGCTTGAGGCCAAGAACGTTTTTTGACGGTTTACCACCACAAAACACTTTCATTCAAGGTAAGATGACGTTGTTGTTTTTTGTGTTTATTATTTTACACAAGGATTGCTAATCAGACCAAGTACCGGAATAGGCACTGCCGCACGACTGCGCAGACAGGAAGAATTTGTTTGTTGTTTGGCTCCTCACGGCTCAGCCTCGTCCGTCATCTCTTGCTCTTAGTATTTCTTATTACTCTCGCTGGCCGAGACTTTCTTTCTCTTCCTTCCTCCCTTCTTTCACCTCACCTACCACCTACCCTTTCCTTTCCTTTCAGCCCACCCCAGTAGCGATGCGAGCATCGTCATCTTATTCCACCCTCGCACTCTTAGCTTTCACGGCAAATGCTCTCGCACTTCCAAATCCTGGCCCGTCGCCGGTAGGTCAGACCATTGGATTGTCACGACGGAGTCCAAGTCGAACAGCCGAGGAGTGGGGTCAGTGGGCAAAATCCCATCGTGAGGGCCTTGCAAACAAGTACAACCCAGGCGCCGCAAGGGCCCGCTCCAAGCGTGGTGCAGGAACGAACCTCATTGTCAATCAAAATGCCGACTCGACCTACTTCGGTTCAATAGCTGTGGGGTCACCGCCAGTCGCGTACGACGTCATTCTTGACACTGGATCCGCGTACGCCGCTTTTGTTTCTTGATCATTGGAGCACTCATTGACGCGTTTCCTTCGTGCTCCGCAGTGACCTTTGGTTAGCCGACTCGGCTTGCAGAACGGGGTGCCAAGACATCACGACCTTCGTTGCAACCGACTCGTCAACGTTTGTGAACACCACGAGAACATTCTCCATCACTTACGGCAGTGGTGCAGCAGCGGGTTTCTTGGGTCAAGATGTTGTCCAAATGGCAGGGTTCTCAGTTTCTAATCAAACTTTCGGTATGTTATTCTCTCTTACGACCAGCTGTCCTCGGGCACTGACAATGAAATTGCAGCAACGGTTAATCAAGTCACCCCTAATTTACTTACGTCCCCGGTATCGGGCCTGATGGGACTGGCATTCCAATCTATTGCTTCATCCGGAGCGACACCATTTTGGCAGAACTTGGTTGAGAGCGGTGCTTGGGATTCCCCAGTCATGTCTTTCCAATTGACGCGGTAAGCTCTATCGCCGGTCCCATCTGATCTGGATGATCTAATCTTTCCGCAGCTATGTCAACCAGCAGCGTGCGCAGTCGCTGGAGCCCGGCGGCACCTTTACCATGGGTAAGTCTCGCCTACATTTAGAAACAGACCGGATATTTTTGGCGTCAATTGCTGACCGGCGCAACCGTTCTATTTCTGTTTCAGGATTCGTTAATGATACTCTTTACACTGGCGATATCGATTTCGTCGATATTCCAGGAGGAGCAGGCTCGTATTGGATCCTCCCGTTGACAGAACTGAGTGCACAGGGTAATTCTGTGACGCTTCCTTCGGGATCAAGCTCCTATGCTGCGATTGATACGGGGACCACCCTCGTTGGCGGACCGCCTGAAGTGATCTCGGCGCTTTACTCTGTGGTCCCAAATGCGGAAGCGGGAACGGGCGATTACGAAGGCTACTATATCTACCCTTGTTCGGAAAGCGTAACAGTCAATATGGCATTCGGCGGCCGGACATGGTCTATCTCCCCAGACGATTTTATGCTCGCCCAACTCTCTACTTCCGAATGCCTCGGCGCGTTCTTCGAACTGGACATGGGTAGCGGGTCATCTGCGCCCGCATGGATCGTTGGAGACACGTTTTTGAAGAACGTATACTCTGTGTTTAGATATGACCCTCCGTCGATTGGGTTTGCGAACTTGAGCGATGTGGCGATTGGGATGAATGGGGATTTGAACGCTGAGGTTCCCACGCCTACTTTGGGGAGCGTTGCCGCTGTTACTGCCACGGGGCGAGGTGGGAGTGGGAGGAGTTCTGGTGCTGCTAGTGAGAGGGTGATGATTTCGCAGACGATGTTGGTGGGATTGGTTGCGATGGTTGTTGGGCTAATAAGCGTCGTATGATCTTCTTTGGCCGCTACGCTATGCACCCCGCATATCTAGTATTCAGCATCGACGACGACGAAAGCCAGGAAACGACTGTATTATTACTCCAGTACCAGCATTTTCCTTTCGCGCATCTACTCGGACTCGAACTAATTCCAACCACCCTCATCGATCATCACTCGCTTACACTTACCTCCAGTAACTCCAATATCACCGCTAACTGCTTTTCCATCCAATCATCCAACCAGATTATTATCATGTCACTGCATTAAAGATATCTCTAATGCCTAACTCATATCCTGTAAATGGTTGCTTTTGTTATATACGATTTTTTATCGTCGCGTCTGCTACTTTTGTTGGCCAGTTCCGATTTGATCTTGTCTTGAATTGCATATATATAACGGACGATTTTTCATTTTGAAAGAAGAGTGCGTGTCGCGAATTGAGTTCATATGCATGTTCCACGGGCTAGGGAGTCGGGACAAGGTTTCAACGGTTTACTAGTTCTGCTTCGGCCCTTTCGTGTTTTGGAAGGAGGATTTGCATGCCTTCTTCTGGCGGCTAGCCTTGTTTATAGCAGTTTACGTCATCCAAAGTCATTACTTCCAACTTCCCTTGAGTTTTTTCAGAACTGACTGCTCTGCTACCGGTTCCTACAGGTGGGTACATTAAGTCTTTGGCACCCCCAATTATGGAAGGTGATGTGCATGCCTTTTTGAGTAAGCAATCGAGTCGATCCTCTTCTGCAATCTTGCCAATGACCAGATTGCAGTTGAGTGAGATTATGATCACATGCAGATGTGCAGCTGAACAGGCTCTTAAATATTTGCAGTGCAGTCGAATTTTATCATCTCAGCCAAAGTCTTTCTTATGCAAAATTGATCAGTGCACCTGCTTGGCCATATCCACTCTGTGTTGTACATGAATACTCTACAACCTCAGCCACCTTGGGCTTTCTCGTAGATGAGAGTTGGGAAGCAAATGCATTAATATTGAGATCAGCATGTCTGCAGGGTACCGTGCTTTGCGATACCCGCTCTTCTTACCCAAGTTTCCCTTCTTACCCTATTGTTCATGCCAGCGGTGTGTGGGATTATACATTCTCGCATCACTAATACTGAACTCTTGTCCTTGTTTGTAACTACAGTCGTAATAGTCATAGTGCATCGGTTCTTAATGCATAAATCTCATAATGCATCACTTTTGGGTTTCTCCCATGTTGGGAGGCGGGAGATTATGCAAAAATGCCATTATGCAAAAATGCCATAATGCATAATGCATTGAATTTTCAGGCAAGATTATGCATAATTTTTCAGAGGGGGTATGACAAATGCTCTATAGTCTCACTTTTTATAAGAATTGGCAGTTCAGGTAATCACAATTTACATTCCAAATGTAAAGAGCACGAAAATCAATCTTGTTTCCTCGCTCACCCAAGCCAAAATAAATCCTATGCTGTGGGAACGGATTATAAATTATTCCCAGAAAGGCAATATGCCGATCATGATGTTCCGACAAAAAATTGGTCAGGGTAGCTGTGGGAGTTGGAGGGGCAATAATAATGGCTACATATGATACGAGAGTGGTGACTTGTCTGAATACTCTTTATACACGGTGCATTATATGGTCTTCCAAATAAGGCAACTTTTTCCGGCACTTATTTTCTTGCATAAATCTAATAATGCATTAAAAAGTGTGTCTCCCGACATTATGCGTTATGACAATTTCGACTGTACCAATGCGAATAGCTGTTGCCCACAATGTGACTCAACCTTCACACTGCGAGTGGGTGTTTCACTTGTCCTTTTTAGCAATTGCCATTATATTCATTAACGGATTGCGGGCGTAGACAGATGCCTTGAAGCGACACCAAAGGTCTCAGTGCGTGACATGCTAGCTTCCCTCTGAAAAGCTTAATGGCTGTAGAGCATTATAGGCACGGCGCAGGTCCATCGGAACCGCCGCCTTCTACTATTCGCACTCGAGAGGGGGGAAGACAGTGATGAAGACATGCCTACTTCCCAAAAAGATCGAAGCGCAGGTCGACATTCAGAGATGAAATCCGAGGCCTCTCCAGCTTTGCGCTTTTCTTCTATACGACTCGACCCGAAGCCCCAGGTCGACCGTTCGTCAATGTTCTAGACAAGAGTTGAGAGCGTGCGATTTATATGAAGCGCCAGGCTACTAATGATGAAGATACTCTTCGTACGCGGGTTTCCGATCTAGTGTCTGACACACGTTATGACAGCTTTGTCCTATTATTCTCGCAGCCAAGATCATACTCCAGAGCCATCGGACTCAAAGGATTCTGCTCCGATTCCAGGAAAACTGCCGCCTGCATATGCCGCATAATGTTCTGAACGCAGCTGTCATGAATACCTGTAGAATACCAAGAAATGGGAAAATGTACTTTTGGGTATTCACCAGATAGGTGTCAATCTGAGAAACAAGTATAGATCTTTGACCGTTAATACCTTGCCCCTTCTTCTCGTGCCTTTGGAAAGCATAAAAGGCCTCCTTCTCAACCGCTTTCTTGTTTTCCTTCTTCGTAATCGTTTCGTCCGTCTTTTGGAAATGTTTAGCGGCGATGACAACACCACCACAAAGGGTCTTGCCGTAGCCCCGCCGCGCGTTACGAGAGTAAAGCCATCCCCGTCCACAATCGCCTCACCCTTCTGGTATTCGTATGCATGTTCTCATGTGCTTCGCATCGCTTCCCAGTAATCAAACAGCGCAATTGAACTCTCCGCATGTGCTCGGATGGCGTCAAGTGGTGGTCGCAGGGCAGAATGCTGGACCTTGCTATGCGCAAGTCCATGAGGTTCTGCTGATTTGTGCTATGGGCGAGGGGAGTGTGGAGGCGTAAGCGTCTTCGCCGGTGATGACAAGTCAATGGGAGGACAAAAAACGCGGCTCAGCTGGATTGACGAAATGTTCGAATTGGTGTTGGGGAGAGCGGCACGATCGCAGATAATTCATCCTTCGCCTTTGACTTCTTAGGCTTCTTGACGGTCGTTGCTCGTTCATTTCCTTCTCGTGCTCATCTTCCTCGTTCTCGTCTTCGCACGCCGGTATCGCATTCAAAGCCTCTTTTTCTGCGGCCGGCTGTTCAAGTATGACTTTTTCGACAAGTCCGTCTGGCTTGAGAAAGAGAGTCGACTCACCTCGTTGCGTCAGGTCGAAAGTTGACAATAAAACGTGTCAGTTTTATCTGCAGATTTCTTTGTAGCGTTGTGTCACATCTGTCTGGAGTAAGCTAAATATTGGCAAGATGGCAAAGCCTGAGATCGCTTCAGTTTAGAGATTGTGTTGCACAACACAACAGAACTGAAGCAGGGAAAATTCGTCAGACAGAGGATCGTCAGTGAGATGACAAACCAAAACCAAAATAAATGATCTTCCACCGTTTACATAACATAAGCAATAGAAGCCTTTCGACTTTTCCCTGTTTCCTACCAAAACTTGCTCTCATCGCTCCCGGATGGATCAATCCAAATGAGTAGACAAATCATGCATGTATCATATTGTTACCGCACGTGTCTACAGAAAGACGATACTGAAATGGTCATACAGAGTAAAATTACACGACCGATAAGATTACGAAGCAACGAAACGAAGGAACAAAGATAAAGACGCAGAGGGCACGGTAGCCTTACGTCCTCTCGCCACGCAAACGGCGTGCAAGGGCAAGGTCCTTCGGTTGGATGGTGACACGCTTAGCGTGGATGGCAGCAAGGTTGGTGTCTTCGAACAGCGAGACGAGGTATGCCTCAGAGGCCTCCTGGAGAGCCATGACGGCAGATGACTGGAATCGAAGATCCGTCTGCAATAATAACACTCGAGTCAGCAAAGTAGGACACAGCAACAGTAAATGAGTCACGAACCTTGAAGTCCTGTGCAATCTCTCGGACCAGTCGCTGGAACGGGAGCTTGCGAATAAGCAGCTCAGTCGACTTTTGGTACCGACGGATTTCACGGAGCGCAACAGTTCCTGGCCTGAAGCGATGAGGCTTCTTTACACCACCGGTAGTGGCCTACGATTCCTCGTCAATACTAGGTTGTTTAGTGAAAGTGACTGAGACGTACGGCTGCGGCTGTCTTGCGTGCCTGGGACTTTGCAGCGAGCTGCTTACGCGGGGCCTTGCCTCCGGTCGACTTGCGAGCAGTTTGCTTTGTGCGGGCCATTGCAATAAATGGTGAATTTTAATAAGCGTTGGTAGTGGTGGTTGAAGGTAAAGTCGACGGCAGTGCGTATGTAGTGGGGAGAATTCGACGAGCTTGTAAATTGGTGGTTATATACCTGTCGCGCGAATCTCGTCACGTGCACTCCCCGACGCGTTTTGTTGTGTCTGAACTCTAAATTCCTGCACTGCCACGGATGGCTTCCCCGATGGGTATATAAGCCAGCGCGTCTCCCGTCGTCTCGGGATTCACCCACTCGTATCAATCACCACCGCCGCTGCGTCTTCGCTGCATTAACCACCGCAACACACCAATCACTTCTCACCTCCCCACCTTCAACTAAATAAACATGTCTGGACGCGGAAAGGGCGGAAAGGGACTCGGCAAGGGCGGTGCTAAGCGTCATCGCAAGATCCTCCGTGACAATATCCAGGGTGCGTCTCTAGGTTTTTCACTTGTGTAACGCGCTGACCTAACTGGTGCTAGGTATCACCAAGCCCGCCATTCGTCGTCTCGCCCGTCGTGGCGGTGTCAAGCGTATCTCGGCCCTCATCTACGAAGATACTCGAGGCGTCCTCAAGGCCTTCCTCGAGAACGTCAGTCTGCCCTCTACCCTCATTTCCTGTGTCAATGCTGACTCATTGTCTTGCAGGTCATCCGTGACTCGGTCACCTACACTGAACACGCCAAGCGCAAGACTGTCACTGCACTCGATGTTGTATATGCTCTCAAGCGATCGGGGCGTACACTGTACGGTTTCGGCGCGTGATGTTGTTTGCTCTTGGTTTCTAGATTTATTCACTTGTATTTGTGTGTATTATTACGGACTATCCTATTTGATGCACAAGTTGTAAAATCACTTTGATTGGTGTGAGGCGAGTGCAAAGTGAGGGACAGGAAAGTGAAGAGATTCAAGACCAGGCTGGACAAGAAGGGTATGTATGTCGAAAGCCGTCTAGTTCTTCCATCTACAACAACCCGTCAGTGGCGATTGAGCAGTCAAAGAAAGATCGGTGCTCACATTTTTACCACTCGATCTCTTCCGCCACTAACGATCTTATCAGCAACGAAATCGACGCAATAGACCTCGTCTGTATGTCCAGGCAAGTCCGTCTTGAGCTTGTACGTCTTCAAGTCCCAAATCTTGAGCGTGCTATCTTTGCTAGCGCTCACGAGTAACCTCGAGTCGGCTGACCATGCAAGGCGGTACACTGCGCCGACGTGACCTCGGAGTGTTGCCACAAACCTAAACGTCCTCATCAGACATCTACACTGATATGGAACGAGAGACGTTTTATAGCAAGAACCAATGATACTCACTTCCCGGTCCGTCCATCCCAAACACGCACACTACTATCCCAACTCGCGCTCACCACCCACCGTCCATCCGGACTGAAGGCAACATGTGCAACTTGCTTTTGGTGTCCAGTAAGTCGGGCTACGGGTTTTAACTTCCCTCCTCTCGCTGCTGCCTCGTCTTTGGCTTTAGATTGTGTTTGTTGTGAGGGATCTGAGGAACGGGCGGGGAAGAGGGACCAGAGGAAGAGGGTATGGTCGTCTGAACCGGATATGAGGAGTTCGGAGGTCGTGCTGAGGAGGGAGGTGTAGCGTTTGAGCGCGAGAGATTGGGCTGGAGGGATAAGAACAGATAAGTGGCGAGATGGGCAATAGTGGAATAAGTCTACCTTCTTCATCTGATGAGGGTTTCTTGCCAGAATGGTCAAAGGGCCCGGTGCGAAGGACGAAGTCAGTGTTGAGTGCAAGGGTGTTTACCCAATGTGCATGTTCCTTGAGTGTATGCAGCAGCCTTCCCTACAAATTCTCTCAGCCTATCAACCAACCACAAAGAAAAGCACTTTATAACACCCACCCCACTCGGTTCCCAAACCTTCACGGTTTGGTCACTCGAGGCTGTATACAAAACTCCCGTCCCACCAACTCCTCCTCCACCCCAAAGGACACAATTCACACTGGCGGTGTGTCCACCGAGTGTATATTCTAATTTCCTGGCTGTAGCATTCCAAACACGTACTGTACCGTCTTTCGAGGCACTTGCGAGACGCGGGTTTGAAGCATTAAGGTGTATAGGTTCCCAAGCGAGACTCATAACCCATTTTGTATGGCCTCGTAGGGCGTCACCTTGTGGTGCGCCAGTTTTAGGATCCCAGAGGCGGACGTGTCCGTCATGGCCGCCTGTAGCGAGGCGTCGTTCCATCCCTTCCCAAGCAACGCATAATACCCATCCTTTGTGACCCACTAATGAAGGTCCTGGCGTCTCCGTATCTAAATCCCATAACCTCGCTGTACAATCTCCCGAGCCCGTTGCGAGTTTCGCGCCCGTAGGTGAAAACGCTGCGCACAAGATGGGAGAAGTGTGTCCTGAGAGGGACGAGGAACATCTCGTTGCTGGACGAACGCGAAAGACCGCTTGAGGCGCGCAGATGACTGTGAGTTTGTCTTCGGTTGTGAGGTTGTAGGTCTCGTTGGAGAGGACGTCAGTGAAGATGGATCTGGATATCGTGACTCGTGTTGGTGCGCTTGAAGGTGCGTCTTTTCGTTGAGGAAGGGATATGTAGAATGAGAATGGTGTCGGCTCATCATTATCCTGATCATCAGCAATCATTAGCACGAATAACCACTTCAGCCAGAAAATGAGATACACACCTTATTGGACAGCTTATTAACAAGCAACTCCAGATCCTCTCTACTAACATTCGCAGGTAGCTGCACAGCAGGAGCAATACTCTTCCCGTCCTCCTCACTGACAAACTGCACTACCACATTCGGTGCAGATCCATTTTCGGTCTCGGATGACGATTTGTCAGGTTCTGGAATGCCGTGGTAGATTTTAGGCCTTTTCGGGGGTGGGAGGAGTGTCGCCATTGTCAGCACTCAGTAACGATGAGCACGAGGAAGGTACCAGAGCACTAGGCAGGAGTCACCAAGACAAACACTCGATGCAACAAAATTGAGTTGATTAGAGTGACCTGCCAAAAAAGGAGATTGTGTCCTCACGTTACTGAGCATAGTACCCCGATGAACGGAACTCTGCAAGTAGCTATAAAAGAATAGAACCAATGAATCAATCTATCTGCAATCCCCTCAGATATCACGCAATACGTCCACTATTTCACCCATTTATATCGACACCATAGCGTTGTCTTACTCACCCCTCCTACGTACAGTGATAAACGCGACTCGGGAGCGGATCTATCATCCCTCAATCGCCAACTCGAAGTCTTTTACGGCGGAACAAGTGAATAATTCGAATATGGGTTTCGAAACTGCGAGTGGTATCAAGATCGTCCCTCGTTGGAGTAAAGACAGAGGACAAGCGGACCATGGATGGTTGAAGACGTTTCATACGTTTTCGTTTGCTATGTGCGTCCTCAGTATGATATCTCACTTCGATCGATGTATGCTAATGGTGATGCTGGACGTTATGATTGACATAGGTATCAAGACTACAACCATATGCAGTTCGATAGTCTGCGTGTCATAAACGAAGACCGCGTCCAACCTGGAACAGGGTTCGGAACACATTCGCATCGCGAGTTTGAGATATTCTCTTACGTCGTTTCTGGTGAACTCGAGCAGTGCGTTATTTCTTTCTTTACCTCCCTCCCTCCGTATTAATCCCACAATACAATGTACCTATAGCAAAGACTCGATGTCTAACACGGAATTCCTCCACCGAGGAGACCTCCAACTAACCTCCGCCGGCTCTCCAGGGATCTCCCACTCCGAAAAATGTCCCTCCCCTTCGCCCTCCCCAGTTCACTTCCTACAGATCTGGACTCTCCCCTGGAAGCCCAAGCTCCCAGCAAAATACTTCACGCGTCACTTTACGGATGACGAGAAGCGCGACAAGTTGTGTCGGATTGTTGCGCCTGTGGGAGAGGAGGGGTGTTGCATGAGAGGGAAGGGAAGGGACCTGCGCCTGTGCAGAGTCCTGTAACGCTTTGGGCAACGTTGCTGAGTCCTGGGGTGAAGCTACCATCTGTTTTTCCTGACAAGAGTTGGAGTACTCGGACTGGGGAAGGAGAAACGGAGAAGGCGAGGAAGAAGTATGTACATGTCGTCCAGACGAGTGGGTATAATCCTGGCGAGGCGAATGGAGCGAGTGTGCGCATCTCTGGTACCGCGGAGAATAGTGCAGGGGAGACCGTTATATTAAGAGAGGGAGATGGTGCGTATGTGTTTGGTGAGAAGGGGAAGGAACTGGTGGTTGAGAATGTTGGTGATAGAGTTGCTGAAGTCTTGCTTTTTGACGTCGAGTAAAGGTACAGTGCTTGCTTGATAAGAGTCCTGTGTTCTTTCCCGTTTTGAATGACCGTAGGCTTGCATCTTGATTAGTGTAATTGTAAAGTGCAAGTATGCTGAAGGTTCTTCTCTGATCCAAGAACTTCTGAGGTTTGGTTCGTTGTGGGCAACATCAGTCGTGACTTCGTGAGACGTGGATATCCTCAGTAACAGTCAAGAAAATTCTTTTGCCCTGCCGGCAAGGAACCTCAAAGGAAGATTGAGTGAAATGTTCGTCCAGAGTCTAGAAGTAGTTTTCACATTCTACCAATCCCAACGAAGTGGTCACAGTCACTCCCCGGCTGCGTGCCATGCATACATATTTGTCATTGAGGGCAATACTGATGGAGCAAACAGAATGTGCGTTGAAAAGAACGCAACATGGGGAAACGGGGGTATGGAGAGGCATAGATGACCATATACACAATCTCCAAACGATTTTAGATGTTCGACGGGTAGAGCAACTATACACAGAAAAGGTCCAAATAATCAGAAGTCCCTTCAACAAAGGCCAAAGATAAAACTAATGATACGCACCACACGAACAGAGGCTCCAAACGCCCTCGGTGGAATATTATGCCTAAACTTCCCCTTCACAACTCCCGAATTCCCATGCGGCCTAGTAACTCTCCCCCAGATAACCCTCACTTTCGAGCCATTGATCTCGCGCTTGGCTCTGTATACGTATGCTAGACGTTTGCCCAGATAGAATTGGGCGTCTTCCTTGGTGCTGACGCCTTCGATTTGGACGAGCGTCGTGTTGGGGCGGGTGTTGCGCTTGCCGCGTTTGTGAGAGAGTATGCGGCCTTTTGAGTAGAGTCTGTGGACAGAAGGGGGGGAAATGGGTGAGCATATGGGTAGGAGGCGGGGGGGATAGCCCAAGCTGCTTCTCGACGCTTGTTATCCGCTGCGTGCCCTGGTCATCCATCTTCCAAACACTCAATCCATCCCATTCAGCTTACCATCTCCAGTCCTTCTCTCACACAGGCGTCGAGCAATGCAGCAGCAACCCATGGGAATAGCAACATACCTAGTGGAGCCCATTCTTGTTCTTGCTGGTCGTCGTTGGCCGTGCTGTATCCGTGTCCCATCCTTCAAAGCAATAATCTCGAGCTTATGTAAGATGGTATACCAAACAAGGACATCTATTATATAATCGTGTGACTGCTCGCGAAATCAGGAAGAAAAAAACTTAAGCAGCGATGTAGTCAACTAATTGGACTGCACTCGACCGTCGGCGTTTCCTACGGCTCGTCGAGTAACGGAGCGCTGCGAGATCAAGTTCAAGTCCTTGTGCCCGTATCTCTTTCGTCTGTAGTACTGTTGAAATTTTCTAACTAGTACACTGCTTGCAATCAAGGATACATCTTTGAAAAGAACTTTAAGTCTGATTCTGACTCGAACTCTGTAAAGATCTTGGCTCTCTTTGCACTTGCACTTGTAGAGATGGTCCTAGCTCGCTATCGTCTCTGGCAGCCGTCGTTTTCGCTAGCTCGGATGTCCTCATCAACAGCGACAAACGAAAGTCTAACATTCCACATGCGTCCCCTCCCTCCTAAAACACATCATCATCGCCCCATCCCATCTTCATCCTTCCCGCGCGGTTATCTCCTCGGCGGTATACACTCAGGAATCAAAAAGAACCCCGAGGTCCTCGACCTCGCTCTCATACTCTCAACTACACCCAATCCAGCGTCTGCAGCGGGAGTGTTCACAAGGAACGCTGTAGCAGCTGCGCCTGTGCTTGTCAGTCAGGAAGTGTTAAAGGGTACGGGGGGAAGGATCAGGAGTGTTGTTGTGAATAGTGGATGTGCGAATGCTGTTACGGGAAAGAAAGGGCTGGAGGATGCTTGGGAGATGGTTAAGGCTGCTGATGAACGGACGAGGGAGTTTGCAGCTGATATCGAAGAAGTAGAGCAGTCCGAAGGGTCGGGAAAGTCGACGGAGAGCTTGGTTATGAGTACCGGTGTTATTGGACAGCTTTTGCCTATCGAGAAGATCCTTACTGGTATCAACTCCTTCGATAGCTCATCCGACTCAAACACGGAATCGTCTAACCAGCTTGGAAACACGTTCACCCACTGGGAACGCGCAGCCCGTGCGTTCATGACAACCGACACGTTTCCCAAGCTCCGCGCTACGTCTTTCACAGCAGGTGGCCGGGAATATCGTTTGGGAGGGATGACCAAAGGCGCGGGGATGATCCATCCTGACATGGGTTTACCGCCCTCTCGTAAATCGAAGGGAGAATTGCACGCGACGCTTCTGGGGTTAATCCTAACAGACGCACCGGTAACACCACGCGCACTACGCGCAGCAGTCGCATACGCTACAGATCGGTCGTTCAACTCTATTTCGGTTGACGGAGACATGAGTACGAACGATACGCTCTTGGTCCTCGCGAACGGTGCTGGTCTGTCTTCTTCTAATTTGGGGAATGAAGAAGGAACGAGAGAGAGCGCGACTATCGATTTGAAGGATGGCGAAAGGGAGAACGAGGCATTCGTCGAGTTTAGAGACGCTTTGACGGATTTTGCAGCTGAGCTTGCGAAGCTTGTTGTTCGTGATGGAGAGGGAGCGACGAAATTCGTTACTGTAACAGTTGAAGTACGTTCTCATTCTCCTGCTCCTCCCCATACCTAGTTCTTGACTTTTGAATTGGATATTTGTAGGAAGCAGCAACATATGCAGATGCACACGCTATAGCGTCTCGCATCTCCACATCCGCCCTCGTCAAGACAGCTCTCTACGGCGAAGACGCCAAGTACGTCCCCTTCTCTCTCTCTCGTCACTTCCATCCTCCCGCTAACCTCTCGCCTGCCTCTCTCCTCCAACGTATCTCCTCCGAAATAGCTGGGGCCGCATCCTAGCAGCAACAGGCTCCATTCCCTCCACGACCCTCTCAACACCCCTCATCCCCTCCCAAATCTCCGTCTCCCTCATCCCCCCTTCTTCCCCCTCCTCCCCCTTACCACTCCTCGTCAACGGCGAACCAGTAGTCGTAGACGAAGTACGCGCTAAACAGATTCTGCAGAACGAGGACGTGGAGATTGTCGTTAGGCTGGGCTTGGGCAGGGAGAGTGCGAGGTATTGGACGTGTGATTTCAGTTATGTGAGTTGTCTTTTTTAACACTTTTGTCTTTCTTTTTCTTTTTCTGTTCTGTCTGCTCTTGCGTTTGTTTGTTGATTGATTTGTTGTGTTTGACTATGGGCGAGCGGTGTACTGACGTTTTTCTTTTTTCTATTCTATTCTAGGAATACGTCCGCATTAACGGGGACTATCGCAGCTAAAGTGAAGCTACGGACAAACGTTCTTTCATATACATACAACATATCAGCGTAGTCCACAGTTTAGTTCAGGGTTCGCGGTTCTGTCATGAGAACGAATAAAACATACTTGACTTCGGGTTGTCGTTTATCTATCGTTCAACTCCAAAGGTTATATTGTATACAAGCGAACACTCACCACCCGATGGCTGTGTTGGAGATGTAAGCGAGTTCAACGGCGGGAGATAGAAAGGACTCACGATTCCTCATATTGCTTTTGGAATCGGCAGTTTAGTCAAACGAACAAAAGCCAGACAACCATGCTACATGTATTTTAGGTCAAAGCCCGAGGAAACAAGAGTAATGTATACGATACGATGAAAACGAAAGCGAATGGATAAACTGAGTACGATACTATTAAGAAGAAGTACACGTAAATACGATGCAAACAGTCAAGAAAGATTATCAACGTTCGCATTAGGACAATTGTCAGCCCTCATCCCAACGTTTTTTAATTGTAAGCACGACAGATCTGGCCAGAGGATGACCACCTCAAGCATCCTTCACTGCTCTTCTAATCTCTTCCATACCCTCATCTCTACTCCAGAACGCCATGGCATCCTCCCTTTCCCCTATCCCATCCTCCTCTCTAACCTTCACATCCACTTCCACAAGAGCATTCTCCCTCCCGAGCCTAACCTTCTCCTCTTCCACATCCGCCACACCCAAACTCCTCAAATACCACCCCTTCACCTCTCTCTCGCCCCTCTCCACCTCTTTCAGCGCCTCACTGCCTTTCCACATTGCGCGTTCGAGGATGTGTCGGACGACGAAGCGGGCGAGGGCGTGTAGGTGGGATGCGCTGAATGCCACGAGGAGGAGTGGGAGGAGGAGCGTGTAGTGAGCGGTCGAGGCGTTGAGGTGGAATGTCGGGTTGAGATCTGGGGGCGTGGAGAGTGTGGATTGCGAGATGTCAATTGCAGTTCCTGTGGTAGGGACGGAGGTGGTCGTGTTGTTAGCGGTGTCGGTGGAAAGGGATGCAAATGTATCTGCACGGAAGAGGTAGACGAGAGCGGCGTTGGTCAGGGCGGATAACCAGGCGATGAAGCTCTGCAATTCGGTTCGCCGTCACGTCAGTTTACGAAAGAAAAGTTACTGATGAGGAAGGAAAAAGAGCACTAACCAATGTATCCACCCACGGCCCAATCGTATCCGTTCGGAAAGGCATCGGCCTCCTACAATGCGTCGCAATCTTAAACGCATCGCTCCTCAGTTCGAGCCAATTATTCAAAAGTGCCATCACTACAATTCCGTAAATCAAACGATCACATTCAGCGTGAGTCAGAAGCGGAAACATTAAGCATATACTCACCGGGTGCAAGCGGCCAAATCGTACTCCAAAGCGATACGTATCCAAACTGGGTGACCATCTCGCTATAGTCTCCAAAGGTATCATATTTCGGCAACGATGCTTCATGCCTCACGCGAGCAAGGAACTCGCGTTCGTCCCGCCCTCCGCTCTCCTCATCCTCGAATACCACGCGTTTTCCGTTATTGCCCTTCTTCGCGCCGTCTACGTTGGACGACGACGAGGGACCACCGGACGAACTAGCGGAACCCGACGATGATGGAGGTGAAGTCGTCTTTGAAGACTTTGATTTTGTCCGGAAATCCTCAATCCAACGCAAGATGTACGGCAGACCTATTTCTGTAAACGTCCCCATGACCTGATTCGTAACCGTATACGCAAACATTTGATCCTGCAATCGCGCAGGATCCGTCTTCGCACTCTTAGCCCAGATATTACGTTTTCTCCCATCCGTTCTTCCAAAGACGCCACTCAGGAAGGTAGAGGACGCTTCCGATTTGCTATCCGTGCCTAATCCTGCGGTGGTATTTATGAAATCCGCCGCTTGGGTCGCTTTTGCACCTACGACCGCACTGGTTATAAAAAGTGTACGCGAGATACCTTCCATTAGTTGTTCACCGAATGGCATATACACGAAAGCTGAGAGTGCGAGACCGAGGTACGCGACTATCGCAGAAAGCGCGAAAGTCTTGAGCGTAAGCGAGAATTCGTACGTCGACTGATGCGCATGGTTTTCCCAGTCTGTGAGTCTCACAGCGTAGGACTGATATATACCGAGTAGCTGCGGAACCAAGGCGACGAAGAGCAAGGTCGGGCTAAATGACTAAAGAAAGGGAATCAGATACATATAATTTCTGGAATGCGCATTCGCCTTACTATAATCGTCTGTCCCGGTCCCTCGTATAACTGCGTAACAAAAGCTTCAAAGATGAAGATGCCGGTCAGAAGCGCTGCAAGAGCGCCAGCAAATAGCAATATGACCGGCAAGCTTGCAAAAATCCGCAAATCGCGCTTCCACCAGGGGAACTTCAACCCTTTACCGCCGGCATCCTTGTACTGAGCACGATGGCGTTCGACACGGAACGACCCACGCGTCCCCCACCGCACGGCCAGGACACGTTCTCGGATGCGCCAAAACTCGACGAAGAAGGTTGACCAAAGGACGAGGAGCGTCGAGTAAATTGCCGAATATGGCATGCTCAGGAGGTAGAACGTGCTGCCGAGAGCGGCTATGGATATCAAAGACGACGTGTAGGATGAAAGGAATGAGAAATACAGAGCCACCGCTTCGCCGAACTAGCATGGACGATCTGAATACAAGCCGAAGTCATGAAAATAAGCAGACTATATGCACCTGATCCCTGATCTTATCCAACTCTTTCCACCCAATCCCAAAGCCGACCTGTCTCCGCGTCCAACTCCGCAGCCACATATCGTTAAAATCATGATCATGCAAGGCCAAAACATCCTCTACGCGCGGCCATTGCGGACTTCCGGGTACGATGCCGAGACCGCCATCATGCCGAGTAGATGTGACAAATTCGTAGACTTCACGAAGCCGATCGGCAGGTGAAACGGTTGATGGGTCGTACACGGCGGAAGCATTATCCTTTTGAAGAAGTTCTGGTACGGGAAGGCCCCGAAGGAAATCCGAATATCTGAGAGCAAAAATCAACTAAGACAGGTGGCATGTTCTCTTTGTGAGCCAGACGTACCGCTCACGCTTTACAAGCTTCGCAAGCCTGACCGCGGGTGCCCAAACAAATACAAGCAGTTGCCCACTCTTCTGTCCTCGTTTCCCAGTGGCCCGTAAGCCAGCATCGCGCAGAGTCTTGAGCAACTCTGTATACTCCTTTTCAGCAGCTTGTACATCCTCTCGTGCCTCTTGCTTTGAAGGGGTGTTACTGGAAGCACGGAATACGAGGATTATGTCAACATTAGGAGGCTTCGTGGGTGGTTGTGTCATTGCTGGTTGGATTGGCGAGAGTGTGATGGAAGTAAAGAAGAAAGAAAGGTGTTTGAGGAGGTTGGGAGGAGCCGAAGACGGAGTTGAGGACGGCCGGCATGATACGAGACGAGTGACGAGCTTGACACGTCCAAAGGTGGTGCTGATGTCACAGTGGGGTGTGGCAATCCCTGTTAGTCGCGCGAGACAACTTTTTTCGAGCGGAGTTCGAAAAATTGCTATATATGGTATACCAAGGCAATCCGTATTTACCGCCTCGGTTTGAACATGTCTACATCCTTTGAAGAAAGTCTATTAGCGATTTCTTGCATTTTAACTCTGTAAATTTAATAAATAGACATATTTTAGTGTATAGAGTGAAAATAACATGCGTATATTGGTATGAACCCATGAGAATCTTGAGAATGGGTGTGCTCAGACTCAATCATGGTTATGTGAACACAGTGAACACTTCAGGCAAAAATTCAATTCTCATTGACATTAAGTCTGCCACCATCTTCAACAGTATCTTATCTCGCAGGCACTGCTCAATCATTTTGTGTCTTTTGTATGCATACATACTGACCGATCTCCACAGTTCTACCGATCACGTGATTTATTCTTTCCTTATAAGGTTATTTCATTAGAACCGCCCCCACTACTTCAAGTCTTCAGAACTCCACGAATTTCTTAACGATTTCCGTATAAATGCACAAATCATATTTTTTCATGCATGTCTTCAATCTGTTAAGAAAAAATTCTTAAGAAGTTGCTTAGTTCGTCAGCTATGGTCATGTTACAGGCCATATCGCAATGAAATTCTATTTTTTTTTGCAGATTCATATTCCTTGGCATCGAAAACATGGTACCAGGTCTTTATTCTAGTAGTTTCTGCGTTGTGGACGTGAGGATATGAAGTCGAATGCATTTTTCATTGAATCTCAAAAACCGGTCATCGCTTATGCTTAAGCGAGCGCCGGCATGGCACGGCATGGACCGTGAGAAGTCTCACCTACTCAAGGGGATTGCCACACCCCAGTCACAGGGGTGCAGTGGAACGGCCACGTGCACCGTGACGCGATCTGTTCCCTAATTGGGTGTCTCAGTCAATAGTCATCATTCAGTCACTTCAGACTCGGACCAGCACTAGTATAGTGGTAAGTGTTATAAGTAAGGAGGCCGGTTACAGCAGGAGACTAGAACATGCTGGAGGAGATTTCTATGGCTATGGCTTAGTAGTCTTCGGCTTGATGCTGTCTTGTCACCCTGCCGAGGAAGGACAAGTGTCGATGTTCTCGTATATGCGGAGACAAAGTTCTCCGAATAAAGGGTACAAGATTTCATTATTTTAAATTACGTTTCTTGTTTTCTCAAGGGCAGTCAGTTTATTTTGTCTCGCCTGTCGTCCTTACCAATTTTGTTGTTATAATCGGCATTGATGCCATACAAGAACGTCGCGGCTTGTCGGATTTTTGAGACGGACAAGAGTAATCGCGATATTACAGCATAAAGATTAATACGTTTCGGATATCACCATGATCTCAGAAAGGAGGATTCTCGATATGTGTGTTTCCACTTTTGGAGTCGGAAGCATATTTGCAGCGAACCCCCATTTCTTTATCGTCAAGGACAGCCAGCGCGGACTTGCTACGACATCATTCGTTTGCAATGTAGTGTCATCCCTGAGCACGACTTTCAGGGAGCTGCAAACGGAGTCTTACTCTTTCCGTTGATGACCGTCGACTCAAGAATGCAGGTAAGAACTGTAGGGTGGTTCCAGATAAACATGGGCGTCGTGATCCGATCCCAACCCAGGCGTACGCATGTCTGGGAAAATATGCTAGACCGTAGACGGGTTGGAGGGGTCCCTCATGTCAAGGGTGCAAAAGACGCTGTAAAAAATTTATCGAAGGGAAAAGCTGTTAGGCTGTGTGTATGTATATACTGCCGGTGATTCTGAGAGCGCCATATGAAATAGATATGGATATTGTGAAATGCGCAGGGACCACGGTGTTGATGCCTTTAACTTGGGACGAAACTTCTCTCAATGCTGGTGGCCTCATGCTTCTCTCATTCTGATATATGCATGCGCAGTAGGGAAAGTAACGGTTGCTCGGGTCAACAAATCGAAGGGAACCTGCTGGTGTGGGAAGAACACTAATTTTCAGCTTGGATGGAAGAACGCACTTCTTGCTCGGACGATTTACCACAAAGTGAAACTGGGACTAACCTACGACCATCAACCATACGGGGTAACGTAAGCGCTTCCCTATTCTCTTCCGCCCTTGCTTGATCATCCAATCCAATTGGTGTGATCGGCGGAGCTGGGAGTTTCAGAATTGAACTGATTTCATTGAGATATAGCTGGTGCTAGCAACGATCACGACCAAGTCCGATCCGATGCCAAATCGTGACGCGTTCAGTAATCAGATACTTTGCAATATCGACGGTACTCCATGGGCAAGGCGGAAGCAGGTAAACCGAAATTCGATGTCGTCTGGGCACCGGCACTTGCACTTTGAGTACAGTAATTCGCATGACATGAACGCTTGGCAATGGAAATGCTGACGCGCCGGCGCCTTGCAAATGCGGATATTTCACGGTCGACGGTTCATGAGGTCTGGTCTCGGCTAGTCTCTCGTGATCACCTAGCAAGGAACACGATATGCGCCCGTAGCGAGTTGTTAGGGTGAGTTTGTAATTGTACGTTAGTGAACCCATTAGGATGAAGTAGTGCCGGACATAGCGATTATTCCGGTTCCAGTATAGGATGGTGAGAGAAATATTGATGTTTGCTGCTGTTGACAAAACAAAGGAAAATGAGAAAGAGTGCGCGGGATCGAGATTGGATTTGAGAGTGGTCGCCATGTTTCAAAGATCACGTGTCTGATACATAACTTAGAAATAACTAAAAACAACAGAATGACTACATAAACGGTGGGGCAAGTAAGACATTAATATCGTGGTGAAGCAGGTAGGTGTATGGGATGGGAACAGTCGATGGAAATGAGGAGATAAAATGAGATATGATTGGTTGCTCAGGTACTTGCACCGACAAATCTATTCAACTAGTAGTACTAGTGCCTCCGCTCATACGTCTCTACTACCCTCCTCTATCTACCTACGCCTTTCGTTTGTCTTCACTTCAAGTTCTCTCTATCATCCCCGCGTTGAAGAAGGAAGACAGAAGAATCCCCACTGACTCGACTCGCGGTCCACGCGGTCCCGTGCACCCCCCCCCCCTGGGATTAGATCCGTTTCATCATCGTCACTAACACAAGAGCAGCACTATCACATCTCGTCTCATCCACTATCTTAGTTCACTACCACTATCACTCAACTTCTCATCCCATCCCTCTGGTCTCATCCACGTCCCGCGTGTCCGCTACTACGAAGCAAGAAAACCGACGGAGACGGAGACGGAAAACTCGAAAAATTGAACAGAACTAGTGTTGACGTTGCATTCTTATGTATGTCCTCTCTCTCCCCCCATGCCACACCCTCTTTCTCTTCATTTCATTCTGCATTCGGACGACCGGCGCGCAACCGGGTTGCTGCCCTGCTCCACGCACGCGACTGATTCCCCGAATGCAACGCCAATGTATGAAACGTTGATTGTTGTGCTGACTGATGTTTTTTCCCTCATCGTCCCTTTCACGCGTCTCCTCTCGATCTCCATCTGGATTCACTCGCTTTGGCTTTTTGGCTTTTCGTGCTTGGCCCTCCTGTGCAATAGGGTTCATTGATATCTCATCACCACGAACGCGTCTCTCTTTTTCTGTCATCTTTCTTGTTCCCTCGCCGTCCGTCTTGACCTTGGAAGGGATCGAGAGAGCGAAAAGGTGGAGAACGACAGTTTATTGAGGTAGTTTACTTCCATCACGGTAAGCCTGACTCTTCCTGTTTTATGGGATAATTGTCTTGATGGCTTTTGCATGAAACCGCGTAGAGCGCGCACAGGACATGGCATTCTTTGGTTCCAAGTCTATCGAGCGCGAGTTGAGGCGTTCGTACTCAACGGACCGCCTTCGGCGAGAAAGCGACCGGACACGCACAACGTCAACTCCAACCTCCAGCGCACAACTCTACAAGTTGCAGAAAACCAAATTAACCATGCCCTCTGCCGACGAGTTTGGCGTTGTTTCATCTAGGACGAGTAGTGGGAAGGACGACCCACCCTCGTTGACATACTCGACCACGACGACGTCCGCTTCGCTTACTTCCCATCCTTTAACGCCTGTTACTTCACCCTCTTTATCTGTCCCCGTCTCTATCAACGGTTCACGTAGTCCCTCGTCGTCTCCTGCAAGCTCGATTCACAAGCAACCGTCGTCGAGGACGAGGACAGTCAGTGGGAGCGGAAGCAAACACTCGACAAATTCACATTCCTCAAACCCTTCGCGCAGACGAACACCTCAGCTCGAGGTGGAAGGGCAATCGTCATCTGACGCCGTAGCACGCGTACGCCGGCCCAGCAGCGGGTCGAGCGGTAGTAAGAAGGGTGACGCGGCAACGCGGACGCATTCATCGTCCGAACTTAAGGTCGAACGCACCGTTTCCAAGTCACGATCCAAAAGCTCCATCCGCGCACAGGCTATCAATGATGGTGCCGTTGGTGCTGCGGAACCGGGCTTTTCGGAGAACATTCCTCCTCGTCCACCCCGGGGTGCGCGTCCGCCTGATATGCACCAGGAAAGCTCATCTAAGCCGTCACCTCCTTCAAGCACGAAGGCTGTAGCTTCTTTAAGTCAAAAGCATAACAACGCGCCAAAGAATGGTGACCCACCCGCAACACGAACCGCCTCTTCTCCCTTAACCAGTCCGTCCAATACTGGGCTGCCGTTGAAGCAGAGTGCGTCCTCGTCTTCACCTTCTGGTCCTACGATGTCGTCCACTACGTTACGACGTGAAGACTCCTCGCTATCAGTCCCTGCGAATACCAAAAAGTCATCTGGCGGGAACGCGTCTGACAGCTCTTACGGTACACCCTTCACAGAGTTCGGCGTCGGCGGGTTCAGCGTCAAGCGCCTACTATCAAAACCAGCCGCGAGCAGTGCACCAGCTGGTGTGCGCTCCGAGCCTGACACAAGCACGGAGTCGTATGACTCGTATAGCGCATATGCATTAGCAACGCGACGGCGACGTGTGGAAGGAAGGGCCAATGCGACGGAGACACCTTCATCTGTCTATTCTTTGACAGGAGGGAGTTTGAGCGCAGGTTCGCGGGATCACTCCCGTAAGCCGACAACTTCTGATCCGGAACCCCCGCGTCACGGTATGGGAAGCTTTGGACGCTCGAGAGGGATAGAATGGGGACACGCTCTCGGTCGAGAACGAGAACGAGAACGCGAGCGAGGAAAGGCGCACGCGCGGGAAGGTTCGTCGTATTCGCTTTCCTCACCATCAGAAGGTGCACCCGGGTATCCATACGGTCTGGCCTACGAACGGATACAGGATCGTCGGACGAGTAAGAATACCCGCCCGGTGATCCAACTTACTACGAGTGCTGTTAGGCGTCTTTCAGCGTTCGGGGTGAGAGAGACGGATCGCAGCCGCGAGCGTGACAGGTCCCATTCACCTGGAACGCCCATGACGTTCGGGGCTGCCCCATCTCCGATACCGTCGCCGCTTACGGGTGCATCAGGATCGAATAGCCGTCCTGGGGCGCGGAATGGAGGACGTACATCGACCCAGCCATCACCGACGACAGCTAGTTCGAGTATCGTGCGTCGTGCGGAATCGCCAAGACCGCCTGTCGGGCTTACACCTGCAGAGATCGTCGCACATCAGTATAAAGAGCAAGAACGGCGGCGTGCAGAGTTTGAACGTGACGCTACGAGGCAAGCCGAGGTGCCGGAGATGATACACTCGTCCATGCACTCGATAGATATCAGCGAGTTTGATTATGAGAAGTCGCAACGGACTGTGCGTGTTAGGGAGAGAGAGAAAGACAAGGAGAGAAGCAATCCATTAGTCCGTCGGGCCAGTACCAACGCGCTTTCGAGTCCCACCTCCCATATCTCCAAGTCTAGTCACAGGAGCGACAGGGATAGAATAGGAGACCCTCCATCCACTCCGTATTATACCGTCTTTGGTGAACCTCCTGGACGCGTCGTTAATATTGGCTCCGCGCGAGACAGTGCGTTTGGCTTATTCGATCGTGTACAAGAGCGCAGAGCGAAGGAGACGGAGCAAGCCGTTGTCGCAGAATTGTCAGCAGCAAGTGGTATTTCTGTAACCACCACTACGATGACGAACGGATCCTCCGATGCCCTGGGTACTCTGGTCAGTGTCGAGAAACCAGCGAGGGCTACGCTCCGACGGAAGCTCTCGCGCAAAATGTCTGGGAAGCCCAAGGGTGACGGAGGAAGCTTGACACGTGGTGGTGGCGGTACTGGTGGCAGGGAAAGTGGAAGCGATGGACGTGATGATAAGCTTGATCTCGGGGAGTTGCTCGCAGGAGGAAGCAGTCTGGGCGGTGACGATTGGTTCACATCCGGCACGGAGGGCATCTTACGTGCTCGGCCTAGCTTGACGTTAAATACGACCACGACGACTTCTGGCAGGCGAAGTACGACGCTTCCAAGAGAAAGGAACGCCGCATCGGTGAAGATGTCATTGGATAGCTACGTCGCGGTCCAGAGTGTCGAGTCGGCTTCAGGCGGGATGCTGCCGTCTGCGGTGAATGGCGTACCGCTCGGAAAAGGTCGGTCAAAGGATGAGAGAGATAAGGAGAAGGGTAAACTATGGGGTCTCGTGAAACGCATTAGCTCGAATACGCTGAAGGACAAGTATAAACGATGTTCGTCAGACATGGTGCCACCAGTTCCGGCGCTTCCCCGAGACGTCTCATCCTCCTCCCATACCTCGCCGACGCTTGATGATGACAAAGACAAGTTCAGACCCGACGGGGAAAGTCCCCGGGATGGAGTGGACGCGCGTGCGATTCACCTTGGTACGCCACCTTCGCGCTCGCCTTCACGAAGACCGTCGACTGCACCAGCGTTGAATATTGGAGAGGCAACTAAGGAAGGACGGTTTGCTACGTTGCGTGAGAAGCCGTCTATTGCTCAGGTTCAACTATCGTCTTCGCTTCTTGGAACGTCACCTACGACACAAGTTTCGCGTCCTAGTGCTACGACGCGCTCTTCCTCACCTATGTCCTCCGAATTGGTCTTCTCGTATAAGCAGTCGGACGTCTCGTCAATGACGTCGTACGGGGATTTAATGTCGACGACCAGCAAGCTCTCGCGGGGTCATCCTGTACTTGGTGAACATATCTTACCTCCAGAAACGCTTTCCATGTTCGATGAGCTCAACCTCAACTTTGAACTGCGAAAAGAGGATGGTACGAAGACCAAGCCTGAGACTCGCGCGGTAGTGACAGAGTCGTACGATAACCTGTTCTACAGCGAGGAGCCCACGTGTCATCAAGCGTTGCCTGTCCCACCTCGACGACCGCCTTCAGCACCTTTAGTAAAACCAGACGCAGATGACGATTCGCATTCGGAATCGCCGACTATCCCTTCGTTCTCTGCAGATTGTGCTATTAATACGTTTGGAGCACGCAAGCGTGCCGGTTCTACGCTTACGAGTGCGGAGTTTGGGACGAACAATAAAGTGTCGCCACCTACTTCCTCTGGATCGCCTGCGTCCTCGCTTAAGGGAGATCCTCCACCTCGTCCACCGCGAAGTGCACTACGTGCGCCACCTGCATCGTCCAATTCCAATGCCAGTGCTAAGGTTAATGCCAACGTCAACGTCCTGCACTCGCAGTCATCCCCGTCTCCCCCTCTTCCGCGCGGAGTCTTTGAAGACCGAATAGGCCGTAGCTCTATCGGGGGACATAGCCAAGCCTCTACAGCACGCCCAGGCGTCCTCCGATCTTCTTCCTCACCCTGTTCGACACCCTCGCCTCCCCCACCTCCCGAACTCCTCGACTCCTCCCATCAATCCCCCGTCTCTGCATCAGACTCTGCCTCCAGTACAATGACGTTCCGCGATTTGAATTACACCACGACGTCTTCCAGTGGTGCTGTTGGCGGTGGGAAGTCGACGTTGACGGAGAAGGAGAAAATGGATAAGTGGAACGATTTGTTGGATAGGAGCGAGAGGGCTGGTGGGACGTTGCATGTTGGTGTTGGAGGTGCTTTGTTGAGTGATCAGTTGAGGGAGTCGTCTTATGATCCGACGATTAGGGATTCGTTGTTTGATTATTGATTGCGGGAGCCCTGGGATACAACTGCGGAAAAAGTTAGAGTTGATGGGCTCACGGGTGCTGCTGGTGGCGGTTGTAAATGCTGTACATACGGGTCAGCGCGACTGTCTGGACGGGAGAGCTACCATTTCTTTTCTCTTGTCCTTTTTCTTTGCTTTTTGCTCTTGTCTATTTCTCTTTCCTATTCCATCCCCCTTTCGTCTGTTATTCGTGCATTAATATCAAGTCAATCTCATCAGTATTTTCTCTTCCTGTTTGCTTTTCCTTTGCGTCCGCACTGTTTTTATCTTCGTCTTTCGTCTTCCTCTATTCATTCGTATCCCCTATTTGTGATATATTCCCATCACCTGCGTTCTCCTTCTTAAACATCTAGAGTTGTGCTTTGGAGCTTTGTTTACAACCAACTTACGCTCATTTCTGCTCATTTCTCCTTTTGTTTATCTTACCTCTTTTCCCTTTGCATCTCCCAATCCAACTCAGATCCCCTTTCCCATCCAATCCATCCAACATACCATATAGTTACTTGTCCAGCTCCAAAAGATGTGTCGTTCCTTTAAATTTGCTATTTGCTATTATCACTCCTAGTACGTTTGACCAACTGATTTCTGATTCTGATTCTGACGTCTCATTGTCCATTGTCCATTGTCCGTGTATACCCCTCGGTTATAAAGATGAAGATGTTTTAGCAAGTTGTTAGTTATGTTTTTCTCGCTCCCACCCTCTTTCTTTTCTTGGTTGTCGATTCTGCACTTTTTATTATTGTTTAGTTGCATACTTTTTTCCTGCTATTTACCGTACAGCGCAATGTAGAACTTTCACCTCCCCACCCCGGCGTTTATCGTTTAGAAGAATAAGAAAATTCCTAAGTATTTGAGTTGTTTCATGGAAGCACTTCTCACGGTTTCATCTTGAACTATAATAATATTGTAATTTCTGTGCCTACTAGACAGACACGGTCACGCATATGTAATTCAGTAACTAAAGGCTGAGTAAAGCATACGTGTCATTTTCTTCTCACATCTCACTCAACTTCATCTCACTCCATTAAACTACCTTACACGAAGTTAACTACGAGTATGGGTGCTGTGACGAGCTCAGTAACAACTGAAACAGCTGCTGTGGGCGCGTTAGTCGCTGGTGCAGGTGCTGCGTATGCTGTGTACAAACGCGTCGTGGACGTGGACGCGGAGGATGAGAAGAGCAAATCTGCTTCTTCCGTGTTGGGCTCAGGATCAAAGTCTGCCTTCGCAACTACGACTACTTCATCCGCGAATAAGAAGAATAAGGGGAAGAGGAAGAAGGGTGCCACCGCTACTACTACTACTGCCGGTGCTCTCCGTCCTGGTCCTGGTCTTGGTGCTTCCCAGAGTGGAACGGGAACGGGTGCGGGTACGGGAGACGACGGCAAATCTGACGCAGAGCTCGACGAACTCCTCGAACGCGCCAAGGCCGAACGCGCGCTCGTTGAAGCTCAACACTTACAAACGCAGTTGCAGAGGAGTAAAGGGCTGATACCTGGCGCGTTTGAGCGTGATTTGTCGGTTGATGGGTCGAGTGAAGTCGAGGATTCTCAGAATCAGGAGAGGAAGAAGAAGAAAGGGAAGAAAGGGGGAAAGAACGCGCTGTCTGTGTCCAACGCGGGCGATGAAGGAGCTGGAGATGATAAAGAAGTATCAGCATCGCGTACATCCGCGGAGGCTCCTTCCAAGAAGAAGTCCAGCCAGTCACAACCTCAGCACTCTGAATCTGCCCAAGCCCCAGGCGCCGTATCTGCACCAACGAAGAACGCCGATGCGTCTACTAAGAAGTCGAAGTCGAAGAAGCGCAAAGGTGGCGCCAAGGCATCCAGCACAACCGACAGCGCCATGTCGTCTACCTCAAACGTGAAATCCCCAAACATATCTTCTGTCCAGTCTTCTCAGGTTCTTGGGATGAGCGTTACGTTGAGTGATGCACCGGAAGACGCGTCTTGGACGCGCGTTTCCACGCGTAAGAAGACATCGGGGACGTCGACGTCTCAGCAGCAGCAGCAGCACCAGACGGATGGTAGTGGTGCTGGTGTCGCTGTCGGTGTTGGGTTGACGCAGAGCCAGACTGACGCAGAGCTGTTCACGAGTGACTCGAACCTTACGGGGAGCGGTGTTACGGACCCTGATAATAATTCCAATTCCGATGAAGACGGAGACGGGGACGAGGGAGACGAGAGGAGTATTCGTCAACCTGAGAATCGTAGGACTTTTGCGGAACGTATGTTACCACGTCCCCGGAAAACAGGTGTTGAAGAGTACGTCCCGTCCTTCACTAATTCATCTCTGTTATTAACCCAATTCTCATGCAATACACAGCATAGAAGATGAACCCCTCCAACCAACCCTCGCACGCGTTATACGCGTCAAATCCGTTCCAAGTGAGAAACCCGCTAAGGGTTTCTCGTGGGGCGATTATGAAGAATATGCGAATGTGGATGATGGGACGAGTGCGGATGGAGATGCGGATGATGCGTGGGAGGAGGTGAAGAGTAAGAAACGGCCAAGTAAGTATCGTATGCGTTTATTCTTCTACCTTGTTTCTCCGCTGAATGCATACACTAACTTTTAACATAACAGAACCAGACCGCTCGACATCAAATATAACTTCCCCACCTTCCACCACACCCGCCCCAACCTCAAAAAGACAGCGCCAAAACGCTGAACGCCGCGAAGCCGAGCGGCAAGAGAAGGAAGCGGCAGAACGTGAGAGGGTAGAACGTCTGGCGAGACATCGTAGGGAGTTGGAGAGACTTCGGATCGCTGAGCAGTATAAAACGTCATCCGGAGGTGTAGGGGGAGGAGGAGGGAAGAAAGGTGTTAGTGGAGGGATGAAAGCGAGTGTGCAGGATGGGAAGCTTGTTTGGGATTGATACTATTCGATTCAGGTTGTGGCTCTTTGTGGATCAAATACTAGTCAATACCTCTCGCTATGCATGTGTGGAATTCCATTTCTCAGATTACATGATAACCAATTTCTTCGTCTAACCTGGAGCTCCTCAAGAGTTATTAAAGTCTCTCACGAGTCGCAATAATGAATAACATTCATTGAACTGTAGATGCTTCTTATAGTTTACAGACTCGGACTCAGACTATCAGGTTGTTCATCTCCAACCCAAGCCCAATCTGGTCTAGGGGATGAAACAAAGCACAATTTGAGAATGGTCTGTAAATTCTGTAGAGTCTGTAGAGTCTCGGAGTCTCAGAATCTTGCGAAATCGGCCTACAAATTTAAAGCCTGTACATGGATTTGCAGACTCTGGAAAGGGGAGAGCAGTAACAGAAGTAGAAAATTTAAAGACTTCCTGTAAACTGAGCAACTTACTCGGAGCACAACCACAAACAAGAGAACATGAGGTGTATAGAAAAGAGTGGGATTGCAATATAGTATAATGCATATATGTCCAAACCACAAATGTCATGCCACAGCCATTCTCATTCCATTATCCAGTCAACCCACTTGCCTACCTTTCTACCGGGGGGGGGGGGCAGGCAGGTGGGAGGGAAAGGAAGGAACCCACGAAATCGGCTACGAACCTTACGGGGATGAGTACTAGCACTAGTAGTGTTGCAGACCCCGGAACAATTCCAATTTCGATAGTATCATGCGGGACCGCGGGTGATGATAAAAGTTCGTAAACTTGGGCATGGGAATCGCAAGCCTTTTGCGGAACGTACGTTATGTAATACCACCCCGAAGTATGAATCGAGGTTGGCGAGTACGCACCCTAAACCCCAACTCCCTCATCTCTCTCTTATTCTTATTACTATTACTATTGCTATAGTCTACTTCCCTTCGATGCACTATACAGAATAGATAGAAGATGAGCCCCCCCAACCAAATCCTCACATGTATTCTGTTCATCGAACCCGTCACAGGAGAGAAACCCACTACAGGTTCTCGTGGGGCGGGTTTGGGATGAATGAATTGCGTGGGAGGAGGTGAAGAGTATGCTCAGGATGGGGAACTTGTTTGGGGTTGACACCAATATTGGTTGGATTGTGGTGCTGGTTTTCACTAGCTAGCTAGTTAGCTCAAAAGACCCGATGTCTCCTGGCTGGTTCGTTAACGCCTCTATTCATCAATGCAGGTCGGATTCATTTCTCGAGAGATAGATCAATGCCGTATTCTTCACCTAGCCTAGACAACCTCAAGATTTATGAATGTCTCCCACCTTTCGTGATAATGGATATCATTGAACTGTGGATCTTCTTACTTCTGCGTTTGAGTTTCCTTTCTTCGTTTGTTGGAGAACATTGCGATCTTTGATTTGAAAAGTAATTGCCCATCTCCGAATAAAGCGATATTGCATATAGGCCGGCCCCTTCAAACAGAAACGAGTAAAAAAATTGATAAACATACGAATATACAGGAAACGAATTAGACTAAGCATTTCAAGTACTGAGTACCGAGCAATTCGAACACATGAACACGAACATAAGCACGAACACAAGCATGAACACAAACTAAGAAAAGAAAGAAAACATGTGGTATACAGAAAAGAGTGGGATTGCAATATCATGCGTGTCCAAACCACAGACCGCAAACAGCGACAATTCTCATCACCCAGTCCACCTACCTTGCCAAGGAGAGGCAGGTAGGTGGAAGAAGGAACCCATAAATCTTACGCTGTCTGCATTGCAGGCGTAACAGTCGACGGTGACCTAGGCTCACCCATACCCATCGAAGCAAACTGACCATGCATCTGCGCGTATTGTGTGTTGATATCATATCCTGGCTGCGGACCGATACTAGTAGGTCCCGCAGTGGGTGACTGAGAAGATGCATACGTAGCACCATTAGCGTCGGGATAGGGATTCGGAGGATAAGCTTGCTGTTGTGGTGAACTCGGCTGTCCCTGTTGCTGATGTTGTGCAGCAGCATGACTACCGTAGAACGATCCTGTCCCTACTCCATGTGATGATGCACTTGAAGCCGTCGGCGACTCTCCAGAAGGCAAGGGTTGAGCTTGATATTGCTGTTGCAGTGTACCGAAAGATTGTTGACGTTGCGGTTGTGGCTGGCCTTGCCCATGCCCATGCGTCGAGTCAAGCGAGACGACACTTCCATTCGTCTGCGGGACTCCTTGAGTCGTGGCATAGCCGGACGGTTGTTGACCCGGGTATGTCTGATAAAACGATGCCCTCTCTGCCGTTGGAGAACCTTGTGGTTGAGTCTGCTGCTGCTGCGAGAAGTCCCCAGGTCCGCCGCCCGATACGCGCCGTTCGGGCTGAGGTTGCTGCTGCTGCTGCTGCTGAGGTAGACTAGGAGAGGACTGCTGTGGCTGACGGTCCGTAATACCAGGGACAGAAATAAAGTACACTGCGCCGGTAGGATCATCTCCGCCCGCCGCATAGTAATGAGCCCACGCTTGCGCGTTGGGGTCTGGATATGTCGCATTCGGATCAAAGACATATGGCGGCCCCTGAGTAATAACATTGGCCGGTTGACCCTGTGCTTGAGGTTGAGGTTGTCCCTGGGGCTGAGCCTGAGGGACGATAGCCGGATCCTGGTAACCGTTCGGTTGCGCTTGCGACGTTCCTATCGCTTGAGCGGGCGCGGGACCTTGCTGCTGTTGCGGTTGAGGTGACAGTGGCTGGGCTGGGACCTGCTGTTGCGCTTGGACATATGCTTGCGGTCCTCCTTGAGCTTGCGGCTGAACTGTGGGTTGAGACTGGACGACGACAGGCTGTTGGTACGGCGTGTAAGGCGTAGCATTATCTGATGGGGCCTGAGCTTGCTGAGGGCCGTATGAACTTGCTACCTGTTGCGCAGGGTATGATCCATACGGAGGCTGGGTAGCATATCCAGATGTACCATACGGCTGAGACGTAGGATCCGAAGCTGGTGCAGAATACCCTGCACTTGGTTGCGGGAAACGCGCATAACCTTGGTCATAAGGGCCAGCATAAGGACGGGGCGTTACTGTCTCGTAAGGCGGTCGCCCATCATAGACTTCAAGACATTATTACGTGCGCTCTAGAGAAATTGATTGATTACTTACGTCCGCTATGGCGAGCCAAACTTTCTTCCATCATGCGGTCGAACAATGTTCGCGCCTTCACGAAGGTCTCATTCATAGACACGAGCTCGGCTAAATTGATTCATCGTTAGTAGCCCCAGTAAGAGGCTGTGCATCAATTGCACATACCTCGCTTTTGGCTGTATTTATCAATCAGCTTGACTATCTTCGGACGCAAACTCATGCTTTGACGGTATAGTTCCTAATGCATGAAATAAATCGATCAATTTTCTGGTGCAAAATGGATAGAGTACCCACCTGTATCTCTTCGTTGTCCGCGAGACTGTCTCTAGCTGGATCTAAGCTGCGAAGCATGTTCAACAGTTTGTCAATGTTAGCTGCTTGAGCAAAGATGGCTGCTTCTTGTTCGGCCTCTCTAGCTATTTCTTCAGGTGTAGGATCTGGCAGCAGTTCCTAGTGAAGCACGTTGATTTCGCAAGGCCTGACTGACTACCATCGAGGCCAGAACAACACTTACCACGTAATTGACCGGAAAGATGCCCGTTCGACCCTTGAGTTGACCCCTCCACCAGTCCTTGTAGTTACGGTCAACAACTTTGATGATATCGCCCTTCTCGAAGGTCAATTCTCCCTGCTCCGTTCCCTCGAAGCTATGGAGTGCTCTGACACGAGAGACAGACGTAAGAGGCAGGGACGTCTGCGAAGACGACCTCGCCTGCTCCGACGCGGCTGCGACCGCCGCATAGCTTGGTAAGGAAGTCGCGGGGCTAGGCAGAACTGGAGACTGTGGTTTAGGAGAGGGACTATGGGCGGGGACGTAGCCCGTGGTAGCCTTTGCGTAGCCATAGTCATTTGCGCTATTCTGAGCCCGTGCAGGGACGTCGGCAGTTCGGCTGGGACCAGCATTGTGCAAAGCTTGGGAAGAGCTGGAAGGACCCGCGCTGCTCGACGATCCGGCACCATAAGAATCCCACCAAGCGCCACGCCCGCCTTTATCGTGAACAGACATTTCTAAGGCACGCTGGAGTTCTTCCTCTTCCCGGCGACGAATCTCATCATCCACTTGTGGTGGTGGAGGTTCGTTGGGCTCTTCAAATTTATACCCTAATCCCATGTCACGGTTATTGAAGCAAGTAAGCAAATCAAGAAGAAAGACACGCCTTTGCTCTTCAAATTCTCATAACACTCTTCCATAATTCCAAGTGAAGGATCATTCTCGAACTCAGCGGTCCACATATTGACGAGAGACAAGGCCTTTCGTTTGACTTTGTCATGTATGGTCTGAAGAATGCGTCAGAAATCAATAACCATCAGTCAAGACTTTGCAGATGGCGTACTCTGTCGGTGACAATGCGTTCGAGACCTTGAGTGAATGAACGCGAAGCAATCTCGCGGTTGACTTGCTCCCCGCAGTTCTTCGATAGCGCTTCCGCCAGAGCGAGTGCGTATAATTGGACATTGGGATTACGATGCGTCAGTCTCTTGAGGACTGCGGCGATGACATTACGCGCGCTGCGCATTCATATTCCCAGCATGAGCTCTTCGATTGATCTCAGAACGCGCGAATGTGTACATACCCTGCTTCCCCCTCATCTTGTACCTTGTCGCATATGTTTAGGATTAACTCCCAGTTTTCGCTGGTTAAGTTCTCGTCGGTAGTCTTTGCTGTATGTGCCGCCGGGTAAATATCCGATTCGTACGTCTCACAACTCACAACAAGGTTGAGTACATACCGACTAGCTCCTCGTAAGGATTGGGCGCACTTCCCTTGAACATAATGGACTCTGATTTTATGCTGAGTTGGAGACGAGCTGAGGAGAAAGATGGCGAGAGACGAGAGACGAAGGGAATGACCGTGGACAGATCAAGGGCTGTGGTGCGGATTTTGCCGAGGGAATCATTGTCGCATTGCAGCTATCTTTCCATCCATACTGACTCACTCTTTCTTCCCAATTCTTTCATCTTTCACTTCACTTAATTTCTGACTTGCATGGCGAAGAGTATGTCGTTCTCTTCCACCTCTCGACAGGTATTTCCTGCAATACAGACATTAATCGTCCCTAGTTCCCAGGAACTTCCGTCTCCTTGAGGAGCTTGAGAAGGGTGAGAAAGGTATCGGTGATGGATCTTGCTCTTATGGTCTCGAGGATGGCGACGATATCCTCATGAGCAATTGGACTGGTACAATAATCGGGCCCGGTCATGTGCGCCTCTTATTTCTCTAGTAGACATCGAGATCTGATTACATTCCATACAGACTGTCCATGAGAACCGCATTTACAGCCTCAAGATCACTTGTGGCGAGGAGTACCCTGACAAGCCTCCCTCCGTTCGTTTCCTTTCACGGGTCAACCTGCCCTTTGTCAATCAGACGAACGGTACTGTAAACCCGAACGACTTGGCTGTTTTGCGAGACTGGAATAGAAACAAGAGTATCGAGACGGTGCTTGTGGAGATTCGAAAGTGCGTTCACATTCTTTCTTGGTTGTGTTGATCTCTTACGCGTACGTTGGCTACAGGGAGATGGCGAGTTACAACAACAGGAAGTTGCCTCAGCCACCAGAGGGCTCATTCTTCGGCGCCTAATCATATCTTGCCATCGTCCTGATCAGATCGCGCTTCATCCGACCTCATCTTTGTGCTCGAACTCATCAATCTCCAGACAATTCGCACCCATGTACAATTCTCTCTCTCTCTTCAACTGTTTGGGCGTATCGTAATGATTGGAATCAGATATAACATCTCGCTGCTTGACGCTCTGATCGCGAACAATTCGCCACTTGTCGGACGCTGTCATGTGCCATATATTGCGGTGTATTGCATGTCGAAATGAGTACAAATGTAGTGATATGAGCACTAGATTGGAAGAAGACATGAGCAAAGATATCGGAGAATCACAGATTGAGGTATTCTCACTTACTTGAAACACGTAAAGGGATAATGAAGTCAAGTAGTCTTCTCTATCCGATCTTCATCGCCAAACTTTCAGGCCTCTTCCCTTCCCTCCCAAGGCCTGCAGCCCTCTCAGATTCTTCGATCGTATACGCAGGCTCCCTCAGCTCTTTACACCTTCGCTTATGCACCTTTCCTCTCCAATGTGATTTTAATGCGACGTCCGTCTCAAAGTATCTATTCCATGACATAAATCAATTGATCAAAATGGATAGACGATAGCAGGGGAAAGAGCAAATGACCGCACTTTGCACATTCTACACAATAATGTTGCGCCAGGCCGGGTTTCTCAAAGTCAAGAGGCTGGTTCTCGAGTGCTGCTCTATGCTGCGGACATATGTCAAGAATGCGTCAACGTCAATCTCATGGTTTCATGAGGTTATAGAGCTTACTTTTGGGTCCAGGTCTATAAACTGAATCTGGTCCAAATCCTTCGTTCTTGCCTGAAAGAACAAGTAACATTGTTAGAGAAACTTGATGCATTTGTTAGACGTGACAAGTTGTACCCTCGTCCGAGAAGCTCTGTGAGTATCTCTCCGTGCATGATGAGCCCTTGACCGTCGCAATCGACCCATTGGATGACAGCTAAGGAAACGACACAAGAATCGAGAGAAATATTACTGAGATGAAAAACTTTGAAGGTGGCACGTGATGTACACTTGACTTGATTCGATATGATTTGATTGGCACCAGGCAAGTAATGGGCAATGAACATGATGCAAAACGAACGAACGGAGATTCTCACTGCGAGACGTAAGGGTCGGGTCGATGCTTGCACCGTTCGAACAGGTGATAGTATTGTAGAGGCTGAATCATTGTGCGAAATGAGTGCTGTACTTAACGCTGAATACTCACGAACCTTACCCGAGCTGATGCACTTAGTAAAGAGGCAATCGATCATTATAGCCAGAGAAAAAAATCAAATAATACTGTATGTATGATACAATGCAGTTCAGTCGCGGTCGATGAGGGTGAGCAGCTGACAGTGTATTGATAAAGCAATAGCATATGAAAAAGTAAGGCTCATGGCGATATTGTTCTTCACAAGGGAGGAAGCGGTCGCCGACACTGAGGGCAGATGTTCTGAACCACCTATGAGCTGGGTGTTTTCAAATTAAATGAAGTTACCCACCTTGATAGCCAACCACTGATTTCATGAAGGATACGTCAGAACATTAGTTTCGGGTTCAGAAGTAAACTCCACTTACCCGTTCCAGGCATGCAGTATGCTGTGGGGGAGGGGGGGGAAGTAAGTTTAAAGGGAGTAATATACAATACAATACTCACGAAAAGATGATGACAAGGCGCAAGCGCATAGCTCCGCCTCACACCAGTACTCCCAATCCCAGCACTGACACTCGTGCTTCTGCCAGTAGCAGCTTCAATTCTTTCCAATATCCCCCTCGCACCTCGTTCTCGCTCCTTCTCCTTCTCCCGGTCTTTGATGCTACTACTCCTTCCGCGGCTCAAAGCAGACTTCTCAGTAGAACGTCGACGCGATTGCGTACCGGGTTGTACAAGTATGGCGTCCATGCAGATAGCACAGTCCCCGAGAGATGGCTCAGGAGCCTCCTCATCCGGGATGGGTATATATGGGTGGTAGTCATATTGCATTGTTGGGGTGTACTGCCAATGACTCGTGAGTATATAGTGTAAGACTCCGGAAGGTGCAGATGCTTACACTCCGCGGAAGGAAGAACGCCGGACCGAAGTACTCCTGAAGTATTACGATGACGACCTGCAGGAACATGAATCCAACTAGGACGAAAATCCAGGCTGGTGGACGTTGAGCACGAAGTCCATTAAGAACGGACAGAAAGAAGACATACGAGACGATTCAATCCCCAAGACATTCTTCGGGCAAGCAAATAAGTCTAATAGGCACTTGTTCAGTGATTTGAAGCACGATTTCATTGACAGAAACTTACAAAGCGCAAAAAACGCCCTACAGGCAGTCGTGCCAAACAGGTATTCAAATCGCAACCCAGAGGTCAACCCGCGACGGGCAGACCGTATAATCTGTGGGGTCCAGAAATTGCTATATACCGCCGCAATAGTCAAAAGAGCGAGCGAAGGTGAAACGAGCACTCGGATGAACAAGGCAAGTGCGCAAGCCATAGATATCACTGTAATTCTCGGATAAGCAGGCTGCAATTGGACGTGAAATCTATCAAGAAGTAGAATACGAACAGAAGCGCGCCTGAGGGCTTTCCCACAGTCTTCTCAAGTTGCTCGGCAGAAAGCCTGCAGAAGGCGAAGATGGTGACGACGAAGGAGTCGGAGAAGATTGATTGGACTGTTCAGGCACCGGAGTGGTGTCCGCGCCCATAGAAGGGACGGGTGAAGGTGAAGGTGCGGGTTGAGCACCAGGTTGTACGAACTGATCTGTTGGTGCAGGCGTCGGTGGCCGAGGTCGAGGTTGCGGTGCGTTATCCTCTGGTTGCTGTATCTGGTGAATCAGCACGGAAAATTGCTAATAACGTATAGTATCAGAGCTTCCGCCGATGGCAGACGCTAGAACAGAAACTGACAGCTTCGTATGCAAGCAGTACCCCAGCTAGAAACGCTGGAGCAATCAGTGAGAGGGATGGGCGACCCTCCGCTAGGATACCGAACGTTATGTGCTGCAAGATGTGTCAAACCTTACGAAAGTCTGAAAAGCTCGGCAGGTGTCAACTCACCCCCACAAATGAAATCGAGTCTGCCGCGGCTTGCGTCAAAAAAGTCCACCGCGAGGCGCGCGATATACCCGACGGGGTCTGACTCAATTCTATCTGTCTAACAAACAGAATGAGTAGTGTAAGGTAGACACCTGCTGCCACAGAGGAATCTACTACAATGTTAGGGAGAGTCCAAATCGACTGAGGAGGGAAGCGTACATGTTGTGACCTTTCTCCAGAATCGTTGCGACTTCAAGCCTTCCGCTGATTGCATTTCGAGCATAATTCCACATTCCTTGCTCATTAAGACCGCGTTGACCTGCAGCTCGGGCCTCGAAACCGTCGTGATACCAGTCGGATTCTCCATTTCGTTCTCAAGTTCGATCATTTTTTCTCTTGGAACTGTCGTTGGAACTAGTTGTGCATATATGATGAATGGACATGTGGTTTTCGGGTCACCATCTGCGATCACATGAGCATGGTTGACCTTTGCAGAGTTCTCCAATGACTCACCCGACGTTTGCGTATCAATTTCAATGGTTCCAGAGTTGATCATGTCCTCCAGGCGCTGTATACGGGCAAGTAACTCTGCGTTGACTGCCTGCGCAGTAGCGTTGATATACTGCTCAGGGACGAGAGAAGGGATTTCTCGAACGTCAACGTGTCGGCTAAATGGAATTGTGTCGATGAGTCGCCCATCGCGGCATAATAAGATAGCAACTTACCCAGACGGTTCCGCAAGTCCGTAAATTGTACCATTCTCGATGAAGTGAACAGCCTCCATGTCGAACGCCAGCTCATCATTACTCGTACGATCCGTGAGCTCAATACGACCATGCATCAAGCTGATGTCGGCCCACGTAGTCTTGTTCATTTGGTCTACAACGTTGGTTTCGCCGTTCTTTCCTCTAGGAATTGGAACCTCTGGTTGCTTTTCGATCACGCGGAATGCCATCTCAGTCGGTGCGCTCCAGTTCCATGTACCGAGACGTTTGAATGCCTCAGTCATGTTTATGTTTTTGACTAGTTCAGAAGCAACTGCCGACCACGAAGGTGAACTGGCATTCTCTGAGACTGCAACCTCCAACCCTGATGGAAGAATAGTGCTTGCTTGTCTCGACGACTGAGACTGTGCTGAAACATTGAGGGTCAAGTTACGCATCTCTATCGGTCCATGGATGAACCCGGTGATGTTTGTATAGTACGACCCGGAGGAGGGTTGCAAAGGTGCGCCAAAGCTCATTACGGAGTGGGCAAGACTAATGCTCGAGTTGTCGACTTCAGGCTATTGTGCCGTCCATTTAGTCTCTAAGTGATCGCTGAATAATCTGAACGAACACACTGACGAGCGTGAAGTTTATGGCCGACGCGTTCGCAGCAACGTTTCCTCCAGACCATAACCAGGCACTGAAGTTAGACTGCTGGAAACGTAAGCTCTTCAAGCTTTCCCGATATTGGTTACGCGCAACAAGGTCTTCCTGAATTATTCATTAAGTGACCTATGAGACGATGAGCGACATAAAACACGGACTCCACCGTTATTTGTGAGCAAGAATAGCATGATTGTCATGAAAAGCATGGACGATATGCCTCCACGTCCGCTCTGGCCTGCAAGTCCCGGATTGTCAAGGGAGTCGATTTCAGCCCCATCCTCATTATTATTAGCATCGCCTCCCGTGTTACCAGGTGTGCCGCCTTGGGAAGTATTGCCAGAATTTGAAGCTGGCACGTCTGACATTGAAGACTAGAGAAAGAAGGATACAGAGGAGTATAGCATTCTGGTGTGACGATCGACGTTTCAATTATTTACGTAACCGAGCCCTATTTGGTCATGGAAGGATACATCAATATTCAACGGGGTAGAATGGAGCTACAGATAGGTACATTGTGTAAGTGTAACAGCTACAGTAGCTATCCGAAGACTCTAAATCCGCCCTTCAAAGCCTCCCCAACATCAATATCCATCCCTGTCCGGTTCTTGGAATCTTCAGGGTGCACACTGCCATTGATATCCGGAAAGCTCTTTCCAAGTAATGAGGCAAAGAGTTCATCGATTTGCTCCTCGTGCCATGGGACTCCTCCACCAGGTTGAGGGGCAGGTGCCATGAAATTCTGTATCTTCTCGTGAACTTCAAATCGTAGCTTACGTCCTTTGCTCGCGCGTGTATCGATGGTCTTTTGACGGATTTTCTTGCGTTCTTTCTGGGTTTGCCGCCAGTTTGACGCAAGGCCTTCCAGTCCGGAAACTGCAGTTGTCCCACCAGAACTGGAGCGCGTGTCAATAACGTCTCGAAGCACAGATTGGTAGAAGTCTGTATCGTCGAAGACATCCGCCGCCGCCGTGTCAGATGACTCTCTAGATTCTGTGGGTTCTGATAATGTTGTATTAGAATTTGGGCCAAAGTTGGTATCAGAGTCCAACTGCGTGTCCACTCCACGCCAAACCCGCGTCCTCGAAATGAGTTTGTCACGTTCAAGAAGTGCTTCGTCCACGAGTTGAACTGCACTTTTCACTTGGTTTGGATTCTTGTTGTTCGAAAACTTTGTACGATTGGAAGGAAGGAGTGCGGATGGTGCGATTGCGAGGACTTTGTTTGACCATTTCTGGAGGGTTGAGAGAAGGTGTGCATGAAAGCTGAAAGAGCCCCGAATGATTTAGTGACGAGAAATTATGGGAAGATCGATTATCTTACGTTGATTCGAGTTGTGCGAAGTAGCTTGTGCTTTCTTGCACCTCTTCTTCCCAATCACAATCTATATCTGAATCAGGGTCTATCTTTCGGCGTTTGCGATTCGGAAATTGGAATCCTTCGTTCGCCGCAATCAGCTTCTTGATTCAATTCATTTCAGACGATAGCATCTTTCTGACTTAGACTCTCTGCTTACCTCCTGAAGGTCAAAAAGGTGATCGGCTAAACTCAAACTTTCATGGAGCAGCTTGTTAACCGCGATCCGGTTTTCAGCGATGTCAAGATAAACAGGGATTTTCGATGAGTCTGGTAGCCTGTTCATAGAAGTACCGCATTTCTGTAGCCTAATCCGTGCATCCAATAAACCGTCGAACAAGGCCTGGAGGGGGATAAGAACTTGGCGTGTGGAGATATAGAGGAAGTTTACCAATTGCTTTGATACTGCTCTCCCTTTCTTCCGCTCCTCCTCGCGTGCGCGTTTTAATGTCGAAGAGGGATCCTGGTCATTGGACACTTGTGGAGCGGCTTCTGAATCCTCAGGGGCCTTCGAAGCGCCCCTTTGCGGGATCCCCTGGGCATCCACGGTATCCGATTTCCCATCGTCCTCTTCCTCGCTGCGCTCGGTTTCTTCGTCCGAAGTCACGGGTCGCGATAGTGTATCGTCTGTATTATTACCAGGCATGTCATCGGACTCGAGCTTGTCGTCATTGTCTTCTAGCTGTTTCCTCGATACGCGCACTCCTCCATACCTGCGGTCATTCAGACTCTCATGGAGCTTGCTTCGCAGCGACGAAGGACTGTCACTGTGTTTAATTGTCGGAAATGCATGCACACAGTCGGTGCTTACCCGACATCCAAGTAATGTCCCCTGCCTGCCTTGCTACGCTCGTCGCTTGCATCTTCAATCTCGTTATTCGTAACGTCTACATCTTCCGGGTCAAAATCTGCTCACGTGCGTATAATAGGTCAGGCTCGTCAAGGAAAATTTTGCACAGCAGTAATATAATAGGCACGGACCTGGAGGAGCCGGTTGGTTCAGTTGTGCGAGCTGTTGTGCCAAAGATACACCTTCAGAGAAAGTAAGTAAGTAAGGGGATATGTCGGTGAGTCGAGGATATGTACATACGAGTGTGAGATGACATCGGAGTCGAAGACCAAGGGGGCATAAAAGTAACGTGAGATCAAAATTTGATGGCGACCGAAAAAAAAGTGAAAAAAGTGAAGCGTGCCCTAGCTTCTCTCCTTGCCATCTCTCCCATCCACCGTCATATCCGTAGGCAACAAAGCCTCCGGTTCAGCAGTACTCGTCTCTTCGCAATCCTGGAGTTATTCCTGCTCTCATGTCAATTAGACAAAAATGCACAAAAATCATCTTTCACGAAGTGAGTACTGTAATACAGTTAGCTAGTCTGCCGGTCTTCTTCCCTCAGAGAGCCTCGGCCCTGCAGTCACAATATGGCTCTATACGTTTCCCGAAGCAATTTATCCGACTGCATGGCATGCCGCATGTCCTTATCCATTCCAAATCGACAGGGCTCGCATGCATATACCCTTGCTTCATTTTTCTTTTATGCCTGCCACTTATACTCAAGTCTAATACACACATCTTCTATTAGACCGTTCCGACCCACAGACCCAAACTCCATCAATGTCGTCTACTCATTCCTATACCTTAGGCGACGACGTAGGAAACGGCCCGAAGCATGCATCAGTGTCGGCGAACGAACCGGAAGACGACGACGACATCTGCCCGGTGTGCGAGAGCGAATGCACATGCGCAAACAGGTCTCGCAACAGCAACTCTCTTCCGGCCCACAGTTGTCCGACTGGCTCTGTTGCTCAGGATGTGTCACACATTTCAGCCGCACGGCAACCCTCGCTAAAAATCAGACTCACGTTACATTCTCGGTCGCATCAGTCCCAGGCGTCTACCAGTATAAAATCTTCCAACGGGCGCTCACTTCTATCAAAACAAAAGGCAAAGAATGCAGTACAAACGTCGTATGCCGGAGTCGGCATCGAAGAAGGCAGCTCCCACCCCTCCATTCATGGCGAATCCTCGACTCCTGGGGGTGCACGCGACAAACAGTCCAAGGGCGATGCTTCTATTCAGAGAAAACGAGGCCGGCCGAGAAAAGCCGCTATGGCGGCGCGCGAAGCAAAGCACTCTCCGGAGGCAAAACAAGCAGAAGGGGTCACCGGCCAATCGATCGACAACGTGGTGCTCGCGAGGCGATTAAAGCCTTCAATTTCTCGCAGGGCACCTCAGATTGCTTCATCTTCGAGTGCAAAAAAGAAAGGCAAAAAACTACATGGTGCCGCCGCTGCGAGTCGGGCGAGTGCCCAGCAGCGGAGAACCAAGGAGAAACCTCGAGACAAGAAAGGGAAACAGCCTGCAACCAACGAGGACGAGAGCTCGGAGTTAAGCGAACTCGATGATGACGATCATCCGTTTGGTCTACCAACCTTCGTCCCAGCTCTTTCTTCCTCTTCTAACAGCTCGTCATCCGACTCTGGAGACGACACGGACTCTGACTGCGATAAGGGAATACCGCCCTTCCCTCGTCCTCAGCATGTGTCTACTTTGCTATCAGCTGACAACGAATTTGCTCAGCGTAAACGGGAGTATCATAATACCTGGGACATCCGCGTTAGGAAGAAAAGCGTTGGAGCAGACGGAAATAGCGATGTAAATATGGATACTGACAGTGGCGAGGAGGAAGAGGAGGAGGAGGAGGAAGAGGGGGACGACGAGGCGGACGAAAACGATGAAGATGAGGGCAGTGTCCAGCCCGTGCGCTACTCAGGAATAGCCACTGGCTGGACTGACGACGAGGAAAGCAGTTTTGACGCCGACTTATTCTTCGCAAACCTAACCGACACCTCGGCTGAATCGAGCAGTGACGAGCTAATGGGCGATGAAGATGCAGTCTCGAGTGACCGTATTCAAGGCAATAGAAATGCTGCGTCAAGCCCTGTTGGATTGGATGTTATGCACTTGTCAGAGGCCGCTGCTGCGGGGTTTCTCGCCCCATTCGCAGAGCTGGAGCGAAGTTCCACGGGAGACCTACCTTTCGGTCAAGCCTGGGACAATCTCATGGAACTTGATATTGATTCGTCCCGCGGTCTCCCTCTCGGATCGCTTTTGGAGCCACCAATTCCGGGATACGAGGAAGCTGAACCCATGATGGCGACGTCCGAGGAAGAAGAAGCCGTTGCAGTTTTCGACAACTGTTCTCAGATGCCAGATGACGAAGACGTCTTGGAGATCTTTGAAGACAGCGACGGTGGTGAGACGACAGAAGATGAGTTCGTTGATGTCGATGGTATTGTTACTCCTCGGCGCGAAGTGCTCCTCCGATTCCCCGCATCCTTGGGTGCCATCGATCCCATGTCGACTGTCAGCAGCCCAGTCAGGGGACGCGATGATCACGGGAAGCGATCATCATCACCCGTCCCTATTCCACGAAAGCCGTCGAGAGCGCCGCTTAAACCAGGTGATTTCTTATCCGGTAGAGTACCCCTTTCAGAGCGCGTGGAAATTACGGAGCGTAGTTCCAAGGACCAACGTTCCTACGAGTCTTCATCTGCTCCGACAATGGGTTGCTTTACTCCAGCAGCGCCTGATAAAGTCAAGCACGCAGTCATCACGAAATCTGACAAGACCTCCGGCAAGCTACTTCCTTGTCCGTATCCAGCGGTCAGAAGACTGCGCGGACGGGGAACTTCAGTGAGCATGTTAAGCCGCAGTGGCGTATGTGTCCTTTCAGTTCACTCGTTCTGAAACTTTCCACTAAGTCTCTTTGCTTTTGTAGAGTGATCGTTCATGTCGCTCTCGCACCCCTTCGCTGCTTGCCTCTGCACGTTCCCCGCTTGAGACCCTTGCATCTGGCGACTTCAAAGACCAGGGCGATAAACAATTGCCACATGGGGAGCCTATCCAACTTGATGATGTGATCGACACGCGATTCCTCGAGCCCGAAAGATCTGATGTAACGATGCCTGAGTCCGCGACATCTGAGACTGGAGAGATAGTAGAAACATGCGAGTCGGATACTGAACGTGACCGCCATCTCGAAAACCTACGTAGATGGGACCGGATCCCGATAGACGCATTCCGTAGAACGCGCTCGCTCACCGCCACGAATGATCTCGCAGACAAGATGAACATTGTGATTAGTACGCCTCGTGCGCCTCGGCCGTCTGATGGGTTCTCGTATGGCTCTGCCGCGGGCGGCATGATGCGTGGAACTCCTCTTAGCGCAACCTTGTGGCAATCAAGTGCTCAAGCGCAGCAAGTAACAGACACAGCTCCTGGGGACCGAAGGGGGAAACTATCATCTCTACTTGTCTCTCCAGTTCTTCTGCCCGTCCGAGAAGGAGATCGTACTCCCACAGCTGAGCGCCAGCAGCAGCGACAACAACAACAACAACTCGCCTATTCCAATATCGCAGGTCAACACGCTGCATACACGCAACAGAACATTAAATCGCGAAAGGAGTTGCGCAAGGAGAAGAAGCATAATCGTAAGTTCTTCGGTTCGGCAACATCACACGCCCGGCACAATCATTTCCCAAATGCAAAGACGAGAGCCACATCTAGTATGCAACGTATCCCACCGTTCAGTCTTTAAGAGTCTGTTTAGGGACTAGAATTACATGATACCGTTTTCTTGTCCACCTCCTATCGCTTCTCTCAAACGTGTCTTGTAGACCATGTTTCATGCTCTATGTTTTGCAACGCCATAGTTCTCATGCTCCAATCCATCCCCTCACTCCATCCATGCTTTCGTCTTCTGATCATGTGTCTTTTAATTTCTCGCTTGTTCGGTTTCTTTTTCTCGAAAAGTTTCTCACAGGAGTGGACGAACCACCTGAAATCAATACTTCTTGATGCAATTGCTGTAGCTTTGAATTATTTTCGCTTCTCAGTTCTGCTGTTACCTCGTTGTGCTTTACATCATCTTGCAGATACGTGCTTAATATTAACACTGCTGTAGATGCACTAATACAAAAGATATAGCGATAGGTCAGAGCAGGGGAAGATTTCTCTTAGTTCTTTCATCCAAGCGATCTGATCAAGATGATGCGCGAGGTTGAGGGCGGGAACCAGCACCGGTCGCGTGACTTGCACAACTAGTTTTTTTTAAGAATTAGAAAGTTGTTGCTTCCGTCAATGGATGAACAGAGAGATTGATATCGTAGTAGACGACTTTATGCGCTGTGTATGAACCACTAATGTTGCTTAGCATGGTAGCGGGTATTTTGCCGAGCTTGCTTGGAAACACGATTGATGAGCCGACGGACTAAGAGATGCCGAGCACGTGGATACCGCAATTGGAAATAAACGCTGTGTATGGGCCGATGCACCCTCTCAGCTGCGCAGCCCTTTCCCTTCTTCTCACTTTCACCATCATGAACAAGGACTATTACGATGGAAATCAGCAGCAGTACTACCCTCCCCAAGGTTCGTTTGGCCATTAGCGACCTGTTGGCTGGTATTCTGACTGACACAATGTCGCGCAATGATTGCAGGCGGACCGCCAGGAGTGAGTGGCCAAGCTGGACCTGGGAAACGTGTCCCCCGTGATTAAATTTTTATATCGTTTAGGGCGGATACTACCCTCAGCAACCCCAGCAGGCTTACGGTGGCCCTCCTGGAGGTGCACCTTACGGGCAGCAACCTTACTATCAGCCTCAACCTCCGCCGCAGCCGGTCTACGTGTAAGTTTTCAGCCCAGACTCGCACCATTTGATGAACGTTTCTCACCAAATGTCATATAGGCAACAACAGCCTCAAAGTAGCGGTGGCGGAGCGAGCACTGGTTGCCTTGCCTGTTTAGCGGCCTGCTGTTTCTGCTGTGCGCTGGACTGTACGTACCCCTATGTTACTTATCTGCACCTGGGAAGCCATGCTGATAGTTGTGCTTGACGACCTTGGCAGCACTCTGCGACTGCCTGTTCTGATGAGTTTCTGCCGACTCGGCATTCGGCATCTGATGGCGTCTTTACCTTACATTCGGTTCCGGTTTGTGAGCTTTTGTGGGTGTAGAACGCTGATGTTAAAACTGGAGGCGAAAGGATTGATTATCAGACCGGACATGCGTTCTTTCCTCTCAAAGTCCGATTCATTCTAATTGATTTGTATCGTTAAACATGGCTACATATTGATGCTGGACTCGTGAGATGTGCTGGTGCTGTTCTATACTTGTTGCTCGTATTCGTTGTTATATATTTTCTTCCCTATCTATGCTCTTGGATTCGGCGAGTGGCGGCACCGGAGGAGTCAATATTCATTCATTCAAGACTTCAGCTGAAAAGTATATTCGGTCACGGGTTGTGACGTAGGTGACGCGTACGTATAGCGGAACTGGATCTTGGTCGCAGCAGGTCGCAGCGCGTTAGACCCCTCACCAGCACTCTTGGACAGCTTCGTTTATCCTGAAGACAATAGCCGACACCCAGCAACAATGTCAGACTTTGATGATCACAACCCTTTCCAAACAGACGTCGATGATGCGCAGCATTCAGAGCCGGAATCGGGAAATAACAGCAACCTGGACCTAAGCTCGGAGCCCTCCACTCCTCCCGCCAACCCGGCACGCATCCCTTCGTCTCCCCCCGTGTCTCCAGGTGTCAATCGTGGCTTTGGATCTCCACCTTCATCTGCCCTTAAGCAGACCTCATTCAGGCCGCAACAGCCTACGTTCAAGAGTGATTTTTGCTGTGTACGCGACAGATGGTTGCATTCAGGTGAAGACGTCGAAATACAGGTACGTAGTCGTGTGTTATTCGGCCACGCTCTCATGGTATCAGGACAATAACCTTGATTCCCTGAACCTTAGGTTATTGATGCTTTGAAGACTCAAGACCACGGTTCATCATCATATATCGCATATGTGATTAAATCCGGAGTACGCTTGTTTCTCCTTGTTCGCGTGGGATTGCCTTTCTGAATACCCGATTGAAGAACGCGACAGCGTATCACCGTTATTCCGAGTTCGAAGCATTTCGAAATGCTATGGTGAAACTATACCCGACACTAATAATACCACCGATACCTTCAAAGCAGACAATCGGAGACTACGCAGTGAAGCAAGGCAGAGCAAAAGACGATGTTGTCATGATCGCACGGAGGAAGAGAATGCTTCAGACTTTCTTGAATCGCATTGCACGGCATCCAATCTTGTCAAATGAGCATGTCTTCCATAGGTTCTTGGAAGGGGAGGTCTCGTGGGTCCGTATTTCATTTCGTTCTTATCATCACACAATGTTTCTTCAAATTAACGCATAGTTCCCAGACTGAAATTGCGAACTCTCCACCAATCTCTCTTGTACCAAAGAACATCCTCAAGGCTCCAGCACACAATCCGACAGACCCGGATGCATCGCCTGCTTATGCCGCTCTTCCTAGTCCGTCGGCTGCGCATCCGCTGCGGAGACCCGACCAACGATTCCTAGATTCTGAGGCTTTCACGAACAAGTTTGCAAGTCATGTCAGTGGGCCCATGGAGAAGGTAACACGGCGAACAATGAAAAGGTGGTCTGGTGGGTATGAAAGAGGTGATAAAGGAAATGATTCTGACACGTTGCTATGTAGAAATTGCGCACGATCATTCGGATTTAGGGGGCGTTCTCAATGGTTTCAGTTTGAATGAAGAAGGCCAGCTTGCCACCGCAATTGAGAAGACTGGACAAGCAATCGACGCTACATATATATCCACAACGCAGCTTGTAAGTTAAGAAATTCGACCTTATGGTAGGCCATATTTGGAAGTGACAATGCCCTGTACTTTCAGCTTCAGGACCTTGAACAGGACTTCGCTGAACCATTACACGAGTATGCGCAGTTCGCTTCAATAATCAAAAAGCTTCTGGTATTCAGGCATCAGAAACATGCTCAACTTGAGCTCACCACCGATGCTCTTGAACACAAGCGTGCTGGTCTTGAGGAACTGGAACGCACGGAGCGAGAGGCAAGCCGGCTGGCAGAAGCTCTAAGTCAAGGTCGCGCTACCAATCCACTTGAACGCAGCGTCCATACAAACGGAGCCACGAGTAGCCGATCAGCAAGCACGAACGATGTATCAGAAAATGACGGGGAGGCGACCGGACAGACCCGTAATACATATGAACAATCAGGCGAATATGGAGTTCCCGAAGCAATCTATACGCCACCAGCTCCTATGTCTAGCCCACCACCGCGGCGAAGCGGTTCTGGAATGGGATTGTTAAATGCTCTGAGCTATACGATACACGGGATGATGGATGTGGACCCCGAAACTGCGCGAAGGAACGCAATAAGTAAGACACGGGAATCAATATCACAGGTTTGTGAATTTACGTCGCCTCCTTGATTATCGGAGTCGACTCATTTTGGTTGTCGCATATCTCTTACTTTCGCCTTATGTAGCTTGAAGATGCGTCGCACTTGACCGCTCAAGACCTGAAATATTCGAGTTCCACGATCCAAGCGGATCTTGACCGATTTCAACGCCAGAAAGTTGCTGATATCCGGGAAATGTGTTTGGCCATGGCGAGAAGTCATCGCGATTGGTGCAAGAAAGTATGTCTGCTTTTCCGGCATTTTGTGCTCAAGAAACAATTCACAACTACTTCGCACAGAATATGGAAGCATGGGAAGAAGCAAAGAAAGAAATCTCTCTCATTCCTGATCACCCCAACCGACTGCCAGAAGGCGTCCAGGATGACTCTGGTGATAGTAAACCGAGTGCCTCTGGTTTACCTGGAAGGCGACTTTCGTCAGTGCGTGGACTTTAATTTCCTTGACGAGCTAGTTGCGTCTTGTTCTCGGATATTTCCTTTCGCTTGCTCTATAATGCCAAATTACTGTGTCCTCTTGCACCTATTTTCTCCAGACACGTTTTGCCACATTACATCACCTTTTTCATTCATTAATAATTCATTACTGTAGCAATACACTTTTCTGTTCGTATTTATCATGCACACACAAAACACATGCTTTTTGGTTTACATTCTCCGTGCTGGTGCTTTTCTCTTTGTTCTCTGGAGACAATAAACTTTGAGCTTCAACTCTGAGTTTTTCATTCTATCCCGGTGTCTTGTTTGTGATTCCCCCGGGGAGGAACGGCGCGTCGGTACCTCGGAAGCGCGGGGTATTTTATAAAGCCACCTTGCTAAGTTCAGTTCATCGACAAGCCTCGGCGACTCCCATGTGTGCCTTCTGTTCTCCGTACGTCCCAACAAGTCAATTCTTCCCCAGGTCTGCGGGAAGTGACTCTCCAGCTAGACCTCTACGGCAAGACCGGCACCAGTGCCTGGTAACGTTCATTCAATACAACAAACCTGGACCCAAAGGACAGAGTTCAGACAGGAGATGATTATTGCTGGCTTGACAGAGTTTTCGCAGAATCGGGTCGTGCCTACTACTACCGGAACTTTGACCTGGTATGACGTGATGTTCTTGTCCCGTTCCGAGAAGAAAAAGGAGCCACACACTTCGGTTCGTACTATTTATTCCTTATGCGGACAGATTCAGAGTCAGAGATTCGTTCCATGGTCATAGAAACGCATCTCTTCTCGGTGTTCGCCGGTCGTTCCGAAGGTTCTCAAATCCACTGATAGATACCTCAAACGCCCAAGTCGCTAGACCCATGTGAAAGAACAAAATTTTGTATACGAGGACATCGTAGCTGTTTCTCAATTCATGGGGCACTATGGACACAGGGGAATTAGCGAGGTATTAGGTATTATAAGTATGCGTAGTTTCTACGACAACGACGAAAGAACGGAATGCACAGCAAGTGGTGAACGAAAAGAGTCGACACGGCGAGAGACGGGCATCTCGAGAACGAAAGCAAACTAAACAACAGAGCGGCGTATTGGCGGACGTAGTGCTACATACAGCAATGAACAGTACAATGTCCTTCATTCGAAAACAAGAACAAGCAAGTCTGGCGCGCACAAGGCGCTAGAACGAAAGGTTATTAGGAGCAGTCGATTACGGTACTGCGAGCAACTATAGAGCGATTAATTTTGGAGTAAGGCGATCTGTTTGTCGGTCAGGCTCCATAGGTCCTTAGTGTGGAAGGCATCTCAGTCGAATGTAGAAGGGCGTGCGAAAGAAGATTCAAAAGCGTACATGCGGGCACCTTGGCGTATAAACAGTTGAGTCAACGGCGTTGGCGCTTTATCATTTCGAAATCACAAATATCAGTGGACCGTGATCGCACGTGAAAAAAGCATGTGGGCGCAACGTACGAGGTGCCGCGTAATTAGTTTGAGGTACGACTTCAAATACCTGAGTGTAGACGGATGCGAGCATATCTCCACGGGTACCAGAACTCGCGGAGGCCGTTCCACCGATTCTATTCTCAATGTCACTTACGTCTCATTAAACCCAGATGTCCATCACTCACCCCGGAAGACGGACTAGCGAGATTTTGAGGCTATAGCGACCGCGCTGACGGACGCTGACGTCCGGAAAGATAAAGTACGGAGCAACACGTCCACGTAGGTTACGCAATACTTGTGCTGACGACACAAGAGTTCCGTAAAGTAGATGCTGCTGTGATGGTGCACCAGGCACGCTTTGGAGTGGGTGTCCGCTCTCAGTGCAAAGCGACAAGTGCGCAATCAGATACGGCAGTTCGGTGTTTCTGGGCGAGTGTTTCAGTCTAATCCAGCCCATACGGAGCAAAAAAAAATAACTGAATAACTTCAGGCGACGTACGGGTCGATTGGCGATCCGGTATGATCGCGTATAGTCAGTTTTACGATGGGTGCAGGCGCTAGAGGCAGGCGCGACAACACGGCAGGGCCGAACTCAGCAGTCCGTTCAGGGTGTTGTTCCACTTCCAGATGGTAAGTTCTGAAAGGAAGTTAAGCTTTAGTAATAAGCTTTCAATAGACTATGACAGCAAATGTTTCAAACCTTCCCCTGGTATCGGGCGGGCTCGCGTGAATTGCCGCGGACGCTGACACGGCTCCTTGACCTAGCCCGGATGGAACGGGTGTAAAAGAACGTTGTCCATGGCGACTCGAATTTGCACCTGGAACGTGAGTAGAGGCCACACGCTGTCGGACAAAATCCGGAGGGAGACCAGATGGATTTCCTGCACTTATCGAGGAGGTTCTTGGTCGTGTCTGCTCGCCGGCGAGGAAACGTATAGCAAGACGCTCACGCCCCGTAAGAGAGGGTTCGGGGGTGGAGCCATCGCGTGAAGAAGTCGACTGATACCGAGGACGAGGAGACTGTGAGCCAAGCGTAGAGCGGCGGGTCCCACTCATGCTTTGCACCGTCACTCGGACGCGACTTGAAGGATTGAGGAGGGGTGTAGAAGAGGGCCTAGAATGTTTGACATTACATATGCGCTGCACAAAGGATTTAAATATCCGGCGTAAGTCGATTCGGTAGGGGAAACGTGCAGATGAAACATAGGAACAAGGTGACGCACACGAAATTTGAGCCACCGTGTGCGCAGCGTGAATGAGTCCGCCTGGGCGACCAATATTAGATTCGTGGAATATCTCTTAGGTAGAGGATCGGCGATCTTAGCCAACTTGGAGCGTTGGCGACCGACGAAACGGGCTTTGGATTGCGTTGCGCTGAAACGGGGGCAAGGGTCATTTTTCCAGCTTGACCTTAGCGAAGCGAGTTCCATAGCAAATCCTTGTAATCTTATACCCGTCGAGCAGCGGGTCTCGGTCCAAAGAAGACATCCGAAGGCCATGACGAGAGGAGTGAACGAGAGACTCGTGAACAAAGTTCGAGTGTGCTCGCAATAATTGTGACCACCATCCGCCTGGGACGAAATGGAAGAAAGTATACTTGTGTCCAAAGATCAAAAACGCAGTCCGTCCGATCGGTCCCAGAGATCTAACGATTCACATATGAGATGGGACTGCCGATGCACCGTTGTTGTAAGCATCAAATTTAAATATTCTGTTGCTCCTGCTGATCAGTTTCATCACGTTCGTTTCTCTGTAGCGACGTTCGTGTGAAGTAGTGGCTGAGCTGGATTGATTCTCAGCTCTGTCACACATTTTGAATACAGGCGTCTAAGTAAACTAATTAATAGTTGATGTACAAAATAGAGAATATACTCTGCGTGGAGCGATTAGACTGCCTTCTTGACATAGCTCCAGGCACCAGCGAGGCCAGTCATGAGCGTTGCCGCGGCCAGCATGGGTCGTATGCCAGCTAACAATTCAATACAATCCGGTCAATCGACATTCCTGATATCAGGTCTGGGATAGACATACACGTAGATTTATACAGTGCTCCCGTTAAACCTCCAGCAGCCATGCTTCCCCATACATCATGTTTGCCTCGCACGCCATCTATGGACGAATTAATCCCGTTATAAATGAGCGCTAATGGTCACGGCAAAATGGAACCAACAGTGAGTCAAAGCGGAAACAAAAAGCAGACAGAGATGTCCTCCCACGAACCTAAGACCCCAGCAGAGTTTCCAATGAACGTGCCCCTTCTCGTAACGGAGTTGAGGATGGCATTGATCCGCAACCGAGCATTCGATACAGCAAGAGGTCGCTTCATACCCTCCCGAAGCCCCCAAATACCGCCAACAGCGAGGCCTAAAAAGGCAAGCTCAGTCAGGATGATATGGAGAACAATAAGACAATTGTTCGACTAGCCGAGATAAAGAGGCACGACTAATCTGAGTTACAGCGTGGCAGAAGACATACCTGACAGATAAGTTGTCCCGGTCCCGTAGCAAAGATCATCACTCCAGCCTCTGGATGGCAGAGCTGTTGCGGCTCCAGGAAGATCATTCACCTTATCGTCTTCGAGCTCCAAGTACTCAAGCTTCAGACCGGCGAGAGGATGCAAACGAGTCGGATCGAAGCCGCCTGTCAGCAAGTCGGACGCTGTTACGGCATTTTTATCATCGAAAGCGGAACCTGAGCTCGTTGTGAATTTTGCCGAGCGCAGATAGTCTGCTGAGTCTTGCGACGACGAGGCCGGATTTTGAGGTGAAGACATGAGAGTGAGAGGAAAAAACTACGTCACGTGTGACCGACACGTAGTATGCAGGTCAAAAAAAAGGCGGTATGACTAATACAAAATCGCCGCTTGTCACAATCACAAACGCGTCACGGCACGGAGTCCTGTCTGCTTGCCATCGACCGTGACTTTGCACTACAGCTGTTTCGAGCAAGAACAATATGAACATAACAGCATCTCGAAAACACTGGCACGCCCTCTGTCTGGCGCGGCCTCCCAGATCTCCGTATTCGGTGTTATCAACACCTACTCTTTCAAGACGATTTCATGCTGTGCATTTGACTCCCGCCACTGGCTCTCTCCATCGTACTCGTGTTTCTGTGGTCGGCTTATCAGCATCTCATTCATTCAAACGTAAGTGCGCCAAGTATTGCTCTTTCCCTTCCCCTGGGATCCTCGCTGCTAATTGTCTTTACGCAGGTTTCGCAACATCAACGACCCCACATTCCACGACTACTGATCCCGCAGAGACAGAAGCCCAGGTTTGTCTCGAAAAAGGAACCCAAAAGCTTGAGGAAGGTGACATCGAGGGAGCAAAAGCACTATATCAACGGTCCGTAAACATCAAGCGGGACGCCGGATCTCTATTCAACCTGGGAGTGACGCACTATCATCTTAGTCGGTGCCACTCTTCTTCCGCGCGGTTACTCAACTTATATCCATATCCATTTTGTGTATTATCCTTCACGGAATTTTCATTCTCTTGATTTTCACTGAAGAGGAGTTCGACGAGGCTATAACTGCTTGGAAAGAGTCAATTGAGCTCCAACCGTCGAGTCCTGATGCTCACACGAGTTCGTGCCTCTTGTTCAATGCTTATTCTCTTGCTTATCAACGTTCATGCAGACTTGGCGAGTGCCTACATCATCTCACCAGTCTCGCGGCCCAACCTGGCTCTGCACCATCTCCGGTAAAACTATCCTTCGGCCATCCTGACCGTATGGCCGATATTGACGAAAGCCAACCAGAATTGCATCTTCTCTTGCGCCAGAGGATCCTGAGATAGCTTTCAATTTAGCAGCCGTATTGGAAGCCTGTGAGCATTCATATCTATGTTATTGTTGAAAATGTCATGTTTGACTGATGAATGGACGCTATTGTTACTCCGACGTTCGAGCAGGTGGCAGGTTGGAAGAGTCTCTCACATACTATAAACGAAGTAAAGAGAATGGGGTTGATCGGGCTGAAGTTCACATTCGAAACGTGGGTTCTTGACCATTTGATCTTGTCTTGTACATATTGCTTGATCGCAGTTTAAGCAGGTCAGTGCAAAAATACTTGGCAAGAGGATGAAGGAAGCCGAGGAAGGCAAAGGACCACAATAACTGGAAACCCTCAAACGGGAAGTGGGACCGGCACAAACGACGTTTAATTTCGCAGGACGATGCTTAGCTTTTTGGGCGATAAGAAGGATCTTAATCAGTCACCTAGCATAAATACTTTCTTACTGTTATCTACGCTCCTCGTAGCACATGTGTAATGCGCACGCTAGATTTCCAAACCCAGTAATTACCATGTCACTGCGTGGTAACCGATAAAGGTCCGTCAGTGCTTCCGAACGTAAAGTTACTGATTAAAGTTTGCAAATTACAGTGTAAAAATAAGCAGCAACATTCGAAGATCCATCTGTTTCAAACCACTCTCTGCTACCGGCACCTGTATACTTCCTTAGTCTATTAGGATAGGGTTCTCTGGCGCCCCGTCACCACTCCGTTTCGATGGTACCGTACGATCAGCCGCACGTCGTGAATTGGAATCCTGCGCTTGCTCGGCGGCCTTGTTTACGTGACCGTTGTGTTGAAACACGTCTCCCGCCTCCTCGTGATACTCTCGGCCGGTATTCCGGATGGATACAGGACCAGTTTGCCAAGAATTAGATGGAAAGAACCGTCCCGAGTCAAATGGACGCAGGCTTGCGACACCTTCTCCGGAAGCACGTCTTGCACTAGTGCCACGACCAGACGGCCATCGACTGGAACTGCGATTTCGCCAGTTGGACCCCTTTTCTACTACACGCGGCGTAACCGCATCAAAGTATTCTCGGATGTTCCGTTGCCGTGCAGAGCGACTAGGCGGGGGAGATGTTGCGACCCGAACGAGAAGGGTCTGGAGCTCGTCCCTTGTCTACTCTGCCGAGGAATGGCCATCCGGCTTGATTCCGAGTATGTGTTCAAACCCCTCGTCGGCAGAGGGCGGCACAAACATGCTTTTGAATCGATATAGCACACCAATACCTTGCTCAGGCGAACGAATCGTGGGATGATCGGTGCCTGCAGGAAACAAGGACAGCTGAAGCTCAATTACATTTGGAGTTCAAAGCGTTGAGCGCCAACGTGATGTACGTACGGCTCTGAAGTCTTTCCCTGCAGATCTGCCACAGGAGAGAAGTGAGTCGAAATCTGGAGTACGGAAGGAAGTTTTAAAATTACATTAAGCGGCGTGTCAACTGTTTGTAACCCGTGTTAGTAACGGATACTGTGCTTCATGTGGCCTTTCTGGGCAATATGCTCACATGTGATGCACCATAATCTTGTTTGAGGAAACTCTCTTGCAATTCTTATCCAGTGGGCCCTTTGTCTGAAAACAAGCGACTAGCTCAGGGCATTATTCAAGACTTCAAACCAGCTTCATACGTTTCATCGAGATTAGTCCTGTCGATGCACACGCTTAAACCCTGCTGAAGGCTCATGCGTGTGAGGTGTTCGACGGCTTTCCTATCACCGAGATCGTCTTGGTTGCACCGACGAAACTCGGGAAAATGTTGCTCTAGCGCCTTCGCAAAGGTTGACTATCCGGGTAAAACGAAACACAAAACAAACAAAATTTTAGCAAGTGTGGCGCGGCTAATTATTGGCTCGTAAAACCGTCCAAGTCGGCGCACCTTTCCAGACGCGATTAAACCAACTAAGACTAAGACGATCTGTGCATTGTCTTCATTCCAGGGTCGTCTATTTTCAGAGTGACTTGATTCATGCAGAGTCGTAGACATTGCGCTGGAATTACTTCCGTGGCTCTCCTACGATCGAATTAATCCGCAGTCGCTGTACAACGTGGGGTGTGTCGGGTCGGGGATAATCAGATTCACAGCACGGATGAAATTGAAACGGATTTAGGTTGATAGACAAGGCCTCTGCATCCGCGGTGCTTCAAGTTGAATACGTATTGATGAGTCAATGGAGTTGGGACCTAGGGAAACGAAACGAAATCACAGCGTTGCAAGGTCGTGGTGGTCGCAGCGGATAAGTAATAGAGTCCATTTTGACAGCATTCTTGATTCTGTCTGTGGCACGTGACACGACCAGGATCTTAAATTTCAAATCATATTCAAGTAATTCCTTTTCGAAATGTTTCGATATCAAACTTGCTCGATAGTTTGGACGCCCGTCTGAATGGTGGAGTTCGCATACAACGACTAGCGACAGAGGATCTAATTGGCATTGAATGGCAGAAGAGCGCACTTCCTTGATACGAGTAACGCAATCCGAGATATCGCATGCGAAATCCACTTCTCGACAGGACCCCGTTGAAAATAACGGTCGTAGCGCGGTAGAAACTCTTTCCTACTCCGTAAATACCGGGGAGCACTGTAGGAAGAGTTGGAGCTGTCAAATTCATTCTGCATCGTATTCTGATAAATTGTCCTGATATTGTTCAGCCAGAAAGCCGACCAGACTACTGCAACAGAACGCGTAAGCGCGAGAAACAAGGAATTTAAATTAATGCATGCTCCTGTCAGATATCGGATTATGAATGCGATCCCATCGACGTGTTATGCAGTGAAGCACGTTCCGGGTAGGCCAAGATTCATTTCGGTCGATTACTTCGCAAGAGTTTCATGGATTTCTCTCATAGTTGCCGCAGAGCAGCCGCCAGTCTCTTGGCTCGAGAAAGCCATAGGTCCATTCGCAAGCAGTTGCGGTCAACCACCCCAATTTTTCTTGACATGAGATTCTCTAATGACAACCTTGTTGGGTGTTTGATCCCAGGCACCGGGGAGCCAAATGATTACTAGCCCGTCAGACTCGATGATTCTCCTTAATGTGGCGCTCGCTGAGATTTATAGCGCTATCGGTCATCCGGGAGATGAAGTACATCACCGCTCAATGAAAAATGGAGTGACGAAGACAATTTGAAGAGGGGGGGAAGATATAATATTGCTCGACAGCGAACATAGGACCTGATTCAGAATTACATGAGAAAAGGCGAAAATTAGCTAACGTTGGGTCGAAACGGAGACTACTGACTTTTGAATCTGCACGGATACGGCATCTCTATCCATGACGAGTAAACTTGCTTTTCAAGAGCATCGGGGAAATATCGAAGTTGGTTTTGGAGGGAGTCGAACAGAGGTGATAACGTGACACGGCGAGTTACTGTAGGCCAATGAGGAGAGAGGCATTGGGAGACGAACAACGGGTTGTACGGGTAGTCCCGGCACCGTCTGCACAACTCTTTCTCTCTCAAAAACTCGTTCCCAACGCAGACGCACTTCGAGTCCTTAAAATATGATGGCCAGGCTGCCTGCCTCAGCGCTCCTTAAAGCAGCCTCGCTGTCCACTTCGAGGCGCGCGGCCAGCCAATCATTAAATTCAACTGTCGTGAGTTTTCTTACACGTCGATTCGTTCACATGTGTACTCTTCGCTCAATGGCCTTGATTCCTATTTGCAGCGCTATGCGTCTACTTCATCCAGCTCAGTGGGATCTTCGGAGGTTCGTTCATGAAGCTAGAACAGGCAATGCTGTAGTGTGCTGAGTAATCACGTTGTCGCAGAGCTTTTTAGCCTCCAGAACCGCGCTGGCGTCGGCGACACTATTTACCGTTGGCAGCATAGCTTGGTACACTCACGTTTATGGTTCCCTTCCTTTCATTGGCGAGGTTCACGCATCGTCCCCCGCAGAGGAAGGTCTTCATCCAGCCAGCTGGCCCTTTTATCACAAAGGCTTACTCAACACTTTCGACCACGCTAGGTAAGGTGCACCCATGTCTATGGAGGTTGGATTTCTTAGCATAGGACACGTACAGTATCCGTCGAGGCTATCAAGTGTACCGAGAAGTATGCGCGTCGTGCCATTCCTTGGATCGCATTGCCTGGCGTAATTTGGTCGGTGTTTCACACACCGTTGATGAAGTGAAAGCGTTGGCGGAGGAAGTTGAATATACGGATGGTCCAAACGACGATGGTGAAATGTTCCAGCGCCCTGGCAAGCTTTCAGATTACATGCCAGCCCCGTATCCCAACGAAGAAGCTGCCCGTGCCAGCAATGCCGGTGCTCTCCCTCCAGATTTGAGTTTGATCATCAAGGCTCGTCACGGCGGTGTGGTGAGCAGTTCCTCGTCGTCGTATTTGATATCTAGAATTCATTTTCTGTGCCTCGTTCTCTCTAGGATTATGCATTTTCTCTATTAACCGGTTATGTCGACCCTCCGGCTGGGGTCAAGATTCTTGAGGGTTTGAATTACAACCCTTACTTCCCTGGTGGTGCTATTGCTATGGCCCGTGTCTTGTTTGACGGTCTCGTCGAGTATGAAGATGGCAAGTTGTCGTTGAGGGCTTGCAGTCCTCGCGTTCTGACCTTATTGAATAGGTACACCGGCTACAACTAGCCAAATGGCAAAGGACGTTGTCACCTTCCTTTCATGGGCAGCAGAGCCTGAGCATGATGAGCGGAAGAAAAGCGGTCTGAAAGCCGTCATCCTCTTCTCTGCACTAACCGCTCTTAGTCTCTACGTCAAGCGCTTCAAGTGGGCCCCAATCAAGACAAGAAAAATTCGTGAGTTACTGGCTTGTGTTCCAAGAAAAATTCCTGACGTCTATCTAGTTTACACACCGCCTGTTTCAAAAGGACACTAGAATAGATTATTGGCGGCGACGGCTATTCGCTGTAAATTTACTAATTCGCTGTTAATACCAATTGTTCTCAGAGTTCTACCCTCTCGTTACAGTGTAAGCAATTCTACCATGAGCTTGCGGTGTCATCAAAAGGCGATTCAATGAGGGAGGAGGTTCAATTTGTTTGTGGCACGTGATGCAGAGTAAGATAGTCTATGTCTATTTTGATTACGTAATGGGGACTGGCAATCCCCTATGGAAAAAAGTGGTCAGTTTTTTTTCGGGCGGAGCTCAAATAAAATCCTAATTTAGCAAGTGGCGTCGATCTTTATGTCCCACTTCGCTTAGAAGGTCAAGGTGACTATATGCATCAAATCACTCCATTTTTTCGACACTGTTTGGACTATCCACACTCAACAGAATCTCTCAGCACTATGAAATTTTGCACAGAACCTTATTTCATAGGTAGGAACATCATATGAATTTTTCAGATTTTTCTGTTCAGCAGGAGAGCGGGTGTTGCATTAGGTGGAGGTGAAAAGTGCTACTTTCATCGATTCTCCCCTTTGTTTTGACCAATTTTACTCTTGGTCGGGATTCTTTGCCATCTAGCTCCTTCCACAGTGATTTAAAAAATCTGATAAATTCATATGATGTGCATATATATCATATTATCATGCATGCAAGCTCTCATCCCGACACTCTGATCTGTTAGATATATACGATGTAAAGAGTACCGGAGAGTCACTCATTTTCCCTATATATAGTAATTTGACTCCCCCCAAAACTGCGTTTTGAGCACAGATCCTCACCGTTCCACACAAAATTTGGAAGGAACAATTCTTTCCATAGCCAAAGCATGCTGGATTTTTTTTCAAGCAAGAAGATAAAAATTGGAGGAGAAAATCACGAAAAACATGAAATTGAGGCAGCAACAAAACTTTTGTCAGGTGACTGTACCTATCAGTCACATGCTAGGTAAATTTCTTTTTCTGGTAATAATGTATCGTGTCGCACTCCCAACCTGTATCTCCTCCTCCACTTCAGTCATAAACTTCAAACTAATTGCATAAATACATTTTTCATGAGATTTAGAAACATTTGGCTGAAAAAAACTTCGGAGGAATTTCTTAGTTTCTGAGATATAGTATTAAATGTAATATATCTCTGTCATTTTTTGGCGAATTTTTTTCATTCTTGGTCAGGGTATTCTTCAGTATCAAATACATCCGATAAAAACACTTCCAGGGAGAAAGAATTGTTGTGTGAAGTTTCCCGTCCATTCAGATGCTGGATGCACAGTGGGACAGGATCTGCACGCGCGTCGATCACCAGGAGAGCTAAGCGAGACCGTGGGAATGACCATTTTTTTAGTGGGGATTGCCAGTCCCCATACGTAACGCTGCCTGGACTTCGGCACGTGCTGCGCGTGCGGCTTGAATGGCATTGACAGTGCGGGAGGGAGGTTGAACCCTCGCTCACAACCGTGAAGTCGTCGCTTTCCTAGGCCAGTGCCGCAATCTCCTTGTTTTTCAATCCGTTGTCACCTTTGCTACCAACCCTTTCTTTAAGACTTGCTGCGATGTCAGAAGCTTGGCCGCCTCAGCTCAAGTGCGTAGCTTCGTGCGGTGATTGATTGGACCCCTTAAAAGCCTGACCTGCTGTCTCTCCCCAGGGAATGGGTAGCGAAATGCCTTGGCCAGATGACAGATTCCAACAGAGACGAAGTACAAGCTGAACTAAAGCAGATAATAGGTGAAGCATACAACAACAAGACCTTATGGACGACCGATTGGAATGGGATCCAGTTACAAAGGTTGTCTGATTCTGTTAGCTCATCCGCGCACCATGAAGTCATACGTCTTCTAGTCTCCTACCGAAGCCACCTCCTCAGCTCACACTCAAACGCAAACTGTACGGTACACTAGCCTATATCATACACGGCGGTTACTTACTTAATGTCCCCAGGGATGACAAAGTCATAACAAACAAGAAGAAGAAGCAGACTAGTAAGAACAATACCTCGCCCAGTATTCTGGATCCGAGCGACAGGGCGGCACTGAACCGGCGAGCGGAGCGCTTCTCACGGGAGCACGAAATTGAGCGGCAAAAATCACTGCGTAATGGAAATGGTTATTCACAGGTCACGCCTCCTACTTCCAACCTCATCAGTCGCATTAAGAATCACTCACGTTCCGGATCTACTTCTCCGTGGAACATCGATGAATCAGACAGCTCCGATCGGGTACGTGCACCCTTGCATTTTTGCTTCAGGTTTTTTATGAGTGAGCAAGGGAATCGACTGGAGCACGCATAACATTATCGGAACCTCACAGCAGCTTTTCAAAGACTATCTAAGGCTTACAAGCGTGCGTCGTATTCAGGTGTTCTTGTGAAACCCTCTGATTGAGCGGTATAGGAACCTGACCCGAAAACTGTCCGTCCGTATCGTGTTCTGGAGAAAGCTTTAGAAGAACTCAAGAAGCGATGGCGAGAGAATAACGATTATTCATGGATATGCAACCAATTCAAGAGTATGCGGCAGGACCTGAGAGTGCGTGTATGAAGTGCGCCAAGATATTCTTCGCGGTTGATTTGTCGTAGGTCCAAGGGATACAGAACGAGTTCACCGTCAGTGTCTACGAGATCCATGCTCGTATGGCTCTTGAAGCTGTAGGTAACTCGTTAACTTTGCTCTGGGTAGTGAACTCATTGGTTAACAGGCCGATATGGTTGAATATTACCAATGTCAGGCGATGTTGAAGGAACTTTATGAAAAGGGTATCCGCGGTTGCAATGACGAGTTTACAGCATACCGAATTTTGATGTTACTAAATGGGATGAACAGAAGTGGTGAGTAAATGCGGTAGCGATCGAAGTGGGGACGGTATTCATATTGCTGCACAGATATCAACTTGCTTGTAGGTCAACTAACTGAACAACAGAAATCACAGATAGCCATTCGACATGCACTGGACGTACAGCGGGCAATGTCGACGAATAATTATCATGCGTTTTTTGACCTTTACAATAATGCGCCAAACATGGGTGCATATATACTAGATCATTGCGTTGACAGAGAACGGACGAAGGCACTGATGGTGATAACTAAAGCGTACGTCCCCGACATTGAACAGGTGGCTTCAAGAATTCAGGGAGTCACGTGGCGTGGTTCTGTTGCACGCAATCCCTGGATTCTTGTGTCGCTTGTAAGTATGAAACGAGGGCTTACTTATCATGCGTACAGGTATCAACAAATGCCGCTCTCATTCATCCGTGACGAGCTAGCGTATGATAACGCCGCTCATGTTACGACTTTTCTTGCGCAACACGGCGCGGCGTTTTATCAAAACCCAACTGCTCCAGACGATCAGAAAGTTCTTAACTGCAGACCCGCGCAAGCTCCACTTTCTCAAGCGTTTGACGAGAAATATAGGAAGGCGACGATCAAGGGGGCTATCTAAACAGCTTCGGTGCCTGGTATACTTCCGATCGATCTTTGCATTGCTCTCGGGACTTCACACTGCCGCTTTGCGCGTGCACGACTCGTGCATGTCGGTTATTTCGCTCTTCTCGGTCATTCTGTGCTGCCCCACTCGTTCCCATTGCCCTTCGCATCACTTATCTCGTTTTCCCCGCAGCGCTATTGTCAATCTTTCATTGTGCTTGTCCGGGATTTGGAAATTGCTTTAGTAACGCGCACAACGCTTTGGTACATTAATATTATGTGGTATAGAATATTGTTTTACACCTATTTATCCAGCCACATATATAAATTGTCCTGGTGACCGTCTTGGCCTGGGCGCTAGAGAAATCCGTATATTCAATCGCGCATCCGAGCCGGAATAAAGCGGCGAACAACAACTTCACGAATGGTGTAATGAGAAAGGCACGCTGGTGATAGCAATGTGTCGAGTGGTAGTCGAGATAATGCCGGGATGGTTACATATGTTAAAATAAGGGTCTGTTTTGAAGTAGATACGCAAGTTAGATAGACACCGAGAAGGGATGCCAGCAATGCAATCGATGGGCGAGAAACGTAGCAACGTGTTGGCTCACCTTCTGAACTTGGGAGTTGACGCGATTGATCGTGCTCAGCCACGACCAGGTGAAAGGGTCGACGTTTTGTAGATCATAGGGCGAAGATTCGCGATCTGCCGGGTCCTCATAAACTGGACAAACTACTAAAGCGAACCTGCGAGACAATCGCATAAGTTGCAAGTTACAGGAAAACTCTTTTTTCTTTTATCGCTGTCTTGGCGAGATTCGACGTTTCGGAATCAAATGTACGAAAATATGGACTCACTCTGCATGTGCGAAGACAGGGCCGCGTTTATAGAGTAGGTAGTCTACACAGAATTTGATGCCGTTTTTGATTACCCAGCCTAGGGAGCGATAGTGATGGAAGACGACGTAATGAATGAGGAAAGGGTTGTCGAAGCGGGTCGGTATTCCGTCGAAGGATGGAGAGAGGGTGAATTCGGGATGATGCACAGCTTGGAAAGCTCGCCAGATTCGTTGTAGACTCAGGGATTCTTGCTGGAATGGCAAGGTAAACAATTATCAGAGTTCGAGAGAAAGGACTTACAGAAGTTGGGTCAATGAGGGTAAGACAGTCCATTGCCCAGACGAGGAAGAAAGCTTCTTGTAGGGTCAGTTGCAAATGTTCCATATCCTTGATGTCTTCGTATAGCTTGTCATCATCCTCAGGTCTCAACTGTTCATCTATGTATGGAGTAGAGGGTTTCGAAGGACCATCTGCTAGTTGCGGGGTTGTGGGTTTCCACGTCGCGGCGGATGGAATTACAACGCTCGGTTCCTTTAGCACTTCACCAGTAGCAGCGAATGTCTTCTCTGCTTCCGATGCCGCCTCTGCTATTGCCCGAGCTCTGTCTAGCTTGAACTGTTTGCGTTCCGCCCTTCGCTTTTCTCGTATTTCTTCAGCAGTCATTCCTTTCACCAAAGTTAGCGCGAGCCAGCACAGCCGATATCACATACATACCTCCAGCAGCTTTAGCTTTCAGCTGATTTATTTGTCGTGATAGCCAGCTGGGCTCACTACGCGACAGATTCCCTTTCCCAAAGAAACCTCTTCGCCATAGTATCATCGCATCCTTTGAGTTCGTAACCCACACTGAACGCGTTACAGCATCGATAATACCGTCTATCTCAGGTTTAGATATGCGTTGGGCTGAGTATCCAAATAGGCCAAGGAAGTTTGTAGTGCATTTCCTAGCGTAAGATTCGTTGGACAAAGGCTCAAGGATAAGGGGTAACGGATACGCGTAAATTTGATTGTTAGCATTTCGCCGAGCTCCTGATTTTCCAGATCCAGATTGACGACCTCTTCTGTTACTCATATCGAGCGGAATGACTTGATGTTTGATGAATAGTGAACGGCAGCAAAGGCAGTTAGAGTGACTTAGACTTCGACGCGCAAATATTTGGTTCGTCGATCATTCGTCGATCACGTTAGATGAACGCGTTTGTTCCAAACGCATCTTACGACAGACTCGTCTGTCAACTTAACCACCATGTCTTCAGATCGACGACGCGCAGAAATAGAAGCAAAGAGAAAGAAAGTAGAGGAAATACGCAAAGCACGAGCTGAGCGCCAAATTAAAGATAATGAACGACGAGAGGTACGTCCACTTGAGTGGATGAGAGTTGCTAATGCCTCTTCTAACTACCTATGAAGCGTGCTGCACCCTCACCCCTCCGTCGGCTCGACCCTGATGAGTTCATATTGTCAGTACTTGGTACCCCTGCTCCCAGAGGGATGGACGGCACTGGCGATTTGACACCTATTTCAAAACCTGGTACGCCTGTTATTGGAAGGGCAACATCGCCCAACCTACGTGAAAGAACGCCTCCCGGTCCTTCAGGGCGTGTCAGTAGACAAAGCGGTGCATTCAGCGATCGTCAAAGCTTGGGAATGAGTTTAGCTACGGCTCTCGTCTCGCCAGAGGGCTCTTCTACGACTGAATCGGGAACGGAGAATGTTATTGACAAGTATTCATGCTCGGTTTCTATTCCCTCTTCCGTATCAATGACACCATGCGTCTAGAACAATGACGATGGCCCCGAGGTTTATCCCTGACCTGGTCGATGTGGAACAGGATCTTTTCGATGTCCCCCGGAAGGTGTGTGTTCCATACTAATCTGGCTACTGGGTAATAAAACATCGAAACGATCGCCCTCAATAGGAACGTGTAACGTATGACAAAGATGTACAAACAGCTGAAATAGCCGTAGAAACGAATGCGCCAAGCGAGGAAGAAATTCGACAACGAATACTTCGGGAGAAGGAGGCGGAGGCGGACAAGTTAGCGAAAGAACGAGAGCAGCTTGAGGAGGAAAATGAGAAGCTCGAGAAGGAAATCGAGCAGGAAATAAGCGGTATGTGTTCATGTACTGCCTTAGGTGTAAAGAAAACTTATACCTCGTAGAAATGATGGAGGAAGAACGAGCGAGCATTTTCGTTGCGCCTGAATTCTTAGACTTTGTAGACAAATCGTCAAAGATCTTACAGCGTGCCTTGAACGATGGATATGATTATATCCGTGACTACACTGTTGGCGCGGAAGCGGGAGTGTAAGTTCCACTTCTTTCTTTCTTTATCCTGGGCCGTAATCTGATTCGAATCGAAGAGATGATTCGGAAGGGAAACGAGTGAAACGCGTGTGTACATTCTACGACGAGCGTTACGGCAAGAATAGGTCTATCACAGATCTCGATTGGTCCCCCAAGGTGAACCATGGACATGCTCAAAGCAAGCGGGACGTGACTAACATAATTTCCTTAGTACCCTGAGCTAAGCTTAGCTTCCTACAACAAGAATCCCGCCGCGCTGAACGAGCCTGATGGTCTAGTGGCGGTGTGGAATATGCACCTGCTTGAACGACCGGAGTTTATTTTTCATTCGCAATCAGACGTGCTTTCGGTGGCCTTTTCGCCATTCAATGCGAATCTTATCTTTGGAGGGACTTACTCTGGCCAAATTCTCTTATGGGATACTCGGAGTAAGCATTTGCCTGTTCTGAAGACACCATTGAGTGCTGCGGGACACACTCATCCTGTCTATGCGATGCAGATTGTGGGTACGCAGAATGCTCACAATCTGATCACGAGTAGTACCGACGGGCTGGTCTGCAGTTGGTTGGTGGATATGCTTGCCCAACCTCAGGTGATTGAAAACCTGTATCAGAAACCCCGTTCTCAACGCGCTGACTCTTTGTACCAGGAAACCCTTGAGCTGCAACACGCCGGACACAATAAAACCGCCGAGGTTGCAATAACGTGCCTGGATTTCCCAGACAACGAAACGACTACATTCTTCGTCGGCACAGAGGAAGGGAACGTTTATCAGGCCAACCGATATGACAGGGCCGGTTCCAAAGCCGGTCTGAATCAATACGACGTATACAGAGGACATTCTGGTCCCGTCATGGGAATAGATTTTCACCCTTTACACGGTCCTGTCGACTTCAGTGACCTGTTCCTCACGGCTAGCGTGGACTGGACTGTGAAGCTTTGGCGCGCGAGGAGTATTGCGAAGCCTAGCACCCAGCCACACACACTTGGCCCGCTATACAGCTTTGATGAAGCAGATGACTATGTTTACGACGTGAAGTGGCATCCTCAACACCCTGCGTTGTTTGGGTCTGTCGATGGGAGTGGGAGGTTCGACCTGTGGAACCTCAACGTAGACACAGAGGTACGTTCCATCAGGATAAATATGGAGAATGTCTAAGAATATATTCTTTCAGGTCCCTGTGGTAACCACACCTGTTGGATCGAATCGTGCAATCAACAAGCTGAAGTGGGACTGCAAAGAAGGACGAAGAGTGGCACTAGGGGGAAGCGATGGGAAAATGTATATTTATGACATTGGAGACATGGCCATCCCACGGGAGACCGAATGGACGGATTTGCAACGCACGCTCACGTCCATGCAGAGCGGACACGCCGGAGGCGGTGGGGCGGGACCAACTGGTGTTGACGGCGGCATCGTTGCTGGACGTTGATTATCATGCTATCGATAGTCTTAGCTGGAGATACCAATTTGATGGATAGTGTATTACAGTTATACCTAGTAGCTACAATATATGCCCTCGGTTTGCATGTTATAGTAAGAGGAGCTCCGCGGAGCGGAATTCCTTTTGAATTTTCTCGCCGTGTGACTGGACGCTATATAATCAAGCAACAACGATCCACACCCCGCCGCTGGGCGGGTTTTCCTGTCCCGTGCCCACTCCATTCTATTTCCTCTCCTCTACCACTCATCCTGGAATAACTCGCCTTTTCACACGCGTTTATCGGAGATGGAGGGAATGGGGAGGCAAGCATGCCGGTGAGTAATTCGGGAATTTGTCGAGTATGGTCAGCAGACTTATTTTCTGAACAGATATAGTATTTTTCGGCCAGGACGATTTGGTCGGATTGTTCGGACTGATCTTGTCAGCAAGGAAATTAGCACACCTGCTTTAACTTCCCACTTCTCGACCTCCACTCGCTCTCTATTCCTACGACCCATCTTTTCGCCTACGACTCTCCTTGGTGTCAGAAATATGTCCTCTCAAACGAAGTTCAAGCAGGTGCGTTTCAGACTTGATTATTCTTCAATGATTGTAGACTGACTCGGTCGGTAATTCGGAGTACCCTAGGAGCCGCACAAGTGAGTTGCAAACATGCGATTTTTTTTCAGTATAACTCGGCCGACCGCTGAACGCATTGGACGATCTGTAGGCTGTTGGTGTAAGTGCCGCACGAATCCTACTCCGTGACTCACTGAAGTCGAATTGCAATCACAAAATTTAGCATCCCAGGACCAATCGAAATTGCAGACGACGTGCGTTTGTAATTTGTATCGCAAATGACTATTGTGCGTTTACTCATTCCCACAGGTCCTCTATGCCAATGCCCACCCGTCAATGAGTCATGTCTCCCCAGAATTCGTTCCGGTGTTTGGCGACTGCCTCAGGATGCTCAAGTCAGTCGGTGTGATGTGGCGTAGCTCGATTGTTCTCACTCATAGTATACTTGGTATTCAGAGAAGTGCTTTTCGCGCCGAATAGCCAACCGTTCTTGATTGCAGGCTCTGGGACTCTCGGCTGGGACCAGGTGCGCAATGTTTATGCGTCATGTTCTTGATGATATACTGACTTGGGGGTTGTTTATGAACTTAGATCGCGTCGAATCTCATTGAACCTGGTGAATCAGCCCTGGTGCTCAATACAGGGTACTTTGGCGATAGTTTTGCTGATTGGTGAGTACACACTAAGCCAATCGCTAATCCCGATTATATATTCATTTTGTCGGATACTTCAGCCTCCAAACATATGGTGCCGTCGTTGACCAAGTCGTCGCACCTCTTGGAGAAGCCGTTACACAGGCTGCTATTGAGGAAGCTCTGAGCAAGAAGAAATACAAGCTCGTCACATTCACACACGTAGACACATCCACTGGCGTACTCAGCGATGCAAAGATGATTGGAGAGACCGTGAAGCGCATCTCCCCAGATACATTAGTACGTCTCCAGATGCTTTACGTGGGGGCTCGGCTACCTGACGGGTGAACTGGTACATCTTTTCTTCCGGGTAGGTTATTTTGGACGGCGTATGCTCTGTGGCGTCGGAAGAGATCCGGCAAGAGGAATGGAACATCGATGTGATTATGTCGGCAACACAAAAGGGACTCGGGACTCCGCCCGGGTTATGTGTGCTTACGGCAAGCAAACGGGCAATCCAAGCCTTCGAGAATAGGAAAGCCCCTGCCACGAGCTACTATGCAAATTGGAAACGGTAGGCTTTTGAACTTTCTATTGTTAGTGTATATTCTCATCGCCTCTTTCTTGCATTGCAGGTGGCTTCCGATAATGCGTGCGTACGAAGCTGGCCAGGCTATGTACTTCGCGACGCCTCCGGTGAATCTCATCTACGCACTTAATGCGTCCTTGACGAGCATCACCAAATCGGCACCGTCACTTCTTGAGCGCTTTGCCATTCACAAGGAGCAAAGTGCACGGTTTAGGAAGGCGATCAGGAGCTTGGGCTTGAAGCCTCTCGCCAAGAATGAGGGAGAGCAAGCCAATGGCATGACTGCCGTAAGCTATTTATGAACTGGTATTTGTGTGGAGCGGTCTATTTATATTTCTTCGGAACGGTAGATTTACTTCCCCGAAGGCTTGGCTGCTGCAGACGTCCTGCCCCGAATTGGAGGAAAGGGTGTTGTCGTTGCCGGTGGACTTCACAAGGCATGCAAAGGTGAGAGCTTGTCAACGTCTTTCACGCCGTACATAATTGCTCAACTACTGTTGACAGACAAGTACTTTAGAGTCGGGTACGGCAATTTCGCATACGCTTACTAAATATGTGCATCTTCTAAAGCCACTTCTTTCCAGGCACATGGGTATATCAGTAGTCGACAAGTCGCGGGACGACATCGACCGTACAATCTCCGCGATTAAGGAGGCCATTACGGAAGCGAAAGCAGCAAAGGGGATTCTGAATGCTGCCGCTAAGCCGAATGGTGTACCGAACGGCATTCATCATGGCGTTCCAAATGGCAATATCGCCTCTGCTGTGTAAGCTTGTGAATATTATCACGTCTTTCTTGAGCGATTTGTTTATTAGACTCCCCTCTCTTCCCATTTCGCTCCTTTCATGCCTTATTTGTACGAATGAACAAAAAAAATCGTGAAAAAATGACGAACAAAACGGAAATACCATCCCGAATGACGGAATGACGAATTATCGAACGTTCGAAGAAACGCCTAATCTCCCCTGACCTGCCCTGATTTAACAATCGTTATTGTTCGTTCGAAACTGCCGAAAAAACGCGTACGAGCATGGGACGGGACGCTTCTCTTTCGGGCTGAATACACACTCCGCGAACCTCGCATCGGTCGAAAAATGGACGAAATTTCACACACAAGCGTACAAATGGCAAAGTTATGATGTTTATGTGCGGAGGAAGGAGGGGGGCGGAGCTCCGTCTTTGGGGTCTCCGCGTTGCATGTGAATGTTTAGAAGGGCCGAGCGGAGGAAAGGAGAAGAAATAGTTCGTCCCGAATGGGTGTAGGTGATCAAAGAAACAGGCTCCGGGTAGGAATGGACACAGCAGGTGGTAGTTCGAGAAGAGTTGCTGGAGTTCTTGATTTAGCAGAACCTTACGTGTAGACTGATATTCATCTTGTAAACTTTTCCTTGAGGATATGTATAGACCTTGAATACTCACTTTCATCATGCCATATTTCGTGTGAGAGTACCATCGATACTTGAATGAATGGGAGACTAGTACTGTTGTTCGATGGTTCGATATGTAATAATAATATGGATTGTTGGATATTCACCATTCAGTATGTTTGCAGTGCCACGTGATCTGAACGCGTCGAGACGCGTTGTATTGCGGAGTTTGATCTAGTCAACTCCGATATCGGAAACATGCGATGTTCGATGTATTGGAGCAGAGCGGGTGAGACAGAGAGAGTGGGCGGGTGAGATCAGCTTTCGGTAGTAAATCATAATATCAAATAAACCAGACGTGTATATACATGCTGGCTCTAATCTATTTAGAAGAAACACGGGGTGATTTCCACTGCCTGAGTAGTTAAGGGTTTACAACGGTGCAGAACCCTCCATCAACAGCAATCTCTTGTCCTAGCACGTATTCCGATGCGTCTGAAGCGAGGTACACTGCAAGCGATGAGATTTCTTCTTCCCTTATGTAAAGTTATCATTATCTTAGATGATTTATTCGTATGGAAGAAAAAACGAACCTTCCGGGACGTCGCATTGGGTTAGGAACCAATGATCCAAGGAAATTCGTCTGCAGGAGACCGTGGAGCACCTCTGCGGATCCGGTAAGTTCGGAGGGGAATGTTCCTGGGGAGATGGCGTTCACGCGTATCGGTGCTCTCTTCAATGCCAGGTCCGTTGCGAGCATTTTGGTCAGATGGGATACGGCTGCCTTTGAACAATCATACGCGTACTGGGACCAGCATAAAAATCCAGAGTGTGAAACGAGGTGGTTAGTTTATAACTCGTCTTAGTTTGAGGTTTTCGGGAGATGGACACTCACGCATCCAAAGTTTAGCCTTGTATGTGCGAAGCCGCTCGAGATATTGATAACGCTTGCCATGCGACCTTCACTACTTTCCGCGCTTTTCGCAAGAAGTTCGATAAAAGCTGTAGTGACGAAGAACACTGAAGCCACGTTCGTGCGTGCGACTGTATCCCATTTCCCGATGTCTTGATCGAAAAGTTCCTGGGCGTATGCAGCGAGAGCTTCGCCGTCGTGAACATCCTGGGGCTTAGCTGACCATTTTCTATACACAGGTCCATCTGTCCCTGCGCTTGTTACAAATATGAGTGCGCATATAAGGAGCGAATGAACTTCAAACTTGAATTACTTGTTGACAAGTACATTGAGTTTTCCGTCGGCTTCCTGTATAGTTTGGACAGCCGACTTTATACTCTCCTTATCCGTAACGTCCATACGGAGCCTTGGAAAGAGTCATCAAGACTCGATGCATATAAAACAAAACAATATGACTTACGGAGCCAAAGAACCAGCTCCTTCGAAGTGATTTTCCGATGCAGCCTTCTGCACGACTTCAAGCCGCCTTCCCGAGATATAAACTTTAGCTCCGTTACTCGCGAGACCCCTGGCAATCATCAACCCTCTAAAACCAGAGTAGGTGAGCGAGAATGAGCTGAAGATGCTTATTAAGCAACGTACATTCCTGTGCCACCTCCAGTGACCAGGGCGACTTTCCCCGTCAAATCGGTGAGGTTGGCTATCTTTAGGTGCGAAGTGGCTAGCGAAGACATGGATGCTGATAGTGTGTGAAACTAACGATTGTCATCTTCGTGAGAAGGGATTCTTATAGGCGTTTGTAAGCCATCGGGGCTCGGATCGTCAGTCCAACTGGTTAGCAACTGAGTTTCCTGTTACAATATCCGTTGTTGTTCTGTACAGACATAGTACTGAGTAATCACTCCAAGGGAAAAAAATACTTTGGCGTCGCAAACTCGTGCTGGAGGTGAAACCATTATTCCGCAGTGCGTAAGTGAGAATATAATTCCGTGTATGGTCGATGCGTCACTCTGGAAGAAACTTCAACAGTGAATTCACACTCGCGTCGTCTGGCTCGCGAAAGGTCTCGATGCCTTTTACTCAAGCCTCCGTTGCCGTCGCGAGCATCTATGCCAGACAGGATAGAGTGGCGCATAGACGTAGGTGGTATTCTTCATTGATAAGCGACGCAAACACGATCTGTTACCAGCAGACCGGAGAAAATATACAGCCTATTCTCCCACAGTAGTCTATGCACTCTGCAATTCAAGGATTCACCAAGTAGAGGCCACCGTCAATGACAATATCTTGTCCTGTGACATAGTCCGACACTGGTGATGCAAGATACACAGCGAGTGCAGCGAGTTCCTCTTCCCTGAAACATACATTTCGGTTACTTTGGATTAGTTGTCCTTGGGCAGGTAACGCACCTTCCTGCACGCCTAAGAGGATGAATAATCGGCGCACCAAGGAAATGATTTTGCAATATCGCCTCAAGATTCTTTGCCTCGGGGCTGAATTGCGAAGGGAAGGGCCCAGGAGAGATAGCGTTCACCCTAATTGGCGCTCGTTTCAACGATAGGTCAGTAGCCAACGAGCGGGTAAAATATCCGAGCGCAGCTTTTGCACAACCATATGCATACTAAACATGAACAAGCCCTTTCACTTAGCAACATCAGAAATCTAGACCAAATGAAAGGCTTACAAAACCCCAATGATACTTGCTATGTCCGAATATGCTCGAAATGTTGATTACACTCCCTACGCGGCCATTTTCACCTTCTGCACCCTTTGCAAGTAATCCGAGGAAAGCAGTCGTAACGAAGAACGAAGCAAAGCTGTTCGTTTGAGTGACAGCATTCCAGTCTTCAAGCGTCTGGTCGAATAGTTTCTTGCCGTATGAAGCAACAGCCTCGGCATCAGGCACGGGTGTAGGATTTGGCGGAGGTTCGGGAATATATCCCGGACCTGTTATGCCTGCACTGTGGAGTGAAGGGTATATGCGTCATTTTGAGGTCGGGGACGTGAAGACGAAATACCTACTTGTTGACAAGCACGTTGAGTTTGCCTTCCGCCTCCTCAACTTTCTTGACTACGTTGGAAATACTTGTTTTATCGGTAACATCCATCTGAAGCCTGAATGATTAAATAGCGCTGAGATAAAGATTGACTTAGAGAGTTGGAATGGGAAACGTACGGCACAACGAGAGCCGTTTTGTCAAATTCGGATGCGGCTTCATGAAGTACTTCCAGGCGTCTTCCTGTAATATAGACCTTTGCACCCTTGCCAGCAAGTGCCTTTGCTATTATCAGACCGCTAAACTCAACGACTATGCGTAAGAATGCCGCGAGATTAGCCACAGTCGCCGTACTCACATGCCTGTGCCACCCCCCGTCACCAACGCGACTGAACCAGTCAAGTCGACCAGCTTGTTGAGCCTCTCCTCCAGTGCAGCGGACATTCTTCTACAATCTGGTAAGATAGAAGACGGAGCACCTCGTCCTCTTGCGCATCATGGCAAATACAGACGAAAGAAGCCGACCCTGTACACGACTAACTAAAAAGAAGTGCCTCGCGACCGAGAGAAAATTGGGTGATTCGATGTGAACCCTCACGTTTCTAATCGCCTGATAATACAAAATGGGCTTAGGCATTTGATGATCACGCCGCTTGCTGATACAACCGTCCCGTCGCACCTTAACGTCATAACCAGAGAATTGATAAGATGGAAATAACGGTGGGATTGTGCATGAGAACTCGACTGCATAATTTACAGCACGAAGGAATAATAGACCATCCCCTCCGCAAGAATAAGGAGATTAAGCGAAAACTCATATTAATAGCCGAAAGGGAAAGAAATACATATGACCAAAGTTCATGAAACAAGGGCATCCGAGGTATCATTAGAAAGTGCCGAATCCAGTGACATGCTGGTTTGCAACAAGGTACGATCAGTAAATCTGGCCCTGCACAAGTTTCATGTAGCGGAACGTACCGACGGAATTCCAGTGTGCATGGGCATGCCCGTGCCGTTCACCATCACTGGTGGAGCTTGTGGAGGATAGCCATTACCCTGGGTCAGTAATAATCTGTTGCCGAATCCACCCGGAGGGATGATCGAAGCCTCCTCTTCTGCCTGTTCTTTCTTGGATGTCTTCGTTGACAGTTCTTGTACCAGCTTCTCCAGTGCAACCATCTTTTGAACCAAAGATCGCTGCGACTGGATCTTGTATGGCATAAAGAAGTCGTTAAGGCCATGCTGCCAGGACAACTCCTCGACAAAGTCTGGGTTTAACAAGTCAAAGGACATGTATAACATGGCTGCGAAGCATTCCTTGTTTCCAATGTCGACGAAATAGGATAGCAATTCTTCGGCGACTTCCTTGTCACCCGAGTAGGCCGCTGTTTGCATCGCGTCTTTGAACAGCTTGTCTTGCTTCGATAAGGAAATCGATTCCTCCCACTTCCCGTTTTTCTGAAATATCAAAGCGTGAGCGAATGATACGACATGGCGTTGCAATCATAGAGCAAACCTTGTACAGATGAGCAGCCAGTCTACGGAATTCAAGCAGCTCATGTTTTTCTAGACGCTTCGCTAGCTGGATATTGTTAAAGTTGTCGAAGCTATCTATTGAATCGCGCAGAGTTTTGTAGTCCTCCTCTTCAATCAACAGGTCGTTGTACGCTTCATTGACCGCCTCGACATTAAGCTGTAAAGACAATTTACAGTTATTCTCGGACTCGGAACTAGACAAACACTGGACAAGACTGACCCCTTGCACAGCGATTAGGTAAGGCTTGATGAGAGGTACGTTATCGCTGCGCTGGAAGATCCTCACTACCCGAGTGTGGTCTATCCGAGGCGACAACACCGTCAGAAGGTCATTGAGCAGCAGTGGCTGTTCCTGCAGGTAGAATGACAGAGCCTTGTAGTAACTAGACGAGAGATCAGTCTCAATCTGTAAGCAGCAAATAAATATAACACTCACATCTCCACGTTCGCGACGCGGACGACGACATCCTTGAACTGGTTGTGCTCCCATGCATCAGCGGATCGCTCCATCATGGCAAGCGCGGCGTTATCCTGGACTCCCGTTACGAAGCCGATCAAATACAAAAATGACAGTACTCACAAACTCGTCGTACTTAACATACAGATACACCAGTTCCGGCCAGAGATGAGCTTTCTCTGTAGCCTTTATGACCTTTGGAATATTGATACGCGATACAAACAGTTTGAGGTGCTCCATAACTAAAAGTGATTGTCAGTTTCCAAAGCGCCTCGAGCCAGTATCAGGAAACGTACGCTTCTCCGGTCGGTATTTACTGTAAAGAATCGCCAGCTCAGTGAAAATACCCATCTAAAGGCACGGTTAGTTACGTTCTCAATGGAACCCCTTAGTTAATAAAGTACGTACGTGAGCCCGCTCCAGACTTAAGCCTGCCTCCATCAGAGAAAGGACCTCGTCGAAGTACCCACGACGTTCGTACGATTGAAGCAGCCCAGGTAGTTCTTCCTAAGATTACCATGGCAAGTCTATAAACCCGTAAGACAAATGGGTAGAGGTAAACATACCGCATGCACGATGATGTTAAGACCACAAATTTGCGCCAGCCGGAATTCTGCCTTTTCGAGACATGCAGCATGCACCTGTTTCCAGACCCTTTGCAAAGTATTCAGCAGATAGGAAACCAGACATCTCACGGGCACTTACTGCGTGTTGCCCGCCTTTCTTGCACTCTCAACGGCTGCTTGATTTTCTCCAAGGTAAATGAGAGTCGTCGCCAATCGTGCCCAGTTAGAGATACTCGTGAAGAGAAGTTTGGCCGCTTGATATAGCTCGTCGTTGAAGCACTTCTCTCCAACCTCAAGGATATCCGCAACGTTCGTCATGGAGAGGAAGTCCTCCATATCGTGTAGACGATCCGTCTTCGCATACGCGTGAGCGAGCTCGGTATCGATCTTCGGTTCACGAAGCGTCTTCCGTGCCATTTGAAGGTATCGGACCAGATCGTCGTACTTGTCTGCACGAGTCGCGATCTCAATGACCTCCAAAAAGTTTGAAGGGTCCTCGGCTTTGATGTACGAGTCTGTCACAGATGTGGTTTAGTAGTTATGAACACGTGGTGAGAGCTATTTTACATACCAATTGAGTCCTTGATACGAAGACCATCAAGCTGAGCTTTGGCAAGACGGCTCCAGACCTCTGGCCTGTTAACTTTTGTTGCGTATTCGAGACCGCGGTCAATGCTGACGATGTGTTCAACCAAGACGTTTATTGCGCTCGCATGCTGCTCGTATTTTTTGTAGACCAAGAACGCCTCCTCGTAGAGGCCGTGGTCGATCGCAATCTTCGCGATTTCGCCGACGTCGTAATTCTCGAGTTTGTTAATGTAATTAACGACTTTGCCCTTATCTGCCCGGATAGCGGTGAGCATAAGGAGATTCTGTAAGTTCTTGTTGTCGCTAAATGGCGAGGGCTCAAGAATGATTTTCTCCAAAAGCTCAATGAGTTCAATCGGAAGATCCGCTGATATGAAGGCTTTGACAGTGACTGAAACATCATCGGGGTCGGTGCACTCTGGGATTGCCGTTGCAATGATCTGTACGAGAATTAACGCGCAGATCTAAAGGGACAACAGCAATCATACACACCTGGTCAATAAGCTGGCGGCGATAGACGTTATCGGGGACGAGGACTTGTGCCCAAAGGTCGAGCTGACGCCTCTTGACTAGGTACCGAGCCTGTTGCTTGAACATCGAGTTTTCGTTTGTTATGGCAATGAGCTCATCGTCGCAGAAACCTTTAGCATATGCGATATATGCTAGGTAAGGATCCCGTTTCTCGCAGAACTTGCCAACCACCAGCGGTTCGTATAGCTATCAGAGTAATCAGCGGAATGCCACTGCGCGATATCAAGAGCCTCTTACATTGTTCTCCTTCAAGAAAGACTCTGGGTTGTTGTTGCTGTCGATATAGATCTTCGCAATCGCATTGTAGACAGCTGGGTCTTGACTGCCTGCCTGAACACGGGCCTCAAGCCAAGGAAGAATCAACTTCAACCTATTACGCGACTCCACTTCCTGCACCAGCTCGTCAATGGGAAAGTTGCCCGTGACTGACGCAAGGAGGCTCTTGATGGTCGTCTCATCGCAATCCACATCCAACAGCCCGCCGATAACTTGCGGTGTCCGTGCAGAATTCACTTGCTGAACATAGACCTCGATGAATTTCAACAGCCCATTCTGATATAAATAAAGAACGAGATCGTGGACGAAGTCGAATCGGTCGCAGACGATGATGAGCGGCAACTGATCCTGCAGCTTCGCTTCTTTGAGGAAGTTCTTGACCTTCTCCGGACTATAGTGATTACTCTCGCGACAGATACGTTCGACCTCGCGGATCTGACCTGTTCGCGTGGCAGCCTGAATGTACTTGAAGTGAACTTCCGGATCCTGGCTGAGGTTCACGATCGAACCCAAATAGTAGTAAAGCCCCTCGAAGCTCTTGAATGATTCAAACAGCTCGATGAGTTTAACCGGGCCAAGAATGTCGGAATATTTGGTAGCAATTTGTATCGCGACCTGTAAGTTCTGTCGGATATTGACACGTAGCATCTCTTGCAAGCAGACAAAGGATTGTTCAGTCGTGAGTCTGCTGAAGTATTCAATTAGCCACTTAACAAGAGTATTAGTAAACGGAACCTGGTGAAGCGAACAAAATCAACCTACGTCTGGCTGTAACACATTCGTGTGGACGATGACCCGTTTGATATCGTTGATATCCTCATAATGCTCTAGGGCCCTCTGCAGCAGACCAGCACGTTCACAAAGGTTCGCAATCCTTGGCCGATCGTAGTGAGAGAACATCTCATTTCCAAGGATTGCGTCGGCAACCTGAGGCGCATGAACGAGGTTCATCTCCAGCAAGCGTGTCTGCAAGTGGCCCTGCTCCGGCTTATTGTCCTTCAAAGCGTCAAGAAGGAAGGAGGTCGCTGGTTGAACCATGTTCTGAGACGTGAAAATATCGACGACCTGCAAATCACAGCAAATAAATAAGCCGGTTTACAAATACAAGAAAGGAACGCCTACCCTATCAATGTCAACTAATGGTCCGGACTCATCATTCACTAACTGCGAAGCAAACTCTGCACCCTTGTCCGGATTAGTGCGCATGATATGTTGTAAAAGAGCCGTATAATCCGGAGTATATCCGACCTTCTTCGAGTACAGAACAATCTTGTCGGTTTGCCCTGTCTCGGCAAAACATGCAACGACTTTGTTGGGGACATTAGCCCTCAGGTAGACACTGAGGGCGAGTGTCATGTCATGTAATCGGACAATGTCACCGAGCTCCTCGCTGCAAGTGAGCTTGTTCTCTTTGAGCCATTTCTCCAGGAGCTGCTTACGACCCTGTTGTAAGACAGGACGCGCGAGTTCGAGAGACTCCAGCTGGTTTAGCTCCCCCTTCTCCAAGAGGATACCGAAATACTGTAGAATAGGTGACAGTCCACCCGGAGGAGCTGGTGCTGTTTTGAATGCCTCGATCGTTTGAGCCGTCCGCAAGATTCCACGAGGCGAATTCGCGGCGATCTTCGCTGCCTCGTTGTATTGCCCGCTCTGGAATAGGGCTTGATACTGCTTGACATATAGGTCATCCGCACCAGGTAGGTTTGCCCGGCTCGCGAGCTTGAAGGAAAGCTCAGTGTTGTTGAGAGTCCCGAGAATGTAAGGGATGACGGCACTCTCGTCGACGCTGACACTAAGCACTTGACCCTTCCTGTTGACCCCGATAATCCCGTTCGTTAATTCATGCTCAGCAGTGACGAAGATAGTTTCTCCGCTTATCCGGTTCATATAGACGCAGGCCCCGGATTCAAGGTCGTATAGATGAATAAAACCGAATTTGGTGACCAGGAAAACGATGCCGTGTTTTTTCGAGACTTGCATAGCTACCGGGAAATCGTTCGTCGCCTCTGGAGGGAAGAACACATCAACCGCTTTCTTCTGAAATACGGGGTCGGCCGCTTGGTGATCGATTTCAACTATGTGAAGCTGCGGAAGATAAGACGATCAGATACAAAATTCTAACGTCGCAATTCTCGTACCTTAGCACCAGTGGCAGTCCTCACGGCGAAAGTGAAAAGCTTCGTGGGGAACTGATGTCCGTCGAGCTTCAGCTCTGCAAACGCAGCAGCATGTCCTTCGATGGGCTGGGAGACCGATCGCTCTATGCTATACAATTGCATAGCACCCTTGACTTTGAAGGCAGACGGATTCGTCGTGTTACCCGCAATTCCGATGAGTACCATCCATTTCCCGTCGCCCGACACGCGATAGTTGATAATCTGTGCACCAGCAAGCGTCGCATGTCTATCAAAGACCTTCGTAGGCGGCGAAGTCTGGTCGGAAATAGACCAATGGTAGACAGCAGTATCTGTGACCATCCCAATTGTCGAGTCCGTCACCCACTTCCAGAACACAACATCCTCATTATTAATATGGGATTTAACCTTTTGCTTAGTTTCGATATTGAAGACCTGAAGAGTTCTCGCCGCTGCAGAGAGTGAAATAAATGCATGTTAACAAATGAGGGAGTATAAAAGGTATAGAACGGACACTTCAAAGCCAGAATCTTCTTGTGAGGATGCATTATTGCGGAATCCGCGGTAATGGGTCGACGGAGGACATTATTCGCGTCCGCGAGGTCAATGATGACAACCTGGTTCTGCTCATTGACCTTCTCGCGTACACATATGAAGTGGTCGCTCTCCAGGGTCAGGGTCTGTAACACGTATTGGTCATGAAAAACGCGTCGTTGCGCCAAAGGGTAGAGGAAGATTCACCTGAAAAGAAATTGAAGCTGGCTGAATACCAATACTAGAGAGTTGCAGATGCTCGCAAAACGTGATGGGCTTCGTCGCTGCCATTTTGGCTAGAGTTGATGCCTAGCGGCGTTGACGAAGTCTTTTGAGAGATGTACAAACGAAAGTGGTGAATGGGCGCACAGCAGTCGCGGAGTGCGTGTCTACGTAGATCACCTTATAGAGTAACAGGTTCTCACACTTTGAGATTTGATTTATACAGAAAGTTCCAAATTAGCAGCGACCATATTCTAGCCACTATGAAGTACATGATCATTCTTCCTCCAAAGCCAGCGCCTGTTCAACGTCGTCATCTATGGCCAATGTCGCTGGAGGTGGTTTGTTCCCATAGTATAATCGCTGGACAACAATAGCTGAAACTCTTTGAGTTGAAATCATAGAAAGTAACGTTTATCTCTCACCGCAGTCTATAGACAGCTGGAAAATACCGCAAATCTTGAATTGTAGAGGAGAGCCTTGAACAAAGAAATAGACAGTTCTGTTGGAGTATTATGGATTAGTAGGAACAACATTGTCATCACACTCACTTATACGCGTCGCCAGCAAGCCATCCAAGGAGAGTGGAAGCCCGAAAGCCGTACAGCGATTTTTGCTTTTGGTTGCTAGACTTGATCGTCAAACGAGAACTGGTTGAATCATTTCCATTACACACCTCAGAAACTGTGGAATGGGAAGGGTACTCTCAAGACCCAACGCAAGGAACCCGAGAATACTTATAAAAAGTTCTGAGCGACCAAATATCAAGAAGAGGATGGCTTGCACTAAACTGTATTGGGTATGGGTCGTTTGCCAATTATTATGCCTTGAAATGATAAAAATACACACATCATGCCAGCCAAGAACTCGATATGCTGCGCGTAGGTTGGCCATTGCCAGAACGAAAATGGTCTTGATGACACCCCAGCGTTCTCGGGGCCGTGTCTAGGTCGGTAAATCATACAGATGTACAATAGCGCCAGCTAAAGGTACATTCGTCAGGCTAAGATCGAGATTGCACACCGAATGGCTGAATTTCGCACTTGAGCAAGAATCATCAGAATGGATTGAACCAGAAGAGGGAGTTCAAAGCGGTTCCCGAGCCAAAAGAACAGACGGGTAATATTCGCGATGAGTCTGTTGGTTACATTATTAAGACTTAGTACGAAAGTAAGGGAGTGAAAGACATACAATACGCCACACACATCCCGAGAGAAACCCGTTGAATCCCTGCACAGTGCAGAACATGAGAAGTGGCGCTTTCGAAGGAGCGCTTAAACGCACTTTTTTCGCACGATGGAATAAGTCTGATCTGCATAGACAAGGGGTGGCCCTACGGCCATCCCCACCGACGCCAGTATTCGAAGCCAGGCGGGAGGCATAATAACGTCGAGAGAGAAGGAAGCCAACCAGCACGCGACGCAGACACGGCTGGTCATGATGCACGTCACATCAATATCATACGCGTCATACACGTGACGGTCGCGCCGGCGGGTAAAACTACTTTACTTGATAGACGGGAGGAAAACATAGAAACTTGATTAGACGGGTATACAAGTACGACGGAATAGCCTTGATACATGCAACAGTGACGCTTACTACTGAGTACAATGAGCCGGATGAGGAGCAGATAAAAACAATGTGAGCGGCCAAAAAACATAGCTACCATGGGAATAGAGCATGGTTAAAAGAGAATGTCCCGCAGTAACAGAAGAAACATACAAAAAAGAGAACCCAAAAAATGAACAAGTAGAGCTTGAGAAGGGGACACAAGGTACTCAGATCGCACGCACCAGAGTGAGAAAGCGAAGTGACGTAGAAGAACGGGGAAGGTCTCGGTAATTTAGCATATTACGCATCCTCCTCCTTGGTTCTTGTGACGGGCGCTGATTGATACGCGAGCGGCCTCGTAGAATACCTCTGTTACTCCACGATTGTGTTTTGCACTGCATTCTAAACACCGTGAGTGAGTAACAACATGAATGCGTGCGCTATAATAAAGAAGAGCCCCTGAAGGAGGTTCTCACCGAGATATCGAGATGCTCGTATCCGTCGCGCAACCTGAAGCCCCTCCTCGTACTGCACGGGATGAGCGTTGTATCTATCCAAGCGTTCCCTCACAATCGGGTCGTCTCTCAGATCGCACTTCAAGGCTAGATACATCATAGTGAGCAAACGACGGCAAGCACTGCGGCAACAGTCAGCGCACCAACGAGAACCAGCTGTAAATCCGCAATATAAGCCAGGATGTCATCATAAAGTGCGTAGTGAAACATACCTTCACACCCGGGCAGTATTCTACAATTTCTTCTATCCACTGGTGGTACGCAATTAAGAAACGCTTAGTAGGACATGTGTCAGACAGACATGAAAGACTCGCCTTCGATTCGACATTTTCAAGCGAAGTTGGATTGTCAACCTTTCCAGCATAAGCCTCTCCAGCCTGCTCGAACGAAAGGCAAACGGAACTCACCGAAAAGCATACTAGTATAACGTGTGTTTCGGCGTAACTTAAAGAACGCAGCCGGTCAAACTCTTCCTGCCCTGGTTAGTGAATCAGCAAACAGAGCCACCCTCGCGTTGCTTATCCTACCCGCTGTATCCCAAAGACTCAATTCGACGAAGTGGCCATCTACGAACATGTCCTGAACATAGTTCTCAAAGACGGTGGGTTCACTGTAAGAAGGAACGAAACGTCAGCTATTAGACTTCCTGAAAAAGAAAGGAGACACACTAGACTTGAGTGAAGAAACCGCGCGTGAAGACGTTCAACAACGACGTCTTGCCTACACGTAGACTCATAAACAGGCATATCTATCTCCGCGCATGGGGTTCGCAACATACCGCAAGCACCATCGCCGACGACCACTGCTTTCCTTTGTATCTAGACGCCGCAGCCCGCGTGAGATGATCCTCGAATGAAGAAGGGTGGAATAACTGCATGAACGCACTGGCTTATTTCGTCCAAAGGAAGCACCAACAGAGGATTCTCCGCAAAGAGACATGGCGAGTAAGACCACAAAGTAAGACCTGATCGGCGACAAAGAGTATAGGGAATAACGTCAGTCCTTCCTGCACGTTGTGGTTCGTCCCTGCTAAGCATGTTGCTATAATGGGTACTCTGGTGTCACGTGCCATTCCCAATCATAGGTAGGAGAAAATTATGAAATTATGAGTATTTTGTATTGACCACGTATCCACGTATCACAGAACGAATCACAATGGATCAAACAGTACATATTCTTCACATCGAGATAAAGAAAAAACCTTACTTTCGCTTTTCCGCCTTGGCAAGAATAGCAAGAATCTTTGGCACTTGTAAGCCTGAAGACAGGTTCAGCTTGGACAGTCTGGACGGGACATTGATCTGAGCTCTTACCGTACAATGGACGATCCTTACTCCCTACAGCCACTTCTCTTAGGTACTCCAGTCCTATCTCGATGCCCTCTAAACGCTTAAGCGTCTCAGGGGTTTGTGGTGCTTTCCTTCCTCGAATGGCTTCCCTCGTGAACAGAGACGCTAGAATCATACCAGTTGTCTGGATTGCGAGAGATTAGCTTTGCGTACATGTAGAGAAACAACGCGCTCACCCCGAGCACTGGATCTAACAGTCCTACCTCCACCCCAGCTCTAGGCACTCGTGCAATTTGGTGGGCCGCTTCAAGGCAAATATCAGACTCTTCTTGGTTCCCAGTCCCTTCCTCCGCCCAGACCTCGTGGAGGCAAATGATTGAAGTGTTGGCAAGATTTTGCACGACATATACAGTCCGTCGAGCATCCGACGATGTAACGCGTTCCTCTAGATTTTCTACAGGTGGAAGAGACGCTCTGAATTCATCCAGGAACACCGAGAATCCTCTCATTTCCCTTTCAACACTTTCTCGCTTAGAGGATCCGGGTGGACCTAGCGCAAAGAATGTACATGACTTCAATTCTACGCGTTTGTAATAAAAGACGCACTAGCTTTCCACGCCGTAGTCAGCTTCGTGACCCGCTCGTGGACTGCAGAAGCCTTGACCCGCAATGCAGCAAATGACGAGTCCCTGACATCGTCTGGAGGCGGCTCTCCGGATAGAAAGCGCTGTATCGTTCTATCACAACTCGAGAAGGCCGGTAGTTCTGCATTCATGTCCGCCTAAAAGGCAGATGAGATCAAGGTAACGGGTGAAATCTCAATCGAAGAGACTAACTATCTCGTACTCATGGATATCCCACGGCCAAGGCGTGTCGATCTGAGTTCCGTGCGCGGGGTCATCGGACATAATGCACGGATTACCGACCACGCTCCAACAGCGATCAATATTATAGACTGACCAAAAAGCATTTACACGTTCACCAAATTCGACCCATGTTTTTACGGGTGGTAGTGTCTGCGTCAGAAGGCTGAGACTAGAGGCAAATATTGATTGCAAAGGTCGAGACGGTGATGCAAAAGATTGGAGGGAAATGCGATGGAAGCCATAACTCACGGCGACTGAAACCGCCGCATTTGCATGGTATCTCCCTTCCAGAATACGGCCGTGAGTGAAGAGGTACTGTGCTATGAGAACCTCGGCTTGCATCACATGTAAAACTCTCGTGGGAAATGCATCCTGAAATTATGCAAAAGTTAGTGACACGGAAGCAGAGACCAGTATAACGTTTACATCATCTGGATTACCCAGACCACCACCAATCTCGGTTTGAAGTATACCAATGGCGCGTTGTAAATAGACGTTCTCATGCCCCTGCAACTTCGTTTCCTTAGATAGTCGCAAACCCCAAAGATAGATGGCGTTCGTGAGGCCGCGATGAGGATACGTGGGGTGACTGCGATCAGCCTCGAGGGAGTTCAAGAAACGGGTAATGTTAAGAGCGAATCCCAGTTGTTGTGAGTTGGGAAGGAAGATATGCACGCTTAGATAGTAATGCGTAAGCCAATCGCTTACAAAAACGATAGGATAACCCCTACAGCTTATTTGCAAGTCCAGACGGAGGTTCCTCAAGTTCCCACCAGAATTCCTCAGTAAACTCGGGCGATCCTGGTTCGGATCGTGGGCCTCCTTCAGAAACGGCGAGGTTGTCTTGCACAACTGGCTTAGTCTCCGCCTCTGACATATCCAGAAAGCCCGTGCTTGTAGACTCGCTGCTCGAGGAAGCCCCCGTAGGATACGGCTCACGAAGCGGGAGTGGCTGAACCGCTTTTGTACCAGGAGGAGGCCTTTCAAGCTCCTTAACACGTGCCTGAAGCCGCGCCAATGTCTCTTCCAGGATTTGAGTTCGAGTTGGTCCTGAAGAAGCATCTGTATATTCGCAGTCATCCGTTCTGTTTCGAGCACTACACTGGGTGCAGATCGGACGCAGCCCGTCACACTTCTGGGTGTCCAGTTAGATTAAGTTGACAGCTTGCATCGACACGCAGAAAGGGCATACCATCTTTCTGCGCCTATATACAATGTCTGAGTAAGATATACAGCAAATTCAGATACTGTAAGGCATACCTGCATCCTAAACAAGCCTTTCCCCGCTGCAGAGCTTCGTGAGCACTACTCGCGATTCTGTTTGGATTTGACAGTCTGGCGTCGTCACTAGTGACGACAATGAACCCATCGCTCTTTGCGGCCCGCGAGTTTCTCATTCTTCAAAATAAAGAGACAGCAAGCATATAAAGTATCAGCACCCAGAGAGAATTTGAGGAAAGCACAGAGTATTCATAGCTCACTTCAATGATTGAGGCGAGAAGCCAATAGTGGTGTTGAGTCACACGTTCTTCAGAAAAGTAGCTCGTCAATAATTCCTTGTGGTTCGTGGTCGTGGTCCTGAATAGCTAACGGTCTCATTTAGCGCCAAGCCGACTACGCTCGCAAGGTATCTAAATATATTCTACGGACAGTAAAAATAAAGGGCGCGTCTTGACGATGAGAAAACTCACGACGTAGCGGTGCTGAGTGCAATCTCGGTAACTTCAAAGTTCTGGGTTGAGAATAGGACAGAGCCAAGCAAGGTTGACAAGACGATGGAGGTATAAGGAAAAGAAGTTCAGATCGGAGGCTGATCCTAGGCCAAGTGATTGAGTGATTGATGATCGACGCAGTTACGTATACCAAGCTCGAGAATATTTATTGAGCATCAGTCATGCAGACTCGATCACTCTCCACCACGTTTCTTGACGTTTTTACTACAACGGCGGGACTTCTCATCAAACTAATCTCATGGTCGAGTTCAGACAGTGGAAATACACTTGCATGAACTTTTTCAGTTTGAACAGATGAGTCGAGGTAGGGAATAGAGGAAGTGGAAAGAGGGAAAAGCGAACTTGGAGTTCCTCGACTCGGACTATGAACCAGTCCGTAATATAATTAAATGTAGCGATCTACAGTACTTAGCGACTGTACCGGATAAGCGGAAGAAAAGCAAAGTACTCTATCTCTGCGGTGCACGAAAGCAAGAGCAAAACGTGAAGTATTCGTAGCTATCAATATTGATCTTATGTCTAATCTCCTTGGTTGCTATAAACTTAATTTAGTTTAGAAAAGGTTCCCAATACCCCATGCAGGACCAGGCACGGGGATCTTAACCGTAGTCTGACCGCAATTGTGTCAGCTACGCTCCATAGGCAAGATAGATCTCATCCAGGGCGGCCTTATAGAGTGTGCGTGAGCCGCGAGGAATAGTATCCTTGTGTCTAATGTTGCAGGTGCACTATAAATCAGGCGTGTGGAGGACAGAATAAAGAGCATAGCATATGTACTGTACTGTACGATAGCTGCGAGGGAGGGTGGACTGCTGATCGACAGACGGACATCACCGCCAATATCCGAAACCCTTTGTCGAGATCTTCTACTCACTCAACTGCCCCTCTGTAATGTGTCATCAACAGATGCATACACAAGGCGAGCACCGTTCTCTATTCCGAGCTTCGAAAGGTACTTCTGCATTGATTCCAGTGTCTTGTCAGGCTCTGCAAGAGGGTCGAGATAATAAACAGCAGCGCCCGCTTCTGCAAGCGTCGCCGCGATCTCAAGACCAACCCCCGTTGACTACGGTAACAGTTCCCTCTCGAAAGGTACACTGAGGCTTGAACGAAGAACCTGACTCTGAACGGAGGGCTGCCTCGGTACCAACAAGACATGGATCGCGGTGGCGGAAAGTAGTAGCAGGACAAGAGGACTACCGAACAGCATTAGAGTGGACAGATCTGGAGACGCCGATGCGTGAACTCGTTGACCCAAAGTGTTTGGTACGATCGGAATGGCGTAGTGAACTCAGAACGAGTTTCGACATTGCCGTAACGGTTGTGTGAAGGGATGAAGATTCAGTGGGTCAGCAGGTATAAGGAGACATTGAAACGGCTTCTACAGATATCCTTGAGTAATTTATCAGACCAGATTTATCACTGTGGGACTAGGGGGGTGATGAGGAGCCCCTTGAAGCCATTGAAGGTATGGATTCTTACCTCTAATCCCGCTACGGCATTCCCTTTTCGTCGATTTCGAGTAGATTGATCGGGATTGTTCGAAACAGTTGCACTGGGCGCGACATTTCTTCAAATACAGTAGGCCAGGAAGGATATCCGTCTGCAGTAGGCTTTCCTTACGTTACCGGGCATGGTGTCTACCGGAAGTGCACTTAGAGCTTCACCTAGAACATCGCCACCATGTGACCTTTATTGGTCGAGGAAATTTTTCATCAAGCTCATCTGATCAGACCCTCGCTGTTCTCCGATAAATCTAGCCATCGTATCTACACCAATTCTCATCAGTCACTGGAGTTGCACCGATCCCTCACGCTGTTCCAAGCTGGTGTCGTTTTCAACAACCGGTCTGCTACAGAAGCGCTCACTTCCTTGGCAAACGACAACGAGGAGGAAGAACATAATCTCATTGAACCGGTTCCTGGACTGGATGGAGCGCGGTCAATGTCCAGACTCGTATCAGTCCATCGGGAGTCAGGATAATGAAGCATGCGCGTCAATCTTCGAACTAAATCTACGCTTCTAAGCAAGGCGTGATTCCATCGCGCATAGCAAACGAAGAACAAGGAATTGTTTTGGCCCCAACCCGTTTTTGGAGACAACTGTATCTTGGACACAATGCGCGATTCCATAGAGTGGCGCCCAGGGCATGACAGGTATCGTCAATTCGCCGATTGCTTTGAATGTTGGCCCTGCCGGTTGAGAAGAACAGGGTACCGAACAGAGCCGCAAGTCAACTTAGGTTGGCGTAACACGAAGTCCTGAGAGGTCCATGCAATACAGGACATTGCCTTGGGAAGGAGATGATGCATAATATTGACGTGTATATACAGGATGTAGGAGTCAAATGACTCGTCAAAATGCAAGCCATACCTGGAGGAATCTACCAGGACTTTTCAAGCGCACAACGGAGTTGTGGGACTCTTCCAGTGCTGGGCTGGATACAGCATGACAAGCTCTAGAGTTAAGTAGGTTCATCCTATATTGAGAAGTATTCTACGAGAATTAATCAAAACTTGAAAGAGCGCTGATGTTTGTGTCGAAATTAACTGATACTATTCGGACTTCATTTGACAATGTTCCAGGATGATTGAAACACGCGCTCGAAGCCACCCAAGAACTCTAGGAGTCTAAAGATATACGCCCCGCACGAAACGGTAAGTTATTCAGTGCCGTCACGGAATCCTAATATAATCCAATGTTCATGAGGTCCGCACGACAGTCAAGCATGTACATAAAGTCAAGGAAGTACTGGTATCTTGCTTAGGTGTCCACTGCCATTATCTTGTATCACCTACTGCTTCCCCTATTTTACTTTTCATCTGCAAAGGAACGTTAATGAAGTCTGATGCTGTACAAGGTTTTCACCCGGTCTTTGTCCTGCTCTTCTTGCTACTTCCCATACCGGTCTCCATTGTCTGTTTCAGCCAAGTTGTACGTGCGGGACATCTCACCTCCTTCCCGCCAACCGACGAGCGCGCAGCTTTTACGGCAGGACCAACGTCTCGCGGCACGGTGGACATCATTTGGATGTGCCTTTCGACGACATTCACGTGTGTTTACGTGTCCCTGCATCTTAACATACCGGGGAAAGACGAACAAGGTCGGATAAAGGCGATGAAGCGAAAGCTGCTATGGATATCTTATAATGTTGTTGCACCAGAACTCATTGCATTCGTCGCTACCTACGAGTTCCTGTGTGCAAGGCACTATAGGAAGCCGATTCGGAAGCTCATGTCCGAGCATAATAAGGAGTGGACTCTCTCCCAATCGTATTTCGCGGAAATGGGCGGATTCAAGGTCCGGACGGTCGAGTCTTCTGGCGATGAACGGTTGTCAACGCCCACGCACGATGAAACTCAAGACATCACCTTCTCAACTGCATGGGCGTTCTACCGATGGTTACGTGACAATCCTCCGTTAGCAGCCGAGTACGTTGACACCAAGCAAATAGAAGTTGACGTTGCGGACAAGAGTAAAGCAGACTCGCTTTTGAAGGCAATCACTGTTGCTCAAGCGTCCTGGCTTGTTGTGCAGACAGTCGATCGTGCATGCAACAAGCAACCTGTATCGCCACTGGAGGTTACGACTTGCGCATATGTACTTTGTGCTGTGTTCACCTATGCGTGCTGGTGGCAAAAACCCTACGGTGTACAGAGGCCTATTTTGCTGCTGGTTCCCAACTCCGAGTCGTACCATCCGCCCGAAGATTCTGGCTTGCCCCCTGAACATAGTAAAGCCATGGCAATAATCAACACAAGTATGTGCACTTACCCATGTTATACATCAAGCCAATGAGCTTCCTATTTTACCATCAGTCGCCTTTATTGCCAGCGGATGCATCGGAGTGTTTATTGGTGCTATTCATTGCACCCTATGGAATGAAGCAATGGCCAACTGCTCTGGCGCGTGTGTTGCATAGCACAGATCGTGACCTCAGTGCTCATGACATTGTACCTTTATTTGGCTGCTATCTGGTTACCCTTCTTTCTTGCCCCGGCGATTCTCGTCTGCTTTATTCAGTTCTGTACACGCCTTGTCACGTTCATTCTCATTGGATATTCGTTCTGGAGTTTGCCAGCCGATGTCTACAGAACCACACACTGGACGTGGTCTTGGTTACCTCACATCGGTTGATTTGATCTCGACATTTTTGGATGTCTATCGCTTCATCCGTGTTCTGAATCCCCAACTTTCCCTCTTCGCTTCTTGTCATCCTGTTGCCTTCCCGCGACTCATTCCTATTCGGATTTTTGCGTCGTGCACGGGCGATGAGTATGCATAGTAGATTTACTTGCGTATGACAGTTTTCCTCAAGAAAAAGTCGAGAATAATACTCCGGCAATTAACGACAGCAAGCTCAAGAACTTAGATTCGGAAGTCGAAGATTGTGGAGTGTATTATAGATTCGGAATATGAACTAGTCGTGATGGAATTAAAAGTAGCGATCTGGCGACACATCGGATAAGCGGAAGGAGAATAAAACAAATACTCTATAGTGCGGTGCGGCGAAAGCAGAGAAAAATGTGGATGAGTTCTAAAGTACTTGTGTCTATTGATAATCGTATGCCTTGGCCTTGCCTCATCATTAACTGTTATAAATTTAGTACAGTGAGGAGTAGGTTTCCACAGCGAAAGCACGTACCATGCAGGAACAGACAAGGGGATCTTAACCGTGGTCTGGCCGCATTGTGTCAGTTATACCTCATAAATGACGGGGTGGACAAGATACTCACTGCAAGCCCCTGATGCGAAGAAATCCGAACCAGTGAATTAAGCATCTGGAGAGAGACTCGACAGTAAACTCACCGAGAGACTTGTCTCTTTGTACTTGACGCTCATGTCGGTTGCAGTAAGACGCATAGCCTCAATCGCCTCATCGAGAGTGACACGATATATGCCATCACTCGCCATTGCAAGTTGTGCAGCGGTTACAGCTTTCACCGCGCCTAAGCTGTTTCGTTCCTACGCGGTGCGTCTTCGCATGAATATCCTCACGAGAAACGTCAGATATCCACTTACAATACATGGTACCTGCACCAGGCCATCGATTGGATCACACGTAAGGCCCAGATTGTGCTCTGAAGTGCATAAATGAGCGAAACTTTTGGACAGAGGGGACGGTTAATGTCAAAGTGAAATCATACCTATGCCAATCTCGGCCGCCTATAATCGCGAAGGGTGAGCCCAGTTGCACATAAAAAAGCTGTATCAGGTTAAAGCATTCTCACCTGGAGCACTGTTTCTGGCGAGGCTGCACAGCAGATACGATCAGTATGGCTCAAATGGCTTCTCCATCTGTGAACAACTCTAACGCACCTCCCATACATGCTGCGAAGCCTGCGCTTGCCATTGAACATGCAACTGATTTATCGCATAATCTCATCAGCAAGAATATGGGCCACGTCCATCACCGATACCCACCTCCAACTTCTGCCTGGCAACCACCTTCAGCGGCAGATATTGTGCTTCCTCGCTTAAACAGCATGCCTATAGCCTTGGATATTGCGATGTTAGTACACTTTACTAGAAATGATAATGATGACGGCGTACACCTGCAGTCAAGAGGAAGGTCATGACGGTCTTCTCAGGGTCGTCGCTGATAAACTGCGGAGAAGTGAGTTATGAGGGATATCAGGAAGCATACCTGCAAACTAACTCTTACCTCGACTATATACTTCAAGACCGCGGGGATAACTCCAGCTGCACCGTTTGTGGGAGAAGTTACTATCCTTCCGCCACTGGCGTTGACTTCGTTTACGGCAATTGCATAGCATGAAAGGAAGTCTATCGCCGGAAATAGAGTTTTCCTCTAGGCGAGCAGAGGTATCAATATGAGGGTATACCCTTCCTGGATCATTGATAGCGACAATAAGGTACGTACTGGGTGCATTGGTAAAAGGGGGTGCTCGAGCGACCCAATGACACGTGTAGGTCGGGGCGCCTTCAGTTTCCTTCCATGTTCTCGAGATGGATCCTGCGCTCCTGACTCATCCCGGTCATCATTATGCCCGCCTGGCACGTCTAGTATTCCAGCAGGGGAGGCTCCCCCGGTAATGGCAGGGAAAGAAGTACTACCCGTTACGCCAGGGTAAAAACTGATTAAATCGTCAAGAGTTACGGATGCACTGATAGCATATTATTATGCGCACCCTCGCATAAGGCGCCTATACAGCATTGGAGCTCGACGACGCAGTCCAAGCCTCCCCGGAAGGGTCGCCTCGTGAGTTGCGACTCCACTTCGGATACAATCGTCCATCACAGACCATATACGCATGAGCTGCACAACCAGTGTAAGTAAAGATCTTATTGAATCATGAATGGTGGATACTTTTTCATATATAACATCGTCCGAATGGAAGTATCTTTCGTTGTCGTAAACAATTTGAGCAATAGTCATCTGAAAGACGACTAGTCAGATCTGCTCTCCTATCAAACAACAGACTCGAGCGACATTATGCTTCTTTGTGAGCGCTAGAAGACTGTTACCAGAGTGGAAGGCGTGAGGCGGTAACGATGGATCAGAGGAAGTGTCATGGTCATGCTGGACCAGTCGGGCGGGTTCGACATTATGCTTGTCAACGCCCTTGTAGTAAAGGTTCTCGTCGACTAGGAGGCGGAGAAAAGTGGGCTGAATATCTGTGGTACTGGGATCCGCACGACGTACCCTTGGTCTTTTCGTTGACAACAAATCCACCTCCAACACTGAGGAGAGTGTTTAAGGAAACGTCTGGGTTACTACGAATTGTCTTCCTTACCTGAAATACTCGTTCGTCGCTAACAAATCGCCCGTGTCATCAAAAACCGAAAAGCGCATGCCATTCGGGTGGGTCTTAAGCACCAGATCCCATCTCCAACGCATGTCGCGATCCATATCGTACTTAATGCGATATTTGCCACCAAGAGTGAGATGTTTGGTTTCCAATATATTATTGTAACGCGATGGGATCGTTCCAGTGTCAATAGTTTCCGGATCAGAACCTGGTTCACACATTGGAAACAAACGCGTCTTTTAATCCAACCCAGGAAGTATTGGAGGGTATCAGACCTTCGAGACCGAGAAGGATTGCCTGAGGGGTGTGATGACTACAATAGAGACTCTGGTTCAGTTTCTTCCAGATGCAGCAGGCAATGCGGATTAAACGCACCCTTTCCCTATCAGGATGGAACGGTATCAGTCCGAACGACAGGGTTCATAAAATAAGTCAAACTGACCCGTCGCAGCTAAGGAGCCGTAACTTTCAAATTAAGTTAGAGCTAAAACTGACATACATACCATGATAGCTCATTCGGTCAACCTACAGATTGATCTTCACTCTCTTCACCTTCTCCAACAATCCAAGCTCCTCAAGGTCATTAATAAAGATCTTTGCAGCGCGCATGGGTCCCACTGTATGTGAACTGCTTGGGCCAACTATGGTCGGATTTGACGGTGAATCTGAAATTCAACGCAAAGGGCTATTAGACTCACGCACCACCTATACTGAACAAGTCGAATGTCGAAATGACCGCGTGCTCGTGTTCGTGCCGTGCCTCAGAGCCATTCGTCTTCCCCGAGCTTTGTGACCCTCCATCCTGGTTTCCATCAAGATTCGAATAGCGAGCAACAGTTCGACTGAAGGTTCTTGAATAAATCAGGGACGCGCACGGAACCGACGACGAGCTACGTCGTACGAATCGAGTGCAGCGAGTCAAGGTGCCAACGCCGAAGCTCATATACATCGCAGGTGGAGAGTATCACGTACGCTGGATCAATCTGAATCGTCTTGCGGTGTTTGATTGCCCTCCTTCCGTAAAGAACAGACCAGCTTCTCCCAGCACAGCACATTGGCCTGCTTCCAAAATGAGTTGCGAACGTTTACATAATAGAATACCATTTCGACCAAATTTCCCACGGTTCGTTGATGTATCTCTTCCACTTTGGCCTTGTCAAGTAAGTGGCATTAGGCCGAGAAAGTACGGCAACTATATGGTACGGCACCAGGTATTCAGGTAAGTGATTAATCGAGCTCGGTTGTCGTTATTTAAAGGGCAACTTCTAGAATACCATAGATCGCGCTGGAGAGTATTGAAGAACATCTTCTACAGTAAATACCTCCTGATGTGCCTCCCCTCGACTATATATTAGTTATGTTTCCAATACCAGTATCCCTGCCCGTTCTGCTTTAGTGTGACACTTCGTTCACCAACCTCCGTCCGCACAATGTCCTCCTCAAAGGATCGATTACGCAGCGGCGGGGCACAGTCCCCGCGAAGCGAAATGGTGGTAAGAGCATTTTAATCAATATCCATTTCTGTGACTCATCTGTATGATAACCAGGGCTACCGGTACCCCAAACCAAGAACCGCTCATGTCCGAGAGGCGCGATAATCGTAAGAGCATTTTTATGTAAGAAAAGACAGCTGTTCAGTACATTCAGCGGATTGGTGGGATCCACCACCACCTCCCCTCCCATACGATGTAAAGCAAAAGCTCCTCCAGCGGGAACGCGGGTTTGTCTCAGTGGGTTAATACAGCTTTCGTCCATATATGTTTGCATATCATACTGATTCTCTCTAAGCTCTTCCTTTGGGAGAAGAGATGTACGATAAATACGTAGATTCAATCGCGGGGTTGTTCACTTGGTTTCCGGTGAGTATCATGTCATCGTTATAGCGAAGCAGAGTTGATTTATTCGTCTCCAGATCGAACTTGTTAACGAAGGGCAAGGCGAAGGACAACTGATCATCTCCGGGGACGCCAAGGAACCGATTCACGGTCCCGAGGATGTGAATAAGGACGCCGACTTCATTCACAAGGATTTTGTCGGGTCCTTCGTGGAAGGAATGAACAATTCGTACGGGGTAATTGTACCGGACTATGACGGGGTTCATAACAACGAGGATGACAACGGCCACAACAACAAGGTGCTTGCAAATTATTATTCTATACTACGATACGTGGCAGCTTACATACAACCAGACGTACACGAACCTCAACGTCGATGTTCCCGCCGAAGTGCCTGATTGCCAGAATGACACACCTGATTGTGCCCATAATTACATTCCTGACGGGATGATGTGCGTCGGTGAGGAACCCATCGTCGTTCTGGGGCTCGCCTTTAAACAATCCAGCGAAAGCGTCGAGGTACTAGGAGAAGAATGGTTCCGCAACTCGAAGATACAGCTGGTGATACTCGTCAAAGTGACGGAGGCAGGAATGGTCAATATGGGGCCGATGAGGGGCCGCTGGATATCCGCACAATGTCAAACTGACAGCGCGTGAATTCCGTGACACTCTTGTACATCGCGACCATGGAGGGTTTCTTGTCGGAAAACTTGAAGGTGTTCGACGAAAGTTTGCCGGTCCTCTCACAGTCAGATCGAAACTTCTATGCAGAGTTGGGGAACATGAGTTTACTTACACTCTCTTCGTGAGTTCGGTACTTTTCTTGGCTGAGACCCTGTAATAATATCACTCTTGCCTGTCAGTATGATCTAAGTGACAAGACGCAAGCACAGGACTTAAATACCGCCTTAGCCATGCGTACGACTATTGCCAGGCAAGAATTAAACCTTCATCCCGCCTGTACAGTACAGTACAATGTTGAGTCCGTGGCTGGTGCGGTCCTTGAGACGCAATACAAGACGGCCTCTATTGGTATGCAGAATGGTTCCGTAAAGAGCAAGGCCGTCGCAGGGTGAGAGTCGTTCCTCCGCGTTAGCCGGTCCACAGAGGATAGGTCGTGATGACGGATCTTCGGGGGATAGGTAGGTAACGAGAATATCACTCAGGGAACTTCGGCTTTCATGTCCGCGCTAGTATTGAATGCGCGGAATAGGTATTTCAAACATTCCAGTGGGAATGACGCGGAATCGCTATTCTATGTGATGATGTATCGCAGCGTTCGATGTTTAGCGAGGTTGAGAATTCTGAACGATGGGCGCCAGTGCTCGGGTCCTTTGACGAATTTACGGTATCAGATGGGTGCAACGATTCCGGAACTGTCAAGCGGGACTGCATTGGCACTCCAGACCACCTTAAAACGTTGTTCAACTTCGATGAGTCGATTCATGCATTGTCTGATGGCTTACATCCAGACTTAGCAAGCACCGCTTAGAGTATGAGAATAGCAGGGCAAGGGTTGACATGGACGGGAGATGATTCGAACGGAGAAGAAGGATTCCGTGAACCGGGGCATCGAACATGCAGAGGAAAACGATAGGGCTGAGCATGATGTGATTGACCATCAAGTCCAGACACCGGAGGTCTTACGTGCTGCGTATATTTCGGTGACGAATTCTGGCGTGGATTTGATCAGTGGGTCCGTAGCAGTCTCAGAACATCGGAATAGCAAGCGATCTATTGTGGATGTCGACCTTATGGAAGGGGCGACGATGAGTAGAGGATTCCGGCAACGTGGTCGGGTGAATTACCAGTCAACAACATCGCAAATGCGTCAGCTGCAACACCTCTCCCCCTTGAAACTTGTTATTGTATGTAACTAATGGGAAGAGAAGAATACGAATTTCATCCAGGTGATGATCAGTGCAGTATCTTCGGGCTGACGGACTGACCGACACTGCCTCGGGATCATAGTTTTACTGTTAGTTTTATTGTTAGTGCTGGTGCGTTTTCTCAAAATCTGGTAGTCATACCTTGGACATTCTTAATTAACAAGCTTGTTCCGTGCAAGCCGGTTAAAGATTGAGCTCCGCACAAAATGAATGATAACAGGGGAAACTGCGAAAGAAGTCTATGGGTGCGTCCGTTTCAGCGTAGTGCAATTTTGAATGAAACACGACAAGTCGTCAAGTTATTGGCGGCCAGTGAAAGTGCGTGCATTCTATTCTGCCTGGCTCGTTTATACATAAAATGCGTAAATTGGCCTAGTCCAACGTATTACATAATTACTGTAATTGAAAGAAGCAAAGCGGGCTCAGCGAAAGCCTTACGTAAGTACTGTAGATAGGTCGGAGATGTATAGTACTGTCTTTTCTACCGAGTTGTCGCAAATCCTCTTTACACTAGTCGTTGCTCCAGTGATGAATAAGATGAGAAGAGCAGCATCCTCATTAGATAAGAATATTATTATACACTGACGGCTTCGCAGAGACTGCAGATCAAATCAGATGTGTACTGAAGCATATTCTTCCTTCAGCGCAGCGCTAATCAAAGAACCGGCTTTAACTAGTAATTAGTAAGTTCATAACCAGATAACAATGGGTTAACTCATTATTGACGGAATACATGTGGGGATACAAAGTAGTGTCACTGGTACTAACGCCATGCGCCACGTATTGACTACAGCGAAGTTAGATAGAGTCGTTATAGCCCAGCGGTAATAGTAAGGTGCAGAGGAAAGGCGCCGCACGATACACCGGAAGGAGTAATGGTTGTCAAGGCCCGAGGACCGCGAATCAATCATACCTGAAGATAGCGAGAGGATAGGCACTCACCGCAGCGACACGTCGAGAGCAAAAACCGACGAGCACCTTTCGTTCGGAAGGTTTAGTTTGAAGGTGAAGAGGTCGTGTCCGAGGCGTTTTCCAAGTTAACACTAATCAAGTCGGATTAGCAATCTGGCCTTGAAGTAATGTCCAACGCGATAGGACGGCTGCGATCCGGTGAGGGCAAGGAGAAATGAAAGCAACCGCCCACATATTATCATGGATATCGACGACAATCATTGGTACATACATTGTACATCATGACTAGCGTGACCAGCAAACTTGACAAATAGAATAGGCGAAGGAAGCGTCTTTCTGGTCAATAAATGTGCTCCATGTGTATCCGTGGGATCCCACAGGTGTTCTTACCGACAAGCCCGGTGTGAGGTGAAAGAACATACAGTATGTACGTACGAAGAGTATAATATGATTCCACTTTTCAAGGCCGCTGTTCGAATATGAGACAGCCGGGCATTTCGGTGATGCTTTGTGTTGAAAGGTGCCACGCTAGCTATAGTGAATGCGAGGAGAATTCTGTCTCTTTGCCCGTCCCATGAACACCCTCACGTTGAAGAAACCAGGGAAACGAGATCTGCTGGAGAGCTGGTGAAAAAAATTGTAGATATGATCTGTGACCGTAACCAATCGTGACATGATCCGCCGCGTTTTACAATTATGGTTGCGACTCCGCCATCGGCTGCTCTAACTTCCACCTTTCTCTAGTCCACCGCTTACCTCGCGCTTTGTTACCTCTGTCGCCGCCGGGCGCGGTGCGTAACCGCGATGGACCCCTCCGTTGCTGCCCGTCTAACGGCGTCTCCATCTGCCACCTCTTCTCGCTCTCATTCGAGTTCCTCCCCCTCCACATCCCGCCTAGCTCACTCGGGTTCAGCAACAGGCCTCAACAGCGAAGACCAAATCTTGAGCTCAATGACAACAATTGACCAGGTGCTAGCAGCGCACGCTTCTGCTCCAGATCCAGTGCGCGCCGCACTTGAAACAGTTCTACACGAGCGCAACAATCTGAGCGCACAGAATTCGCAGCTTTGGAACCACCTCAAAAAGCAGCGCAACAATTATCAGCTAGCCGCCAGCGACGTGAAGCGCATTCGCGCCGAGAGGGACAATCTACGTGCGAGACTCGCTAAATACGAAAATACATCTGGGAATGAGCATTTTGACGATAAACGGACACGCCCACCGACTACAGCCATACATGCAACTGCAGGCACGGCCACCGACATGAACTTGGATCCGAACTCAAAGTCCAGATCAGAACATGGGCCCCATTCGCATTCCGTTTCCAAGTCCAAAATGCTTCGCCATCAAATAGAGGACAGATCTGGTAGGTGGACATTTTTGTAGATTCCCTTGTGTGTCCAGTTCCAACCTTCACTTATGCCCGAATGATAGGGATGACTCGCGCTCGCTCTGCGTCTCGGGATCAATTCATGCAAACTACGACGCCCCTTGCAATTTCACGCGATCATATCAAAGGACAACAAAGGGAAAGGAGTAATACGCATCCCGAATTTACAACTCCTACTTCGACAACTGGCAGTGAAGGACCTGCATCACCTTCGTCATCTACTGCTGATTGGTCCCTAGCCCCCGAACGCGATGCTCCTGATGCTTTATCTCGCAGCATACAACGTGGGGCGTCGCCCACGCCAATCCTGATCCCTACACGGACCGAATCCTTGCCGTCGAGTTCATCAACTTCGGCTTCCGACCCTTCACCTCGTCAACACGTCGTTGTAAACGGCGATGTGAAGGAGATCGAGGACCCTCTGAGTACGGCGAAACCAACAACCTCAAAACTCTTCATTCCTTCGATCAACTCTCCCACGCATGTATCTACGCAGTTCGAAAATCAATTAATGGAAGCGGAATCCAACCTTGGTAACGGCAAGAACAGTGTCGCCACGACTTCGTCTTCAGTAAACCTCACACCGAACTATCTGACGTCGGCCCCGACACGAATGGCTTCACGAGAAAGCCGGATTAGCCTTCCCGATGAAGCAAGAAGGTACTTCGCTAATATGGTCGATTCTCCTTTACCATCACCACATGCAGCGGTATCCGCGGACGCTTGGAATACCGCGAAGCGCCCCGCGAATGGCGAACCTACTCTTGCCCAGGTGCCTGAAGAAAGTGATAGTCGAGGAAACGAATCTGCAAGCCCGAGACCGTTCCTCGAACTCGATACCACGGATGACAGCGAAAGCGACCATCGCACTAGTGGGGATACTCGTACAAACGAGACTGATCCTGGAATTGGCCAGGAAGGCGCAGAACAGGTGGCACCTGAATTGAAAAATCCTCCCAATTATGAGGATTCCTTAGGTCACGCGGCCAATCATTTGCCGAACACGCGACCGAGAGCTACAGCTGACCAATTCCCATTACCACCTGCAACATACATGCAGCCTCAGTCGCCCACTCGTATGCATAGCGTTGATAATTTTGGTGTTGAAGATGGACAAGCAGGGTCCTTTTTACCTCCAGGGTCCCTGATTACGTCCTCATCTGGAACCTTGGCTCCAGACTCGCGCCGCTCACGGGACAGGGTGGACTCGTTCATCATGTCCACCAACCAGCCTGCAGCCACGTTCCGTCAAATGCCGTTGTTGGACAGTGATTTAAAGACATCGACAGTTGAAGTCTTGGGAAACCACATTCGTGCCAACGATAAGGGGAAGGAGGTGTTGAGTTTCGTTATTGCAATTCATGTTGTAGGGAAAGAGTCGTGGCAGGTGCGTAACCGTTGCTCAACGCTCAACAAATGCTCGCTCCTGTATCAACTCCCTTTCTTATCACATTTCGTTCTATTAGGTCGAGAAGTTCTACTCCGATGTTCTGGCTCTGGATAGTCGATTGCGGACAAGATGCAGCCGGTCGACGTTAAAAAAGCTCGAGCCCCTTCCAGATAACAAGCTATTCAAGGATCATGCTCCCGCAAAGGTTGACCAACGCAAGAAGATGCTGCAGGCCTATCTGCAATCAGTCATGCGGCTACCGATCAGAGATAAGAACGAGATCATCGTGTTTTTTTCCTCAGATGTCGTACGAGAGCGATCACCTGTCACAAAAAGTGGATATAAGGAAGGTTACCTGACAAAGAGGGGAAAGAACTTCGGAGGTTGGAAGACAAGATATTTTGTTTTACAGGGCCCAGTGCTTGAGTACTACGAAAGTGTGAGTCTGTTGCATTTTCACTTCATTGTTTTTAGATGCTAAGGTGAGTTCCTTCCAGCGGGGTGGTGCTCATCTAGGGTCCATCCAGATCACGGGCGCACAGATCGGTAGGCAGCAGAGGTCTGGGAACAAAGGCGACTTGGATGATGAGAACGAATTCCGGCATGCCTTCCTCATCATCGAGCAAAAGCGTGGTCCAGCAGGTCAAAACATTCGGCATGTACTTTGCGCGGAGAGTGATAAAGAGCGCGACGCCTGGGTCGAGGTACTAGTACGATATGTCATGGGCTCGTACAACGAGGATGAAAGAGTGGTGGTGACCTCAACAAATCCCAATATGAATTCCTCGCAGAACCCCGTTCTACATCCGCGCACATCAACTAGCTCGTTGTCCTACAGTGACCCCGCTCACCCCTCAACCCGACGCATTGTGTCAAAAGATCGCATCCAGAAGAGCAGCGCGATGCCCGTACCCATTTCACAACTTGCTGTGGATAGCTCTACTGCAAAATTTTTCCCTCCGATTGACCCTGCAAGCCCAACCAAGTCACCTGCCGACAAGGGTTCAATTTCGAGTTTGCCAATTGTCGAGGGATCTGGTAATGGCTCACTCGATCGAGTCAGTACTGATGACTCGCCTCAGCCGAGCTCCTTGCCTGTTTCGTCCACTCTCTCCGAGGCTACGCCGACACTCGCTTCGATCGGTGAACGCTCAGCTTCTGAGATGGGTCATTACCCAGATTTGCAGTCAAGCAGGAAATCAACAGTCTCGATCGAGACTCACCGTACGTCGGAACGAACTCGTGCATCCTACTATCCAACCCCTGGAGTTCCTGGACCTCCGCCCACAGAACGCCCGCCATCACCGGAGAAAATTATTCCGCCATCGAAGGATGATACAACGAAGATAGGCAAGATTTCCGCTCCCATAAATGGCGCTCCAATCCCAGCAGGCTACAAGTTCGGTAGCAGGGACCCTGTTCTTGATCAACAACCCTCCAGCGAGCGTGAAAGGAAAGCACGCTCTCGAGCTTTCTGGAGGTGGCCTTCTGGTATGTTGTGATACTGACTAGAATGTTGCTTATTATTTACCATATGACCTACCAGCTGCCGATAAGGCCGCCACTGCCCCAACGTTACAATTCCGGGCTGTGTTTGGGGTTCCGCTTGAGGAATCGCTAGCTGTGAGCCAGATTGCCAATCTCCCGTCCATAGTTTTCCGGTCCATCCAGTATTTGGAAGCGAAGAAAGCGGATCAAGAGGAAGGTATTTACCGACTAAGTGGTAGTTCGGCTGTTATAAAGAACTTGAAGGATAGATTCAACGCAGGTGATTACAGCAGTTTTTGCCTTACCGTACAGCTTTTCTTAAGTAGTAATCTCGCCGCAGAGGGGGATGTCGATTTGCTCGCCTCCGATGTGCAAGATCCACATGCCATTGCTGGACTCCTCAAAACTTTCTTGCGGGAACTTCCATCTAGTCTTCTAACCAGCGACCTGCACATGCGTTTTCTCGCTGTTATGGGTGTGTATCAGTCGCCGTCTGGTCAACACCTCGCTAATCGCTCTTGGCAGATTTCGTCGATACGCAGGAACGAATCAGAGAGCTGCAAGAGCTTCTCTCACAACTTCCTCTTGCTAATTACAGCTTGCTGCGGGCTCTGACGGCGCACTTGATTCTCATTGTGCAGAACTCCAATGTGAACAAAATGACAATGCGTAATGTCGGCATCGTGTTTAGCCCGACTCTTAGCATTCCCGCAGGGGTATTCAGCCTGATGCTAGGAGAATTCAATCGCGTCTTTAATGTCAATGGCGAAGGGTCCGACTCTTCCGTAGAAGGGGAGGAGGCTACCCCTCCTGAACCTAAGCGTCTATCAGGTGGACTCAGCCGGCGAAATAGCAAACGATACTCTGATGCCGCTGCTGATGAGCTTCTGGGCCTGTCCGGGAGAGCTTTGCCTAGTAAGCCTGCTTTGGATCCATTGTCAATGGGCATTTCTTAACGCTTCTCTTAGCAACTACGGAAGACCACTCTGACGACGGGGATGATATTTCCGTTCCCGATCAAGATGAAAGTGATGCTGAGACAGCGGAGGCAGACACAGAAGCCTCAGTCCGTGCTGTTTCCCCCGCCTTGCAGTACAAGGAGCAAGTACATCCACCTCCAGATGAAGACGACGAGCAGTCAAACAAGTCTCGTGCTTCGATGGTTGCCTCTCAGCGAGGATTAAATCTAAATCTTATCCCAACAACGTCAAAAGCCGACCGTCGACGTAGTCGAATACCACAAGGCCTCCCGGCGTCGCCAAGGCCAGGGAATCAGTCCTTCGGGCCACAAGCAGATCTCAGCGGCCCGACGCAGTCGTCGGGCTGATCACACTCGAATGTATAGCTCCCTTCCTCTTCCTCACAACCATCACACTACTGGGCACTTTTCATTTTCCTTCCCGAGACTCTTTCTTATTGTTGTTATTTTGTTCTAAGTTTTGTTCATTCTTGTTTATTGTGGCTCTCCTTCTTGGATGTGGTTGGTGTCTATTATTCAGTACTTCTGATCTCAGCTTATGTATACCCGTTGCAAGTTTGTGTAGACAATACTAGCGATTCATTTTTTGCGTTCAACTGCTTAGCTTGACGGTAGCGATGACTTCATCGGACGTTTCACCAGCACTTTAGAACAATATCGAGAAACGTTAACTTCTGATTCCTGCCAGCCGACTGGCCTTTTGGAGAAGCAGGCATTTACTGTAACGGTCTGGCGATACCCTTTTCTCGCAATTTGTCTTTTCCCGATGCATGAATCTCAATGCCTTGGTGTTGCTGTTGTCGTCGTTGAAATCATTGATGAGATCATGCTCGGGCCGACTAGATTCGAGCTCGTAGGGGTTATGCGAAGCAAAATTGCTGAACAAAATTGACTACCTGCACGTCTAGTTTATCCAGCTATCGATACTTTGTAGTTCCGATATTGGCACCCATATCTTTCAACCCTACTGAAATTGATGGCGCCACACCTGCGGCGTGTTCACCTTCACAGTTGCGCCTCGAGTAATATCGAGAACCATATTTCGACACCTGCAAGATTCTCCAGCTCATCTCCGCTGGGACGTCCTCACGACTGGAACGAAGAAGTCAGGATCCTTCCGAAGCTAGACCTCCCAGGTGGAGCAACCGAAAGTTTTGAGATGGCGGTGGTGTGGTGTTCCCACAGGCAATTCACTCGCGATTAGATTTCTTGCCTTAGATCCGATGTTACCAGAGCTCTAGGCGGAAGCCCTCGATCCGGTTCTGCTTGACTTAATGAACCCGAATGAAGATGATCTTGGGCGCATAATCGTGACACATTCATGAGCCACCCCATATCAATAGGATATCGGATGAATCTGAAATGAATTCATATCTCTAAGCACTATTGAGGCGGGCCGAGACGTCAGCATCGCATCGGCTGACGGTAAACGTAATGTGAGTTTTCACCTACCTACGAGCGTGTAAAACGGGGTTCCAGTCCAGTAGACTCCAACTGATCACGAGCGTTGAGAAAGGGAGCTCAGCTCAGGGATGATATTCTTCAGCTCCCATTAATGCAAGAGGGGGTGAGGTCCAAACTGGAGATACTGTAAGAGCCACACAAGGAAATGCAAAAGGCACGCCAATCTTGGTTTTCCATGGGAATCTCGAATGTCTTGCCGTAACTTCTTGTGCCGTAACTAGTGGAATATCAGCGAAGCAAGCTGTGAGGTAGTGGTTACGCTGGCACTACGCACGAATTCCCATCTAATGTGCCTTAACATAGAGTGGTATTTGAGACGAAAGGTTCGACCTTGGTGCTGGCAGGGCAAACGATATGATACAGTAGTTCGCCAATTTTGTTTCTTCTGATACATAGTTTTTCTGCAACGCAAGGATGAATTGAGTCGGATTGACTCAATTCCGAACTTGGAGTCTGGATGGATGACAATTCTACCAACTGGATGAGCTAGACGTGACTTTTGATCGAAGGAATACTCACTTTCAACGCTCAGGCAGTAGACATCAACGAATCTAAACTCAATAAGCTAATGTTCAATGACGGTACAGTGCAGACAGACAGGGACATTACAGTGACCACGGGAAACGTATTCAACGCTTCAATTCTTCCACTGCTCTCTCAATGGAAGCGCCTGCACCGTTCGAATAGAACGCCATCCTTGCAGCTTTAAGCCGTAGATCCAAATGAACGACAGCGAAATATCATATCGGTATTGTGCAACCCGGGACCCATAATCGACTCGAATTCCCGTAGGCAGTATTATTTCGTCAGAGAAAACAATCATTGCATCCTTGAACATGGGAACGCGACTGGGCATATCGAAATGACTTAGTAATGCACATGGTGGTTGTAGACGAAAAGACCGCAAAGGGATGCCGCGTCCCTGACAAGACACAACGTCCACGCTGCACAAACACGGCGGATATCAGCTTTGCCCTTCAACCATTACCGTCTTGCAAAACTTCTAGCGCCCCGAGGATAAGAGACATTCTAGTCCGAGGAGACGGTTAAGAAACAAAACAATGGGATTCAGGCAGGCCGTAGTGCTCGTGAGCGTGTCCTTCTCATTTGGTGAGTCTGAATTCGTCGATTCTCCTTCACGTCGCTTGCTGCTGCTTCTATCTGCGAACTTCTCATATTGGAACGAATATCTCATGCTGTCGTTGTCTGCTTTTCGTCTGTTGCTATCCGTATAGCCTGATTCTAATGATCGCGTTCTAGGCATACTCTTCGTATGCTTTACGATTGACCACAAGTTACTATTTGGGGCACTCACTGAACAGGCTGTGGAGGATGGTTTTTTCTTCTATACGACGTTCTATAATGCCCCTCCGGTAATAAGAGTTCGTAAACCCCTTTCTACGTGCCGTGTGTATACGAAGGTGCGTAGCTCAGCACACGACTGCTGACTCTTGCCCTGTTTTAGGCGCTTTTACACAGCATAATGGGGTTCGGAATAATTGGTTTGGTCACGAAGCTGCACAAGTGGGATGACACGGCGATGTTCTTTGAAGGCACCTCGTTAGGTATGTCCGTTTAATTTCTTATTCGCTCATTTCGTTGCGCCCCTGACATCCCGCCCTCTTTTCTTTCCGTGTTTAGCGGCATTTGTGTTTGCCGTTGCGACATATTTGTCCGTCTCGATTCCTTCGCTGCGTACGATCGTTGACCCTGTTGCGGGAGTCGATACGCATGAAGATCGCATCGAAGCTTTGCGCGTTCTGGCCGCGGGGAACACCATAATAATGGTTCTGCTGGGTGCCGTACTCTGTCTCCAAGTAAGTAAACAATTTTTCTCGCATTCCCACGTCACAGCCGTCCTGTTCTTCTTCTCCGCCGGACGTCTTATGGGGATTTTTATTGTGCTTCTCGGGTGAACTGGCGGCCATACTACTTTGATGTATCCTGACCATTACTTTGATTCTGTTTTCGTTGCTGGGAAAATAGTTTCTAACCCTAGTGAACTTTATCAGGGCGGAGAAGAATATGCAAGACGCATCGAAGCGAAGGAGTTGGCGAAATTAGCAGAAAAGGAGACGGAGGAGCAGCAACAGTCGACGACAGTCGAGACCGAGAGTATCACTGAAGAAAAGAAGCAACAGTAATGTGAACCCTGTAGTAATGCCTCCTTCTGCTGATTTCTTTGCTTTGCTTTGGTCGGATACTCTACTTAAACAATGTCCATGTATTATTCTTGGATCCACGAAATAATTTGCCTGCTTTGAGTCACGCATTACGGCACGTGTCTCGTGAGTCGTCGCGTCTTGGCTGCCATCTTTCATCTCTTCCACCACGTACCGCATCCACGGTTATGCACCCTGATGACTTCTGATTCCGACCTCGTTATCGATGAACTTCTTCGATGGTGCTGCGCGCACAGCATACAAATTGACGCGAGAATACGCGTCGTCCGCGGAGAAGATGGATCCATAATTGTGCTCTCACGAGACGCGTTCATCGAGCCTCGAACCACACGTAAGTTAATTAAGAATTCGCTAATGTTTTGCCGTCTTACTCATGTGATGTAATGTAATTCTGTGATGTGGGACGTCTTCGTCGGCATGTATGTTCTGCATCCAATTAATTTGCTACAGTGGTATCCATCCCAAAATCGGCGATTCTGTCCACAAGGAACTGTGCTCTAGCTGAGCTTATACCGCAAGTGATTTACGGGAAACAAGCACAACTTGGCCTTGGCCTTGCTCTCTACGGTGAATTGTAAATGTCAATGCCGTTTTAAGAACGCAATTCCTTTCCCCGTCTAACCCCATCTCCGATGATATCCATTTGGTTTACTTCGTATCCCACTATCGTTCATGCCATATCATTTCTTAAACTTCCTATCCTTCCTATCACTTACCTTTTGTATAGGCTGAATGGAAGTTCATCACCATGGTTCGGCTACCTGCAATCACTCCCCGATCGCGTCAGTATACCACTATTCTGGGATGATACCAAGGAGGATGAGAAATTGGCCCTGGAATGGATCAAGGGTACTATGGTTGAAGTTGAATTGTTAAATTCGAGCCAAGACGTGATACTCAAATCATCAAAGTGCTCAAGGAACCCCTTAATGGTGAGAATCCGAGAAGTCTAGCTACTACATATGGCGCCGGCCGCCTTTTAAATCCGTTTGAACCGGAATTACTCGCACATACGAGGCGAGGTTTTCAGACATATTCAAAGCAGCTGCTGGTTACCACTCCGGGTCTACATAATTGCGACTTCTCTTTTAATTGGCATCTAACATCCCTTCTCGTAGGGTCTTCTTGATGATTACTTCGAGTCTGCCGCTCTTCCTACGCTTTCAAGTGCGGGCTTGGGAGATCGTGCGACCATTGAAGGGTTCAGACATGCATATGCACTCGTTTCCTCACGTTCTTTCGTTGTCGACACGTATCACGGCCTTGCTATGGTTCCCGTAGCCGATGCGTAAGTTACCCCCTCCTTCCATTCCCGGACTGTAAATGCAGAGGATTCCACCTTCTGGTTACGGACGTCCGGTTCCCCCCGTTGCGTAGCTCCGATTCTCGGATGCAAGGCTTTCTCGTTGCCGGCTGAAGACGAACGTGGAATCTAAGGGAAAGCGAGGCAGAGACCTTTCTTTCACGTTTCTTCCGAGCGGTGAACTTTTCGACTTGTTGCTGATGTATATCCCAGTTTCAATCACAGCTCAGAGAACCAGGTACATCTCCAGGTAAGTTGTTGAATGCGCATGCGTGTTCATTCCCGTCGTTGCTGATTTTCATACGAACTGAACTGTTCTTCTATCCCATTCAATACTCGGGATCCAGACCGACTACGAGGTTTGCCGCTATTGCGGATCTTTGACCGAGTGCCCACATGACGCCGAAGACGAATCCGGAGGTGGACGACCGTCCTCGTTACCAGATCGAGCTTCGAACGCCACGGATACCTCAGAAAACACGTGCGAGATGGTGACTAACGCGCCCGTCCTTCCCTTTACCGAAGTCTATAATACGTATGGAGAACACCTAACGAATTCTCAACTTCTTGTGCGGTATGGATTTGTTCTTGACGTTAACGAAAACGATGTTATTTTGTGGGATTCGGCAGTGTTGACCCGCTTCGTAAACTCGATTGCCGGCTGCTCTTGGAAGTCGACTGAAATACGCAGTCACGAAGAGATTGCGTCCCAGGGTCAAAGGAGTGGGCGGGGTACCGATATTCCCGAGAAGGTATTCGAGGATACAACGATGCATCAGCAGCATTCCGAGTCTCCGATTCTGGAAGATGGAGCGACGCATTCGGAAACTAACATGGACCACAATGATCTGATATTTGAGCTGAGCTCGTTCATTTTGCGGCGGGTGAACGACGTGCTTCAGCTGTGGGGTGACTTCAAACCAACGCTGACTGACTCGAGTTTGATTTACTTTTCTGACGACATGGGACAAAGATCAAACTTCAATATCTCGGGTAAGCATTCTTGAGAGTCGACGCCCTTTTCTAACGCCATCCTGCCTAACAGACTCAGATGAAGAAGCCAGTGGAACGGAAAGTGGGTGTATTGTAAGCTGTCGCGGGTTTCATGCTTTGCTATCATTCCTATTCCCCAAAACGGGTGATGATCGACAAAAGAAACTTTGATTTTCTCTCCCTCCGAGCAAAGCCCCTCTGTCTGCAACTGGAAGGGTGCATCACAACCTTCTGTATCTCCTGTTTCTGTGTAGATGTGCGTTCGTCACGGCGGGACCCGCAGCCGGTCTGTCGACGCCGTACGTAGCAAAGCTAGCAAGACATTGCTTCATCTTGTCGTTCCCATTGCGTCGCATCGGAGATAAGCCTCCATCTCCCGAATGCACGGCGCGCGTATTCCTGACAATGCCTCAGGACCAAGACAACGACAAGAGGTCTGAACAAATTTATCTGGATGGTATTGTTATAGTCAATTCATCGGCAGCCCGCAAACAGGAGTTGGGATATGTGAGGAAGTGCTGATTTGGCGATGAGGAAGCGGGTACCGCCGAGTACTGTACCTTGCAGTACTAGCCATCACTTGGCTCCGAAGGGTGCTGGTGTCACCTGGCATCAAGCTTATTCACTGTGTTCTGTTCCTGGGCGACGCTGAACTTTGTGCATGTCCCAGCTTAGGTTCTTCTGTTTCTCCACTTTCGAATTGTATTGCTTTTCTCTTCTTTTCATATTGCCTCCTCCGTGAACTCAACCCCCATTCATTCTTCGCATATCGTAGGTACCACATTTGTTAAGGAAGCGTGCACGATTTCATTTCGCGCTGGATGATGAGACAAGAATCTCACACCACCTGTGGATATTCTGCGCGTTGCTGGCACTCCACTCGCCACACCCCCGTCTCAATACTCATACAGACGCGGGACGGCGATGCGGGTCGGGTGCACTAGAAGGGTTCCGCTCGCCCATGAATACAACATTTGAAAAGGACACGCAGGAGCTCCAATATCAAGAAAATTGTTACGTGGAATTGAAGGCGGGATTACTTTCCACAACCGCTATCGAGGATATCACCGTCCTGAAACGGACGTTTCTTGTCCAGAAATCACTGGAAACGGCTCATACTATTTTGGGACCGGAAGCGGTAAATTTCAGCGATGGAAGTCCTTCGCGGGCAGAATCGTCAGCATTCTCTGCGATGAAGAGTGAGGAAAACAAACTTCTTCCGGTTGCTAGAGGTTAGTCTGGCCATTGACTTTTGTTATCACACTCCTCGCATTACTTCCTTCGAATAACATTTCTCGCTGATTCAGAGGGCTAACATTGTGACTTCTTATTATTGCCTTGCCTAACCTTTACTGCAATGCCGCTGGGGATTTCCGGCCGGATGCTTCGATCTCTGACCGCCGTGCCTTGCTATTTTTTGCTCAGAAGAGCGGGTGGAGCAAGGACTTCTCTCTTCAGTCAAAACTTTACAACAATACGAGTCGCACAGCGACAGTTCGCGAAAACGCACTAGGTCGAGCAGTATAGCTTCGTCTACTTCACACCAAAGCGAAGGGATTGGAACACGAACTCGCGTGCGCAGGGGAGAACAGGGTGAGGTGAAATTTTCTTCAAGAACGGGAGAAGAGGCATGTGAAGATGCTGGCATTCATACTTTTGAGGTACGTGGTGCTCGGCCAAGCAAGAAAAAAACTAGGGTCTTGATTGTGCATGAACTAACTCCCGTCGATTTCGATTGTTCTTCGCGCAGACAAAGTTTGCTACCCTTGAGGATCCCCTTCCTGTTGCGATGCAGCACGGTCAAAGGCGAAATGATGGTCTTCTTTCTGACCTTCTCCGTGATTACGGTGATGACTCCGATGACTCAGGGCAGTCAACCCCCAACTCCGAGGTCGAGCTTTTATCGGCGGCTGGCGGGGATGCCTCTCAACGAGAAATCCAATATCAAGAGAGTATAACACGATTAGCCGACGTGGATACGCGCACGCACCCTGGTCACGGATCATCCGAGACCGATATCTCGAAAGGGGAAAAGAACATTCCTGACTTTCTTGATCGACATGGATCCAATATTTTTGCTTCCGCGGCGGAGGATTCACGCCACAAAGCCGATGCAACCCCAAACTCGTCGTCTGACTCCGTGAAAAATACTCTGGGTGGACTGATATCAGAAAACGCTGCAGAGAAAGTTGATTCGGGAGATGCCTTGCGGGATGTGTCACTCCTTCGCTTAGTCGCATCAACCGCGTGTGTAGTCCGAGCATTGTGCGCGGCGCGTACGCGCGACATGTCACATCCCAATTTAGGGACCGCGGAACTCGGTGACGTGGTAGATGTAAGTGTTCATTTTACTCCTTCATTTTCATTTTCTTTTCATAAGCGACTATGAACGCGAAGTAGGCCTTTCTTGGCAAGCAGAGCTCGCATATTTACAACCCGACTTCCGCAGTTCTAGATTTTGCTTTTCTTACGTTCTTAGGATCTTCGACATATTCGTCGGTCGACCCGATATGAGGGTCTCTCACGACCCAATTGACGCCACGGAAGTGATGTCGTGATGGCCACCCGATTTTCCAGGATGCAACTGGACCGCTGATCCTTGCGTGTGAAAATGTGTTTGCCCGTCGGGCTTCGTCCGAAGTGAATGGCAGTTGGTGGGAGTGTAGGCGATGATCTGCGGCGAGATGCATGTTGATCGATAGCGCTTGTGCGTTGGCTGATGCACAAGCGCGTTATTCTCGAGAGTTCTGTCATTTTAACGTGGCGGACTTAATTTTAACAAATGATTTGCTGATTTACCGTTTCGGTTTCACAGGCTATTCCGGCATCGATGGTCCAGGCACGTATGGCTGCCCAGGTCGCACTTGAGGAGCGCGTACGCCTTGAGGGTTGCATAGCTGCTTGGACAGAAATTGAGGAGATGGCATCCCGACTTTTACATCAACGAGCATGATGGTAGCCTGAAAACTGCCCTATTCTCGTCGTACAACACATTCGGCACATTCGTGTGTCAGTTACGGCATGACGATATTGGTGGTGATTGTTCGTTCTTGACGACCTTCTGAAAACCGGTCATGTAGAACACGAATGATTAGGGGGGTACCCTGAATTTACAGAACATGCTGCATGGTGCACGCAAATGTCATGGATCTGCGGCGCCGAGTCCAGTTCCGACGCCCGAATCCTCCTCAATCGTCACTTGGTCAGCAGGACTGGCAAAAATTGCACGCCCAAGCAAGAATCTGAGGCGATCCTCACGTACTAATGAACGCCGTAGATCAACGAAATCGGAACTTCGCACAGCTGGTCTGATGTCAAACGAAACAGGGCTCTTGTTAAGTGGCTTTTGGCACAACGCGTATTGTAGGGGCGTATCCTTCTCGCCACTTGCACGGAACTGAGGTAATGCGGGCCATTCCACGTCGAAACTGGAATCACAATATCCCATCAACGGTCACCGGCATGTCTTGCATTTCATTAGTCACCAAATACGATTCATCAAGAGTAATATGCTCATGAGCTTATCCCAGATACGAAGCGCTCTTCTTGGCTGCACCCGGGATGCTTGATTTTGACTGGTTCCCTGGACTGTACATGTCATGGAACCTTGGTGCAATAGTTTGATGCGGGAACCCCTCGAGACTTCTGAGTGAAATTTCTGTGAAGGTCCGTCCAATCGCTTGTTCGATACCCGCACCAATCATCAAGCCGGACTTATTCTTAGGATTGAATCCGAAAAGTAGTGTCCACTCAGATCCGACCATCTATTGATTTGCTTTTAATCGGTAGATACACCGCCGGCCTCCTTGTGATATTCAGATGAATCGTAGGGGGAATCTCCGTCTATTTGGCAGTTGGTCTCGATATTTTGATGGTATCTTGTCGTCGGGATTGGGAACGCGCTATGATCAATCCAGGGTGCTTTGCTCATAAGCTTCACAATTTGCGGAGGCTTTTACGCGATCCCGCACACCTAACATATTAATATTGTCCCGGATCCGCTACGGAATTCGGGATGCGAGTGCAGTACTGTACATGCAATGCTTTCACGACAATGCTGCTTCTCTTCTCTTCGTATGGTATGATACCAATATCGATAGCGCCACAATTCAATTACGGCAGTTTGCGTGAGTGGTCCGTGAACTTTCCTTCTCGATACCCTCTACGGCTATCACTAATCTCTCGCTTGCGGATGCGGGTATAGCACATAACGAATCTGGGTCTGGGCCAATATGTGCCTAGAGCGGAAGGTAGTAATGGTTGTTTATCTATCTTATGAGCCAGTAAGATCCATGACTGACTATCGAATCAGGATGCGCTTAGCAAAGCCGAAGAAAGGGGTGGCTGTGGCTACTGACAAATGCTGGTCTATTCCGGTCCGACAAAGGCAAAGGAGAGAATTCGAGTCGTCCTGGAGACATTCACCGCTTCGCTTTGAATTCACAGGATATGTTCCCTAAAAGTTTCCTAAATTTCCTTTATATAACACAGAAAGGGTAGGTAGAAAGGGATATGCCAGACCTTCTCGCGCTTACTGCCGGTTTGAACTTGGGGAGATCAAAGACAAACGAGTACACACAACCAAATTAACAAACGAAACGAAACGAAACGAAGCAAAAGGCGCCTTATCCTTATTTCTTTCTTGTGCTTGTTGCCTCTAGCAACTTATTTTCTTTCCCGCCTCCATTCATATTCATCCTTCTTCGATACTTGATGAATTCACGTAATTAACGGGAGGTTAGTGGCGTGGAAACCCGTCACTACACGCACACAGTCTCTGTCTCATCGATCGTCGATTCGACCATCCCGACACCGTCTCGACTACGATGCGCGCTTCTCCCGCCCGCCCTACGAAGGCCTAGACCTAGACCTAGAGCCTATATCGGACGGACGCATATCATATATTGGTCCGCTGGCGTCACCAAGGCGCTAGACATCTATATCCTATTCAACAACTGTCACTTTTTCCGAGACATGGGTTCAACACACGATCTATCTAGTTCAATGTGTCAGCGTTCCGTTCCGAACACAGGTTCGCATTCATTCTTTTTTTCTTTATTGGAATTTAGGCGCAGTAGAATAGAATGTTTATGTATGTGTGCGTGTAACCTGACAGAACCTGACCTAAACTACACAGGACTGAATGCAACATCGAGACACTTTTTTGTGTATGTGTGTCTCGGGATTGATTGGAGGTTCGCAATCTCGGTCGGAACTGATCTCAGTCTCAGTCTCGGGCCCGCTATGGCTTTTTGCATTCCATTTTCCCACCCACTGGCGATGTTCGATCACATACTTTGTTGTGGGTAATGTAACTGCGGAAACGAATGGAAATTTATAATATGGCTCTGCTCTGGTTAGCCGTTGGATTATATTTATTATGCAGCAAGATATAATACAATAGGGATTCGATTCGGGTTCTGCCTCGGTGGTACTTTTCCTTTTGCGTTGTGGTGGCCCTATCCTATCATCCGGAGTGGCTCAAACAAATCTATCTCTAATCAATTCTATTTTATTCTATTTTGCTTTCCAGGGCAGGTAAGTACGTTCGCCGACCGAGCCGCTCGCACGGACAACTGGTAGGGTCCTCAAATGCCAAATATGGTAATTACGGATATTACCAAACCAACCCACCTTCTCCACCTCTTACTTTCATTTCATCTATTCTATCTATTCTATCTATTCTATCTATTCTATCTATTCTTAGTTTGGAGTCTGAACTGAACAGGTACGTGACTATCACTTTCTGAGAAAATCTGAAAATCGAAATGGTGGTGGTCGAAAGACTGACGGTTTTGTCAGAAAATCCTAGTAGTGTTGAGAATTCGGGACGAACGGCGGTGGTGACGAATCGGATATTATCCCGGGCTTTGCTTTGGATTGCACGACGACGTATTTCAACAACCCAACCTATTGCTCACAGTCAGTAGGCACGGGACGAATATTCCAGCCAGAAACTTGCGTCGGCGTGCGAGATGGAAACTTTGTAAACAAAATATCTTTCTGTGGCCTAATTCACTTGTGATTTCCATCCATTACTCCCGTGCCACCAATCAACACGCAACCTTGTGATCACAAGCGTCATATGCGAGATCTCGGACTCGAAGAAAAAGAAAACTTCGGAAACTCAAACTTTTAGTCAAGTCAAAAGTGATGACACTCGGTGCGTTGGTATGCAATATTGTATTTGTATTAGAATCCATCGGCCGAATCGAATGGTGGTGATGGGCTATTACATTACTTACTAAGAGTTAAGAGGATATATTGTATGGTATGTATGCCGGCCGGCGTACGACGATCGCACCACGGTGTGAACGGACTTCTGTCCGAGGATATTCATTCGTAAAGCCTATTCGAGTTGATCTTCATTTCTACTTTCTTGTGAGTAGTTCTTGAGATTTTGATGATCACTTTTTCTTGGAGTTTGTCATGCTATGGTCGCTAGTGCTGACGGTGTTGCGAACCTAGACGCCCGCAGACCAGGCCACCTATCAGCATAGTCCAATATACACGTATTATAGACGGAGTACCCGATTTGGGAAATACGTAACTTAAAAATTCACGATTCGGCGATTCATCTACCTGGATAAATTGAAGGATAAATTCACGCATTCGTCATGATCATGATCATTGAATCATGGAGTGGATTGTGAAATCACATCACACTGGCAGACACGCATGTTGCTGTTGCTTGACTTGAAGAAGGGTACTAGTACTAAGTGCTAGTGAGTGATGCTATCTGCGTGCTCAGCGGTTGTTTTACCCTACTGTAACTCACGAACTTGAAGTTGACCTCACCTCACGCGTGGACACGAACGCGGATGCGGATAAACATGTCAATCAACTGATAGGTAGGTAGGACTACTTCAGATGCGTGCGTATGATCAGTCACCTAGTACTCTAGTACTAGTGTGATTGCACAATCAAAACAAATAACAGAAAACGACGAACAAAAGAAAAACCAAAACCAGATCAAATCAAATACAAAATACAAAATACGACGCCCATCATGATTCATGATTCATGACGGATAAATACTGGTGGTACTAGTACAAGTAATTACTTATCCCACTCCGCACACCCATTCCATGATCCCACCCCAGAGATCTGTGGCGGCGGCGTCGACGGGAACTCGTACTAGCCACTCCCTCATTTCATTTCACTCGTCCGAGCCGCCGTCGTCGTCGTAACCGTTAGCGACAGCATATGCCTGCAGTAATATCAAAATCGTGAACACCATGACCGTTAACATAGCCCTAGAACGTTTTATTTTCTAATTGTACCGTATATGCGTATATGCAATCATGCATGTATTCTTCGGGTTACCACTCGGATGCTGCTAGTGAGGTGTTTGGTTTGGAGGTACGAAATCGCACGTATTGTACAAGGGGTTAGTATGTTCGTTCGTTGACCACCTTCGGTCGTTACCATTGCCGGTATACGATGTATACCGTGACGGAGGCGAGGGTATTACTGTAGCTCCAGTTTCAATCCAAGAAGGGAGACTCAACCCAATCAAACACGAACAAATACGATTCGAAGAAAAAAACAAAAACAGGGTGAGACCAGCATGTACAGTTTTGATTATTATCCCATCCCATCCCAGCCAGTCAACTCAACTCAAATTCATAAACTTCGTTCGTTTCCCTTTCTTCCTTTTTTTTGCAATTCCGAAAAGGCCTTCAATTTACAGTACAGTACTTACCACTATCCGGGCGAACACAGAACACCTCGTCAGTACCGAGTCGTTCCCTTCCTCAAAAACGAAACGAATTAACGAATTTGAAAGTTGGTCTTTTGATGGAAGAGAGGTGAGGAGAGGAGAGGAGAGTTGCAATCGATTGCGATTTGCCAGGAAGCGAGCAGAGGAGCAAAAGTGCGAGAAAGTGCAAGGACAGTGGTGAGGCGAAAATCGAACCTTCGAAGATGTGCGTTGTGCGTTGGTGTAGGTAGGTAGAGCGGACTAGTCACTGGCAGTACTCCTTGAACGAATTCTTCGCTAAATAAAAATTCAAATAAAAATTCAAATAAAAATCCAGTCAGGTACGGAGAAGATCCGTCATCCGGAAAAAGGGGGGGAAATATCGTGCAAAGAGAAGTGAAAAGATGAGACGAAGAGATGAAGAGATGCGAGGAGATGCGAATGGTACGAAGGGAAGTGGAAGTTACACGAGAGGATTCAGGAGGAGACGAGAAGGAGAAGGGAAGGGATAGTATGTGAAAAAGTGAAAATCCCTTTGGTCTGGTAAGATTACAAAATCAAAATCAGCATCAAAATCAGCATCATGGTGAACGACCACCTAAAAAAAAGCAGCAACCAGACCAGAAGACACAGAAGACGAAAGACAGACAGACAGACAGAAATAACAACTCTTCACAGCCCACAGCCCACAATATACAATATACAATATACAATATCGAACTTCGAGAATCATCGCAAAAAAGAAACACCCCCAAGTTCATCGAGAGTTCATCGACCGACCAAACCAAACCGGATAAGGATAAAGAGGAGATGCAAAGCGGGAGAAGTGAGAAGTGAGAAGTGAGAAGTACTAGTGGCCTTGCGCCACCACCTAGCCCTGTGTGGAACTTCGGACTCGGACAAAGTACGCACGACACGATACGATTCTACCTTCTATTTTCGACACCCCCTCCTACCCTTCTTCACACATTCTCAACTTTTCGCTCAAAAACAGAGCGAGAGCGAAGAACGAAGAACGGGTACGGGGTACGAGTAGGAACAAAAACACACTCACAACGTGAAAGAAAGAATCGAATGACAAATAAATATCATCAAAGGTAGTACTATAAAAAAAGGAAGGCGCCTCGACGTTTTTCGACCGACCGACCGACCGACCGACCGACCGACCGAAACTCACGACGACACGAATATACACATACACAAAATTTGGATGAGTAGTTCTAGACTCGGACTCGACTCGGCTCCCAATCCGGCGGCACGGCAGGACAGGCACAAGTACTAGCACACCATACTTTTCTATACATACAATCAACTCTTTCACACCTTCATCCTTCAGTTACTTCTTTTCCTCGAAGACCCGAGTGGGAGCGAAGGAAGAACGCGTGGAGAGTAGGAGTAGGAACTAACGCGGCTCAAACTAAATGAATCAAATCGAAATGTCTTGTATTAGCACGATAGATATATAAAATACGATATGTCTATGTCCATCCAGCAACACACCTCGAATCGATTCGGTTCGGTGGAGCAAAGAATCATACCACAACGGAGTCAGAGACAGAGAACGACAAAACCAACATCACCCAGGCTCGAAAAAAAAAGCGCGTGGGACTTGGGGTGCTTCCTATCTTTGGAAAGAAGTAAGGTCGTGTGCGTGTGCGTGTGCGGGCACAGACAACGCAAATATAGTGAGAAGACGAAGGACGTGGAGAACTCCGAATTCGAAACCGTAAACCGAAACCAAAACGAAAACGTGAAGGTGACAAACACTCTTCCTAATGAATGAGCACTGTGACCGTCAAAGAAGTTGCACGACTGCAGGGAAGCACGAGCGGGGCGGCGCGAGAATGACCTGGATAATACGTGTCGGCGCCCAAACCCATGCCCGTGCAAGGAACTGAACAGGGTACGTGCGAGAAGAAGGAAGTCGTTCCTTTTTTCCCTCCCTTCGACGACGTAGAAGTTGAGTTAGCAGGGAGTTAAGCTGGCTAGACCACGGCACTCTAGTGCACGATAGACAACAGAAAGCGGCAAAGTTGCACATCAGCTAGTCGGCGACCATTCGACGCAGCAAGGCCAAAGTCCAGCCCCAGTTGTTACAACAAGACGCCCTTCCCAAAGACGGAGTGGGACAAGAATCAACGATGTAACGAGCTTCGGCGGAGACACGTTGCTGCACCTTGACAAAAACCCAGTGGGTCATACAACGTAGCAATCAGAACAAAAAGAACAGAAGAGAGAGGAGGGAAGGGGGGAGAGGAGAGGATAGAGCGGGAGGGATTGGGAAGAAGAAGAGTTGGAGAATGTATAGAGGAAGGAGATGAAGTGCACAGCTAGAACCGGGGTGTGTTTGAAGCTGAACAAGCTCAGTGGACGGGAGGGTGCCCTAAACATTAGTATAAGGGGATGATCATCTAGCAGCAGAACCAGTCCAATGAGAATAGCACGGCTCAATTCATGTGGTCCCAATCTTCTTCATGGAGTGGATAACTACTGGAGAAATAGCAGAACGCCACACACCGCTACTTTCCGGTCACCATCAAGCGGCGGAAGAAGGCATTATAGGCCGCGAGCTACTCCTGCCGTGAGCTGAGCTGGCGGGTGCGCTTCTGTCGATGCATCAAACGACATCCGCTTCGTGGAGATCGGGTGCACAATCATTCAGAATCAACAATATCAGTATGGCCATCGATCGACAACAGCATGGGACAACACGGGAGCTATACCAGTGAGACGTGCACATTGCATTGTGCTCTTGTGTGCACTTTGATCTTTTTGATTTGAATACTCACGCTTCCTTTCCTTTTCCTTCGCTCCCTGTTTCAAATAGACGGGAGGGCGAGGCTTCTGTGATGTGAGATGTGTGAAGGGGCAGCGTCGACAGAAAGGACATTGGCGGCGGCGATGGCGGCGAGTAGCGGTGGGTGGAACATGATATACACATACATATGGATACGGCGTGGTAAGTACGAGGAGAATGCGAAGCGTGACAGCAGAGCAGAGAAGAGAATAGCCGAACGTGGAAAAGATGGACAGAGATGGATGCACGGTTCGTTGTCCTTCTCGCGTTCTGACGCTTTTGATTTGGCCGAAAATGCGGCGCCGCTGACGACGAAGATGATGGTATACGTATACGTGGGTAATGGGTAGCAGACACGATAGAGATCAGTGGTCGAAAATCCGAGCAGTGCTGACATTGATGGTAAGGGTATGCTACATGAGTGAGGGGATGGGATGATGAGATGGCAGTATGGTCACCCAGTCGATGTTGCGGAGAGAGTGAGGCCAAGGGCGGGAAAATCACCGAAATAATTAATATTAGATAGAGTTGCCTGGCGGATGTTGTAAAACTATACCTTCCCAAAATGGCAGTTGTATAATAAATATGTGCATACCCCAAATATAGAGAGAGTAGGGTTTATTTTGTTAGAAATTGAGTTCAAGACCCTGAGTAGAGATGGACCCTGGATCCGGTAGTTTGGCGTGGCGAAGAGTGAATCTGAGATGGTCCTCTGCGCTAACTTCTCTTCAAATATCTCACAGCCTTACTATACAACTCTCCACTTCTTCCCTTTCCCTTATAACTCCCTATCCACTCTCTCTTTCCGTCGCATACTTTCCTCCAGCTCTCCATCCTCCAACATCTTCTTCACGCGACGAACAACTTTCTCCTTTTCTCAAGATGATGGATGCTTTGAATGTCGATTGGTGCTTGACCTGCAACAAACAAGCTTCGGTGAGCACTTCCTCATCCCCTGTGTCCATCGCCCCTTCAGCTCATTTCAACTCGTCTTGTTTGTTCTGCAGCATGGCAAGCCTTATTGCTCGAGATCCTGCAAGGCGCGCGCCGTCGAGGCCGCCAACACCAGCGCGGGGGAGTTTAGCTACTTCTCCGATGACGCTTCGTCCTCATCCGATGTCCTCCGCGAACCTCCTTCTCGCACTCAGAGGTCCCGACCATCCGGATCTTCGCGTCGTTATGAGCATTCGCTGTCTTCGCGGGCTCAGCAGGAGCAGAGGGTCGCGGGAAGACGTACTCCATCGCACTACCACGCCGCGCAGCAGCAGTTTGTTGAGGCCGAGCTTTATGCGCGGTCGCAATGGCCGGGGTACAACAATGCAGCTGGCATTCGCGACTGGCTCAGGGATGTTCCTACAGGGTGCCCGTCGATTGAGACGCCGAGCATTGGTCCCAGTTTGGCGTCGTCGTATGCGAAGCCATCCTTCCCACTTTCACGGCAACGGCCTGCCGGCCCTGCCCTGTGCACCGACACGACTCAGCCAGCACGGACTTCCCTGCGCTCCTCGTCCCCAATCTCCCTCCCATCCCCTCGAGGAAGCCAACTCCACGACAGTACGAATTGTTCGTACAGCACCCATTCCCTCTTCAGTGCCCTCAACGAGTCTCCCATTCCTCCCGAGCCGTTACGTGGACGTGGACGAACGAAGACGCACGTCCGCGCAGAAAATACCAACAAGCCGACCGTCCTTGACGGATTTGCGCGTCGAATCCGTGCTTGGGGCGCCGGCTCAGGTGCTCCAGTCCGAAAATTGAAGTATGATGCGCCGGCTCAGATTTACATGGAGACGACGACTACGACGGTACCCGCGTCACCTTCACCTTCCTCCTCGTCACCTTCCTCTCCCATTCAGCGATCGAACACCACAAAATCGAACCCGAAGAGCAACGCCTCCGGATTTACCGTCCGCGCAAGCACCGAGGGCTGTGAACCTGCGCCTGAGCCGAAAGGCCAGGGTGCAGTATTTGACCTTCGAGTGCCGCTTGCAAACGCACGGTCACCGCTTGTCATTCACGACTTTGAGTTGAAAGAGTCGCTCGCGGCAGGTCCGAAGCGAGGGATATGGATTGCGGGGCGCGAGAAGGCGGACGCTGGTCCAGAGCAATTTGGGCCGGCGCACTACGAGAAAGGATGGCGGGATGGATGTGCTGTCGATGAGAAGAGGGAGCGAGCCGAGCGAGAACTTAGGGAGTTCGAGGCGTGGCGAGCCCGGGGACGAAAACCTGTTCGCCTGTGAAGTACCTTTGTTGAAAGCGACGCCTATCTACGACAAAAATGATACCGACACCCCGACGCTCAGTTACATTGCTTTTTTGGAATTGATCGCATTATAGACACGCATAGAATTTCGTTACTCCCCTCCATAACTACCTCGGAATCGACTACCATCTTCGAACGCGACGAGATGTGTTTTACGCGATCCGGCGGCCGTCCGATACATTATATTTTCTCGGACAGCCCGGACGTTTGTTCCCTGTTCCATGCCTCGGGACGCCACTGACGACACCGGAGTTCGGGAAGATTTAATCCCAGCGAACTCCCACCCAGCAGTTTTCAAGAATTTCTGGTCTGATGGGATCGGAACACACGGATATATTTTTGTTGATGGGATGGAGTTGTTCGGATCGGGGTGATTTGTGTTTTGTTTCGGTTGCGGAGCTACCGCGCCGTGGTCCGCCCGTTTGACTACTTTGCGTGGGTCATTCAAAAAGTCAATATTGCAATTTATGGTGGAATTGCCAAGTGGACGGACACGATATTATTTGGATCGATCGTGTGCCATCTCACCGTACCGCACTGCGCCCGCCGCAGTTGTTTCGCTCGTCGGGATCGTCTTGTCTCCTGACTCGGGTCTCATTTTGGTTCCTGTTCTCCCCGACCGACTCGTTTGCACTACCCTCTTTGGTGCCGACGCGCCGCCCTGCATGGCCCTCCTCTCGTCTTCTTCCCCAACCCGATTTCTCAGTCCCTTGTTCTGTTCTTACCACGTCAGCACCCGCATCAAAAATCGCCGTTTTGTCCCATGTTGCACGTGTTGATTTCTCTCCCTGCCCTTTCTTCCTTCATGGTGACGGCGACGGCGACAGTGACATCAAGCCTGATCTTCTCTTCATATGCATTTCTTTCTTCTCTTCTTTTGTTTTGATTTTTTCCTTCTTCCTCTCACGCGACCTTCGACACAATTTCGATCGATCCTCTCCTCTCCACATGTGCGCGCCGACCTCGACGTCGACGTCGGCTGTCTTGTCACATTCATACGTTCTCTCTATGTTCGTCTCTTTGACCGCCCCAGCCCAACTCACCCCATCCCCACGTCAAAACCGCATCAGCTACCAAAAAACAGCCAACAAACAACAACGCTTCTCCATCGGACTTTGAAAACATATTCACATCGTTCTTGTACAATTATTGTACTAACATATCCATCATCGCCACCACCATACTCGCATTGCGCTTGATATCCATTCCCTTTTTACTCTTACATCCCCATCCCCATATGACGACATCAACAGTAACAACAACAAATTAGCATCCAACTCCATCATACATACATGATTTCTTTTTTTTTTTTCCCTCTCACATCGGCCTGCCATCCACACCGCTCGTTCAGCTTTCCCTTTTTTTATTCCTTTTCTTTGTCTCATCCCATCGCATAGAGTCCCAGTTTTCTTTCTTTTTCTTTGTTATCATTTTCATTTTGATAGTGATAGTGATAGTGATATTTGATAGTGATATTTGATACCAAGCAGCAGTGCAAGAATCAATTGATACGCAACATTTTATATTATACATACAACATCAACTTTGAATGAATTTGAAAGAAAATTGTCTGATTTGAATTTGAAGTTGATTGTGTGACGAAGAAGTAAACTTCTTTGACTTGAATTCAAAAGTACTAATGCGTGAATGTGACTGATTTGAATACAATACAAAAAATGGAATCGTCAGATGATTGAGTTTGTGAACGACGAAATTCGTACTCTTACTCTACTGTACACACTCAACCCCTACTGTGTGGGTGTGGGAAATGCGACCGACCTGCTCGTTGACAGCAATTAATGATGATGCCAAGCCTGATCTCCTAGTCCGAGTCCGAGTCCGAGTCATCGTCTTATTTATTTTTGGAAACTCCAAACAACAGGTGTACGGTCGTACGGGTAAAGTACTCTCTAACGTAAACGTAAACGTACTTGTACCTGACGCCAATGCCAATGTCAATATAGAGGAGAGGTTTACCCGAGCCTGCTGCCTACCCTACCCGCGAAGGTGAAGGTGTGGAAAGAACCCTCGTGTTGTTGTTGGTGGTGGTGGTGGTGTTGTTGTATCCTTTCTTTAGCTTGTATCTTGTTACTGTATGTGTTGTATTGTGTACTGTACTGTGCTGTGCTGTGCTGTACTGCATCTCTCTCTTCTTTTATTTATTTATCACTCGCACCTTGCTGACTCCCTGTCTCCTTGTCCTGTCTTCTTCCTGCCTTCCTGTCATATGTACCAGTCCTCCTGTGAATGGATGGGATCGTCGGGATCCTCGTCCTCGGCTGGACTGGTCCTGGTCCTGGAGCTGCTGACATTTTGAATCGCACATTGGGGTTTACTGTGTGTATTTAGGTTGGTAGGTACAATAGCTACTACTACTGAGGCTGGTAGTAGTAGATGGAGGAGATCGCGGATTGGAACTTGAGAATGTGTGTGCGGAGGATGAGAGCTTTGCGTGCTGGGTCTGTGGGCGAGGTATCTTGGAGGATCCCTGCGTCCGTCACTGATTTTCGAAGAGGAAAAGAGTCAGTTATACGAACGTTATCGAGAGGTGTTGATATACGTACGGTCCAACCCGGCGGTGAATAACTTCGGAAGAGCAGACGCAAGTACTACAGCGCGTACTGCACCATCATTGCTAATCTTGTCGAACAATTCACCTAACTCCGTCCAAAATCTACGTCCGGGTCAGAATGTGGTGTTTCACTCAAACGCGCTTCTTCAACATGTCGAACGTGGTTACACGTACGCTTCATTGAACGCGTTCACCGGCTTTCTGACAAGCCATGATCAATTCAAGTATACTAACCAATGCACAAGTTCACTTCAAATACCTATGGAGTTCAAGTAGCAGAATATGAGGCAAAGGAGAGGACACCTTTATGTTCGGCGTAGTGTCATAGGTGAAGTCGGTCATGATCGTGGTTACAATGCAAGAGCAGAAAGTGCCGATCAGTATTACTACTATGATCATCGAAATAACGAAATAACGAGCCAGAACAGAACAGAACAGAAGTCGGATTCGGATTCGGTCGGGAACGTGGACGCGGATGTGTCAGTACTAGTGTTTCATATTTCATGTTTCGTGTTTCGTGTCTTGAAGTTTTGAGAATCGAGGTTCGAGGAGTGAGGGGATTTGGAGGTGATAGTGATAAAGACGCGGGACCCGGGTCGGGATTCGGGAGGTAGGGACTATGTAGCGGATGCCAACATTCAAGTTATTGTCGATGATGGGTGGAATGGAAATGGAAATGGATTAGAACTCGAAAGCGAGGACCCGGGCCCGCGGGAGGGTAGGTAGGTGATGAGGCGAGCATTACTACTAGCAAGTGCCAGTGCCAGTAGTGAACGCGCATACATGCATACAGTATACGATGTGAGTTAGATAGAGATAGGTCCGAGGAAGAGACGTCAAGAATCATATTATATTATCGTGATGCATATTTCTATCTACACAACACAAAACGCGGCGTACGCGTGTCTGGTATGTACATTGACCGGGCACGGGCACGACTTCGCCCGCTCACCGAGGTTGGATCTCGGACTCTGAGTGAAGCCCTGCCGAGAAGTATTGAAGTATGATTGCGAATGTTTTCTTCACTAATCCCTCGGATCTGGTACTAATCTAATAATTACAGTAATATCCATTCCATACGCATATGTCGTGACATGACATGTCATAGAATATAGAACACAAAGAAAAATAGACGTGAGTGCTTCTTAACTTGGAATTTATCGCGGACTAGGATAGGATAGGATCTGGAGCGAGCCACATACATCAGCCACACTAGAACTAGCACTGGCACTGACACTGGCATTAATGGCACTAAACCTCAATCAGCATAACAACGGCAACGCTGTACAACGTCACTCACAACATATACATACTGCATTTATTATTATAACGTATGCATACTCGTACAACGTGAACGTGTGGTCCCAGAACGCGTTGCAGTGCTTCGTGATCGTCTTTGGCTTTATTCCGAAATTACGACAATCAATCAACGACAACGCACAACGCACAACGCGGAAATTGAACGCCACGCGCGACTGACTGGCCGCGACTTGAAACGAATCGAACGAAAGGAACTGAACTTCAAGTTCTTTGGTCTCGTTCGTTCGTCACCGTTCTCGTCACCGTCATTTCCGTCATTCATCTCCGTCATCCATCTCCGAGTCCTTCCTCGTGTGGCTTCGGCTTCGGTTTTTCATCTTGCATCGCGTGATATTGATGTGCGGATGAAAGTGAAAATGAAAAGTGAAAGTGAAAATGAAATTGACGAGCGAAGCGTTCTGCGTCTTTGTGTGATTCGATTCGACAGGATTCGAAAGGCCGAAGGCCGAAGACCGAATGATACGAGGCGAGGCGCGGACTGGATTGTGACTGTTGTATAATAATGATTGTGATTGTGATTGGATTCCCCTGTCCAATTCCTCCAGGACCAGGACAGGACGTTTATACAGTAACTTGAATGCTCCAATGTTCGATCGTCGTATCGTCCCATTGTTACTGTTACTGTTACTGTTTCAGTGCGATGATCGATCGCTTCAATTCATTGATTGATTGAACGAATGGACGGATGGACGGATAAATGAATGGCCGAGACGAGACAGGACGAGACGTATGAATGAATGGATCTTCGTACGTACGCGTCTTCCTTTCCTTCTTCCAGCCCCGTCATCTACTAGTAGTAGATCCAAGTTCCATGCAACACGTCCACTGTCCAATCCACGCCGACCCGCCGATGACTATGACTTCAACCCGCGTCTTCTCCAATAGGACTCAATATTAGATTAATGGTGGGAGGGAAGGGAAGATTCGATTATCATCCGAGTGAAGTGGGATTGTGTGGTGATTTCATTTCATTTCACCTCGGCAGCCAGAAATTAGAATGCCCTCATTTCGGTCTCCAGTTATTTCTGATGATTCGACCCGATTCTTCGCCGCGTCTCACCTCACCCCATCTCATCCGTCCTGTTTGGACGTTTTTCTGTTTATAGTCTGTTTCTTCTTATGGTCAAGCCCTGGTTCCAGAAATCAAATCAATATCAATGTTTTCTTTTTCGCCGAGATCGGTTATGAATAAAAATGATACACGTCATATTATTTTGCCACGCTGTGCTGTGCACAATTTCCCTTTCTCCTTTCCCTTTGACCCTCAGTACTAGTTTGGAAAGACGACGGCGATGTTGATTTGACCATACATAATATGATATGATATGATATGGAAGCCAGGAGAAAAAGAAAAGAAAAGAAGAATCGAGTCACTCTCAACTCAAACCAGACGCGCGCGTAAAGAAAAGAAAAGAAAAAAAACACACGGTTGGGTTGTGCGCATCGGTTCCGAACTCGCTTACCTTTTTTCCTCCGCTCTCCGCACTCCGGCTCACTCAGTACTTACTATGACTCGACTTCATGAGTCGACTGTTCTTTGTTCGAAGCCCTTTTGTTCTCCGAGTCCATCAATCTTTTTTTCTCGTTCTTCTCCTGATCTGTTGATTGGAGTCTTACCACTTTGCGTGCGCCTCGCTGTCATCGTCGTCGTGTCCGCCGAAGCGCTTTTTTCTTTTTTTTTGTAACCCTAGGCCTCCGACTCACCAACGTTCTCTTCCTTGATTTTGATTTGATTTTGACCAGGTTCTGACTCGTACTCTTTTCTCTTCTGTGCTTCCCAGCTCCTGCCTTATTCTATCTCCGATTCTTTTATTCTCTTACCAGGTCTAGTGGTGGGACGGAGAAAAGGAGGAAAAAAGCGCAGATGCGGCTGTGTTCACACTACTGTGAAGTGTGAACACTGAACACGTATGCACTAGTTCTGTCAATCATTGTACCGTACCCTTTCGTCCAAGTCCAAACGAGCTCGAACCCGAATCCAATGTAATAAGCGAACCAAATGAAGAAGAAAAGAGTCCGATTTCCATCTGTACTAGTACGCTTCCGAACGACTTCTAATAATATAATATACAAAAGGGCGTACAAGGACAAGGGCGCGCGGCTACTTCACTTTCACTTTACTTCGCCTCGCGTTCATCCATTGGACCCTCTTGGACCCTTTTGTCCCTCGCGCTATTCTCTCTTTTCTCAATCAATCCAACTTTCGAAATCGAAGCTGAAGCTGAAGTCATTTTGCATTTTGCAGAGTAGGATTAGCGCGTCGCGTTCACGCTTGCTGCATTATATTTATACTGCTATTGGCGGAACGCGTGGTGGTGTAGCCGTATCGCCGCGTGTACGGTCGGTCTGCGCACGGGGGGCTTGTTTACGGGCCTTCCCGAGACGGCGACGGCGGATATACGATGTACTGACCAAACCAGCACTCGCCTTCCAGCCCTCAGCAAGTTTACACTGATTGACTGACTAGCGTAGAGCCTGGGCTCTCTAGGCTAGGTCAGGGTTTACGATTCTATGATTTTACGATCGAATCGAAGTTTTCTGGGTCTGGGTTTATTTTATCTTATCTATCCCGAGTTATCTATCCCGAGTTGCCCTTGCCTTGTCCTTGCCTTGAGCGTTCGTTCGTCGACATTTTCGATCGATCGGGGATTCAGTAGTAGTTGCGTTAGTGCGCGTTCTAGTCCTACAGTGTCGTGTTGTATTCAAGACAAGGTGAGACACGGACGTCTCATAATCGTGATCGCAGGGTGAGTCCTTCATTTTCTTTCTTCGCGCCTTCGCGCGAGACAAATTTTTGTTTCGTACCTACTTTGATGCCATACATGCATCTCAGGTTGACCAGAACCAGAATCTGAATCTGGAGCGGTCCTCACACGGATCGCTCGCTCAGTCTCCTTCCTGTGCGTTTTTTGACGCTGACGCTGACGCCGACATTGTCTCAGTCTCAGTCTCAGACGGTCTTTTCCATTTTTTTCTTCAGGGCAGGGCAGGGACGAGCATCTGCATCTGCATTCCATATCCATATCCATATCCATATGCTGTTTTGTATCAGTATCCCTTGTCCTGGCCGACACAACGCTGCCGAACTCGATCTGACAAGCGTATCTGCCTACAGCGATGGATCGGATCGCGCGAATCGAATCGCGATGATGCGGTTGCGGATTGCGGACTGCATTCTATAGCTTATTCTCTGTTGTGTTGCGTTGTTGCCTGTTGCAGTGTTGTTGCTTGCTCTTGTTGTCCTCGCCGCGCCAGATCATTCTTTCTTTTCAATCAACTCAATCGCTCTGGTTCCCCTACGTGCATCTCTGCTGCCTTGGGTTGCTCAGATACGACGAGATGGGCGGGACTACTCTATTGAACTGTTTATCCTCAAAGACAAAAGCGTATCTCCCTTGGCAAGGCAAAATTTTCCGATCTTCGTGGGCGGGAGTATGTATCTCTGCGCTTCGCAGCGGCTGTGGATTTGATACAGATGGCGGTCCTGTCCACCGCATTGGGACTCCATCACCACCATCATCGTCATTGCGTTCCGTTCCCCAGCTCCAGTTTTCGTCAGGTGCTCTCATCCCATGCCGACACGTCGGCTTGGATCTTACATCTCTGGTTGGTGTGTCCACAGTCCAAACCAAAGAAGGAGAAGGGACGTGTGGTTCTCTCCGTTCCCGTTCCTTGCTCACAATACAAACGGCTTCGGGCGATCTCTATGTACGATCGGCGATCCCATTCTTGGCTCTCTCTTCCGTTCTATTTCGGAGGCTGGCTATTACTTCTTTTGGTATCATTGTTGCTCATCCCCCCTAGCCTAGGATTGCGTCATCTCTCCATCTCTGCTCTGCGTCTACCGTCTTTGTCTCGCGTGCGGTTTCGGTTTCATAGATCTTGGCTTGGATTGTAGCAAGTCGAACGTTCTCTTGGTTGTCTTAGACGCTCCTGTGTGGCTACTCGTTTCTTCATCTTGGCTCCGAAATTATTACCTAAATGAAAGGGACGACTCATCTCTGTCTACGCCTGATTTGGTTTTAGTGATCAGCCACATAGATATGATCGACGAGAGGATTATATATGCCATATGCGGACCATATCAGTCAGTCCTTTATCAGTCAGTCAAGCACGGGCGGGAGATTCCTTTTCTTCTCTTCTTCCACCGCCACAGAGTCGACGAGCTTCCCGATCATTACAGTTCGAAATACACCGTTCGCGCAAGAGCTTGGCTGGTACGAAGAATACAGACACTCCAAGAAAAGCTCGGTTTATTGTAGAAGAAAGGAAGTGGGAAGATACGACGTCAGTGTTCTCCTTTCTCGTTAACTTTTCTCTCAGGAGTACGTAGACGCTCACATCCAGCGCCTTCTCGTACTTCTCACTTGACGGTACTGCAATGGGAAGTGCTATCGCGGCAGAACTAGTAGGAGAGTTACAAAGTAAGTCTTATTCAAATTATGGTCGTTCGGGAGTTTACTAGCTACCTGCGTGGTGCCTACCCGCCTTACCTCCACAGCTCAAAGTTAAAGGATATTGCCGAGTCGCAACGACAGATGTACCTTTCGTCCTTTCTTTTTCTTCCACTTCATATTTCATAAATATATCGGGGAGTCGGGAGTTCGGGCTGGTGGACACTTACGGTGTGCGTGTTGAACACGATCCGGTGACATACATTCTGCATTTGGTTAAGATACGCAGGAATTCTCATGGGGGTTACGAGGTGTTATGTCCGAACGACCCGAGTTGAGTATACAGTAATTTATATGAGTACGCTTCCTTGGATCCGTTTGACTGCGATCGAGCGGTGCGAGTTGATCCGCTGAATTAGCCATCCCTCCCGTCCGTCTGTTCGTCATATGCACCACACCCAACTCTTTCACACGTATCACACTCCGGTCTTCCCCCCTCCTTACTTTCGGAATTAGAAGTAGACAAGCCCGGATCTACGCGTCTCCTCTCTCCCTGATCTCTCGCGATTGTGAAGAGTACACTAATATTATTATTATTATTGTCCATCGATAGCGGAGAGTTGCGACATTTACGGTTCAGTTCGTAAGTGCATCTGTATGTATGTATGTGTGCTTACCTTACCTGCCTCGTTCACTCAGATCAACTCCGAGACCGAGACCGACCTCGATATTAGGAGTCGGCCCCCGTAACTGCGGGTAGTTGTCGTTCTGCTCTGCGGGGTCGGCACTTTCTTCACTCAAACGGTATGTCTATGCGCCGTGTTGTGAATAGTTGGAGTACGAGTGTGATGATAACTAAATCGATTAGAAGACGTAACCCTACATGCTTGAGGTGCGTGTTAGTGAATCATAACTTGCTTGTAACCCTGATTAATAATATAGTAATTACGCTTTATTGCTTTTTAGTTCAGGATAATAAACCAGCGACGGACACGGAGTTAGGTATGCATGTATGGTGTCTAGCCTTTAGCCGACACGCTCCAGATCGGTTTCCTACCCGGAGGAGATGAAATGAAGTGAATCTGGTTCGATAATGGCGGGTAGAGGGGTGCTAAGTACTGTCCGGGAAGCACCCTCGAAGTTGAAAAGAACGCACTTGGATTCACTTGGCTTTTCACTCTAGTGAATTTCTGGCGCGCGATTCTGGTTCATCTCATCAAGGTACGGTTGAGTAGTTGAGTTGGTTGATTAATCCCCGTCGACTTGGTATCCGCGAAGTACTGGTGCTGGTGCTGGTGCTAGTGTTTATCCTCTCCTGTACCGCACCGTTAGGTTTGATTGTGGTTTCGGTTTTTGGCTCCGATGTCTCTTGGTCTTGGTGGGTTTTGATCTGGTGCTCTGCTGACGCGCTGATGCTAATAGCAATGCGATATATTGAACGCAATGATTTAGATCCCGGCAGTTGAGGGAGTGATTGACCCAGATCTAGAAGAAGCATTCAAGTATAGATACAATACATACACAAACCATAGCAATTGATTCAAGCCAGTTTGACAGCGGGGGCAGATAAATAGATAGATAGACAGACACGACCGGTTGTCCCTGCACATACAGGATGGGATCTTGAAACTGCTTCGAAGGGTGTGTACTGTAACTGTACAGTGTCAGTATCGTGATGCCCGCTGATTGATATTGATGCAAGCACTACCATCGAGTCTTGGCGGACGGACGGAGGAATATTAACGCAGACTCGGACTCGGAGGTCCACCTTTGCCGTTTTGAATGAGTGAGCGCATAGATGAAGTAATCAAACCCGCTCGTGGTAGAGACAGATAAAGTATCTGTACTGCCTATTATAGTTGAAGTGAGTGGAGGAAGCCGTAGTACAGTACGCATGACACTCGGGTGATTGTATTCGTATTAGTAGTGTGTGTACAGGTAAGTACTGTAAGAGATTTAGGGTACTCACCTTTCAAAACCCTTGAAAACGTTGCCGCCTAATTAAACAACTACCCCAGTCCCAGTCCCAGTGTGTTAACGTTGCCCGCCCCCCCTGCGGGGCAAAAGTTGGTCGAAAAAGAGTCGATATTGAAAGAAGCCCGCAATATGCGATAACGATTACGATTACCGAAGACCTAATCCAGCACCCACATTTTTCTTTAATCATTTATAATTAAAAATGTAATATTCGACTCGGCTAGCTCTAATAGCCCCTGGGGTTACGCGCGGGATTGCGTTATACGCCCTTCTCCCTCCTTTTTTTTTCTCAAGGTATTCCACACTCCCAGATACTTCCGTAACCTTGAAAGAGGGGTCCATTCGCTGGTAATAATACCGAGCTTGGGGAGGGAGGCGTAGTAGTGCGCGGCTTCGTTATGACACTGGTGTGAAAGGCGACCGCGAACGCTGTGCAAGTGTTGGTCCCGTTGTCGATCTGTTCCTGTCTCGTGTGTGTACGTACTAGTAGAGGTGGATCCTGATCGACGTTGTGGTCATTGTACATTGTTTTCTTCATTAATTGCTTGGTGTGGCTATCTCCCTTTGTGTCGTATTCCGGCTTTGGGCTTCATCTGGTCAGTGTATTTCTTGCACGTCTTGCCAAGGAGGGCGCCACACCATGTCGAGAAACGTTCACTGTAAATCGGTCTCCTAGAGAATTGATGATCGTTAGCTTGAACAAGCATGAGATCACTCAAACCATAATACCTCATGCTTCAAAAAGAGAAGAACGTACAAAAGAAGGAAGTTTGTAAACAGACTAAGAGACAAATTGCCTTGGTCTGCGCCACTGCCAGGTCATCAGGAGAGGAAGGAGAGAAGCTTGCAGGACGTGGATTCTAGGGGCGATATCTGAAGTGACGCTATTGTTCGAAGCGACAATGCCTTACGAAGAACTTCAGTCGAGTAACCTCCTACTTGTGACCTGGAATGGGTTATCGCGCAGATTGAACTGTATAGAGGAAGGGGAATGGGGCACATATCGCGCTACCATCTAGACGTCCAGGCCCATGGATCTCGACAGTGCTAGAGATCGAAGCAAGCAAAGAATAGTAAACAACCACCGGTAATCAGCTAGAATTGCCGGAAAAACAGTGTGGGTGCGACGGAATCCCTTGAGCCCTTTTGCAACTATGAGAATCTCCCGCGGGCGAGCGACGCATGTGCGTGAAGGAAGGCCTTGGTTCCGGCTTCTGAACTTCTCTCTTCTGCGTGGCTTGATCCAAGAACTCGAGTGTATAGATTACCAGGCTGGTATGAAATGCTTGTGTTTGAGCGTTATTCTCTCTTTGGCAGCAGGAAAGATAAAAAGACACCGACTTGGAGATGGTCACGGTGATGATGAGATGATACATGTCATGGCGGTGATGTTGGTTGTGTTGTGGTTGCTTGGCAGAGATGACCACAATAGCCGAGTGATTTGAGACCGCGACTCCCGTGCCAGGTACTCAGCGACGAGTGACGTCTACTTTACAAAACCTAGCCCGTTTTCGGGTTGTGAAGTTCAGAAGCACAGGTTGCGCCCAGTTCTGAACGACCTTCGCATGGGAGTCTCAGTTGCGCTTCAATAGAGTCTTGTGAGAATGGCTTTGCGGGTCAGGAATAGATTCAAACGCAGACTCTCTTCCTTCAATTCTACCTTGTTCTTAGTCTATCCCTTTTCACCGCCCCTGTTCTCTGCGGGATGGATGGATGCGTTCTTTCCGCTGACGTCTGCAACCGGACTACGGGTCGCTGGTTTTGTCGTTGATATTCTTTGATTCTTCTTCTTAGACTGGGCTATTGCGCGATTTCGACGATACTAGGAGAGATCAGAAGGGATAGTTGGTATCTATAGCGAAGAAGGTTCGGTTCCGTTGGTGAAATGAGGCGGGCAACTATCGGACCCTCGTCATCGTTTACTATCAAGAAGCATAGGGTTTCCCTGGAATATTTTACTGCCGAATGTGGAAGTACTGGTTGTCGGCATGGTGGCGTTCTTTTATTGTGCCGAGGGTTTCTCGCGAACATCAAACGGAATTTGCCGGCTCATTGCCTCTATATTATTTCTCCATGATGCTCCCACGTACACATCTCCTTCAAGCAACCTCTCAGGGGATCATTTCAATGGTCGAATGCACTATATGAGCATCTCGAGCATGGACAACTTACTGAATTGGAGAGCAGACAACTTCGCTACAACCCATCACTCATTGATATCTACCCATTTCGCCACTTGTATTCATCCCACTCGCATGTTTTCCTCTGGAAACCGGAGTAGAAGAGGTTGACGGCGGTCGTAGCAAATACAATAGATCAAGGGAACGGTGTCAATTAATTCCCTCACGCTTATTCCTGGCCCTCGTCATCGGATTTGCATTCACGGGGCTCTATTTCTCTATCGAAATTCCAAAGAGTCCCTCTCCTCAATCTTCTCGCAACGCTCGTCGCCAACCTTGTGCTCTTCGCACTGCATCCAACTTAATTCTCTCACAAAACTCAGACCTGACCCCAACATCAGGCACGGAAAATATCAGAGTTATGCCTCGTTCGGTCCTTTCCACGGTCATACGCAGCTTACAGGTAGCGCGGAAGAGAGAATCTTACGTCTACTCGTTCTCCTTAGGGAGAACATACCAAGCTGCCTTATCATCGCAACACGCTCCCCGGCACCAGATGACTGGGTCATTGATTTTCTGCCTGACCGTCTTACATCCATCGGCGGTTCTCACGCATTGGACCGAGCCAAGGCACCCTCTGATCTCCTCCGTCCATGAATTCATCACCAAGTTGGCCAAAGTCTGTCGATCAACCTCCGCAAAAGGGTTTATTACCCGACACGTGAGTTGATCAGTACTAGGTCGTGCAGGTGCAGGATTTAGACCTAATCAGACGCACAAATGCGATAAACGTTCGCGGGAAGCTGCTCATCAGCGAAAATCACTCAAGCCATTACTCATCATGGCTCTCAGCAAACCATTGGCTTCTAGCTCCAAACGTATCAGAGTCGGAGGGACCGCCTTCCCACTCATTTCTCCCAAATCCGGCTTGTATTACGACAAGCATACCTGATCGCGACCTTTCAGTATGACTTCCGAATGTGTTTTGTGTGGCTGCAGCAGGCTAGAACTAACTCGGACACAAACACACCGTAAATCATCTCGCAGGCCTGATCCGTTGCATTTCAACCTTGGTCTGCTGACTTGTTTGGCTGTTGCCTTGATCCAGCATTATTCACACCGATGCCAACTTATCCGGCTCAAGTCCGCCGGCGAGCCATCACTCTCAGGTTCGATCACCATATGCATCCTCTATCTCCTTGCCTCCTTACTTCTGCTTCTGCACTACTTGTCTCGTCTCGGCAAGTTCCTGGGTGGCTCTAAGCAGGCTAAAGTCCTGGCGGCGGGGGTAAACTTGTTTGTATGAATCGTATCAGTAAGTCCACAATTTGCCGCTTGGAGCGACTTGGATTCCCTCAAGCAGACTGCCAAGGCTCTCGCGAGTCGGGACGGCGGAGAGGCGGGTGTGGATCCGGGCAACTAAATAAGCGTCATTCCGTACTCATCGCAACCACTGTTCTCGGCGCTCGATCCTGGTAGGATGCGTTCCGGACCACCTTCCGATTTACCGTCGGTGCTTGATGCGCTTGATACACACAAGCCAAGTTTTTGTAATGTTATCCGGCTCGTCTTCCGACGTTTCATGCTTAAACGCCTGAAGCTCCGACAAAAGAAAGGGCAGGATCGACTTTGAAACAATTTGATAATGGGATTTCACTACGAGGCGTGTGGGCCTTCCATGGCCGCGAAGGGTACTACCTAACCTCTCGTTGCCTGAACCATCCGGGGAAGTCAAGCTTACCCCTGCATCCGCATCTTTGAAGCAAGAGCTCGCTGTATCTTTTCAACATTTTCCAGGAACGGGATCACTAACAGCACGACTGCCGATCAATCCGACTACATCCTCACTGTCAAGTCGTCTTTCGGAATACCACAACTTACGTTCTTCCACTTGCACGTCGTAGCCGACTGGAATTCGCCGAGAGGGTGATCGGGACTCGGTGCCGACCCTAGAAATTGGGCAACTAATAAGATACCGAAAGGCAACGTTGGCTACTATCAAGCTTTCTAGAGTTCATCATGAGCTATGGCAAATCCCTATGATGCGATTAATTGCATCTGGACCAGCGTTTCGTGAACATTCCTGTGGCGCGGTGCGGTACAGCTGGGATAAACTGCTGAGTGAACTCAGCAAATTCGTTTCACCTGGGTCTCAAACGGAGAGTCCCTAAAGAGTTTGTATTGTGTCTGGAGCCGCTCAGTACGCGAATTCGAGAATCGATATGGGTTTTATTAATCGCCCTCTTTTGTTCTCCCAGATGCACGCCATTCATGGAAAACAACTAGCCATAGTATACAACCACTTTCCGAGTCTCGTTCTCAACCCCGTTTCTGTCCCGAGTACCTTTCTTATGGTCGTGCGGAGATTTGCGAACGGGCTGTCGTGCACCGGATAACGAAGAATCCCCGCGATCTAAAACATATATTGTTTTCCTGGAGAGGAATGGCCATATTGTGTAACGTTTGTATGTACGACTCATTTTTTCATCATGACATTCGTACTTCTTACTCGGATAAACGCAGACGCTAATCTCGAATGCATTTGGCAGGTCATTATTGCTTTGCGCTAGACTGAGGAAGAGAGTGATCACCGGATCTCTATCATTCCGCGCGCACAGAGGCTGTGGCTTCCGGCATGTGGAAATGATTGCTCCACCAATGAGGAACCATCTTAGTATCTTGCGCGCCTATACAGCTGCTTCTGAATTCAATTAATAATGCAGTCGACCCTCCATCGGCCAACGTGGACAGATGAAACAATGCGTAGCGAGTAAGAGTTGATAAGTACTTTCTAGGTGAGCAAGACCGCCGAATGGTTAGGCTGCTTTCTGGAGAAAGCCTGGATGATTAATCCACTAATCCGATTGCTAGCTCATCCGTCACTGTCGGGAGGCTTACATGCGTAACTTGGAGGGGGTAAAATGCCTACACTTGCCTCTTTCGTGAAAATCATTGTTCCCCTATTGAGGTTAGAGCCGCAACTTGCCCAGCTAGGCCACGCGAGGCGGCCTTGTCGTTTCCGTAGGTAATTTGCAATATTCTATTCTATATGCAAACGATGGAGTGGACGATCAAGACTTTGTTACGGCACGCTCCCCTCTCCGGATCTCACTTTAGCTAAAATGGATTAGAATGCAGATAAACGCAGGGACCCATTGTCTATCGCCCATCCACTGGTCGTTGATCGAGCGCAAGGCACTTGTTCGGGCGAGTAACGTTCCGGCATGTGGAGAATTATGACGAACTTCGCGCTGGGTTCTGAGCGAAGCTAGCTCATCAGCTAGCTCATAACTTCCGGTCCGGCAGTTTGCGAGGGGTAAGACTCGTGTAGTGCGCAGTATGCAGGAGGCGAATTTCGCGATATTGGTTGGACGGTTGGTTTATTATTGCAGGCGGTGATAAGATTGATGTATTGTTAGGTTGCTCTCGTAGTGATTGCTCGGATATCTAGAAACTTGCGCGAGAACGAAAATTCTAGGCAACAATGGGAGCAATCGGGAAGTAATGAGACGTTGCGAGTTCTAGTAAGCGTAACTGGCCAATCACACCTCGAAGGGGATTCGTCATATTATCATTATCACTATCATTGCTCCAACAGTCTCTCGTAAGGGGAGTCAAGAAGCCCAATAAACCAACTTTGAACTCCATTTACTTCCGTCAATTACAGTTGAAGGGACCCTTATCCGCGCTCGTCAAACTTCGCGGTCGGTTCTCAGTTCGCGTAAATACAAGGGGAGCTGCAAGGGCATTCAAGGGCATTCATCGGATCGGTTAGCCTTCAATCCTGAGTAATCCAAATCAAATGCAGCTCTAATCCGGGGAACGCCGAGCGCAGTTCTAATCTAATCTAAAGGAGATCCACCAATAATATTAATATTAATATCAAAAATATTTAATGTAACCCTATGAAATTAGCCAATTAAATTAAATATAAATAAGGAACCGGGAATAATAGATGACTATATTGAAATAAGTAATGCTGAGACACAGCCACTGGTAAGTCCGGCGGTAAGACCCTTTGTCCGCCTGAGTTAGTTTGACGAACGAGAACTTTGTTTTCACCCTGGGCTTTTTTTTGGAGGCTACAATTTTTTCCTTGCCTAAGCGCGTCGGAGGAATAAACTAGACGTTGTGTATTCAATTTTTGGGCGCCGGAAGCATTCTTGGTTAAGATACAATTTGAATCCGTGCCCTGACTGAGTTGAGTTTGTTGTTGCAATTCCAAGTGAGAAAAGGGATAGAAGAGGTTCGAGAAGCTAGAAAGGACAAAGAAAAACAAGATTTGGCATGGGATGAGAAAAGTTTTCTTTCTTTCAGAGCCGCGAAGTTACAGAAGAGACACTCGATTGCATGCGTTTCTATTCCACTTTGAAATTTTGTCACACATATCATAACAAGGGCCTGAAACGGCAGTTTGGCTCGCAACTCCAGCATTTTCATAACTCACGGAAGTCACTTCCAACGCGTGCAAAGCGCGTTGCACAATGGGGGTATTCAGTACAGACGCAATAGTATCAGGATCTTGGAAAACTTGGTCTGAAAGGGAACGCTGAAGCTTGATAAGGTGATCGACTTCATGAACGAGGTACCCCATCTTCCCGCCCGAGAGAACCACGTCTACTAGTCCACTGCAGGGTTGAAAAGCATCAGGATTGGGCCTCTCTTCAAAGGATGCGCATCAATAGATACAAAACTCGGAAAGAAGTGATCGTGAAATACAGAAATGCGATGAAGAATGCCAAGTTTTTTTCATAACGCTTGCCATGCACCAATGCTCGAACTAAACCACAGAAACGTCCAAGCACTGACCATCTCACGATAGCCGAAGGACGTATTTCATTTGCAGGCCCATCCAATCACGAAGGCGGCGGCTGGAAACTACCGAGGTAAAGATTGTTAGCGAAAAACCTATCCACTGGAAACTGCAGGTTGACGATCCTCACCCAGGAGGAGGTCCTCCGGCACCAGGGAAGCCTGGCGGAGGTGGGAAAGGTACACCTGGAGGAAAACCTGGGGGTCTGAAACCTGGAGGAGGTCCTCCTGGGATTCCCGGCGGTCCCCCAAATGGTCCTGGAGGATGTCCAAACGGAGGACCACCCACTATAGAAGGAAAACAAACGTTCTTAGATATTCCCTTTCTCATTGGCAAAAGAAGAGACTATACGCACTTGGGGGCATCATACCCATGCCACGTCCAGCAGGCATTCCACGACCCGGTCCTGGGAGTATCTGAAAGTAGAAGAAGACTGTCAGCCCTGTTTCGCTTAAAGACTTCTTTCGGAGTCTTGACAGAACGGTAGAGGTAGAAGTTCACAGGGAAATACACGTACCCCTGCAATCTTCTTGTCTTCATCCACGACAGGAGGTGGTCCCTCCACGCTTAGACTCACGACGGACTCCCCTCGCAGAATGACCAAACCCAAAGCACGCTTGATCTCCTGTTCGGGCGCGGGACCTTCATCACCTGGCTTTTTCTTCGCCCTGACGCGACGAAACTCTTCGCAATCGGCAAGGACGAGGTTCATGTGTCTGTCAAATGCAAGCATCTGGCCAGTCAAGGCTCGCCCATCGCTGAGCGTAATTTTTAATCGCCAATTGATGAGCGAGAGCATTTTCCCGCCCTTTGATTTTGGGGGAGGCTGCAAACACAAGAGCATGAGAACAACTTTTCACATCTCAGCGCTTTCCTCCACTCACCATGACGGAGACTATATGTTGACTTGAAGATGAAGTACGAGAAAGTGGACGTGAACGACGGTGTTGAATGAGATTCACAATCACAATTTGCACAGACCCGATCACGTGCCCGTCACTTCGAAGGGGTGTCACGCCGGTAACCAGCCGGATGCCACACGCGTACGGAATGTCTTGGTACACCATACATAGTAATTATTCAAACTCCGCTCGAAAAAATCTGTCTCGCGGGACGCATACAATTGCCAGTACTAAGTCATGTCGAAGTCGCAATGCGAACTAGAACGTAAAGAAGCTAGAAGTGAAGCTCCGTTCATGGTGTGTAACTCTTTGTACGTCCGCTCCTGATGTAGATCTGACTGCGTACAGCGCGGTGGTTGTTCACTTCTCGTAAGTGCAATTCCACCAGACGCCCGCTCCAAGGACGGCTTTCTGGAACTTGCACGCCGTTCCACATTGCCATTCCCCGCCGTACCATCAACGCAAATACCCTGTATGAGGGTGCTTGATACCTACTGGGGCATAAACGGAATGGTGCATGAGGCAGTTCTTCAAAACCCTGACGGTTCCTATGGAGCCAAACCCGACTTCGCTATTAAGATGATAGACGGGTCGCGATGGCATGATGGGGAGTACAGGAATACCTTCAGGGAACTTATCAAGGAATACAAGGCATACTACCTGCTTGCACTAGCTAGACGTGCTGGTAAACTCAAAAGACGTTATCGAGAAATTCACGCCGACCTGCTACGGTCTTTACCAGGGTACAGGCGGGTTCAAACGCATATTCGCCTTAGTCACAAGCCATGTAGGCGATGTGGAATGCGAATCGACCTGGGAGTATTGGCCAGGGTCCGATAAGTATATATACTCTTCGTTCTGCACTACAAGGTTACTTAAGTTGCTTACAGAATCGCTGTGATCCAATCTCTTCTCGCCATTCACTCGCTTGAGCTCCACCATGGTGACCCCCACGAGAAAAACGTCGCTATTCGGGGAGAAGGCGCGAACGACACTTATCGATTCTTTGATTTCGGCAACTGCCATTGGCATTGGTGCCCCGGCATTACAGACTGCAAGGAACTGAAGACTCAGGTCCGGATCATCTACAACTTCCAGCCACCTCCATGGGACCCCATAGAATTCCAGGAGAGTTTCATGCGTGAATACGGGCTATCTTTCTGCAATCTTGCAGATATTGTTGACGGGATGGAATCTTTCAAGTATGAGCCAGCCGTTCTGCGCTTGAAAAGGCAGGAGAGTAGGTACGAGGGGGAGTTTTCTCAGTCTCAGAGCCAGTAGAGCGGGTATAAGGGCATGTAGAAGTTTACAGTCGTAATTCTCAAAATGCATAACGTCCGTTCCGCCCATGCACTAGAGATATGATTATAGCCATCGTGGGAATTTGTTACTTCGTGTATCTTATTGGTTTTGGGTATCGTGCACCCACTTGCACGAAACATTATACACCAAATTCGAGGGACTGCGACTGACATGGAATGATTAATGAGCATCAAAAGTACTACAGAACCATTGCGGTAGAGAAGTGAAAAAAATATGGTCTGACAAAGAGTGAGCGAAAGAGCTGCAAGTAACAGAAAGACATACTGTCCAAAGACTTGCTCGCTATTCGTGTCCGTTGGAAGTTCCTCATAGCGCAGCTGAACTGAACCTCACATGGCAGAGAGGGTGGTCTGTTTGCAATTCTCGATCTGCTTCCGGTGAAGTAGGACTCGGAATTTTCGAATTTGTTGAGCCCACTCCAAGACCTCATTTGTTTCACCATGCTGAAGAAACAGACCCTGCAGCAATGTAATATCATGTTCGATTCTTTGGTTTCCCACCGCGGCTCTCCATGCGCTGCATATGTTGATACTACTTGATTATGGATGGTGGCGACACTCGGTGTTTCTGAGTCGGAGAGACAAGTAAACCCGTCGGCGGAAACGACCTGGATGAGCTGCTGGGTTCGTGGGCTCTTAGGTTCGCTGGGGTTTGGACTTGTTGAGCTAAGGGAGGCTTGTCGTCCCTGGGTTGGGACCACCTTCACTCTTCTGAGCCCATGCAGTACCACAATACTCTGATTGACAAAATGACTCCTTTAGTTTCAGTATTGCGTTTGATTTGATAATCAATCCCGACGGCACCGATGGAGGGTTGGGACTACATAAGTCTACTTTCCTGCCGCGTTATGAGTCAACTCTCTTTCCCCAAGGCTTGAAAAGTTTCAGAGAGAGGGGCTTGAGCAGTACTTTCGAGGCTAATCTTTCTCTGATCAATCCTTATCAATGGATACCCCAATTACACGCCTACTGGGTAGGTTCCACCGTTTCTTTATATGCATTATTGGGTATGCATTGTCCTTACTTCTCTCTTTGCTAGGTATCAAGACGCCGATTATTTCAGCCCCTATGGCCGGACCCAGCGGTGGGGAGCTCGCAGCACGCGTTTCCATGGCAGGAGGGTTCGGTTTCATTGGTGCAGGTGCGAAAAAAACCTAACGATGACGTCTCGAAAAGACAAAGCTGAGCTATCCAACATTCAATTCAATCATCGCCATTTGAAGGTTATCAAGGCAAAGAATCGTTCTGCAAAGAATTCGATTTAGCCCGCTCAATCCTACCCCTACAACAAAGTGTATCCCCAAATAGGGCGTGGTCTACGTCCGATAGTTCGCAGGAATCTCTCAAAATAGGTGTAGGCTTCATCGGTTGGACCTTAGACAAATCCGAGGATGGAGGGACGACTGCGGAATTGTTATCTATTGCTCTAGAAGCCCGCGTCGCCGCGATTTGGTTTGCTTTTGGCTCTGATTTAGGAAAATGGGTCCGGGTCGTCCGTAGGTCGGACGAAGACAAAGCGCAACCGCGTAAGACTAAGGTTTTTATTCTTGTGAATTCGCTCGAGGAAGCGCAGAAGGCAGTACTGGAATGGGATGCTGACATCCTTGTGGCGCAAGGTAGTATTTTCCTTTAAATATACTATTCTTGTGTCACCCCTATTCCCAATCAATAGCTAAACAACCTTCTCAAAAAAAAAAGCTGACACGAAGCTTCATAGGAATCGAAGCAGGCGGACATGGTCACGGAGCCGCACCACCTCTTCTCGACTTGGTTCCCGAAATCTTAAATTGGCTTAATACGGTACCCTCAACAAATCAAGACGAGAAACTTTCTCCCCCAGTGATCGCAGCAGGAGGTGTCTCCACGGGTACCCAGATCGCTGCACTCCTCTCACTTGGCGCCGCGGGGGTAGCCATGGGTACACGTTTCCTCCTCACACCCGAGGCACTTTATTCCAATGCACAGAAAGCTGCACTCCTTGCTGCCAATGGGAGTCCCACTGTCCGTACATCGGCCTTTGACATCATGCGAGGCACGTTAGGGTGGCCTGCTGGGATAGATGGAAGAGCGCTTAAGAACAAGGTTGTAGAACGGTATGAGGATGGAGAAGATGTCGAGAGTGTCCGAGAGATGTATGAGAAGGCTACTCGTGAGGGTAATCGTGACGGCATGTTGGTTTGGTCGGGTACCGGTGTTGGCCTCATCAATCAGATTGAACCTGCAGCCGTAAGTGAAATTTCGTCGTCCTCCACTTTGGAACATTAGGACGCTGAATGGACAAATTGCATCTTTATTCAGGATCTCGTCACCAGAATTCACAGGGAAGCCGAAACTCGCTTACGTGAAATACCATCATTGTTATCGATCTCAGCGCGTTCAAGGCATGTCATAAAATATCCAAAACTCATGTTGAGAGACTTAAGATTCTTCCCCTTCTTCAGGATCTAATAGTGTACATAAGCGAGTTGAAAGTAGCATGCACACTTCACGCCTCCGCAATAGACACCACTCAATCCAAGTGTACTTTCGATCGCCCTTCCATTCCGACAGATGTTCTTCACATTACACATGACCACATCACGATGTAACCTCAAGCTCGGCAATCTGATCATTCTCTGCGACGTTCTCGCCATCGGCAACCAAGCTCCTGGTATAACCAGCTCTAGGCGCTTTAACCTCCAACTCGGTCTAGATTTAATCAAAAGGATATGCATGAGAACCCCAGTCCATTCACCCATAATTAAGATTCCGAAGTTCCGAATCCAAATAGAAGAATACTCAAACCACAGCAAGAACCAAAATAAACGCACCTTTGCAGAAATCTGAACAACGATAACCTCACCGGCTTTCACCAAACTCCCCTCACTCACTTTCACGCTGACTCTCCCCTTCAACGGGGCGACGATCTTGATATGTTCGATCGTACTCGCTCGTCTGGGGGTTTGGGTACCTGATCCTGGAGTTCGTTCAGTTATTGAACGTTCTTCCGAAATCAGGCTTGATGTCGGGGTTATTGTGCTCATTGCTGGAATTGAACTTTATGTCGGTGCCTGGGTTGGTATGCGATGCGATGCGAGTTTGAAATCCAAAGTAGATATTTCGAGGAATGACGACTATAATCGAAGAAAATATCGGGATTCATTCACACACGGGAATGAGAAATGATTCTAGATAGAGCGTCACGTACGTTTCCTCTCCTCAAACGCTTCGATGTCTCGGTTGGTAGGAACACGATGGTGGAGGTTCAAGACGGTGTTGCTGCGCGGTAGAATCAAGGGTCGGATCTGTGGAACTCGCAGTCTCAGTCCATCTCAGGTGATCAGACGTCATCTGCGTGGATTATTGACTTATTTGGAATTCGGAAGGATGTATTCGAGAAACTGATAAACAATTTATACATGTACTACACATGAATTCTGGCTAGAGCAGTTGTACACGATTCCAATGATCTTATGTACGTTAATCTAGTTCGGCCCTAGTGGGTTCTTCGTTCTTGGGGCATCGTTCGCATACCGTAATATGAGCGGAGAGAAATCAGCAAAACCTTAGTGAACGATCTCGACAATAAGGTCCCCCTGTGAAATGGAATCGCCTGTAGGAATGCAAGGAATGAAGCTTAGCTCTATAGGGCAAGGAGCGAGGAAAATTGCACACCTTCTTGCACGACAACACGCCTGATGTGGCCAGACACGGGGGCACTAACCGCAGACTCCATCTTCAGAAATAGGCAAATCATCAGTTCCGACAGATAAACTTTAGAAATTGCAGGCAGACTGACCTTCATGGCACTCTGCACGCAGACAACATCACCTTTCTTCACCTCTTGACCTTCCTTCACACGGACCTCAACTACGACACCCGACATCGGTGCACCCACGGAGCCAGGGGCGTTTGTAGCTTTCTCTCTTGTGAACGTCTCGACCGCACTATTTTTGTCTTCAACAGCAACAGCACGGACTTCGCCGTTCACTTCAATCCAGACGTCTCGTGTCGCCTTGCCCTCAACCACGGGGCCAACAGCCATCCTATAATGCCGCATATAAGCTGGGAATTCACAAACTCAATCTCTCTTTTGGTACTCACAAGCGAAGGATTAGAGTTTTCCCTTGTTCAATTCTAAGGTTACGTTAGCGAATTGGTTTATGCGCGCCCATATCGAGAGAGCCAACATACGAGATGTGCATTTCCTCTCCGACATCGGGTCTGCCAAGGAAGTACCGTGTGGGAACAACACTGAGATCTCCGTACTTCTCGATGAAGCCACGGTACTCCTCGAAGACCTTGGGGTACATCACAAACGAAGTAACATCCGTATCAGTGATATGCTTTCCGAATTTCGCGCGCAGTTCAGCCTTGATCTTCTTGAAGTCTAACGGTTCAAGTGTAGCACCCGGGCGTCCATCAATGCGTGGCTTATCGCGAATGATCTTCGAACGGAGAAGTTCAGGGAAGCCTCCAACTGGTTGGCCAAGATAACCCTGGAAGAACTCCACGACTGAAGAAGGGAAATCAAGTTGCTCGGCTCTGTCCAAGACATCTTGCTTCGACAGTTTATTCGATACCATGAATTGCGCAAAGTCTCCCACGACTTTGGAAGAAGGCGTAACCTAGTGAAGCATCGTCGCTGTCTCAGTACGGGTGATGGAGTGGAAGGAACATATAGATAAGTTGTACCTTGATGAGATCTCCGCACTACGAAAGAATATAAGAAGGAGGATAAAGATTGAGTAAGCAGTTAACTTACCAGCTCATTGGCTTCAATGTACTTCTGTTTTATCTCTGCAGATAGCCACCGTAAGACAACAATAACTGGATACTTCGAAGTTTTACATACCCGCCCACTGGGTCCCCAAGCCAAGTTGCGACGCTTGGAACTATCGAAATGGGTAAGCGGAATTGTGATCAGACGAAGGAGAGGGAGTCACCATGAGGTTCGTGTACTGTCCACCAGGCATCTCGTGCGCAAATACACTTGAGTCGGACGCACGGACGTTCGCTTCGAAGCAGCAGTATAGTTGCCGAACTTGCGTCCAGTATAAATTCAAAGCTTGGATGTCGTCGTAACGGATCCCAGTGCCAAGGTGTGTCTGTTCAAGCGCGGAGCATACAGCACCCATTGATGGCTGCGAAGTCAGACCCGACATGCTGTCAATCGCTACATCGACAACATCCGCGCCTGCCGCTGCTGCTGCTAGCATGCTTGCAGTCGCAATTCCGGCAGTGTCGTGTGAATGTACGTGGATCGGAAGATCAGGATATCTCTTCCTGATTGCACCAATGAGCCTATGGGACAAGGATTCAGGGCATGCACTCCAACAATGATGCAATCGCGGACTGACTGTTTCGCAGCTTCTGGTTTGAGCAGTCCGGCCATATCTTTGATACCGAGAACGTGAATTCCCTCAGTAACAAGCTGGTCGACGAAGTCCAGATAATACTGCAATGTGTACTTCGACTTCTTGGGGTTAGCGACATCTCCGCTATAGCAGACGACGGCTTCGCAGACGCCACCAGCTTTCTTAGCCGCGTCAATACCGAGCTTCAGCTGAAACACATAAATGTTAGCTTATATCACAGCAACGTATCGATTGGTAACTAAACGAACGTTTTCTGTCAATAGTCGTCAGCTTAACTTCTAAACACCATCAGATAGTACCTCACCAAAGTAGTTCAGCGAGTCAAACACCCGGAAGATATCAAGCCCATTCTCAACAGCTCTCTTCGAGAAATCGTAGATAGCATTATCCCTATTGACTAGCGTTAGCTCCCCTTCCTCGACCTTGTGTATGAGACTTACGGATAACTGGTATAACCGACGCCGTTTGCACCACGTACAAGAGCCTGGAATGGAATGTTGGGTACAAGCTTGCGTAGAGTGCGCTGAAGAAGTCCCTCATTAGCATCTCGCTCTATACGCTCCCCCATCCACTTACCAAGCGATCCCAAGGATCTTCGTACAGGAAGCGCATCGCAACATCAAACGTTGCGCCACCCCACATTTCGAGAGAGTAGGCATTTGCAAGGGCCCAGCTAGTCTCCTTCGCGATATTGACCATGTCAACAGTTCTCAGACGAGTTGCAAGTAGGGATTGGTGGGCATCGCGCCATGTCGTGTCCATAATCAAAACACCCGGATATTCACGGACTGCCTTCGCAAAGGCTTCGGGGCCCTTTTCGATAATGATATTCCGCCATCCCAGTTGACAAGGAACGGAAGTGTCGAGAGGTGGCCCATTATCGTCACTACGGTCCTTAAGCTTTGGAACAACGACATCATCTCTGAGGCCTGGCTCTCCCTGTGAAAGCCAGACTACATGAGAACTTCGGAAAGACAGAAAGGATCGTTGCTGACCTGTTGGCCTTTGATAGAACTGCCGTTGACTGCAAGATCTCCGAGGTATGCCAATAACTTCTGTGCACGGTTCTGGGTCTGAACCAATTTGAAGAGGTCTGGGGTATCATCAATGAACTAGGGTTACATGAGTAAGTGGAACACAAAAAACTCGTGACCGAGATGGACCCATACCGTCGTCCACGTTTTACCAGCGATAAACACATCGTGCGTTAGGAGACGGAACAAGAAAGGAATATTTGTCTGTGATGTATCATTATTCGGGATGCTCCCCTTCTATCTTTTCTATGATAATCGCGCACCTTGACACCACGGATACGGAATTCGACGAGTGCACGTAACATTTTTCGACGAGCGACCTCATATGTTGTACCGCTAACTGACACTTTAACCAGCAAGCTATCGTAGTGTGGCTATTATGGCAGACGCAAATTACATTGGGAAGAGACCTTGGAATCAGTCTCCATCTCAAAGTATTAGGGTAATAAGACATCATACCGTGATTTGTGCACCAGCAAAGCCAGAAGAAGCATCCAGACGAACGCCATTTCCACCAGCAGATCGGTATACTTCGATCTTCCCCGTATCAGGCTGGAAGTTCGTAGCTGGGTCTTCCGTGGTGATACGGCATTGGATGGCAAATCCGCGCTTCGTGATTGCCTCCTGGGACAATCCAAGTTGCGCAAGCGAGGCACCAGCAGCGATCTGAATTTGCGCAGCGACGATATCGATACCGGTGATCTCCTCTGCGGCAAATGCTCTCGTGAAAAGAAGAAAGGAAGCAAGGATAGAGATTACTAACCAGTAATTGTGTGTTCGACCTGAATACGAGGGTTGATCTCGATGAAGTAATGCCTTCCGAGCTGATCGACCAAGAACTCCGCGGTACCAGCGTTACGGTAACCGACGCTCTTACCTAGTTTAATCGCGTCGTTGAGGATGGCTTGACGGACCTCCTCGGGAAGGTTCATGGCGGGTGCGACTTCCACGACCTTCTGATGACGGCGCTGCACGGAGCAGTCACGTTCAAAGAGGTGTACGATGTTGCCTTGGGCATCTGCAAGTAGCTGCACTTCGATGTGGCGCGGTCGTTCGAGGAAGCGCTCGATGAAGACGGTGCCATCGCCGAAGGCTGACTTGGCTTCACTGACAGCTCGGGAGAACGCGTCTTTAAACTCCGATTCTTCGCGAACTACACGCATCCCGCGTCCACCGCCACCCATAGCAGCCTTGATAATTACTGCGAAAATAATCTCAATTACGAGCCAAGTCAAGATCATTATATTTACCTGGGAAACCATATTCTTTAATGAAGCCTTCGGCGTCAGTGTACGAGTCGACTGCGCCGGGAGTACCTGGCACTACCGGCACACCAATTTTGATGGCTATGATGATAGAAGTTAGCTATTTTCAGCATGATATGTGGCTAATTATGACACACCAATCGTGCGAGCCTTCGTCTTGTCCCCAAGGGCATCGATTACCTCTGGAGAAGGTCCAATGAATGCCAAACCTGCCTGCTCGACCTTGCGAGCAAACTCGGCGTTCTCAGATAAGAATCCGTAACTATGAATATATGCAATGTCAAACCTATGCGGCAAGCGGGAAGAATGTGGCACAATGCGTACCCGGGATGGATCATATCTACACCATGTTCCAGTGCGATCCGAATGATGTCCTCTTGTGCGAGATAAGCACCAACAGGAGTCAGGCCTTTGCCAACTTGGTACGCTTCATCAGCCTGAGAAATGTCAATAGGCACATCGCTACATGAAAGAAAGAAAGGCTCGGCGCACCTTCTGTCGATGTGCGGACATACGGTCCTCATTTGAGTAGATAGCGACGGTGTGCATCGCAAGCTCATGTGCCGTACGGAACACTCGAATGGCAATCTCCTACAATCCAAGGTATCCCGATATCAGCGTCTTTGTAGTCATTAACGTCGCTCTACGCCCGATCGAGCGCATACAGTCAGATTGGATGAGGAAAAGTTACACGTACACCACGATTCGCAACAAGGATCTTAGTGAGCGGCCCACCATGTCCAGCAGCCTTGCGTCGTATTGTTTGTATAGAGTGCACAGGAGTACCCGGTGCACTTGGCGTCCTCGCAAAAATGGACGCAAGGCGTGGCGGGTGCAAACCCGTAGACTCACTCGAGACCACCATTCTCAGCCTCGCTTGTTCGACTTCTTGAGTGGTCGCCAGCTTAGAGGAGAGACTCTTTGAAATCAAGGTGTCAAAGGGAGAACTATGAAGAGGGGACGAAGAGGTTGGGGGTGAGGCTGAGGTTAAAGCTGTGGCGGAGATGACAAGACGGAGTAGATCGCGTCCGGGGATAGATCTGGTTAGTAGCCGGTACGCGTCACTGGGGTGGCGTGTTGTGTTTCTTACGCGTTATTCGTCGGTGTGAGCGACGCAGTGAGGGCAGTGTCGAGGAGGGGGGTGTTATCGATGCGAGATAGATGGTAGGAAGAAGAGAAAGAGGTAATGTCTGTCTGGGGATGAGATGCTTGTCGTCACGCGTACGAGACCTGTGGTGTGGCCGACCAATGAGGTATAAGAATGACTGTATGCACTCCGGCGACCATCCGATGAAGGCCATAATGCGGACTTCCGCTCTATCTCACTTATACGAATTATTTGCGCTCTCTTTTCCCTTGGCGGCACCGTACTGGGTATGCAGTTTACTTTTTCATTTTTCGGTACGGGAATTCAGGACAGGAGAAGACGTTGACTAGAGTACAGGCTCCAATGATTATCTTGAATTATGCGGCCAAGAGCGATAAGATCTATACCACCAGTCTAACCAAACAACATCGAAAGCAACCATCTATATAATATGCATCCCATCACAATTCTCGCACACGCAAGAAACAATCTGACCCGTAGTAAATCATGCTCGTCTTGCATCGTGGATGATTCGGCAATGTCTGTCATTGTCCACTACACTACCGTGCTTTGCCATCTTCTCCACACCGCGGAAAATCATTCCCTCAAGGCTTGCGATGTGCAAGAGGTATGATGCCATCAGCCTGGTTCCGTGCGCTCTCTGCCTTCTTCTGGTTGTTCTTCGCCACTGCATACACTACTCCCGCGAGGAAACCAACCGAGACTGCGCTCACAGATCCGAACGTCACGGGATCGCCGAAGAACAGCATGCCTGACGCTGCAACAGGAAGTTTGTTCAACGCCCCGACCATACTATAATTCAATACGTATCAGGAAATTCTCTTGTCTTGATCCCGAACAATTCAATACATACCTGTACGTCGTACTGCTGGTAGCACGGATACACCATGCGGTAGTAAAGGAAATTCCCACCGCGGCTGCGCCAGAGAACGCAATAGCAAAGAGTAAGAAACCTCGGGTTTCAGGCGGACTAAGCATCAGAGTCATAGGAAGTCGGATTTAGGAAGGCATTAGTGGACTCATCAGTGACAATGCGAGGGAATGGCATTGAAAGCAGCTTACAAGCTTTTAGTTAGGTTCTCCGAGCTCCAGTCCTCTGCAAGGAGCGAAAAGATAGCCAGAACAGGTATAGATAATAAGTTATTGTAGAACATAGTGTCCCAGTCACCAAAGCCCATGGATTTGATGCGTTTCCGCATCGAAAGCACCTACGAAACAAGAGTTAGATTTGCCCGGACCTCTCGGAACGGAGGTAACGACGATCAGCACCTCCGTCCAGGTCCAGGAAGGACTCACAAATGCCGCAGAAGTGATACAATTGAAGAACATCCAAAAATAGCCGATATTTATCTTCGTAAGCGCGGTTTGGACGGCATGCAAGCCTCCAATGGCAACGGCGGGATCCTGCGCTGACCAAGTCGTGTCCAACGCATTTGCAATGTCAGACCACGCTGCGATAACTGAGGAGATGACCTGAAGACTGCTGTTAGGAACATAAAAACGGAACCAAAAAATCCTTACCATTAATATGAACGATAAGAATGTGAGGCCCGTCACCCGCCCGCCAAACCAGATAACTTCACCGTATGCCTGGTCAAGTACGTTAATTTTCTCGTTCCTTTGCAATTAGACTCTATCTCACAATTAGAATTATAGTCAAGTTCTTGAATATTGTGTATACTGGAATGCTGAGGTATTGCTAGAAAGAAGGCCTCAGTAAATGACTTTCAGGCTCGCAGGTCACAATGAAGAGTCGTACGTACTATGCTTTTGGAACCGGTATATATTACACTGACGAGAAGAAAGCTGATTGGGAACCACTTCTTCGCATCTTGCAAATCAAAATCTCGGAACGAGATAACTCCAGCCGTTCTAACCGCAATGACACAAAGGACGCAAACCGTAGACTGGATCGTCAAAAGCAGAAAATTCATGGAGAAACCTTGACCGGATACCACGAACTGCAAGAGCAATTAATCCATATATCCTTGGAGTGGTCACGGCACTGAGAACCAACCTTGTTAACGAGCGTCATGAGGATGGATGCAAAACAATAGCTAATGACGGGTAAAGCTGAAACAGAGTTTAGAATAGGAAGGAAACAGAACTCGTGTAATCTTGCACTCACCCGCCGATGTTATTGAACTCTCATGTCCAGCTTTCCCGGTTGCCAACGCTTTCTTGTATTCAGCTGCATCCTGCTCTCCTCGTTCTTCGGTAGGGAGTTGCTTATACGAAGCACCTGGGGAGCGTTGAGACGTCGACCCAGACATTTCCGAGCTGATCAATTCACTAGTAGCTCGTTAAGGTGACACAGCAAGATAGACTGTCCGCCACAGGAAGGGATACCAAAGGTCCAATCGGGCCGTCACGATTTGTCTACGGAGAAAGAGCAAAATCAATTCTTCTTCTCTACGCCACGCGCAAAGACGGTCTTGATAGTTCTTACAAGGAAGAATAGCAATTCAGAGAGCGGGAGAACAGAAGTGATCTGCGCGTGGGACGAGTTGGACAGCTGGCAAGTTGGATGCTCGGTGATGAAGGAAGGAATACGAGGCGGACCGGTCCTAGTGGTGGGGCAACGACGGCGAATGTAGACCGGAGGGGAAAAAGTCTAGAGAAGTAATTGAAACACTAGGAAAAAAAACTTGGACAAGCTAGCACGAATGAAATCAGCACACTGAGTTTAAAAGAGAAGTGGTACTTACTTTGGTGATGAGCTGTACTGAACGAATGAATGGGTCTAATAATACTGCTCGCTGCGGAAGTATGTGACGGCTATCCACGTGTCGCTCGGTCACGCACATCATGATATGAAAGACTCGGTCCGATGGTCTGACGTCTAAACAAACCCGAACACTCTCGCGTCTTGACGTCCATTCCCCCACTAGTACTCACCTCTTGCGTATTTCACAAACCCAACTGGGCCTCAAAACCCCAGAGTCCAAAACAGCAAAGCAACATGAGCGCAACGCAACGCAAAGACCGCCTCTACAGCCAATTCTCTCAGAGCCTCCATAACCTCAAACAACATTCCGCACGTACCACAGACCTCGTAGACAACCTCCAAGGAGACCTCGACGCGATGCGCACCTTCGCAGGTATCAACGCAGCTCAGTGAGTTACCCTACGCGTCTTGGATGTCGTTTGGTTGACGTGGATGTCTATTTGGTAATGACACAGATTCATGACCGTCGCGACGAGTTTGAATACTGAGCATGATCACCAAGGACGAGAAACGTCTCCAAAGAAATAAGGAGTCGACGACGTGGAGGGGGAGCTTGTCATTATGTGTACGATACAGAATGAACGGATTATAGAACGATATAGTATCACCTGCTTTTTACCTTGTTCCCTTGGTAAGCTCCTCGTCTACTCTGGGCCGAACATGTGCACTAATCAAATACCCAGCTCGGTGATCATTAGGCTGTATAAATGCAATGTAATGGACGAGACAGCGCCCTCTGCGACTTTCGAAGAATTACGAGCACATTATAATCACGATGTCTGAAATGGCACGGATGACGAACGTGATGAGGAAGCATTAGTCGATTAAACGAGGTATTAACTAAGATGCAGGCTGTCTCGTATCCGTGAAGTTCTAATGCCCTGCGCTCGCACGAGCAGGGTGTACGAAGCAGGGCATACGATGGACCAAAATATTCGTGCAGCTCATATCACAATAGAGTCCTACGTTGTTCATCCATCCAAGGTCAAGAGACTCAGTTCGCATTCCCGTATTATTGACTGTAGTAATGTAGGGTAATATGTACAATCATACAAGAAACTCCAGCTCCATTATAAAGCTCCATCCCCAATACCCGCCGTGTATTCGCTCACGTCCAATCCATCTCCAGTAGTAAGACCGATTCCTTAAAGACCAATGAGAACCACTGGCACAATGTGCCAGTGACATCCAGCCATCCGACTCAATCTTCTAAATATCCTTCCTCCGCTCCTTTTGGCTAATACGCGCAATACGCGACACAAAGGAGAGGAAATCCAGCGTAGAGACCGATCCAAAAGACGACATTACCTAGGGCCTTGTTTCTCTTAATTGCGGGCATTCGGCCGACGGCGATTAGAGGAATTTGGATAAGCTGTCGACGACGGCGAAATTAACGTCGAGGTTGTTTCAGTTAGGATGCTATGCGAGGATCAAATCGTAGGAGAAGAACATACTTGTAGCATAAAGAGATACATCCTGTAATCCGAACGCATTAAATTCCATCCCATTATAAATCACGGTATTAAGACCATACGCACCGAATCTTCTTCGTAACAACGACCATAACGAGTTCATGCAAAAATGCAGATATCAAGAATGTCACGAACATCGCTGACCCTTTTCTTAGTTTCAAACCTGAGATGGAAGAAGCATAGACGTGTCGTAATAGGAAGACGTGTACGGGCTTGTTCCACTTTCGAGCGAACTCGTCCCAGGACGTTGAGTTCCACCTATTGACTTCATGAACGGGAGAAAATTAATATGGAGGATACCGAAGCGTACTGGGACAAGAAGATGTGTCAGAGAAATTATATCGAAGAGCTAAGCAAGCCACACACCCAGTCTTCGTAGAACTGTCTGTCAGCGAATCTATGTGACAGAACATGAGACGCGCAAAACTCAATAATGGAGGAAAATCGTTACCGAGTGAGCTCAGCGAACCCATTACAGATGCACTCTATGGGCCATTAGCACAGAGTTCGAGAAAGGCCAGACAGTAATAAGGCTTACCGAAGATAATATAGAAGAGCAGGAGGTACGCTACCATGAACGGTAGCGCCAAATCTAGTAGAGCCCGGAAGAATGATAGCTCCCCGAGGGTAGGTACGATAGGAAGGATGAAGTTCTCCGTAATTGTATAAAGTAACGCAAAGGTGCCAAACGTTGCAACAGTCTTTTCAAAGACATACAGCGGTCGAATCCTAGAATGAATAAATCGAATCTAAGACGCAGAACGGTGAAGACATGGGCTCGGACTGACTTGTCAGTCCTTGGATACTCCAGCTCATACACTAACGTCGGTATCAACATATAATCCGCATAAGACACCAGACCAACATTCTCCGGCCACCGCACTTTTTTCGGACCATTACTGGTCAGCTCCGCATCCATATCCACAAGCTTCTCAGCAAGTGCCGTGATCTCCTCATTGGGATGGTGCACAAGGATCGGGTAATCCTTCCTGGGAACATTTGTGACAGATCGTCGATTAGATTGTCGCGATTCATCGTGATTGCCACCATTTACAGAAGGTGTCTGCTCTTGCGGGACGTCTAAGAGTCTCTTGCGCAGAGCGACTGCAACGTTCCCGTCTATGTAACTCTTCTGTATCCCGTCCAGCATCGGCGTGATACTGGGCGAAGTACCAACTTCTTCTGGGGTCATACTTGAAGTACTCTTCTCATTCTCTGCACGTGCAGCAAGCGCTTCGGCGATGGCAACGTCCCATCCACCGATTTGAGATGTCGCGGAACGGAGTTTGTCCAGAGTGCGATCAAAGTTGCGATGTACCTTTTGCAGGTAACCGTTCGTGCTCATGTAAGAGTGCATTTTCATAATCAGCACGATTGTGTGGAGAGTGAAGAATCCGGATTGTACCCAAGGCCACCGCCTAACACCAAGTACGCTTAGTAGAGTATCAGGGAACAGAATCAGAAAGTTACTCGCCTGTTAAATGTCCAGTTTACGGCGGTGACAAGCACACAAGTTTGATATAGATATTGGACGATAAGACCCCAAGGAGCGTAATTCAGCCAACCCTTCTTGAGCGCAATTGCGAATGGGACTGCAAAGGCTGTACTAAGCGCCAATACTGCGTCCGAAAGTGCAAGTGCCACAGCGTGTCGTGAAAACATTTTTGCGAAGGCCAACTCAATAGGATAGCCATTCTTCTCCATCGTCACGACATAATTTTGCACGACCAGTATGAACATTGATATCCAGAACAGAGAGAAGAAGCCCTAAGTCCTATCTCAGTACCACATCCTGGAACTACTGAAAAGGCAGCTTGTGGACGCACTCGAAATTCGTGAGGTACACGAGTATTCTGAGGATCAAATGTGCTGTTCCTCGGCACGAAGCTTATGATTGCGCGGGATTTCTTATTGTTGCTGGTCCTGAATGGTTTCGAGACGTATAGTGTTCCATCATTTGTTGGGAATCCTCCACTGTGTGTCCGTTGAAGAGGCGGGCCTTCGGCGTTTAATGGAATGCTTTCCAAGGGTTTAACTTGGACTTTATGACCGCTAGCACTGATTGCCAGACGTCATAGACACGGTTTTCAATAAAAGGGCCGGCTTATAACTGTGAAGCGGACATACTCGGGTAGTTGCTCTCGTGTATCTGCAGACATTATGGTCTTTGGGATATCAGCGTAGCAGAAATTTAGGAGAGAACGACAGGGAAACGTAGATGGTGATGGTTACTGTTTAAGAAGAGCACGAGTGTCCGATTGAGCCACGCCTTGCGACCAGTCGGAGCTGCGGCACAGTCTTTGGTGAGCGGAGCGGAGACGCGTCTCGTCATCCATTTCCTTCCGGCGCGCGTATCCTCCTCTTGTCTTCTCCATCATCACGCGTCGACCAGACAACTCACGACCACCAACATGCTTGGCCGAATGCTCCTCACTCTCGCCCTCATCACAGTGCTGCACAGTCAGTTCAACCTTGCTCTATCTAGCGATGTGAAAAGCTGACGGCATTATAATTTACTCAGCTGCATTCTCCACTTACGAGCGTTAGTCATTTCATTTTGCATAACCAGTACCAGTTCACATGCTCTTCCTTCATTCCATGTCACGCAGATCTGTCGCACTTAAAGGCCTTGGGTAAGCCTGAGGGTTCACTACCACAGGATGTGCGTTGTCATGCGTTCTGAATCGTTCGGAGAATACTTCGACTGAGTCATCATGTGTAGATTGTCGTGGAGGCGGTTGTTTCACTCTTCCTCGGAATTCTGGGCGCATCGTTGAATGCACCTGAATTGAAGGAGATCACATGGAGGAGTGAAATGCGGAAGAGGCAGGTGCTTTATTCATTCCCTGAGGTCGTCGGACTGAACGAATTATGCATAACCTCCAGGAAAATTGATGACATGGACTCAAGAATGGGCTTCGCAAACTGGAATAATAGAGGGAATGAACTCTTTTCGTCATAATGTCATACCTATCGTTAATTCAAGAGGGATGGATATTATGTATCGAGTACCCCGGATGGGACTCATGCCGTCACAAGTACCTTTCGAATTGATCTGATCCACGACTCGAGGAATTTGCTACCACCAGAATTTGCTACTACCAACAGCGTCTGACGCGGCGTTGCAGTTCCATCGCAGAGGGGATTGGACTGAAAGTGCTCTTACTTTGGGGAGCCTGACGTTGATTAGAGCTATGCCTGTTAATCGCCAGAGTCGAGCTTCAACATATTAGTATTCTATTGCTATAACTTTTAATTTGAGGAATCTTGGAGGAAATGTTCACTTCGAGCTGTCTTGTGGGTGGCTAGAAATGCGGGAAAGACAGCTTAGATTGCACTCCGCTGGACTATTCCTGCTCGTGAATGGTCTTTGTCGAAGGCATTACATTGAACTTTCGGAGCAAGGAATGAATGGCCAAACCACAATTAGTCAAGAACACGGAACCAGAAGCATGTAACAATACGCTCGGAGAAGCCATACCAGATTAATTCACGATCGTGCTCTGCTATTTGCGAAAAAGCATGGCCGAAACACGCATATCAAACAAGCTCATCCGTATCCAGAAAGCAAGACATGGATCCCAACAATGGGAGGCGGTACAATCTCTAATAGCAGTATCACAATGCCTTACCGCCCTTCTTCTCCGTATACGACTTGAGCTTCTGATACTCCCTATTAAGCTTCGCCTCCTTAGAAACTTTCTTTTTCTCTCCTCCTGCGCCGCTACTTCCTGTACCGCTTCCAATATCACCTCCCCCGCGTTTTGCCTTCAGCTTCTCCTTTCGCGCTTTCCGTTTCTGTTCTGACTCGAGCGCGGAGTCCGCTTCAAGGATATCACGGATGGAAGGTACAGACGAAGATGCGAGTGGGGCGAGGCGAGTTATAGGTTCTGGTTCGTGTTCAAGTTCGGGATGTGGGTGTGGCCCATCTTCTTGGGGTCCAACTGAGCGAGGCGACGTATGTCTGGCATCTGAAGTTTCTGCGCGCGTTGGACTCTGCTTTTCTTTACCCTTGCTATCTGCACGTGAAGGTAACGAAGGTAGCTCGTCCCCGCCGTCTTCTACCCATTTTCGTTTCGGTCGGGGCTCGGAAGGCACATCTTCCTCTGGACTCGCTTCGTTCCTTGAGGATTTCGATGGCCTGTCCTCAGATTGTCTACGAGGAGTGTCATCGTCACTCGAATCGCCCCCGGCATCATCATCGCCTAAGTCAATGCCTTCATACTCTCCAGCATCAGCGAAAATATCGAAGTCTTCGTGAAGAGGCTCCGGTTCTGGCTGTGGTTTTCGCTCTGATTCTGATGCAGAAACAGGATGCCTCTGGTTCGTATATTGTGTGGTGCTCGTTCCCTCTTTCTTTGTTCCGTCATCGCTCGTAGGAGCAGCATTCTGGCCTGCCTTGTCCTCTGCGACTTTCCGTTTCTTCTTTTTCTTAACTTCCTTCCCCTCCTTTATCTTGGAGCTCGAGCCACCGATTGGTTTAAACCCAATAGGTTTAAATTTCCCTTCTCGCTTCGCTTCATCCAGAGGCTTATCGACAACTGGCTCTCCGCCTCCATTTGAATCGCCTTTTGATTGCTTGCTTTTCAACTCAAGAACGATGTCTTCCCTTGTCCGCTTCTTTGAGGTCAAAGATTGCTCTATTGGAGGCGGAGAAACCGAAGTCACACCCCGGAAAGCCTCTTCAAGCTCCTCATCGTCTATTGCGGAAGAGCTTGCTGCTATCCGAGCTCGGGTCTGTTCGAGCAGAGCAAAGTCGAGTCCCTTTACGAGGACTGTATGTTCAGAGTCTCCACCCAGGTACTTTCGATGTTCTTCAACCTTAGATGGAGAAAATACACGTTTTTAGATTTGGATATGCTTTACGAGTAAATTATACGCTCACGGTCTCCTTATCTTCACTTGCATGCTGCTTCTCAAACGACTCGAGGACGGATTCAACCTGTGCAGACGCGTTAGACTACGATTCCTGGAACAGACATATCCTTGCACACCTCTGCAAAATCCCCTGCGGCACCTGTACGGCGCTCTAACGCGCGATCTCGATAATCACCGCCCAATTGCTTCTTGACTTTCCTTGGCTTGAAGGCTGGCTGAACAGCATCCGTTGATTTTCTAGTTGCCTAGTAAGCTCAGACTCTCGGAGTAAACTGTCGTTTGAGTACAGATGCGCACTTTTGGTCATCCTTTGCTTTTGAGGGTAACAATGGACCCCTCGTTTGTGGTTGTCGTTGTGAGCTGTTCTGTTTTGGAGTAGACAAGAGCTTCCGGAAAGCGTCCTAAGTAGACAAACCAATACGGAATCAGTCGAATAGATCGACCGGGAGTGTTGTCAAGGCCTCACTTGGTCCATGCGTTACAACGACAGAAAGGAATTTGAGACTTGCTTTGTTTGTCAAGTGAGGAGTAGCGAACAAAATGACAAATAAAAGGAATTGTTTGTGTTCTGAGAGTGGAGGAGACCAAGTTCCGCTGGAGGCGAAGACCAAGTTCCGCACATCAGATCGAGTGAATTAGCCGCGGCTAGTATCAGTGTACTTGGGGTACCTTGGGTGTTCTCTCTGGGTCTCCTCATAACCACCCCGTCATCCCTCACTTGCCCATCATCTCCCACCATCTCGTACAACGACGAGCACGTTCTCAGGACTATCCGGCGTGCACTGTGCACAAGCACGGCGTACGTCATTAGTCTCGGCTTCGCGTGGCTTCTGCAGAAACACGCGTTCGGTCATATCGTCACTGCCTTCACTCACTCAAGGCACATCTCTTCCTATCCATTTGTTGTGAACAATGGTTTCTTTCAAGTTATCTTTGTCGCGAACAGCAAGCCGGGAGTCCTCGGTGGCTAAGGTGGATCTGGCCGAACTCGAGAGTCCACCGTCATCGTCATCGTCCACCGCACATAATTCTGTCGCGTCATCCAGTAGTTCAGTCAGTCACTCAGACAGCGGTACGTCCTCTTCTCAGAATAGATAAACGCGTTTTCTTATTCGATGCTCGATTAGACGATCTAACGATTGATGTGAAGAAGTCTCTCGACAATGGCAACACCAAGGGAAAACAACGTAGCATCGAGTACGTATCATCAACCCACTCCAAGACAGCGAATGACACGTTAAGATCCCCTCTCTCTTCAGCGATTTGCGCCTCCTCACCATTTCTACGAATATGACAGAACTATCCTATAGTATATCTGACATTCAGACGCGTATATTCGGTATGATTGGATTCTAGCCTGCGTGGTCATTAACTAAGTGCGAGCGCATCTCAGAAATCCAGGAACTCCGTCACCAAACCCAATCATCGCAAGATCCGCAGACCTCTTCCTCGGGTGTTATAGACCAAGCGTTGATGTCTCTTGACGAACGACTAGAAGCGGTCAACAGGGGTATGAAAACCGTCTCAGACGCCATGGAGCCATTGCTTTCCCAGACCCCTAAACAGGACGAAGATCCAAATAGCGAACGCGCTATATTGCTTCGAAAGCATCAAGCATTGGTATCAGATTGGGAGTCTGTACAGGACGAGACTGATGTTCTTCGAGAAGAACTCAAGGAAGATAAATGGTTAACCGTCTTCCGTACGGTGAGCGAACAGGCAGACGGTATGATGTCCAGCTTGGAGAAGGCAATACAGCGTTGCCAGGTGCGTCTAATTATAACACATGGAAGGGAATATGCGCTGACAACCAATAGGAATTCATTTGGCGAGTCCGCAAGAGGGTACCTTCCGAGGATGCCACAGTGCTAGCCCAGGCGAGCCCCTCTTCGCGGGATGCTGCTCCTCTCAATTATGGAACTTTTTGTTCTCTGCAAGATTCCTATGAGGCAAAGAAGAAGTAAGTCCTCCACTTCAGTCAGTTTCACGGTTTGCATATAATTATTGCTTGCTCAGACACTACATGCCCGCGACTTCTAAGGTTCTGTCTATAATTGATAAAGGCGTCCAGGATCGTGTGACGAAGAACGGTGAATGCTTGCGGCGGCATGCAGAATCAACACAGCGATGGAAGAATCTCAAGGAACGCATACAACGTACAGACGCGGAGATGGAAATCACTCGCAAAATCTTACTCATGGAGGGAACCGAACCAGATGAATTTGGTTCGCTATCTGAACAAGCGTCAAGGTCTTCGCACCAGAGCAATGGGCATCTTGCTACACCCCAACTGCCGGAACACTCTCGACGTTTCAGTGGTTCCCTCGAGTCCTTGTCTAACTCGATCTCACCCTTTCGCAAGTTGGCAAAGAAGCTGGGTAATAGAGTTAGCGGGCGGGCCACTCCTATCAAGCATAACGAAGCTGTAAAGCCGCCCTCATCTGATCCCTTGCCGACTGTTCGTAATCGGAAATCGATATTTCCTTTGCAAGGAAAATCCTCCGTCACGCCAGAACGGCCATCGCACAAGCATTCACAAAGCATGACACCCGAGTCGCCGAATTCGCGTTACGCTTTACAGGAAGAGACAGTCAAAGGTAAGCCGCCACGGTGGAATAGCTCGACAAAGATCGAGAATGAGGAGCCGGCGAAGCCTAGACAAACATTGGGAAAGAGAACGTCGCTTGCAAATTTGCGGTCGGTCTCAAGTAATTATCCACCCGTGCCGCCAATTCCATCCACGGCCCCTGTGACTCCTAACCCCCCGAGGAGTCAGTCTCGTAGCTCGTTTGCATCATCGAGACCGTGGTCGCCGATCACTGCGTCTAATGGGTCGACAACACGTTCCTCGATCAGCCGACCTCCATCACGTTCTCAGTCTCCATCCGGATTTTATACCAACCCGCGAGCGCGTCCAAAGACACCTAGTCACATCCCAGTACCTGCGTATTGGAAAGGTTCTTCGACATCGTCAGATGGTAGCAATGAGGATAGATCTCCTCCCGAATCTTCGATCATGCAACGTATCTCACCAACGCGATCCACGTCAACTACCAGTGGTATCTCCCCTTACGAACGAGCAAAGACACCGATGGGTACCCATATTCCATATCCTCGTCCACCCAGTAGATCAATGATACCCGTTCCCAAATTGCAACTCCAATCTGCTTCGCGGCCGGCTTCGGCTATGTCAGATTACTTCGATAGACCCGATACGTCCATGTCATTCCGTTCTTCTGCGCTGCGTGCTCAGACACCCGAGGCTACACTTCGAGGACGTGTTAGGCAGCTTCCGTATTATCATGATAATACGTCGAGTGCTACTCCACCCCCGATGAGTAATGGTGGAAGGAGGGTGAGTCGGGCACCACCCTCGAGTTTTAGGAGGGAGAGTTCCGTTGCACCCTCGCTTCCATCCAGACCAAGTTCGCGTATGGGAGCGTACACGCCCAGTTTCGAGTCGAGGTCCATGCATACCTATATCCCAGCTAATCCAAGAGACCCGCTTGATACAGAGGTTGCTGCTGTCTCAAACGAGTAAGCCGCCCTCCTTCATTTGTCCTTCTTTCTTTGCTCACAGATATGATTGTCGTTTATTTATCATAGCATTCCACACGGTCTATTTATAGAACGAATTGACCCTCCCTTAAAGACTGTCCCAAGGGATAACGAGGAGATCAGAGCGCAGTACGCGTTTTCGAATCACCTTGCGAGGAAAGTTGTTACGTGCCGTTTGCAAACTATGAGTCGACCGGGTGCGAAGGCAGCGAGGAAGATGGTGATGTGTCGAGTTGGTGGAGGTGAGTTCTCGGTATTAACGCTTCTGTGTTCCCTTTGATGGGTGGCGGTGGTGAATTGAGGGCTGATATTTTTACTGGAATAGGCTGGCAGGAACTTTCAGCCTACCTCGTCAGTCGTCAAGCTGGGAACTAACATAGCTTGATGACCAGCAATCGGAATGACAGCAATAATACCAGTGTAGATACTCGAATACTCGATACCTCTTTACTCTCTCCCTCTCTCGAACCACAACTCGCGGTACCTTTATCAAGTGGGGATGCGAATACGGATCGTTTTGTTTTGTTTTTACTGATGACCTCGCCTCGAGTCTTCTTTTCTCGCGACATGTTACTTTCCCCCCCCCCCCCCTCCAAGTCAGCTATTGACTGGGTTACCTGCCCAGCCATCCAAATACAGTATACATACCGCATACAGAGCCTACCTCGTCGATTTTTGCTATGTCTTTGCTATTTGTTTTGTCGATGTTTAAAACGTCTCTTACCCATTTCTTCCATTCCGCAGACTTACATCTTACATACTACACCCAACATTCTCACCCTACCTCCTGCAACCCCATCCTTCATCTTAACTCCTTCACTCTTTTCCTCATGTCCCTCCCTTCTAGCATCTCTATATTCTTTCTCCCTCCAAAGTTGCCGTCACAATCACTACAAGTATATACATGTTTTTATTTGGCTCTTTTTCAGTATGTTCTTCCCGTCGAGATCCAAGATCTTCATTTCTCCCCTGCCCTTTCCCTCCGTGAATTCCTGCAGGTTTTATTCAGGGTCATTGCATGCTCTCAAGCAAGCACAAGTATGTGTACATATGCGATTACCTTTCTCGTTATTCCGCTTGGGCTCTCGTACTGCTTGAAGTTGCAGGTTTGTTGCGATACGTACGTAGAATAGTAAATTTAATATCGTTATAACATACGCGTTTGGTGCAAGACATGTACAGTCAAGACAAGACGACCACCGAACCAATCATAAGTGACCATCAAAAGTGCACCAAGCACACTCATGATCCTAATGGGACATCTTGCTCGCATGAATCTTTTTCTCTCGTCTCCGAACTAGATCATTGAATCTCAACCACTAAAACCGATTGCTTTGGCTCTACGCAATGTCGCTCCCGAAGTGATGGCCAAATGTTTCTCGCCTCGATGGAATGCTGCTCATACCGCGTTAATCAGATGCCTCACTTGAATAACTCCTTTTTTTTATCTTATTTCGTCTTTTGAAGGAATTGCAACCATTTGTAGCCGTTTCTTGGCTCTACAGTGCAGATGTCGTTCCCACCATGATGGACAGACGCCGCTCCTAAAAGATAGTGAGGGGTATTACTGAGTTGAAGACCGAATACCCCTCGTGCAAATCTTTTCTGCGCGGCTCTGAAAGATAGCGGGTAGTCCAGCGAGAACACGAGCAAGAACGAAGATCAGGAATGTGCTTTTCCCAACCTAGAGAACCATTAAGTAAAACGAAACATAGAAAAACTTAAATCCTCATCAAATCCAGGACTCCCGATCACAGTAATACCAGCGTACTTCCGTGCGGGCTGGGGTAAATCGTTGATGCCCAGTTGATATCGGTACCGGTATCCATAACCTTCATTGAGAAGGTCTTGAAGTATGGCTACATATTCCTTCCCGACGAGGATGGCCTTAATACGGAGCATCGGGAGCGAGCCTGGATGCCAGTGAAGAACTTTGACGACTTTCTGAGGGAATAATTCCGCTTCACGCCTAACAACATGATCATGAAAAATGATTCCAAGTTCCTTTTCCCACACGCAAGACGAGGGAGCACGGCTCGGCTACGGAGTCCGAAGGATTGATCTTGGGCGACGTAAGTGGAACTGCACCCAAGAGTTTTGACAAAAGTTCCAGCATGCTGCTTAATAACAGAAGATAGCAAGACGGCGAGACGGAAAGGTGATGGGTCGAGTAGGTGGCACAAAGAAACGAGAAATCTTCAATCTTGCGCATTCGTTCGATTTATTATTTACGAATCGGGTGTACCACTGGTGAGTGGCAATCCCCATATCTCAACCGTGTCAACTTTTTTCGAGCGGAGTTCATTTTTCTACCATATATGGCTTAAACCGACGATCTGAATTTACCGCCATCCTTACGCTTGCCACATACCTTTATCTCTCCCTCTAATAATGCTAGGCGGATTTCCCATGCCAAAATTGACCATATTTAATATGAATTGACATTAAAATGTGGACCTGGGATCTCATGTATGTATATAGCATATTCTGCTGCATTCTCCACCGGTCCTGCAGGATAAATAAATAGAACATATAGACAAGGGCCTTAGTAACAAACCGGTCAACTATACCTGTATGTTCTACAAGATAGGATTGAAATAGCTCCTGGGACATTAGTTATTGTCCCCAGAAGCTCGTAGAACTGATTTTTTTTGATACTGATCATATCATTGTATGCAGTTTAAGTGACCGACTATTATCAGCATTTATAGAGTGCAGAGAATTTTTCCTACCACGTATTAGTGTATATAACCTCCCACCTGAGTAAACATGCTTTTATTACAGTTCAAGGATGCTGTGTCGTATTATTTTTGCAGAAGTTCGACTTACCATGGCACGAAATAATGTATCATGTGATCTACTCTTCCCTTATATGTCAAGATTCAATACACTCTTTCAACTCTCGTAACTCAACGAATTTTTCAACGATTTTCGTCTCGGTGCACAAAATGTATTTTTTAATGCATATCTTCCATTTGTTGAAAAAACATTTTCAAGAAATTGTCTGGTTCTTTAGATATGGCCTGTAACTGTGCCATAGCTCGGCAGGATTCTTTACAACTCTAGCCTTCTCTGCAGTCATGTATTTCTTGACACTATGTACATAATATTTGCACTTTATTTCAGCATTTTATGTGTTGTGGAAGGGAGGACATGAAGTCGAATCCATCTCTCAAAAACCGGTCATCGCTTAAGCATAAGCGACCACCGGCATGACGCGGCATGGACCGTGAGAACGCACAGTTTCTTGTTAGGGATTGGGGAGTGGCACGGTCCGCCAAAAATCTGTGCATTCCCACGATCTCGCTTAACCTATCCCAGTGATCGACATGTCGATCTTTGTGTTTCACTTTCTGTTTTCACGTTTGTCCTCCCAGAATAATTTACACAACTGAAGGAACTGTTTGGAAATAACATAGACAAAGGTTTTTGGGCCCAATAAACACAGTGGGATGAAAATTGAAGCAAAATAACAAATATTTTTATGGAATATGCCCAATTTTAGGCACGTTCTCAAGAACTAAGCAACTTCTCCAATTTTTTTTTTGGACAAAATGAAGAAAATCGCTTGAAAAGACTGTAGGTGCACTGAAACAGGTCAACTTTTCCAAACTCATAGAGGAAACAAGCATACATTCAGTGTACATAAGCTTCAGGTGTCATTTCTCATTTATTGAAGTGCACTAGAGCTTCTATTATTGCATGCATTTATGTATTATCACCACAACATTACCCATGAGTGATAATAAGCAGAGTTTTGTGTCGATGTCGTTGAAGGCAAGGGATCCTCCAAATCGATTGTATGCGGTCACGTGATCAGTCTGACCTAAATAAAGGTGCTTTATTGTGGCGAAATATACCTCAGATTAAATAAATATTGCTTATTTAAGATATTATGAGGTAGTTTTAAGGTATGGAACTCAATGCATTCACAGAGAGATGGTTTAACTGAGCCAGCAAGTTGGTGTCTCGAGAGAAAGTGAGACAATATGATCGACGCGACTTACTATATTTAGGAAGTTATTCAAACTCCGACCAGGAAAAATTGTCACACGGATCACATAGGCCGTGCCGCTCCCCATAGGGATTGCCACTCACCAGTACCACGTGACCTGGAAAATCGCGTTACAATTTAGTCCCGTGATTGGTACATTACGTAAGAGATTAAAAAATTCTACAATCTGCATCCCAGACCAGATACGGTTATGCAGTGGCCAGTGAAGACTATCGAAGGCTTCTTCTACCGTCTCATCTCTCCTCTTCTTCTCTGCAAAACCAGAGCTCCCCAAGTAGGTATTCTATAGGTCGAGAATGATCGTAACTTACGTTCAGGCAGAAACAGGAGGCCCTGAGTACATCGAATCTGAGCGACGAAGAAATAGTCGAGCGAGCTAAATGGTCCTCTAGAGTCGATGAAGGCACATATCTCGGCGAATTGGGCCAGCCCAACCGTGGCATCATCGCAAAGATAGCTCCAGACACTGTAGTAAAGTGCACTACTGAAACGGATCCTCAGGAGCTTCTCTCGGCAGGACTTGTACGAAAGTATACCGCTATTCCAGTTCCGGTGCACGAACGTATTTTCCGTGGCGAAATCGGATCGTACCTAGTCCAGCAATTTATATCCGGTCGTGCTTTGCTGGACATGTGGCCTCATCTCGGCTGGTGGACGCGTTTACGAGTTGCTGTCACTCTTCGTTTTTACATCTATGAACTACGCTGTATGTCTTCTCGCATGGGTCATCCTCCCTTCCCCGGACCGCCTTCGGACGATGGTAAGCCACGGCGGTGTAGGGGCCATCTATTCACCCAGGACGGATGCCACCCGTTGAACTCATACAGTGAAATGTCGAGATGGTATCAGAATCGAGTCCGACTGACGCGACTATACCTGAAGGACACTCCGGACCCTGCGCCGTTCGATGACAGCGCACCTCTTGTGTTCACACATGGGGATTTGCACCCGAGGAATATTATTCTTGGCGACGACGGGCAACTCTGGATCGTTGACTGGTATCACGCAGGGTGGTATCCACCCTGGTTCGAATCTGCAAGTATGACCATGTTCGTGCGAGGACGTTCAGACATACCATCCTCCTGGACGTCATGGATACCGTTTATAGCGGGATCCTGTGAGAAGCCAGGTCAAATGCCGTTCATACGAGCCATCTCTTTCTCCCTACTTGTATTACGAGACGAAGCTGTGAGACTGGTGGGTGTGATTACGGGAGATTGACCGTCTGTATACTTATCTTTTTTCGCGAAGGGGGATGCCAATTAGTCGATGCTGCTAGGAGCGGAGACGTTGGACACTCGAATACCATTATGATTTCTTGGAGCTCGATTCAATAGATTATACGAAACATTGCACAGGGAAAGGAAGCAGAGTTGTTTCTCTTCAGCACTCGAATTAATCATTCCGGAAGTGTAAGGAAGGGAGAGGTGAAGGTACCCCTAATACGAGGCATGGGGATCCTCGGTCCAAGCTGCGCATGTGCCTGGACTTCGTACGTCCTGAATACTTGACTGACATTACCGGGGACGAACCCGTCTTGACCCAGCATGGCGAGGACGCTGGCGCACCAGTGTCGACAACCGACACCGGGTGGTTGGAAACTACGTTGATCAGTAGGAAGCGCTGAAAGGAACAATAACTGAACACGCTTACATGTACTTGTCCATCTCATAATGGTCGAAGATGCGATACAAAATCTGACCCGCTGTTATCTTGGGGTTTCGTCGTACTGGACAGAAGAACGGTGGGAGTCCCGGGTCACGGGTGAACGCGTACGGCGTGTATTCTACTAACGCGACGCAATCCATTGGGTTCGCAGCTCTGAAGTCCGGAACCGGGTTGATACGGATGGCCTGCTCTGTGCCGTCACTCGCAACAGAGACGAGCGAGAGTCGATAATGAAAAAACTGACCCTCCACATCGTTGCCTGCGACAGCCAAGTAGCTGATAGGCAGTGAGAAGGGATTGGGATGTCCCGCCAAACGGGCGTCAAGGAAAATACTATCCCTACTAGGGGGAGTGTACCTGCCAGTGATTGTCAACAATAGTATACTCGGCATAGGAGAGATCTACTAGCATGGTCATCTTGAAAAGTCTAAACGATGATGGCGGGGAACAAGAGATAGAAAGACGGTTGAGTCGTTGCAGAACGTATCGTTTTCCAATTATACGCATCTAAGGACACTAGAACCGACTCGGACGTCGTCGCCGACATTGGCCACGATCACGAAAACGCGACTGAAATTGCACATCATAGGCCACTGGCGAGAGTCATCGCCCATCAAAAAGCAAGTGCCATCAATCTAGATCTAGAACCCCTATCGCCGGGGCCATCCAATCACTTGCGGAGGGGAAGATCCTCTAGCAGGCTCTCTTAGATAATATGGCCACTGAAAGACGTACGCTATGATGAACACCGCTGGTACCAAGAAGCATCATGGCGGAGACACGGAAGCAAGTGTTGGTGCCGGGGTTCCGCAGAGGACCATATATGGGTATGTGCATAATTCAACGCGGGCAAGGGTTCAATCTTCTCCACATGCAGGTGCACGAAATTACAACCGTATTCACGGTGAGTCATCCGGACGAGGCGAAAACGTATGCGTCAAGGTGAACATGGAGGGCTCACTTTTCTATCCCATCTACCTTATCAGGCAAAGGTATACGAAACGGGTTTCTGCTGTGGTCGGGACTAGTAGAGAAAGAGATGGCCAAGGGCTGCAAATATTGTGAAGCGGCGCATGCCGCATGACAGGCATGCACGATCAACAGCAGCTATCGCCCACTCTGCCTTCACTGGCGTCTATCAGTACTCGTATCTCGAGATACGAGATGCACTACTGCTTTACTTACACGCGCTCAGAGCTGGGAAGAATACATGTCGCCCGATAATGGGCCAAAAAGTTGTACGTATTACTTGAGATGTCTACCTTATTTTGGGGGTGATCAACAACTAGTCATGCATGGTCCTGTAGCATGGATGTGACCAACGGCGCTGCGCTACGACGCCAAACAGTACAACAATCAGCATGCCTCTGCTCTGCTCCGTTGAACAAGGACAGAGTCAGTCGACATGGCACTCTTCACGGCAGCTTCCCTGCGCGAAATCTTTATGGGATATACATCGTAGTGTCGATTCGCATCACTTTGGTTTCTTTTTTCTTTTTTAACGAGGAAACAGGAACGTGGATACACAAAAAAAAATTAAAAGAATGTGGATGCGACGCAAGTCTTCAAAGATTACATACAGGTGGGTACCAAAATTCACGGAAGTGAGTGCTTACATAATGATTGATGCGTGGTACCAATCTTTGTATTGCAACACAACACAAGGGTTTGTGCAAGGGTTTCATGGAATAATATTTCTGTTTGTTTCTGCTATGAGTTATCTTTCCTGTGCATTGAGTCTAAGCACAGCGCAAAGGAGTCGACCACTAGTCGATCATTACATAATCTCTTGCTTCCCCGTGTATTTTGGTACCCCCTGTACGGCTACATTTTTTCCTGCACACAATTCTGGGTCTGTAGCACCTATAAGTATCTCAGAGCCCTCAGATACAGGTGGGTACATTAAGTCTTTGGCACCTCCATTTTAGGAAGGTGGATTTGCATACTTTATATGGTGGCATAATTGTCGGGTAGCACACAGCAACCTGGTCGTACCGTCATTCACGTGTCCTTTGAACAACCATTCAATCCTCGACCATGGTGCTCAGCACACTCAACTTTTCTCAGATTTAAATGCATGTATGCATAGTCTACTACAGGACACACATTCATGATTTTTTTGGCATTGAAAAAATTGGGAGAAAAATAAATATGATGTTGTGAAGAAATTAGGTCCTTGTCACGCAAAACCTACTCATTTAACACTTTGTGACACTATGTCACACAGACTTAAATGCCACCCTCTCCCTCATCTCTCATTTTTGACATGGTATATGCTGTTTATTCACTCATTTATCATGCCTGATATGCATGTGTGTGTGCTGCAAAGTGAAACAATACAATTTTAGACTACCCAGTTGCATGCATCCCAATATGGTATAAATTATATAATCCCACTGATCACATAATTTATCACAATCTCTGAGATTTTCTAATTGTCTCCTTGTTATTGACACAACAATGCCTTTGCTCCTTCCCGATTTTTAAATATATAATATTTTGGTAACATAGAATAAATATGCAAGGTTTGGGTGTAAGATGATAAGAAAGAAAAGACACAATAAAATTTGTTTTTGATCAGATCTTCAGAACTTGCTCATATTTTAAGGTAAACTATCATTATACAGACAACCACTGATCCAAATCTGCTCAAACTTCACAAGCATGTCGATGTATTCCATACCAATCAGTGTGCAAAGTTTTGAGGTGTGGGAGTGAAAATTGAGTTAGAAATAACGACTGTTCAAAGGAATAGGGTATGTTTAAAGGACGCGTGAAAGTCTGTACCGGCAAACACTTGGGATCGACTCAGTGGCTTACTCAAAAAGGCATGCAAATCACCTTCCATAATTGAGGGTGCCGAAGACTTTAATGTACCCACCTGTATCTGAGGGCTCTGAGATACTTATAGGTGCTACAGACCCAGAATTGTGTGCAGGAAAAAATGTAGATGAGAAATATATTAAAAAAATACATTCTCACTATTTTTGACTCAAATATTGACCGATTTTGCTCAGAATTGTTTCGGTATGGACGGTGTAATCGAGGCATGAATTTAGCAACTTAGATGATGCAAAAAGGTCAAGAATTGAGTGAGCTACGATTTATTTTGTGTTTTGAGATACTGAGAAGGCCGAAAATGGCAATTTCACGTGAGTGCCAGGTTTTTTGACTTTAGCTGTAGCTGTAAATATGTTTGCCGCTTTGTTCTTTTCTTGTTGCTTCCTCGCATACCGTCATGCACTGGGTATCTGGGATTCTCGAAGGTCTGTTCTACCGTCTCATTTCTCCTATTCTTCTCTGCAAGACCAGAGCGCCTCAGGTCGGTGTTCTTCCGATCAACACGATTATGACTAACGTTCATACAGAAACACAAAGCCTTGAGTACGTCGCATCTGAGTGATGAGGAAGTGGACCAGCTAGTTGGGGTGTCCCCCAAAATCGACAGAGGGACATACATTCACGAATTGACTGGTAAACTCAATCTTGGCCATGTCGCAAAGATAGCTCTAGATGTTGCCAAGAGCACTTATGTGCCACATCCTGAGGAACTTCTCTCAGCAGAATTCGTACGAACATATACAGCCATTCCAGTCCCGATGCATGAGCGGTTCTTCCGTGGTTCACTCGGCTTCTACCTAGTCCAGCAATGTATTCCCGGACGTATTTTACTAGACGTGTGGCCTTATCTGGGCTGGTGGATGCGTTTACGAGTTGCCCTCACTCTTCGCTTTTACATACATGAACTACGTTGCATATCTTCTCGTGTGGGTGTTCCTCCCTTTCCCGGACCACCCTCGGACGACGGGAAACCACGGGAATGCATCGGTCGACTATTCACTAGTCCGGGCGCTGGCCCTTTCAATTCATACCGTGAAATGTCGAGATGGTACCAAAATCGGCTCCTCGTGATGAAGCGATTTTGGAAGGACACTCCGGACAGTGCTCCGTTCGATGACAGCGCACCTCTCGTATTTACACACCAGGATCTACATCCACGTAACATCATTCTTGGCGACGACGGGCAACTCTGGATCATTGACTGGTCCGATGCAGGGTGGTATCCATCCTGGTTCGAATCTGCAAGTATGACCACGTTCGCGAACGATCACAAGGATATACCATCCTCCTGGACCGAATGGATACCTTTCATTGCGGGATCCTGTGATGAGCCAGGGCAGCTGCCGTTCATACGAGCCATCGCTTACTCACTTGAAGTGTTAATGCCCAATATCATGAATTTGGTGAGTGGCATCATGTGACTTCGACTGCGTGCTGACAGTGATTAGGCTTCTGAGTGAGAAGATCGATTCCGAATGAATAATCGATGATGCAGGGAATGGAGATATCAGAATACTTTTTTAATATACGGTTTTCTCTTGCTGAGTTTGTATACGACATTATACACGGCAGAGAAAGAGAGGTAAGTTGGCAGCTTTTTTCTATGTGAATGTACGCAACTAAAGGTGTCATTAAGAGTAGAATGTGTCCCTGGTGCGCGGCACGAGAAACTTGGAACCAAGCTTCTGCTCTTCATCCTCGAAATTCTCAGAGGCCTCGTTGATGCCATTGTCAACATCTAGCTCTCCAGCCAATGTATCGAGGACACTAATTAACAGGTGTCGGCAAACCTGACCGTCATTGTTGAGGTTAGTCTAATCAGATACAAGGGCAGAGAGGACTTGGTTGACCATACTTACGTGCATTGATCTGTCTTATGCTTGTCAAAAATAATGTGCAAGAGTTTGGCCGCCGTCGTCTCGGAGGGCAGTGCTATATTGAGTGGAGCGAGGGCTGGGCTTGGGGATCCTGTATTCTACCAGTGCGACGCCATAGGTCCTGTCTGTGAAGGATGGCTGCGTGTCTGTGCGGATGGACACAGTGGTGTGGTGGGCGAGACGGGCTAGAGTCGGAAGTGGAAGAATTGACCATCAGTGGTCTCGGTTTCCCCACAGATAACTTATAAGTGGTCGACGGGCAGAGAGAACCCGGAAGGGCAACTGTTAAGGTCTTGGAGGGTTATGGTGTCTCCTTTGGGTTGGGAAGAGCGTATCTCTGTCTGCTGAATCCGATCACGATTGGGCGGCAACGGAAGCGTTTGCCCTTCCATTCGTCCGTTCTACACATGTTTGTCTGCGTGGAATGCGGCTGTTCTCTCCAAGGACTGTTTACTGTTATCGTGTATCTTGCTCACTCACCTTCGACAGGGGGATCCCGTAGATGTGAGCCCTACTTGATCTCGGTGACTACTAATATTATTGGATAACTTGAAGTCTCCTTGGGCACTCGTGAACCACACGAGCCCATGCTTTTCTTTCGCCCCAACAACTTTCCTTGTCTGAAAGACGTCGCCAACGGCATTCTTGTAATAATACGGAATATCGTGCTGGTTCGTTGTTTAGTATCTTCGTACGTACGACAACAGCACCAATATAAACTCTCATTTCCTTTATCTCCATTCTGACTTTTATCAAACTAGTCAACCATCCTAGCTGTGAACTTGTGCCCATCACGCAAAGAAACCGGATACATCAGCGATAATGCAACGTTGATCACTGATCATTTACTTTCTGAAGTCGGGGATATTCGAAAACAGCAAGGGAAGGAAAGGGCGCTAAGCATTCAACTTCAAACAAGCCGTCCTCAGGCCATCTCCGCTCCATTTCGCTACTTCGATAAGCAAGTCGCGTTTCCGATGTATTGTCAGACCCGCGCGGAGTTCGTACATCGTTGCTGTAAAGCCATATATCAGTTCCGTATCAATTCCGTATCAATACCAATATCAATGTCGTTGTCGTTGTAAAGAATCGCGACAAGTGGTGAGAGGAAAGGAGAGGCAGACGTACAGAGGTTAAAGAGGAACGGCTCTGTTGTAGTTGTTAGAGAGGGTGATGCTTGGAGAGTCGCTTCGAGTATTTCGATACCCTAGTGCAAAGGGATGGATTTCAACAATCAGTCATCCACGATGGAGAGAACCAATCGGAAATGTTAGAGTTCACCTCTTTGATCCTCCCCTGCCCAAGGAGCGCTACAGCATAATTATTCGCCGCCTACCACGAGAAGAAAAAAATCAAGTTCAGTAACATTAGTATCAGTATCACAGGGGGGAAAGCATTAAAGAAAAAATGATGTATCACTAAAATAGTGAACTTACAACAACGTCCCCAACACCATTCTCACTCTCAACAAGCCTCCTCGCATTCTCTTCACACGCACCCCAATCACCCAACGCTGCGTTCTTAACAACGGCATTCATGATTTTCAACGCCGGTTCGGCGTTCGGTTCTGAGTCGACGAGCGTGAAGAGGTTTTGGGCGGCGCGGATGTTCCCGGCTTGGAGGTAGATTCGGGCGATAGCGCTTTGGAGGGCTGGGGAAGGTGAGGAAGGGGAAGAATGGACGAGTGGTTCGAGGAGAGTCGTTGCTGCCGTGTAGTCCTACAAATATCAATACCAGAATTATCAGTGATACTGTATATTCACCTCATCATTAGTTAGGAAGGAACAAAACGAAGTACAAACCTTCATCTCAACAAGCTGACCCGCAACGATCAACGCCATCCTCGCCCCCCTCTCCTTCCACATCGCCCTCTCCGCAATGTCCCTCGCCTGCCTCGCCCGAACCCTACACCGGTGCAAAAGCGCAGATAAATCATCCAAATACCCCAAATGATCCCCCGCCCAATACGCACAGCGTGCTCGGAGGACCTCAAGCTCGAAGGGTAAGACGTTCCGCAGGATATATGCACGCGCGACGGGGGGCTCGATCGTTGCGAGTACGCTGAATAGGTTCTCGCATTCTGCGGAGGTTTGGTTGAAGAGACGGAGTCGGGCGAGAGAGGATAGGCGGATGTACCAGAGCTAAATGTCGGCAGCACGGAGTATCAAGAAAAGTAGATATTCACGTTAGTGATACGAGAATTCATGAGACTTCACGCACATTTAGGACGAGCTCAACGTCCCTCGGATTGGCGACGACGATTCGATCTCTTGCCATACGCGCAAGTGCACGCCAGTTGTTGGTCATCTAAGTGATACAAAGAGGACATAACATTTCATCCGTCGAAAAATTGGGACATTACAGAGAGAAATACAACACAACATCGTTATTAATTTACGTTGCCAGTCCATAACTTAGCAAAAGGCGTTGTACACTCACGACAAGCGTGTGAAAGTCGGTATGCTGCCACTCGCCGCTGGTATCGCGCGGCGGGCGGAGGTGAGGTTCGGGAACGTACTTGGTGAGCAGCGTGCTCAGAGGATCAGTCTGGGTGAATGAGGAAGCGAGTGACGCGCGACGTTGAGAGACCAGGCCAGTAAGAGAGCGGATATGAAGCGGCCTTGGTGGTCAACCACCATGTCAAAGAAACGACACCGCGCACAAATGTACGTACTTGAGGCACGGGCAGGAAGAGCGAGGTGACTGTCAAAGCAGGTGCGTGGAGTTCAGGAGCTTCGTCCTCAGATGAGGCAGATTTTGGTGAAGATGAGCTTTCAGTTGGCGCTGCAGTTGTCTTTGCTGGTGAGGGCGGATACACGGTCGTCTTGTTCTCTTCAACGACAGGAGCCGCAGGGGCAGGGGACGACGCCTTGTCAGTGCTCTCAAGCTCTTTCGAGAGAGCAACACTCTGCGCGACCGGTGTACCTGCATCGCTCCCCACAGCAGGCGAGCCCTCCTGCCCCTTTTGCGACTCCGGCTCCGAGAGGGGATCCTCTGGGTCGTCAACGAGGAAAGGGTTGACATCCTCGCCTTCGTTCTTCGCCGGCTCAGACTCTTGTTCCATCTTGACTTGAACAGTTACTATCTTTGCCTCAGGAGCGTCACCGTTTGCCTTGACGTTGTTGTTGTCAGCAGAGAGACGAGCAGGAGGGTCGACAGTGGTGGAGGAAGAAGACAAGGAGATGGTCTCCGCGTTTTGGGACGGAACGATAACTACGGAATCAGCCGGTGCAGGTTCCACTTCTACAGCCGTGTCCCGAACCGGAGCCGGAGCCGAGGCTACAATGGGAAGATCCTCGGGTGTTGCCTCTTTTGGATCATGCGATGTCTTCTCGGCGTCACTCTCCACTTTCTTCACGTCCTCCTTCGCGTCACCCTCAGCGACGACAGGCGCGGTAGCAATGGCAGTCTCGACTACGGCTATGGGAGTCGCAGCCTCATTGGAAACTTCTTCAACGCGTGCCTTCAACTCTGGTACTTGCTCCTTTTCCTCGACCAATCCTGCTTGGGGTTCCTCTTGCCTCACCGCGGCCTCATGCTCGATCTTGACATTCTCGACCTTAACCGCATCCTCGCGCGGAACAATAGCAGGCTCAACCACTGCCTGTTGCCCTTCACCCTCGGATCTAACACTCTTCTTCTCCTCACCCGAACGGCTCGTAATCTCGTTCCCGTAATCCGTATCAATCGATTCCCTCTCCTGCTTCACATTCGGCTCATGTTCGCGCTCGTGTTCAGCCTCTTGCTGGCTTGCGGCACTGTGCACACTGACAGCTGACGGGCGACGTCCATGTGTGCTCCCATTCTGATTCCTCAAGCTCGAGCGGGACGCGATGGATTTGAGCATACGCACGGGCTTGGAGAACGATGTCATTCGTCGTCCAAGGTTTTTCAATTTCTGTGGCGAGGACTGCGTGGATGTCGACTGTGTGGATGGTGTGGCATTGTGTGGCAGCGACTCGTGTTGTTGTTTCTGCGTTCCGGACGATCCGGACGTCTCGGGCGGACTGGGTGCAGCTTTGGGCGGGCTGCTACCCCTCCTAGTGTTACGCCTCAATGGCAAATGCATTATGCTTTATTCTTGTTGACTTGCGAAGTAGATGTTGATCTATACTCTCGTCGATGAGAAATCTAAGTCTTCGGATTGAATGCGGCAGGCCAGACGAGGGAGTGGGATGAAGAGATGCAAGGGGCAAACGGAACAGAAATAGGGAAGTTCGGAGAGACGAAAAGAGATTGGAGTGAAACCTGAAATGGGGGATTCGCCCGCAAGATGAGGGAGATGGAGAGAGAAAGGGTTTGAGCCTTTTTATAGTGAAGGACCCGATATATGCATTGTATATGATACTCGGGAGCTCGACAACATTGCAATAGCGAGGCCCTAGCTTAGTTGCGACTGAGGCTGTCCACCTCCCGGTTTGTGCGCTTTACTTTGATGGATGTAGTGACTGTTACCCCGCGTGTTTGACATGCACGTTGTTGTCCTCGCTTCTGGTGCTTATCCCTTGTTAAGTACTGTGCACTGTACTTCCAGCGTGCTTTACAAACATGTTCCTTCACCAAATAGCACGCATATAGTGAGATGAGAGACGTATTGATCCGCGATGTCCAGTCCCGTGTTTTCGGGAACGAACGCCCCCCAGCCAATTTGAAGAACCCGAAGCGAGTCTCGCCGCAAACCTCATCCTTATTCCCTTATTTATCTATCGCACTCGGGTTCTTGGTCTAGAATGTCTCGATCGACGCAAAGTTTTTGTGCCCTGGTCGTCATCGTCGCCCCCGACTTGCAGATAAACAAAAATAGTCGTCAGCGGCATAATTATTACTATGTATATTCCTGGACCCGACTTCAACTTCTCACGGGCTTCTTCTCGACTATCATGACCGCTATCCTAACAGGAAATAGTCATTCCTCACCCAGCACCGTTCAGTATTATTTCAGCAACGGCAGTGCACCGGGTCTAGATGTCCTACCCAATAAAACCACTCTGCTGAGTTCCTCATCATCATCATCATCATGTCCGTCGCACTCAACACTGAACTACGTCGACTCCGAGACGAGGTTTCAAGACTCAAATCAGTAAACCAACGTCTCGAGTTTGAGAAAATCCAACAGAGACAGAAACTTGAAGCTGGGGAGGCTGAGAGGAAGATACTTGAAGAACAGCTTCGTGCTTTGTTTCAACAGATTGGTGCCGATCCTGAAACGGCGGATGATCCTGTTAATGTCAATTATGATGGTGATATTGGGCAGGACTTGGGTAAAGATGAAGAAGGTGTGGTGCCAGCGACGAGTGGAGTTTGTGGCGGTTCTTCTGGTAGTGCGGATGTGAAGAACGATGTGTGTGCTTTCCTACTATCTAAATAACCGAAACTCTCTTTCATAACCTTTTATATTCAGGTAATGAACCAGATGCCAGAAGGTGTAATAAAACATGAACTAGTAGACGGGGCGAGGTACTTGGACTTGGCTTGTACCGGCTGGCATAAACTGTCGCTTACCGAGTTACCTCAAAGAAGGCCTCTACATATCCTCAGCCTAAGGCCTTTTCCCCCGCTCATCGACCGATAGAGATTATCGAGGCGAGACTGTAGAGTTTTCTTATACATTATTATTTCAACTAACAACCACTTTACACATTATTATAGGATGAGCCACATGAACCTGCGGACTGCGTGCACATCGATGAGAGATGCTTGGTCCGTGGTGAGGCCCCAGACCTTCGAAAAGCTGACGAGAGCATCGGAATTCGGGGGACACCCGGTCCGTCTCCCGTTAGGCGCGAAATAAATGGTGAAGTTCTTATTCATTTCTTTGCTGGTTCGACTCACAATATAGACGTTTATGCAGACCACTCCATGCCCAAAGCGGAATTTTTGGAGAATCTTGCAAATGTACGTATGTTCAGTTCTGGTCATCTCCATCTCATCCAACATATCGTTTACCTTCCGAACATTTTCATTAATATCGTTGATGTCCTTATTACAATGTAAAGAAACATGTAGTAAAAGTGAACCACGCGGTCATGATGCTAGACGGAGACTCGCAATACGATCTTCTCGGTCACTTGGGGAGCCCAACCTTCCCTATTGCCAGTGACGCATCATCAGACGCAAAGACTAGAACATCGCAACACGTCACACGAGAAATCATCTCCCGCAAATTCGGTGGAAACGTCGGAGGACTCATCCAGAGACCCGCAGATTCTGCCATCCGCGTTCACGGCTACACGCACTTTCTATGCCCCAAACTAGACGCACACCCACACGCGCCCCAAGTCCCCGGTGCGCACGGATTGATACTGCGTTGTGGATTGGAAGACGGTATAGTCGACAATGAAGAAGAGCGCAAACTCCTAGGCGCCCCGCCGCACAAGGTGATTGTCGGGTTTACGCATGATCGGTGGATTTATATGGGTGATTACGAGCTTGAGAGGGGTGACCCCTTGTCTTCGCATCAGTGGTCTTCGTTTTCTTGGAAAGTAAGTGAATACATTGAAATCTGCCAGTGATAATTCATCTAATTATATGCGATATGCTGTATGTATGCGCCGATAATGGCTTATTCCCACTGCCAAACCAGATTCGCGATGCGTGGGCAAGGATGATCCTGACGGGAAAAAACACCATCAATGCCGAGACGAGAGCTTCCATCGCTCTGCGAAAACACCTACACCGCGAACCGTCACACGACGAAATCAAAGACTCTGCAAAAGCCAAGGGCGAAATATGGCAGAACGTGAAGAAAACAGATGTCATGGCGGCGTTCGCTAACGGGGAGGAAGTGAGTCTCCAACTTCATCTGTTCTTTCATCTGCTTACAGCACTTTACCGAATGAACTTGAACTGAACTTGAATTAGCGAGTCATCCCGTGGGTGATGAGATGTGTAGGATACGACGAAGACTTCCAGAGAAAGTTGTTCGACGACGAGACGTACAGACGTGCTCCCAAGCGGGCATCCACAAGCAACGTCAACGGTATTGGCTCTGGATCTAGTCCAAAGAAAATCAGACTTGATAGTATGGTGTTCTGATTCTGAAGTCTTCCCTGTCCCCCTGATGCTTGGGGTTCAAGTTTGCGGTTCTTGTTGCCTACTACGAGAAACCGCGTCTTACTTTTGTGTTGTTTGATTTCTTCTTGCAATATATGCCCACATCGTGTGCGTCTGTATCGAGTCATCTCGCATCTATATCTTTTAGAAACTAATAGATGTGATAACGTACGGCGAGAAAAAGAGATGTCCTACATGAGAAAAGGCCATTTCCCAGTCATTCATCGGCTTTAACCAAGTTTCTAGTCTTGTGATACACTACGACTGGAAAGCCAACCGAGTGAACCTCGCTCCCTAAAAGTAAGATTTGCGGGCCATTTGCTTTGGATGAGTTTCTTCCATTCGTTCGTTGCACGAGCCATTGTGCCAGGAGGGATAGAATAACATCGTAACACCCCGACTTGACAACCTTTCCATCTCCGAAATGATTGCCGTTTATTGAAATACCAAACGAAAGACAGTAACAGCTCATAAAATATCCAAAAAAAAATGCAGAGTGTATCGTCAATGGTGGACATAGTAGAATAGTCAATGTGCAGCATGCGAAAAAGCAAATTGAGAAGAGAAAAAAACATCACGGACAAAGGCAACAGGAGAAAGAGAATATTCGGTCATGGTGTTTACCCAACAGGCACAGGATGCCCACGCTGCAATTTCGCAATCGTGTTCGTACGCAACGACGTATCCGCAAACAGTGCACGCACAAGCCTCACCAACTCATCCACACTAAAATCAATCAACGCCCCCTCATCAAACAGGTACGAAATATCCGCTATCGACGCCTCCTGCATGGATCATTACGTTAATCAGCAATCACAATCCAAAGTTTATCGTTCAGAAATGGAGAAAAAGGGTGAAGAATGACTGCGAAATGGAGAGATAGAACTCACGAGTAATTCGGACAGATATGAATACTTGAGCCATGAGGGGACGTAATCAAGGACTACCGATGGCTAAAATAAGCGAAAACATTAATGTAGAGCGTCCACCCAGAAAGGACCATGCCACGTACCGCTTCCGGGTTGCTAGTATCAATGAACAGACTTTCAAGTGCGCTCAAGATCCGGCATAGTTCACCCAACCGGCGCGACTCGACTTCCGGGATGTCTGGAAGCGCAAGCACATCATCGAGCACCCGCGTCAACGCAGTCTCCACGACCCTCCCCGTCGCTCGCAGCCACTTTGTGCGAGGCAAAATGGACTATACCCACCGGGCCAACCAGATTCCATGCAGGAGGGAGGCATAAATTTGTAACGTGATAAACGTGAGTGTGTGATAGTGCACATCACATGCATAAGACCAGCCGAGTTCATATAAGTTTGATTAGTCTCTCTCCGGAAATTAAAGTAGTGCGGAAATCAAGAACACGCACTTTCCATTCCCCACTCACGGCTCGTACGTTCTGCAGAACTTCACTCATCACGGCCTCGCATTCGTCAAATCGCTCTTGATCTCCGAGTTCAACAAAACCTTCTGCGCCCGATAGGACGTGTAAGATCTGTTTGCATTCTCGTTCCTGGCAAGGAGTATCCGAAACGCCAAAATTAGTAACTACAAATTGGTGGGAAAATAGAGCACTCACAATACCCTCATCAAACCACCACGTGCCGAGTGCGTGTAGACGCTTAAGAGCCTCGTTCATTTGTTCATGTACGGCCGATGCCGAGCCCGTTGGAAGGTGATCAAGTTTCGCGACCTTTTCATGGATGTACATGCAGTCATTTGAGAATCGAAATGCACGTGCAGACCGCGAAAGTTCAGCTTCAAACACAACAGGGTACACCGCGCGGTATAGATCCAGCGTCGCTGGTGCAGCTTGTAACACGACTGTGCTGGCATTGCTGGCTGAATCTGATGGTGACAAGGGAAAGCCGGAGAAAATTGATGAACTAGCGATGGCTCGACCTTCTGAGAGTACGTCGGAGATGAGACGGATCAGATCCTGTACACGACTTGATACTAAACACGTCTCCGGCTCTTTGGGTTGTTGAGCTAGTGACAACGATGGAGGCTCGATATTCGTCTTTTGAGGGTTTAAGGGCGCCTGCGGGGAAAGATGAGTGGGAAGAGTTGATGAGGAGGCGACTTGAGGTAGATGGGGGTAAGTATTTGAGGATTCGGCGAGGTAGAGGGCGGGAACTTCGGCGATGCTGAAAATGTTGAAGATGGCGGGTTGGAAGAAGGTGCAGGAGACGTCGACCCCTTCCTTTTACCCTTCGCAGTCAATTTCTCTAAACCCTTCGCCACCTTCGGTACTTTCACTGGTGATGAAGGTATGGGAGGCGATAGAGGAGCTGGTTCTGCTTCATCCCAGGCGGTATCCCATGCAGAATCTTCTGAGCTCTCTTGATGCTTCGGCTCCTCGACCTGATGCTCGTTCGCAGCATGATCAGATTTACCAACATTGCCGCTCTCACTAGTTGCAGGCGTGCTGTTTTCTTCGTCGTCTCCCCATCCCCATGCATCCGAGTCGTCTTGAGCATTATCTTCAACTTTCGTCTGATCGGACGCAGCAGCATCTCTATCATCGAAATCCCAGCCATTTGCATCCTCTCCTGTATGTCTGGCAGATGGTTCGGCTTCCTCTTTAGACGGCCTGCCATTTATTGCCACATCAGCATCGCCACTGTGAGTATCTTCTTCAAAATCCCAGCCAGCTTCATCCTCTCCACTGGATGTGCCTTGAAGTGGTACGACTTCCGGTATGGGTACCATGATGGCTGCTTCTCGAGGCTCTGAAACTTCCACGCGAATCGTCTGTCCCTCCACTCGTGAGAGAATGAGTTTTCTAGCATCTGCCAACAGATCGATACGTCGTTTTCGACCGTAATGGCCCGCAATGCTCCTTGCCCATGACTGGACTTCACCATCTCCAGGGTTACCGTCAGGTCCGGTCTCGCCTTTGAAAAGGTACTCCCGTTCAAACTGGATGGCTTCCTGAACCAGTTCAAGGAATGCGGGAAGTTCGGAAAGAGAAGATGGAAGGGAGGGGATAAGGACATTGTTTAACAGCGCAATCGTAGTTGGTTTGCAGAGGGATCGTGGCAATGACGTTTGACCTAAAGGAGGGAGAGCGGAGAAGACGTTCTCGCGCAGAAAGTCGTATAGTGACCTAAGATAGCCCGGCGTCGTTGCTTTGGAGTTCGAAGAGGGAGGAAGGGGAAAGATAGAAAAGCAGATGGAAGGTGCACCATCAGAATCCGAAGTCTTCGAAATATTCGAGGAACACGGCTGTTGAAGCGGGAAATCAATGAAATACGTGATAGTATCGCGACGGAGGGAAGCCAGAAACGCGTCAAGAGATAGTGAAGAGAGGGATCCAAGGATATCTTGAAGTGTGATAATCGTTTGGGCTTGACGAACTGTATATAATATCGCAAGTAAGAACCTTAGATGACACTGATCAAGTGGCTGCCACACCTTGAACAGAAGGAGAAATACGAAGCTCAGTTGACGATATTCGGATACTCCTTGAGCATGCTTCACTAAGCTGTTCTTCTATCCTGTCTTTCAGTATGCGCAATTGTTCCTAAGACGACCAATCAGAGCATGCGCAGACAGATGATTAAAGGTAATGAACGAACTCTCATATCCACCATAACGTCTGCCTTTGCCAGTGCTTCTGGAGTACCCTCCAACAACGTGGCCAGTTCCTTAGCCTTCCGTACACCTTCCGCGAGTTGCCCATCATCAACTAGTGCAGTCAACTTCTCAAAGTACGAGCGGCACTCGTTCAAATAGGAGAGCGCTTCATAAGTCACTTGAGCATCCGAAGCACGTTGCGTCAGTTCCTTATGGGCCTGTAGGGCTTCCAGCAAAGGCGGAAGAAGTCCTGTCTTGAATGTGTCTCAGAAAGTCAACACAAGCCAGTTTGGAATGACGTACCTCAGGTCCATCGAGCGCGTCTGAGAGCTTGTCTACGTTCGATGTCAGGTCCTGCAACCTCGTCTGTACAGACTTGGACGATTCAAGTTGTCGCTCAAAGTCAGGTAGTCCTTCATATATACGTTCGTATATACGATTCTAAACAGACCAATCAGTCTAAGCTTTAGAACAAAGGCCAGCTCCAACCAACTTTAGTTTGTTGAATGTTGAGCTCCAACTCGGCGACCCATTCCGCAGCTAACTCCGAACTAAGAGACTTGTGATTCGTATCAGATATCTTCGAAAGAATCTTGGACGAGACATCTGTAGGTAGGTGCTTGCGTGGAAGATGCTTTGGAACGGGAAAGGCCATGAGCGGGAGATCCAGACACGTCAATCTTCGTCACGCTCGCGATGTGCTGCTCGTTTCACTGTTGGTGAGTCACGTGGCTATACACGCCGAAACCGAGTTCACTTGGTACGTTACGTCATGCATCAAAGGTGTTGGAATAGTGCAACAATATATCATCATTTTTAACAGTAATGACCCCTCAACGAATATAGTAGAAAAGGGACAAGGAAGCTTGGAACAAGATGGGGAACTGGAAAACTCGAGACATGAGAGGGCGACCTTCACTTCTGCTGCTTCTTTGAAAGCTCGACAGCGTCCTTGAAAGCACCTAACAAAGCGGTCAATTGTATCTTCTCGCTCCCACCCGTTGACAGCCGATACCTTGTCCCAGAACACATCAGAAAATATTATTATAACAAATGGAGCGAGCTGACTCACTCAATAGTAGCAAGCTGATCAAGGAGATAAACGCGAGCTGGAGGGCCGAAGTCAATGGTCTCGATGTAGTCGTAGGCACCTGTTATGAGATCTTGCAGCGCCAGGCCGCGCTCGATCTTCAAAGCCGATATCACTAGTCACAACGCGTGTTAGCGATACTGTAGCCTGCAAGTGAGAGGATACTCACTCCCATATGAAGTTGTGAACTCGTCCCCAAGCATGGAGTTGACGACCGTCTCGATGTCTTTCGGCTGAGGGCTACCGGTGCAGTTGTAAATCTCCGTCTCTCCGATGACGTCGTATGCAGCATGACAGGCCTGCAAAACGTTCAAAGCTCTCCGCATGTCGCCTCTTGAAAGCTTCAGTAGGGATCCTTTGCCCTCCGGAGTTAGCTTAACACTGCAAACCGACTGACATCAGTTGCGTTCCTCAAACCACGCTTTTCGTCTACTCACTTTTCAGCCTCAATTATACCCTGCAGTCGTCTTTCAACTTCTTTGATCGGTAACGGACTAAATCGGAAGCGGGTGCATCGGCTTTGTATAGCTGGGGTGATCTTATTGACATAATTACATATGATGCAGAACCGGACGTTCTTTGTGTACTGCTCTATTACGCGGCGAAGAGCGGCTTGGGCGGCCTGAGTCATCATGTCTGCTTCGTCCAGAATGATAAGTTTGAATCCTTTCGAGAACAGGGTGCGTGTCTCCGCGAATTGTTTTACTTGCTCGCGTACAACATCAATGCCACGATCGTCTGATGCATTGAGCTAGTAATGGCCTTCGTGAGCCAGCGGAATCGTATCGGAGTCAAATAACCAGATACGCACCTCCAGTATCTGTTTCCGATAGTTTGGCCCATACAGGCGACGAGCGACTGCAAGGATTGTGGAAGTCTTGCCGGTTCCAGGAGGTCCATAGAACAGAAGGTGAGGGAGACGATTCTTTTCGATGAACTTTTCGACTACAGATAAAACTCGTTAGCCGGAATGTTGATACTCCAGCACTTGCAATGCTCACTTGTACTGGTGATGTCTTTGTGTGAAACAACATCATCTAAAGTGACTGGGCGGTACTTTTCAACCCTAAAAAGGCATTAGAGACAATTAACGGAGATGCCCCCAAGTTACATACCATGGTAGATTCTCGTCTTGGGAGTAGTCACCATATGTTTCCTTCCCCTTCCCTTTGAAGGATAACGTGTTTAAGGCGTTCGCGTCAGTCATTGGTATATCCTCGTCGCTCGACATGGTTTCTGTTGCTGGAGGCGTTTGTTTGTGGACGCGTCTTGTTGACGATCGCGAGTCACGCGCCACGCGTCATGCAGTCCCGTGACTTTAGATCGTGAGAAAATCTTACGTACGGAACTATACATCGAGTCAAAGGTGATGTCTTGTTAGTCACCCACATCGTCGACGCTCTGTCAAGGACTCCAGAGTTTGCAAAGCTCGTTGGATAGACAGGCTGGTCGGCTCACTCTCTTCGTAAACGACTCAACCCCACCTGTGAAGCTGCCCATTGCTGCATCATGCAGATTTTCGTCAAAACGTATGATATTTGGGTCCAATCCTTCACCTGAAGCCCACTGACTTGGCCTTGTCCAGCCTCACGGGTAAGACCATCACCCTTGAGGTGGAGTCTTCCGACAATATCGAGACGGTAAAGAATAAAATTCAAGACAAGGAGGGGTGAATGGCATGTTCTTAGCACTGATTTACAAGACTAACTTTTCACAGGATTCCACCGGACCAGCAGCGTTTAATTTTCGCCGGGAAGCAACTGGAGGATGGGCGAACACTCAGTGATTACAACATCCAAAAGGAGTCGACACTCCATCTCGTGCTACGCCTGCGTGGTGGTGCGAAGAAACGCAAGAAGAAGACCTACACTGTGCGTTGTTTTTCTGCCATTACCAGGCTCGATGCTCAGATCTGCATGTATAGACTCCGAAGAAAGTTAAACACAAGAGGAAGAAGGTGAAGATGGCGATTCTTAAGTATTACAAGGTAGACTCGGATGGGAAGATCAAGCGACTTCGCCGTGAATGCCCTAACGCCGAGTGCGGTGCTGGCGTTTTCGTGAGTCGAGTCCGTATCTGTAAAGTTCAACCACTGAAACTTCTGTAGATGGCTTTCCACAAGGACCGTCAGTACTGTGGGAAGTGCGGTCTGACATATTCATTCCAGCCTGTATGTTGTTTCTGTCATATGTTCTGTTATGTATAAGCTAACTGACACTGCAAATCAGGGCACTAAACCACCCACCGTTTGAACTGGATAGTTTCGTTGTTTTGGTGGGGGTTAGACTGTATTCTCTATGTTGTTTGCTCTTCTCAAGGAGTCAGATATGCTGTCACAGGACACAAGCAATACATAACTGCGTCAATTGTATGGCAATGCTCAGCGAGATGATTGGTGTGTGCGGATGAACGTGTAGACGGCGCTGCGAAGGTCTCTCATGTAAAAGGACGTACCATTATCTATTCGAACTCTGGATATACCACTTGGTATGCTTGGTCGGAAATTTAAGAGAATTGTTGCAGTCGTATTGAAACTTGCGTCATCAAACGCACTAACGCCAGAAGCGTAACTGAACTTCGAGAGCGTCGTGGTGATCATGACGCTAGGCACTTTTCCGAAATCAAGACGTTACAAAATAGCTTTCGCGCACCCTTCTTATTCTGCAGGCCAGAGATAGACTGGACAAGCCTGTTTTCACGCGTGTATTTGACTTGATCCACGACATTAAGGCGGAGTCTCAATTCGGTTTGCATCATCAGGTTTGCAATCGAGCCAAGTGTGGCTTGTGTCGTCTGGGTTTCCTTCCATGTGCAGCTCATCGGTATTCCTCACCGAAGTTGTCTTTGCTTAGCGCAAACATGCTTGCTTCATTCATTCAGTCGCAAAGTGGGGTGTTCCGAATGTATTCTCACCGGTGTTCACTAGTGCTGATTGAGAGGACCACCAGACGACTTGGGCGACTGCATAACGCCGCGTTGAGTCGTGATCAGATTAATTGGTGCCGCCTCCTTACCTACTTGATTCAGGCAACCTAGTGAATTGTGTCGTCTTTGGTTCCGCTGCCGATGGTAACACTTAGGCATGTTTCATATCCCGACCCGACGATAGAAACGGTTCTTGGTGTCTAATTGTCTCGATGTACTGAAGGGAATCTCGTGACTCTGACGCGCAACCCAACGCTGTCGGACTCGTACCGGAGTATGAAAGCGTCATGCACACTTGATGCTTCCGTCAATATTAATGTCGTTAATATGTCTCTGGGGTATGTGGCTCATCAAGTTGCGTCAGTGGTCAGGCGCGATAAGCGCACCAGCCATGTGACAAAATGGAATTGTGGCTGTGTCGAAGCCAAGAGCCAAGACGCCGAACGTATAAAGGTGCCCGCGTTTGAGGATCTCGACTTCCCACACGCGAGACCCACTGTGAATGGGAGACCCATCTGTGTCTATTGAGCATGCTTCCGCCGTGCCACAGCCAACATCTGCAGTTTCCCTCACTGCTGACGACGATGAGCCCCCTAGTCCGCATTCATCCCCTAGGCCGTCTCAAATAGGCCTCATCCAAACAGTGGAGTCTCAGAGTGTCGCCAGTAATGCAGAAGCGAGTGGGGTGATTTCGTATTTTGTGCGCGAGAGAAAGACTCCAAGTTCCGATGAAGAAAAGGCGGAACCTACATTGCCTGATCCACCGGCGCGTAATACAAATGTACATGTGCTGAGTAGGAAGGAGCGTCTGCGAGCATTGTTCACACCGCAGCACACTCTCGGACCGCCGCCGACGTATACGGCATCGTTCGTCGCTCTCCTACGCTACTCCCCATTGAACGTATTTCTCCTATGTGTTCCCGTCTCTTGGGCACTGCACTACTCGCACCAGGCGCCGACTACTATCTTCGTGTTTGCGGCGCTCGGAATTATTCCACTCGCAGCGATGCTCGGACTCGGCACAGAACAAATTGCACTGCACACGAGTCAGTGCGTCGGTGGTCTGCTTAATGCAACATTGGGAAACGTCGTCGAGCTTATCGTCGCGGGTATCGCGTTGGCACGTTGCGACCTAGATCTCGTCCAAAGCTCACTTCTTGGTGGCTTGCTCAGTAATCTTCTGCTGGTGCTGGGTATGGCCTTCGCAGCGGGTGGATTTCGCTTTAACCAACAGGAGTTCCAGCCGGTCGTCGCGCAGCTTAATCTGTCCCTTATGACCTTGTCGGTTATCACATTACTCGTTCCCGCTGCATTCCATGAGTTCTTGAGCGAGCGTATTCAGTTTAACGAGGAGGGTCGTCTTCTCCTCACGCTAAGTCGCGGGACATCAGTTATATTACTTTTAATGCAAGTCTTCTAATACTTCGTCCACTCTGGTTACCTATTTAATTCTCGTTTTCTTAGATATATGGCGTACCTGGTCTTCCAGTTTTACTCGCATTCCCATCTGTTTATGGATACGCAGCAAAAGCCCACTCCACGTCAACGATCTTCTACAAACACGTCACGCTCAACTAAATTTGTGGAGCCGGCAATTTCTACAGCTGCGGCTCCAACTCCTGGTCCAGCTTTAGAGCGTATGGAGTATCCCCGTATGAATGTTCCCTCTGCCATATGTTTACTCGTAGCCGTTACGGGTCTCGCATATCTCACCGCGGAGCACCTCGTCGAGGCACTGGACGAAGTAGCAGTAGCCGCACCATTCTCCCGAGAATTCCTCACCTTGATCATCATCCCAATCATCTCAAATGCGGCAGAACACACAACGGCCGTCATCGTCGCAAGCAAAGGAAAATTCGACCTCGCCCTCGGAGTAGCCGTTGGGAGTTGTATTCAAATTGCGTTATTTGTTGTTCCTATATTGGTGATAGCGGGTTGGTCTGTTGGAAAGCCGCTTTCGCTTGTGTTTGATCCGTTGCAGACGCTTTGTTTGTTCTTTGCGGTTATACTTGTGAAATTCTCCGTCGAGGATGGGAAAGCGCATTGGATGAGTGGGGTCATCCTCGTCGGTCAGTACATCCCCCCTTCTTTCACGAGGTAAACACTCACGGGGGATATTGTACTGACACTGGATGTTTACAGCGGTCTACTGTGTCATTGCGCTTTCCTTCTGGAATTTCCCTGATTTGGGGAATGACTCCGCCTTTACGTGTGCGTAAACACATCTATACTCGTTATGCCCCGCTTCGACAGGTGAATGAAGGTCAATGAATACACGACCACCAGAAGTATTTTCGATTTGTGCTCCCTTTTGTATTTTTTGTTGGTTTGTTCTTCCGCTACGAGAAGCGAGCGTGCTCGCTAAGTTTGAAATCGTGTACTTTAGCTTCGGTTTGCTGTGCTTGATGAATATGAATGATAAATGGTCGACGTTTGCTATCGTTTCAACTTCCTGGCTGGTGAGTGTGGGTTCGGTGCCACTGAAGGGGAACGACTGAGATGGAGATGTGCAGCTTAACGGTTACTTCGAGTGACAAAGGACTGGTACCTTATGACCAAGGAAACCGGATACTCGATTGTTGCCACTGAAATGAAGTGGATCATCATCTACTGTAGATCAGCCGGTGTTCGTCCATACAGTACTCATACATATCATTAGATCCTTCCGTTTTGTCTTGTGAACCCAACCTTCTAGGTCTATGTGTCCTACGAACTACGCATCCTCTTCGCCGGACCCGTCTACGCAGCAGCACTACCTTCCCGATGCGCCCCAAGTCCGCCCATACCGTCATACCACTCCTTTCCAGAAGTTGTCTCAGAAATATAGCCTTTACGTATCACAAAGTCTCCAAAGTGTTCCCCGTCAAGTCTCTCAAGTGCATAGTGTTTTATCATGGGCCGAAGTATGGCCAGTATTTCGGGTTCAGTAACAGATTCTGGAAGTGGTTACACCTCAATACAAGAGAAGCTAGGATGTACTGATAACGTACCTCGATAGATCTTGTTGAGTCGTTGCCCATGGTAGCCACCACCAAGTAACATCAGGTAGCTTCCAGGTGCTTTGCCAACAAAGGCGACCTCGGCGACGTACGGACGTGCGCACCCGTTTGGACAGCCCGTCATTCGCATGACAATGGAATCATTACGAAGACCGTATTCCTCGCAGATCGCCTCAACTTTGCTAATGAGCACAGGTAGGTACTGTTTAACAGCAGTGTAAGCCTAAAAGCTCTGGTACGCAGTCACAAGTTTGCTCACTCTCTCCGATTCCGCCATTGCGAGACCGCAAGTCGGGAACGCGACGCAAGCTGAAGAAGATAATCTCAATCCAGAATAGTCAAGATTGTCCAGCTTATATTCGGCAAGTAATGCTTTTATTCGCGGGACTTCCTCAGTAGGGATATCGGCAAGCATCAAGTGCTGATTCGTCGTTAACCGGAACGCGCTCTTGTGGACCTTGGCGATCTCTCGCAACCCCTTCTTGAAATCTCGTCCAGGCTCGTTTTGCACTCTTCCATTCTCGATGAACATCATGTAATTGTGTTTCCCGTTCTCGTCCACGGACCAACCGAAATCATCAATGTTACGATCAAACGTGTAAGGCCGAGCGGGAGCGATCGTCCACCCAAGGAGCTTCTCAACCTCCGCTTTGAAAACGCCCAACCCCATACGGTCAATGGTGTACTTTAACCGAGCATTCTTGCGGCTGAATACATCAAGAATTAGAAGCAGAGTGAGCGCAGAATATACCTGACTTACTCTGCCCGGTTGCCATTGTCCCTTTGAACGATCATAATCTTCTCAGCTACGTCAAGGGCCTGTTTCGGCGTGCAGAATCCGAGAATACTGCCTAGTCGCGGATACGTCTTCTTGTTAGCGTGCGTGACACCCATACCACCTCCCGCAGTGACATTGAAGCCTTCGAGCTTCCCATCCTTTCCGACAACTGCGATAAACCCGACGTCATTGGCGAACACGTCCACGTCATTCGTCGGAGGCACTGCTACAGCGACTTTGAACTGAACTAGGGTCAATGGCAGCTCAACAATTGAGACATGAGGTAAACCATACTTTTCGAGGTAGATAGAACTCGCCGTACAGTGGTTCGAAGTCGCGAACGGCATCGCCGGCGACAAGCTTCTTGTCTAACCATATTTCGTGATAAGCTGTAGTTCGAGGCATCAACCTCTCGCTCAGCGTCTTAGCAAAGTCATATACTTCAGCGTGCAGTCGCGATTTGGTGGGAATTGCAGAAGCAATAACATTCCTAGAGGATGCTCAGCATGTGATACAATGAGAAAAGATAAATACTACTCTCACCTGTTGACATCTCCGCATGCAGCCAAGGTGTCTAGAAGAGCTCGATTGATTTCACGGATCGTTTGCTTTAGATGTCTCTTTATCACGCCATGGAACTGGAAAGTCTGCCTCGTTGTAATCTTGAATGTCCCATTCCCATGCTCATCCGCAATCTGGTCCATTGTAAGCCACTGGTCGGAAGTGCACACTCCACCGGGCAAACGGACGCGAATCATGAATGCGTAAGCGGGCTCAACACCCTGAGCTTGACGCTCATCACGAATGTCACGATCATCTTGCTGATAAATGCCATGGAATTTCGTCAATTGCGTGTCGCTTGGCGCAAGCGAACCGGTCGTGGTGTCCTCTAAACCTTCCACAATCGTCCCGCGAAGATAATTTGACGCAACCTTCATATGTTCATTCGTGATCGGATCCGGCTCCGCTTCTGTTACTTCAATGTTATCAACACCGAGAGCTTTCCAGAGAAGAGGCTCCCATGACTTGTAGCCGGTCTCGGGTCCATCTTCGTCCTGATCATCACCAAGCCCTAGGTCCGCAAACCGCGTGGCGCCCAAAGCATCAAGACGCGCATCTAAGTCTTTTCCGGGTCTGTTGTAGTAGTGTGCGTCCTCTGGGCGCGGCCAATAATGAGAGTCACCCATGCCAAAGACCGAGTACTTGACGGAGCGAAGAGGTGTCTCACCTCGTGCGACAGCTGCGTTCACCGACTTAATGAACGTACGTCCATTCTGAGGAGGTTCTCCTTGGCCTGCGGTAGAAGTTACGAAAACGACATACTCCTCTGTCGCAATGTCTTCGAGTGACGCTGAATCCATCGTCGCAACCGTCGTTGCAAGACCACGAACCTTCCCGCGATTCGCAAGTCGTTTCGCCTTCTTCTCTGCATTCCCACCATCAGACGCGAACAATACAAGCAGAGGCGCTCCTGAAATGGTGTTCAACAGGCTCTCGTAAGCTTGTCTCGCACGTTTCTGCCGCGCTTCTTTGACATTCTCGCCAAGGCTGCTAACGAGCTCGGCCGCAAGCTCAGGCCTTGTGCGGGACAGCTGGCTGAGATGATTCTGACGGTCCAGAAACTCCCGTAATTCATTCTTGATTGCATCAGAATCAAGCACGAATGGCTCCTTGCCTTCACGTTCTTTTGTGGGGTCCCAACGGTAGAGAGGCCAATAGCCAGTATCGACGGCAAGCTTAGTCTCCTTGAGGACATCAAGGGCGGGAACATCCTCGGATTGATACGGCAAGTATGCCAATACAACTGACGGGCCCGGGAAGCGATCAGCGTCCACGAGGGCTTGAAGTACTTGTGTGTAGGATGAGTAGACAGCAACGCTGGCAACGTAAACGTCAGAATGGTGCATTGCATACAAACCAACATCGCGCTTGCGCCTAAGCGGATCGCTTGAGTTACGATACGAATACGGCACAGTGTCAATTATCAAAGTGTTCACGTTCAAGCCGGATGCGATAAGGTGGTGCAGACCTGAAGCGCCAAGATCGTATGACCACGCGTCGGAACCGATTATCCAGCGTGAAGTGGCGGCAAAGTGAACGTGCAAGTCAAAGATATTCCGAATAGACTCGTGAGCAGTTGCAATCTTTTGAAGATGAGAGACAATCTGTTCGCCGAGGGTTCGACTTTTCACGGGGTCGTCCTTCGTCAGTAGCCACTTGCTTAGAAGCTCGTGCAAATCAGTCGAGATTACGCTTGATGCAAGAAGCGTCTGGATGGACTGGATTAGCTGCTCACGCTCCTCAAACTGTCTGCGGACGCGGCCGAGGGCGAACTCGGGAGTCGTTGCAAGGGCACCGTAGGTTGCAACGTATTCAGGTGCATTCGAGATCTGCAGTGTTTCTCCAAAAAGATGCTCGAGAATCCTGGTGTACGAGGCTTCGTGTTTGGGAACGTGTGGTATCGTGGGTGGGGAAGGCTCCGAGTTCCGCACGAGCTTTCCTAGGCGCAAGCGCTCGGAGGATTGCTGCAGGAGCTTCAATCCCTCTGGATAGGTCATATGTGAAACATCGTTAAGGAAACCAGATTGCACCTCTGGTCGGTTCTTTTCATCGATGCGCTGGATCGCCGCTACTATATCCAAGTAAAGAGGCGTCCACTTGACGTTCCAATTGTTTAATTGCTCCAGCACAATAACCCGTCTCACGGAGTGGGAAATCGGACGCAAGATCTTCGAAGGAATCAAGGGGTTCAATAGTGATACCTCCACCCACAAGACACCATTCAATTCAATAGCTGGTGTTCGACCCAGAACGAATATCACCGTATGTGGCTCGGATGGACCACGAATAATCAAAGGACGAATTGGTCGTCCGACGACGGGAACCGCAGATACGGCAGCATGCTCATAAGCATCGTATAAAGGCAGAAGTGGCTCTTCGTCTGTAACTCGATCGTCCGATGATGGAGAACTCGGCGAGGAATACTCGCTCGACAATCCAGTGATGCCATTTGATTGTCCCTTCATGTTTCCGTTTGCAAGGCCATTCGAATAACCATTTGCATGGCCATTCGTATGTCCATTAGTCGTACCGTTGACTTCACCATTTGCGTGACCGTTACCATACACATCAGGGTGCTTCTCGACACCGTTCGAGAACGTAACGTATCGGTCATCATCAAGATAGGAGTGGACTTGTTCCTCCGTCAATTCTTGTACTCCCGTATCCTCGACATCCACATGAAAGGCGTGGATAACGAGCTTGCTCTCTGTTCGTGCAATTTTCGCTGCCACCAGAGCATTATCGTGCGCTTGCAGCAATGTGGAAGAATGGAGAAAGTATGGTACGGCCGATCGGAGTAACAGCACGTCGGACAGGTCGTCTGAGACTGCAACATGGATTACGACGGGAGAGGAGGCCAATTCAGAAAGGTACGGAAGAAATTGAGAGACCACACGTGGGCTCGATGCGGCGGTGAAGGCGACTACGCCAGAGGAGGCGTATCGTTGGACATAGGAAACGGAATCTGCTGCATGCGGAAGAGAGACGATTTGAGCCCGTCGGACGGCCCTTCGAGAGAGATCCTTGTACAGGTCGGAAAATAGAGATGCAGTGTTTTCTATTGTCTGAATGTCAATGATAGCATCAGATGAGAAGTAGGCGACCCTAGCCACAGTCGTTGCAACCACCGACGAAGTCATTTGGACTGGCTAACAATTGTACGAAAACGGGGATGACGGTAGCAGAGGAAATCGGGGGATGAGCGACACCAGCGCGCCTGCAGATGAACAACGTTGGGTCGGCATTAGAAAAAGGCAGGCCGACAGATATATGGTGATGAGAAAGTGAAAATATTTCACAAGCACGCAATCCGCGCGGGGACGGGTCATCCATTCATTCAGTCGTACCTCTCGGCGAATCCCGTCATTCGAATTACTCAAAATAAAGAAAACATCAATGCATCGAATAATGGTTATGCCCGCTGGAACAACAGAGATACTCCTGCATACATGAAGCAAAGTGTTGTTTGGTGGTACTTTTAGACAGTCGGCCCTGTCTGACTTACAGACACCTTGTGACCAAACCCGTGCAAGACTGCAAGTCATCTCAAAATGAAATGTCGAACAGTCTGGGAGTCCTCCGCTGGTGGTACTTTCACCATTCACCATTACCACCCACTGGTGCAGAGTGAGCTACAATTTATTTTGTGTTTTGAGATACTGAGAAGGCCGAAAATGGCAGTTTCACGTGAGTGCCAGGTTTTTTGACTTTAGCTGTATGTCACATGTGTCACAGTAACGTACTTAGCTTTTCCCCCTCCCGACAAAGGCCCCGACTTCCTTGCAACACCATAGCTGCAGCTTCTACTACAGAAGGTAAATGCCCCTCCCGTACACTCCAACACTACGCCCTAGCGTTTGTGCATGGACCGTAGGTTGGGCTCACGTCCCAAGATTCCTTCGCGATAGGGACTTACAACTAACCCCAGTACCATATTCTTTTTTCTCTTGGATGGGATGCAGCAGTATGAAACGAGCGAGGCAAAATGGTGCCTGCAACAAAGGGCCTGACCCCCCTTTCTTTGGTATCTACGCTGACCATGGGAAACATGGCGAGTTAAGAACAGCAGTTCTTTTCCCATCGAGACGATAAACAAAGTAACGGACGTGCATTGGTTCCAGCTATCCTTAGACGTACCAAAGGCTCATTCGTACCTGCCCTCTCCTGTTCCTTTCACATTCTGGTATTCGAATCATTGTTGCTGGGCCTGATAGCACAAATTATCTTCCGTCCAGCGAAAGCAGGATGGCATTCCTACTTCACCAGGAGAAACTCTACTCAATAGTTTTGGTATCTACAAAAGCCCTTTTTTGAAGGGCCAATCGGCGAGAATCATTTAGCGCGACCCAGTTGCACAATCTCCGCCGCGATTTCGAACACACCCTCGAGCATCCCCTGCTCCTCGGCCTCCTTTACCTTCAGCTCTGCAAGGACGTCTCTCAACATGTGGTCCATGGTGAGACGAGCCAACCTCCTGGATTTGTATGCCTTCAAGGCCCGAGCGGAGCGCCGAAGGTGATCGACGCGCTCCTTCACTCTCAGGAGCCCCTGGACTCTCGCGCTGTAAACACCTGCGAGTTGGTCGAAGGAACCGAGCAGTAGTCGGCAATAAATTGTTTCTGGACAAGGCGCCATAGAAAACGCCTCCGGTCCTAAAATACGTTCCCGGTTTTCGCTAATGGCAAAATCGTCAGCGGGTTTTAGGTCTTGGGTGGTTGTGTGAAATTTGGACATACAGAAGAAATAGTGATGCGGCATGCTCAATTCTTTCACGCATGCTCCAGGCGGACGTGTCCAGGTCGTTCTCATGTATCCCCTGGTTGACGCGCATTGCGGGGGTCGACATGGCTGCTACTGTTAAATACGAGCTGGCCTATGGTCGTGGCGCAAGGGTGTATTCCCAGGGACGGAGAATCTCGAGACAGAGCGCGAGGAGAAGAAGGAAGATGATTCCTAAAGTCAGACCAATTGCACTCACCACTTACTCTTTTATAACTGTAATGTCTAGTACACGAGGCGTGCTTGGGCCACTTTGAACGAAGGTTGTGGCATGATAGCCTTTGTCGCTTCGCCATTGCTCTCTTTCATTGTTCTTATTTCCATATTGGGAAGCCAAGCTTTCTGTGAGCGAAAACCTCCGGTGGCTCTCATACCGTATTGAGACTGCACCTTCCTGTTTCTATCATACCCACGGGAAGCTAAGTTGCGGACTGTTGATGCCGTGTGCACGGCATAATCCGAAATACAAGCATGGTTTCCTGGATACGGTGGTGCACGGATGCGCCAATGGCGTACAGGAGATCTAATCTGCAGTTTTTTTTTGTGTCAGGCCCTCAGAAAGAAGGATCAAAGCTTCGAAGACCCCGTACTGAGCAAACCGGATGTACTCTGAGCCTCGAACGGGAATGGCGGACCAAAAGAAAGCAAACAAACAAATGAATCGGGATGACTGTGGCTGATATTGTCCGACCTTCACTAGCTTCACTTCGGAAGTCTTTGCTGGTCAAGATACTGGTGCGGCCTGTGGTGATACCTTGTCACTTTCCTTGTCACTTTCCCCCTTGCCCCCGGGGGGCTGTTCGCGACCTTCCCTCCAGGAAGTATGCTATGACCGATGATCTCACCCAGGGCCGATTACCGTACGGACATACCAATGACGAAATAACAATCGGACCAACATGCGAATCAGCAGTAAAACAACAGTAGTGACTGGTGTAAAGTAGATGTGGTTGTACTCTCGTCTACCATAAGCGCGTCATGTTACGCGGGTGCCATCAGAGCGCAGAACTCATTCTCTGCCTTCCGTTTCACGCCCAGACTCCGAGAATTTCACCTCTAACGTCCGGCTCTCTAGCCAGGAAGAGAAGGGCAAAAGTGACGGCGTTCAGTGCGCGGATGGGCGAGAAGGTATTGCTCTCCAACAATTAGCGTACCGCATAACCCTTGGCCTTTTCCAGACCATCGTGCATACGGCGGTGCCTGCTTCTGATCCTGTCACTTTTCACGAAATCTCAGTGGTTTTGGTGGTCGAGCACGGCGGTCATACGAAGAGTGTTGTCTCCCGCATAAGAATTAAAAGAGAAGCAGGAACCTCTCGAAATTCTATAAATCGAACAGAAGAGTACAAGCATTTCACTCCGCTCATCTAATCACGGCCATGTTCACTGAATCATATCTGAACACGACCGTGCCGCTTACACTGGATCTCCTCTGCACGTCCTGCATGATATCCAGTTCCGCGCGTGACTGTGTCGGTCACGTGCCTTCTGCGGAATGATCTCTCCCGAAAGCTATAAGTTATTGCAGCGCAACGTAGTACACGCGATTTTGCACAGTAACGGGACTATCGCAAATCAGTACGGATACCATGGCACTCAACTGGGCAATGCTGGACCAGCAAAGGAAGCCAGTTCCTCTGCCCAATGAAGTAACTGTGCTGTCAATCGACGATGGCGCGGAGGTGTCGCTGTTCATTCCTGGCGGCCCGCCTGCACAAGGCTCGACAGCCGGAGGCTCAGGAGGCGAGAGCAAATTGAAGGAAACTGGGAAAATATACGTAACGGATCAACGAGTACGTAGGGATCTCCGACCTAACCAAGACGTGATGTAAACTATATGCGACTAATGGTATTCTCTGTAGCTTCTCTTCGTCGCACCACCTAACCCAACGTTCGAAACCCTCACGATACCGCTCATAAACATTGTCTCCACCTCTTTCCAGCAGCCTATCCTCGGATCGAACTACCTCGAGCTTGAGATCAGACCATCACCAGACGGCGGACTTGAGAAAGGAACGCGCGCGGAGATTAGGTTGAAGAATCGTGGTTTGTTCCAGTTCGTCGGCGTCCTAGAGAAGAGTCGGGAGCGTGTGATTTATATGAAGCGCCAGGCTAGTAGCGATGAAGACTCTCTTCGTACGTCTTCCGTGTCCCCGATCAAGTGATGGCTTCGATCTGACACACGTTATGATAGCATTATACTATTCTCGCAGCGCAGATCGCACTCCTGAGCCATCGGGCTCAAGAGCTCCCGCTCCCGCTCCAGGACCAGGAGACCTGCCACCAGCTTATGATGCATAATGTTCCGAATGCAGCTGTCATGAACGCCTGTAGAATACGAAAATGTACCTTTGGATACGCACCAGGTGCAATAAGGCTTGTAGCGCTTGGTATCCTTTAGTTTCTGGACCTTCTCCAATCCCCTTGCCATTTTTTGTTGAGTTCGATTAGCTCTGCAGATAGGTGTTAATCCGAGAGAAGATCGTCGATCTTTGACCGTAAATACCTCGTCTTTTCTTCTCGTGCTTTTGGAAAGCATAGAAGGCCTCCTTCTCCACCGCTTTCTTCTTTTTCTTCTTCGTGGTCGCCTCACCCATCTCTTGGAAACGTTTAGCGACGGCGAAGACGCCACCACCACCAAGGGTTTTGCCGCACGCTGTGCTGCGTGACAGAGCGAAGCCGTCCTCGCCCACAATCGCCTCGCCCTTCTTGTATCTGCTTGTTCTCTTGCGCCTTCTTCGTAATCAAACAGCGCGATTGAACTCCCCGCATGCGCTCGGACAGCGTCAAGTGGTGGTCTCATTGCGGCATGCAGGGCATTGTAATGTGCAAGTCCATGAGGTTCCGCTGATTTCGGCCACTTTGGTAAAAAAAAGGGCAATACCCGTGGTAGATCAGACTAAGGACAGAATGCAGATTCCAGACATTCTCTGCTATCCACTTCGTGTCCGTACTTTAATTCCATGACTAAATAGGTTCTCTAGAACACCTCCGACGAAGAGGATTCCGAAGTTCAGTGCGCGGATGAGCGAGAAGGTACGGCTACTCGAACAATCAGCGTCCCGCACAATTCTTCGCGTTGTCATCGTGCACGATTTTAGTGGCTGCTTCTGGGTCTGTCACTTTAACCGAATATTAGCGGTTTGGCGGTCCAGTGCGGCAGTCATACGAAAAAGCATTATTGTTTTTCTGAAGCTTTCCGGACCCTAAAATAGATGTCGCAGATGTGAGTGCTATTTTTAGCACACTGTTCGGGACTTCTATTGTCAAGGTTATTCTTCGTCTCTCAGGGACAAATACAGGCCTCAAGCATGCGCATCACTTCCGTGTCTCTGTTCTTCTCTCTAATTAACACCTTCCGCGTAACAATTATGGAAAGAGAAACCGAACCCGATCTCGAAATTCTACAAATTGGACATGCTGGATAGAGGCACTTCACCGACTCATGCATCGTTAACCCAGTTCATCGGACCACCAGATAATCTCTCTAGTCGTGGCGATGTTCACTAAATCATCTCTGATCACGACCGTGCTCCTTGCACTGTCTGTCGGTGCATCTCCTCTACACATCCGCGATGATAATACAAGCCTTAACTTTTCATTGGGTCTCAACCTGAACGGCATGAAGCTGGCAGATCTTGACCGCGCCCGCGTAACGAACTTGTTGATGCGCGGTAAAGCGATGGAGCAAATCAACCTGCAGGACGAAAATGCGACTCTTCTTGCGGATCTGAATAGACGAGCATCCAGTTTCAGCGTCACGAACACTGGTGTCTCATATCTCGCATCGGTTAACATAGGGAGTCCTGCGACGAGCTACAACCTCTTGATTGATACGGGGTCTTCAAACATATGGGTAACGTCTTCATTTGTAAATAAGGGCCGACCGATAATAACGTAATACTCCAGGTGGGCGCTAGCAAAGCGTATTCGAAGACCAGCTCGAGTAAAAGCACTAGTAAACAATTCTCCGTGACCTACGGCTCTGGTAAAGTATCTGGTGATGAGTGTATGTTATGTCATCATTGTCCGGCACTGTGATTAAAGTATTCTACTGCTCAGACACCGATACGGTAGCCCTATCTTCATCACTGGTCATAGACCAACAGTCGATCGGTGTGACCACATCCGCAAACGTGTCCGGTTTGCAAGATGCCGACGGTATTCTCGGCCTTGGGCCGGTGGATCTAACCAAGGGCACTATCGGCGGAACGTCGAAAGTGCCCACCGTCGCAGACAACCTATACTCACAAGAGAAAATCAGCTCGGAAGTCATTGGAATTTCGTACAACCCGTTATCGTCGTCCTCGCAGACAAATGGCCAGCTTACGTTTGGGGGAGATGACTCGTCGAAGTACACCGACTCGATCACCTATGCGCCTATCACAAAATCATCCCCAGCGAAGCATTATTGGGGATATGACCAGAGCATAACATACGGCTCCTCAAACGCGAACGTCCTTTCGTCGACGGCTGGTATTCTCGACACAGGTACCACGCTAATACTCTTTGCTACCGACGCGTTCAACCGGTACAAGTCACTCACCAACGCGACATACGACGATACTACAGGGCTACTCATGTTGACGAGCTCGCAGTACCAAAACTTACAGAGTCTATACTTCACAATTGGAAAGACGAAGTTCGAGCTCACTGCGAACGCACAAATTTGGCCCCGATCGATGAACTCGGACATCGGTGGCTCTTCTGGAAATGTCTACCTCATAATCAGCGATGTCCGTATTGATCCATCCGTCCATGATATATGAATACTGAGATCATTTTTAGCTTGGGTCGAACAGTGGCCAGGGTCTTGACTTCATCAACGGGTACAAGTTCCTCGAGCGTTTCTACTCAGTGTATGACACATCGAACAGCCGAATCGGTCTTGCTAACACCCAATCCACCAAAGCCACGACGAACTGATGAAATTTAACCCGCACCCCATATACCATTGCGATCATATGTATCTGGCTGTAAATTATTCATTTTGTGTTCGTACTGTACAACAATGAGCCATTTTTTGGAGGGATTCCTTTTTCTGTGATTATGTGATCTGCGGATATTTCAGGAGTGTCGTCGATCACGTTCAGTCCACCCATTTTCAGCAGCAACACTTGACTCCTACCTCTACCATGAGCATTTGACTGTATGCTCGTCAACCCAGCAGTGTTATGAAAGTGTACGATGTCCAGCATTTATCACATCCGGATACGGATAGACAAGAAATCTGCATTTCAAGCCAAAGCACCGGACTCAGCACTCACCTTTAGGACATTATTCTCCAAGCTCCCTTCACACACGGCTGCGCCAATTAGTAAACGTCGGGACACACTACGAAGCACGAGAAAGAAAGACTACAGATTCGGGCCAATCAGGATTGACTGGATTGACTTTGAAGAAATGGACTCTGGTAAGTCGGCTGAAATGACCAAGAAGGGTCAGCCAGAAGAATGGCGTGAGTTCTCAACCTCTGACGATTGGTTACGTGGCTAACTCATTGTCTGAAACTATCTTAGAGACCCCCGCTGCAATATTCGTTCCAGGTTATCCTAGTGGGACGACAAACCTGCCTGAAGGCATCGTACACATCTTCCGAGAAAAGCCTGCACGAGATACTCGTCCCGTTGCTTCCACTTCCTCCGTCGCGGAACCTTCAAGCTCAGGCTCAATAGCCGCCTCGTCATCTTCTGAACACGTCTCCTCAAGTAGCTTCGATCAGGCCGCCACAACAGTAGCGGTATTAGCTATCCCTCCATGGATGACCCCAGCCGACTTCCTTGCCTTCGTCGCTCCTGCTGCTGAAAGTATGAGACATCTAAGGTTGATTCGGGACGTTTCGCCGAATCGAACCATGGTTGTTATTCAGTTCAGAGAAGCTTCGAGTGCTTCCGAATTTATTGAGGAATTCAACGGGAAGCAGTTTAATTCGGTCGAGGTACGTTCGTATTTCCTGAGCTTTTGGTCGATTTCATCTCAATGCCTCTGACTTAGCCGGAAACGTGCAGCATTGTGCGCGTGAGGTCCATTGAGATCGATACCGACGATCCGGTCTCTTTGAGTATCAACGCTGGGTCTGCAAACTCAGTGTACGAGCTGCCAACTTGTCCGGTCTGTCTTGACAGAATGGATGCTTCAGCCACAGGCCTCATCACGGTTCCCTGTTCGCATACATTCCACTGTATGTGCTTGAGTAAATGGGGAGATAGCCGGTATGTATGCGCGGTCGATTTCGTGCAATTGTATTGCTGATGGCCTCTAGCTGTCCTGTTTGCCGATATTCACAAATCGCACTCTCCTCAGCTTCGCAATCTACAACCGGATTTCCTTATCCACCTCCACCAGCAAACTCACGCCTCGTATCATGTACTGATTGCGACTCACGCTTAAACCTTTGGGTATGTTTGATATGCGGAAACGTCGGCTGTGGTCGACAAGGTCGTGCACACGCAAAGGGCCATTTCGATCTCACATCACACTGTTACGCCATGGAACTATCCACTCAACGCGTGTGGGATTACTCTGGAGATAACTATGTCCATCGGCTGATCCAGAACAAGGCAGATGGGAAGCTTGTTGAGCTGCCATCTGCTGCTGGCGTGGAAGACGCGCAAGGGAGGGGTCGTCAAGGTCAGGGACCTGGAGAAGATGATAACCTTAAAGCGGAGAAGATGGAGATTCTCGCGATGCAGTATTCTCAAATTTTACAACGGGCAATGGAAGATCAGCGGGTTGCGTATGACGAGCAAACGGCCGAGCTCCGTCGTCGTCTTGAAGGCGCACAGAGGAAGGTGGAGATCATGTCGGAAGACACGGAAAGTAAAGTGCGCGAAGCACACGAAGAGTTGCAAAGGCGGCGACGAGAAGAAGAGGAACGACAAGCTCATCTGGAACGTGAGCGCGATAAGGCCGAGAAGAAAGCAGAGAAAATGACCGACTTGGCTCGGAGGTTAGAGAAAGAGTTGAAAGAAGAACGGACCGTTAGCGAGGGCTTAATGAACAACATCAATACTCTGAAGACAAAAGTCGAGGGTATGGAGAAAGAGAAGCATGAGCTCGCTTCAAAGGTTACGGATTTGGAGGAACAGATGAGGGACTTGATGTTCTACCTGGAAGCTAGGGACAAGATCGAGCAGGGTGGTGGTGATATCTCAGAAGCTGCTGGTGGCTCGATTGAAGTGCCTCCGCCTCCGCCCAACAGGACAGGGACTGGAGGCAAGAAGAAAAAGAAGAGGTGAGGTTTGGAGGACGTAGAAATGGATGCATGCAGCATGGTCAAGACGGATAACGGTATAATGTATGTAACTGTAGCCTGTACTAATAAATACATGATACGCGATCACTACAATAGACTAGCAGACATCTCCAAAACAGCTTTCGGTCCTCTTGACCCGTAGTCGGCCTTTGAGACGAAGTTCTTACCCATAGGGTCTCCAAAAATAATCTAGGCAAGGGCCGGTCAGCAACTCACTCGCGTCTTCCCTTTAGTAAATGGACTCACTTTCGCGACAATGCTAGCGCCAAGAAAACCAGCAAATCCATCGCCCTTTTCTCGGTACTCCGCAAAGTAGTCCGGAACATGAAGAACACGGATCTGTTTTGGCTGAGCGTCATTTGTGTTTTCGGTGTTACCCAGCATGAAAGGTTCCAGTCTGGTCTGAAGGGCATGTCCGATGCCTTCAATTACTCATGAGTATACGAAAAGCAACGCGTTTGACTTGGGACCATACCTTTGATGAGACTTGCACAGTCCCCAGTGACGAACAAACCATCCCAGATCGATACGCGCGCGTCCAAGTCCGCCTTCGCAACGGTATAGCCACAAACTTCCTGAAGCGGGATCAGCCCCTCTCCCTGCCACTTCTTATCCTTCGATCCGTCAACACCACGCAACAGACCAGGGTCAAAGAGCGGATCCAAAAATCGATGTCGTTCCCTCCCAAGTGTGACTTGTTTGTCTCTGAAAGCCAAAGTTATGAGATCAAGGGCTTCAATCTCGCGCGCTCGTGCTTGTTCTGCAGCGGAGGCCTTTGCTGTGGCGCGTTTCTTTTGGTTATTTTCGATAATGGCTTTTTCTTTCCCCGCAACGAGTACAGCAGCAATGTTGGTAATGCCCTCCTCATCAGTCGCAACTTCCGCTTCGCCGAGTTTAACGTGCCCTTCTTTCCATATCTTCCGTGCGAGTTCGAGAAGCTGTAAGCTGAGCTCGTCATCTGATAGAGGAGCGTCTGGTGGCGAGAGCGTTGATACGAGTTGCTCGTTCTTCCGTAACACGCTCGCAAGGTACGCTTCACAATCCGCAAGGCCAATTGGAATGTAGTCGGTGGTGTTGTGTTGCACCGTACATTCGTATATTGGGACGACATCCGTACGATGATAGTCAATGTCGACCACAAGACCATTCAACGAATTTGCAGCATAGAGTTGTGAGAGGGCTCGCTCAAGTAGGCTCAGTGCAGCGACATTGAAACGCTCGAAGAAAATCTGGCAGATGCGCTCGTGCGTATCGCGAGAAAAGCCATGAGGAAAAGTTAAGAGCACGGGTGACTCCATCTGCGTCCGTTTGAGACCAAGCTCTTTGAATAGCACATGTTTCCTGTGTTAATAGTTAGCGTTTACAATTACCAGATGCCATAAAATGGACGAACCAGATAGCTTCAGCAGCCAGGAAGTCCTTTATGTCTCCATCCTCAAAAGGCCATAACACAACCACATCCTGCCCTGCAGCAAGCGCCTCATCGAGCTGTCTCCCAACAAGGTAATCATTAACTTTCGGCAGGGATTTGGACGACTGCGCGCTCCCATTCTCCTCGACTCGTCGAAGACCAACACGCGCTTCAATCTCGACAGCAGGAGGTTTGAGCAACTCGGAAAGACCGTGAATCGCGCGAACCGTCGTGTATCCTGTCTCGATGATGACAATACTTGAGTCTCTAAAAGCAATGTTACTCATCGTCTCGGTCGCGGTGCTGCGCGTTCATTTGTTCGTGGTCGGTCACTGGTTGAGAACGCAAATCAATCACGTGCCGGTGCTCGTAAAACCGCAACTCAAAGAACAGAAAATGTGATACTCGCTCGCGTTGGAGAAATAAACACAGGACCCAAGTTCTGAATGTGGTAAAGAAAGTGAGTATTTAAATCGAATAGCAGTTCATCCAAAGCGAGGGAAATTGCTGTGATGCGCCAAAGAACCAATGCTTAATAAGATACATGTATACAAGTGACTAGTTTTTGGTAAGGATAGATACGTGGAATGGCGGTGACAGCAATTGGCGTTGCTGCTCTCTATGCAGCCGGTATTGCAGTTGGATCTCGATACACCTTGAGTAAATAAGCAATTAGCACAGTCTCTCAAAGGATACAGCAGACTTCTTTTCGAACCTTAAGACCCCAAAGGTTTCCGACTTTCGTCTCCTCACTCTCCTCAATGCTCTCAACAACATTCTGAGGAGCAACTCCTTCATCCTCATCACTAACCTCCAATTTGAGCCCTCTCTCATTGGCCAGGTGTAATAAACAGATAAAGCAGAAACTCGTGCTGATCTCCGACATCTTGTCCTTTGGGTACACATTCTGCAGGTCCGAGATGACCGACGTGAAGACGCGGGGCTCTTCTGGATCCGTGGGTGAGCGACCGTCAGTCGTTTCCTGATGAAGCCGATCAGAGGTCAACAACTTGGGATGGAGATAATACGTCAGACACACCATAGCAGTCCCTTCGTCCTCGTCTTCGAGTCCCTGAGAAGGAGGAACAACGATATCGAGCCCTTTCCAGATGTTCTCTTTAAGCTTGCGAACGTCCACTCGCTTCGCACGACGTGCGTAATTGACTGTCTCCGGACGTACGCGCCGTGACATGCCTTGCGTCTCCGCAAGCAAGTCACGTTCGCCAGGTTCGGCATCAAGGGCGTCTCCGCCTCCCTCGCCATCATAGATATCATCAAAACCAGGCCCATCATCGTACTCGTCGTGGAAGAATTGCGTGTTGAACGGTATTGCTCCGTCAGTGGCACCTTTTTATGAGATGTTAGAGGGTGAGTGATCGAGGATTTCATAACGAACCTTCGTCACCCTCGTCGCCTTGTCGGCCAGCAGCCTGGTCTGCAGCGGCTTGAGCCCAGAAACGCTCATCAACCTCGCCGTTATTGTCATTGAGGCGAGCTTTGTTGCCACGCATCTTGAGCTGTTTAACGGGAAGTTTTCTAATTAGCGTCGCGTCGAGTTGCGAGACTAAACATGCATACCGCGAAGTTGGGCTTGAGGAATAGCGTTACCAGCTGTCGACTGGAGAAGTGCATGTCATCTGGGAGGGTCTGTTCGCTGCGCTTCTCCTTCTCTTTACCCTTGCGACCTTTCCTTTTCACGAATTGCGGTAAAGTTATACTCGCGCCCCGACCGACAGGAGCGAACAATTCCTTCGTAATCTCTTTCTGAGACTTTGTCGACGGTGTTAGGAAGTTAATCTTGAAAGGTTCCTTCTTTTCGCGCGTCTTTGACTTGTTCGCAGCAGTTTCAGTGCTCGCCTCAGCTGCACATACGAATTAGATGTCTGAATCCAATAATCTGTCAATGATTACGCACGTCGTCGGATAACCTTGCGAATCTTCCAGTGCTCAGGACCTGCCCAGTTCTTGAGGAACGTTTGGTCGAAGTAATCAAGCGAACTGCCATTTACTCCTGGTTCAGTCATCGCAAGAAGTAAATCGCGTTCGTTCGGCGCTCGTCGCGGGTCGAATGGTTCAAATCCACCAGTTCGAGGTCCTTGAGAACTCGTAGCACCATTATCATCGAGTCCACCATCATCACCACCAGCGAGGCTTTGATCATCCATGCCACCGTCAAAGCCGGCATCATAGCCAAACCCGTCTCCAACAGCTTGGTCGCCGACAAAGAAATCCTGAACATCCTGTCCGCCGGCACCGACGTCGCCGTCGATATCCATCGCTGCGCCAGTGTCGCCGAAGTCAGCGCCAGCGTCAAAATCGTCGTCATCGTCTAGTGATGTCGCAAATTTCGAACTGATGAAGTTTGAATGCTCGAATGACGTCGCGTCCTTAGAAAAAGAGAAGCCCTCAAGAGACGGAGCGATAGCCTTATCCTCTAACGCCGAAAGCTCGGGAAGGAATTCACCTGAAGACAGATGTTACCATGACAGATAGTTTTCAACATATCCACTGCATACCTCGGATGTAGCTGAGATCCACGTCCTCGTACGGCTCCATCTCAGTAGCCTCTTCATCTTCATCCTTGCTTTTGCCCATGGAGTCGCTGGCATCGAAGATCACTCGCATGCACCCTTCAGTGCCAATGCCAAGGCTGAGGTGGTTCATTAGCAACCCTTGCGCTCCACCCTCGTCAAAGTCGGCACACGTCTTCTTGAATAATGGATCGACGCTGAACTCAAGGTCAAGCTTCTTGCTCCGTAGTTGCGAAGCATTCTTTGCAAGAGTTGATTCCGTGCGTGAAGGCTTTGCAGCACGTTTGCGTTGTGCTTGATCCCCCGCATCTGGGTTGTCCGAGAGCTCGTCGTCTTCCGCCTCCATCTTCCCCTCCGTTGCAAGATTGCTGAGGAGCTTCCCCGTCTCGGTACCGACACTATCGACACGACTTGTCCAAATCTTCACGCAACCATCAAGTGTACATGACGCTTTCTGGAAGTTGATTGAGTTGTCTGTATTATTCCGTAACAGTGACATGTCGTGGAAATAGTCGATGAGAGCAAAATTCCAGGAGTTAGTGGCATTGATTTTCTGTTAATGTAGAAGGTTCGTGAATGCTCCAAATTGAGAGGAACCTGGAACGGACATTATCGGTAGCCATTTTCATCCACTCCTCAAAGTTTGAGCTCATGACATCAAGAGGTACGTTGATGAGGGCTGTTTCTGTCACGGCCATGAGCTGTTGCTTGTGTCTTGTAAGTCTACTACCCTTCGGCGTATCACCGGCCGATGTTCCCGCCGCAGCACTTCCATTAGCAGCGTCAGCATCGTCGACAAGGACCATCGGGGCGGCGAGTTTCGCGCTTTTCCTGCGTTTTCGCTTCTCGGCCTCATCGTCATTAAGATTCACGGTCTTGAGGGGTACTCGAGGATTTCCACCGGGGCTGCTATTTGGGTCTGCAGGGCGATAGACGTCTGAGACGCGCTTCTTGCCCTTGCTCTTGCCGTTAGGCTGTTTTGCCCGTGGTGTGGCTTCGAGATCCGACGCGTCGTTCAGGTTCTCATCTCCATCTGAGTCTGAGTCCGCATATAGAGGTTGGTGAGTTCGAGGACGCGCTGCCCTTGCCATTGTTGCTGTCGTCGAAGTTAGTGTAGTAAGTTCGAAACAAGACACGATGAACCACGAGGCGTGACGGTTGAAACGATGTGACTAGTGTGACTTTACGCGCGTGGCGCGCTTCTCGCGCACGTGTCTCGATTTCAACCTCTCATCTCATTGCACTGGACGCCTCGATGACCTCGACCGTAACCGTCTCGCTTGAACCGCACTTGATTCAGTCGCTGAGACGTATACTAGCCATCTTGCCGCCAGAATTATGCAGTGCGCTTACGTCCGAGCTTGATCTTAAAGAGGCACATTACGATATACTTGCTCGAATCTCGCGCTGGGCACGTACTGATGCCGGACAAGCCCGGCTTCGTGCAGCACAGCTCAATCCACGGGACTATGACAATATAGTGTCCTTGCTAGCGGGAACTCGCACAGCTCCCTCATCAAAACCTCCGCCGAACGTGCCGTCTATTTCGGAATCGGTAGAGACGCGTGTGCGAACTGAACTGAATGATAGGAAAGCGCTCGTTGCGGTGTTGAATGGTTTGCTTACTATCGGCTGTGCTGGTGGAGCGGTATGGTGGGCTGCAGATAGGTCTGGCATGAGGGATGAATGGGTGCGTATCCAGTTGTATTCGTCACAAGATGTATTCCATCAATTTTACTCCAGAAAGTTCTTTTGGCTCTCATGGTGGCGACCATCGTCGGTGTCTCAGAAGCTATCCTCTTTATTATATGGCAGTCTCGGTCGTCTTCTCGTGATCGCCGACGTCATCGGCAAAGACTGACCTCGAGTTCAAAGGCGACTCCATCAGACAAGAAGTCCGACGGCAACGGGGAGCCATCGAAACCGACTCTGGCTACTCGTGATGCACGCCGTAATGTGGAGAATGCTGATGCCCGTCTGCGGCACAGAATAGTGCATGGTGAAAGCGAATCGGAGGTTCGCTAGAAATCAAGCAGATGCGAAGATGAACGAGAATTCGAGAGGCAACATGCCGCATCGCCTGTCACGGAGTTCAGAAAACTATTCCCATACCCAGACCTTCCGCTTACTCTTCTGTTGCTGCTTTGGACCCTTTGGCTTCACATTCATTCTATCTATATTCGAGTATGTCACTGCCTTTACTTTGTTATGAAAACCTTGATTGTTCCACTTGGACAAGCACAGGCTAATGCGACGTGTTATGCACAGCAGAATCAAATATCGGAGTGATCGAATCGATTCTAAGCATACACGCCTAATACGCGCATGAGAATATTGAGATACCAGCCCGTCAAGCCCCACACTTCCAATTTTCCGTCACGAATACTTCCAAGCTCACCCACATCTATTTCTCCTGCCCACTCCACCACCTTCTTTTCGCTGCCGTGACCAGAACTCCTGTCTTGAGCGGCCGAAGACGCAACGATATCTGTCACATCTACCGCCCAATAGGGTCTTTGTCCCCGGAACATATGCGCTCGCAGCCTCACGGGCTGTACCAATTGCGAGAATGGTAAATGGAACACATTTTCAACCTCGGGTTGAGAAGCATGCAAAGAAGACATGCTGATGGAAGGAAGTGGGGCGTCTAGGTCTATGTCCGCTTTAGTGTATATCTGCTTCGTTCTATCCACATGTTGTGAGGGTCGTATATCGTGATGCACGAATCCCTGTCGTAATCATTTGGCTTCTCTAACAGCACCTATTACATAAATGAAGTTGGTTGCTTACGACATATGGCCAAACTCGTAACCCACTGAGCGAACGCTCTGGAGGGCCGAATTCGCCGAGTATTTCCACCTGAGCAGGCTGCAATGCAATTTCTTCATCCGCTTCTCTCAAAGCGCCAGCCAGGAAAGAGGTATCTCTCTAGCTCAATATCAATATCAGCTTTTCATCATTAATGATCTTCTGGGACGACTCACATCGTCTATGCGCCCACCAGGGAAACTATTGGAATATTCAAGAATACATAGATGATAATTCTTCGATTAAGCGCCAAAAACACGATTAGAATACGAGGACTAACGCCCACCTTACCTCACCTCGCCCGCATGGTGCCGCAGTTTTCCGCGGAGCTCAAGTATTATGCCAGGCGACCCATTCACGTTCGCCAGTGGTACCAACACAGCAGCATTTAGGTCCGTCTTATCAGTATGAAACGGCTTGAAGTTCCGAAGAGCACGGTCTAGTGCGGCCCTGATAGATAATAGTGATCGAGCAGTTAAAGGTGCGGTTAATGAGATGGTCGACTGTTGGGGAACGAGTCGTGGGAGCGTCAGTCCCACCGTACTTGCCATGACGGTCACCGACGAGGAGATTTGGAATATTCAATACTCAGTACTGAAATCATCTTATGATCTACAGACTTTCACGCGTCCTTTAAACATACCCCGTTCCTTTGAACAGTCGTCATTTCTAACTCAATTTTCACTCCCACACCTCAAAACTTTGCACACTGATTGGTATGGAATACATCGACATGCTTGTGAATTTTGAGCAGATTTGGATCAGCGGTTGTCTGTATAATGATAGTTTACCTTAAAATATGAGCAAGTTCTGACGATCTGATCAAAAACAAATTTTATTGTGTCTTTTCTTTCTTATCATCTTACACCCAAACCTTGCATATATATTCTATGTTACCAAAATATTATATATTTAAAAATCGGGAAGGAGTAAAGGCATCGTTGTGTCAATAACAAGGAGACAATCAGAAAATCTCAGAGATTGTGATAAATTATGTGATCGGCGGGATTATATAATTTATACCATATTGGGATGCATGCAACCGGGTGGTCTGAAATTGTATTGTTTCACTTTGCAGCACACACATGCATATCAGGCATTGATAAATGAGTGAATAAACAGCATATACCATGTCAAAAATGAGGGATGAGGGAGAGGGTGGCATTTAAGTCTGTGTGACATAGTGTCACAGAGTGTTCAAAGGAGTAGGTTTTGCGTGACAAGGACCTAATTTCTTCACAACGTCATATTTATTTTTCTCCCAATTTTTTCAATGCCAAAAAAATCATGAATGTGTGTCCTGTAGTAGACTATGCATACATGCATTTAAATCTGAGAAAAGTTGAGTGTGCTGAGCACCATGTCGAGGATTGAATGGGTGTTCAAAGGACGCGTGAATGACGGTACGGATCTACTCGTCGATCGAGAATGATCATTACTATATTTATATCATATCGCCAAACAAGGAAGAAACCAAGTGGCTCGACAATATAAATGAGCGACAGATAGTCTAATGAGATCGTCCATTCTCATTCGACGCAGTACCATTTCCAACTTTCTTCCCGCGAACTGCATATAGGCGTTCAAGATAATGGTGCGCACGTCCCAGCATCCAAATCGTGAAGGAGAACTTGAAGTTTGGGTACACGATCGCGCATGTCTTGTTGAACATGCCTTCAATCGCCTCTTGAGCCCATGAACCGTCCTGTTTGGCAGTTCGGGTTTACTCAGAAGGCGTTATTCGCAGGAGAATGATTCCTTACCGGGAGTTGACGAGACATGACCATCTTCACGGCACGTTCGATCGGCTCCGGTTCTGGGTACTGCGCATACATCAATCCCAGCGTTGCCCAGCTAGTCATAACTACTTGAGTATTCTCATGGTCTACGTAGACTTCTTTAGCGCAGGACTTCAAGTATAGATATTACTCAGTGGTCATTGCGTATTATATTTTCGATACGCACCTCATAGCTTTCGCCCCATCCTCCGTCTTCTCTTTGGTGCGATAGAAGGAACTGGCATGCTTTTCGTACTCTTGCACTTGTCTCATACGTTTCTCCGACGAGCGCGAGGCTTTCAAGTGCAAACTGCGTCGCATACGTGAAGCAGATTCCCCATGAGCCGTACCAGCCACCTTCCGGTCGCTGTGATGTATGAACGTATTGTACAGCCCTTTGTATTGCAGACCTGCGATGGTCATTGTCAGTGACCGAAACGGAGACGAAAGGACCTTATCGTACTCTATATCGGCAGAGCGGTAATCCGTGTAGTGTTTGCGGAAAGTAGCGAGTGCTGTAATGGATGACGTGGTGCATTCCGGATAGTCATACTCGATCATTATGTTTCCTAAAGGTAGGTATTAGTATTGGGCGGTACTGCACGACTGGTATTCGCTACCGAAAACTTCCGCCGGATTGAGGTACTCGATTAACTTTGGCCCTCGCACTAGTTCATAGGTCGAAAAGCCACCGCTCGGGTTCTGTAAGGAAAGTATCGTGTCTACGGCATCGCAAAGGCGCTCTTTGGATATTAGCTTCGGTGTAAAACTGGATGTCTTCTCGTATCAGATTGTCGTACATACAGACAATTCACTTACGGCAAGTGCTCTTGGAGATAAAGCACAGCTTTTAGGCATTCTCCAGTACAGTCGCTGACTGCATACCCTTGCTCCTTGGTACTGAATGGCCATGCCCCTTTTGTCCGATGCCGATATGCACTTTCATAGTGAGGCGGGTTCTCGCGTATTTGTGACTCATCTAGCCATTGCAACGCTTTTAGTAGGCTTTCTCTGTTTTCCTCTTCCTTGGCCAGACCAGTTTCGGCAAGTGCCTGTATAATGAAACCAATGTCCCATGCCTGGAGTCCATTCGTACCACTCATGTTCATACCGTTGGGGCCCATCCACATGAAATCTCGACGCTTCAGTTTGTGCTGTGCGTATGCATCAGATTCTCGCCCTTCGACAATCGTACGGGCTACCAGGTTGAGCATTTTATTTACTGGCCCGAGATCTTGGTACGCGGTATTTTCATCTTCTTTGACGATGAGGTCGTAGATGCGATCCATACCGGCCTTTCGAAGAGGTGGGATTACACATTGTTCGTAGGATGCCAAGACTGCGAAAAGTGTATCTAGGAGGGCAGTGTGTGGAGCGTAAATGTCGACTGGGCAGATATTATTACGTTGAGCTGGCCAGTCGATAGAGTAGTAGTCTTGTACGTATAGCTCGCGCCGAAGGGATAGGACAAGCTCGTCTTCCGGGGCTTTGAAGCGCTTGGCAAACAAAAAGCTCATAGGTATAAAGACGTTGCGTGAATGGTTCCACCACCTATATGGATGAAATGGCAGCCATTCAGGTAAGAGCCAGAGTTCCGGAGGAAGCGCGTTGACTCCTTCCCAGTCGTAGACGTTAAGTATCGACAACCAGACCTTGCCCCATTGCGGTGATCGAACAGCTCCACCTGCGTACTGCGTCAGTTCCATAGGTCATTTTCACTGTTTCTTTTTTACACTGACCGAGTTTATGCAGTGTATTCCTTGCTTTCACCAAGACGGGATGGTCTGAGCCGACCCCCAAGACCCGTAAAGCTGTATAATTAAGAGCTGTCCCAAAAACCGTCGTCTTCCCCTCAAAGTGCCTGACAGAAATAAGTCGTCAGTGGACTCAAGCGGGGAGTGATCAACTTACAGTCCCCAACCTCCGTCCTGCTTATGTGCCTTTCTGAACAGATAACGGACGAGCTCGAGGCGTTCTGCGCGTTTCAGTTCCATGCCCGTAACATATGATCCGATAACAAGCCCGGGAATAAGAAACATAGGACCATCATACTCGCAAGGCCAATGACCATCAGGAGCTTGTGTTTGCTTAAAGAATGAATACCCATTCCGTGCTGCATCAAGTGCAGTTTTCGCCCGCGGTAAAGTTGGCAGGCCCTAGCTCATTGTTAGCATCACGACTGCGTATACTTAGCTTGCGAAGCATACTGTTGGAATGCCTAGTTGAAACTTGTCCATGACCGTTTGTGGGCGCGCCAGACATGCTTCTTCCGAATCGAGGTACTCCCATACATGGCGTCCATTGTCGTCTGCATTTAAGCGCCAGCGAGTAAGGTCTGTGAAGGGTGCGTCGCCATTTTCAGGTACATCAAGAGGTGACCACATCGTCGCAGGAAGAGGGGTTCTAAAGTAGGACGAGCTGACTGAATTCCGTTTTGTAAGGCCATTTCCACACTGAAAAATGTGACGCGACTTCATTACCCACGTGACTTTACGGGCCCCGTCCCGTGACCCGAATTTCTCCAACTTCGTGACGTCTCACAGCCGTGCTATCTGTTGATAAAATCATGGCATTTACTATGTGCTGTAATGTTCGTGGGCTTGACTTCATGCGACTCATCTCCACTAATGAGGCAGATGGATGCGATGGTTGGTCTTATCTAGGTTACACACTTGCCGGGGGACTGCCATGATAAACCGACATGCTCTCGCAGACGAGAAAGGAAAGGCTGCGGAAAATGCAAACGTATGGGAGCGCGACCGGCAGTCGGTTATCTGGGCTTGGTAAGACTCTTAGCACCACCTCTCTTGTCCTCTGACGGTCAGTCGGACGTTGGTCTCAGCGTTTGGGGTCTTCGAGAACACCAATCTGTGGTAATTCACCGGCCTTTTGAAAAGCCTTTCGCATCTCCTCATTCTACATTTACGACCTACTCATTCTGTCCCAGCGACTTCTCCGTTTCTTGTTTCCATTCTGACGTCAGTTACAGATATCTGATCTACGAGTCTTGAATTTCCAGTTAACAGGGAAGTACACTATTCGGTTCAAACCTATTGGAAATGCTCTTCAATGCCTCAGAGACACTTCGAAAGCCATCTATCTAAAATATGCTGATGGAAACTCCAATACATTCAAGGAAGGTATACCTACGCTTGGGCACTCTGGAGACACATGGTTGCCAGATTCAATGTTGACCAGGACCTCATCGACATCGTTGAGGAACCATGTGGAGAAAGTGACTCTATTTTACGATGTGATAAGTGGAAAATTGTTTTCGTCCTTGGTTCCCCATTGTGTCATTTTTTTACTTCATTTTGCTTGCTTCACACGCTCCCGCGCCGTAGTATGCAGGCCACAGCCAGCCAGATCATGTCCAGTTTGAAGCCAATCCAGATACAGCGCAACCTTAGCATTTGCCTGTCAGACGTCCCCTCACCGGAACGGATCCTATTCTTTCTTCAGTCATACAGGCCGGGGGAGGGGGGTCCCCTACTCTAATCCCCGAGATAAATGATTCTATCATCACTACTTTCTGTGGGAATATTGAAAATCCAATTGGTGCCAGCGATCTTCGTCAGTCTGCCTCTCGGGACCGTCATGGAGGATCATTGGGTGAAGGATGTTCGGCCTGTACGAACGCAGGACGTGGACTGTCCTGGCTTCCTGACTGCTCGTGCCTGACCTCTCAAACCGCCTGAGCCTTACATTTATTACTCTGACTAGCACTTTTTTTCCTAATGACAAATTTGATCTTCCGTGCCCTTTCCCTCGACACAGGTAACCGGCCTCCGTAGTACCCCCCCCCCTTCGTGGAGTCAGAAAAACTACGCACCGAAGCCGCGGACATGGGATGTTGCTACACCTGAAAGTAACGCTCCTGGTCTGGTGAATTTCATCGACACCGACAGGGGAAGAAATCTACTGGTCCACAGCTTACTGTAGCAAAGATCTACAAACCCACGGGCCACGGACACCTTGATTCGCCGATTGATGCAAGAGAGTTCTAACTTTAGCATAAAACCAGTTTTCGTGATGTGAACTGTCTTTATTGTTCAGAATGGATGATATAGTGTAAGCGCTGAACCTTGCTGTGGCAAGCCTCAAGTGCAGGTCATTCGCAATGAGATTCGCGTGCGTGATGGAAGTGGCTCCTCTGGAAGGGGGAGATAGACTTCGACACGATTGGGACACGTAGATTGCAAGATGCTTCTGTAAAGATGGTTGCTGTGTGCCGCCAAGTTCCGCGATCGCAAAATCTAGAAGCACTGTGGTCCTGATCTTTGTTGACCCCCGCGGATCGAAAGAGCCGTTCTTCGGCGACACGGAACCAAATGTAGAGCAATATCATTGCCCTCTTGTATTGTTATAATTTATGGGATCAACCTTTATCCACGAGCTGCGAATGACATATACACTAACGGTGGTAGCGACGGGAACAGGTTGGAGGAGCAGAAATGAATTCGAATCGAAGACAGTAACGGAGAGCATTACAAAGCACATTTGCTGTGGACAGCAACAAGAAGGCTCAGACAAGCAGAAATGCGAAAAACTAAGCTACAGCCGGACATCGTAATATCGAGAACAAGAACACAGGAAAGCAACGAATCTTGGCGACGCAAATGCTCGCTGGGGAAAAAAAGGCAGAGTATTGTGTGTGAGAAGTAACAGAGGGCAAAAGGAATCCAGTAGAGCGATCACTGTGGTGATTCTTTCGAGAATGAAAGTAGGCTTCGGGATTATGGGACGGATCGTCACTGTGAAGTGAGCGACTTGGCCAAGATTTGTTCTAAAGGTTGGTTGAGACACAGATTGGCCTGCCAGCTGCCCCTCGACACATGATGCATGCTCAGTAAAACCAGATCAGTGATCTGGATTTTTCCTGGTCCCACTTGCCAACGGTGATCGGCATCTTGTTGCATCGGAACTTCAATGTGTTCCTGAAACGAGTATCAGAGACAACGTATCATGTTATTCAAAGTAGTGATAATTAATTTGCTCACATCAATAAACTTCTGAACTGTTTTTGCCACGTTTTTGGCAAGTTGTTTGCGTGTAACAGGACCCGGTGGACACTTGAAATTCCTGGTCGGAATCTGGCGACTGTACCGCTCATAGCCCCTCCACTTGAGTGTCGCATTAGATCATCAACCAGTCCGAGGAGACAGACCAAACACTCACATTAAGGCGAACGGATATAGATGGGCCGCAGTCTTGGAGAACCTCGTCGTCCTGGCCGACAAGACTCCTGAAGCGCTGGGTCGTGCATTCTACCAGCGTTATGCCGATAAGGGGTCCATCCACCCTCTCAAAATAAATCGGCTGTTGTAGTTGGAATTCTTCAACGTATCGCCTGCGATCGCTGTCCGTCGGCGGTTGATATAGGGTCTGGGGGATCACAGGACCAGGAAGACTCCACCTCTCGAATTTATACTCCGCTCGGGGAATAAGTGGGACATCAACGAAGTGCGTACTGTGGGATGAGTTGCTTCTATGCAACGACAATGTATTAGGATACGGTGAGTATCCTGGAGAAGCGTTCAGATGAGGCGTATTTGCGGCCGAGTGCGAATGACGGCGAGTCACTGTACCCGCATTCACGGGGCTATTTGCGTTATCTTCGTAGTACGGAAACTGTGGTAGTGCCTGCGAAAGCGTCTGTGATGCTGATAGTTGCGTTTCGGACCCGTGATGTTGGTTATAAACCACGACCTGACCAAAGGCTCCGGAGAGCTCAGAAACATCATGCAGGGCGTGCGGCTGCCGTGACGGAGACGGGGAAGGATGCAGAACTTCGCTGCTCCCCTGTGACCCGGGGGACGGGAGTAACGACAGGGTCGGCGATGGCTCGATTGACGAAAGGGGGGTGAGGGGGGTAATTGGGCTCTGCCCCTGCGAGATTGGCGAGCCGTTCAGGAAGTAGGCGTTCACGTTTGCGTGCGGAAAATCGTTGGGTGGCGACCAATGATACAAAGCAGGGGAAGCTTGCGTAAACGGAGACGGTGCTCCAGCGAGCGCAGGGTGCTCTGCGACATACCGCCTCTGAGTCTCGTTGAGCCCTGATATTTGGCTGCTTCGCATTGCCGCAGAGGATGACTGTGGCACAGTCTCAAAATGGGTCACTTGCGATACGGGAGGATAAGCCTTTTATAGGTAGTGAACACCAGGGAGCCAAGATCAGATGGCCAAATTAAATACGTACATTGTTGATGAAACCCGTTGTGGTGATGTGTGGATACACGTAGCCGGATCGGCCGGACGTTGCAATGTGCGCGTCCATGTACGGCGATGGATTGCTCTGCTGGCTGGCCGTATAAAGAGGTTGAAGTTGTAACGCATTACTGAACATTGGTTCCTCGTCATCAGGTCTGGATTGGAAGTGAGGTGCCTCTGTCATTCTGATTCATTCCGGTCAAGAAATGTATGACTCACTTCTGAATGCTAATATTGTAGGGAGTCATCGACATCGGGTTGAGGAGAGATGGCGGTGGGTGAATTGCCTGGAGGAAGCGATATATATCACAATGGATGGCAGTCCACGTCCAGTTCTTCCTCCGAGCTTCTGCGGGAGGAAATGGAGATCAAAAGACGAGGGTACCGTGGGGCTGATTATGCTTCTTTATTGTCGGTCACTAGGATAGGGTCGCGGAAGATATACCAGTGTTAAACTGAATTCATCGCTGGACAGGCTGGGTATAGATAGTTCGCCGTTGTTATAGCCTGTGCTTAAGGGGAAGGACGAGGAAGAACCAGTGCAATCAAAGAAAAAGAACCCAAGTACAAGAGAAAGGTATGCTTGACTAAATCTGGCCAGGAATTCTAAAACGGCGTCGCATCTTCGAAACCTTCGTGTGTTTGCATCACAAGCGGTGCTTATCTGGGAATCCTTTAATAAGTTCCCTCGGCAAATAGTCATCATGTTGCACACATGAACAAGAGTACATCGTCGGCAACTACTGGGCACCGTGCTTCCAACGCAATGAGTCTACTACCGACTCGTCCCTCTGGTCTGCAGTACTGTACCGTTCAAGTTTGAAGGTCATGTAGTACAGCACCGTCAAACGTCCACTGATTGGTCCAGACTAGCCAGGTAGCGACTTCGTATGACTCGATTGATATAAATGGCATGAACGGCGAAAGCGGTTGCGTAAACGAAGGCTATCCATGCTGTGTGCATCGCATCAGCCGACGAGCACGGCAGGTGCAAGTTCAACGCGCTTACGGCGCGATCGCTGGGAACTGCCTTGGCCGTTTTTGGACACGTAAACTCATGACATAAGCTACCCATGACATAAGCGACCGTCCTTTTCGCCCCTCAAGAATATTTTCCTTGCAACAGAATCAACACATTTCAGCTAGACGGTATGTCTAATGCTCAGAATGCACTGGTATCCCGATGCCTGTCTTCTCTTCGCCTCGGGCCCACTGATAATCCAGAGTTCTCCGGCGCTCTCAGAAACATGGACGAGATCTCCGCCGTTCTCGCACGGAATGCCGCTGAGAGAGAAACTATTGGGCGCTCAGTGCCGAGAATATGGGAACCACTATTACAAGTCTGGGACGCTTTGTCCGCAAGAGATATCGATACGCTTGTTGCTAACTCAACGCAGAGGGCTTGGACTTTGTGTATTGCTCGCTTCACTCGTAATCTCGTCGCAGAGAATCCGAAAAACCAAACTGAAGCATTGTATGTTCACCACTGAATAACCTCACTATGACTCTCATATGAACGGAGCTCCTCCAGTAAATTTGAACCGGAAATTCGGTCAGTCGCCCATGTATATACTTCCCATGTTTTTGTCTTGGACGAAGAAGGTACGGTTCTTTTTGCCAAGGTCGCTTGGTTCGGGTGCTCAGTGGTATTTGAAGAGTTTATGACCACTCGATTCCTAATCCAAACGATCTCAAACATCGTAACTGGAAATGAAGAACTGCTGCAACAGCTTTGGGGCGCATATATGGTTCTTTCCGAGAATAAGAACATACTCATGCATGTCCAGCACTGTGTGACGTACCAAGTTCAAATGCATTAACGTTTCTTTCTCAGACGAGCGCTTGCTCACCCAGATGATCGCACAGCCGCTACAGCTGTCATTCTCATTGCCAATTTTCTCCATGCAAGCTGTGAAAGAATGTGTGTGCAGTGTTCTGTCTTCTTCTTGATTCCCCTGACTAGCCCGTAGGCGCTTGTTGATCAATTCATCGATGGGAAGACGGCTATGCATTCTGCTCCTGGACAGACTTGCTCGTTACATCGAAAACAGCGATGAAAACGATCGTTCAGATTTATTTTCTGTCGGGTAAGTCCCTCTTCTCAAAGTAGCCATGTTACTGACCTGCTCTTCTAGCTGGAGCATATTTAGGACCCTATTTGATAACGGTCTTGCTTCTGCACTCCTATCGCTTACGACAATGTGCGTGCTTCGCTTCGTCAATGATTCTTTTCTTTATCTCATAAGTTCATCCACCGCTTCAGGGATGGTGAAGTTGTGAACCCTCAACAGACAACACTGCTTAAACTCCTAGACTCCTATCTGATGCAAGCTCTGGCACCAAGTCCTGAGAGGGCAGACACCAATGGCACTGTTTCCCCAGATATTCCGAGGGAACTCTTGACAATACTTCTTAAACTGATCCACTCCGCAAAAGCGTCGATTAGACTGTCCATGGGGCAGCCAGACTCACGTATTCAACTCATAGGAAATGATGATGAGAATACGGCCAGACCATTGCAGAGGTTGGATGTTCTCCTTCCGAAAGTTTGCGAGGCTATTGTGGTTGTAGTCCAATGCTTTTGTAGCATGTCCCTTGCGCAGGACGCAAAAGGAGATCTAACCGAAGATGCGCGATGGACAAGGCGGCTTCTCATCGAGTCATCCCCGCCAAATAGCATTGGTTTGATAGAAGATCTTATAGGTAAGACAATAAACATTAATGCACTCCCTGTATCCCTTGTTGTATTGCATACAACCAACGTTTGTTTATCTTGCTCTATGCCCGCCTTGAACCTCTGATCAACATGATTGTCCAGAGTTATTGCGATTACTGGACGCTTTTCTCCCGCGGATAATGTTCGGCAGAGGGTCTTACGGCACGACTCGTCCTGATGTCAATTCATCCGAACAAATCGATAAAAAGGAGGACAAGGGTTTTACATATCTGAAGCGCGATCTCGTTCGTCTCCTCGGGATCCTGTGCTTTGATGATAGAGCAGTGCAGGACCGTGTACGGAGATGCGACGGCATTCCAGTCGTCATGAATTCATGTGTGACGGACGAACGAAATCCCTGTGCGTTCCTCAATACAGCATCTGACATACCCTAAACTTACCTTTGATGCATGGGCCCCCCGGACGTCTTTTGGCCACCGGATACATCACGAAAAATTCAATTTTTTTTTTTTTTGATCGGCATATTCGTTCTCACTCTACCAATCAGACCTGCGGGAACACGCGTTATTCACACTTCGAAATCTCCTTCACAACAATCGTGAAAATCAGGCCGTCGTCGACGCAATAAAGCCGGTGGGAGCTTGGGATGAGAACGGTATTCTGCGCAACGTACTTGGGGCTCAAACATGAGTCAAAAGTAGAATTCAAAACAAACTGATGCCGGTACAGCATAGGATCACATCAATGTACAAGAATAAACATTTGCAGCATGTCGACTCTGAGCGCTGAATGTCTACTCGTCTTCGTCGTCGTCCAGCGATGGCGCGCTTTTTGCGGGATCCTGTGCCTGTTCGACGAATATTGAATTCTTCTTCTTCCTCCTCACTTTCAACATCCATATCCATATCCACATCCATATCAACTTCCGCTGATTTATGAGTTTCCGCTGGCTCAGTACTTCCTCTTTCGTCTTTACCTCTCTCGTCCTTGTTCTCAGAAACCTGTTTCCTGCGTCGCCGCTCTTCCTCCTGTTGCGCAATTTTCTTGTCAAGCTTGTCCAACTCATCAGCGTCACCCTCGTTGTCTTCGTGACGTCGGCGATGTTTCTTTGATTTACGCGTACGCTTCGGACTGCCATCAAAGTCGCCTTCCCCTTCCGACGAATCGGCGACGAGGAAGTCATCGGTCTGATATTCGCCGGCGCCTCGTTTGGAATCGGTATCTCTGCGTCCCTCCCCATGACTACGTCTCTTCCGTGGGGAGGAGTCATAATCACCTTCGTCTTCGTCATCGGTTTCTTCAAATGCACCCGCTTCAGGTTCCTCATCGGACCATACACTTTCTCGACGACGGGCATAGCCAGCCCGTTTCCTCCTAGTTGAGCCACCCATTTCTCCATTCTCACGAGCACCAGCTCGCGCACGTCGAGGTTTCTTTTGTGCCAACTTCTGTGCTTCTTGAGTCTCACGCTCGACATTTGCGTCTGCTAGCTTCAAGCGGGTGACACGAGAATGCTTTTGCCCGACGGCACGTGCAAGCCTGCGGTGCGTCTGGCTCTGCATACTCGTAGGTCGTAACGTCATATGGCCCGTGATGGGCACTTCGGTCTGTAGAATACCCGAGCGCTTGTGCTGGGCAACTAGATAAGTGAGGCCAGGTCCTCTTCCGCCCAATGCTTGCTGTGAAGCGCCTTGGCTCGAAATTTGACTCTGAAGTTGTGAGCCCTGACGAGGAAGACCTTCGTAATTTTGATTTATGTCGAAGAGTTCTTTCCCAAGTAAGAGACTGAGAGTTCCGTCCGACCATCGTATGATTCTGCCATTAGATTGCCGCACCTTACAAGCATGTCAGTCAAAGCCACAAAGAAAGCCACGATGCCCTACTTACGTCTTGACCGAATTCGTCTTTGGTCCACCTCCACCGAATGGTATTTTCTACCTCCAGTTTGATACTAAGACTCTTTTCTCTCTCATATGTGCCATCGGAAGATTGTTCAGGCCCTGTATACGTGTCTGGGTGGAATGGCTTCGGATCGAGCTTCACGAAGTTTGGCATCCTAATAACCCAGTACTATAATCCGAACGACCAGATAAACAGGTCATTAGCGCCGTCAATAATGATAAAATTGACCTCATTACATTTCCATCAGAACTTTTCGGCATTGGGATATTCGGAATTGAAAGAACAGCATGCTTGAGCTCGACGACATTCTCATCTTGACCTTCGTCCTCTTCGTATTCCAATTCTTGACGATGTCGGAGCTCTGACGCCGAAAGAGCTTCAGACTCCTCGCGCCCCGTACTAACAGCGGGTGTCGGCGACCTACGACATGATAGATTAGCAACCATCACTCATCTAGCGTTCGCCAGCTTAGAACTGACTGACTTGTCTTTTGCGGGCTCAACCACAGCGTCATCATCACCAAAAAGATCCTCCATTTCTTCGTCATGTCCATGAAACTCGTCCTTCACCTTCGGATGGATGTCACCGCCGAAAAGGTCATCATCTTCGATTTTACTCGCATCAATTTGTTGGAGAAGTCGCGGGTCTACGAAATTATCCATGAGAGTAATACAAGAGAGTGACCTGAGTGTATAGCTGTGAAGAATGTCGGTTCCCAAGAGCAACCGTCGATCTCGCATCTCTCAGGGCCGCCATTACATAACACATTTACTAAATTCGGCAATAGCCGAAGGACAACAAGACAAGACAACCACCAAAAACGGGTCGGGTCGTTCCATGAACCGAGCTCAACTCATCAAACCCCAACCAACATATAGAGAAACCAAGCCTTCGGAATCAGCGAACATCTTCTGTAATGTTTCGATAGTCCGCCCTACGGATCATAGAGCGATTGCTGGATTCTCGCTCTTCATACAATAGAGGAATCAGTGTCCAAGAGTGACACACAGTTCCTTGATCCTCGTAACATCCTCAATGTCGTATCGTACATTACTCTTCTAATTTTTTTCCACTACTTTCCCGCGAACGTCAAGACATGGAGAGCAGAACAGAACTATACAAGTAAATGATCCCTCTTAATCAACCCGATCCTGATGCCGTTGGCAAGATAACTCCAGACGACTTGTCAACGAAGTCAGGCATCTATTGATAAAGTTGGCCACACTTTTCATTCTAATTCCTACTCTAACGGTTAGACAGTCATGAATAGAAATGATACTGGCGCCTCCGAACAATTTTTTTGATCACAACCGTTTTGAAAGGGTTTTACGTCTATATGCTCCGACAACCGCAAGTAAAGAACAAAGGCGTCGAGGTTCTTGATTACACTAGTACTGCGGCATCTGATAATCTCATGGAGTGTTGAATCGGTCCGTCCATCTGTCGCCTCGGATGTTCAGCTAAAGCTGATGTCTGTTATTCAGCAGTTCCGAGTACTAGCTTGCCGGATCAAAGACAGTTGACGGGCCGGATGACGGAAACGGGAGACATTTCACCCGATCAGACAAACTTTTGCATCAAACTACTCAGCTCGTAAGCCATACACATTTCTCGCACATTCGTCAATCCTTATCGTTTTATTTCCAGTGGTAGGTTGGACCGTTCGTCGGTTCCTTGTGGTACTCTCGGAACAAAACACCAAAAACCCCGTACAGAAAGTCAAATCGCACGGGAAAGGAACAGTCCCATTCTGCGTTAGACTCAATTATTATAGGCTTGTGTGAATTGTCGAAACTGAAACTTTAGATGCAAGTAACGGACGTTGCCTGTTCCGCCCAGCCAGGAACAGTACCTGGGAAAGGTTCATTGAGGTAGCGGCTTCTATTTCTATCTACGACCTTGCGTTAATCCGCCTCTTGGCTCGCCTTTTCTTCGCTACGTTAGAACGGCGACAGCTTGCTTCCATTTGACCGGCGCTGTAATCATCCGAGAGCTCCTGGATCTGCCAGTTGTATCAATTATCTTTCTGAAAATTGGAAAACGATGCTGTAACTCTGTTTTATCTACTTTATCTCCTGGACAGCCAACGGCCGCTATCTTCGGGCACAATACACGATCCCATGCCCATGATTCCGGTTTGGGCGTCCAATCTAGGCTTTAAACTTCTACCTCAACCCCATAGGTGCCAGTCGTCATCGCTTCCAGCTCCGTATCTATTCCCCTTCACCGGGTTCTCTTCCAGAACTTTCTCAACAGATTTAACGTCGTCCGCATCTAGGTTGACGTCGGCGGCAGCGCAATTCTCTTCTGTTCTCTGCTTCTTCCTGTTTCAATTTGCCAATGCTGTGTTTAATATTTGTCCCCCGTGTACAGGGCGGGAAAATTGACTTACGATGAACCAGGAATGGGCACCAAGTGTGGGCCGAGGGCAGAGACCCATGCAATGCAAAACTGTGCCGGAGTTACACCTTTCTTTGCGGCGAGTGCTTGAATACCATCGACTATTGCCATGTTGTGTTTCAAGTACTGATTTCAATCCAGTAAGTTCGAAGTCAATCAGACGAAAGGACATCTCCTACCTCCTCCTGGAATCGTTGCGTGTGCTTTCTGATATCACCGTCTACTGGGTTATGAGCCCTATGAACTCTATCACAGCAACACTCGACGAACCTTCCAGATCTTTAACGCTCTTGTATTTTCCAGAAAGGAATCCGCGCCCAAGAGGCCTATTACAGAGGGGTGTGCGGTCAACGATTTTTTTCCGTCTTCCTGGAATCTTGAATGACTTACGAATAAGCAAAGATAACAATCCCAAGATCCTTGCATATCGCAATAACTGGAAGTTCGTCAACAACGTGAGATCCATGTTCAGGCACTTAGTTTGGCTCCCACCTTCTTTGACTGGGTCGTCGTAATTCCAGGGGCTGACCTCGATTTCGACGGCAGCAATCGGATGAACCTTGGGTTCGTTTCAGTCACGTTTTTCTTTAGACATGAAACAGGTGGCTTACGGCATTAGCACGCTGCACTGTGGAAGCTTTGCATTCGGACAAGCCAATATAATCAAACTTTCCCTCTGCAACAAAGCCGGATAGGACTTTGACGGTATCCTCGATAGGATACCTTTTGTCTACTCGCGCAGGTTGGAACATATCGAGCTTTTTTGTTCCGCGAAGCTTCGCAAGAATGTTATCGACACTGCGCTTCAAGCTGTCCGGGCTGTGCGTCTTGTTCAGTATTTTCAGTCGTAGAGTATACTGAGTAGGCTCACGAAGAATCGGGTTTAAGGCCTATAGGACTTAACGCTCCCTAAATAGAAATAAATACACTATTTAGCACAGAAAACTCTATTACTGACCTTAACTGCAAGGAAGGCCTTCTCTGTGTAGCTCGGATACTTTTCGAAGAAGCGAGCGAGCATCTCGAGGTTAGCTTCGGGAGGATTCATACCGTAGAACTCAGCTAAGGACTCTCACATCAGCTATAATTCGTCAATACATGGTCATCATCTGATCTCACCGCTGTTCAAGACCATCTTGGCCCCAGATGGTACTGAGTCTAGGGATGCCTTGATAGCATCGAAAGCATCTTCGTCCGAGACTGGATTGGGAACCCAGCTATGGTGTAGTCAATTACGAAGAGCGAGCGGTTACGATCACCCTGAGCACGCACGTCATCAGCATAATACCATGCTACAACGGCAAAGATCGTGTTCAATATTAGGTCTGTGCCAAAGAGATAACACGAAACCCGCACGTACACCGACTTTCCCGACAGTAATTATCTTGTCACCAGAACCAAGCTTCGCGGTGGACTTCATATTGTCCTGTGGTTTGTGTCGTTCGGCTTTAGAGGAGAAGTGGTGGGAAGGCTTGAGAAACTTAAGGATCTTCTAGTCCGGACCTCTATTTATAGGAAACATATCTCATCGGATACGGGGCGGAGTTTGCTTTGTTTTGATCCGGTTTTTTGTTCGGAGGACGCGTCTGCATTCGATCACCTCGCCGCAAGCTGCCGTCACCCCTTCGGCCACCTAAAACAAATTGAAGGAAGCAAAGTTGGGGTGGTTTGACTAAGCCCGACAGGGATATGCCCACTCGCTTGGCTTAAGAGTCGTTGTTACACGATGCGCATGACATTTTGCCTCGGAGTGTCCGAAGAGAGCGGTCTGGGTACGTGACTATACACCTAAACGGCTATCAGCTTACAGATGCTGAGAGAGACGCGCACGCAGCCTCTCAACCTCGCCGACTGCAACTCGCTCGTGCGAATGTAAGCAAAGACCGCCAGTGAAACCCCTTTGCCATCGGGCTTTCCGAGGTCAGATAGCAGGTATCTCGATTCGTTCAATCAAGGTTTATGATAAGTGACCTCGATTCGTCCAATGACTCAACATCTTTGATCGACGAGCTCTTTATGTCGTGCATGACTCACTCAAAGCACTCCTGACTCGATATATCATCCATATATATCCTACATCAATGTGGTCGCCACGGTGTCAAAGATTGGCTTGGAAAGTTTTGTTCCTTTCTGGCTTTCCATCATCTAAGCAATGTCATCTAACCAGTCAAAAGACGACGAATGCGCTGCACGAAGGTATCTCAGACACAGTCATCCACGATGGGGCAAGAGAGAAGCGAACAGCAGTGGCAGTCGTCCTCAACGACAACGACAGGCGAAGGAACACTTCCCTTGAGCAGTCTCGCAGAGCGTGTCTTGGCAGCTTGCAACAAAGAGGTGGTCGTTGTCAAAAACAACGAAATGAATCGGTCTATGACTGAATACGAGTGGTTCGAGCTGGAGGAATCGACAGAGGCGGGAGGCCAAACTATCTCAAGCAGACGACTTGTTTTTGTTTTGGATGCTCTAGCAACGATTTCTGTATCATACAAGGGTCAAACCATCGCCGTGGGCGTGGAATTCAAAAGTGACAAGGAACTCATCCTTGGGATTGCCGAGAATTTTGACGGAGTCGGCACTAGGACCGACCCATTCCACCACAGATGCTGTAAAAGACCACCTGGACAACTTTCTCGCCCTTCTTAATCGGATGCGGAAGGCGGGGCACCAGGAAATAAGTGGTAGAACACCCGAAACGGTCGAAAGCGGGGACGGTCAGCTCGCTCTGTACGGTAGAGTCTACGGTTGGAGTCGAAGGCGCTTCTCTGCATACGCCAACAAAGCGAAAACAGCGAGGATGCGCGAAGGAATTGACACTGCACTCAAGAATGCCTCTGATTTGGAAGAAAAGAAGCGCAAGTTCCTCGAGGAGTTATTTGGAATATTCAGCTTGAACGCAGACGAGGAGGAAGAAGATCGCCTGATAGCTGCAATGATAACCTGTGACTATGCGAACCGCACACTACGCACGATAAAGGAGTCATTAAAGGCGGCAGGAGATAAGTGAGGGGTAAAGATGGTAGTAGATCTAGTCTTTCTGAATGATCTTATTGGTCAGTTCTTCTCGTCCTCATTCCTGGTTCGTAGAAGTGGTGACCTTTTTTGACAGTTCTCCATATTGATAACCCGCCATCTCGACCAAAGTACGCCCAACTTGAAAAAAAGTTGCTTTCTTTTGATTTAAGCATTAGACAATTACTCTCGCTGATGCAATCTGCCTCCATAGGCCATGTCCTTGACGATGACTGTCAAATTAACATCAAGCACGTCGAGCCGGAAAAACCACTTCTAAAGTACAACTTCGACAATGACTCCCAGTTTATGCGACTGCTCGACAGGGGTGTTCAGGTTGATCATGTCGATTTTCTGACGGAAATGAGAGACCTGCAGGAGAAGCAGAAGGATGATGAGAGGATTTATTATAAGTCTTTGTGTTTTGTGGGGACGGCTGCTGTCCACGCAGAAGCTTTACTCCTAGCGCACTTCGTCGAGAAAAAAGCCCGGGCATATAACTATATTGGAGTGTCCAAACTGTGCTGCCCCGGCTGCTATCATCTTTTCAAAGCATATCGCGCTGCCATCGAATGTAGGGCTCTGCATCGTATAGTATATACAGTATACGATACGGCGTATACGCGATACGCCCGTATGAGTATTATAGTGTTTTTCATAAGTCCTGCGACACGTGCCTTTTGTGTGATTTTTGACTCGCGTGCCCCAAATGGCCGAAAATGAACAAAATGGCCATTTTCTTGGTCAATACAGCATATAGAGACATGATATGTCCATGTAAAAATACTACTCGAAAAGCCGATTCTGCACATGTAAAAAAGTCTAAGAAATGTCGAGTGTGTGCAATAGAATAGTGATGGCAACATCGACAAAGCTATGACCCACCTCCTCCTTCACGGAATGCAAAAATTACAGCTCATCCAATATCGCACGTAAAAATCTGGTTTAAGCACGATAAATCGGGCCTACCCAGTGTCCATCCATGTCCAACTTTTTGTGGCCTCTCATTGTGTTGTTCATGATTGAGCTCCATGGTCTTCCTTCATGCCTGCTGACAGAAATCTTCCCTGCAGCATTGCACTTCTCATAACTCGCATATTCCAATACCAAAAAATACAATTCTTCTCGGTAAATTCACGTGCTAATGATAGCTTTCAGACAAGGTATAAATTGAGATGAGCCAACTGGGTGTATTGTTGAAATAGATGTGTCTACTCTATGTTACAGTGACGTATGTATTTACCGCAGGCGACCATTCCGGAAGTCGCAACTCTTTCTCTGACCATCACTCACTCCCAAAGCTAAGCCCGTCCACACCATCAACATCTCCTTCACCTTTCGAGCCGGAATGGTCCCAGAATGCGTCAAAGTGTTGAAGCGACGGGCAATGGGTTCCAGTTAGCAGAGATCCCTCGCAAACGCGCAAGGGGCCGTCTACATCTTTTCCGTGACTATATACCTACCTACATGTCTCAGATCTATATAAAAAAGAGTGCACAATTTTTCTCGAGTAAGTTTTCTTATCTAAAAGGGTTATCTCGGCATCCAGGGTGACAGTGTGACGGTCAATACTCCAACACAAAGAACCAGCAGCAGCAGATGAGCCAAATGCAGTTCACGGTGCCTCCTATCGCTCGATGGAGCCAGAGTGTGCAGCATGCGCATACCCACATAGCTTCTCTGGTGGCCCAAATTAGCTCGTTCAATGCACCAGATGGAAATCCTGGTGCTCCTCTGACTCTTACAGTGTGAAGATGCAGCTCTTCAATCTCCTCTCCCGGTGTCCTCACACGCTCGCACACTCTCAATTTTGCCCAGTCTGCTTCGCAATCATCTCAGACATAAAACATGCCTCCGCCTCCTAACCTACATGCACGCAGTATTACACTCACGGGAACGGAGCGATGACTGAAACGTGGTGATGAGGATTACTTCAAGAGGCCTGAGAGTCTGCTTATTTGGTTCAGCTGTGAATGCTGCTTGCAGACGAGGCGGAGGCTGCAGCGGCACAGGAGTGAGATCCTGTGGTGCGATGGCAGTGCCAAGCCAGATTGTCCAAAACAATTTCGCAGCAATGGCAGTCGTTATCTGCTGAGGAGCAGAATTACTGAGACGATCTGGCGAAGCAGCGAAAGAAGGAGCACAAGAAGATGTATCCTTGGTACATCATCGGCCTACGTGTTCCGAAAAGAAGAAGAGAAATGCAGGTGAGGAGTCAGAGGATGACGGGAGGGCGAGGAGAGAGAAAGAAGGAAAGAAAGAGAGGAGGGAACATACAAAGTTGTCCAGTCGTGTTCGAAACAGCTCTGTGTGCTCAGTGGCTAGCACAGCGAGCACAACTAGCATGTCCTCTTCGGCATCAACCGTCGACTCAGATGACTTCAGCGAGCTTGATTCTCTATCCGCCGGTAGATCGCTCTACGGCACATATGGATATGCAAATGGTGCGTGCTGCAGCGTACTGGAGGTCGAGTAACAGATCTTGCAGATTTCAACATGAGCGATGAGAATGCGCAAAACCAAAGTCAGGTACATTCCCTCGCCCTCTTAGCCTTTCGATGCCATCGCTTCCCAGTCAGCACCGTCCTATCCACACCATGGAGGACATGGGCACAGTCGCGGTCCCTTGCTGTCGACGGAAATCTCTACACAGACCGCTCAGAACATCATTTCTGGCCCACTCAGCTTCGTTCTCCCTCAGGACCATCATTCAACTAGTACACCTGCCCTACCAACCATCAAGCTCCCACAATTGCTCAAGGTGAACTCCAACTCGAACAATCGTCGACTACTGGGTTGCCTGCGAGCGCGACAAGTTTGAGTGAGCAATAGGCACAGGTGAATGGATAGGTGCTGGCGTAGCAAAGAGAAATGGAGTACAACACATTAAGCAGCTTCCAGTTCATGGGCCCACACGTGCAATCACAGCAGCAGCAGTCGCTGAATGTTGGTGTGCTAGAGAGGGCAAGTCCCCAACTTCTCATCTGCAGGCAAAGAGATTCAGGTGCGTACTGTATTTGTTCAGTCTTCAATTATGTACATTGTTAACTTTGCCGTTTCCATTGCACAATTCTATGTTCCATGTGTACGAAGAGCCTCTGTTAGGAAGTTTTCTCATTCTTTTCCTTTTCTTCTTTAATCATGGCCGCTCACGGACTCGAACCTACGACTCCCTAATCCTCTTTCCCTTTCCCTTTCCTTTTTCGTCTGCTCGCTTACTCATCATAGTCTGTGCACCATGTTTACCTTTGTTGTCATTTATTTGTCCCTTCTTTGGTCAGTCTACCTTTTCTCACAATCGGTGTGAATAAATAGTTGGTCGGTAGAGTAGAAACACCCTGTCTCGCTTTTCTACTTACCACCACCTTGTACTAGGTAGCTACTAACCGTTCGCTCTTTTATTAATACATCTACTTACCACCACCTTGTACTAGTGTGCATTGGACTCTAGCATTGATTCAGCTTGTCTTAGTGATGGTCTACTGAACTCGGCCTAACATAAAAGCGAGACCACCTTTCGAACTTACCGATACTCTCGGACACCACTCACCGCTCGCACACCATCGAGCGGACCACTTATCAAACATCGCCCAGCAACAAGGATGAACCGCCTTGTCGCTGTGTACATCCGAACAACCCCCAAAACAACGAGTTACCCTGGCGTTACGAGTGTCCGTCTGGTGGCACGCTCACCTCATCTAGACAAAGGTCTCCAGACGTTTCCAGTGCTCAACCTCTCTCTTGTTCGTTGTCACTGTCTCGGTTTTCCACGTCGTCATTAGTTTCCGTGATGAACCGTCAAGATAGAGTCCTTATTGGAACAGGCGCGTGAAGCTTTCCCAGAGGGAGCCTGGTACGACACCCAATGACAAATCTTTCATTGGAACGACAGAGACGAAGAGTGGACGATACAGTGGGAGGAGGAAAGCTTGATTTGGCAGTGCGTAAACTCCACCCCTGAACCAGTCGCCCCTACCACCGAACGCTCGACATCCTTTACCGAGAGACGAGAACCCAAACCCCTCATCCCCTCAGACGACGAATCGGAAGACCCAGTCATGATGTCATCAACAATCGGCCTCTCCGCCCAGGCGAAAGCCGAAATTGCCACGCTCATGGCAGCGGCTTTCCAGAACTACCAACCGCCCACTCCAGCGAGCTCGAGCGGCACGAGCGAAAACAAGCCTCGCGAGTTCTCAGAAGGAGAGAACTACCAGGCGTTCATCCACGAAGTCCAACTATTCCTTCATGCGAATGCATCGAAGTATGCTACCGACACGAGCAAGATCCTGCTCACCCTCTCGTATCTCAAGGGAACCCACCCATCGTCCTGGGCCCGCATTTATACGAACAAGTACACGACCAATGGTACAATCGCATTCACACAGACGTGGCCGCAGTTTTTGGACGAACTCGATGTGACCTTCTCGGACATGAACGAACAGGAGAAGGCTATGCAAAAGTTCTGAGAGGCCAAGCAAGAAGACGACACGGCCGCGGACTTCTTCATCCAATTCGAAACGATCCTGGCAGAGGCAGGCTTGACCAAACCTGAGCACGACCTAATCATGATCGATCGCCTGCACTTCGCCCTCCACATCAAGGTTGTCAAAGGCATCGCTCGTGGAGGATCCATCCCGACAACGTATCAAGCCTACAAGAAGGCCGCAATCGAGGTGGACAAGGTCGAGCAGAGGGTCCGAAAGATTGTCAGGGATAGGCGCAAACTAACGAACCGCTACACGGTGCTGCAACCTGTGCTGCAGCGTCAAGCACCCCCGCTCACGGACCGTCATGACGCGACAGGAATCACGTTCGGAGGCGCCGGTCAAGCAATGGACGTCTCCATGAACCAGGCGAAACGCCGAGGAGCTTGTTACAAGTGTGGCCAGGAGGGACATTGGGCACGCGCCTGCCCCAAGTCAAAGGAAAAGATCCGTGCGATCGTCGTCGTGATGGAAGTCGAAGACCGTGCAGCTTTCTTTGAGGAGTTCATGCACGCGAAGGAACCGGCGACCGAAGAAGCGATCAGGGAGCTGAGCGACGAGAGAGGGATGGAGGTCTTTAGTGAAGATGAATGCTGTGTCCTAGAAGACGGAGCGGGTTTTTCCGAGCGTCGCGAGTAGCTAGGTCTCCCGACACGAACATAGAAGTTTTTGTACATAGGAATGGTCAACATTTTCGACCGGGACAATATGTTATGACTAGGCCGGGAATGTATGTGCTTCATTCGTACAAACGACCGACAAAAGCTTTGAGCAAACTAGCAGATGTTGAGTTGAGAAGATGTGAGGAGAGAGAGTTGGAGGAAGCAGAGAGGGTGGAGGAGGAGGTCGCAGACCACTTACCAGACGAACGAACGAGCGTAATCATGCGTAGCTTGGCCGATCGAGAACTTAACGCCTACGTTACACTAAGGGCGGAAACCATCGACGGCCAACTCGAAGAAACGGACGCTCACGTACTGATAGACTCAGGAGTGACAGGGACGTTCATTGATGCAGGATTCATAGAACGATACAACCTGAAGCAAGAGCAATATGTTCGTCCGATGAAGGTTCAGATGGCTGATGGAACGGCAGGAGGAGGCGGTACAATCTTTCACTTCGTTAGGGCGAAGGTATCCTTCGAAGACCATGAGGAGGACTTGGTAATGTCCATTACGAAACTATCGTTGTCAAACGTCTACCTAGGGCACGATTGGTTAGTCCGGCACAACCCCGAGATCGATTGGAGGGCTGGGACCGTCATGTTTACACGTTGCCCGGAAGCGTGCGGTTTTCAACAATGGAGAGGAAGCGGCAAGGAGGTCATCCGACAGATAGCCGAAAGGGCATGGCCGGAGTATCTGGACGAATATGCAAATGTCTTCAGTGAAGAGAGCTTTGAGAAGCTGCCAGAACGGCGAGCGTATGACCACGCAATTGACCTCAAACCGGACTTCAAGCCTAGCGAATGCAAGGTATATCCGCTCAATCCCAGAGAACAAGACGCCCTCAAGGCGTTCCTGGAGGAGAACCTGGCATTCAGACGAATCCGTGAGTCGAAGTCACCGATGGCGTCTCCCTTCTTCTTCATCAAGAAGGCCGACGGTTCGCTCAGGGCCATCCAAGACTACCGCAAGCTCAATGAAGGAACGGTCAAGAACAAGTACCCGCTCCCCCTAATCCAGGAGCTGGTGGACAAGGCAAGGGATGCACAAGTCTTCACTAAACTGGACTTGCATTGGGGCTACTACAACATCCGGATACGCAAGGGAGACGAGTGGAAAGCGGCGTTCAGGACGAACCTCGGACTCTTCGAACCTACGGTAATGTTTTTCGGTCTTTGCAATGCGCCATCAACCTTCCAGGCATTCATGAATGACGCCCTACGAGAGCTCATCCATGAAGGAAGCGTGGTAGTATACATTGATGACATCTTGATCTTCGCGTGAACAATAGAGGAACATCGGAAGCTGGTCAAACGGGTGTTCAAGATACTACAGGAGAAGAACCTGTACCTCAAACCCCAGAAGTGCGAGTTCGAGCAGGACCACGTCAAGTTCCTAGAATATATCATCAGACAAGGATACGTGAAGGTAGATCCAGGCAAGATCGAAACGATCGAACAATGGCCGGTACCGAGGAACCTCAAGGAGCTACAGAAGGTCCTAGGTTTCAGAAATTGGCTCAGGCGCTACGTTAGGGACTACAGCAAGATCGTCAAGCTGCTCACATCTCTGACAGGCAAAGCAGCCTGGGTTTGGGAGGACGAGCAACAGAACACTTTCGAGGAACTCAAGCGGGCATTGACTAACCCACCCGTCTTAGCGTTACTATCGACTGAACGACCTTTCCGAGTGGAAGCAGATGCGTCAAACTTCGCAATGGGTAGCGTTCTTATGCAACAACAGGAGGACGAAACCTGGAGACCGGTGGCCTATCGATCGTCAGCCTTAACGAGCGCTGAAAGGAATTACGAGATCTACGATAAGAAAATGCTGGCAATCGTGCTGTCACTCAGAGAGTGGAGGCAGTACCTGGTTGGCGTGCTGTCGTGCTGGAATGGTATTTGATGATTGTTTTAAATACACTTCCACTGAGTCAGCCGGTCTATTTATGTAGGCGGGCAGTCTTCCCAGTTGTTCGAGAAAGCTAAAGTCAATAATTGTAGTTGAGGTTGAGATAGATTAGAGATGTTGAGAGTTATCTGTTTAAGTGTTATACTTAGACAGATACTTGAGATGCTAGTTGCCTTTACAATAGAAGCACTAGCTACTTGCTTAACTTACTTGAGAGTGATGAATCACTTTTCTAATCACTTTAGTTACTTATTGCAGGTTACAGAGGGTGAGATGCAATCAAAGTTGACCACACCGAGCTAGACAGTGACAAACTATGTAATATAGAAGTCTTGAGTCTAGAGGTAACACACACAAATAAGTAATCTTGAGATTAAGACTACTGATTCTTGAGGGTAGAGAGAGATATAGTACTTTCTAGTCTCGTCAGACTAGAAGATACTATTACAGTGATGACAAGTATTTGGCTTGTCCAATAATACTATTACTCACAGCACTGAACTGTAGTAATGAGTATACAAACGTGCTTGAAAACTTTCACTTGTTATTCTTTTGGTCTTAGTCTTATAGACTCCTGACCCAATAACTAAATGAGGCCTGAGAGAGACACCTTCTACTAAGACTATCTTGGGTAGAGGAGCCTAGCAGCTCAGCTTACTTGGGGGTACTTTAGATCCTTGAGTGATCTGTATTATTTAGGGGTATGTCTCCTCTGTATCGTGTTCTATGTTCTTCTTTATGTGTCATTCTTCCCTCCCCAGGCCTCTACATGCTGTTCTTATATACTTTTTCTGAGTCTTGCTTATGTAAGCAAAAGTATAGGATAAAAATAGTTAGAACAATAAGCTCATATCGTCATAGCGAATCTTAACAATAAAGACTATTGGCTTGGTATCCAAGTAACATATTTAACAATAGAACAATAAGCTTATGCTGTCATGGTGACTTTTAACAATAAAGACAATTGTTCTATATGTTGTCATAGTAAATCTGGAAGAGAATAAAACATACAACCCTACTGCATAATATCATGGTGATATATATCCTTGGTAACGACTATTGTTTAGAATACAATTTGTACTTATTGAGTTACCCTTTCCTTTTAGAGAGTACATCAATAAGTGGTTATGACGTGAGTGACTTAGTGGCAGTGCATTATGGCTTAAAGGCTTGAGGCTATGGGTTCGACTTTCGTTCTGACTAGATATTATCCCTTATTCTATTTAGATCGTGGTGCTTTTAATCTTCTTTTCTAAGCGATGTATTGAATAGCTTCTTAGGCAAAATTGGCAATATGAAATGACTAATAGCTTTTAAGTTTTCTTGACTTTTTCTCACGCTGGCTTATGTTGGATGTGAGTTGTCCCTTTGTCGCTAAAAGTTATCTTCTTTTGTCATGCCATCATCACGACTTTGTGCACATCTTCATCGCTTCTTTGGCCATGCTTCCGGCCTTCTTAAATTGGCCTTTACAAATCATTGAGCTTCCTCCAACCCAATACAGTATGTCTTTTTCTCAAGATAAATTTTCTTCTTATACTTATCAGTATGAAGAGTTTTTGTCGAGACAACTATTATGATCGAGGAGGAATGGGTCGAGTGGGTCCCAGTACTTGTTGCTAGGCACACCTTGGTCAAGTCGCACTAGTATGCTTGGCCTTTCTGATTGACATCTTCCTTACTAACCCATTTATAGAGTCGCTTATTCCTGTCATCTTTTTATTCTTTAATGCTCTTTTAATGCCTCGTTATGCTTCTTGTTAGATAGTGTGATGCTTGATGATAATATGACAATTTATGTTCGGGCAAGTTTCTGGCCTGACAGCGCAGCATCAGTTCGAGGTGTGGTCGGATCACGCGAACCTAACATACTTCAGGTCCCCACAGAAACTGAACTACCGTCAAGCTCGTTGGAGGCTCGAACTGGCCGAATACAATTTTGTTCTGATCCACAAGCCGGGCGTTACAATGGGTAAGGCTGATCTCTTGTCCAGATGAACGGACTACGATCTGGGAGACATCGATAATCGTGATGTAGTCTTTATGGAGGATAAGTGGCTGAAGGCTCGAAGAATCGTCAGGGCACTGGACAATGAAGGGCTGAGGGAGAGGCTTGTGGAGACGACTTGAACGATGGACAAGGAGACGCTGCCGCCGTGGTTGGAGATCAGGGACGGATTGGCATGGAAGGACGACGGCCACATCTTCGTCCCCGAAGGACTCAGGGAGACGATCATCTGCCAGCTACACGACACTCCTTTAGCTGGTCACCCAGGGATAGCACGAACAATCAAGTCGATACGCAAGGACTTTTGGTGGAAGGGGCTACACAACGATATCGAACGGTACGTAAAGGGCTGCGACAAATGCCAAAGGACAAAGGCGCCCCGTACGACAAGAGCACGTCCCCTACACCTGAACGCTATCCCGACGCGCCGCTGGCAAATCGTCTCGATCGACCTAATCGGAGAGCTACCTGAGTCAAAGGGCTATAACACCATCTGCGTAATAGTCGACCGTTTTAGCAAGCAGATGCACGCGATCCCAACTATGACCGGACTGACGGCTGAAGGAGTGGCGCGCATCTATCGGGACCACGTTTTTTGCCTACACAGCCTGCCGGACAAGCTAATTCACGACTGAGGAGTTCAGTTCGTCAACAAGATGATGAAGGAGCTATACCGACTCCTCCATATTGAAGGCAACCCCTCGACGGCATACCACCCACAGACGGACGGACAGACGAAGCGGGTAAATCAAGAGCTTGAGCAATTCCTCCAATTATATGTAAACCACAAACAAGACGACTGGGCAGACTGGCTGCCGGTGGCAGAGTTTGCATACAACAACAGGGAGCACTCGGCCACGCGCATGACCCCATTCTTTGCCAACTATGGGTACGAACCGGCAGGTTTCACAAGCGTCCAGACAGCATCGATAAATGTCTCGGCCGAAGAGTTTGCAAAAGGTCTTAAGGAGGTACACAAGGCAGCCAAACAAAGCTTGACGAAGGCAGCAGAGGACATGAAACGCTACCACGACAGGCATGCGGGTCCGACAGAAGTGTTCGAACCAGGGGACAAGGTCATGGTCGAGGGAAGGAATATCCGAATAGAGCGATCGACAAAGAAGATGGAGGACTGATGGTACGGACCCTACAAAATACTCGAACGAGTGGGAGCAAGCGCATACAAGCTCAAACTCCCAAGAGGTTGGAAAAAGGTACACCCGGTCTTTAACGAGTTCCTCCTCAAACGGTACGTAGCACCGGTGTACGATTCCCAGAAACACCCGCCTCCCCGACCGCCAGTATTGATCGACGACCACGAGGAGTACGAGGTAGAAGAAATACTCGACTCGAAGGTACACAGAGGAAGGATACAATTCCTCATCAAGTGGCTCGGATATGCGGAACCAACCTGGCAGACAGAGGTGGACGTCAAAAATGCTTGGGAGGCGATTGAGGAGTTCTACCACAAACACCCGAATGCCGTTAGAAAGCCATAGATGATCAGTCGTTCGAGACGAACGACCTAGAGGAGGGGGTGATGTTAGAAAGTTTTCTCATTCTTTTCCTTTTCTTCTTTAATCATGGCCGCTCACGGACTCGAACCCACGACTCCCTAATCCTCTTTCCCTTTCCCTTTCCTTTTCGTCTGCTCGCTTACTCATCATAGTCTGTGCACCATGTTTACCTTTGTTGTCATTCATTTGTCCCTTCTTTGGTCAGTCTACCTTTTCTCATGATTGGCGTGAATAAATAGTTGGTCGGTAGAGTAGAAACACCCTGTCTCGCTTTTCTACTTACCACCACCTTGTACTAGGTAGCTACTAACCGTTCGCTCTTTTATTAATACATCTACTTACCACCACCTTGTACTAGTGTGCATTGGACTCTAGCATTGATTCAGCTCGTCTTAGTGACGGTCTACTGAACTCGGCCTAACAGCCTCCAACTGCAAGACCCCAACCACATGCGCTATCGCAGCTCACCATTCTGAACGAACCTCCGACCAACACTGGTCCATTATCTGCACCAGCTCCAACCGATTCGTCCGCGCCATCAACCTCTCGTTTCTAACCAACTCTCTTTCGCTCCTGCTGATCAATCGTCGTCATCTCATGTCCTCCGAGTCCCACTTGCGACCCCTCAAGCATCTCCCGAGTCGTCTGAACTACCTGCTGGTGTGAATGGTGCGATTTTGACCTTCTGGCGTGAGCAATGTCTATTTTCTGCGATGGCATCTGTATGATAGAATGATATATGTATTTCAACGATGCACATAATAATATTGCCTCAAATTATACCTTGCCTGAAAGCTGTTGTTAGTATGTTAATTTACCAAAAGAAATTAGGTTATTTGGTGTCGAAATGCGTGAGTTATGAGAAGTGCAATACTGCGAGGAAGATTTCTGTCACGCGTCAAAAATCATGCAAAAGGCACGTGCCGCAGGACTTTTGAAAAACACTGTACCTTTCTTACCTTTCTTCCTCCCTTCATGTCGTTCTGTGATGGTTCCAGGTAAGGCACTCTCAGATGATGCGAGATGCATCATCTTCAAATTGCACCAATCGCAAATCCTCACCGTGCATGATTTGGCAAATGTGACGGGCGTTCATCGAGCGACCATTCACTGAATAGTGGCTCGGTACGAACACACAGGGAGTTCCCAACAGATCAGCTCAAGGACTGGGAGACCGAGGTTACTTGAATATGCCGACACACAGGTGGGTCTGCTTGTTTGATTTATGCTAGCTTGTTATGCTTACCTATAATCAACCGTAGTATCTCCTGAGTGCGATAGAGCACCACAAGGACCGTTTCTTGGATAAGTTGAGAGAAGAGCTGGAAAGGGTATCCGGCAAGTGTGTTTCGGACGTTACAGTGTGGAGATCCCTGAAATGGGCTGGGTTCACCTTGAAGACAGTGCGAAGTTGTTCATCACCTAGTATCAGTGATCTTATTCCACTCAAGATCTCAAGAAGAGCACTTGAACGCAGCGAGTCTGCCCGGATACAATATAGATTGAGGATCGGCTTCCAATATGAGGCGAAACAGCTTGTCTTCATTGATGAGAGTGCGTGCGATCGACGTACATACTTGCGAAAGAAGGCGTGGGCCTTGCAAGGTCACCAAGCAAGCCGTAAGCAATTTTTTGCTTGAGGAAAGAGGTGCAATAGTTACCTGTTGATGCGAGTCTGGCTGATTGTTGTTAGGTATTCTGTCCTGCCCGTGATCAGCCTGAATGGTGTACTCGACTGTACGATACTAGAAGGATCCTTCAATGCCGCCTCCTTCGCCAACTTCATCAGGAATCTTTTGGACCACATGCAACCTTGGCCGGCCCCAAATTCTGTCGTCGTGATGGACAACTGCACAATTCACAAATCTCAAGAGGTCCGCGAGTTCATTGAATCCAAGTCTGTCCATTTTGAACCCGTCGCGCTGTGGTGCAGCAGTATTTACTAATCTAACCTATTCACACAGAGGTATGAAGCTTGAGTTTCTTCCAGCATATTCCCCGGACTTCAACCCGATTGAACTGGCGTTCTCCCTTCTGAAAGCCCGTCTTCGTCGTATTAGTGTCAACGACGAGGGTGGGGAGGCCTCGGTCATCGTGCAGCTTTATGGCGAAATGATGTCTATCAGCACTGCAGACTGTCGTGCCTTCTATCATCATTCTGGTTATCTCTGCTAGTACTGCATTTGCTTGTCTAACGAGTTTGTCGGCGTCGGACAGCACTTTTAAACCTTGTTTATAATGATAATCACTACATTGTGTGCTAATGTGCATAGGAATTGAAACTACTTGTCCTTGATGTGAGAAACATCCTCCTCAGCATATCGGACAATCCGGTTAAGTAGACCGATGCTTACCTGCACTTGTGCATCCTTCACTATCTTCTCAAGCCCATCATATCCTAATGAATCAACATCATCCAAGCATTTAATATCATTGCACTCAAAAAGAGGCAGCAAGGACCTGTAATTGAAGTCATCACGTCCCCTCTCCATGTCATCGTGCAATGACTCAAGCCAATTCCGAACAGGAGGGTAATTATACAGTCTGCGCTCGGCTGGCACCTGGGTATACTTTTGCTGGAGCTGGATGAGTGCGGGCTGATCCATGGCATTTATCGGTCTTGCCATTGCCGTTGTTTCCACCGTTGAAGATGCTCTCGCGGGAAGTGTTGCGGCAGAATCTGTCATCATTCCAGGACTGACCCCCGCATCAGCACCACCAACTGTCTTCCATGCCTTGTCCAACACCTTTAATTGCTCCGGCACTTCGTCTACCCTTACTCCGGGAGTATTCTTGTACTGGACAAGGGATAGTTTTAATCGTGTGAAATTGCTAGGACAATAGACTCACAATCAATTTCGCGTGTTCAAGAAGATGTTTATGAGAATATCTAATATGGTCCCTCGACCCACGTATTCTGCCACAAAGTCTGCCATCATGCTCGTCGCATTTAAATGCCGCCACAATCCTTGCCGAGATCCTTTCAAGTGCAGCATCATAAGCATCCTTAGCGTCAGCGACTCCTGCAGAACCGTTGTCCTTTCTGGCTGCGCTGCACTGCCTACTACTGCCTGTACTGTCGCAATGCGGTTTCTTCACTGCATGTCAGGAAGTAGCCATGAAAAAAAGGAATGTAAATGGACCTGACTGTCGATATTTTGGACGATAATTCCTGGATTTTCATTGCCTCGTTTCTTCTTCCTTTCGGTTTCCTGGTGCACGCAAATCCGATTGAAGAGAGCATCTAGCTGGTCTTGGGTGTCCAGGTATTCTGGTATCAATTTCGTTCCAGCCTTCGTTGACCAGCAGGCGGTGTAACCAAGTTTCTCGAAAGTAGAATGACCCCGAGTGACCGAGACGGCTTTATTGATCAAGTCGCGCAGCGTCATTTCTGAGTTGATCTTCATGTCGCGCAGGCCCATGCCATCATGGATTTTGACTGAAATCTCCAGCTTGGGCTGTTTCTCTGCAACGGGCATTGACGTGACCCATCCGTAGGCCTCTGCCCATCCAAAGGAGAGGGTATTCCAGTCTAAATCTTGACATTCTGCGATGTATCTTAGCCACAGCACCAATCGATGGTATAGGATGCTCACCGTCATCCAAAAGGAAAGGATTATCACCAGCTTTTTCAGGAATTTCCTGGAGATCGGACTCGCTATCGTCAAATCCCTGCATTTCATAGATCGTGTTGTCAAGGCCTGAGGCCTGAACAATGTCCACAATAGATATATCTCCTGGCGCTTGCGGCGAATCCTCCAGATCACCTGTATCATTGTTATTACTAGGCTTGTTGTGAGGCTATGAACGTCAGAGTCAGTCAGAGTACCCGATGGACATTATTTAAATTGCACAACTTACACTTTGGCGCAATGGCTTTGGAGTTGTCACCTTTTGTGGCTTTGACCGCTTCGGTGCTGGAGTCTTAGGATCTTGATTTTTCCTGGGACAACCACGAGGCCGTTTCTCCTTCTGTGCTGCTATCGCCCCTTTTATCCTAGCTGCTTCTCCGCTTTCTATAAGCTTCTGAGACTTCTTTGGCACCTGCTGAGACGACATTGTGAGGTGGCGGGTGGAGAAAATCTGAATGTGAGAAAAGAAGTTCGCTACAATATCACACCGCTTACCAAAGAAATTTATACCCTTCTCCCGACATACAGGTACGTGTACAAGGTATAGTCAAAGCGATGCATAATCTCTGGGTGGTTCCTCCTCCTCAGAGATGGGTGAGCGCATCAAGCCAAGCAAACCTCCCGCTTACGAATCTGATGCTGATGGATCACGCGTGTGGTGGCTTGTCATTTGCTACATATAGGGCTAGGGCATCCTCCCACCCCCCAATCGTCCTTCTCTATTCCCATCACCATCGCTCAGTTGCACATCATCCCCGCCAATGAATAGAAATGAAATTTTCTATGCAACTGGTTTTGTTGGACTAGATGGCCAGTATGAACCAGAGTTCGGTGCGGGTGGCATTCTTTGATTCTTTGGTGGCTGACTAATAAATATCGTCTCTCATGCAGTTTCTGATAAACCACCTGCAGAGGAATGTGCGAGTAATTTTAAAATATTGGGTGGACATGAAGGTGTGTGCTGCTAGCAAGTTATAGAAGCGCTTCTGACGCAGTATTCTAGGGGATGAAGAAATGAGTAGGATAGTAGCAACATCATGGAAGGGGAAGCAGCCGGAACAAGAGAGTCTCTTCGACGGAAACGATGAACAAATTAAACTCACTTATAGTAAATTTATCGAAGACAGGGGCGGTGAGTTGTTTATAGTTTGCAAATTGGCGTGGAACTGACTAGGTATCCTCAGAGTCGAAAGTTGACGAGTTGACAAAGGAGCTAACCAGTGCATTGGACAGGAGGAGCCCTGGAGGTTTGAGGACTGTTGCACAAAAGGCTGTCGAAGCTGCAAAGGATGCTGAAGTACGAGAAGAGCGAGCATTTCTATTCCTTGAAGCCCGATTTGGATGGATGGATGAGAGATTTGAACGGCTGAAAACGCATGTGCTAGACAAGGTGGAACATCTGTCAAGCAAGATAGATTCTAGGGCAGATGCACAGGAGCGACCTCATGAAGGCGAATTGTACCAGTCCGATCGTTCACATTTGAAATTCGAGCTCGAAGCCTTGAAAACGGCCACAAAGCGGCTGGAAGAAAACTCACTAGCCGATAGGCGACTTTTAAGCCTCTCAATAGGTGCTTTAACAGGTGTAAGGTTTCTCTTTATGCAACTTATTTGATTCTCACATTGCTATTTTTCGTAGGACGTAACTTCAGCACAACTCCTGTATATCCGAAAGGTGTACGACGAAGGAAGACTTACTATTGCGCTTGGTTTCCACGTCGCAGAGCGTATTTTGGGGATTCGCTATGTATCAAGTGGCAAGGATTGAGATCAGAAGACTTATCATTACTTTCACCCACTTGACAACTTGAATCAGGTTATCATCGATGGGAAGATCATGTCGCTGAAAGATAATGGCGAGTACGATGGTCAACAAAAGGCGAGGTATGACCCAACAGAATTCGAGCGGGCCCTTCAGAAGCTGCACGATAAATTGCTAAGCAAAGAAAACGTGGATCTGACTCTGCCTGACGATGACTTGGAAACGTGCGCGATGGAGCGTCTTTACCCCGCCTACAATAGTACCGACATCTTGAATATCTTCCAAGGCAAGCTCGCGCACTTTGCTGCCATGCATAAATGACTCGAGTTCTGGAAAATGAACACACGCTACGAATACACCCTTTACAGCGAACTTGCGGGGTATGGTGATCAGGTGTCTCTCCAATCTGTTATAAAGGCAGCCATTGAGAGAAACAGTCTGGCGCTTGACGCTCTGGTAGAATCGGTGAAGATGAATCGCCCAAACTGAGGAGCAATCGAAAACACGGCTAAAGGTTCCGATCTCGCCGCAGTTGCTTGCACAAAGGCCGTGGCAGATGCAAAGTCTTCCTCGTGGAAACGAAAAGCAGATGTCCAGCATACAAATGTTTGGAGCTCACCACAGTTTGGCACTCGTCCAATCAGGGATCCCGGGAAATGTAGTATCCTCGAACTGGGTAGGGTGCACATTTTTATACTAAGGGCCGCTCTCAGACAATGAAGGAAGTTGGCGGATGTTGTGTACGAACACTATGGATTCGCTGGTTCAGTAGAGCCATACTGTTAGGACCAGTGCAGATCACTATAAGCAGATCAGGGATCGGCGCTTGGCATTCCCTCAGCTTGGTAAGAGCCGAGCGAAAGGCCAAGTGCAGATCCCTCAGATCGACGCACCAGAACAAGTCCACTCACTCCGCTGATCTTGAGAAGCTATCTTGATCGTGGGGAAGTGCGAGATAGGGATAGTCGGGTAAACAATGAGGCACTAGTAGGGGTCAGGGGACCGGCCGTGCACTAGATACCTAAGATAGATTAGAGTGGTGCCTAAGGCGACTAAGTGGCAGTACAAAGAAGTCGTAGGCAATACAAAAGAATTTCGCTAAGGAACTTCTGGTGGCAGTGCTCGCTACTTATATACTTTCTAGAAAGTCCGTCACCTGATCCGTTCATCCGCAGCACCGCCCCAACGCTTCGTCGGCACAGCCCCCAACGCTTCTTCGGCACAGCCACTAGCCAATCCAGTGGCTGTGCGGAACCCCGCAGTTCCGTCGAGTTCCGTTCCGTCCTTCTAGATCCTTCTTCTCCATATGGTCCTTGTTGAGTGCTAACGATGACGCCATCTTCTGCCAATCCTGTGGCTGTACACTTCCGAGCTAACCCGTCTGCTATTCCTGTCCCCGGTGCTCTCGGAGTTCTTGAAGGTTCCGGGTGTAGCTCCATTCCGATGCCGAGCTGTCTGTATTCATCGGAGATCCACTTCTGTTCTGTTCCTGGATCCATCCAATGACGTGCCGTTCCTGTTCCGATGGGGTTCCTTCGATCGTTGGATCTCGGGTGCTGAGTCCGGGGTAGAATGTGGGGTTCCGGTAGAATATTCCTTGGTCGTATCCATCGGGGATGATGATCTCATCGGTCTCGGTGTTCCTGCCGATCAAGAAGGTGGCGATCGCTCCGTCGATCCCTGTGCTCGAGAAGCATCCGCTAATGAGGATTGTTCCTTCTAGTGTGCCCCTCCAGCCGCTTACGATCTGTCCCATTGTCGTGTCCCTTATATGTCTGAGATATTCTGGGGCGTCGAGTGTTAGCGGCCATGTAACCTGTACCGCTGCCCTGTGGCATTCCTCAACATGTGGGGATCGACAGATCCATGCTGTGGCTGTTGCATTAGCGTAGTATGTTTCTTCGTTTCCTGACCAGACCACCACTTCGTTCTCGAATGCTGTGAGGTAGTGGTTGTAGAGTGCTTGATGCTGTGTTCTGTGTGGCGAGTATCCATAGTTGGTTCGAATTGTGATTGGTTCTGTTCGTTCGATTATTCCCATTGTTTCCTCCAGTATGTCTTGTGCACATTCCCAGGCTTGTCTCCATGCCCATTGGCAATTCCTGCAGGAAGGTACTGGTAGGTGGTCTGCCCTTCTTGACCCAAATGGGCAGTAGCGGAATCGTGTATGGTATCGTCGATCGGGTGCCAATCCTGCATCAGCCATGATATGTCCTAGAATGGTAATCAGTCTATTTCCTTCTAACAGGTCCGTCACCTGATCTGTTCTTCCACAGCACCGCCCCAACCGATTGTCGGCACAGCCCCCAACGCTTCTTCGGCACAGCCACTAGCCAATCCGGTGGCTGTGCGGAACCCCACAATTCCGTTGTGCTCTGTTCCGGCCTTCTAGATCCTTCTTCTCCACATGGTCCTTGTCGAGTGCTAATGATGACGCCATCCCCTGCCAATCCTGTGGCTGTACACCTCCGAGCTAACCCATCTACTATTCCTGTCCCCGGTGTTCTCGGAGTTCGCGAAGGTTTCGGGTGTAACTCCATTCTGATACCGAGCTGTCTGTATTCATCAGAGATCCGCCTCTGTTCTGTTCCTGGATCCATCCAATGACGTGCCTGTCATGTTCCGATAGCGTTCCTTCGATCGGTGGATCTCGGTTGCTGAGTCCGGGGTAGGTTGCCGGGTTCTGGTAGAATATTCCCCAGTCGTATCCATCGAGGATGATGATCTCATCTGGTGCGGTGTCCCTGCCGATCAAGAAGGTGGTGATCGCTCCGTCGATCCCTGTGCTCGAGAAGCATCCGCTTATGAGGATTGTTCCTTCCAGCGTGCCCCTCCAGCCGCTTGCGATTTGCCCTATCGTTATGTCCCGTATATACTTGAGATATTCTGGGGCATCGAGTGTCAGCGGCCATGTAACCTGTACCGCTGTTCTGTGGCATTCCTCGACATGTGAGGATTGACAGATCCATGCTGTGGCTGTTGCATTAGCGTAGTACGTTTCTTCGTTTCCAGACCAGACCACCACTTCATTCTCGAATGCTGCAAGGTAGTGGTTGTAGAGTACTTGGTGTTGTGTCCTGTGTGGGGAGTATCCATAGTTGGTTCGAATGGTGATTAGTTCTGTTCGTTCAATTATTCCCATTGTTTCCTCCAGTATGTCTTGTGCACATTCCCAGGCTTGTCTCCATGCCCATTGGCACTTCCTGTAGGAATGTACTGGTGAATTGTCTGCCCTTCTTGACCCAAAGGAGCAGTAGCGGAATCGTGTATGGTATCGTCGATCAGGTGCAAATCCTGCATCGGTCATAATTTATCCTAGAATGGCAATCAGTCTATTTCCTTCTAACAGACGTAGGTTTACGAACAATTTTTTTCTTCTTTCGTTCTCACTGGCGAGCTGGTAACTGATACAAAACAGAGTATACTATGACTAAACTACACTGGCAAGCACGAACAAATTTAGCAAAAAAAATGTGTATATGTGTCGAGGTCAGTCTCCGGTCACCACTGCTTACAGGAAACGAATTATTTACCTTTTCTCGCCGTTTGCTGTCCTCCAACCGAATTGATAGTGATAGTAGGAGACAAGATGGAAAGGCGTTTGTCCGTGTCCATCACAGGGTTTCGAGCACTTTGAGCATGGTAAATCCGAGCCATTTTTGACATGTGTATGTCACGTGTATATACACACATTGAAAATGGCTTGGATTTACCACGCTCAAAGTGCTCGAAACCCCGTGACGGACACGGACGAGTGCTTTTCGCTGTTGTCTCCTGCGTTCATCATCACTATGGTGGGATGAGCGGAGGAGACACAATAGCAAGTAATTAAATGCTGTAGAATAGATACAAAGAGGTGCAATACACAGTGCAAACGAAAAAGTAGCATGGTGTAAGTCAGCATAAAAAAAAAATGCTAAACACATAGAATATATTGATTGAACCTGGATATGCAACCTGATGTCGAAAGGTGGGCAGGGATGCACGAATTGAGGCAAAAATAGCACGCGGTCAGTGAAGATTTTCCATTAAGTATACGCATATGCGGCTTACACTTCCACCAGGTTGACCTTGACATAGTCCGTGCACCGTCCATGCCGACACAGGATGCCCGGTGTATACCTACCTGACAGCCTTGTGCTGGATGCGGGAGGCTGTACATAGACCTCAGGCAACATCAGCAATGAAAGCCGGCATATAGCCTATGCCAGCTGGTACTCACACAGGGTTCACAAGAACTTCGAGAACTTATGTACAGGACGGAACGAAATGATGAGGTACAACCTGGTGCAATCAGTGGAGATTTTGTTGAAGACGGTAGCAGCTTCGATGGAGTGTATGGCGAAGGAATGGACGTGGACAGCGAGCAAAGGGTAAGGTAAGTTACGTTTATCGTGGCTTGGTACGAAGACTTTGCTCATTGCTCATTTCACGTCAGTTCAAGCGACTGTGAAAGCCCCGACTCAGATTGTAGTCAAGAAAGTGGTGCAGATGAAGAATCAGATATGGAGGTCATCACGCGGCAAATGCGAGAAGTAGTCGTGCAGCGATGGGCTGCAGAACGGCATTTACAATATTTGGCACAGGTCGTAGTCAACTTCAATGATGTCGTACCCAGTGCACGGGCAGGAAGGTCATACAGAGACGATGACAAGTATACAATGGACGGACAGGCAAGTTATAAACATTTTGCAGACGATGTACGGACAAGGAGCGGCAGTAGGGGGCGATATGCACCATTCATGTCAAAGCTGGACTGGGAAGTGGTGTGTTGGGCGAAGACACGAGGTCCAGGGTCGAACACATTGGATGAATTGCTAAAGATTGAAGGGGTGAGTTCAATACTTTTTGTAGGGTGTACATGATCGCCCAAAGTTCAGTAATCTACAGGTAGTGCAAGACCTAGGGCTGACCTATCGTTCTACCCGTGAGTTGAATGCAGTAATTGACAATCAAATCCCTAGCAGGTGTCCTGTTTTCTGACGGCACGATGTGTCCATAGGCGATGTCACCGTCGACTTGTATAGCTGAGATGCCATGGAGTGCATAAGATCCCTATTCGGTGCTCCGGAGTTCGTGGGCCACCTTATCCTGCAACCACAGCGCCACTATGCAGACGAACGGATGCTTGTCCGAGTGTATCATGAAATGCACACTGGCCAGTGGTGGTGGAAGACCCAAGTACGTTCAAATGTGCTTCATTGCGTATAGATCGTATTGACGCAAGCGATCAGGAGGCAATCGAGCGTCAAGAACCTGGTGGAATGGTAGTTCCACTGATAATATCTCTTGACAAGACTCAGGTGACACTGTTTCTAAACAAAGCAGTGTACCCATTGTACCATACTATAGGTAATCCATACTCAGATATGATCTATTGTATATGTATTTATCTGGCTATAGGTAATATTCTGAAAGACATTCGCAAGAAGCCTTCACGGTATGGGCAAGTGCTACTAGCCTACCTACCAACAAGCAGATTGCAAGATATCCCCAATAAGTCGGCTTGTCGTCGCATGTTACTGAACATTGTACATGCTTGCCTACGCTTTATATTTCAGGAGGTAGCAAGTGTTGGAGGGCCTGGAACTCGTATGACTGATGGCAACGGGCAGGTATACCACTGCCACCCAATACTGTCTGCGGTCGCTATAGATTACCAGGAGCAAGTGCAGGTGTGTGGCATAATTACTGGCGACTGCCCACAATGCAAATGCCCGAACGAAGAGCTGGGCGAGAATTGGGAGGATAATTACGAGGCTAGGAACGTAGACAAAGTTATGAAGATATTGGATTTAGTCGAGTCAAGTAATCCATCAAACTTTCAATGACTGTGCAAGGCCAACTGCATCAAGGCTATCCAACGACCGTTCTGGATCAACTTACCGTACTGCAACATCTACAACATGATAACACCGGATGTACTTTATCAACTTCATCAAGGAGTTGTCAAACATGTCGTCCAGTGGATCACGGACATCGTAGGGTCAAAAGAGTTGGACGCACGTACCAAATGAATCCCGCCAAACCATTCGATTTGAGTGTTCCACATAGGACTATCGATTCTGTCAAGAGTGACAGGCACGGAACATAGCCAGATCTGCCAGTTTCTTCTTGGACTTCTTGCCGACTTCGCCTTGCCTACTGGTCAGAAAACTGGGCAACTTGTTCGTGCTGTACGAGCAATACTCGATTTCGTTTACATTGCACAATACCCAATACACACATCAGAGACGCTCGATATTCTACTTGATGCCTTACGTAGATTTCATGAGGAGAAACAGGTGTTTATCGATGAAGGAGTGTGCAATGATTTCAACTTCATCAAATTGCACTGGATGATACACTACATAAAGTGTATCGTATACCATGGCACAACGGACAATTTCAACACACAGTTCACAGAATGGCTGCACATTGACTTGGCCAAGGAGGCATATGCAGCAACGAACAGGAAAGACGAGGTGACACAAATGGCACGCTGGTTAGAACGGAAAGAGAAGGTGTTCGATCTGAAGAAAAACATCAAATGGAAGACGATGCAACATTCTGTATCACCCCTCTGGCGATCTCCCGACATCTGCCCCGATCTTGAGATCTCTACAGTGAAAAAACTGAAGAGAGTCATATCATTCGACTCGCTACAGCAGAAATATGGAGCAGATCGGTTTGAGCAGGCTCTTGCACAGTTTGTGGTAAGCACTCGAGATCCGGATATGAGATATAAATGCATAGCGGATGCTGCCGAACAACAAGTCATTATTGTTCGCTCTGTACCAGTATTCGATCGTGTAAAGTTTTGAGATATGGCTTCCGACATGGGAACTATTGTGGATTCCATTCATGCATTTTCTGAACGACTTGACAAACAGGGCAGACCTGTGCCCGCCCGTTTTGACACTGTGCTTGTCAGAGTCCGTGAAGGCTCAGCTATCCAATGTAAGTACTGATTATGGTGTCTCTGTTGACTGGACCTGTACTTAAACTACTTTCAGCATTCCGAGTTGCACAGGTCCACGTTGTATTTACACTGAACGACAGAGCACTGCAACAACTTTTTCCAGAGGAACCGGATATACGTGCACGGGTGCCAGCTCGATTGGCATATGTTCAATGGTTCACTAAGTTTTCCGCCCAACTGGACAGTAACTTCAGGATGTACAAGCTAACTCGGTCAGTGTCTGCAGATGGATCAAGGGACTGTGCCATTTTACCTGTCATGGATTTGTATCGTAGCGCACACCTTATACCCCGTTTTGGAGTCATTTGCTCTCAAGAATGGGTGAGCAGCAATGTTTTGGATAAGTGCAACAAGTTCTATCTCAACGATTTCAAGGATCGTAGTACACACTTTAACTCTTATTAGTACTAGTTGAATGTACACGTGACTCAATAAATTCTATATTTGACTAGTTCTTCGGACACTTTCCGTGCGTAAACAACTCTATTCTAACACTATTCTATAGATTTCCGGCCCGTTCCGGCAGTCCTACAGGATTCTAGATACTCTAGACCGTTCTGTGAAAATTCTGTGAACTTCTGGGATTCCTGGTTTTCCTGATGATAGGCCGCCGTATCCCGTCAATGACATACAGAAAAAAATGGGTATGGACAAGCCTGGCACGTACGAGTGCATTCAGTTCCGCATAAGTCCCGGGTACACATACATAAGAATACCGGAACCCGCCGAATATTTTGAAACCTTGAAATCCATATGGGGAAATCGGAAGCGATTCTGTGGCGGAAAGGTGTAGAATACATAGAATCCACAGAATTTCTGTAGAATTTCCGTCCGTAGACTTCCACCAATTCTAGAAATTTGCCAAATACTGTATCTCACATCTGATCTGCCCTAAGCACGTGACAGATCTCTTCAATACTTTGAGCAGAATATGTCGTTGTTGAGAACGACAGAATGAGGCGATATACGATTGAATTCGAGTGGGACGAGCTGGAGGAGTCCACGGAAGCGGGAGACCAAACTATCCTAAGCAAACGACTTACTTTGTTTTGGATGCGCTGGTAGTGATTTGAGTATCAGACAAGGGCCGAACCGTCGCCGTGACAACTCAAACGCGATAAGGGGGTCATCCTTCCTTTGGATTACCGAGAACGTGAATATCAAAAACAGCATCAGGAGCAATCCACCCACCATAGATATCATAAAAGCCACAGTTATTGCTTTCTTTACAGGTTTACAGGATAGAACCGCCGACGCCCCCACGTTGTCCTTTGCACACCAACACCTACTCTGCCTGAACAACAGTGTCCGCAGTGCAGTTTCGCCTCAAAAACTTATTAATTCGTTCGTTCAGTTGTACATCCTCTTCCTTCAACAGAAAGTTCATTGGACACCAGAACTCGTGCGGCGTCCTTGGACCACGCGGGCAAAAAGTTGGTATCCTCAGCGCAATTTTTCTCAGACCAATTGCGCTTTTTTGGTGACGAACAATCATCTTCATCAGATATGCGTACTCCAAGCACGCCTTTACGTTCGTTATGATTCGCTCAGGTGGCGCCTTGCTCTTACCATATGGATTCACTTTGGAAAACGGTGTGAGTATCACCACGGATATGATGCACTGGTCGTAACGGTAAGAGAATGTCACGACATGAGCATTTCCGGGCACGACAGCATAGAAACGGCATGCTCGTGATGCGCTGATGATAGCATAGGTAATATACAGCGATGCAGGGTTTATCTATGCCGCGTTGCCTTCAGTGATACTGAGGAGGTCGCTGTCACCCGGGTCAGAAATGGTCATCACACTAGACGGCGTCCAGTAAAGTCATTAGCACGTCATCTGTACTGATAACATAGGCCGACGACATACCCAACACGGAAGAGCTTCCCGGCAGCAGTACCCAGCGCAACATTCGTGCCCGCAAAGTGATGCACAGTCGTTTTTGAAAGCATCGCATAATATTCCAACTCCGTTTTTCGTAAAGGAGGGCAGTTGCCACAGATCAGCACCAGCCGCGCTATATCACACAACAAAAAGAAACCAACAGGGGACAGAAGCACAATGTCAGTGGGGACCTTCTCAGCCATACGCTCCAGCCCCCTTGTGGGTTGAATTAGAAACAGACAACGGACTCACCCTTGCCAGAGCGCATCTGTTTCAACGTAGACTTGTAGCCGAGTGTGTATTTACCCGACTTGACTACGAGAGCGAGACGGGAGGCGATAGATTCGGTGGACTTTGCCGACTTCTTTTTGGAGGGTGCCATTGCGTCTGTCTGCAGGATAAGGCAGGGAGAAATGCGGATGAGCGACTGGGTTGGCGGATGGAGAACGCAGCGACATCAACTCTTCGATTTCGATTCGTATCGTTGGCCTGATTTGGAAAGTATGCTATATAGCACTATTGTTACATAAGACAGCAGCTTAGCCAGCAGATTATTGGTTGATAAAAGACATAAAGGTCTGGTGGTTACAAAACAGAATTTTGATACCAAATGTGCAGCAAACGTCACAACCAAGTTGAATCACCCTGGAGGTCAATGACATATATGTCATTTTCAAGAATATAGAAAACGTCTTGGTACCTTCAAAGATTACTATGATTCCTCCAGACTTGACTCCAACCGATTGATAGCTCTATTGATACAATGGCTATATGCATCTATTTTCTACTTCTGTCCCCTTTAATTCTTTTACTCATTGAAGAAGAGCTCCTTCAAAAGGCGTGCGGTATCATCCGGACTAGTTACCGAGTGTCCTATGGTCCGTGAGTCCGTGAATATCTCATGGTCATTCCCTCCCTATAATTGCTCTTTAGGTCGATCAAATCACACCTTCAGAAGGAAGAAGATACCTCGTATGTCTTATCCCCGAAGAAGTGGATTTCTTCAAATCCTTCATCGCGTAGACGTTCTAAACAGTATGTCTTATCCCATCCTCGAGGGAAGATATCAAAGGAGATTTGACCACCGATGGCAAATGTCAACCCATAGTCCGCGAACTTCTTGCGCAACACCTCTACGAGCGCAGCACGAACTTTATGCTCCTATATATAGGCATCAGCTTCAGCGAGCCGTTCGGTAGGCGACTAATCTACCTCGTCATATCTTTCGAATTGATGCCGCTCTTCCGTACTGAAAACCTCGATCAGATTATTTGTACGCTGCAGGAGGAAACCGAATACCTTGCGTTTCGACCGATTGGACTAACATTAATCATTCCGTTGCGGAACTCAACAAATGTGCCACTGACAAGGGAGCGTTGTTTTAATGAATTAATTGGCGTGAATGTTGTGGCGTCTTACCGTTTTATCGGAATGTCCATATCAGCCAAATAGTGGAGAATGAAATTAACAAGCGTCTTGTACTTCTCCTCGCCGATGAATTTTATGAATGATTGAGATGGGAGCTGCTTCCCAAGTCTATATGCCGTCAACCCGTTCTCCGCGAATGCAAAGTCAAAGTCTTCGACAACTAGTTTGGAATTAACCTTGAGCAGTGAGCAACACACAACTAGATGCATCGAGAGGGTGTTGCATACCATTGTTACCAGTTACCCCAAGTTGTTCTTGGATCTTTACAAGGTCTGATCCACCAACAAATCCAGTTACAACCCTCTTACGGAGTTCCCTGAGGAGATCGATCATCTCAGGAGATGCGTCCTAGAGTCCACGTAAATCGATGAATATTCTGGGTTAGACAATGTGCATACGGCTCTGGCTGGAGTAAGGGTCCCATCTACGTCAAATAAGACGAGCTTCTTGTGTTTACGGTCAGCAAAGTCTGGGGACACCATGGTTTCAACCCAAGATGGATGTGATGGAGGAACGCGCGAAAAGCAGTGATGAAATGAACACGATGCCCGATCCTGAAATAGCACTACCAATGCCACGTGATTGCTACGCTACGACTCTTATTTACTTGGCACAAGCGGCAAGCCTCAACAAACTTATTGTATGCTGTGTAGAGTAGGAGAGGAAACTGGCTGAAGACGTTGCCAACTAATTACCCACAGAAGTCTCCAACGCGGGACTTGTTGGCAACGTTGGCAACGTTGGCAACATGTGGCCAACACCGTGAGAATGTATTATATACAGGTAGTACCAAAAAGTGTTCGGCACCCCCGAATTTGGTAAGTGATCGACGCGACCTTTGACCTTGCTCTAATTTCCAAATCTCCTGTACAAACTAGATGCAAATAACTGTGGATTCATCTTTAACCAAGTATTTGCATGACTGAATGTGAGATGGAAGGTGCATTGACACATCTGTACGAAGTTGAGAAGGCCTCTTAACTGGTGTCGATCGAAGATCGACGCAGTTCACCTGAAGATAATCCTCATGTTATGATAAATACATTGCATGCTGTTGTAACATTCCTGCATATTGTTATGATTAATCATGTAGAGTCCTCTTCGTTATTGCTTATTTCCACGACAAGAGGCAGCCTGCCGTTGGCTCAAGAGGTCACGTCGATCACTTTCCAAATTCGGGGGTGCCGAACACTTTTTGGTACTACCTGTAGTTATCTAAATTTATTTTCGATGATGGACACAATTTTAAATGACCCGCATATATTCTAACTTATATTTCGAGATTGTTTTGCGACCTGGTAAACACCACAGCAGTCACAAACAGAAAAAAGGGACAGAACAAGGTGGGGGAGAGGCATATTAATAAAGTAGAATCTATTTTATTTGCAGACGGAATGGATAATGACTTGACAAGCAATTAATGGTATAGCACCTGGTGCCTTTCTTTCACTCGCTCAGCAGATGAAATGGTCACTCAGTACTCGCTAGTACTATACTAGTACTGAAATTAGTGAACCAAAATATTATTTGCCGTTTGAATGAGAATATATGCACCAGATGATATAATTTTACCATACATATTTGCTTTATAATCAAGAGTTTACCACACGAAATTCAGTTTACCACATACCATTTTCGGGTGTAGGTGTTGACAACGTGGTTAACCACGTTGCCAACACTTGTGGTAAACCACATTGTGGGTAACATCTGGGTTTCCTCTCCTACACTAACATTGCTGTGCAAAAGCCCTTGATCTTAGTCAGTAAACCACTCTTCTCAAGATCAACTCTCTTTGGAGCCACCGAACTCGCGCGCATTCACCGACGTCCTTGGACCGACCGCTATGTCTCGCTCGACGCTTCATCTCTTCTCTCTACCTCCAGAGTTACTTGAATCTCTGACACCACGAACACTGCTACCACACGATAGAGCTCCTTCTCCAGATGTGCCAGATGGGATAGTCGAGGCCGAACCGACTGTATCAGGCTCTAGGTCATGCAACATATGTCTAGGAGTAACTTTTTCAAACGTGGACGAGCAGAGGCTGCATTTCCGATCAGATTGGCATCGCTACAATGTTAAAGTCAAGCTATCGAACGGGAAGATTGTCTCTGAAACGGAATTTGCTTCGTTACTGGAAGGTTTGGTCGGTGTTATCTGCAATCGTGGCTCAACTAATTTCTCCTTCCAAAGGTCTCGAAGACTCACTTTCTGGATCCGAATCATCATCAGACGAAGAAGGAGAAGATGAAGAATCTGACTCAGACGCAATTCAAGCTCTCTTGTCGAAGACGCGGGTAAAATCACGATCGCCATCGCCAACGACCGTCATGAATATCCCTCAGAGCGCGATAACATGGTTCCATTCTCCTCCATCTACTCAGATCGGTGTATATAGGGCCATATTTCCGCAAGGAGCCACTCTGAGCTCGTACATATCCGAGGTGCGGGCCATGCAATTGCCACTGCCCCAAGGTCGGAAATGGGCAATGTTCATGGTCGCCGGTGGCCACTTTGCTGGACTAGTCGTCCGTGTTTCTCGCACCGCTGAAGCAGACGAAGAGGTACCTCAGAAGGGGAAGCAGAAGAAACCTGTACCGGAGATGGAGATTTTGCGTCATAAGACGTTTCACCGATACACCAGTGAGTCAAATTCCATTGTTAGCCCAGAACAAGCCCGACTAATTCATGTCATCAGCACGTAGGAAACAGGGAGGTTCTCAATCGTTGAATGACAATGCAAAGGGTAACGCAAAAAGTGCGGGTGCCTCACTGCGACGATATGGTGAACAAGCGTTACGAGATGTCAGTACAGTTTACCTCGCTTCCTCGTCACCTTCTAATGAGCATCATAGGATATTCGAAACCTTCTCTCTGAGTGGGCCGAAGATATCGACTCCTGTGAGCGCATATGGTTACGAGCCAGCGGTTCCAATAGACGTATATTTGTGGATTATGACGAAGCTATCATCTCCAAAGGTGCGTACGGAATTAACTGATGGTTCTTCATACCTTACTCTGACTTCTAGGTGATACACGATTACGCACGTTCCCATTTCCAACGCGTAGACCAGTGAGTTAAATTAGCTCGATTCATTAATTGACAGAGATGATTCTGACAGTGGCAAAGACGCAAGCAGAACTTTCGCGGTGTTTAATGGAGCTCACGAAAGTAAAAGTGACGCATTTCACAGAAGAGGAACTCCAAGCACAAGACGAAGCGTTCCTCGCATCTCTTCCAAAGCCAAGACCCCAACCTACCCCGGCCCAGGAACCAAGACTCGCAGAAAAGAAGCCACCAGCCGCTCCTAAACTCAGCAAAGAAGAAGAAATATTCCGGGATAAATGGATTCGACTAATCGACATGATCAAGAAAGGTCGTCTCGAACCTACCAAATCCTTCTGGGAACGTGAAGGTTCCACGTTAGGTGGCGTCAACTCACCAATACCAGAATGGAGTGGGGAGAAAATGGGAACGCTCCTTCAGATCGCTGCAAGTTCGGGACAAGCGGAAATGACGAGTTGGTTGTTGGACGAGCTCAATGCGGACCCTACGATTCCCGTTCCGTCCAACGTACCCCGCGACGTTCAACTTATCAACGCAGATGCAGAACTACCAGACTCGCGACCTACCACTCCAGATCGAGATCCAATCGCCGCGCGCGGGCCCTTGTCCTCAACACGAACAGCATATGACATCGCAAGTACCCGCTCCGTCCGGGACGTCTTCCGACGCAGCGCAGGACTGCGCCCGGACGCATGGGACTGGCTCGGCGCAGCTCACATCCCGAGCATCCTCACCACGGAAAAAGAAAGCGAAAGGGATAACAAGAAAAAATTACGTAGGAAAGGGTTGAAAGATAAGATCCGTGAACGGGAGGCTCGAGAGCGTGAACGGGAAAGGGATGGAGAGAGTACTTTGGAGCCTGTGAAGGAACCGGCGGTGGTACTGGCGAATGGGAGTGTGAAAACGGGTCCGCAGAAATTAGGTGGTGCGCCTACTGCTGCGCAGGGGTTGGCTGGCTTGACTCCTGAGATGAGGGCTAAGATTGAGAGGGAGAGGAGAGCGCGTGCGGCGGAAGCGAGGATGAAGAAGACATGACGTACAGCTGTATGAATGTTGTTGTATTTGTATCACTTGTAGTCCCCTTCGCTTCCTTGGGACACCATATCCGCACTTTGTGCCCGACTTGTAACCCTCGAGGCTACCAAGCTGCAAGTTGGACCATTCTTCTCACAATTAATCCTCGCTAATTCTTCCAACAAACCTCGGAATATAGTGTGCGTGTACATAGCTCCACCAAGCCAGGAGCCACATCCTTCATTCTAATAAAACGGATACATATCCCGAACGAAAAGCAAGATAATTAGCAGATGCAAAAATGATCAGTACCAAACTACACATATATACAGAACGGTGTGAATGATTACGGGGGACAGGGACAAGACATAAACAGTTTGTTGTGGGGACGGGTAATGAGATATCGGGGTGTGGAAGAAACACACGAGAAAAGGGACGAGAAGGGGACTAAGAAAAAGAGAAAAGGGTTCGAAGAGCTGGATAGAGAGTTCAGACTGTGTCCCCCGACTCGTCGCTTGGTATATTAGCGTTGATTTCCTCCAGTAATTCTCCCGCAACTTTCGCATTAGAAAGCTACGCAGATGTCAGAAAAGTGCGGGAATTTGATATAATGCGCAACTTACTCGCACGTTGTAATGAATAGTCTTACTAGACTCAATGCAGCTAAACCGCACGTATCGTGGATCCTGTGCTAAAGTACATCGCATGCCCTTGAAGAGCGGGACATTGAGCAATAACGTGTATACCGCTTCTTTGCGCATGACTTGCGTGCATAACGTTAGCCAACACCGCTGAAATTTCGGGGTGAGAAGCCAACACACCTAGTCGCGCCCCGCTACCGTCTAATTTTCGCACATTTAGTTTGAGAAGGCCTGTTCCACGCTCCTTCCATGCGTTTTGATCGCTCAGCGCATAGAGCTTACCGCGCACTTGGAAGATCGTGTCTTCTTGTTCTTCACCGGTATGAACTAGACAGACGGAAAGAAATAACGCTGAGCATGAAGCAGAGAAGATCGACCAAATCAATCTCACCTTCCTGCTCCGTAACGACGGGCTTCTCGTCGTCTTCGCTTCCTTCTTGACTCTCCGTATTGCCTTCTGCCCTGAGCCGATCAGCAAATGTCGGCTTGTCGACTTCAGGATCTTCTTCACTTTCTCCGGAGCTCGCTCCATTAGGCGTAGCATTCGGCACGTTGCTTGTGCTAGCCTTATCATCATTATCATCACCTGAATCATGCCGCTGTTTCTTAACAGGAGGCAAAGGCGCGACAAGGCTCTGTATCCCGGAACCAGTGTATGATTTAAAGGCATTACTGGATACGCCTAGTGGGCGGCGCGTAGGGCTCTTACTTCGCGCCAAGCTGGCCCCAGTCGGTGACTTGGACCGTGCAGCAGAGGTAAAGGGGGACGATGCGACAGCAAAAGCTTCAAAGCCAGACCGTTTGGTACCGGTCGGGGATGTTGATAAGTTGTTAGGATGCGCAGTATGATTGGATGAGAAAGCCGAAGGTGAACCAAAGACAGCCTTCGATGCGGAACCTGCTTTGTTCCCTCCGGGTATCGCGAAGGGTGAAGATGGTTTTATTCCGAAGGCAGAGGAAAGGCTAGACGCGGAGCCATTGCTGGTTCCGGCAAGAGGTGTGGGAGACGGTGTTGACTTCTGGCCGAAAACCGACTTCCCCTTCGCTGATGCAAACGGAGAGGACGTAGATGCATAGGCCAAGAATCCTCCCTGTAATAAATAAACGATATTGATATCTAGTCATTCAATAATCAAGAAGCCAAGTACGACGTACAACTTTAGGTTGAGGTGCGACGGGCTCAGAGGCCGTGGTTGGCGGACTGCCATTTTGCGAGTCTTTCTCAGATGCGCGTTCTTCGCGTTCCTCAGGAGGCGGAGTAGGCCTCTTCCTTTCACGCGGATTGTCATCTTCTTCGTTATCATCACGAGCACGCTTCGTAGCCTCTGCAGCAGCCTTGGTTGGTCGTTCCTCGGGATTGGCGCTCGATTGCCTCTCGTCAATCTCGTGTTTAACTCCATTCCCCTGCTCGTCCGAATCAGAATCCAGCGTTTGCGCAGTGGTTGGAGGCGGTCCTGAGTCCCTAGAGGAATCCGGCGCAGGCTCTATGGGTGTGCGAGCTTCTTCTTCGGTGGGGGCGGGTTGTCCCGGAGATGCTGCTCGTTCATTCTGCTCAGGCGTTGAGGGTCGCTCCTTCTCCGGAATTTCGATAGGAGGCTGTAGGTCGCCATTGTCATCATCCGCCTCAGGTTCGTTAGTATATTCCTTAATATCCTGGGAGAATTCAAGTGCCGGTTTGTCCTTGTCATCCCACTTCATCCCACGAACCTTCCGACTGATCTGCCGTACCTTACTCTCGTATGGCGGCGAGGTCGACAGATCCTCAGGCAGCCTGTTAGGAGACTCAGGTGGAGTCTCATCCTCTTCTTTCGTCGGGTCGAGTGTTACCCGGTTCTTCTTTTTGGGTGCGGGTGCACGCCGTTCCTTCGTGTCCTCCGAAGCCGAGTCATCCGTCTATGTTCCAACCAATAAACGGACAGTTAGACGAGCTACTCGTTTAGATGCGCATAAATGCTTAGACGCAATGATACGCACCTTCGGCGTGGCTGGCTCCACTGAAACCTCTCGCTCGCGTTTCCGGGACGCTTTAGTGTCTACAGCGACGCGTGTTATTGTCGATAACAGACGCACAACGAACAATAGTTGATACGCTGCGTCTTACCTGTGTCGAGCTCTTCTGGGCTAGGCGGCGTAGGCGGAGAGTCGCGCGGCTCAGTATTGTCGTTTGCCTGTGCTTGCTGAACGTCTCTGACGTCGTGGTGTGACATGATGAGAGGAGATGGAGAGAGGGTTATTAACTGGGGCCCATCCACCAAGCTTCGTGCAGAACAGGACGTTAACGACCACGTGCAAAGGGACCCGTGATCTCGTCCCTGCTCAAGAACAAACCTCCCTCTCTCAAACCTCAAAGTTGATAATATAAGAAGAAAATAGCGACAATGGAGCGTATCAGTAGGACATGCAACAGCAACAAACGGGTACATAGATATGCATCATTCCGACTAAACTAGAGAAATACAATACTGTAGATGCGCTTGCGTTCCCAGCCCAGATAGCAAAGAGATAAGAGACCCAAATCAAACAATCGTCGAAAGCGAACTTCAAACCAAAAACTACAGTACAAGGAAAGCATTAATAGTCAGCTGTCCGAGAACATCAAGTGTCTATACGCCTTGGTGAAGGCTCGCCATTTTTTCGCCGCTCAGCAGCCAGTGCAATCATACTTTTGAGATTAATTTCAAATACGGGCTTTGTGATGACGCTTGAAAAAATACGAGCACATCAATATACGTAAACTAACAAACGGAAACGGGTGACAACTCACTAGTCGACCCCAGCTTCCCGATATTCGTCCTGGTCAGAAAGTAGAGCATTGCCAGTGACTCCAACGACAAAGTCTCTTCGCCCAAGGTCACGTAGCTTCTTAACAAGGTCAAGTCCAGAAAGGACAGGCATTTGGTTATCCAGGAAGATCAGTTCATATCGTGGTCCGTCAAAGTCCTGTTGTAATGGTGTACTTGCAGATGGTGGTGCCGACTGTCCAGGAACTTCACCAGCATCCGACACAGGAGTGTTTCCGTCACCTGTGATCAAGTCAAATGCAATCTGTCCGTTTTCAGCGGTGGATACTGCGCAGCCCATCCGCTGCAGCATCCGCTTCATTAATCTCCGCGTCAGCTGGTCGTCATCTACTACGAGGACGCGCAACGGAGGATCCGGTGCAGTCGAAGTTCTATTCTCAGGAGGTGGGTTCGCAGAACGCTGTGAGCTGCTCGGTTGACGAAAGGAAGGTCGTTTCGGAAGATCCACGTGCGAAGGACGCCGAGTCGAACCAGGTGTGGCCGGCTTATCCTCCTGCGTACGTTGTAACAGACTGCTTAACTCCCGCTCTTCCGGTGATGGAGGGTCCCCAATCAAGCTGCCTGCTTCGGTACCCGTCGAAGGATCGCCAATGCTTCGTGTTGGTATTCGTCCGCCATCATTGGATCTTGTTGGTCCGAGCTCAACCAATCCTCCTGAAGTACGGAACTCAGCCTCTTTCAAGCAATGCCATTGAAGAAATTAACCTTGATCCATCAAACTCTTTAGTGCCGATGACGACGGAGACGCCCGCCCAACAGAACTATTGCTACCGACAACCGTGTCCGATTGTCCAAAGCTTCTGGAGGGAGACTGAGAAACTCCAGACGATGCACTGGCTGATTTTGTAGCGGCGAGAAAAGGGTTGACCTTCGGCCTCGCGCCAGCCATAATAGTCGGTCCTCCACGGTCAGAACTCGGTCCTGAGCTAATGGTTCCTCCTGCAGCTTTCTTCCCGACTCCAAGGGCTAAAGACTCAGGTGTCAATAAGCATCTATTGAGAACGGGGGGTCGGGCATACGAAGTTCGACCCAAAAAGTCGATCCAACCCCGACCTTCGACTGGACACCAAGTCTTCCCCCACTTAATGAAACGATGTGTCGTACAAGAGCGAGACCAAGGCCCGTGCCCTTCCCACCTTGCAATCTTCCTTGTTCAGTCTGGTTGAACGCAGCTATTTCATGACAGCAGAAAATAAGTGGAGGGAAGATCACCATCAAGTCAGAACTTACAGAATAACTTGCCCTTCGTGATATCTTTCGCCTTGATCCCGTACCCAGTGTCAGAAATCTCGATCCGCACTATGATTTTGTCCAGAGTCGAGCGCTTCCGATGCGACGCATTGTGCTGATCAAGCGTCCTAGCCGACAAACCCTCATATCCGTCTCTTCCATGCTTCTCAAGATCGATTTCTGCAGATCGATTATGTGAGGCGGCTGTAAATGACGTATCCGCATTCGAACGCGGGCCTTGACGTTCACTGGAGCTACATGAGGCGCCGGGTGAGATTAGACGGGTGCGCACTGTAAGGGTACCGCCTGCCGGAGTAAACTTGCACGCATTGCTGACAAGGTTTGTGACGACCTGCCTCAGACGCATTTCATCGCCAACAACAATACCATCCTCATCTGGATGAGCTTCCAGCTCCTTCTCAAGGGTGTCAAACCCGCCTTGGACGGCTAGCTTGTTCTGTGCTACCAAGCTGTCCCAAACAGCACGGCGAGCGACCTATAGAATCATGATGAAAGCGCTTTGCATGACTAGGAGGAAGGGCATACTATGTCGATGGAGTTATCCAACTCGGTGACGAATTTCAACTGCCTCGCATCCGTGGCAAGTTGCAGGGGGACGAACATGGAGCGCATTACAGCATGAAAAGCATAAGGCTAAAAGGGACAAGGTATTAGACGCAAAAATGACGTGAAAAGATGAATACCTACCATAGAAACAGATTCCAGCAGGCCGCTATCCATGCGATTGCTATAAAGGGCTAGTCAATTAAGCATTCTGGGGCTAACATAAATACTAACAAGTCAAGCACGTCATTCAACACTAACAGGGTAAAAGTCCGGATCAGAGGTGAGCGGTAGAACGAACATAAGAATAATTAATTACCTTTCGACATCATGCTCAAACTTCCCGAAAGGGCAGAGAACTCAACCTCCTGGTCCTTATGGACCGTGTTGGAGGCCTCCATGTTCTGGACCGCAATAACTATGAACGAGATGGTAATTAGTTAGACTATCAGCGCGATAATTGACATGCGCATGGGGTGACTTACGTGCCGTGTTCAAGGGGACTCGGACCTGTGCATACACCCCGTCACAGCGTCAGAATAACGTCAAGCGCGGGTAGCGAAAGGAGCTTATCATGAAACACATATCTGGTCAAGCAGTCTGTCAATAAGCGCGGCCGAACCTACGGTAATAGTTTGTACTTACGAGGTGAGGCGGCGCTTGGACTCTGACGCCTTGCTCTCATTCGTTTGCGCCTTTTGCGTCACCCTGACTTGTTTTCTCAGTTGATCGCGCAGTATGAACAGTCTTCGTTCTCCCTGAGAAAAATGTGATCAACACGCCTGTTTGCATAACGGGACGACAGATAGACAAAGGGACGAACCACTTCCTTCATGTAGTGGATGTAGAGTAAGAATGATTGAAAAATGATGAAGTTCAGGTCGTCTAATTTTGTCAAGAATAAAGTTATGTCAGACAAGAATAATGATGATGTGAACCAGAGCTCACTTCGAATCCAACCAATCCGAAAAGGGATGACCATGGAAGCGGACCTGCATAACAGTGAATCGAAAAATGAATATCAATCGTGCGTTGCCCAAACAGCCCGGAACGAACATTACGAGGAAGACTAGTGCTCCCAACATGGCGGGTAGGCGGTTGAGTTTCAATCCGAAGAGGGCGATCGTTTGCAATGCTGACGTGTAACTGAGAACTGGCTGTCAGACGCGCAAGTCTGCGGGAAGCAATCGCAGAAAAGGACACACTAAAAGAGGCTGAGAAAGTCCTTGTTCCCACATGTAAGACCGTATTTGGGACTCGAGGAATAATATCCGCAGACGAAGCTAAGGGCAATAAGTAAAGACAAACCCACCAGCATGGCCTGTTACTTACATGTAGATGACTTGGAAAACGGACCAGGACCAGGTCGCAATAACAACCACCGTATGGTAGATATACGGCCTGTCACGCGCAAAATCAAACATCACGAGAAATGGGATAGGCAATGTGAGCACTGGTGCGACCTGGAACCATAGTTGATAACGAGTCTAATGGACGCATGGGAGTAAGAATAGCTCACCCCAAAGTAATAGATGGTGTCAGCGATCGTGAAGGGTCTTGGTACTAGAGCACATCCAAGCACCCAATTAATGATGAAAAATAGCGAAGACCACAAGGCTAGCGGCTGCAGAATCTATGAGATGAGATAAATAGATGAATGCGAAAAAGTCATACTTTGCTTTGGAACCATATTTCCTTCTTGTAATGCACCTCAGATTTCTCGTCAAATCTGGGAGAGAAAAACGTTACGGCTGCAGGCCACAGTTTCCAACGCAGGACGATGAATGGTAGACAAAGGTTCCAGAACCCTTCTGAAGGGCGATGACGGCCGTCAGGGTCACCACTCGACGAAGTACCGCTATTATGCACGCTCCGTGCATGATGATCACCACCCGATCTATCCAAGCCGTCTTCGTCGTCGGACGTCGAGTCACTTCCCATTCCATTGCGTCCCCAAGAACGATCTACGACAACAACATCCACCGACTTTTCGTCGTCTGCCTCGTCTTCTTCCACATTTCCCACCCCAGATCTTCTGTCCCAAGCATTCGACGCTTCAGCGTCCTCCTGCTCCGAGCTCTCGCCAGCAATCGAATCGGTCATGTCATTCTCGCCATTACCAACTCTTCTCAAGAACCGTGCCCAGTGAACACGAAGGCCCTGTTCAAAGCGCAAGTTCTTCTTCTGCTTCGCTCGCGGGCCGAGCTCGTTTTCGGGTAGAGCCGTGGCATCCAGCTGAGGCTCCGTTGGCAAATGTTCAGTAGAACCGGGGAATCCTTCTGTCCTTCTACATGCAGCGAAGTCTCTACATGATTCAAAGTTGATTCATCTCTGGAGAAAGGTGTGAACGGTGGTTGGAGGGATTCTTCGTCTTCTGTTCGTGGATTGGGCCTGGATACTGGTTTCTGAAGCGACGCCTCACTCCGCACGGAACTAAAGTAGGGCATTGAAGATGGGAGAAAGTCAGAGCCCGCCCCTTGGCATGCGGATAGGTGAGCGTGTATAAGGCGCTCAGGAGGGAGTGAAAAGGAGGATGAAGAGTGTGGGCGCTGGGGGAGTGAATCTTGACGCAGGCAGGGAATCGTAGTGCCGTGTGTCAGTTCGCTTATTCTGGCTGAACGGAAGCTATTTTGAATTCAAGTCGAGATATTCTTCCGCGAACCATCGTTTATAATTGATAACCCCCCTTTCTCTACGTCAATGAAGTTGGTTAGAGGTGTTCTTTGGCCTGCATACACGTTTTCACCTTTAACTACTGGGAGATATTAAAAGAGGCATTGGAAAACATGAGAAGAGAAGTAATTCCCACGCAGTGCCATGTAGGAGACGATCTCCCTGTTTAGGCATTTTGCTTCGGCAAATCTGTATGATGAGTCTCGGCCCGCCACCGTTAATATTCGCTCCACCTTCCTAGCGTCAGGCACGACACTTCCCGCTCTTCTCCCGAACCGAGGATTCCGGTGTGACTGGTCACTGTTGTGGAGCAAAGAAGTGAAAGGAGCTGGTCATAAACACAGTAATTCACCATTCCTTTAAACACCAATTGTATTTGCTTTGCATGAGCTCCCCCCCTTCGATACTATACCCGTTTTATTACATATATCGAAAGAGCATATTGATATGTATCTGTGTGAATTTTTTCAAGGTCTGGAACGGACTTGTTAGATTAATACAGAGAAGAGAAAAAAGGAGGGGTTTTGGACCAAACAACACTCCTCCCCGTCGCCTAATCAATTTGTTACCCCTGTCTCGGTAAGTAACACTTTACGTCATCTAATTTTGTTACTTACCATCAAGAACCGATGACCTTCGACGGCTGTATGCTCCATAGAAATTGCAATTCACGTCCAAATCGTTTCAGACAACTTGAAATAGATGCATGAGATACTGGAGAATCTGTTGCATAGCTTATCTTTACCAAAACACTGTATGTTATTGTGCGAGGGGATTTGGACAGAGGAACATAGGTAGGAATTGCTCAGATTCTTGCAATGTCGATTTTTTTGACATCCAACCACTCAACCAAATTCTACAAAAATACACCAGAGGATATATGTCATATGTTGGAGTATAGGATAATTTTTTCAGGCAACGAGATGGTGAATTGCGGAAGAAAATGCCAGGTGTTTAAAGGAATGGTGGTGTTTAAAGGAGTGGTGAATTACTGTACATCACGTGCTATATCGCTTGACAAATGTCTGACACACGTGACCGCTCACTTGCCACTCGTCTTCGTCTTGTTTTGCGGCTTCGCACCGCTAACTTTGAAGTGTCTTCTTCGTCCCCCTCCTTGGCTAGTTTGCTTCTCCATTTCTCTCATAAAGTATGCCCAGTCTGCACGCCATACAAGTATTTCCCTCACAGCCATGGTCTTCGACAAACTGTTCAGACTTCTTGCCCTTTCGTCCTTAGCACCCGTCCTCCTCTCAAGCTTAAATGTAATACCTACTGTCGCTGCTTCTACCCATGATGGTCCTCACAGAAACTTTGCGAGACGCGGACAGGAGTATGATATTGTTACTATTCCATGGGGTGATACAGTCAAAACCTGCAAACTGCGGCCAACTGGCTCAGGAGGTGATTCTTTTGGAGCTCCTACTGGTGTTTCGACAGGCGAGCCTTTCGGTGGTCCTACTGGCGATTCCACCGGTGGACCTTTTGGAGGTCCCACCAGTGAGCCTTCTGGAAGAGCGGATCCTTCAGAGTCAGGGCTTGAATCAGAGACCGTCGCCTCTGCATCTGCCTCTGCCTCATCAGACGGGGATGCTCCAGCTCCGAGCGAATCAAGTACATCAAACTCGACTACTACAGGCGGTGGAGGTGGCAAGCTCGGAATAGCCTGGAACCTCGGAGATGATTCTTCCCTCGCCAATTTAGTAACAGAAAACGTCGGTTACATCTATACGTGGAATGAACAGTGTCCCGCGCAGGCCAAGGAACTGGGTCTCGAATGCGTACCCATGCTTAAGGATAACGACAAGGCTGAGGCGTTCAAGACAACTGTCGTTCAGGGATACGCAAGTATCGCTATGGGTTTCAACGAGGTTAACGTAGATGCCCAAGCTGGCATGGACGTCCAAACCGCAATAACTACTTGGGTAGAGTATATGGAACCGCTCAAAGAGCAAGGCTATCAACTCATCTCCCCCAGTACCAGCTCGAGCCCGGACGGTATCGAGTGGATGAGGGAGTTCATGTCCGGGTGCAAGTTAGAAAGTGGAGAGAGCTGCAACATCGACGGCATGTCGGTCCACTTCTACGGTACATCCGCGCAAGACATGATCACGTACATCGAAGAATGGGCATCCGAGTTCAATAAACCCATCTGGATCACTGAATACGCCTGCACGAATTTCGGTGGCGAAGGAGGAGACCCCGACGAAGCTCAAGTCCGCGAATTCCACAAGGAGATCGCAGAGTATGCATCGTCTCATGAGAACATTGCTGCTTTCTTCCCATTCGGTTTCTTCCATGATATGGTTGATGTGAACCCATTAAATCAACTCATGGGTACTGATGGACAGCCAACTGAGCTTGGTAAAGCTATGATTGACCTTTCGTTCTAGTCATACGGCACCTACTGGTTCGTCTAAATGATCAACTTGCAGGACGAATTTCATGAATATACCAGTTTTTCTCATCGTTTGTCCTATTCTCCCCTTTGATTTTGTCCCACTACGCATTGTCGTATTCTTTTGTAGTAGTAATGGTGATCGATTATACTCACTTATTTAAAGATTAGAAAACTGTTATAAGGGTAATGGCTTATAGGAGCGAGCAGGTACCAAACCATTGTGTTGTAGAATCACGGCGAACGTCAAGGATGGCATGATCGGAGACTCGCCAGATCTCTGGATGTACGCAAGGCAACAGCGTTGTCACTGCGTCGTTAGCATGTGCGTCCAATCACGGTGCAATATGCCAACCCGACCGCTATATTCGCCTATTCCCATACGTGTACTTTGTTCTCCTCGGAGGCATGATTTCGCAAAGTGATTCCTTTAACCTTTCTTACCCCGATGACAGCGCGGCCTATCACGCAATATGCTTCCCGAGATATGGGTGCATTAGAATCCAGATTCACCAGTAAATAACGAGTCATCCTGCGAAGTGGAGAGGGGGGGTTGCGACACAGAGCAGTATGACTTCCTCCACAGCAGCTTCTACAACCACTATAGTAGCAATACAGATTAAGTACGCCGCATTGAACATGAACCGCAAGATGCGAAAGGCCTGAAGTTGTATTTGGGCCTTCTACCTGGGGTCCTGACCTTCGAGGTATTGTAGACTTACCGACGTGGGCGACAAGAAGGGACGGGGGTGAAAAAGAAGTCCTTGGTCTTACCTACCACATCCCGATCGCAGCATTCCTGGGGAGAAGGCCGCGAATCTCCCTCCCCTCCCCCAGTGCAGGGGATAAAGCAACAAAATGTATAGTAAAGGTAACACCACAGGCCCGCGCCGGTAGTTTGACCGGCAAAGACCTCCAAAGCGAAGATCAGACTAGATCAGCCACAACCAGCCCGATCCATTTGTTTGCTTGGTTTATTTTGGTGCGCCATTCCCGTTTTGGGCTCACGAGTCATGCGACTCGAAGCTTTCGTTCTTCTTTCTGATGCCTAACACAAACAAATTGCAGATGAGATCTCCTATGCGCCATTGGCACATCCGTGTACCACCGTAACCAGGAAACCATGCTTGTATTTCGGATTATGCCGTGCTCACTGCATCAACAGACCGCAACTTAGCTTCCCATGGGTATGATAGAAACAGGAAGGTGCAGCTTCAATACGGTATGAGAGCCACCGGAGGTTTTCGCTCACAGAAAGCTTGGCTTCCCAATATGGAAATGGGAACAATGAAAGAGAGCAATGGCGAAGCGACAAAGGCTATCATGCCACAACTTTCGTTCAAAGAGATCCAAGCGCACCTCGTGTACTAGATATGACGGTTATAAAAGAGTGAGTGGTGAGTGCCATTGGTTGGACTTCAGGAATCATCTTCCTTCCCGTCGTGTCGCGCGCGCTCTCGAGATTCTATTCTCCGTCCCTGCATATACACCCTTGCCCACGACCAGGGACAACTCGTATTCAACCTTGCCAGCCATGTCGACCCTCCCGACGTGCACCAGCCAGGAGAACGAACTAATCACGGCTGGCTGGAGCATGAGCGAGAGGGTCGAGCACGCCGCTTCGCTATTTATCCTGTATGTACAAATTCATACGGTTACCCAAGACCTAAAATCCACTGATGATTTTGCCATTAGCGAAAACCGTCAAAGAATTATAGGACCGGAGCCGTTTTCAGCAGCGCTCTGTCAAGAAACAACCCGTCGCCTTCTGCTTGTTACCAACTTTGATAAACTCGCAGAAATCTACATGGTGAGAGTCAAGGCGCTCCTAAGGGTGAAGGGGCGAATCGACCACCTCCGGCGCTCTGCCAGAGCCTTGGAGGCGTACAAGTCCAGGAGGCTGGCCCGCCTCGCCATGGATCACATGCTGAGGGACGTTCTTGCGGAATTGAGGGCAAGGAAGGCTGAGGAACAGGGGCTACTCGAGGGTGTGTTCGAAGTCGCGGCAGATATCGTGAAGCTGGGTCGCGCTAAATGATACCCTGTCCTTCTTCGAGAAAAAGAAACTCCAATAGATACTGTAAATATTGAATGGTGTTCCTTCCAGAGAATAAGGGTGTCTTCCTGACCATCTCGCTGGACAATTTGTGCCATGTCATTCTGCTCCAAGCTTCAATGACGCAGGTACCAGAGTGTGAAAGGAAAAAGGAGGACAGGTACGAACGAGCCTAAGGCACGTCTAAGGACAGTTGCATGTCCGTTGCTTTGTTTATCGTCTCGATGGAAGAAGAACTGCTCTTCTTAACTCGTCATGTTTCCCATGATCAGCACGGATACCAAAGAAAGGGGTTGAGGGCCCTTGTTTCAGGCGGCATTCGCCTCGCTCGTTTCATACTGCTAAATCCCAGCTAAGAGTAGAAAGAATATGGTACTGGAATAGCTGTAAGTCCCCATCACGAAGGCATCTTGGGGCGTGAGCCCAACCCATGGACCATGCTCGAACACTAGCATCTGGCGCCGTTAGAGTGTGTGCAAAGGACTTGTACCTTCTGTAGAGCTGCAGGTATGGTGTTGAAGGCAATGAAAGAAAGAAGGCTCGGTCGGTCCGACTCGGCGAGGAGATACGTTACTGTTACACCTGTTACATGCGTGACACGAGCGAATGACCAATCTTTTTTTTTTAATTACTACTCTCATTCAACCCACTATCACTGCTCTGCCAAGCTGGTAGTCCTCCTATCGAGGGCGCTCGAGCGCACTAAGAGTTTCCCGGGCGTGCAAGAACTCCAAAGAACCGTCGTTGCTGCACTTGCATTCCCAGCAAAGACTATACCCATAATATACGGTCGTAGTAACTCGCAAATCTATCGCCGACCCGTGTCGTAATATCGCGGAGATAATCGCTGTGTCCTGACTCCCTCGTGCTTCTCTGGATCCTTAGCAGTATATTTCTAAGCTCATGGCCAATAGACTCCTCCTCGAAGCACTTCTGAGTACTGAAAAGGGACTTGCCCGGCTTCGCGTACTTCCACAGCGCGAGTTGGGTGATACATATAGGAGTATACGGACATACAGTAAGACACCAGCATTCTACCTTCTCCGCCCAGGTCATGGCAAATCCTCAAATGCACCGCGTCGCAAGCTTTACCTCCTACCCCACCGCCCACCTTTAAACGTGAAAGGAAACTGGGATGCGCTGGGTATACTCCGCAAAAAGAGCCTCGTAGCTGGAGCCTCCCGTCCTCAGAGCGTACTCAACTCGGAGGATAGGATGCAGTTGTTGATCGGTGTTGACGTGATTGGAAGAAGGCAGCCCCGACGCAGCTCAAGTTCGCCAGTTCCGCGAGGAGATCGCGGAGTATGTAGCGTCCAACGAGAACGTTATTGCTCTATTCCCATTCGATTTTTTCTCTGATATTGGTTGACGCGAACCTGCTCAATCAACTCATGGGTTCTGATGGATAACCGACCGAGATTGGTCGAGTTATGATTGACCTTTCGTTGTAGTCACGCAGCACCTACTAGTTCGTCTGAATGATCAACTTGTAGGACGAATTGCACGAATATACCTGTTTTTCTCATCGTTTGTCCTATTCTCCCCTTTGATTTTGTCCCACTACGCATTGTCGTATTCTTTTGTGGTTGCAATGGTGATCGATTATGCCCACTTTATTTGAACAGTAGAAATCTGGTTAAAAGTTGGCGCCTTCTGTAGCAAACAGGTAAGGAGAAACAACAAAGCTGGTGCCTTGAAATTGGAGTTTGTACTGTCGCAGTATTACAGCTAACCTCGAGGATACCATAATCGGGGACGCATCGAATCTCTGGATTTACGCGAATCAACAGCGGTTGCCTGCATCTCGATGAGCATATTGCGTGATAAACCATGCTGTTGTTGGGGTAATGAAGGGAATCACTTTGCAAAGTCACGCCTCCGAGAAGAGCAAAGTATCCTTACGGGGCCCGGGCATGGGCAAGTCTAGCGATCGTGTTGGCATATTGCACCATGATCTGACGCAAATGCTAGCGACGCAGTGAATGCATTAAAAGCCAGATAGAGTGCTCACCAGTAAACGACGAGTCATCCTGCAAAGCGGAGGAATCGATTGAGGGATTGTGACACAGAGCAGTATGCCTTCCTCCACAGCAGCATCTACAACCAGTACATCAGTAGTTCAGATTAAATATGCCTCGTTTAATTTGAACCGCAAGATGCGAAAGGTCTGAAGTTGTATTTGGATGAAGTTGGGTCTTCTACCTGTGGTCCTGACCTTCGAGGTATTGTAGACCGCGACGCGGGCGACAAGAAGGACCGGGGGCGAAAAAGAAATCCTTGGTCTTGCCTGCCACATCCAAATCACAGCACACTTCAACTCCCCTGCGACAAGTAAAAGAGGCAAAGTATGTAAAGGTAACACCGCAAGCCCACGCCGGTATTTTGACCGGCAAAGACCTCCAAAGCGAAGATCAGACCAGATCAGCCACAACCAGCCCGATCCACTTGTTTGCTCGGTCTATCCCGGTGCGCCATTCCCATCCTGGGCACACGAGTCATGCGACTCGATGTTTATTGCGCCTTCGAAGCCTTCTTCTTTCTGATGCCTAACGCAAACAAACTGCAGATTAGATCTCCTACACGCCATTGGCGCATCCGTGCACCGCCGTAACCAGGAAACCATGCTTGTATTTCGGATTATGTCATGCGCGCGGCATCAACAGTCCACAGCTTAGCTACCCGTGAGTGGGATAGAAACAGGAAGGTGCAGCCTCATATGGTGTGAGAGCCACCGGAGGTTTTCGCTATCAGAAAGCTTGGCTTCCCAATATGGAAATGGGAACAATGAGAGAGAGCAATGGCGAAGCGACAAAGGCTACCATGCCACAACTTTCGTTCAAAGAGGTCCAAGCGCACCTCGTATACCAGATATGACGGTTATAAAAGAGTCAGTGGTGAGTGCCATCGGTTGGACTTTAGGAATCATCTTCCTTCCCGTCGTGTCGCACGCGCTCTCGAGATTCTATTCTCCGTCCCTGCATATACACTCCTGCCCACGACCAGGGACAACTTGTGTTCAACCTTGCCAGCAATGTCGACCCTCCCGACGTGCGCCAACCGGGAGAACGAACTAGTCACGACGGGCTGGAGTATGAGCGAGAGGGTCGAGCACGCCGCTTCGCTATTCCTCCTGTACGTACAAATCCATACGGTTACCCAAGACCTAAAATCCGCTGACGATTTTGCCATTAGCGAAAACCGTGAACGAATTTCAGGACCGGAGCCGTTTTCCGCGTCCGTCTGTCCAAAAACAGACCAACGCCTTCTGCTTGTCGCCGGGTTTGACAAACTGGCAGGAGTCTACAAGGCGAGGGTCGAGGCGCTCCTAAGGGTAAAAGGGCGAATCGACCACCTCCGGCGGTCCGCTCGAGCCTTGAAGGCATACAAATCCACGAGGCTGGCCCGTATCGCCATGGATAACATGCTCAGAGACGTCCGTGCGGAGCTGAGAGTGAAGGAGGCTGAGGAGCAGGGGATGCTCGAGGGTGTGTTCGAAATTGCAGCAGAGATTGTGCAACTGGGTCGGGATAAATGATTCTTGTTGATTGGCCCTTCTTCGAAAAAAGCGTCAGTAGATACCAGAGATACCAGAAATATTGAATAGAGTTTCTTCTAGTGAAGTAGGACTGTGAATACGTCCTTTTCGCTGGACGTAAGATACGCCATTCTTCTCCAGTTTCAACGACGAGAATACCAGAATGAGGAAGAAAAAAAGGAGATGGCAGGTACGAATTGAGTCTATGGGACATCTAAGGACATCTGGACCATGTCCATTAACGTATTTATGGTCATAGATCTCCTGGCTTCGTCATGCTTCCCACAGTCAGCATAAATACCAAAGAAAGGAAGTCAGGCCCTTTGTTACAGGCGTCATTTGCCTCGCTCGTTCCAATATTCCAGCCAAGAGAAGAAAGAATGTGATAGCAGAGTACTTACTTCTTGCGGATGTAAATCCCTATCGCGAAGGAATCTTTGCATGTCAGCAACCCATGGACCATGCACGAACACTAGCATCGAGTGCTGTTGGAAATGTGTGCGCAAATGACACGTACCTATTGTGCTGCGAAGCAAGGAAAGAAGGCTCGGTCGGTCGGTCGGGTCGGACTGGGACCGTGGAGTTAAAATCCGTTACTGTTACCCTGTCACACATGTGACATGATGTTTGTTATTTGTTGTGCGCGAAGCGAACTTAGTAGCGAAGAGCCACCACGGGTCAATCTTACACTCCTCTCTTCAATCCATTACCACTCCGAGTCGTTCTCTCGCCCACTCTATCAAGCTGATAGGCCTCCTGGCGAGGACGATCGAGCGCACCAGGACTTCTCCGGACGTGCAAGAACATCCAAAGAACTGTCATTGCTGCACCTGCATTCCAAGCAAAGACTATACTGGTATATGATATACAGTCGTAGTGGTTCGCAAATATATCGCTAGTCTGTGTCGTAATATGGCAGAGATAGTCGCTGAACCCCTCGTGCTTGTCTATATCCCAAGCAGTATAACCCTGAGCTCAAATGCCAATAGACTCTTCGATACGCTTCTGGGTACAAAAAGGAACTACCCGGATTCTTGTACACCCACAGCGCGTTGGGTGATACATATAGGAGTCTACGGACATAAGACACCAGTATTCCATCTTCTCTAGGTCACGACAAAAAATCCTCAAGTGCACCGCGTCGCAAGCTTTACCACCTACCTATAAGCGCGAAAGGAAACCGCCATGCGGTGGGTATACTCCGCAAAAATAATATCGTAGCTGGCTGGGGACCTCCGTTCTCAGAACAGCGTGCTCGACTCGGAGGATAGGATCGACTTGTAGATCAACGTTGACTTGACTAGAAAGAGGGAAACCCCCACGCAGCTCAAGTCCGCCAATTCCACGAGGAGATCGTGGAATATGCAGTGTGCCGCGAGAACGTCATTGCTCTATTCCCATTCGGTTTCTTATTCGATATGGTTGACGCGAACCTACTCAATCAATTCATGGGTTCTGATGGATAACCAACCGAGATTGGTCGAGCTATGCTTGACCCTCTCGTTGCAGTCAGCACCTATTGGTCCGTCTGAATGATCAGCTTTCAGGACGGATTTCGTGAATATGCCAAGTTTTCCTACCGCCTGCCTTATTGTCCCTCTTTGATTTTGTCCCACTACGCATGGTCGTGTTTGTTTAGAGTAGCAATGGTGATCGATTATATCCACCTTTTTTACAGCGATGCATACCTAATGGCACTCTTGCATTTTTCGTTCAAGCGAAAAGAACTTATTTCAGAATTGGTAGCAGATTGAGAAAATGGGCTTCGCCGTGAAACCCCATGTCGCTATGCTGGTGCCAAATTGGAGTTTGTACTGTCGCAGTATTACAGCTAACGTCAAGGATACCATAAACGGAGACGCATCGAATCTCTGGATGTACGCGAAGCAACAGAGTTTGCCTGCATCTCGATGAGCATATTGATAAACCATGCTGTTGTTGGGGTAAGGAAGGGAATCACTTTGCAAAATCACGCCTCCGAGACGGGCAAAGTATCCTTACGGGCATGGGCAAGTATAGCGATCGTGTTGGCATATTGTACCATGATCTGGCACACATGCTAACGACGCAGTGAGTGCATTAAAAGCCGGATAGACTACTCACCAGTAAACGACGAGTCATCCTGCGAAGCGGAGGAATTGATTGAGGGATTGCGACACAGAGCAGTATGCCTTCCTCCACAGCGGCATCTACAACCACTACATTAGTCGTACAGATTAAATACGCCTCATTGAACATGAACCGCAAGGTGCGAAATTTGGATGAGGTTGGGTCTTCTACCTGCGGTCCTGACCTTCGAGGTATTGTAGACTCCGACGCGGGTGACATTAAGGAACGAGGACGAAAGAGAAATCCTTGGTCTTGCCTGCCACATCCCAATCTCAGCACACTTCAACTCCCCCGCGACAAGTAAAAGATGCAAATTATGTAAAGGTAACACCGCAAGCCCGTATTCTGTCCGGCAAAAGACCCCCCAAACGAAGATCAGATCAGACTAGATCAGCCACAACCAGCCCGATTCATTCGTTCACTTTGGTGCGCCATTCCCGTTTTGGACTCACGAGTCATGCGACTCAATGCGTATCGCGTCTTCGAAGCTTTGACTGATGCCTAACACAAACAAATTTGCAGATCAGATCTTCACAGCGCCATTGGTGAATACCTGCACCACCGTAACCAGGAAACCATGCTTGTATTTTGGATTATGTCATGCCCACGGCATCAACAGACCGCAACTTAGCTACCCATTGGTATGATAGAAACAGGAAGGTGCAACCTCAATACGGTATGAGAGCCACCGGAGGTTTTCGCTCACAGAAAGCTTGGCTTCCCAATATGGAAATGGGAACAATGAAAGAGAGTAATGGCGAAGCGACAAAGGCTACCATGCCACAACTTTCGTTCAAAGAGGTCCAAGCACGCCTCGTGTACCAGATATGACGGTTATAAAAGAGTCGGTGGTGAGTGCCATTGGTTGGACTTTAGGAATCATCTTCCTTCCCGTCGTGTCGCACGCGCTCTCGAGACTCTCCATCCCTGGGTATACACCCTTACCTACGACTAGAAGGATACCTCGCATTTGATAGTGCCAGCCATGTCGTTTCTCGCCACGTGCGCCAACCAAGAGAACGAACTAAACACGTCTGGCTGGAGCATGCGTGAGAGAATTGAGCATGCCGCATCACTATTTCTCCTGTACGCACAAATTTCATTCGACTACCCAAGACCTAAAATCCGCTGACGATTTTGCCATTAGCGAAAACCGTGAACGGATTATAGGACCGGAGCCATTTTCCGCGTCCGTCTGTCAAGAAACAGACCGTCGCCTTCTGCTCGTCGCTAACTTTGACAAGCTAGCGGAGATTTATAAGGCGAGGGTCAAGGCGCTCCTAAGGGTGAAGGGGCGCATCGACCACCTCCGCCGCTCTGCTCGAGCCTTGGAGGCGTACAAGGCCAGGAGGCTGGCCCGTCTCGCCATGGATCACATGGTCAGAGACGTCCTCATGGAATTGAGGCGGAAGGGGGTTGAGGAGCGGGAGATGTTGGAGGGCATATTCGAAGTCGCAGCGGAGATTGTGCAGCTGGGTCGCGCCAAATGAAATTCGTGGAGGCACCCCATCTTCGAGAAAAGCGCCTATAGTGGATACTGTAAATACTGAATGGCGTTTCCGCTGATGAAGGAAGAACTCTTTCCTGTCCCCTTCGCTGGACGAGAGATAATTTGTACTATGTCATATATATACTGCTCCGGTTTCAATGACTCGAATACCAGAATGAGAAAGGAGCAGGGAGAGGGCTACGAGGGAGCCTATGGGATGCCCAAAGGATAGCTGAACCGTGTCCATTACTATGCCTATCGTCAAATCGATGGGAGAACTGTTCTCCTCATCCCACGTTTCCTATGGTCAACATGCATACCAAAGAGGAGAAAGAATATTGGAGTAGTCGAGTTGTAAGTCTTTATCGCGAAGGCATCTTGGGGCGTGAGCCCAACCCATGGACCATGTTCGAACACTAGCATGTAGTGCCGTTGGACTGTGTGCAAAGGACACGTACCTTCTGTAGAGCTGCAGGTATGGTGTTGAAGCAATGAAAGAAAGAAGGCTCGGTCGGTACTCGGTCCAAGGAGATACGTTACTGTTACACCTGTTACATGCGTGACACGAGGGACACAAGCGAATGGCCAATCTCAATTTATTAATTACTATTCTCATTCAACCCACTCTGCGCCAGAAGCCCTCCTATCGAGGGCGCTCGAGCACACTAGGTAGGAGTTCGCCTGCAAGAACACCCAAAGAACCGTCGTTGCCGCACTTGCATTCCCAGGCGAAGACTATATCCATAATACGTATACGGTCGTACTAGTAGTAACTCGCGAATCTATCGCCGACCTGTGTCGAAATACGCCGGAGATAATCGCTGTGTATCGCTGTGTCCCTCATGCTTCTCTGGATCCTTAGCAGTATATTTCTGAGCTCATGGCCAATAGATTCCTCGAAGTACCGAAAAGGGACTTGCCCGGCTTCGAGTACTTCCACAGCGCGTTGGGTGATACATATAGGAGACTACGGACATAAGGCACTAGCATTCCACCTTCTCTGTCCAGGTCACGTCTAATCCTCAAATGCACCGCGTCGCAAGCTTCACCACCTACCCCACCACGCACCTTTAAACGTGAAAGGAAACTGCGATGCGCTGGGTATACTCCCCAAAAAGAACATCGTAGCTGGAGGCATCCGAACTCAGAGCAGCATCCTCGACTCGGGGGATATGGTCGACTTGTTGATCGACGTTAACGTGATTGGAAAGAAGGAAACCCCGACGCAGCTCAAGTTCGCCGATTCCACAAAGAGATCGTGGAGTATGCAGTGTCCAACGAGAGCGTTATTGCTTTATTCCCATTCGATCTCTTCTCTGATATGGTTCACGCGAACCCGCTCCATCAATTCATGGGTTCTGATGGACAGCCGACCGAGATTGGTCGAGCTAAGCTATGATTGATCTCTCGTTGTGGACAGTCGGTACCTACTGGTTCGTCTGAATGATCAGCTTTCACGACAAATTTCATGAGTACTCCAGTTTTTCTCATCGATTGTCTTGTTTACCCCTTTGATTTTGTCCCACCACGCATTGTCGTGTTTGTTTACAGTAGCAATGGTGACCGATTATACTCACTTTACTAAAGAGTAGAAATCTGTTCAAAGGGTGATGCCTTAAAGAGCGAGTAGGCGCTAAATAGATCCTACAAAGCTGGTACCAAAGTATAGTGTCGTAGAATCACGGCTAGCGTAGAGGACAGAAAAAAACGGAGACTCGCCGAATCCCTGGATGTACGCAAAGCAACAGCGTTGACCATATCGAGGCGAGCATATTGATAAGCCACTCTGTCGTCGGAGTAAGGAAGGGAATCACTTTGCAAAATCACGCCTCCGAGGAGAACAAAGTACCCCAATGTGCATAGACGAACGTAGCGATCGAGTTGGCATATTGCACTATGTTCTGACGCACATGCTAATGGCACAGTGGGTGCATTAAAAGCCAGATTATTCACCAGTTTCACCAGCAAATGATCAGTCATCCTGCGAAGTAGAGGAACCGACCAATATCGAGGGACGGCGACACAGAGCTGTACGTCTTCCTGTCCAGCATCATCTACAACCACAATATTAGCAATACAAACTAAACATTCATCGAACTTGAACCGCAAGACGCGAAAGCCTAATAGTTGTATTTGGAGGAAGTTTGGTTCTTCAACCCGCGGTCCTGACCTTCGAGGTATTGTCGACTCCGACGCGGGCGAAAAGAAGTCCTTGGACCTACCTGCCGCATCTCAAACACAGCACAGTTCCTGGGGAGAGGGAACCTCCCCACCCCGGCGGCGCAGGGAAACAAGTTAAAAAAAGCAAAATATGTAAAGGTAACACCGCAACCCCACGCCGGTATTTTGACCGGCAAAGACCTCCAAAGCGAAGATCAGACCAGATCAGCCACAACCGATCCGATTCATTTGTTTACTTGGTTTATTTTGGTGCGCCATTCCCGTTTTGGATTCATGAGTCATGCGACTCGAAGCTTTCGTTCTTCTTTCTGATGCCTAACGCAAACAAATTGCAGACCAGACCCCCTACACGCCATTGGCGCATCCCTGCACCACCGTAACCAGGAAACCATGCTTGTATTTCGGATTATGCCGTGCTCACGGCATCAACGGACCGCAACTTAGCTACCCATGGGTATGATAGAACAGGAAGGTGCAACCTCAATACGGTATGAGAGCCACCGGAGGTTTTCGCTCTCAGAAAGCTTGGCTTCCCAATATGGAAATGGGAACAATGAAAGAGAGCAATGGCGAAGCGACAAAGGCTATCATGCCACAACTTTCGTTCAAAGAGGTCCAAGCGCGCCCCGTGTACCAGATATGACGGTTATAAAAGAGTGAGTGGTGAGTGCCGTTGGTTGGACTTTAGGAATCATCTTCCTTCCCGTCGTGTCGCGCGCACTCTCGAGATTCTATTCTCCGTCCCTGCATATACACCATTGCCCACGACCAGGGACAACTCGTATTCAACCTTGCCAGCCATGTCGACCCTCCCGACGCGCGCCAACCGGGAGAACGAACTAATCACGACGGGCTGGAGCATGAGCGAGAGGGTTGAGCACGCCGCTTCGCTATTTCTCCTGTACGCACAAATTTCATACGGCTACCCAAGACCTAAAATCCGCTGACGATTTTGCCATTAGCGAAAACCGTGAACGGATTATAGGACCGGAGCCATTTCTGCGTCCGTCTGTCAAGAAACAGACCATCGCCTTCTGCTCGTCGCTAACTTTGACAAGCTAGCGGAAATTTATAAGGCGAGGGTCAAGGCGCTCCTAAGGGTGAAGGGGCGCATCGACCACCTCCGGCGCTCTGCTCGAGCCTTGGAGGCGTACAAGGCCAGGAGGCTGGCCCGTTTCGCCATGGATAACATGCTCAGAGACGTCCGTGCGGAGCTGAGAGTGAAGGAGGCTGAGGAGCAGGGGATGCTCGAGGGTGTGTTCGAAATTGCAGCAGAGATTGTGCAACTGGGTCGGGATAAATGATTCTTGTTGATTGGCCCTTCTTCGAGAGAAGGGACTTAATTAGATACTGTAAATATCGAATAGAGTTTCTCCTGGTGATGTCTATATGTCCTCTTCGTTGGACAGAAGACAATCTGTGCCATGTCATTCTACTCAGTTTCAATGACACGGACATCAAAATGAGAAAGAAACAGGAGAGGGTTAGTACAAACAAGCCTTTGGCGAGTCTAATGAGAGCTGGACCATATCCATTGCTGTCATTATCGTTGAATCAATGGGAGAATCACTCTCCTTGACCTGTCATGTTTCCAATATGGTCAGCACAAATAACAAACAAAGGATGTCAGGCCCTTTTGTTGTAGACGTCGTTTGTCTCGCGAAGGAATTTTTGGACGGGAGTCCAACCTATGGACCATGTACGAACACTAGCATTTGGAGCCGCTGAAGTGTGTGGAAAGGGCACGTACCTTCTATAGAGGCTGTAGACATGGTGCTGCAACAAGGCAAGGGAAGGAAGGAAGGCTCGGTCGGAAGGGAAATTTAAATACGTTACTGTTACGTCTGTTGTGATGTGTGTAACGTGATGTTTGCTATTGTTGTGGCACGTAAATCATAAACTAGTAAATATGTTGTTGTAGAGCTCAAAATTCATGCGATTATAAGCAACTATGAAAACTAGGTGTTAAATATGTCAGGGGTAGCTGACGCCTCTTCGAAAGGGTTATTTGCGTAAACACCATTCTTCTCAAATGGCCGAACAGGGCGACCAGATTAAACATCTAACTTGGTGTAATCGGACACTTCTGAAAGCGCCGACTGTTCGTAGAGTCGGATGAAGGGAAAAAGAACACACTGTACAGCGAAAGTCAACAGTGCAGAATGCACAACTTTCTGCTTCTTGAAAAGTGCAATTTGTGCGGCAGCATCTGCCTCGTTGCGTATGAGTTTGCGAGATGCTGCATCTCCTAAGCCAAATCCGGTCAACCTATCCAGTTGCAAACCGATTTCGCCGATCACCCACCAACAATGCCGTCCATGGCTGAAGATATTCGGATTCGTCAAATTGAATGCTTGAGTAATGAAAGAAACATACTTGAGTTAGTGGCCATAATTACATCTATCACTTCTCACTCCTTGGGTGCAGGTATCTGATCTGACGGTACTGTGTCAAACACCTTGCGAGAATCAAGTCCTTCTTCTGGCTTTCATCAAGACTCAGCCACTTCATCACTTCTTCATAGCGCTCGGCTGCAGGGTTCGTGGTGGAGTTGGTAGATATACTAGGCTCCATGGCCAGCTCGCCGCACTGTATAAGGGCTTAAGTATGACAATATCATGTACTTCAGACGAATACCTCACCCAATAGAGATAAACTTTCTTATTTCCTATGTCGACCTTGAACTCGTCGTCAGCACGAATCGTTTCATCAGGTCTTTGACTTCTGCCCCGGCCTCGACGTAAATCGCATTGGGTGTAGTCCATTCGCTGGAAGGCATGTATACAACATAGCGGTTAAGATCGTAGATTAGAAGTCATTGTAGCAGTTACAATTGAAGTTGTAGACAAAACTAGTTTTATCAAACAAACTATCTAAGAATCACGTGACTGGCTAATATTCACACAATTTGAATTTAATTGAAATTGCGACTGCATCAATTATTGTTGCTTCAATCCACTACGTCCTTCTCTCACACTCTATCAGTCTACCTCGTTTGCACCACCGCGATGCCACATATCTTTCACGCAAGATTCCTCGCAGGTTCCGACGCAAGACACCAGTATTTCACTTTCTCCGCCTGGGTCACGACGGAGTCTCAAATACGCCGCGTCGAGGTCGCAAGCTTTACCACCCATCCGGCCTCACACGTTTAAGCGTACAAGGAAACTGCGGGGCTATGGGTATACGACACAAGAAGAATCTCATGCTTGGAGACCTGCGTCCTCAGAACATCGTGCTCGACTCGGATAAGATGCCCTACTTGATCGACTTTGACGTGACTGGAATGCATGGCCTTGATAGGTATCCTGGATCTTGGGACACCAAAGGCCACCATCCAGAGGTCCAGCGGAGCGGCGTACTGTGTATGGAGCATGATATTTCCTTGCTCAGCGATTTGGAAGCGATCCTGGAACTCGCATCAATCCATTGTTGAGCAACTGTGTATTCAGGCTTGTTGCATGACGTCTAAAGACTGTTGATCATTCTTCCGACACTCAGATACGATGTGTCTAAGTTGTAGATAGTTATTCTTTTTGTTCCGTTGATCAGAAATGGGCTGTGTAATGCCATCCCTATTCATAAAGAACACTGTAAAAAAGTCACTCTCCCAATCTATTAAGTGTTACTTTGATCTACCGCCAGTTTCTTGCAGAAGAACTTTGATCTCGTTGTTATGGATGATTGGGGCATAGGAAGTGCCCAGATAGAGACAGGCAGGCGAGAATTCGCAAAATGAAGCAGGCAAGCTATCCATGTCATGAACGTACATCGTCCTTCAATCTATCGGGGGTTGCCCGGGAAGAACCTAACGCCCTCTCCATCGGAAATAGAAATGAGTTGTGCTCGTCCAGATTTCGCAAGTGATGCAATAGCGCGTCGTAGAAGCACGTCGGGTATACCAGATAACGGCGATGAGACAGGAGGATCTGTGATCTCGTAGAATGTAAGAATCGTATTGAGCTGGCCTGTAGACGTCGCCTAGGGCACGAATACCCCATTTCAGTAGGCAAAAGCAATCATGGTTGGAAGAAACTCACCCATTCGTGCAGCACTTCACCCCATTCTTCTGGCGTCCTCCAGTAGAGAATCACCGATCGATTTTGCTTTGGAGGTTCGTACACAGCCAAGTTCTTAGCAACTAGCTGCTCGAGCAAGAAAGTAAGATATTCAGGCAGAATCCGACCTTTAGGAGATCGTGTGAGACTAAAAACTGCACAAATCATGAGTGTAACGCACGGTTTATGCGCTCATTCCGCAATATCTCGTTCCAATCCCCCGTAATTGTTTCCACATCTTCGACTCGGAGGAAGAATAGGTTTCTATGTCGTGCATAGGACAGAATCAGACGCGCCCACTGCTCTGTGCTCGTTTCTTGAGTCCTTGCGTTCTTCTGATGACTTGTGTGATCGCTATTCAACTCATCTCCATCCCAATCGTTTGAAAGATACTCACGTGAAGAATGGTGGGAACGAATGAATAGATGGAAGTAGGAAGCCTACAGGCACAATTATAGGCAGATGGTTTACATCGCTTCGCTGGCGAAAAAAAGACAATAATACAGACCTGAGTTTGTGCGATTAGTGTTGAGAGACAGGGCCATATAGCGCGGGTTGCTTGCTGGTAGCTTCGCTTCGCAAGCGTGATCGACGCTACGCTATTGCTATTTTTCCCTACAACACGTGATGCCATTTGAACTTCAGAGGCGTCACAAATATTGAGAAGTAGAAGTGGCTTAGCCCTCTCCATTTTATGGTATGATAGCAAAACAATTAACCCAGTTCTCTTCATGTGTCAGGCTGTCAGCTACAGCCTGGGGGAAAGAGTCAGCCCAGACGCGTACAAGAGTCTGAACGAAAGCATCTGTTTTCCTTTTACTTCCTCCACCCCCCGTATTCACTAATCGAAAGTGTCTCCTAGTCTATCTGGTCTATTTGTATCACGAACATAGCTACTCTCATACTTTCTTCCAGGGAGCAGTGTCAATGAGTTACGTAACTAAGGAACGCCAATGAAATGTTGAATGATTTTGCTAACATACTTGTTTAGACGCGCCCCGGAGTGCGACGCATGCTGATAACGTTAGCGCTGGGAGCCGGTAAGGAGTCGGCATGCCTTTTCGACGGTTTCGATCGGGAGGGGTGAGCCTGCTCGAGTTTCCTGTACTTACTTTGCATTCTGTGCGCATTGATATTCACTTTACAAATCCCGCTGGACGTGCCACCAGGGCTAGAGAATTATCAGTAGTTCCCAAGGGACCTTCGAGCAATCCATTTATTCAGAGGCAAAAAATAGTCTTTATCGTTAGCAGACATCCAAACAACCTTTAGCAAATAACTGAGAAAAGCCCCTTTACAAAAAAACTGGAATATATAGTCAGTCAAAGCACAAAGCGAAGTCATAAATAATCAGCATTAGTCTGAATCGCTCTGGTCGCCTAAGAACTCCATTATACTTCGATGGGCATTCTGTTAGGGTCGTCAGCGCTTGAACAAGCTCCAGTCCCTCGAGGATATTATACATACCTTTGGTCGACGCGAAGTCTGTGCTTCTTCTTCATCCTCTTCTTCCTCGCTGGATGCGTCGACGATGGGGGTCTTCTGTCCTGAACGCTTCGGGCGTTCACCAGCGAATCTCTGCGCAAACTCCTGAACATCCGCTAAAGAAACAGTCTCAGATTAGAGGGCGTTAGACTCTAATATGAAAACACACCCATCTCCTTCTCCAGATCCCGCTTTGCTTTGATTGTCTTTGCTTGTTCAAGGCTGAAGCGACCTTTCATACCTAGATCGGTCAAGAGTTTACGCAGGTGCGAGATTTGAATTGACGGCGTCTCGCAATCTTTGAGTTCTTTGCTCCAAACTTTACGGACACCACAAGCGACTACTAGGCTCTATCTCGATTCATGAGAAGCTTCCATAACCAAGGAACATAAGTGGCGTGCACCTTTAGCTTCTTAATCTGCTCCTCATCTGGCGAGATGTCCTTTGATTCCTTCTTTGAACGGGATTTCTTCTCTAAACCATCTTTTGACTTCTGCGGAATGTATCCTCAGCCACGTCGGTTCGCAGCGGATATATGTGTACGAAGGCCATACTTTAGTCTTCTTAGGCTCTTTCTTTGTCTTGGTTGGAGGTTCGTCTATTAATACCGAAAGCTCGGAATCGCTTTTCGCCTTACCGAGGTCACAGCATGTTAATAGCCTGTCATACATAGTTATTTCAAGGACATACCCCAGTATCATTCTTGTCTCCTTCCTTCTTGATTTCCTCTGGTGATACAAGGTCGTCTTTCTTCACCTCATTAGAATCAAGCTTCTTCTCCGTCTTTGAGGTGCTTCCCTCATCCTTGCGTCGTCTCTTAGGCGAGGCGCCTGATTCTTCCTCGTCCTGTGTCAAGGAAATAAGAGAGAGCGTTTACGAGGAATGAACGACGGGTGGTGCCTGGTTTCACCTCTGTATCAGAAATGACCGGACGTTTCCCTTTTTTCTTGCTTGCGGAGGTAGAGGGCGAGGAGGCAGACGGTCTATCCTTCTCCACCCCGTCTTCTTCATCTGAATGGACGACTGCCTGTAGAAAGCCTCAGAAACGGCGGCATGCTTTTGAAAGAAAAGATACCTTTGATTCTCCATCCGATTTCTCTTCTTTCGACTTCGTCCTGCTAGCAACTTTCCCTTGTTTAGCTTTATTCTTCGACGCTTTATCCTTCGAAGGTTCCTTGTCCTTCAGCTTCTTTCTCTTAGACGTCGGCGTTGTTGGAGGTGCGTCGTCCGTGTTCTTGTCCTGCATGGCATGTATGGTCAATCATGAGATGTATTTCCGCAAGAATTGACTTACTTCGGCGGTATCTCGTAAGTCTGTCGCGACAGAAGACTTCGGTTTGCTAGGAGTACCAGTGCCCTCCGCACCCGTAGACTTTCGTTTCTTGCTGGAAGAACTCGGTTTTGCCGAGCTGGGCGGTCGCTCTTTCTTAGCCTGATCAACACTCTTAACCTTTTTTTCAGACTTAAGCTCTGTCTGAAATAGAATGAGCAATGAATATAGAGGCAAAACTACCGGAACGGAATACTCACGATAGTTGTATCAACAGCTTCACTGATCTGCTTCTTATATGGCTTTTCATCCAACGCTCCTGCATCTATTTCCAATGAATCCGCAACTCGTTGGCGTACTTTGGCTTTTGTGAGCTCTCTAAGTAAGATATCGAACAGGATACATATCAATTGACGCGACTTTGGGCCAATCCCAGAACATGAAGACGGACTGAAGTGTATGCTTTGAGTGCGCGTCTCGCACTAAGTCGACTGCAATTTCAATAGCCTTGTTTATGTCGACAGCAGCCATGGTCATAACAGCCTGGCCTAGTGGAGATAGAGGGAGAAGATACCAACCCGCTGTCATGAGTATCGTGGTTATTTTTTCAGACGCGCTGATCGTCGCCATGTGACGCGACGCGCTTCGCCGCTCTCTGATTTCTGCTTGCTTCATTAGAAACAACGTATGATATCTATGTGTGTTGATCGGTATACAAGTGAGAGGTGCGTGCACGACGACGAAACAATGTCTAGACAGCGTGCAAGAAACAGCAAGTATCGCAAATGTCATGTTAGTTAACTTAGTTTACCAGTCTTCATTGTCAAATCTTTCCAAAACAGCAACAGAGTCTTCGACGTCTTTCTGGGCTTTCTTTCGCATGTAAAAGATCGGACAATCTCTGCTTGAACAGAGCACATCCTGATGTAGAGATCCTTGGCATCGCTGACACTGGGTCCATAGTCGTGAAAACGACACTTGCAGAGCAGAGGTTGTCGCCGTCTGTTTCTGGTAGAACTCGCCCAGCCTAGGCTTGCAGTTCTTGCAGACAACACCATCTGACAGACCCACTAATGTAAGTGATCAGGTTAGCGCACGAACCTGACTCACACTCACTTTTGGCACTATTGGCCGGCTTGAGAACCGTCTTGCATCCGAGGCAAGTTCTAGCTTTTACCGCAAACTTCATCAAACCCCCTACAGTGGGAGTTGCAATCTGAATTGTTCGAGTGTGATCGCCGGACACTAAGCGCCCGTGCTTCAGTGGACTGTGTCGGCAAGACAGCAGATTGACTTACACAAGGAAGCAGCCTTATCACCGAGAATTGGCTCAAAAATGCGCATAAGAGGTTTCGAGAGCTGGTTCTCAAGGTAGTACTTCGTGTCGATAGGGATGTTGTTCTCAAGAACATAGATGGGATCCTCCGACTTCTCGTATGCGGCGGCATCTTACAAGTGCGTCAGTATCTGCGCTACCTTAAATCGAACAGAGATGTCCTGCTTACTCTTCATTCCTTTGACAACCACATAGGCGACGCGATCACCGACATTTGGAGCTGAACCTGCATCACGTTCTTTCATACGCTCGGCGAGCACTACGTGAGCCTGCTTGGCCGTGTAATCTAGATGAAATTAGTTGGGTCTACAACGCCACGGCAAATGCACATTCACCTGTCTTCGCTAACGCTTTTGTAATCACAAGTTGAGACATATCGATCTTGTTTTGCAGAAGGTCGGATATGACCTGCTTTGTATAGCTGAAGCAGACCTCAATTATCTCGCCGTATGCTTGCATCGAGATATACGTACTCCTCAGCGCCCTTCACATCACGATCAATCAGCATTTTATGCAGACACGTCTCAATCACGGTCGAGACGAGCCGACAGTTATCTCGGCGCACGGTCTATATTGCAGTACTCGAATCAGCAGCAGAATTCGAGCTAGCTTGTAAACATCCGCACCTCGATACCTTTCGAGTCCATCTTATCATACTTGTCCGGTTTTGTCCAGTAAAGACCTGCGTATCTCTTCTTGCTGATCAAAAGGTATGGGAAATATACCTTTTCGAATTCGAGTTTTATAGGCTTGATGAATTTCGCCGTGACAAAGTCTGCCGCCTCAGAGCCCATCTGCATAACTGTCACAAGATCTGATGGACCGAATTTTACCATGACAGAATCGGTGTCGCCATAAATGATCTCTGCATTATGTTCACGACCATTAGCGATGCAATACTCGGCTTCGACTTCCTGCTTCGTTTTTTCAATCATTTGGCGACCGTAGGCTGTTACACTAGTCGAAATCGCCAGGCATGGTAACTTTCCGATTGTCGCTCCGGTGAAACCATACACGGAATTCGCGGAAATCTGTTCGGTACTCGTTCTTTCACATTTTTCTCCGGACTACTTCAAGGGATGCTTACTTTCAGAGCCAACTGGCGACCATCAAGAACGGCACGCCGGAATGGATCGGTCTCTTTTTTAAGGTCGGCCTTGGCACTCTTCCGGGCAGCAATAAGGTCTTCTAGAACAGACGGCAGAAGACCTTTCCGTCTTTCTTTCGTTACGAAGAAATCTACATGATACTCAGTGGGGATTCATTCGACAGCGTGTACCAAACCCACCATTGTTAGGTGTCTGAATAAAGTCCTCGCCTTTGACCAGCTTCAATCGGTCAATGGTACTCTTATCCAAAAGGGTGGTATAGCATAAGTTGTGCGCCATCATGATGGACGGATACAGGGAGCTGAAGTCAAGTGTCGCGATAGGAGTGTCATAGTAACCTTTCTTTGGCTCAATGACAGTGGCTCCTTCGTATTGCTCGTCGGATCCCTCTCCCTTCAGCGTGGGAATAACGTATCCCTCTTCATCGGCTCGGCGGAGGAGCTGGACAATTACCCTGATTGACTGGCCGCGCGATAATATGTAGTTGAAAGGCACGCCAGTAACACGAGACATCTCAGTGTAATTGACGAAACACATGAGTTTATCCACGAGACGTTGGGGTAGATACGCATCCTACGCAAATTATCAGAAAGGAACACAACGTGCTTTATAAAACATACCTTTAGACAATATACTGCCAACCGACGCCTCGACTCTGCGGTACCATTCTGGAGTTCGGTGATGACGGAATGATGGACATCTTCTTTCTGTTCGCCCAGAAACTGAGCGCAAACCGCGTTGAGGGTGTAACTGCGGAGTTTATGCTCGCGGTGCATGAACTGCAAGAGATCTAATTGCAAACGTCCATCCATAGTCGTTTCCTTGGAATCGCGCTGACCGTATGCCTTGGAAGAAAAATGCGTCTCCTTGACCACGGTTCTTGCGCCTGAGAAGATTGTCAACGAAAGGATCTCAACGCACGAGAGCTACAAATACCTTTCATACGCCCAAGGAACATAAACTTCTTGGATTTAATGGCGTTCGCCCTGTCAAGTAAGTATGGCAAGTCGAAATTCGCGATGTTGTATCCAATGATCATGTCTGGGTCAACCTGTTCTACAAAGTCCCTCCACGCTTCCAAGAGCTCGAGTTCGGTTTTATATGAAAGGACTTGAGAGCCAACAATATGAGAGCATGACTTGAGAGTGAAAATATTTCGAATGAAAGGTTTTGACTCTCCTATGGCGGAACGAAAGTGAGAGGCGGACCAAGGAAAGAAAAGCATTCAAAGCTCACCCTGGCGTGTAACCATGTTTCCTATCTGAATGACCGGATCGACTTGGGCCTCGGGGAAGATACCTTTGCGACCCGCGCATTCGATATCAAAACTCAAGATGCGCAAAGGCGCGATTTTGGACCATTCTCCATCAGGGGCATGTGATATGAAATCATTCCAGCTAATTATAGACCACAAATCAGACGCAATTTCATCATCCGAGAACGGAGCACTTGCCGAACGGTGAATTCTAGCTGGCAATGGGAACGCTTATTCTCTGGGGACAAGAGCTTGTACTTCCCTGGAGGTACTTCGATCCAGTTCATGCCCACCACCTAAGACAAGTTTAGTCTGTGGAGTAGAAAAACGGAGTCCTATCACCCACTTTCGTGTCGATCATAAACCTCAGCACAAACAAGATATTGCTTTCGAACGTGGTGATATTGCCGTTGAATAAACCCCCATACGTACACTCGCCGTTCTCGAATAAGCGTAAACATCGCAAAGTTAGGCTTAGACTATTCGGTTGTATAAGGAATGACTTATCTCGCACTCTGGGAACATGCCTCGGGTATGTACAGTATACCGCGATGAAGGGAACCCAATCGTCTCCCCTATAACCCCAGAGACTCCTCTTCTTCACAATCGTCGCATGGTGGACCGTCTTGTTCTCGGTTAGACGCTACGGTATATACGTCAGAAGCATGTCCTGCATATACTAGCCCGGATGGATTTCGATTGCTTACGTTCAGATGGTCGCAGAATGCTGCTGCATCATTTTCGGTAAAGCCACGAGGAGCAGGGACATAGAAATACGGTAGGAATTCGTGGACATGCGCTAGGACACTATTTCCTTCCTTTGGATGGTATTCAGGCTGCAGACAAACAGCTATTATGCACCAGCCTACCTGTGTAACACCAAACATCCGTAATATGGGACCAGATTCATCATTCCATTGTTGGATATCTATTTGCTGGAAAACTGTGTCGAACATTTCAAATTGGATGGTTTCAAACAGGGAAGTTGGCGAATTACCTATAGGATCCTTTCGAGGATCGAAATTGCGAAGCGGGGGGCGCGACCAGCTATCAGAGCCGCCTTCTGCCTCTACTTGCGATATTCAGACGCGGCAACCCGTGTCACGAACATATCACCCTTACCTCCTGTATCTTTCGCCTCATCTTTAAGCTTTTCGAGTACTTCTGTGAATGAGCCGTTTCGCTTCTCTTGTGAGGCAGATGGTGTCGACAGCCCCAGCTTGCGCCTCTTCACCATGGGCTCAGAGACCGTCTGGGTTAGCGCGCTAAGTTTATCAGGGTAAGCATTGGCCAAATTGCAGACGATATTGGACAAACTCCATAGACGTCACATTCTCTTTATCTCTTAGCGCCATTGGGGGAAACTGCGGGTGAGGGGGGAGGTATCCGTCGCGGTCAAGACGCGTCTTGCCACCTGGCGTGACTGAATCAACGCGTCATGTGTGACCGTAACGTGGTTATCCACGTAACGCCTTTTTGAGCACTAGACTCAGGGTCTCATACGAGGATCAAGACTCGCTCGCTCATACATGCAACGATGACGAGTAGGCTGAAGCGTAAGCTCAATGACTTGGGGGTCGATACCGGTAGCTCAAAAGCAAACGAAAATTTCTGTTTGGTATGCTGCCATTTTGTTCTCACAGTCGATGATGCTTAACACCCTAGATAGATTGGTACACCCCTCCCGCCACTCGAAAAGTCCAGGGATACCGGGGAGTTCGTTCCGCTTTGGAAGCAAGAGGTAGCTTGTCCACCCGGTTACGAACTGATGCTCCGGCTGAACTCCATACAGGTTAGAGATGAGAAGGGCCGCAGACGCTTGCATGGTGCCTTTACGGGTGGATTTTCGGCAGGCTACTTCAATACCGTAGGATCGAAAGAAGGTATGGTTGTTATTCAATTTCCCATTAGCTTTGCTAATATGTACAACTCGTTCTTGTGAAGGATGGGCTCCGTCCGAATTTCGGTCATCGCGTAGTGATAGAGCCAAGAAGAAGGCCGTGAAACCGGAGGACTTTATGGACGAAGAAGACCTCGCGGAACTACGGGATAATCAAAAACTAGTAGACACGACAGAACAGATGGATATGGGTTTCTGGGAAAGGAGAAAAGCTGCTAGTAGTGGTGAAGAGAAAGAGTCAGTTTCTCTTTCTCCTTCCTCCTTCCATCCTTGAAGCGGCAGTGTTGACATTGTCTGGCAGCTCCGTCGAGAGCACCCTGGCAGCAGCTCTTTTACCTCCTCCAAGCGATTCGGTTGGTGCTCAGATACTCAAGAAGATGGGATGGCGTGTGGGTCATGGGATCGGTCCGAAAGTCACCTTCGAGCAGCGGAAACACCAGGATGCATTATCACACGCTCTGGCCGGCTTTGAGGACGTACTACCCGACCTTGAAGACCACGATGAGGCAAAAAGGCACCTCTACCACCGCCGAGATACCAAGGTGTCGGTTATGAGACGCAAGGATGACAAGCATGGACTGGGTTATGAACGCGGTCCGGGATTGACACAGTTGGTTGCCCCTGAAGCATCCACTATGGATCGAACAGCTTCAAAAAAGGGTCAAAGCATTAGTGGTTCGCAACTTTAATCCTTCTTTACTTTTATTTCACTCAGCTGTCGCTGACTCCAATCAGTGGGATTCGGACTAGGTGCTTTGAATGACGCGGATGAAGATGACCTTGATGTCTATGACACCGGACCTGCTCAGACCAGCCGGAGGCTTGATTATGTTGTGGACGAAGATGATGAACAAATAGTCATGGGCAATCGTTCCAGGAACGTGCGGGTAAGGTGTCAAATGTCTTATGTGGTTAATCGCTCATTGCTTCAGGAAGCCTCTCTCTTACAGCCTCAGGGAACGTCCCGCGTTACTGCCAGCAAAACTGTTTTCGGTAATGGGCTGCCGTGTCTTCCTGGTTTTATTGTAGGCGAGAAACCTGTGACTGAAGACAACATGTGGGCAATGAATTCCTCGCCCACTCAATGATTCTGACATAAAACAGGTTTCCTCCCCCAACAGTCCCGGAGGATTGGGAACCCGATCCTCGTAGGATATGGGAACAAGACAAAGAAAACTTGAAGACTGGTCCAATTGGGCAAAATGAGGCCGAGCCAGTCGTTAAGCAACACCAGTCCTGGAAACGAATAGAATTAACCGCCAACCAGGTTCGTGTTTAATCACAGCACTTAGGATTCCTGTTGTTGTCGTGCTAACGGTCTTCCCCGTAGCGAGGCGATTTGCTTGGGGAAGCTCCTATCCCTGCTGCGCCTCGATCTGTGTTTGATTACTTGAAACCCAAGGACCGTGAACGTCTGAAGAATCTAGCCGGTGGTCACGTCAAGCCCCCTATTGCCTCTGTCGAGGAATTACAATCCGAACCTGGCCCAACGATATCAGAGAAAGCACCAATGGTTCCCCGTCTCGATCCACAGATCGCAAAGATGGCATTGCAAGGTTTTCAACCGTTCACTAATGATCCAATAAAGCAGTTTCGGTACACTGCATACCTGAATGCGCAAGCCGCCGGAGAAGATACTGTGCCGTTCTCACACATGCCAAGTCAGGCTGCAGACGCCTTCAGGCGCGAGCTTGAAGATTACGCACGTAGCGCGCGGATATTCAAGCCTATGAGTGGTGCCATGGCGGGCCGCTTTACCAGTGCAGCAGTTGTGGACACGAATGCAAAAGCTGCGGAAGGACTGCATCGTCCAGCGGAGGAGGGCACTTACCTTTCAACGCCTAGTGAAGTCGAGAGAGAAGAGTCGGTCAAGGAGGAGAGTCCTAAGGAGAATGCGGCTCGAATAGGCATGTTCGGACCGCTGACACGAGAAGTCAAGTCATGGATTCCTGCGCGGCTCTTGTGCAAGAGATTCGGGTTGAAAGAACCCGAGGTAGAACTGCAATCAGACCAACCATCAGCCGCAGGACCATCCGGTTCGAGGAATTGGGAAACCCGTGAGATCCTTTCCATCGCCGACGCCACTGAGGCGGGCCTTACCGGATCGACGCGCATGGGCGAGGACGAGACTACTGGCAATAATGGGTTAGCTAAGGCGTCCAGCCCTCCACAGAGACGTGATATTTCGAACATCGGGTTAGGGGACGAGGATGAGACACAAGGTCGGGATATACTGACATATGAGCGTCCCGGAATGGACATCCTCAAGGCCATCTTTGCAAGCGATGAAGAAGATGAAGGAGAACTCGAAGAGGAAGTGGACGGCGAAGATGCTGATGGGCAAGGTGCCAGCGGTCAAAGCAACCTCGGAATCAAAGCTTCTGAACAAACGAGACCCGATAGTGACCGAACTCCGCCTCGCGAAACGCCTATTGATTACAACAACATGGCGGGCAAGGTCGATATAGCAGGTTTCAAGCCAACTTTTGTGGCGCGCACTGATCGAGCAAAGGCCAAGGAGAAGGATAAACGGGATAAAGAGAAGGATAGGGAAAAAGACCGTGAGAAGAAAAAGAAGAAGCATAGGGTGGCACTTGTTTCTTTTGAGGTGGATCAGGAAGGTGGTGAGGTGGACCAGGACCGCGGCACCGAGAAGAAGAAAAAGAAGATGAAGAGCGAGAAGAAGACAGGCAAGGGGACACCTGGCGACGAAGGTGAGGGCTTGTGGGTAGAGAAGCCACCTCTGGAAACCGTGAAGAATTTCGTTCCTCCACTTGCAGCATCTGTATCTGAAACTATTCCGGTTGCTGAGGAATACGGTGCAGCTGGTCCACCAAGGGGCAGAAAAAGAGCTGTTGATTTCATGTAGCTTTGTTCGCATCCTAGTCATATGTAGTTTACTTTGCATACAGTTCATGGCTACTTAACATGTGCTGCATCCTCCCCTTCTTGTTCCGACTCGCTCTCATCAGAAAGGCCAATGGCATCCTCCCGTGATTCATTGGGCATCTCTCTGCGATCTTCTCTTTCAGAATCACTCTCGTCGTTATCCTCATATTTCCGCTTTCCTATAGTTCTCTCAACAGGTGCCTCACCGTCCGCAAGTGTACAACACGTAAGCCGGCTCCCCTTAGTATCGTACGATGCAATTGCTTCCAGCTGTTTTATTTCCTTCGTGGGTGTGCCGGAGCTCGAGGAATCCAGAATGCGCAGGTCGAATATGCGTATCCGGCCGTCGGAAGAGACCGTGCTCATGATGGTTGTCCACGCCAGCTCTGATTTGGAACGGGTCGTTGCAACAGCAAGTGTGTCAATCGATTTGACGCTAGACCAGAGAAAAGGTTACGCAGGTGTTAGTACTGATTGGATGGCGAAAAGCGATGACAAACCGATTTTCGTGACCGATGGCCTCAGCAACGACAGGGAGCGATGTACTGTCTTCGCTACATGTATTGTAGATAGTGACTTTCTTGTCCTCAGCTGCGACAAGGAGGAACTTTTCGCCGGACCTGGCTTCATGAAAGCGTACATCTTGTATGCGCTTTGGATGGGTTAACGTATGTAGTAATGACATCTCCTATAGAAAGAACATGTAAGTAAGGCGGAGGGCATAAATATAGAGACGTGCCGTCGAGTATATGTCCAAAGTTGACTCCGACTGTACAACGAATCGAGTACCATCAGGGGACCAACGCACCAGCTCCCCCTCTAAATTGTAAGAACTGTAAGCCAGCGTCCGTATGCTCGAAAAAGGCAGACAAACCTTTTCCCAGTTTCGTACTCGCACTCCCCTTACCGCGTATCAGATCCCACATCCTCAAAGTACGATCCTTACCAACACTCAGCCCGACTTTGCCAGAAGGATGCACAGCAACGCAGTTGACGCGACCTTTATGACCCTTCATAGACCGTAGTAGAATCCAATCACGCGCACGGAATATACAAAGTGTGCCATCTTCGGACGCGCTTACGAGGTGGGAACGTGTTGGGAAATCGAGGTAGGTGATTGAACCTGGCAAAATTTCGTCAAACAAACGAGAAATGAAAAGAATGAAGGGGTATGAGGAACACACCTTCGTGCTGCACAAGATCCCCAACTTCCTTACGCCTTCTTAAATCCCATACTTTTATGATTTCGTCCGTACTGCCTGTTGCGAGCCATCTTCCACCTTCTGGTGATGCTGCAACAGCTTTGACGCAACCGACGTGCGCAGGGAAGATGAAGATTGGTTTCAGCGTTGGGCTCTCGAGCGCAGAACCATCTTCGCCGACGAATGAACCTTCTAGGCCGTACAGGAGTTTCTCATATGTGCCGACGACAACGTTGAACGTCGATGGATAGAGTTTTGGCGACCTAGGCTCCGGAGCTGCTTTAGCCTTTCCTTTGTCGACCTTCGTCCTTTCTAACTTCTTTTTCTTTTGCTTGGGTAGCGCAGTAGGTGCATGCTGGGTGGTCTTGAGGTTGTTCCCCAATACCTTTTCAACGCCGCGATTCTTCGGAAGGGGTTTCGAAGATGCTTGTGGAGATGTCCTCGCGACAGGAGATTTTTCAAGAGCACCAGAGGGAGCTGAAGACTTTTTCAAGGCGGACTTTAGAGGCGGTATTTTGGGCTTTTTTGATGGCCCTTGATCTTTGTCGGTGAGGCCCATGTTTTGGACAAGAATACGAAGCTGAGTGAACCAACTTCGGAAGCGGAAAATAATTCTGGTTTTGGTGACTGTTATGCTCTGGTTCAATAGCATGGCCGTCTTAGCCGCGTGAAGATTTTCCTCGGCTCGGAGTTTATGTAACTTATAACTATACATATATGGTAAAACACTACCCGTTTCCCCATGGATTTTTGATACTTTTGTACTTCGTTTCTGACAGTTATGTTTAGAGTGATTTAAAACATTTTTCTGCGATTTTTTCGATTTTTTAAGAAGTGTGGAAGGTGGAAGAGGGAATGCACTTCATTGTTGAACACAAAAAAGTGAGCCACTATAATCGACGCGTCGATCACCGGCAAGAGCTAACCGAGACTGTGGGAATGCACGCACGCACGGATTGTTCATAGGCGTGCCACTCACCACATGAATCTGCATTCGATTCATGACTGCTCAGCTGCAGCACTGTGTATACGATTTCTGCTTCATTCATCCTCAACGTGCTGTTGGATTCTAGTACCACCATCTTTCGACCTCAGCAACTTATACTGACCTTTGGTCAACTGTTATCATGAATGATTATAATTTAACTGTTCTCTCAGGTTTGGCAGGGTGGGACGTTATACTTCCTCCACTTGGCGCAATGGTAAATACCTCTTTTGTATTCGGGGCCAGCGGTATCCCTTAACCGTAACCTTCCCATCTGACCCACGACAAGCAGCCTCGAGTCTCTGGTCTCGGAGACTGAGAGAAGCAGCTTTGCCATCCGAGGACTTAAATTGTCTTGCATGTGGCCAACACGTGTACAGTGGTATCAGGCGTTTTCGATTTTCTTCCTGCCAGCAAGATTCCGGCCGCGAAACCTGTGATTGCGTCCTTTTGCCCAGCAACTTCTGTACAATGGACGCTCTCATCCAGGTCCGTGGCTCCGGCAGCAATCTGTTTTCTCCACTTCGGATTTCGCTCCTCTCGTTAGGTTCAAGTGCAGGGATGGTATCTACCGTTGTGGGGTTGCCATCCTGCGTGGAAGACACCATTTCAGCTTTCGGAAGCCCGTTAATTGATTGTCACGAACTCCTGGTGAACAGGAGAAGTTTTATCGCTGCATTCATTTTTATCTGCGTGTTACTGCATAGTTTGTTTTGCAGAAGCTTCTGGTGCGCGATCCGATACCCCGAAATCTTCTTGGCTTCAGAACCAGCTAAAAATACAGTGGGAGCCATATTCATGCTTTCTGGGCTGCTCAAGAGCTTGACCCTAATGGAAGAAGGTCCGTCTGTCGCACTTCCTTTCGTGGGTTGTTCGTTGGATCTCATGCACTCCACTCGGGTATCGTTTGTTGTACGGTTCATTACTTCAGATACAAGTCCAATTATGCAAGACTTACGGTTACGGGGAACGTCGCGAGATGTCGATCTTTCCATCGGCAGAAACGAGCTACACCAACGATCCAATAGTGGGTGGCGGAAGTTCCGGGTTTGTGAGGCCCTTACCGTCTAGTACCGTCTTCTCTATACGTATACTTCGGCACGGTCCCCAGGCTACTTTTCTCATCAAATGATCTTGAACGTGGGGTAGACCCCATCTGGCATTAACGGCTACGTCCTACAGAACCGCGATAGACTGGATGCATTTCGGGATCCGTCGGACCGCATAATTGTTACCCAGCCCAGTGCAGATAAACCTCCCGTCTCTTCTCGCATTCTGTTTATCCAAGCACCCCACTTCCACTTTTTCTGGCCACCCCTTCTGCATATAAATACGTGCGTCCCTTTCCAACCTAACCGCCCCACCTTTCATATTTTTTTCTCCGTCCTCTAAATTCTGTCTCGAATCTGCGCTTAATCAAATATGGCCGAAAAAACGATTTCCTTCGCTGAAGTGGACCTCGAGAAGAAGGGGAATGACACTATCGAGGAGCCGACCGTGACCGTTATGTCCGCGGCCAACACCCCTAGCACGTCGGGATTCAATTCGCCAACGGGAACACTGACCCCGAAGGATGAATCTGCGATTTTCGAGCTCCCTGTCAACCCACCAGGGAACTACGCTGCCGCTCCTCCGGCTAATGTATCGATTAATCCAACGAAGTACGGTCGGGTCGAGGTAATCAGTCTTTCTGCTCTTTTTTGGTCAAACTTCATGGGAGGTTGGAACGACGGAACGAGTGGTCCAATGATTCCTACAATGCAAAGCCACTATAATGTAATTTATCACTTTCCTTCCGATGTGCTCGAAAGCTAAGCATTTGGTCTCGTAGATCGGGTACACGGTCGTTTCGATGATCTTCGTGCTAAACTGCATCGTGAGCGCCTATGCGCTGTGTACAGCCAACTGACGCCTCACGAGAGGCTTGTCATCAGGGATTTGTATCAGGAGCAGTCGCCAACATCAAAATGGTGCAAAAACTTGGCTTCGCAACAGTAAGACTAATTTTACTCTCTGCTCATATGACTTTCTAAGAACGATATGCACAGTCGATGGTGATTGGTGCTAGCTTCCAGCTACTCGCGTACTGTATCCAAGCTCCAGCACCACCGTTCCCCGTCTTTGCAATGGCATATTTGTTTTCAGGGTTTGGTGCAGCCTTGCAGGTCGGCCTGTCACCACTTCTCTGATCGGCTTGTCCTCAACGATGCTCCAGAATGCCGGTGCTATCACCTTCGTCATTAATCTTAAAAATAGTGCGACGAAGATGGGAGTACTGCAGGCTTGCTATGGCGTTGGTGCGCTCACTGCCCCTTTGGCGGCAACGAAGTTCTCTTCTATGCCTCATTGGTCTTACCACTACTTGGTATCAATGAGCGCTGCCATCATCAATGTTATAACTCTGAGCATCGTCTTCCGCTTCCAGCATATGGACGGTACGTATATTCCTTTTGATGGAATCTAAAGTCATTTTATTCATGACTTTCCGTCTTAGCGATTCTGATCAAGGCAGGGCAAGTCGTTCACGACACCAGGAGTTCGCAGAAAGGGAACCTTTATGGTCAAATATTCCGACAAAAGGCTGTTCATCTTCTTGCGTTCTTCTCACTTATCTATGTTGGTACGGAGGTGGCTATTGGAGGTTGGATCGTGACCTTCATCATGGATAAGAGAGATGGTGGAGCGTCTTCTGGGTACATTTCATCTGGTTTCTTCGCGGGCTTGACTGTCGGCCGATTAGCACTCCTCTGGTTCAATAAAGTGGTAAGCCACACTGTTCTTAACCTCCTCCGACGGTGACTGAGGGCGTCATTAGGTCGGCGAACGTCGTGTTGTTTACATCTACGTCGTCACATGCATCGCGTGTGTATATCCTTTCCTTCAACCATTCACCCTGTCTAACCACCGTCGGCAATGAAGACTCGAGATAACTGTTTGGTTCGTACCGTCTTTGATCGGGAATGCCATTGCGGTTGCTTTCATCGGCTTCCTACTCGGCCCAATCTATCCCATCATCACCGCCGTAACAGGCCGACTTATTCCTCGCTGGCTACTCAACGGCTCAGTCGGCTGGATTGGAGGTTTCGGACAAATGGGATCTGCGCTTCTACCATTCATCACCGGAGCGGTTTCGTCTAGGTTCGGTGTTGCAAGCTTGCAGCCTTTGTATGTGTCAATATTTCATATACTATGGGTCGCAATTTTACTGATTACGACTTGTATATACGCAGAATTGTGACATCCATGAGTGTCATGCTGGTATTGTGGGCTGTAGTGCCGCCCGACGTGCGTCGCTCGGAATGATCTTCATTGTCATGTATCCGTTCATCAGGTAGATATTTGATTTCCCGGTATTTCATCCGCGGAAATCCTGTTACGTTTCCCTTCTGGTCCCCTTCGCTCTCCTGATTGTTATAGACCACTACATATTGCTTGTGGCGCCCGTTGTTTGTGATTTTCTTCCTAAGACGTATTAGTAGACATCCTCTTCTCGCTCTCGCTCTCGCCTTAAGCTTCTTTTATGTGTACCTGCAAAGTATATAGACAGAAGAGATCGAATGTATGTTATATTGAATGCAGCCGCTGCCAAAATTATACCTGCGCATCGTTTGGTACTTGTGTTCATCGTGGCTCATATCCTACTCCATTCTGTAAGAAATCCAGGGTAAATCTACTGACAAGGTGCCTTCATTAGTTATGAGACTCGGGGCTAGGTCATCTCACAAGCTAGAAATATTATTTCGGCAGCTTTGGACTTCGATAATATCCTGCACGCACGGTATCGATCAAAAATTATCTCCTCTTCTGCAACAAACTATGAATTTACATAAAAATTGGAGTAGTGTACATACAGGCAATTCGGGTCGACTAAGTGGGCCCTTCATTTCTCCGTGGACCCCAGTCCTGTTGTTGTTCCCAATGGCATAGTTATCTGTCCCTCTCGGACTCCCTGTCGGTTATTCCACTTTAATTCTATTTTTTTCTAGAAATTGCATAGAAATTAATACTTGTGGGCCTTTCGTATTCGACGAGAAGTATTAAAACTCCCTACTCTCGCTCGAATCTCGAGTTTTTTCTGAAGCCTATCATATTGAAGTAAGAGTGGGCAACCCTCAACGTGCGGCGTGAAGTGTCAAATTTGTACAGTGGGCACGTGAGAGTTCGCATCACCGTTGCATCAGCATCTTGCTTGGACTCGAGTCGCGCTCAGTGATGGCTTGCAAGCACCATGGTGCAGCTTCGCGCTCGTCGATGAGTTTTGTCCGCTCTTCGAATCATCCAGCTTGCCGAAGGCGATTCATATCTTCCGCTGTTTCGTGGGCTCGGCCCCCGGGAGAATGGACTAATGCATACGTTTCCTACGATGAGTGTATGAGTCCTGTACCAAGTTTCAGTCATATTATTTCAAACGGACTTTAGCTATCTTGCATAGCAAAGCAGAACATTCGGGCCCCCTTCAAGGTCTTCCCATCGCGCTGAAAGACAACATATGCACGAAGCACTTCAAGACAACTTGCTCTTCTGCTATGTTACAAGGTACACTCGCCTATCGTTTCGATCTTCTATCTTTGATTCACATTGTCGCCATACCAGATTTCTCGTCTCCTTTTGATGCTACAGTGGTCAGACTCCTTCGTGGTTCTGGTGCTCGAATAATTGGAAAAACGAACTGCGACGAATTTGGTATGGGGTAAGTTATCATTCTCAATCATGAGATTCTGAAATGCAGATGTAACTTTCCACAGATCTTTTAATATCCATACAGTTCACAGAGCCGTAGTGAACCCGTATCATCCGATATCTCCCGCGGACTCTGCCGAGAGAGAACAGCGCTCAGCAGGAGGAAGCTCTGGTGGAAGTGCTGCCGCCGTCGCTTCCGGTTCGTGTTTCGCGTAGGCTGTCTTGTCTTGTGTATTTGTCACCAACTTGTAATGCTTTTATACCAGGGCACTTGGTACAGACACAGGAGGATCGATTCGACTACCCGCTGCTTTTTGCGGTATAGCTGGACTGAAACCCTCCTACGGTCTAATTAGCAGGTGAGTTACTCAATTCTTACTTCTTGGAATAATATTGACAGCAACTACGGTCCCATGCAGATGGGGCGTTGTATCATATGCTGATAGTCTTGACTGTGTCGGTATCATGGCTAAACGAGCAAAAGATATACTGCCTATCTTCAGTAAGCTGTACCGGTTATTTGAGTTCAACATCTTATTGAATTGCTCCAGGAGTACTCTCCGTACATGACTCAAAGGATCCTACATCTGCAACTGAGGCCGTGCGAGAAAAAGCACAAGAGTCTGCCTTAGAATGTTCCCGGCCCTCAGACTCTTTGGGGGGTCTGGTAATAGGCATCCCTCAAGAGTACTTTCCCGAAGAACTTGACGAATCGGCAATTGCGCCTTTGCGAAAATTGGTCGAAAGACTGGAACTTGCTGGCGCAAAAGTTATTTCTGTCTCACTACCGGCAACCCGATATGCCCTGAGCGCATACTACGTGATTGCAAGTGCGGAAGCGAGTAGCAACCTTGCGAGGTATTCGGGGATCCACTACGGTATGCCGCTGTCTAGACATGAGTGCCAGCAGTTTATTCATGTGTCACCCAGGGCTTCGTGTTGCTCCACCACCGGAAGCAGATAAGAAGAAGGTTTCGAGTATATACGCATACACTCGCTCAAAAGGGTTCGGCCACGAAGTGCAGAAGCGCATACTCTTGGGAACTTATGCACTTACTGCAGAGTAAGTCGCAATTTAGGACATGTTTAATCTCTGCCTAACCCCTGTCAGTGCGTTTGATAACTATTTTCTCCAAGCGCAAAGGGCACGTAAGCTCGTGAAGGCGGATTTTGACCGAGTATTTCGACCACTAAATCCGCTTGCTCGGACTCGCCACAGAACAGGAACTCTGGGCGCGGACATTCTCTTACACCCATCAGCAGTCGGAACGGCACCACCCCTTTCGGAGACCAGCAAACTAGGCTCACTCGAGGCATATGTTCAGGATGTTCTCACTGTTCCTGCATCACTAGCTGGACTACCTGCTTTGTCGGTTCCCGCTGGACTGGCCAAGGATGGCTGGCCATTGGGCGTTAGCGTCGTTGGCCAATGGGGACATGACGAGCTAGTCTTGAAGGTCGGAGATATCATACAACAGCTTGCTAAAGCGTAAATAATATTAGCTACTCGTGTTGTATAGAACAACCTAGAATGGCAATGTTGAGATGCCCTCAGTACTAAGGCCACGTTCGTATATTTTTTTTGTAAGCATTATTGGTCAGAACTACTATATTAGGTATCCCTCATCAGTCACGTCTCGTCTCAACGACGCGCGTCGCTCTTGAACCGGTCCCATATAAACTCGCGTCCATCTTTTCACAAGTGTATTTCTCCCTTCACTTTCCTGCACGATCTTAGACTTTATACTGAAAACGACGACATGGCTGACCCAAGTGGTGCTGCTCCTCAGGCCGGTCCAGATGATACGTCGACCGCCATCTTGAGGCCGAAGAAATCGTACGTATCCGCCTAAACGATAGAACGTATGCGTTGATTTAGACCACGATTTGCAGCCCAAACCGCCTGCTCGTCGACGATACGACGAACGATGATAACTCGGGTAAATATGCATGTGATGCTTTGGTATAGCGCGGGTGGCTGATTACTGTATGCGCATAGTCTGCACCCTTCACCCTGCTACGATGGAGAGACTTGGTCTCTTCCGTGGCGACACCGTCCTCGTCAGGTGAGCTCTGCGTGCATCGTACGAATAATTTAGTTTAACGCTAGAATGGCAGAGGAAAGAAGCGGAGAGACACTGTACTCATCTGCCTTGCGAGTGAGGACGGCTCGGTCGAGGAAGGCAAGATTCAAATGAACAAAGTTGCTCGTAATAACTTGCGGGTGAAGCTCGCAGACCTTGTGCATGTCTCCCCATTGAGCGACATTCAATATGGCAAGCGTGTACATATCCTGCCGTTCGACGATTCCATCGAGGGTCTCAGTGGCAACCTCTTTGAAGTGTATCTCAAGCCATATTTCCTCGAGGCCTACCGACCCGTGCGCAAGGGGGACACGTTCAAGGTTCGAGGTGGTATGCGTGAAGTGGAATTCAAAGTCATCGAGACAGACCCAGCCGAGTACTGTATTGTCGCCCAAGACACTGTAATCCATACTGGTATGCTTTTACTTTTTACTTAGCCTCTGTTCTCGTTTCTCACTCCTGGGCAGAGGGCGACCCGGTAAAGCGAGAGGATGAGGAGGCGAATCTTAATGATGTTGGATATGATGACATTGGTGGCTGCCGGAAGCAGATGGCTCAAATTCGAGAGCTTGTTGAACTCCCTCTTCGTCATCCCCAGCTCTTCAAGTCTATCGGTATTAAACCACCTCGTGGTATCCTCATGTATGGACCGCCTGGTACCGGTAAGACGCTCATGGCACGTGCTGTGGCCAACGAAACTGGCGCGTTCTTTTTCCTCATCAATGGTCCGGAGATCATGAGCAAGATGGCGGGCGAATCCGAGAGTAACCTGCGCAAGGCATTCGAAGAAGCTGAGAAGAACTCGCCATCAATCATCTTTATTGATGAAATTGATTCAATTGCTCCCAAACGTGAGAAGGTACCTTAAGTTTCACTGTTCATGTTGCCTCAGTATTGATCGTATAATCCTCAAAGACCAATGGCGAAGTGGAACGTCGTGTTGTATCACAGCTACTCACGCTCATGGATGGCCTTAAGGCGCGATCGAATGTCGTGGTCATGGCTGCTACGAACAGGCCCAATTCGATTGATCCCGCTCTCCGACGCTTCGGACGCTTCGATCGGGAAGTAGATATTAGTATTCCTGATCCGACCGGACGTCTTGAGATCCTTCGTATTCACACAAAGAACATGAAGTTGGCAGAGGATGTTGACCTCGAGCAGGTAGGATTTGATTGGTTCACTTTAGTTGAATGTCACTCACCAACGTCTAAAGATTGCTGCTGAGACACATGGTTACGTCGGATCCGATCTTGCTGCTTTGTGTTCTGAGGCCGCCATGCAACAGATCCGTGAGAAAATGGATCTGATTGACCTAGACGAAGATACGATTGATGCCGAGGTACTCGATTCGCTTGGAGTAACCATGGACAACTTCCGCTTCGCACTCGGTTCATCCAACCCGTCGGCGCTTCGCGAGACGGTTGTCGAGGTTCCTACTGTCAAGTGGGACGATATTGGTGGTCTCGAGAAAGTCAAGCAGGAGCTGCAAGAAACGGTACAATATCCTGTCGAACATCCGGACAAATTCATCAAGTATGGCATGTCACCATCAAAAGGTGTATTATTCTATGGGCCACCAGGTACTGGTAAAACGCTGCTTGCAAAGGCGATCGCGAATGAATGCCAGGCCAATTTCATTTCGATTAAGGTCCGTATCACTTCGAAGTTCGTTCTTCCCGGTGACTGACAGACTTGACGCAGGGTCCCGAACTTCTGACCATGTGGTTTGGTGAGTCGGAGGCGAACGTGCGGGATGTCTTCGACAAGGCTCGTGCCGCTGCACCTTGCGTCATGTTCTTTGATGAACTAGACTCGATTGCCAAGGCGCGTGGCTCAAGTGCTGGTGGAGATGCTGGCGGTGCCGGCGATCGTGTCTTGAATCAGTTGTTGACGGAAATGGACGGTATGAATGCGAAGAAAAATGTGTTCATCATCGGCGCGACGAACAGACCTGACCAGATTGACCCGGCTCTGCTTCGACCTGGACGTCTTGATCAACTGATCTACATTCCTCTTCCCGATGAGGCCGGACGTCTCGACATTTTGCGCGCTGCACTCCGAAAGTCGCCCGTTGCGAAGGATGTTGATCTCGGATTTCTCGCGAAGAATACACATGGATTCTCTGGTGCAGATCTTACTGAGATTTGCCAACGTGCGGCGAAGCTAGCGATTCGCCAGTCGATTGAGGCTGACATCCGCCGTTCACGCGAGAAGGCAGAAAAGGGCGAAGGTGATATGGAGGATGTAGAAGAGGAGGATCCTGTTCCTGAGATCACGCGCGACCACTTTGAGGAGGCCATGAAGTTTGCCCGCCGTTCAGTGTCTGACCAGGACATCCGTCGATATGAGATGTTTGCTCAGGTAAGGATGTTGGTGACATGGTAATGGAGGACTATTTACTGATGATATGATTACAGAACTTACAACAATCACGGTCGTTCGGATCATCATTCCGATTCCCTGAAGGTGAACCTTCTGCGACTGGCGGTGGTGGAGCCACCAGTGGTAACGCTGCATTCGGCGAAGATGCGCAGGATGATGATTTGTATGCGTGAAGGGCAGGGTGTAATGCTAGCAATTATTTCAGTTTTTTTGCGCACCGTTGAACCAAGTGTTGTGTTCGGTCGTTTAAAATGATCATGCTTCTGTGATTTGTGTGGATAATATTTGAGCATGAGATTTTTTATAAATAATACCGGCAAACTCGGGATTGAATGAGCGTGAGTTTGCGTCACTCGGAGCTCAGAAGTAGTACGCGAAGCATCTGAGCCGCGAGTCAGTCGTCCCGTTGCTCTCAGAGTCTTCATGCACCCTCGCATAAACATATTTTAACTCGGTATCTTTGCCTGCTATCTATACCAGCAATGGCAGAGCCCGAATACACTCTAAGACAACGCCGGATTGCGGCCTCGGACTCGACCACTTCCATGCCCGAGCTGCACCCCAAAAGCCAAGCACCCAATCGCACTGCAGATAAGACCACCAGGACACACCTATCTCATGAATCTAGACAATCTCTAGGGTCATCCAGTGCCAATGCACTCTCCGCGTCCTTTTCGTCCTTTTCGAGCTTGACCGTGTCGGGGTCGACGCAGTTGAAGGAGAGGCTGACGCAACTTCGACAGAGTGCACATGTACGAGCGGCGGGAGTCATTCCGAAGGTCGAGTGAGTGGCTTTCTCTCCATTCTTTGTCTTCTTATAGATTCCCCCGTTCTTGTTGGAATTTTGTTGTTGTTGCGACGGTATTGTTGACGTTGGTCGTGTGTTTCTACTAGCTTCGTGCCTGCTGCTGTCCCTCGCGTGCGCCGTTTGCAAACGCTTGCGGTCTCTGTGTTCGAACTGCTCATGCCTCTCTGTCTTTGCACCTTCTTCTTTGCCTGGTACGCATCTCTTGGTTAGTGTCCTGCTACATTCGTTCTTATAAAACCTCCGTTGCACACTCCATGGGTGGCTCAGCTCGTTCCCGCCATTATGGCCCGCGCTTGCGGCGTACATGTTCTGGGTTCACTTCATCGACAACTGTCCCGAACAAGGAGGGCGCACGAGTCAGTGGTTCCGAAGTATGCGATTCTGGACGTACTTTGCGGAGTATTACCCTGCTTCGTACGTTGCTTTTCCGATTAGCGTTGATTTCATTGCTAAGATTTCACGAACTTCCACAGACTGAAAAAGGTAAATTTGAGGGATACATTTTTTTGGAATGAGGATTCTCATGGTTTAATGTTTGCGAAGGAGCAAGAATTACCTGCTGATAGGTCGTATGTATTCGGTTACCACCCGCACGGTACGTGTTGTGCTTCCATTATCCGTGCTTGTGCTTATTATAGGCTCGCAGGTATCATCGGAATGTATGCAACTGCTGTTAGGCAACCATTTCTCATGAGTGCTGATTCTTCGAGGCAGGGGTGCACTTGCGACGTTCGCAACGGAGAGCATAGGCTTCTCGCAAACCTTTCCAGGTATCCAACCACACCTCTTAACCCTGGCATCGAACTTCCGAATGCCGCTGTATCGTGATATTCTGCTCGCGCTTGGGGTGTGCAGCGTCTCGCGGAGGTCGTGCGAGAACATTCTTAGACGAGGAAACGGGAGTTCCATTTGTATTGTAGTAGGTGGCGCTGCGGAGAGTTTGAGCGCCCATCCTGGAACAGCGGACCTTACGCTCCGGAGAAGGTTGGTTACTTTCCTTTGTGCGGTGCTTGAGTGGAAGGGGCGAAGCTGACGGATAATTGACGTTAGGCTGGGCTTTATCAAGCTTGCCATTCAGAGTGGTGCGGACTTGGTACCGGTTTTTTCGTTCGGAGAGAATGACGTGAGGAAGTCTCTATCGGCTGTTGATAAGGATTAATTGGATCTGTTTCGTTTCAGATTTTCGACCAAATGCCAAATGAACGAGGAACACTACTTTTTACGTTGCAGAAGCGATTTCAATCTATGTTTGGCTTTACGCTGCCATTATTCCATGGACGGGGGATGCTAAATTGTAAGTGGAATCCCTGTGATTTATTACCGGTCATTTACGAGTTGGGCAGATAACATTGGATTAATGCCATACAGACGGAGGATCGTAGTCGTCAGTAAGTGGAGTTAAGCGTGCTGATGGTGGATCAGGGATACTGACGGGCTTCACTGTATCAGTTGGACGACCGATCAATGTTGTCAAAAATGAAAAGCCGACGCTTGAAGAGTTGCATGCGGTTCAGAAGCTGTACATCGAAGAGCTGTACCGGTGAATCAGCTAATTTCATCATAGCCATCTTTTGCTTAACTGACATTATGCTTGGAATCAGAATATGGGACACGTACAAGGATGTGTTTGCCGCGCACAGGAAGCGAGAATTGAACATTATTGACTGACATTTCATATCATTAAAGATGGACAATGTACAGTACATTAAACGAAGTGTGGTACAGTTAGAGGTATCTAACAATAATGCATTGTTGGTGGTAGAATGTGTGATTACGTCAGTTAGGGGATGCCGAGACCATTGAGGACTGAAAAGTTAAACGACCGAGGGAAGATCATTTCAAAGCCCGGATACCACCGTGAATTCATTGACCATGTCTTCGGAACCAGTCCATAGTTTGTACCCCATGCTAGCCCATGCTGCGAGCGCAAGGCAAACCCGTGTCTTCTTTCTTGATAGATAAATATATGAGGAAAAATAAGAAATATTCGCGCGATGGATAATAAATAATCCCATGGGACGGAAGCTTAGCTGTTAGAATGTACCTTTGATGCCACGTGCTTCTTCTTCATGAGATTCAATCGGGGACGGTCTGTCTCTTTCCAACCCGCACTCGTTCAGTGATCGCTCAATTTACCGTCCTCTTCCTCCTAATCTTCTTTTTCGCACACTCGTATCCTATCCTTCCCTCTCCCTCTCTCTTTCTCCTAACCCATCGCCCTCAATCTTCAACCTACTCGGCCCCGGTCCGATCCTCTTCCCGTCACCACCATCATCTGCATCTCCCGCTCCACCTCATGAACGTCGCTCGCCTTCTTCAGGACTCCCCCTCTGAAGACCGTCCAAGAAGACAGGAGTTGAGGGATAGACAGGACAGGGAAAGGGAAAGGGAAAGAGAAGGCGAACGTGAACGTGAAAGAGAGCTTGCAAAGGAACGGGAGAGAGATCGCGACCGTGAACGCGAACGAGAATGGGAGAGAAATAGAGAATGGGACAGGGATAGGGAAAGACATCAAAGGGAGAGAAGTTCTTTGTCGTCAACTTCGTCGGCACCGGTGCATCTGCCCGCTCAACGTCCTTACTCTCCACCGGGCAATGTTCTTCCTCCCCGATCTCGTGTTCATCCGTACGATAACAAACCGCATCCCCCTCCTACCAGTCGGACTGCGTCAATTTCAAATCAGGGACCAAATCACGCCTATACACACTCGCCCGTCTCAGAGAATGTCCATGCTCGCTCATACAGTCAAGACAGCTACCCGGCATCTTCAAGTCATTCACATTCACCTCCTGCACCGTTGTTCTTGTCTCCACTCACCGCACCGCGAGAAGGTGCAGCGGCAGGTCCCGTGCCGGGGGCGACGCTTAGTACCGAGTACTCGGCGGAGTATACACACCGAACGAAAAATTCTTCTTCTCAACACGGTCAAGCGAATGCGCCTCCGCCTTCGATGCTCTCGCGTCGAGAGGAACGGGAGAGGGACTATCGACAGCGAGCACATTCGCTAACCGGATCGACTCGATCGAGGACACCCCCATATGGAGACTATCGTGATACCGGTCGTATTTCACCCACGGCTTCGCGCCTGGGCTCCAGGCAACATTCGCCGGCGCAAGGGTCCTACTCTGTCGTCCCACCTTCCCCATCACTGTCGCAACAACAATTCTCACCTCCTCTACCGACTTCGCTTAATAATAGTTCGAACAGTTCGTCATTGCCAAGGATGCATCCAAATCAGGGACCACCTTTAACTCGCCGACCGCCGCCACCGCCGTCATCATCATCACTACCGCCTCCACCGAGTACGTCGCTTAATCGCTCTCACGACAACAGCGGAGGACCTTCAAACTTGGCGATGGGCCGATCGTTTGACGAGCGACCATATTTGGTGAGTGATTTACGTTACGACTTACGTCATCATTCTGGTTGGACCGCACAGCCGGGAATGATCGACGTATCGTATCACGTGTTGATTCAAATTGCTAACCACATCATTTGCATCACGCTTTTCACTTTCTGCCACAGGGCCGAGCGCCGTCGTCGTCGTCCTCTTCCGCAATGAGCGCCGGGCGCGAACGTAATCTCAAGGAGGATCTTGAGAGAGAACGGGAAGTTTATGATCGTGAAAGAAGAGAAAGAGAACGTGAGACGGAGCGAGGGAGGGGGTTTGGGTACAGTTCGCGCAGCCGTTCGGCAAGCGCCAGTGCTGGCATCCACTCAAGTGCACATGTGGACCGACTCAATGAGCGCGAAAGGGGCTATACAGAGCAACAGAGGATGAAAGACATGGACGCCATTCGTGCTGCGGCGGAAACGCGTATGCAGGGTCAACCACGCGATACGAGAGAGCGCGACGCACCGCGCCATCATCACCATCATCACCACCACCATCCAGTCTCGCATTCTCACTCGTATCCACACTCGAGTCAGAGTGCACATTCTCACCAGCAGCAAAACTCACAACAACACCTGCAGCAGCAACACCCTTCACTGCAGCAACCTCTGCCTCATATTCCTGGAACTCCATATACTTACGCGCATACCGGCAAGCCCCGTATTAGTCGAAGTGGTGTCTTGAAGCTCGCTCCTCCTGGTGTGACAGTTCCGAACAATGTGCCACCTTCGTCGTCCGATCTGACATTTGCGGGTGCGCCTGGCGTTGTGATGCGCCAAGAAACACTGTCCCTCGCGCCATCTCATCCGTCAGGTGCCTTGCAGCTGCGGCAGGAGCAGCAGCAATCACAACATCAACAGCAGGGGCCTCCTGGATCAGGTCCGCAGGGTCCGCATCCTAATGATTACGTTCTTATTGACGCGAGACAACGGTCCCCGCCCAATTTGCACCATCCGACTGAGATGCATGCCGAAGGCGCCCACGCCTACGGTGATGGACCACAAGGTTACCCCGACGGCCCCCATCCAGTTCAGCACGTTCAGCAGCATCCACCGCAGTCAGGAAAACACAAATCGTATTCTGTTGTTCCGACTGGTCCTGGCGTCCCGCCTTCGAGTGGTGCACCACTTCCTCCAGGGGGTCTGCACGCTTCCATGATGCAACAGCAACAGCAACACCATTATGGCCAAATGCCGCCTGCGCATCAGATCCACAACTCCCATCCTCATCAGCAAACACTACCTCTGCCACCTCCTTCCTCATCCACGAATGGTATGCACGGACAGGGTCCTCCCCCTGCACATTTGCAGACAAATCCTTACAGGCACATGCCTTCAGGAATGCCACCTCAGAACTATGCTCCCCCGTCTGTACATTATAATGAAGTACCGCCCCCGCCTGTTCCAATGGCACTTCAGCCGACACCTCCGTCACCCCCACCTATGCGCGAGCCGACTCCTGCGGAAGCTCCCCTGCATATCGGCACCTTCATTTACCCGCGTACACCATTCCCGTACTTCTTTTCGGCTCGGGCGGACTCCGAAAGACGAGGATCGAATGTTAGCCCTGGACCTTCCAAAAAATTCGGGCGACGCGAAGCCGACTTTGTCGTGGAACATAAGGAGCTACCGACGCATGTCACTATCCTTGTCCCATCTGGGCATCTTCCTTCCTCACTTCCTACTAATGGGAAGCCACGTATTTGGGGCGGGGCGCCATTGTCTGTTCCGAATCCCTGGACACCGTACGTAAATTTCGTGACACGTTCGCATTCTGCGATTGCACGACGAATTTATACGGATGATTCGGACATTGTGCTTTGCGCTTTGCATTCGGGACGGGTGTCGTGGACTGGTATTAAGTGTGCACGTGCCGCAGGGCTTGACCTATCGGTCAAGCTTGCAGTGTATCGTGATGTAGGACGCTACGTCGGAGCACCGAGCGCATTTGCCGATGGAAGCGTTGTGAATGGCACTCCGGATGTGGACGTGGGCCTTAAGCGACTCATTGATCCCAAAAGCCTGACAGCAGCATTTGACAATGGTGATGCAGAAAACACGAACTGGCTGACTTCCCCTAGCGCTTCATGGGAAAGTGGGCATGATGGGAGCGGTTTTGAGCCGATTAGTACCGAATGGCTACCTGTACGTCCGTACGCATTTTATTCGGTTTGCTTATTAACATATTTTGCTCTCTTCTCAGCGGGGCTCAACCCGCAAGCTTGGTCTTCGCGGTCGCTCACAACGCTTACGCGAGTACACTGAGCGGCGGAGAGTCGTCATGAAGGAAGTTCCACCGGATAACTTGCTTGTTACTACAAAACTACACACGGGTGTGCTTGGTAAACGGACGATGAGCCTCCAGGAGCTTTCAACCAATTCGTCCTACGAGATGGAGAACGAGACTGAGGACGACATATATTCTACCAGAACAGTGGTGTTTGCGAAGCATCACGAATCGGAGTTGACCTAGTAAGCCTCCTTGCCTCGTTAGTATCATATGCGAACCGTGATTCTTACTTGTATATTCAGCTTCAAGTATGACCGAGCTACCGTGCCATCTGTCGTATTTTCCTCGTTACCGCGTTCACGGATGCCTTCTGAACGGCCTCGAGGTCGACGAAAGCGGCTCAAGGTCGCCAACCGTTATGGCGATGCCTTGTTTAGCGAGACAGGTACAGAAGGTAGACGATCTCCTTCACCTCGACTATCGGATAGGGAAAACACGCCGAAGGGCTTCATTCTCGAGAATAGCAAAGTGTGTTATTTGTTCGCTTTGCGAGACTCGAGTGACGGGACGGATGATGACAAGGAGAATCGCCTGAGCCCTGTAGATGAATCTATTGCCGTCACGAGAACGGGTAGAAGCTATGACGTGTACTCTTTGCCGTTTTCGCCTCCTAATAGTCCACCGGTGGAGCTAAAACAACTGCCAGTCGTAAATGGCAACGGAACTCGGAAACCTGATGATACCAGTCCCTTGACGCCGAACTCGGATCGTGGTGAATCTGCTTCTCCCCACGACACTGAGGAGCACAAGGATGCAGGGGATAAAAGAGACGCCATACCTGGGTCCAAAGGAGCCGTGTCTATGCTGACTCCGCCAGCCACTGCAGAGACGGAGCATCCGTCATTGCCGCTTTTGAATGATAAGGACAAGGGCGAATGCACAAAGACACCACAAGTCCTATATCGTGGCCTTACTTCACGGAATGTTGTACCCTTTGATAAGGGTATTTCCGTCGTCGGCGTGGAACACACCAGCATGGACCGAAGCGACATGGAACGCCTCATTTATATCGATCGCTGGCGCTTCGCAACTTCGCACGATCTTGCGAGGTTGAAGAACTATAAGGTCGAGAGCAGATGCGGGTAATGATTTGGTGGTTGCTGTGTCATGATCAATAAACTCATTCGATGTATAATAATTCAACGTTTTTCATGAACGACTGGTTTGGTTTGAATGTGGTTATGTCTTTGCTGATGTATCAATTTAATTAGCTCATTTCTGTCTTCCTTTTTTTCTTCTGTGGTTGAGGGCTGTTAATTTGTCGTTCTTCGCTGCGACGGCTCTGACTTTGTAGCATTATGCTAATGATAATGACCGAGAAGTAATCGATATCACTGTAAGGATATTCTGAACCCGCAAGAGTCCCAGTGATACTTAGTGAATCGAAGGGAGGGGGGATGAATTAAATCACACTTCTTGCGTCCAGCCTGCGCCGAGTCGACGAACGCTTGCTCGTCGTCGTGTACGATCTCGTCGTTTCTTGTATTATAGTGCTAGTTTCCAATCCAACACATCCGGATACCGGAAGTATAGTAAAGGAAAGCAACTGACTCCTGTCCGGCATTCATCTACGCAAACGAGACACGCGCGCATTGCGCACTCATATTTATTTCGCCCCATGACACCCATGACAGAATAAAGTCGAATGATAAATAAGTTATCCAAAGTGCTTAAATTAAATAAGACAGTCGAGAGCAAGAGTGGAGAGAGTGGAGAGAGTGGAGAAGAAAGGTATAAGCGCAAGAAAGAGAGGAGAGTTCCACGAGGTGACTATGAACTACGATAGCAGTAGCAATGGAAGAACGCAAGATATCAATAAAGACTGAGAGCTTTTTGTAACAGGGTATCAAGTTCCTGAAAGGGGGAACGAAATACGTTAGCTAACGCATTTCCACTGATATCATAAGTGTTTATGGAACTTACCGTATCTATCTCGTTCATCTTCCTGAACGTCCCTGCATAGACATCCCTAATCTTCGGATGAACACTCTCAGGATCCAACGGTGTACCAAAGAACAATCGCTCCACTTCGTCTGTGGGAGATGGCGGAGGATGCGGCAAGTCTTTGGCCATGATGGATGCACGGGAGTGGATGACAGCGAGCATCTCTGTAAGGCCGAATTCGTCCTTCGGAATGCGCAATGGCGGGCGCTTGGTGCTCGCGTAAGAATGGGGGTAGGGCCGGCGTTGAGTCGGGGAGGGCGTGAAAGCCGCGCGGGACGGTACGTGGTTGGAGGGGACGGGTGTCGGTGCTGCGGATGCGGCGGTTCGGTAGTCCGACGACGCGTCTGAGAGAACAGATTCGATGGACGGTTGGTGGAGACGGTGTGTGGGACTGTCTCCTGACGAAGACGCCGCCGTGGGGGTGACAGATCGAGACCTGCCGCTACCCATACCACTACTGCTACCTCCGATGTCTCTGAATGTAGTAGGCGTGATGGAACGATGTGATCCCGCCCCCATCCCTGCTGAAGAAGCAGAGCCAGCAGCGGTCGGGGTAGCAGCTCGACTCCCCGATGCATCGCTTTGCTCATCATCAGAATACATCGAGGGCGATGTGGACCTAAATGTCGACGTCGACGTTGATTGCGACACTGCTCCGTTCTTGATTTTGTCGAGTAAGCGGTTGATCAACGCACTCGGTTGACCACCCTTCATCGCCCCACTCAACAGATCGTTCATCGAGCCGTCTGATCCCGATGACGGGATTGATTGATTCGGGATTGATGATTTGAGTTCTTCCTCGACGATATCGCTGACATCGTATGTCTCCCCGTCAGGCTGGACGTATGAGTACCGCATCTTGCTGTCTGTATCAATACGCTGACTGCGCAACATCGCTTTGTCAGGTAACATTACATCAATCCCGCGCTGTGAATTCGCTTGGGCAGATAGCATGGCCTTCTGGTTCGCTCGTGAAGCAGCACGCTGAGCCGCGATGATCTCCTGTCGCGACATCTGCCGCGGGCTCTTGGATTCACCCGACATGCTATCTTTGTTACTTTCAGAAGCGATTATATCCCGATGCAGATGTGATAGCGCGAGCTCGTCCAGAGGCGCTGACAATCGGTGACTGCGGTTCGACGTGGGTCTGTATGCGACAGCACGTCGCAGGATGAAAGCGGGGTCGTAGGGTTGTATATCCTCCGGAGAACCTTGTAGAAGCTGAGCTGAGTCCACAGAACGACGCCTTATTTCACTTGAACGTCTGTATGCTGGTGGACGAGGAAAGGCGTCGATAACTTTGCTCGATGGCTGCAGCTCGCGTTCTGGGTAGCAAAGTTAATAAACACCCGCAAAATATGACTAATTTCACTTACCCGTCCCATCAACCTGGACAGTCAAAATGTACCGGACGCGAGATGTACTCCGCCGTTTCGTCAACTTATCTTCAACTTCATCTCCGCCGTCAACAACGCCCTCCAGAATTCCAAATCTCTCCAAACCAAGCTCAATAACCTCAGCAACAGTAATATTCTTCGGGAAGTTGAAATACTTCTTCCGCAAATTCTGAGGTATGTCGGGATTAATTGCGGAGCTCGACTCGGATCTCTCGCGTAATGTTTCCTTGAAGACGATGGCTTCGGTGTGCGGATCGAAGACCATATTGTCCGGTAACTCATTCGGATAAATGACAAGTTGCAAGGAGAAACGGATTGAAGGGGAGCTGAATCTTTCGGGACTCGTGGTGCTGAGGTCCGAATTCGATCCAGAGAGGGTCCTTCCACGAAGAGATCCATCTGACTCTGAGCCGCTCTTGCTCATTACACCTGATGCTTCGTTATCAGCGATGTCTCCGCCCTTGTCCCCACCATTAATTCGGTTCAAGTAAAACTTGACGGCAGAGTCGTCCGTAAAGTCGTTCATGGGTAATTTCCGAATGGCCGGATGCGCAGAGAGGTTGCTTGCGACAGAACTGATACTGCCCATACTGCTTCGCTTTATTCTCATAGGCATCTGTTCCGCTTCTTCGACAAGTTGCTCAAAGACTCCAAGCGGCTTCATCTCAGCAGTCATATTCAACGTCGTTCCTCCTTCAACCTGCTTCACCGTAAGATAATAGTCTGAAGCGTTCTCACCTGCTGCAAGACGGAAACGTTGCATCGACTGACGGACAAGGTCACCGGCCGTTGTAGACGCATTAAGTAGAACAGTTTTGAAAGTCGCTTCACTTTGCAAGTTCTCTCCAGCGAAGACACGAATGACGCTAAGCTCTGGTACACCCATACCATTTTGACCTTCCATGCCAGAAGCAGGAGAAAGTATGAGAGATCCAGGTCTACCACTCTGAGTACGGAACGATGCATTAACAGGCGCCAATCCGAGTCCGAAGCCCGAAGCGTTCGGCGAGCTCGATAGCGAACCACTCCCTTGAGTGGGCATGACGAGTGAGGCTGCTTGGGTTGCATACGAAGGCTGCTCTGGAGGCGAAGAAGGTGATCGCTTAAGATACTCGGAATACAGAGCCTGCTGCTGTTGATCGCGTTCTCGAAGAGTGGATGCATGCAGCGAGACTTGGATGGTCGCCGGTGGTGGCTGCAATTGACCACCTTGAGTTTGCAAAGCTGGAGTCTGGTTTTGCTGAGGTTGCTGGACGGGTGTGACGACGCGTTGCTGAGGCTGCTGACGAGCTGCAGGGACTGGGGATACGACGAGCCGCCCGGTCTCTGGCGGAACGTTCGTGTGTTGCGAGTTAGCCTGTGAATGGGCACTGGACGAGACAGTAGCACTAGATTCCTCTGAACCTCTCGTACGTCCATCGGCCGCGGCAGCAGCCATGTTTTCGATAGACGTCTTGCTACCTTTATCTTTATCCTTCCTGCGAAACAGCCCAGCAAATACGCCACCTTTCTTCTTCTTCTCTTTGCTACTGTCACGTTCACTATCCTCTGCCTCCTTATCTTTATCAGCACGTTCTTTGCGCAACTTGGCGTGGCCACCACTTGGTGCAGGGCTTGCAGTTGACCGAGTCTCCTCGCTTGCAGTACGTTGTATTTCCTTCCGTGCCTGCATAGGAGCCGGTCCCAAGCCGATATCGCCCCTCCCTTTCGCAGTGCGTTTACGAGAGGCTTCCTCGGCAGCTTCGATTTCCTCGCGAGCGCGCTTTCTCTCTTGTTCAAGCTGCTCTTGGTGTCTCTGAATAATAGCGCTAGGAAGCAACGGGCCTGGAGCAACTTTCTGCTCTTGTGACGCTTCTTCCGTCGCAGGCTCTTCTCGTGCAATTGACGGGGTAATGACCAGCTTTCTCGTCTCTGTCTCGTCCGCAGGATCCCGCATCTGTGTCGGACGCGTTTGCTGTTGTTCCGTCTGTCCACTTTGCTGAGCCATCAATCTCTCTCTCGATGACTGACTACGAAGCTGCGGAGCTTGTTGAGCTTGTTGCTGGGCTTGCTGCAGTTGCTGGTCTTGACGTTGATCTTGTTGGTCTGACTGTTGATCAATTTGTCGCTGGGCTTGTTGTGGTTGTCCCGATGCGTAAGGTGAAGGCCGAAGTACCGACGGTATCACAGGTCCTCGCTGTTCTGACAATTCCATTTCTACATCTTCAACTTGTTGCTCCTGACCACGTGCGGGGCCTTCGGATAACCTTGACTCCGCGTCCACTATTATGTTGGCTTCGGTTTGCTCCTCGATTGGAGTAGACCCGTCTTTGACTGGTGCGTCTTCAATCTCAACATCGTCTTCATCCCATTCGGCCTCTCCTTCCTCTTCATCCTCGTTCCAGACAGCTGGAGGGTATCGGAAGATGCTCGATTGTCGGTGGAAAGCAACTCCACGCTTCGAACCGTTTACTGCACCAGGTTCTCCGACAATTACTTCGATTTGGACGCGATTTCGGTTGCGAGAGGATTTAGAAGCAGCTGGATTCGTGTTGTCCATATCAGCTTGAGTAGCCGAAGCGAGCTGAAATGCAATGAGCGATAAAGGATCATGAAAGGGGATACAAACTTACATCGACATTGCGATGCCTATTCAGCCGGGCAAGCCTCTCGAAAGGGGTTTCAATATTCTCCGCAGGTATGTACCCGACCTCCTGCGTCTTTAGCACGCGTACTAGCCACCAGTAGCTATTACTGTCATCCATGAGAAAAAGACTGTCCCCTTTGACGACGCTCGCCTGTCCTTCAACCGTCGCAGCAAAGTTCGTAAGCGAGTACACCAAGTCAAAGTCGATGGACTCATTTGGTATTGACAAAGAGGATGAAGAGTCAGACATGTAGTCCCCAATGGTGTCGTCCTCCTCATTGTCGTCGATGTCGTGGTCACGTTCGGCACCATAGTTGTGCTCTATCGGTTCTCCGGCTTCTTGCCCTATTTCATCTCCCTCTGCATCCGAAGAATCCTCCATAACCGAATGCTCTGAGTCCATTTGGGTGTATTGCTGATTATGGTTGTGCTGCTTATTGACAAGTTTGGTGTCGTCTGGGTGGATTCTGTCACGCAGATCGAAGGTGTCTTGTCGACGCGGACGTTGAGTTTGCATTTCCATTCTGTTAGAGCAGCGTTAGCTTGTCCGAAATGATCTCCGTAGAAGGAGGGCTGGATAGAGCAAGTAAAAGTGCTATAAAATAAGTAGGCGTTAAGCTCGGCACGGGCGTTTGTACACGTCTTCTCGCGTGTCCGAGCAACGTGCCAGCATCATGCACTCTGATATTCTGGCACAAGTTTCACAAACATCCAAAGGGGGCTCATAGAACCCCTTCCCCGCGCCAAAGCATCTATTTGAAACGCGAAAGATACACTCACCCAAGCTGAGAAGCTGCAAACAGTGAATGACATTAAAAGCTGAGCCAGCAGACGAAATCTTAAATGAATCAGACGAAGCTGATTGTGATAGAAAAAGAAACAGAAAGAAAGCTTCAAAGAGGGACTGTGCACCGACAATCAGCGACAGCGGAGGTGGGGGTTGCTGAGGTGGTCCTAGTAGAGTTGCGCTCGACGACCGCTTTTGGTGCCAATAACTGAAAAGGCGAAAGACCAGAAAAGGCAATGAAATTACGTAAAGATCAATTTGCTACTTACCGTTGCGAATGTATTTACGGCAACGGCGAACTTGAGTGGCTCTGGCGCCGCTGAACTCTGCACAGAATAGTCGTGACTCCAGAAATGTAAGAATTTATCGGAAGCTTGCAATTATCCACTCCAATACTATGGATCAACTTGAACATGCATGGTCGGGGCACGGCACGGAAGGTAGCGTATAAAGAGACTCCCCAGTAGTAGTACTGTCATCAGAATAACTGTCTCATCGGAATCTTCACCGCGACTTTTCCACTCTCCTCTGCGCCTCTCCTCATTATGGATCACCGTCCATCTGCCACAGTGTCATCGAATAGTGATTCCTCCGACGAGGTCTACCTTGCGGACAGCACTACAGCGGGGCAATATGACGATGGGTTCGATACTTATCTAGTAGAAGTATTCATAATCTTCATAACTGTTAACTAGTGGACACTGAACCCGTTTTTCAGCAATCCGAGGATGCAGATCAATTGCCGATTGAGCCTCCAAACGCTCCGAAAGTAAGTGACCATATTCTTCCAAGTAACCTTGACCAGTTTACGATTGAGATTAGATGGAATCAATTGCACTTCCTTCATGCACCTGTAGGGAGGGTCAGCCGCATCCGTTATGACAACGAGGGAGTACTGCAGAGGTTGCACTAAATTGATTGATGGGCCACATTTTCCGATGGTACCGGAGGTTAATTCATAATGTCACTTTTCTCTATCTCGTTTACAGTACATGTCCACACTGCACTCCAATATGTTGCATTGCTTATTACCCATGGAGTTTAGACTTTCCAGCTCTGTAGTATATGGAAAGAGCTAGAGTTCGAAAGTAGATGACGGTGTCCATCATATGGATCACGAACAGAGAGAATCGACGGAGTCAAGGCAGCATCTTGACGATAAAGGAAGAGCTTCTTGGATTACTGTTCTGTGGGCCTTACTGGTGCATCTCTTGAAGCATGGGGGCGTTGCACAAGAGGAAGAAGGCAGGTTTATGGATAGAGTGCATGTACAAAGCCATACGGCATGATGCAGAGGATAAGGAACAAAAGTACGGTGCATTTATTTCTGTAGATTACGATGAGTAGAATGTAGCAAAAGCGGTCCGGTGCACACTCACAAGGATAATACCCTCAAAACGTTGCTTGAACCAAGCCATAGTATCCTCCTTCTTTACACGATGCTTGAACCCGATCCGTGACCTCTTCGCCTTTCGCTTCGCGACGCGCCCGCCCGGACGACCCATCACAACATAAAAGTCCATACCGAAGATACCAATATTGGGGTCGTACCGCGCTCCCAGATCAATGTGTTCGGTGATACCGAAGCCAAAGTTACCCTTTTCTGAGAAGTTCTTGCGGCGTAATTCATATTCCTTCACCTTAAGACCGCGTTCGAGGATTTCCTCGGCTTTGGGCCCACGGATAGTTACGTGTACAGCGATCTTTTCGTTTCGACGGATACCAAATGTGCGCACTGTGAACCGTGCTTTTGAAGTGACGGGTGTTTGACCGGTGAGTTGTTCCAACACCTTGGAGGCGCGAGTGAGACGATCTCCCGACTCTCCAACTGAGATGTCTGTCATTTGTTGAAGGAGTGTTAATGATTCCGTAGTTATTTCAATCAGGGAAAAGAGGAACGCACTGATGACGAGCTTGTCAATACGAAGCTCCTTCATGGGGTTGACGGCCTGGGTATTCTTGGATTCAGCCTGAGAGCATTCTTTCAGTCTCATCCTCACATTTATCCTTTATGAACATACCATGGCGTCGAGTTGGTCTTGAGGATTGTTTGACGAAACCACGCACGTAAACACCGTCCACATCTCATCTCTCTGAGGATGCTGCTATACAGTTGCACATCCATATATGGCAGTATAGGGTCACGTGGGTTTAATCATTCATTCATTGAAATATTTTGAGACCAGTACATATTACTGGGGACTGGCAATCCCCTATACGAAAGTGTCGACAATTTTCTTCGTTCGGAGTTCGAATAATTACTATATATGGCTAATAACGACGATCCGTTTTTACCGCCCTACCTTTCATAATGCCTGACTTCTCTCTCGAGAATACATGTTGTTTCAGCACAAAACAAGTACCACAATAGTCCATGGTAAATATATGCATCATATATATAACAGAATCGATGGAATAATGATAATACTAATAAGTTTTGCTAGTGGTTTTTCGTTAACAGTTGAGCTAGCTCAGAGGAGCTATATACTGCGGAAACGCCTTTAGTATTAGCAACATCCTTTTATTTACCAGCTCTTCCGGTAGTAGGTACCTTTTTCATTTATCATTGAAGCTCCAAATCCATCTATCCGATCATTCACTTCACCTAATGTCACTGTATGCACCTCACTGAGGTGTTTATATCTTATATAGCCTTTAGTATCAATCGGCTTTCTATTTTCATATCATGTATACTCAAAAAAAATTGTAGTGACATCCTACAGCATACACGAGCTATAACACACTTTTGATACTTGTTTTATCTTTCTTTTGCTCAATGTAGTTCATCTAGTGCCGTTTCGACTGTCAATTGAATCAAGTCACGTGATACTAATTTTCCTTTTTTGTATGCATTCCGCATATCTTCCACCTCCTTCTCCTCAACAGCGGTCTGAAGAATCATCCAGCTCAATGGCTGGGGTGTACTTTTACATGCCTGTCTCTAATTTGTACAAAAAAAATTTTGTAGAAATTGTTTCACTCCTGAGATATGGACCAGAACACCACTATACCGCAATGGAATTTTGCAGAATTTTTGACCAGTTCACCCATGTTCATGATTTACATATTATCTACAATTTATTTTGGTTGTTTTCGCAGTGAGGAAGGGTGAGGAAGGAGATATGTGTGGATAAATGCGACTCTCAAAAACCGGTAAATCGCTTAAGTTAAGCGAGGCATCGGCACAACTCGGCAGGACCGTGGGACGTAGACACTTCGTTACAAGGGATTGCCAGTCACCACTAGTAGCTATGTATTTTTTCCACTGCTACATTTACGTCCGTCTGGAAGCTACACATGTGCACGCAACTGCATCACTGTGGTCTTATGTCCTCGACCGGTCGAGCATCAGTCAGGTTGCATCGCTGGAGAGTACCGATTAGTCTCAAAGTTGTTGGGCTATTTGGGCTATTCTGCTTCTTCCTTTTCTATTTTCTGAAGCCAGGCGATTTCTTGCAGCCAAAAGTCTCGAAGGCTACATATTATAATTGTCCCGGGGACGCTGGTGGCCCAGACGATTACCAGAAAAGGAAATAAGAATAACTGTCTCGGGTCGGCGGTACGGAGATCCCTGATTTAGACTTTGCCTCCGCTCAGCTGCTGCAAGCTTATACACTTACCGTGTCTCATGTCCCGTCCCGTTCAACAATCTCTCGGTTGAACGGAACAAACCCTTATTGTTCTCTATTATCCCTCTGGATGTTTATTGTCTAGAAACCTGTTGGAAATCAAGATGAGGCTGGTTCCGATGGCGGCTGGCTGCAAGTTTGGAGGCTGGTAGAATTTCGTATATAATATGGGCATCATTCTGGCGTTTTTCCCGTCAAGCACAGAACAATCTCTCGATACACTTAAACCAGCTACACTTACTCTCTCTATCCGTCCTAAACAAATTCTCTTACCCACACTACACTTTTTTGCTTTGTCGAGATGTTCGCCTCTGCACGAACTGCTGGAGCTTCTCCTCTTGCCTCCCCTTCATTGAAGCGCGTCTTTGAGGTTGCCAACGCGCACGGTCCGGTTATGGGACTCGGCATCCGCGTCTCGGGTTCGCCTTCCACGTCTTCATCGTCGACATTGTTTAGTGCTAGTGCTTCAAGTTCTACTATGCATACATCTTCGGACTCAAGTCTTGGTCAGCCGGTTATGCGCAGACCCGCCTTGCCTCGTATGCAGAGTTCGGGAACTATAATACCGCCGCGCACTCCTCGTTTGCAATGCGCTCCTATCCTACCCTCGGCGCTTTCACCCTCATTACCCACTCCTTCCAGCGCACAGTTGCCTAATGCCGAGAGTTCTTTCTCCGAGATTAAGGAGGTGTATGTTAGTGGTAGTCAACCAATGGTCAGTTCCTCATTCATGTTACATGTTGAATGGGTTGTCCTGATTGATACTTGCGCGGTGTTTAGAACATTCACTTGACGCAACGTCGTCACTTTGCCATTACCACGAACATTACCTGTTCGACCTTGCGCAATAGCTTCCATACGCATCCGGAGGTTGAACGTATCGGGCTCGGTATATCTGGCCTATCGCTCAATTCACATACCGCCAACTCCATCATTCCTAACATCAACCATTCAAACGACGTCTCCGCTCCAGACTCTAATGACTCGGAACCCGAGGAGGGACACTTACTTTCCAAGCGGATCTGCCGCCGCCGCCGAATGACGGCGACGAAACCCTATACCATAACTAAGTCGTTCCGGTTCCATGCGCACCCGCAAGTTATAGGTTCGCCGAATTCAAACCATGAGTTGGATGGCTATGCCGCTGACAACGAGGAGCATGATGATCAAATTCCCCGACGAAACACGCGCTATTGCGACGGCTCTGCATTGAGTGGACTCCGCTCGTGTAGGGTCCGTGTTCTTACTCCGTACTTTGCGCCTAACAGCGAGTCGTCATGGCTCTAGCAGTCAGGCGTCTTTCTTCGTGGACGGATTCTCACCTCTTCTATCTTCTTTTTCCTCCGTCGTCCCTCTCATCGCATCCGTATATAGTCTGACAAACAAACACGCATTCAAAAACCACAAAAGTCATATACCGTCAAATGTCATACAGGAATTTATGTACCCACTCACTAGACTGAACGAGATAGAGTGCATTTTTCTCGTTATTTTTCGTTGTCCTTTGTGGTCGGAGTTATTGACGGAAGCAAACATGAGTCTCGGTCAATAGGTCGTGGGTGGATTTACTTCAACAACGCGCTCGCTTTTCATTTTGGGATTGACCTCTCAACGAACCTTGTATGCACACTACATGCCGTATTTTTGTTTTGGGGAAAAATAATGAGAAATAATGAGAAAATGTGGTCTTTGGCAAGCGTGGGAACCAAATCTCAGTCTCGGTTGTTTGGTTTGGCGTCGTTCGACCTTCGCTACTCTGGTCGTGTCGTTACTCTCTTCCGCTTTACTTCCTCCACCACCCTCACTCCTCTGTATTATTCTCATCTTCATTCTCGCTAACAGCAATACGCATTCAGCCTGCTGCTGGAAATAGCTTGAGTCCTACAGAGTTAGGTTCTTAGGCGACATCGCTCGCAGTTACAGCAACGAGATCACGTAGAGGGCAACGCGCTTTCGCAAGCCTCTTCAGACTCGACGATATTGGTACGGGCGTCTGGAATCATTTCCTGCAAGTGAGACACTATCTCTTGTACTGCATCAGTTGCTGCTTTTGCTCTTGTACCCACAACCAATAATCCACGGAGGCTGAATAACCCCAGTCTCCATATCTATTTATTCAAGAAAGGAAAACACTGATACTTTCACCCTTTCCCCGTTCCGTTGCGTCATTCTGGAGAAAAACGCAGGATGCTTGCCGCACCTACTGCCGCGCCGGGGCTGGGAAAGAGCCGCTCCGCCATGAGCGATGGTAACCTCTCGGATTATGAACCACCGCCTGGTCTTCGCGCTATACAGCGCCAGACCATCCAACAAACACAAAAGTTTCCTCATACTCGTGCGCAACTTTCGAACATTGCTCGTGACCACCGATTCCGTTCCACTAGTTCGAACGGGAGTGAGGGCGAGGTGGACCAACCTGGTTATGATGACGAACCTGAGAGCCGCGTAAGCTCAGAACTTGTTAGGCAAGTTGCGGCGCTGCTTGATGGGGAGAAAGAGGACGAAGTCAAGGAGTTGTTGAAGAAGACGTTTGAGATGGACGATGAAGCGGTGAGCGTTGCTCTTATTTGTGGGGAGGCCTGCCGATCCCCCGCTTTCTTATCATTACTTATGATTAACCGGAAACTGACTTTTGCCCCCATATCAATGTCATCACAGACCGAAGGACGTGTGCTCGATTTGATGCATGCGCACAAGGATGATATTAGTGGAGTGCCATTCTTGTTTCTAACACCGACCCGCCGTCCAATTTCCCGACCATCCTCGCGTACTTCAAATCATTCCTTTCGACTCGCACCGGGGCCTCCCAGGGCAGATTCTCCGAGCTCAGCGGTTTCTGGACCAAGTTCGCCTTCGCTGCTTGGCCCGGGACCTATCCGCCGTCCTCACACTCCCGTGATGTCCCCACTTGCGACAGGTCACAGTGCAACTTCATACATGAATGCTCCTGCGACGAGCTCACCAAGTTCGTCACCGACCTTTCCGCATAAGGCACCCGCTTTTCTTGCAACTAGTCTTCCTGCGAGTCCGCTTTCGTCGCCGCGATTGCTTAACGCCAAGGCCGCTGAGTTTAGACCCGCGCCGCGACCTCTTTCTGCCGCTTCATCCATCCCAGGAACGTCGACTGCATTTGCTGGGAGGCGTAATGAGACGCCTTCTCCGGATCTTTGGGCTCATGGACCTGGATCGCTGAGGGGTGCATCGAAGCTTGCGATAGCCAGTCCGTTGATCCCGGACAGCACACTCCTGCCACCAGGAACACCTCCGCGGGCGCACACGCCAACTTCTCCGCTGCGAATATCCTCTCAGGTTGGCGATGGAGATGACGAAGTGGATCCATTTGATCCGTTTGCGCAAACGGATGAGCTAAACGCGGCACCTACTTTCCATTCGATCAGTACCTCCACACACTCAGAGTTTGAGTCGAGTTCGAGTACCATGTCCGATGAGCTTTGGGGAGGAGCAGGAACAGCATATCCGCATCCATCGGCTTCTTATCCTGACATGTTCGGCGAGTTCGATAAAGCTGGCGATCAGGCGTATGGTCCGATATACTACCCTGATCAACAGCAGGGTCAGGTTCATGCCGGCAATGGAGCCGGTGTCGAGCCTGATCTCGACCCGGATCAGTCTGCAGCGTTAACGGATGGCATGACACCTTTCGATGTCCTTTCAAGTGTCTTTGGTGCAACTCTCGCGCCAAGTGAGCTCGAAGAAGCTCTTGCGATGAATGGATATGACTTTGAACGTGCTATGCAGTGGCTCGTTGATCGCGCGCGACCTGCTCCACCGCCCTCGGGCTCTCGTATACATGGACCACAGAACTTGGTGTATGCCGGTGATGGCGTGCACATTGTCCCACGAGGAATGTTGAGAGGTGGAAGAGGAGGGTTTGGTTCGCGTGGGGCGGGAAGGTATGGAAACGGGACTGGCCGACCGAATCAGGGCAATAGTAGAGTGTGCCGGTATTTCCTTGCCGGAGAGTGTTTGCGAGCAGACTGCAGATTCAGGTGAGCTACGTCGTCCTATCAACCTATCAAGGTATGGTCATGGACGCTAATAATGCCATACAGCCATGATTTAGACAGAGCACTGTGTCGATTCTGGCTCAGGGGAACATGCGCTAAAGGGGAAACCTGCGAGTTCTTGCACCATCTACCGAACGAAGTGGACGTGCAAGGAGTACAAACTGCTATATCACAGACAAATTTGAGCGACAAGAACATGCAGAATTCCACCACTGATGCCTCACACGAGGAGTTCCCGACGCTGAATCATGAGACGACCCGCGGCGGGCGACGTGGTTTCAGTAACAGGGGCTCCTACGATCCAGGCCGAACGCGATTTGCAAATGCAGTGAAGAAGATGCCGGGTACATTCGCCGGCCAAGCGGCTCCTAGCGGACTCGCCGCGCAGATGGCAAATCGGCGAGAAGCGAAGGCAGCGCTGGGTGATAGTGTATTCTCGCGGCCGACGGTTGTCGCGCCGCGTCCTTCGCCGCGCATACGGTTACGTGGCCCGTTGTTGTTGCCGACGCTGGCGACCGGCGAAGCGGTAAATGCTTTGTACATGGCGTATCGCCAGCGTGCTTTGCAGCTCGGGGCGGCGAGGAATGCTTGTTTGTCGCGTGCTGCAGATGCATGGAGACGGGGAGATGGTGCCGCTGCGAAAAGATTCTCACGTGAGGGGCACGATTTGAATTCCCGTATGGCGGCAGAGTCGGCCGAAGCTGCCTCGAAGCTCGTCCGCGAGCGAGCACAGAGCGCAGAAGCTGCTGTACGTGGGCGGGATGCCACGTGGTCGTCTGATCCTGCGGATCGTACGGTTCGCGGTAAACCGTGTGGTGCTGGTTTGGGTGTATTACTCGGTGTTGTTGGGAGGGAGGCTGGAGACGAAACTGCGAAGCTTACGCAGGAGGAGAGGACTGAAGCTGCGTTGGATTTGCATGGGCTGCATTCTAATGAGGCGACAGAGATGCTTGAGGAGTTTTTGCTTGCTGTGAGTTCCCCTTCTCCCTGCTTTTATATATCACTCGGATACTCATTTCGAAATTCTTCGTTTATAGTTGGAGAAAGAAAATTTCTTCGGATTAGCGTTTGTCATAGTCGGCGAAGAGAAGCACACGGGAACGCAGGACCCTACCCGCGGTGCATCAAGGCAGCGTCTGGCTACGGGTATTCGGGAATGGCTTCACAATTGGGGCTACCCCTGGATGGAGCGCGATGGGATTATTTCTGTCGATCCTCTCACGCATATGCAATGACATTGCTGCGTAGACGAGGAAATTCACGAGGCTCCTTCTATTCTTTTCCTTGCCGTTTATTGGACCACCTTGCTGGTACCTTTGATAGGATATTCTCTCGCACCCACGCCCACACTTACTCGATCGCACACGTGAAACACTTTACCCTGTTTGCATATGCAAAGAGGGGGTTTGATATTTCTTCCTTCGGCTTCCGTCTCCAAACCATAATTTCCCTTGCCTCTTGCCTCTGTCTCTGTTATATTTGTTCGATTTTGAATTTTCTAGAGAGAAAGGGGTATATTCAAGAAGAGAAAGAGCTGTATGTATAATATAATGCGAAAGTATAAGATGTGGTTTGCTATATTGCTGGCGAATTTTGTTTGCTTTGCTGTCAGGGTCACTCGCATGGCCTAGTTATCAACCCAGCCGCATACCACAGTTCCCATGCCACTCTCCCACCCACATACCACTCCAGCCACTCAGTCAACTTTTCTCTTCTTCTAATTCTCTTAACGACTGCAACGACGTAGACAACAGCAACCTCAATAGCAACAACGATCACCAATGTCTGATACTCAAATAATAAATCGTAATCACCGTGGTGACACGAACGCAGACGACGCGGACGACCACGACCTTTCAAAGCGCATCCACGAAAGGCAGAATAGACCAGCTTCGATCGACATGGCTCTTAACCTTGAACGCGAACTTGATGACGAGAACGAGTATGACGGTGGTCCCGGTCTTGGTGCGCAGGCATCAACATCAATAGAAGCTGCTCATTCCGGGAACCAAGAATTTCAGCACTCAACCGATTCGAACAGACGCGTCTCATTCGACCCTCAAGTCCTCCAACATATCATAAGCAACCTCCGTACTGAGCTCGCCCGTGCACAGTCAGAACGTGACACGTTAGCTGAGGCTTTGGAGGGTGCGCCTACACGTGAGGCGGAGCTCCGTGAGGCTTTGGAGTTGTTAACGGAGAAGAGTGCAGCGAGTGAGGCCGAACTTGAGAAGTTGAAGAGGAAGAGCCAGGATGATGATGATGCGATTGCGATGTTGAGGACGAAGCTTGAGGAGAGTAGGTAAGATATTGGAAATCACTTCTTCAACGCTGTATTTTCAGGTCTAAATGCAAATCGCCTGTACTGACTGGATCGTTTGTTGTATGTATTGACAGACGTGCACTGATGCGTCTCCAGACGGAAAGCAAGCGCATGAGTCAAATGAGCCATATAAGCATAGACACCTCTCGCGCCAACTCGCTCTTCGGCGGAGGTCCATCCAGCTCAAAGCGCGCGTCTTTTACACCGCTCACAGGTTCGGGTGCCTCGCGCGTACAAGCACATCGTCGAATTTCATCCATTAGTGAACCATCCTTAGATTTTGACTCGAATGCTACGGAACCTTCTTCCCCCCCTGGTGCAGGTCATGCGATTTCCTGGCCGGGAGGAGATAGTGATGCGAACGCGAAGAAGGCGCGGAGGTCATCCGCGTTCTTTGGTGGAATGCCTGTGTCAATGGGTTTTGCGAGGTCCGCAACTCCGTCACCGCCAACAAACCCGCGTCAGCTCACCCCAGAGAATGGATTCCATGCTGATCAGACTGCGCAAGACCTCGAAGTACTGAGGAAGGAACGCGACACTGTTCGTGCAGAACTAGCTGCGGCCCGACAAGAATTGTCAGAAGCGCAGGAAGCTCGCGAGGCATCTGAACAATGTGTCGTCGCTCTACGGTCATTCATTGCTTCCCAGTCTGAGGCTTCGCTTGAGAACGAGAATGGCAGAAGTGCTTCTGGGATATTAAAGTTACCACCACTGCCCACGGAGAAGAACGTGGATGAATCGACCGCTGTACCACCGGCAACGCCTCTTAAGAAGGCTCCAAGACCCAATATGGGCGCTGGTTGGTCCTTTGGGAAACTCTTCCGTGCAGAGGCGACTGGATCTGCGTCGGGAGTATCACCTCCTGCTGAAGGTGGTCATTCTGGAGCGAAGCAAGCCACACCTGATATTCAAACAGGTGTACCACGAACAAGCACGGATCACACTTCGCATTCTCCGAGTCCGAGCACTGCTACGCCAGGAGGTACATTTTCGCGGACTTTTGGTGGGCTCTTCAGCGGACGAGCGCCGAGTATTAGTTCGGTTGGGTCTGTTGCCTCGCCCAATGGCAATTCCAATCCTAATGCCCGGAGTGACTCTAAGTCGAAGCCAGCCATCCCTCCTATTGCCCATGGACAACAAGAGCCAACGTTAAACGGACTAGGCTCCGACGAAGAAGACGAGGGAGTAGAAGCGGATGCAGAAGATTCGATGGAGTCTACCACCGGACCTGCTAGTCCAACTACGTCGCGCGAAGTGAGTGGGGAGGAGATTTGGGTTAGAAACGCTTCGAGTTCAAGCAGTGCGGGATCTGAGTTTGGTGTTATCGAGAGGGAGAGGGTTTCAATTGACAAGAACGTTGTTACCTTGAAAGAACAAGGGCGACAAGAGGCGGACGCGGCAAAGGATGTATCAAAGGATGTGCAGAAGGAGAAGACGGGGGAGAGGATGGAACGCGAGTCGAGTTCGATTTGTTGAACGCATTGTTGTAGAGGCATGCAGTGAGTCTGCACCCGGGCGTCCCACTTACGGCCCTTCGGATTTCTCTTTTAGCTTCTCCTTCTCTTCTCCTTCTTTTCTTCGACGACAGGCAGTGCGTCTGTATACCTTTGTCTTCGCATACCATCCACGCAATCTCATCTCGATTCGACTTGGCTCAATGTGGCCACTACCTCACCCCATACTGCACCTCGACTCGATTCCTTTGGAGCATACCCTACGAACTTGTCTTAATATTTGCCATTCTTGATGATGTTACGACCGACTGATACTCTTCTATTCTTCTTCAACGTTCGTCCTTCTCTCTGCCGAGCCACTGAAGGAAGGGGGTGGACATGTATGGACGCGTGGGTCCATTATGTCTTTCACGTTGAGTACTCGAACGCCATGAACTAGTCATACGTCGTGATGTATTATTGGAGTATGTTTATATACGCATATACGTGCATATGTGTTATAGCAATGCAATAGATTTCGTTTTTGTTTTCTGACTAGTTTTGTCTTTGTTGGAGTATCTCTTCTTCTGGGCCGGGAGACTAGGTTTGAGCTTTGGAGATCGTTGTGAGATATATGTGGTATGATATTCTAGAGTGTACAGGAAGTTTTATGTCTTCTACAGACCCCTTTTTATCGTTTGGGAGTACATTCAAGATGTCATCGCACACCAGGACCAAATCAACTCGGCTACTCATCCCATTGAATAAGAACGAGTTCCTCTGCCCATAATTCCTTCACTCCCTTCGCCTCCTTCGTCTCAGCTTTCTCCACCGTTGAGTTAAGCAAACAATCCTTGGAGCAAGAAAAGATCAGACAAGTCCCCCATTCCATACCTCTTTTCTCTCCTTCCCCTCCTCCTCCTCCATTAACGCCATTATTTTCCCCACTATTACCACCACTCCCACTCCGAAGGAGTCGTTCCAACTCTTTTTTACGTTCCTCAGGATCTTTTGCATCTCGTCGTTGTACTTGAGATTTGGATTGCGGGGATTGTGAAGAAGAGTCTCTATCTCGTTGTTTTTGGAGGACGGAGATGAGGTTTGGCATTAGTTGACACTCGAAGGTTCGTGGATTGTTGCAGCGTGGGCAGGGTGGGATGATTTGTGCTTTGGGGTTGTATGTTCGACGGGGGAGTTGGGTGGTGGGGAGTGAGGATGGTGAGTGTTTTGTGCTTGATGAGATGGGGTTTCGTGTAGTAGCTGTGGATGGGTATGAGGATGAGGATGAAGACGGGGAGGGGAATAGTGATTTGAAGATGGTGTCGTTCGAGTATGGGAGAGGTGTTCCGCCTAGTTCATATCTATACAGTTGAAATGTTCGTCAGTTATTGAGTAATCTCTTTCCTGATGAAATGAGGTATCTAACCGAATGCATTGTTCGCCTTCATATCCCGCAACACGCGCAAACTTCTCAAATACCTTATCAACTTCTAAACTATCTTCGTATCCTTCCATAGCGCTCTCCCAAGCTTTTGCCTCGCTCGCGTCGGCTTTTTCCTTCTCAGCTCTACGAGCTTCCGCCTTCCTACTCTTCCCTCCCTCGCAGACTTCGTCGTCCTCGCCATCTTGGAGAGAGGAAACGGATGCTGGGAGTTTGGGAGGTTTAGGAGCTGGAGGTACGTATTCTGTTGCAGTACTGAGATAGAGAGGCGGTACGTATGAGGGAATGGCGAGCCAGGGGGAGGAGGAGGAAGGTGTGTGTGCAGGTGCGGCGAGAATGGATTTGTCTGTCCCGGACTCATCAGAATCTGAAGTGGAACCTTCTGCTTCGTCTTCTGAGTTGTCTGGTTCAGAGTCAGATTCTGGAGGGGGAGGTGCCTCCTCATCAGCGACGGTTGTGAGCTCAGGTTCAGACGGTTCGGGGTCGGAGGTTGAGGAACCAAATAGTTGTGTGCCCAGTCCACTTCCGAATGACGGTGGTGGACCAAATAGGCCTCCTGAGGGTGGCGTCCTTGCATTCATCTAAAAGTTAGACGTACCAGACGTGAGGTTAACTACCAAGCTGGTATACCAGTGGCTTCATTTCTCGTACTCACAGCGAACGGGTTAACTTTCGCTATAGCCTTTTTCCTTTCCTCTTCCTCTTTGGCTTTTAACCGAGCAGCCTCCTTTTCGCGTTCGCGTTCTCGTTTCTTCTCGAGCTTGACCGCGTAAGTGGTGTTATAGCGTAAGCCACGAAATGCACGAATACTATCGACCGGTAGATTAATTTAGCGATATCTTCATTAAAATTGACGTAGGGAAGAACTCACCTCCCGGGTTTATGCTGACACTTTTCCCGAGCACAACCAAAGACATACAGCGCCCGATCCATGGGACTGTCCTCAAATGGACACCAGAGTTGGACGAGGAGTTCCATGGGAAATGAGCAATTCTTGCATTGGGAGCTTGAAATTGAAGGTTCGGTGCTCGTCAAGAACGCCTGGAAATCGCCATGCCCAGAGAGTAAAAGCCAGTAGCGAAGTATATTGTAAATATCGACTATACATTATCTAACCCAGGAGGAAGGAGAGCGTACAGGATGTCCGCCTATGCGCGACACGGCAGCATCGTTAATGTCTTCCTGCGTCTCTATCTTGCCATCAGGAATACCCAGCAGAACGGACGTCTCGACATCTGATTGCTCGTCTTCTTCATCTGAGGAATCGGACCAATCGGTGTCCTTCTTGAGGGGGGGGGCAGCCATCCTAGAAGAAAGAAGGTAGCATGATTAGTTGGGTCAATGTGGGATATAGGCTAGAGAGTAAACCGAAGAGACTCAGAAAAGCATGAATGGTAAAATTTAAAGCGGTATCGTCACGAAGTCTACTAAGCACGGAAACCGTACTCAGTAGAATAATCGGACTCGTCATCTAGAATCATCCTGAAGAAGAAGAATTAGGTACAACTTATTCACTTACACACATAGAGCACTATTAGACTGGAAAGATGGAAATGGAGAAAGGATTTTATTTTATTGATTTTTTTCCCGCCACAGAGAGACCACGTGATCTATTCGCGTCCGACGGCCCGGGGCGCTGGGAGGGCATTGATAAGAACACCAATTAATCACCTCATTTTCTTGCTTTCTTTCGACCTTCATGTTCACTACTACACGAACGGCTCGGTACATTTCCTTTTCATCTTCAACGCGTACGAAATATGTGGCTCGTACAATACAATTGAGACAGATCACAAATTCTTCTCGAGCCAATACTATCGAGGTCCGTCGAATCTCGTGATATTCCAGCAGCTCAATCATAATTACGAACAATCATGAATACTAGCAACTGCAAGCTGCGTTCCGTGATAAATCATCACCGTTTTACTTGGAACCTGGAACGCAAGGACCGAGCTCGCCTGGAGAGGGGTTCGTCAATCCAGAGCAGGTCTATACTCTACACGATGTTCGCGAAGTACATACCAAGGCCACTACCACAGGGCATACGAGTTCTAGGAATTCTTCGGAATCTCTAAGTCCCGAGGAGCTTGGTAGGAAGAAACTCACCGAGTCCGGGTGAGTTATAGTATACTCTGTTTGTTGGAGATGCTACACATATATTTAGACCATATTGCAATCCAGGTTCGACCTAGAGTCGTTTTATGAGCAAAAGGTCGTCTGGGGCGATCAAGATCCATTTAGGCGAGTTTATTCTACTACATTAACTCTGGTCGCCTAATATCAACCATAAGTCCAGACATGTGAATAACGTTCGGTACTGTACGTTCTCGCTCCTACCGGCTAATGCTAGGGTACTCTTTCTGACCAAGTTCATGTAGTACGATACCTTGAATCTGTGCGCCAATCGTTTCCGCGGTTCTTATTCTCAATCTGAAGCTTGGGAATAGGCTAGAATACATTGGATGTTAAGTCTCGGACGAGAACTTGGTGGAGATGAAAGGGCTCGCGATATGATTTCAGGAAGAGGTGTTTCGCTCATACTGGCAGACGTCTCGATCAAGTACCGTCGGCCTGTAACATATCCCGACACGGTAAGTACCCGACCCGCTCCACAAAAGCTAGTTAGTAGAATCTCATTACTTATTGTCTACCCAGCTATTAATCGCTCACCGCGTACATAACCCACATCCAACTCATTTCGGCTGCGCAGCAGAGATCTGGTCTTACGCCCAGAATGCCGTTGTCACTACTTCGGACTCTAAGCTCGTTTGGTACGTATTCTTTCACCGTGCAAAGCCTTTTCGCATATCGAGGCATTGACCTCTCGGTTTGGGTATCTTTGGACAGGTATGATTATGACCAACTGAAGAAATGCGATCCTGGACCAGAAGCTCACGCCGTACTTGCAAGGCGGATTCGCATTTAGACGTCCAGGAGCTGCTAATCCGCTGTGCTGGCGATACACATCAATTCCAATTTACCTAGATGGGCCGACGTTGGGATTCATCTGACTAGGCATCTCCTCCGACACCAATCTGATAGAAGAGAAGTGGGGATTCTCGTATACTAGCCCAAGACTCGGGGAACGGGGATTGAAGCTGACAAACTGCAGCCATAATGGCGTTATCTATAATCTAGACAGAAAAAACATGGCGAGCATTATTTCTAGAATACACTCTGTGCGATTTTGATGGGATATCGGAATATACGGGGTGTAATATATCAGAACGGACGGGCGGCAGATGTATGGATACTTTTACCTAGAAATTATGAGGTTGAGATAAAGAGAAAGCCGGGAGGAAGCAATGTGAGGTGGTTTCAGGTAATACGAGGTGGTCGCGAGAGACTGGGGGAGTGAAGTGTGGCTGACTGCAAACGAAAATCAAAGCAACCGAAGAACCAGAAGAAACAACGAAAAGTCTGTATCACCACACAGGCTATCGCTGTGCTTCTAGCCTATCGTTCGCAGCGCCCCATCGCAATACGCCTTCGTAGATCGCATACATTACGGCGGCATTTGGAACGACGCGCATGAGATGTGCAGATAGTCCGCCATATAATGACTGGACACCCTCCTCGGCAATGACCAATCGTAAGGTTTGCAAGAGACCTGTGTATTTCATCTTGCCATTTACGAGTGGTTGTCGGAGCCGCGTTCGAATGACCTACAATACAAAAGATATGAGCGCGAGTTCTGATAGACGAGAGCAATGAAAGGGAACGGACCTCATGAGGGTAAGTTATCAAACTAGCAACACACTTCGCTGTCCCAGCACTGCCAAGCATACCCAACCACTCGGCAAACCCACCCCGGCCTTCCGTATTCGCCGTAAGCCGCTTCAGTCTCTCATAAAGCGTCCATTGAATCGTTCCTTCCGTCACACCCAAGTAACTTGCCGACAGGCCTTTATAATAACCTCTAATTCCCTCCTCCCGTGCAATCTTCTTAATAACCTCCCAACTCCCCGCCGCGCGTCGTGCAGCCAAATCTGATCCAGCATGTTCGGTTATGAGTTGCATACGGGTCTTGACAACCCAGATGGGATTGGTGCATGTACCGGTGACAATCCCGGCGAACGCTGCAGCGGAAAGGTGGACGTAAGAGTTTTCTTCTCCATGGTTGAAATTGTTAGCAATGATTTGTTTGCCATTCCCATAAGTGAAGAAGTTGATGGATCGGGCGGGAATGACTCCTACGAGAGTTGGCCCGAGACCTTTGAATAATGCGCGAGGAGCTTCATTCTGGTATATATCGCTATGAAAAATTCGTTTTCCTCAGTCAGAGGGAGTGCAATGTAATCGAGCAGAGCGCGTACCGCAAGATATGCCCTGTCTCAACAAAGTTATACAGAAGTCCACCTGACCGTCGGGGCATAAGCACGGCAGAACCAGCTCCTTCGGTAGTCCCAACTACACCATAGCTAGTGTGTTTTACACGAAACAAGTCAGACTGTAACCGTGTCTTGACCACGTCGAATGGAGCCGTCACGATAGCCCCACACATTCCTCCAAGACTGATATAAGTTCATGAGCTGTGATGTTCTGAAAAAGTAAAACAATGTAGACGTACCCTCCAGCAAGAAAATGCCTGTAAGACTTTGCAGGGACCCAGCTGGGTGTTGAGGATCCCACCTCGGGCGGCTGAGGAGTATTCGGTGCTACCAACGGCATTGTCCTGAAATGAAACAATTCTCTCCGTGTATAAGAAACGAGAGCCTGACACGGAGCACAACGACGGAGGCAGAAAAGAGAGACTTTGCCTGACAAATGAGAGGTCGATGAAAATTGCGGCAAACTCCGTGATTCATTGATCCGTCATCGGCATATGCCATTTATGGATACTCAAATTTGATTCGTTGGAAGTGGCGCTTCCTCTCTTTACCGCTATGTTTGTGCTCTCAACAATCAAGGCGAGCATGTTTCCGATCAGTATTGTTCCTGAATGCTTAAATAGCACTGCTGTATAGGACACGGTCGCCCTGCTGCCCTCGGCCTTCTCAATTCCTGCAGAACAGGCAATCATCAATGAGCTGAACAAGAAATATGCGAACCGCGTCTTGCACGATGTTGGTCTATGTATATGTGTCTTTGACATTGCACAGGCCGGGGAGGGGAAAGTAAGATATGGAGATGGGTGTTTATGGCACAAGGGTACGTGGATTTGCTCGTTCACCACGTTTACTCGTCAGTTCAATGGGTCGGTTATTTTTGGACAGTGGTTTTCCGGATGGTCGTGTTTCGACCGTTTACTGGTGAAGTTATACTTGCAAAAGTCAAATCTTCGGACGAGGAGGGAATTCGGCGTATGTTGTCCCAGAACAACACAAATTGCTACTGATATTCATGTAAACTTTACCAGTATCCATCGGCTTCTTCGACGACATGCACGTACCAGTTTCTTACCTGCCCACACCCTCCGCGTTGTCGGTGTCCAATTAACCAGACTTCCTCCAGCCTTATACTAACATATTCACTATCAGTGACCCGAACGAACGTGCGCACTTCTGGGTGGCCAGACACGAACCACTCGAATCTGACCCAGATCACGTCTGTACACAACATGAGTTACTCGACACCCCCACTTCGGAGCGGATGTACATCGACGCAGGGGATGTGCTTCGTGTGCGAGTAGAGGTGGATGAATTTTATGATGACGAACCTGGACCTCCTAGGGCTTCTGAGGGCGGCGTTATGCTCACCAAAACGGAACGCCGAAGACCGCCGTATTCTATCACTGTGGGTATCACTTCTCTCTAGCTTTTCCTTTTTTTTCTTGGTCTTCTATCGTTCCTGTGGCTACTTCAACTAACCCGGACCACACTCCGAGTTTTTCGCGGCCCATTCATTTTTTTTCTTTTTCTCGGTCTCGATCGGGATTCTTATCAAAAGCTCGCGTTCCAACTTTCTTTGTTCACTGATCTTTGATCTGATAGTGCTCAATTGCCGAACAGGGACTCGGTCCGGTAGCTTGGTGGAAGCAGTCACAAGGAGAGGGAGATGCTGATGCTGATGCTGAAGGTGGTTATGGGGACGAAGTAGTTGACGGCATGGAGGAAGGCTGAGCTTTCTAAGTCAAGTTCAAGCCTTGGAGTAGACTCAGGCTACCCACTCCCCTCACATTCTACTCGACGCGGTACTGGCGTGAAACCGGACATCACACCGTTCTCCCGGGAGATAACAACATTGCCACCGTTCCGAACGAAGAAAAGCGTATAACATCCATCCCCAACGTCTACATTCGCATATCTCATCACATAGCCCCATCTCATATGGACGATGTTCCTTCCGGCTATCCCACTTTCTCGACATTCCCACACCCTAGCCTGCGTTGGCACAGCCGATCATCACGAACGCCAACTTGAAGGCCGAAACGACCGTTTGCCTGCCCTGCAACTCCAAACTAGTCGACTATCTATCAGCGACTAGCTAAGGGATCCAAAGCACCACCAGATACCAACGTATTGACATAATCCCCGTTGCGCTGCCACCGGGGACTATCCCACTCCGAATCCGCACCTCGGATTCACCGGACAATGTGCAGAACACGCGTGACACGAGATACGGCTCGGCGTCTAAGTCCTTGTCGTCGTCATTTTTTTTTCACGTATTGGGAATCTGCGTGGACTCGGTCGGGTGCTAGCTATTTTCGGGATTGACGCCTTTTTGGGACGAAAAGACGTGAGTGGGTATTACAATATTGTGATACCCGGTCATTCGGGATGTTGATCTTGGATGTATGAAAGTTGAGATGCTTTCGGAAGGAAGGTGTGTTATATTGTAGTTTCTTGGGATGGGGTTGCGCTTTGGATGGACAATAATGAATGAACAAGATGGTCCGGCAGACTGTGTATCCATATCCTATTAATCACCGTAATCCTACACATTTGATTTCAATGCTAGCAGCATTCGTTACGGCACTACGTAGTATACTAAACACATGAAGACAGTTGGAGCCAGGGGCAACATGAACGCACTAACAAGTAAGCAGATGTATGTTTTCTATTTATCGAAGGCGTGTATCAAGCTCGAATTACAAACGGAAGGGCGAAACAAACAAAGGGAAAAACGGTTAATCTACAGTCCTTACAGAAGATGCGAGTTGTACTCGAATTACCGATATCATAAGATCGTACGATCCAACAAGATCCGGAAAACCCGGGAATATAGAGCACTGAGAGGAGAGGATAGTGGACACTGATGATAAAGAATGCTGACCGAGGAAGACAAAGTAAGAATCAAAAATCACAAAAGGTATCACAAAGCGCTATAAGACGAAATGACGAAAAATGTAGCTTGGCACGGAGCAAAAGAGAGTACGACGTGAAAAGAAAAGGCGCTCACGGAGCTTGAGAGCCTCGTAAGCAACTGAACGAGCAGACACTGTCATGTCATCACTACCCACTCATCCCAGCGCTCATCTGCGTGACGAAATCAATCCAAGCCGTATGCATACTCGGCATGCTCGTCTCGGGCGTGATATCTCTCCGTCCCTGATGGCCGTGTCCACCATGTCCATTTACGCCTACACCCCCACCGGTATTATTAGAGCTCGTCCTTACGTAGCCCCTCGTCACGGACACGGAATCAATCCCGTTCAATCCGTCCAGACCGCCCGTACTGCCACCCGCGCCACTCACGCCACTTCCACTGGTTGTAGGACCGTCATATGACATTGTATGATCCTGCTCGAATCCTGAAGTCGTGTCAGAGATGGAAGCTCCGGCTCCAGAGAGTTGCATAGGCGTTCCGTACGCGGTGCTGCTTCCCGCTGTTCCGTAATCGAACACGGGGAAATATTGCGGGAAGTAGTTTTGCTGCTGCTCATTGCTGCTACTGGCGTGTTGGCTTTGTGTTTGACTCGATAAAAGCATTGGGTGACCCGTGTTTTGTGGTGATGCAGATGTCGGAGTCGTCAACGTACCGGGCGAATGTAAGTCCACCTGCGGATGGTATTGTATAGTGTTTGCGTTGTTATTGTCATATCGATATATCCCCGGAGTTTGTTGGTTCGCGAACACCCCGCCTTGATCTTGCTGCATCTGAGCAGCACGACCCTGGTGCGCGCCGGGCGGGAAATTGAACGTTGAAAGGTATTCCATGACGCTTGGATGTACACCTGACGATGCGTCGGGTAGCGGAAGTGGCACGACGGGGTTGTGCGTGTTTGGTGAGCGAGTCATGAGGAGCGGGGACGGCGACTTCGAGTGCTCTTTCTGAGAGATGAGCCGCGTCTTACCGCCGAGCTTCGAAAGCTCGTCGTCAGAGTCAGACTCCGGAGACCCTTCATTAAACGGCCTGTATGATAAAGTCGCGATAGGAGAAGTCCTACCTTCCCGGTGTTCTCGCAATGAGTAGTGCGCTTTTGTTTGGAGATTTTGCATGATGCTCTGAAACGAGGAGAAATAGTAAATTATATTGAGCCACAAGGGTTCTGTACGACTACTCACCAAAACTTTTCCGGCGCGGAACTTGCTAGCGACCTTCTCGAAGAGCTCGCAAGCCGAGTCAAGCTGTACCAGCGCAGAAGGAGCGAGACTCATTGACGGACAGCGAGTTACAATGGACCCAAGAACGACCTGAGAGAACGACGAATGAGCGAGAACCCAAGGGAATGTGGCCAAGAATACTTACGGCGCAAGAGAACAAATGCGTCCACAAGAACCATAACCTCTCTGTCGGCTCAGGCAGTTGAGAGTCAAGGTCACGGACTAGTGCGACAAGCGATCCTGCACTACGGTACGCTGCGATGACCGAGGTACCGTACGGAGAGCCGAGTGGATCCTTGGGACTATCGCCGATAGCACGAGCGAAGAAGCCCCGGTGCATATACAACAAGTCTATTATAATAGAGTTAACGATTCCGTCAATTCCTTGGGAAGTTCCATTAAGCAACAGATAAAGCACTTACTCATCTCGCGAATTGCTAACACGATATGCCTCTGCATGATCAACCCAAGCGAGTCGATTGCGAGGTGATTCGCAGCAGGGTCCGAACTCCCAAACCCAGCGACCTGGAGTACGGAGGGAACAGGGAATGCCCGTAACTTGCGGTCGAGTTGTAAGATGGTCTGGTAGCTAGGGGCCTTGGCCCCGAACGCCTGATCGTGTACTACACTCATGCATTCTGCTGAAAAACGATGCTTCCAGGTGTCAACTAAGGGAGAAATCAGTCTTGGATTGATGTCACAGTAATTCCGTGCAACTCACAGCTTCGTTCTCCAGTTGGGTCTTCGACAGGGTGAGGGAACTTGCAGTCCACGTGTGGAAGGGAATGAAGGTGGTCGGCCGAATGTCAGGCACTGTACAAAGGCGTGAATACATCGGCCTACGGGCTCTCAGCCACAGATGGTTCGGTGCTAACCTGCCACGAGTCGTACGTGTAGAGCTCCCAGAACGTTTCTCGACGCGTCTGAGTCTCTGCCTCTGACATCTTCCATCTTGTGCTGTCTCGATCTACGAATGGAAGACGCAATTAGTGATCCAATAATACAAGAGTCATGGCTCTGAAACATACGCAATCCGATCTGAAGTACCACCAATATCAGTCTTCCCGAAGTTCCCACACATGTAAGTGGATGCTTACGCTTTGTGCAAGCTTTACAGCAAAGCCCATAATGATCCATCGCGAACCACTACCCGTCCCATGTCGGTCCGCCAAGAATAGATAATATGATATCAAGAACTACAAAAGAAGACGTCGCAAGACATGATGCAATGCGATACGGACAGAATTAGCATCCATCAACGCATGGTATACTCGAGCCAGATTGAATAAAAATATCCGAGAATAGGGGTGATGCAATGCACTCCAAAACAGGCTCCGAAGCTGAACTCAGAGCACACTTCTGGAAGCGCTTTACGCGGCTTCGCACACTGCGCGGGGTATAGCCGCTCCAGGAGTAGATTCCCGCAGGTTCCCGGGCCGGGAAGTCCCAATCGACCGCCCATAGGGGATGAAAGATTGAAACAAGACGAAGCGAAGCAGCGCGAAGCCACCTTGCGGAATATTCAAGTAACGAGGACAAGACGATCAAACAAAAGAAGCGCAGTGGAAGGTCACGTACAAGAGCCTGGACAGCATGCAAAGTCGGGTCATCAAAGATCGAGCTCTTGAACAAGGCCGCACGTGCAAGCTGGTGATACTTCTCCGCCTCTAGACCATATGCTGGCTCGGTCGGGTCCATAAGTGTCCCGATAGCAAGCAATATGAAAATAAGCGCGAGACGATGCGCTGATGCAGAGTCGCTAGGCGGTGATGGCGGTGTGAAGTTCTCATTATAGAAGTGTTGGAAGACTTCTTCGTCGAATTGTGTCCGGGAGACTGGGTTATACCTGTGTGCAATCAAAACGAGAAGCGGAGAAAGTTTTGGTTTCAGTACTCCCATCAAAAAGAAGCGCATTTCAGATTGAAACGAGGTGATAACGGGTGGGGAAAGGAGAAAAAAGCTTTTGAAACTGGAAACCGGTGATACCCAAGAGAACAAGAACGATGAGATGAGATGAAGAGACTCTGGAAACTCACATCCATGCTGCGCGCTGATAATAGATATCACGCAACGCCATCGCCTTTTGCAGAGGAGGGAGATACCCAACGAGGTTATTGAAGCGGCTAGTCGCATGGCCCACAGGCGAGCTCGTCGGGGATGTGGGGAACGACTCGCCCAGAGCGAGGATCTCCGGCGGTAGCACATGCTCAAGCGCATAAGTCCTATCTTCTGACTCTTCTTCGGGACTCTCGTTCTGGACAAAAAAACAAACAACCGATCAGCATCATTCCCATCATCAGTAGTTTTTTGGGATTCTTGTCATATCAGCGAATTGTGTCAATGCCTCGAGGCTGTAGATACACTGATACGTTCTGACCCGTGCGCGCCGGCCAAGAAGCAAAAGAAGCAGGATCGATGAAACTTACTTGGAGAAAGTACTATAATAATTTGTCGCAAGGAAACGATCAGTATTGAGTCTACCAAGGGCTGAAAGAAGTTCACTCACCCAAGAGTTGGCTGTGTGCCCATAGAATTTCGTGCTACCAGTCTGGCTGATGGAAATAGACCCGAACGAGTCAACGACATCTGGACTCAAGTCTTCTTTATTTTCATCCGAGCGATTAGGATCAGACGTCTCGCGCTGCAGGGGCATTTTTATGCGCAGCAGCTCATCAGTAAGTAGTGGATGGATATCCTGGGATAATTGCGAGTGGGACTCTCGCAGGGCATCCTCGAGCTCTCGTACTCGGCAGCACAGCTCGGAGATCTTTTCGTGTAATTCTTGGGTCGATGCCAGGACAAATCTAATTTGATATGACAACATTGCAATGAGTATTGCGGTGCTCTTTTGATGCGTATGCGGGCGCAATGAGAAAGCTGCACACCTATTTCCTTTACCTGTTGTGAGGGCACCTATGAGAGTCGTTAGCTACTCGCGTGTGACTCCAACGCCGGAGCTACAAGTTTGACTCACCATCCGGACAAATTGCAGCGCACCCTCGTTTTACGCAGGACTCGCATGGTACTTTCCTGCGGGCATAGTGATGAGCATCAGAAACGACCCATATGATTGACATGTTCCGTGCATACATACCTGTCGCATCGCAGCTTCAGCCTCCTACACTCCGCACACGAAAGGCGCGCGGCACCTCTTCGTCGGCGCTGGGGACCACTCGAAGCAGCGTTTATTGTTCCTAAGAGAGATCCAGGTTGTTCAGGCCGTCTGGCGGCAGACATACTTGCAAGCAGCAGCGCCGAGTCTAGTCTTATTGATTACGAGGCGATGTGGAAGAGGGGATGGTGGCCGGTATCTGGAAGAGCAGGATATAGATAACGAGAAGAGGAGGAAGAGATGGGGGAAGGGGATGGATGATGGCAAGTGACAGGGCTTAAGTGCTAAAGTAGTTCCCCCTCTTCAAATCTATATTCAGTGCTCAACCTGTGTCCATATGTGGTAGCTGCGCTCCATCATCATTAAAACGGCAGGAACGCTCTCGGACGGACATCTGCCCTTGCCCTCTTCAGACATCTTCCCTCTCTTCCTTCCCTCTTTTAGGCGCCTCTCTCTCCCGGGTTACCATGATACTAACAGAACGGTGCATAGCCAGCTCCGAATAGCCAAAGTTGAATGACCAATGAGGTTTTAATAATTGAGGAGTAGATAGATAGATGATTTCTCTGGTTGATGACCGGAGTAGAGCGGTGTACGTGGCACAGCCAACGATCGATGCTTTTTCCCACGCACGTAAGCCACTCGCAGCTCTTCCGCTCTCGGCCCGAATAGTTGTCGTTTTGCCGCGTTTGGTTCACCTTCTCCTCTTTTCAATGAAGTCGTTGCCACTAGTACAGTACTCCATTTATTCATTTCGCACTTTCGCACTTTATCGGCTATAATTTTCAAGGTTAGCACATTATCACTAGATCATAGTCGATCGAGACATGTTTCACATGTCTGTCTCGAAGGAGGAAAACGCGCACTTGAATCTCTTCTCGCTCGTCTTGGTACAAAATCAAAAGAATACTCTATGCCGTACACATGCCACATTACCAACTCGGGTCAGCTTTCAGAAGGAGACTGCGGAGCGTGTATATATGCAGATGTACGCGAGTTTAATCAAAAAAAGTAACGGAATCGCGTCGGTCTTGACTTCCTCCGACCGCATCCTCGGGGTCCTTTCTCCGATCAAGAGTCAACTGCTCTCGGTTCCTTCGCTCCCTCGTGTGATTGAACAAATTGCCTTTTTAGCGATGACCAACTCTCTTCCAGACGCCGAAAAAAAAAGTACAAAGTAAAGAACAAAGATGTGGAGACGTCATCGTCGGCGCTAATTCGGTCGTCTATTTAAGCGCCCTAGAGTTGACGCTACACGACACTGCTCGACACAGACACTACGCGGGTCGCGGAATTTGACGGACGGAGGCAAATTTAACTGTCGATCGTCGATCAGTGGATCCTCGGCACCATAGCGGACCCAGAAATTCTTCCCTAGAAAGGAAAGACGTAGTCAGATCTCAGGACTGCCCCCCGGATACCGCATTTGAATCCGGCGACGGTCCGGATTATAATGAGTCTCTTAGGTAAGTCCTTGATGGTCGGAGGATGAGTCTGCTCTCCATCCTCACCGCAAACTTACATTAATTAATTTTCTGGAAGCGCGTATGGCGACAATGTGGGCCACAGAACATGGATTTTGAACTTAACACCTCGGCCTAACTTCCCTTCTTTGGCGATGTAAAATGAGGTGCTACATGGTATTCCAAATAATATCGTACACAGACTAATGCTGCGGTAGTACAAGATCCATGAATCACCAGAACGCAAAACTTAAAAAGCGAATCAAGTCAAACGCGGCTCCTGATACATCTTCTCAATAGCAGCTTCATCGATAATATACGTCGGCAAATCTGTTGGCACCACCGCCGACTCCTCCGAGCTTGAGCTCGGATCTGATACCGATGCCGATGTCGATTCCGCACTCGTGTCAGTGTCAGTGCCTGTGAAGCTGGAGGCGCTAGCAGTAACAGTTACACCGTCGTAGGAATCCGTGGTGTCTGATGTCGCATCAACTTTCTCAGCGGGCATATCCGACGGTCCAGGATCGATTGTGCTGGTAGTCGCGCTGTCCGACGTTGTCTCCGAAGCCGAGTCCAAGGAAGCTGTCGTGGACGAGCTGGACGAAGCGTCCCCATCATCGGCATCTTCGTCTGACGTTGAGTCCGAGCTGGAGTCCGAGCCAGAAGTATCAGTAGCAGGCTTGAACGCAGCAGCGCTTGATAGACCGCTAACCACATGTACCGCAGGAGCTGAAGGGGTGAACACCAAAGTTACGTTCTGCGGGTCCGGTGTCTCGGGTAACGATGAAGGGGAAGGCACCGAAGCAACTGTTTCATTCAACGTCTGAGTCTCGTTTAGTGGTGATTCCTGTCCCGCCATGTGCTGAGGGGCGTATTTGTTCGATGAAGGAATCTTGAAGTCCATTTGCCTCTCCTCCCTATCCGACGTCGAACTTGTCGCATTGTTCAAACTGGTCAGTTCTGGCTCACTTGAATCTCCCGCATCACCACCAGTAACGGATATCCATCTCGGCCTTACAGTGCCTGTAATCGGATTGTATGCAAATATTTGCGACTTGTGCAATGACGATTCAGTCATCTTTCCCGCGCTCTCCGGATCCGAAGCCTTGTCCGAGAAGCACCTATTCATATATAAGGGTGCGGGAGCGGGTGGGCTTGGATCATAGGTGGCGCAGTATGATCTCATCGCCGCCTCCTTCGGTTCAAAAACGAGCACTTGCAGCATTACTGACACATCCCGTAACTCTGAGTCGTCATTCTTTGAAGATGCAGCGGCTTTCAGAACTGAGAGTGTATTCGCGAGTGGTGAACTAGAAACCGATGGAGCAGGCGCAGCGGGCTGAGAGCTTGCGACAAGGAAGAACTGTGTCTGCGTCGAGTTAGATGCATCGAGGATGAATGGACTTGCACCACTATCCACATCAGAAGTCGCTTTGGTACCGTTCAGAGGGGTCGAGCCGCTGGCGCTGTTTTCAACCGAGGACATAATGAGAGAAGCCAGCTTTTGCCTGACGGGCCCGTCGGCAGTCTTTAAAAGAGGTAAGTCGGTGAGGGTGAGCAATCAGACTGCGGTGGCAATTCAAATACGCTTACCATGATATCGATCGTCCCGGGAACTCCAGGCGACGTATTGTCGGGGGCATCCGACCTCTTTCGCTGCTGTGAGGCGTCGCCACAATCAGCATCAATGGGAACGTTGGTCCCACGGCTGTGTATGTGCACATTGTCATTATCCCCGTTGATTACTGTCTTGTGCTCGCCGTGGTGGTGATGGTGGTGGTGGTGGTGAGGTTCTCTCCTCTCGTGAACGCGCACCTTATCGTCATCGCCGTTGACGACCACCTCATCGTGATTATCATGGTGATGATGGTGGTGGTGGTGATGGTGCGGTGACCTTGGCTCATTAACGCGCCCGACAGGGGTAGCGCCTTCAAATTCACCGCCGGCACCGAGCTTATTAGTAACTAACTCATGATGACCGGGGCCACCGCTATAAGAAGTTCTCCGTTCATGAATACGGACGTCATCATGATCACCGTTCACAATCACTTTATCTTGGTGATGATGATGTCCGTGGTGATGATGTGGTTCTGGAGACCTAGGCGAGAGATTATGCGCCTCGGAAATCTTTACTGAGCGCCCGTTTCCGATTACGTATTTGCCGACCTTCAAGTGCGGATCGAACTGGTCCCAAGTGTCGCCATGGTACGCTGCCTTGGCTCTAGCCGCATTCAACATCTCCTGCCTCTCCATCTCTTCAATTTTACGTTCCCGTTTGCCATAGATCCTCGATATTCCCCGCTTGTGCAGGCTGAATGTGGCTTGGGATTCCTCACGTTGAGGGACGTCGTCAAGTAAACGGCGCGTGTTCGAAAACGATTGACCAGTCCCCTCGTCAATACTTATATTGCCAATCTGGATTGAATGGTTGAAATGGACCCATTCATCACTTCTTGGCACAAACATCTCCTAGAGAATTTCCATCCAGCATCAGAACGAGTATTCAGAAATAATAAGTCCGTAGCCTAGACCCACCCTATCCTGGTGTTTGCGCCCTCCTTTCCTGTGCTTTTTCGCCTTCGCGCTGTCTCCGGTCCTCCCTTTCGCAGATGGGGGGAGGGGAATAGTAGGCCTTTCTTGAACCTCACCCTTGCCCTTTGACGAAAGAGAAGAAGGCGAGTGGGTAAGGTGAGAAGACTTATCATGATGTCGCTCCACGAGACCAATAGCGCGAGCGTCAGTTTGCAGTACGAAAGAAGGCATAGCAGCAGTGGCGACCAGCGCCGCAAGGACGAGGAAACGAGGTGTGAGGTAGACCATGTTGGGCTGACGATATCGGAGAGACTCCAGAAAAGCGGAAAAGTGGGAATATGAAAGAGAACGTTGGAGTAGACGGCACTGCCGGTGAATGTGGGTTATGAACAAGTGTGAATAGGAAATATAAGTCACCAGGACGTTGTGGGAGATGCAAGAGCAGACTGGGGAGAGCCATCGAGAAGAACCGAAATCTTATAGGTATTGTCAGCCTCAGATACTGGACTAGATCAGGAGGACTAGTCTGAATCACAAGGAACAACAGGTCATATCTTAACACGGCGAGAGTAGACCATAAGTGCTGCCTCAGTCTGAGCACTGAGATGTCTTTTACCAGCGAGCTCGAATGATTGAAGTTCTGTACCCGGAGAACGCGTCTAACGTACGCTTGGCTGGAAGATGCCGAGAAGACTGATGGCATAGGTGATAGCAGATACCACATGCATGACATAAGATTCCAATCAGGCAAGTCCAAGTATTAATGGTCCCAATTATTCTTGAGTGCAAAAAGTGACGTTTTATTTTTTTCTGAGCTGAGAATGTCATATGACCGTATGAGTAAAAAGACGACAGGAGATTATGCACCGCACCTGAGTCACCAAGCGAGAAAACGAGTAGGAGCAAGCAAGAAGAGCAGAGGACACTGTAAAGGAAACTCGAAAGCACAGCACGACAGAAATTACGGATTATTTCTGGAAGTATAAGATCGTCCCAGCAAGCAAAGCGACGTCGCTGCCTTGAGGTCTAGAAGCCCTTTTCGGTACAGGTACAGTTTGTTTGGGTAGCCTGACTAGGGCTGTTGCCACTCGCGTCACAGGTGCCTTTGTCCCTCTCCAGCATACATACTGTACACAACGACAACGGCAGCAACGCTGGTCCACGACGAAGCAACCAATCTGATCTTATCTGCCACGCGCGAAGACTCGGTTATCACGAGCAAACAGCAAACAGCTTCCAAGCGGGGACGCCTTCTCTCGTCAGCAAGTGGCGGCGTTTCACCTGTTTTGTGCATAGGCCACGACAATGTCGATGAGGGGTTACGACGACGAGGCGGTTGGCTCGGCTGCTAGAAACAAGAAGAGGAGCACAGCACTCTCTTGTGCTGAATGCCGAAGGTGCGACACCGCTTACTTACTGCCAGGCACCCCGAGCCATTATTCACCGAGAATCTCTACTCCGCGATCTTGGCCGGTTGACTAACGCACCTATCCTGTTCCAACAGACTCAAGCTGCGATGCGACAGGTGCGCTCAGCGTGCTTTGATCATAGAAAGAAGACTAACAGAGTCTATCCCGGTGATGCGTGATGTAACTTGGCGAGTAGAAAATTCCCTTGCAGTGCGTGCTCCTTTTCTTCATTCTCATCACCGCCTTTTATATTAACCAACCGAATGTTTCTCGAATGGGCCAGGCGCCTGCATTAAGCGAGGCTGCAGTCAAATTTGTCCAGAAGGTGCGCTTTTTACGTCGTTCCTTCCCGGTTCTTATATCCCCATAAGAGCCCGTACTCACCGGAGCGTTATATCATACCCTTCTTTAGGTTCTCTGACGACAGGGAAAGGGAACAGGCGGGTTCATTCATTTCCTCTTTGATCGGCGTGGAGTACTCATGATAATGGTTTGTCCTGCAGATTCGTCCTTGCAAATACAGAGGCCCTGCATGAAAAGATTTCCGAACTTTCTCAGCGTGTGAGGGCCCTTGAAGATGCCCTTACCGTTGCCCATAGCGCAACTCATACAGACAGACACCCTCTCTTGAGTGATGAACTACTGAAAATCAAGAATCCGATGGAAAGAGAAGTTATTGCTCATCCCCCAAGAGTTCAAGACGAAGAAGAGGCCGTTGATGCTGTTGGATCCCTGTAAATTATTCATTCCATATGCAAGACACGCAACATAGTCCTAATGTCGGACTTTAAGCTCAATCTCTCCTAGCGGCAAAGCAAATTTCTTCGGTAAAACCGCCAATGCTTGGGTTCGTTCTTCCTTTTTGCAATTTGCTTTAATATCAGATTAACTGAGTTTATCTATGCAGTACCTTCTCAAGGTGTGCATTCTGTGTCCCCACCCTGAAGCGTAACCCACGATGAATATGACTAATTATTCCGGTCTTACCAATAAATAATATGAATATTCTCAGAACGAAGAGAGTGACGATTCAGAAAACGAAGAACCTCACGAGATAGCATTTCCCGTCGATGTGGCATGGCTCAGTCACGCCTTCCCCTTTTCGCCGTCACTCAACCGAGCAGCTGCCGATGATCTCCGCTCGACGCTCCTCGCCGCGCTGCCAGACGCACCAACCGCAAGAGAGCTCGCGAACACATACTTCGCAAATGCTGCATGGATGTACCACCCAGTATCAAAAGAACAATTCGACAAGCTTATCTTTGCCCGCGTGTACCCATTCGCGACCGCGGACTCGCCAGTCGATACAGAGACGGATCGCGACACCGGCTCGTTTGAGAGCCACCGCCTCGGGCTTTTGTACATCGTCCTCGCTGTCGGAATCCTCGTCGACCTGAAAAGGCCTTCGCATGATCCGGCAGCAGTCCGGTACTTTCAGCTCTCGAAGGCAGCACTCAGCCTGGACACGATACTGGAAGATCCGAGTGTACCGGCAATTCAAGCTCTGGTGAGACGCGTTGCTTTTATACCCCCGTGTTTGTACTGATGACATGATAGCTAATCATGTGCCATTACATGTTCTTAAATGACGTTGATGCTCAACGGTGGACGCTAATGGGGACCGTGATCAAGCTGGCTCAGAGTGTACGTCCCTATCTCCGGCGCTACGATCCACGGCTGATTGCATTGCTATTTTCAGATTGGCCTCCGTAAGTCACTGAGTGACCGACTTGAGATCAGAATTAACTGAATGTGATCAGACCGCGATAGCACTCGTTGGAAGCTCTCTGCGGAGGAGACAAAGCTGCGTCGCGAACTGTTTTGGGAAATATACGTGTACGATTCTTGGCAGGTATGAAGTCGCCTGGAATATCTGAAATTGCATTAAATGACAGACATTGCACAGAGCTTGACGTACGGTCGACCCCCATCGCTTGCCATGGCACATATCGATTGCAAGATGGCACATGATACCATCAAGGATGCTGCAGGGCAGGTTGAAATGTCGTGTCAGTGCACCTCCCGTTTTCTATAACTTCATCTGACGAACAACACCTCCACCGCAGTCGATGCATGGAAACACCGTTTTACATCAGAGTGTCTCAGTATCGTGCATGATCAGGTCTTCGGCGCTCGTACGCCGTCTTATGCCACGGTCACCGAACTGGACAAGCGCGTTCGCTCCTATTATATTCCCCCTTCCCTACAAGTTCCTGGTTTTGGCGGCGCGTCCATGTATACGATTGGAGGAGAACCACCTTCCATGTCTTTAACGATGCAACGGCATACTATCCTTGCGATCAAGGAAGTCAGTAAGTATTGTGTGCCTGCTCCTCATTCTCTATAGGGGCAATCATTGATCATTCGTTGGTGTTTCAGCGTTGTTATACATGCACCGAGGATTTTTTGCGAAGGCCATGAATGATTATCCGCTTGATCCGTTAAGTGGTCGATATGGTCACTCTGTCTTGCGAGCACATGAAAGCGCGTCATTCTTCGTCAAACTCGTGAAAAACGTCTGGATGCAATATCGACACTTGACTGAAAGGAACTGGTTCTTATTCACCCACGTCTTCTCATGTGCGGTAAGTGCCATCCTCCTCGATGCTAGTTACTGTTCGGTCTCTCTGATTACGCGACGTAACCCACAACCAGATCGTATTGGGCTCCATTCCAACGAAATGTCCGGGAATGGCCTTGTCGAAATCTGCCCTAAGAGATCTAGATCAGGCATATGATCTGTTTGCGCAAGTTGGAGAGAAAGCTCGAGTGGATAGAGTTTTGGTACGTCGTTCTGTTCGTCCCTCGGATGTATACACACTCAGCACTGCGCAAATATGTCTAGCCCGTCTTGAGAAAACTGCGTGACCGTGCGCATGCTGCAATGGAAGAATACCAAAGCCAGGGAAAAGACTCGATGGCAAGCACAAAACGCGAACCATCACAGGAGGTACTTCCAAAGAACGACGACGAGCTCCTCGGTGGGGCACCGCGGCTTGTCAAGAAACCCCAATCGCCCTCGTCTCCCCGCGGATCCCGGTCTCCTGTATCGAGTCCCGCGGCAGGTTACAACTCCCCTGTACCGCCAACCCCTGTATCACCAGCTTCTTCTGCCGGACCATCACAAGTACAGACGTCATTCTATCGTGATCCTAACCAGCCGCAACATCACCAGCAATTCTTCTCTCCCATGGAACCAAGTCCAATCTCTTCCTATAGCCAATCGCCCGAGATGACACTCTTCGGGCCTGGAAACCTTCAACAGGAGCCCATTCATGCGCATCCGTACTCACATACTCAGGTGCAAGCGCAGATGCACGCCCAAGCTCATGCGCAATGGCAGAACAACCCTGCGGTGGCAATGGGCTACTCCGGAATGGGCGGCTCACAGGGCGGTGGTTTCGGAAATGGGTCACAAGTCGGGCAGGGCATGGACTTGGAGGGTATGGTGGGTCCTGTCTACAACCAACAGGATATGTTCGACCAGTATGGGGCGGGCTATTACAACATGACCGGGATACAAAACATGTACCCCGCTCAGGCATTTGGACCGAGCGGTCAGGAGATCCTTTCTCCGCAGGACGATATTAACAACGCCTGGAATAATCTGATGGCGCAGTATACAAACGGTTGACGCGGGCTTTTGGACACGCCTTAGTATTTCTTGATGGGTTCGGGTTCCGAGTATATTATTGTCCTTCATAGCTATCGTCAACATCGCTCAGAAACTATTAGAAATCAATGTGTATTAATTTGCGCTTTCGTCCAGCAATATCACTCACCTTTTTCAGTTGATGTTTAATTCTGATGTTGAGCGTATACCGTGACATGACCGATGCAAGTTCAAAAAGCGCCATTGTAAGTAATCGTGAGGACCGGGTATGCCTTGCATCATTCCGAAAACGTCCGTTCTTGCTGCTAGGTTATTACTGAAGGTGTGTGATGGGGCGAGAGGAGATCAATGAGATCAAGTGGCCACTTAAGCGTCGAGTCAGTCATGGGCCAAGAATAATAATATACGCGGTACCGAAGCGTCGATCGTGAGAATATCAATAAGGCATGGGCGATCAGATCGGTCTTCCTTTCTTGGTTCGCGTTGATCCCCTTTCCTCAGCCCTCTCTTGACTTGATCTCTTGATCAGAATCTTGCTTTTCCGCACACCTCCGTAACGGCTCGAAAGCCTTGAGAAATGTTGCTGTTATATTGCTGAGTAGAAGAGCCGACCAATATGCCAGCACCGAATTCGAAGACGCGCTCGAAGATCGCGCTCAACCCCTCGCGCGTCTCATCCGCGTCGTAAGTCGCAACGGTTCTCATTTCTGAAGGTTTGGACTTCTGACTTCAAGTTCTTTTCGTTGTTCTCCTGCGCAGTATTCCTGTGCCTTTACTCTCCCGCTTGATACTATCTAATATTCTCCTTGTTGCTTCACTCGACGCTGCGAAGGACTGGCTGCTGGCGGATGAGCTACATTTGGGTGTTTTCTGGGTGCTTATTCGGGTTCTCGCGTTTGGAGGACTTTCAGTGTTGGTTTGGGAAGCATTTACGCAGGGAATTAGTAGGAGGCTGAATGCGGGGATTGAGGTGAGTACTGGAGTTGTGTGCACTGTAAACTTCGTTGATCATGTTGCCAGTGGTCGGTCCTTGGGATAGCATCTCTGATGCTGTTCGTACAGCAAGCGTGCTTGCTGACCGCCCTGTATAGAATATCAGCTATAAGGTATGGATGGATGTAGACTCGAACTCCTCTGACTGGCTGATTTCGTGATTTCGTCCCAGAGTCGTTCTATTCACACATTTCGCTTCTTTCTGGATTGACGCGGTCATTCAACGCGACTCTGTAAGATACACTATATCTCAAAACGTGCGGGTGATAGACTCTCATGCTCTGCTATAGGTATCGAAGACAACCGCGGCTCTGGCTGCGTTTGTGCTATCTTTTGCCTCGGACATGCGGTTTACGTTGTCAAATGTCAAAACAGTAATGCCTGGCTACATGGTCGTAATACTTTATGGATTATCCACGGTTGGCCTTGAACAGACGCAAGGTGTCCTTACTCCATCTTTAGGATCAAAAACCGTAAGCATGGCGAGCATACTAGGGGCGACAGTCATTGCCCTTCCATTCTACATTTTCAGGAGCGTAGTGGTATGTATCTGTCTGTCCCTCAAGATATGTCAACGAGCTTATCGTATCATATGCAAGTATCATTCTGCAGATACACTCGCGCCACCACTCGCATCTCTTGCGGTCCTGCCCGCGCTTGCATATTCTGTCTTATGTTTCGTTCCTGATACCCGGGAACGTGTTCGTTCCATTGCTTTACCGGCGAAGCACTTCTCGCTTTCGTTTTCGAGTACAACGGCAGCGGCGATGATCCTCGGTCCTTTGGCATTCTCTCATATACCCACCTTGACGGACTGTGCCGTGGGGATCCTCCTTTTCTATGGTAGGTTTGTCCTTGATCGCTGGTGGGTGATGCACTGACCCGACGAATTTCGTAGGGTCTGCGCCAGATAACTCTCAGACCGTTGGTGGACCGTCGCGGATCCCTACCATCCGCTTAACGAAGGCATACTTGAAGACAGTCTTAGCTAATCCCGAGTCGCGAAAAATATTCTATTTCCTCGTACTTAATCTCGCATACATGCTCGTCCAGATGCTTTATGGCGTCTGGACAAATAGTCTTGGGCTTATTTCTGACGGTGAGCAAGGACGACAATCTAGTCCCCCTGGGTACTCAGTCGCACCATTCTTAGCGATCCATATGGCGTTTGATTGTATGGCAATTGGGATGGGTCTCTTCGCTTCCGTCATGGCTACTTGGCCCCCTAATGAGCGATTTACATACGGGTGAGCATTTCCTTCCTTACTGGATCTCAGTCATCGGCCAACTGTAAAACGTAGGTATGGCAGGATTGAGACACTATCCGGATTCGCAAACGGCGTGTTCTTGATCCTCATATCCATTTTCATTGTCTTTGAAGCTATTCAACGAATGTGAGTAATTTCATGGTTAGTTTGGCTTCTTATCTCATCATTTTCGTGTTCAGCATCGATCCACCTGAGATGAATACGAATCAACTGCTACTCGTGAGCACGCTTGGCCTCGCTGTAAACTTGTTCGGAATGTTTGCCATGGGTGGACACCATCACCATGTACGCTGATCTCGTTTGACTCTTACTGTAAAGACGACCAATCTCACCCATCCCATAGGGCCACTCACATTCGCATGGTCACTCGCACGGCGCGGAGCCAAGTTCGCATGGAGACCACAGGCATGATCATTCGCATTCTCCGATATTGCGTGTTTCACACCCCGATGATGATCACGGCCACTCACCTACCTCGAGTTCTCCAGAGATATTCCATTCCCCGGAATTCTGTTCAGGCGACGACCACCATGATCGCGACGATCATCATACACATAGCCATACCGACGAACCGCACTACACATCACCAACCTTATCATCCAGCGGACATGCTCACGGACATGGCAGTGGCTGTCTGCGTGTTCCTCAGGCAAATGGACTGACCGTCCCATCTTCTGCACCACCGACAACGACGCGCTTCCATACGCGTTCTATATCATTGCATATACTAGCGGGCCACGGCCAGCTTCCCCAATCTCCCCCTTCTCCGGCAGAAAGCGGACATCTACTACCGAATTCATCCCAGACCGGTCGACACGTTCGTACGCCGAGTCTTTTGCCAGTCCCGGGCCTTGGTTCACCTACAGGCTCTGACGTTCCCACGTCACCTTTGTCACCGAGCTATCAGTTTGGTCATGATGCACATTATGCCCAACATCATGATCACTCTCATGGGGCGCATGTACCAAACTTACACGATCATAGCCATAGTCATGGAGGCGACCACGAAGGACATAGTCATAATATGCGTGGCGTGTTCTTACATGTCATGGCCGTGAGTACTGGAATGCATATGACGTTTTCGAGTCGTGTTGATGCATCTCTTCTAGGATACTCTCGGATCGGTAGGCGTCATTATTTCAACATTACTGATCCAGTTCTATGGTTGGACTGGCTTCGATCCCATCGCGTCATTGTTCATTGCAGTGCTCATTGTGGTTAGCGTCGTTCCGCTCGTGATAGATAGCGGGAAGGTTCTCTGTCTCGATGTGTCCGACCGGGAAGATAGTATTAAGCAAGCATTGGCAGAGGTATATTTTTCTTCTCTATTCCTCGAAATGTTTTCTCATAGTTTTTCTCAGTTACCGACGATTGATGGATTAGCCTCATATTCTGCTCCACGCTTTTGGCCGAAGGATTCTACGAGCTTGATCGGTTCAATACACATTCAACTCGAACCATGCCAGAGCGCACCCGATCCTAGCGCCGTGCTCTCTTCAACGAGGCGGAAGTATGCACCAGTGGACCGTGTCGTAGAACGCGTAGACACTATTCTACGGAGGAGAATCTTGGGTCTGGAAGAGCTAACGATCCAAGTAGAGGGCCTGCCGAGCTAACGCAAGATATTACTTTATTATTCTTCTACGCCGTTCTTTGTGTATCTTCTACTTGATTCTGGACAAGTATTTTTCTATTTCACATCTGATTGATGACTCAATCATTACTACATACGTTTCTCAAATTGAAACTCCGCTTGAAGAGTTGATGTTCCGATTAGTGAAAAGTATAGAGGTGCAGCTGCTGCGCCTTCCTCTGACTCCTGCAATCACATACGCCTACACGTAATTGGGCTTGGGTCTAACTCGTGTATCATAGTCGCTACGCCAGAGCGGACGAGACTCTTGACAGATTGCTATTCTTTGCGTAATTCGCCCGGACAGCTGCATATTACTTGCAGTCTCTGTAGTGGACTCATGGCACATCCGATTAATACCATGTACGCAAACCTAGAACCATCTGACTCCCAGCTGCAGGCTATGGCAGAGCTTCCGTCTGGGCAATACCCACCGAGTGGCACTCCGAACGGCGAGAACATGCCCGCGACAGGAATCCAATACTTTATGCCTCCACCTCCGCTTCGTTACATCGGCACTCGATATCAAACGAGTCAGTACCTTGGAGTCTATCATCACCAGCCTGTTCACTTCTTCCGGCTATCTTCTGGGCAGTTTACGTGTCGACATGGCCCATGCGTGACTTGTTACCCGAGCTGGTACGCTTCAGGCAGTTGTTCCAGGACTCGCCGCGAATCATTTCCTCCAGGTCCCCAGACCCAGCTCGTCAACCAAATTTCTGGGAATTCTTATACTCAAGCCGCAGCCCCTCAGCCACATCCTCAAGTCAGGATACAGCCAGCGGTGCAGCCCACTCATCCCACAAACAACATTGTCAATGCTCAACTTGGCCAGATGTACCCGCATGCGAGAATAAACACCTATGACACTTTAGTAAACCAAGAAACACCGTTGGATAATGTTGCGCGTAATCGAGAAGTCCTGGATATTGCACCGCAGCCATTCATGGGGATACATACGGCGTCATTTCCGGTAACTACTGGCCGGCATGGAAGAGTAGTGAATAGCGAGAAGGTGCAGCGGATTCATGAATGGAGGGCTGAAGTGGAACCAGAGCTGACGCCCACGTTGAATGACGACTCGGAGCAGTTAGATGCAGATGCAGACGAAAATGATCGTGGTGGCCTGCGAGTCGGAAGTGACTCGATTATTGGCGTGAAAAGGAGGCTCGACATGGAACAACTCATTGAATCTGGAAGCGACTTTAAACGTGTCAGGCTGGAGGCGGAAGATACGTCTGTTTTATCAACTACTACGAAGACAGAATCGATCCTTAACAAACGGGGAAACAAACCAAAAGCTTGCGTGGCCTGCCGTGAGGCTCACAAGGTTGGATTATAACCCGTCTTTCGTTACAGCTAACTATATTGATCTGTACGCAGAAGTGTGACGGTAGATTTTCTGCTTGCGCGTACGCCTGTCCGGAAGCAGTCGTCAAGCCTGGCTGGCATAAGCTCCGTGAAATTGTGAGTGACTCAGATACACGATTGTATTCATAGCGTCCTCATTCTGAATCTAGTGACAGGCACGGCTGCTGGCTTGCTCGTTTCGCGAGTAAAGACCACCAGGCATCTAGTCCACGTCAGTGAATTTGTATGGAAAGAGCCGTTTTCAAAAGCTTTTATTTCTTTGAGATCTAGATTTATTCTCGACTTCTCAAGACGCTGCACTCCTCCTATCCTCATGGTGGTGTTTATGTATGAGCATGACTATCAAATGTCCTCCACTGTACCATTGCTCCCCAGCCACCTCAATTTGTAAGTCAGCAAGTAGATGTAGTTGGCGACCCATTTGCCTGTTCATTATCCTGTCGTAGAATTTAGCGTTCTGTATACTCAGCAAGTAAATCATACAGCACTTACCAATGCAATGCAAGTTATTTCACAACTCAATAGTCAAGCGTGGTATCAAGATGACTCAGAGCGCTTGCTCACGGTCCTCCACTTAGCACTCGGAACTTCCGTATCAAGCCTAATAGTGAGCTATTTAGATCGTTCCCGGGCAGACGACACATTTGGATCGGGCGCCGTTACATACCATACTTAACACTTTTCGAACAACTCGTTTTGAAGGGGAGAAACATGAAGAAATTAAAAAGCATGTTACTATGCAAAGACTCCGACATACATTGGGAATCATATCTACTGCCTCGCCTCTTCCAACTTCTTCGCCAATTCGCGTGCAGCCTTCTCTCTCTCCTCCCTACGCTCCCACAACCTCCTGATAATCTTCTTCCTCGAATCCCACTGCTGCGCAAGAGCAGAAATATCATTCTCCCTCGAACCCGTATCGAATTTAACCGCAACTGCGTGTCTTATTTCTTCCAATCCCTTAATACGGAACGTATCTTCGAGAGAGGCTTCTCTTAGCCAGCGATCTTTGCCGTTCATGTCTTCTACCATTTGTGGGTAGTAGAATGGTTCTTTGAGGCCAACGACAGCGCGTTTGTGAGATTTCTTGTTGCCCTTGTCTTCTAGGCGGCCCGTCGAGACGGCTTTGCGGTGTTTCATCGGCATGAAATAGTTGTCTGTTCGTATGTACGTGCATTCCACACCGTACACTGCATGGAGATAACTTCGCACGTCGGTTTTGGTGAGGTAATTCGGGATGTAAAACGTCGCTTCGTATGGATTGTAAGGCTTCCCCGGACTCGTGTGATTCCGAATCATAGTGAAAACGATATTGGGTAGATAGACTTTTTGCCCAACAATTTGTTGTCCCACGCTACCATCTGAACGGCGCATGATTCGGACACCGCGTAATCGACTACGGTCGGTCTTGGTGAGTACGTGGGGACAGACGAGTGCGCGTTTCTGTTCGCGTGTGAGAGTGCGCTTGGATGGCGGTGTTCGAGCGAAAGATTGCGCTGTCTGCGAGCGTTTTTCTCTGACTTTGAGAGGTGCGGAAGAGGCTTGTGCAATATCTTGTAGTGAGGTAGGAGAGTCGGAAGGTGGTGGGGTGATTGTCGTCGCGGATAATCGACGTAGGCCTGTGAGACCTCGTAGTAAAAGTAGATTCCTCGACCAGGTTGCCATGGATGGTGACATGGTCATAGCCATGGTGTTGGTGTTGTGTGAACGGCAGGCAGAGCTGGTCGTCGCTGAAAGAAAACCCAGCAGCGTCGATCCTCGACATGGAAGAGCCGATCATACCTTCCTCATTAGGAGATAGAAACGCGAATCATCACAACGAGGTGGTGGTTAGTGAAAGTCAGTGAAGTACTTGGCCGCCATCGTCATGCTTGCCCTCGGACACCGTCAAGCGCACAAGTATACGCGTCGCCTTGACTTCTTACCGAAATGGAACTCTCAACGATATATCTTTTCATCAAAAAGCGAAACGAAGGACGCTTTACGTCGTTTATTGCGCGAAACGGCTCAACCTGTTGCAGTCGTCACTTCGTATTACCCATTCGACGGGTTGAACGATAATGATGCCGACACTGGTTCGGGAGAGGTACTCTTGGGAGAAAGAAAGAGCGAAAGGGAAGCTGAGGAACAGCATCATAGACGTCATAGGAAAAAGTTTCACGGCGCAACACTCTCCTCATTCTCCTCGATTGCGCTCGACCCAGACCCACTCGTCGCATTCTCCCTTCGTATACCTTCACGCATGGCAACATCTCTTAAAGAACGACTCTCAAAAGATCATTTACGCTCACACCGGCACGGTTCATCTACCACGACGAACGCGAACGCGAACCTCGTAGTCAACCTCCTCTCAAGCACACAATCCTCAACCGCACACCACTTTGCCCGTGCCGACCTCTTTCCGCATCCCTTTCGAATAACTCCGTACACGCTTTCCGAAGAGGGTTTACCTGTCCTCAAAGACTCGCTGGGTGCGATATCGTGTGAGCTCATCTCATGTGCGCCCTTGCATAATCTTTGCGACGAGAGTTCGGGTGAGGATACGGAGAGGGCTGTTGCTGGTGTGATTTCGGAGTTGTTTATTTCTCGTGTTGTACGTGTGGAGAAAGTCGGAGCACTTTCTTCGGAGAGTGGGAGTTCTGGTGAAGTTTCGCCGTTGATTTATTATCGTAGAAAGTACGGGACAGTTTTACCTCATTGATTCATAATTCATTTACGCAGAAGTATTATTGTATGACATAATGATCGACCGAGTTACTTTACAATGGGAAAAAGTGTCACGCGAGTTACATAGGTGGGCGTCAAACGGGGTGGTTTCATGAGGATATCATTTCAAAGACGAGTGGCGTTTCCTAGGTCGTTGCCCTACTCAGTTCTTCCCGCCTTCCTTTCCGATCCCTTGGTTTATACCCTGGATACTATGTATTACTTTGCTGTCACAATCCATAGATTCCATACCTTACATTTACTGTAATGTGTGGTTCCACTGGAGTGTTGTGACTGGATTATTTTCAATTCCATGGTTTCTCGCTGTGTTTTGTAATAATAGATGAGTGTAGCTGTTGATTTGAACGGTGATCTGTTCTTGCTAAGTTGGTTAATGCGTGTCGCTCTTTGGGTTACAGAACAGCTAGTTATTGTTAATAAATATACAGTTGCAAGGGCAGCAAGCAAAAGCATGTTCAGTGCTTGATGTGAGATTAAAAGAACGATGGTCCGTCTACACCTTCATGAATGAGAATAAACTGCCCAGGTCCACGTATCGTCTTCCGCACTGCGACAGATACTTCTGGACGATCCTGTATAAACCATCCAGGAGTCTGGCGTTTTGATGCAGGACTGCTACGATCGTGTCTGTTTGGGTCAAGCTATCAGATGGAGTCTTAAGCGAGAAGAGTTGGTTACGCACCTTTGTGGGGACTACTCTTCGAGGCCTCGGTAATCTTAGCAGCATCGACAAGACTCGCATAGTACATTAGCTGAGTGTACAACTGATTATCCGAATACTGTCAAGTAAAAGATACGTTAGCAAAACCCCGTGCTGAAAGAACTCGACTCGGGGTACCATACCTCGAAGATGACAGTTCCTTTACACTCAGGCTTCAAACAGCGCCTTCCATAGACACACATCATGCGCGTACGATTTCGGCATGTCGGATCATGACAAACCGTCCAGCCTTCATAGTATCTATTGATTCGTTCTCGAATTTGATTCTCGAGCTGCACCTGCATGCTCGCTGCAGTCAGTGGGGCCTCACAACCCGCACATTTTGGCCCGCTTCCGTGCAGTATGGACGTCTACACGCCATTCCCAACATTAGACATCCAACCCGCAAGAAGAAATCATGGAGTAAACTACTTACGTCGCGTTTCGAGATATGAGTAAACGACATGACGCTACTACACTTCCTGCATCGGAATACGAGTTCATCGCAATCCTTAAAGCGTATGCTATCAGGCATCTGCGATTCCAGAGTACCGAAGGCTCGGTCTTCTGAGCTGCTGCTGGTATACGAACGGAACCGGCCAGGATCGAGCCCAAGACATTCTGCTAGGCGTGCTCTGTCAGTGCCTTCAATGGGATCGCATAGACGCTCGATGGGAGGAAGAATTTGCTGAGCCAGGTAGTACTCGAAGTCTGACGGGAAAGAATATCAGCTTGATCGAGGAAAACACAAATTCCGAGAAACACACCGATTTGAAAAGAGCTATTTGTCCTTCTCAGCTCATCAGGGTGGTGCGCCTTGTCCGCTTGACCGGTTTTGCCCGATTCGTCGCTATCTCCTAGACAGAATATGTACGGGATGACATCGCCGGCCTTTGCTGATTGATTTCTCGACTTCATTCGCAAAGCGACAGTGACATGAGGTTGACTCTTCGCGTCCGGGTAGTCTGTAGGGTTTTTACCAAGTCGCTATTGTAGAAATATTAGCACCCTCGACTTTGCAAGAATCGTGCCCTTAACATACCTTGAAGATGATGAATTTATCTAAGCCAATCTTGCCACCTCGCACTTCCTCTCCTAGTTTCGCGAGATATTCGTGGATCTGTTCTACAACAGTCTCCGTTGCTTCTCCGGATAATATTCTGTCCAGCACGTACCTGCGGGGCATCAATACATGATTAATGCGAGCAACAAGCACGGTACGTACTGCGAGGCATCCTTCGACAACGCGCAGTACTCTCGGCGCTTCATATCCAAACCCTTCACTTCAACAGACGTCCTGGTAGCATCTTCCATCTTGAGAGCAGCATACTTCTTCTTTTGGAGGAGTAGTAAACGCTTGAAAACGCCATCAAGGTCAATCTCGAGGAGCTTATACTGCTCGTTGACCTGTTTCTTGAATTCAGCTGCTACTTTGAGTGCGCTTGGAAAGTCCGTAGCATTAGAGTTAACGAAGACCGAGTCAGTGTCGCCATATACGACCTAGAATGATGCATTTAGCATAGAATGACAATAGTGTCAAGAGGTCACACACGTTAAGTTGAAGGCTCTCTGCCAATTCACGGGTGTGTGTCAGAATCTCGCGACCCTTATATGTCGTTAGGGCGGCCAGGGGTCGAGCATAGAACCTCGAATACTCAAAACCGAGACATCCATACATACTGTTGGCCGTGAGCTTCAGGGCCTGTTGCTTGATGTCATACTGCGAAACAATGTCAGAATGTTATGAAACAACATTGGAACATAAGTTACCTGGAGCATCTTCGCCTGTGATACCGATTTGTCTTTCATTAGACTCTTAACCTGCCTTCGTCTTCCGACGAGAGTGGCAATAAGCCTTGGAAGCACTCCTTGAGGGACATCTCGGGAAGGTGGTTCTGGAATTTTTTCCTCCTCTCCTCCCTAGCATAGATTTCAGTGAGGAAACGGGGCAGCAAAGCGCCGAAAACTTACATCATCGACGACTCTATCGACAGTCGTAAAGTCGATATTATACTCTTGGATGATACTCGGGTACAAAGAGTTGAAGTCCATGACAAGGATGTATTTATCCCAAAGGCCACGCATTGGCTCGAAGACCAGTCCTCCCTTGTACTTGTCCCTCTTGCTCTTCTGTGCGGTCGTAGCTGCAGCAGCACCTCCCTCCTCCGCCTCGACTTTCACTACCGCAGCGGACTTCTTGCCCCACGTCTTGTCCGGACAGATGTACTTCAGACGATGGAACTCATGAAGTAAAATGTACTCGTTCCTTTCTGCGCGACCACCATTCAGCGTCTTATTCCTTCAGATAGTATTCAGATATTGCTCAAAGGGAATCTACCATTTTTCAACGCACCAGGAGTTTCCAGCCAGGTTTGTCAACTGCTTTGTGAGCGGGAGGATTTGCACTCGGGCAGCAATAGCCATCTGATAATGTGCATCAAGCTCGCAGTGTCGCACGAATTTCATCAGCCTGTCTGGAGACGATAGGCCACCGTCAAAGTAATTCGCAACGTCCTCTGGATCGATATCTTCGCGTTCACATTTCAAATGGGTTGCGCACATCTCTGTCAATGACCAGGTGGTTGAAGAAATCATACCCTGTAGTTTGAGACGGATTACCGATTAGTTCATCGCAAGAGTCGAACGGAGTTACCTTGGCGCCATCGCTCGCAAGATCGCATAGCATCCTTCCATTCAAAAACTTCATGTTTGTCCCTTGCCTTCCAATATTGGGCCACCTTGTTCTTCTAAATCGGCCGATCCTCGACCAGTTGTCTGCCTTCAGGTCTCGCATGCGCGTCAATAATACATCTAGAGATACGCCGAGAAACTCATGGCCAACAATAACATCAGGATCCGCCTTGTAGATAGTCACTGGAGTGGTATATGAGAACTTGGAAAACATCGGCAGTGGCACGGAAGCACGCACCTAGGAGACGATTGAGCAACATTCTTTCGTTTGCTTCAGCGGATATTGTTCCTTTCTTGTTGGCCCGAACTGCCTCCTGGAACTTAGAAGGAAACTTATCTAATGGCCTCACAAGCGTGTGCACAGTACATGGAAGTTGGTCAGGAGTTGCGTGGTCGTCAATATCCACTTTAGTCGCACGACAACATGTTAGAAAAGAAGCAGGGAGTCGTACATAGCGAGAATTGCTTACAGTTGGACCAAGTACGCGCAGTCGCACAGACTACTTCCCTTTTATTTTCCTTGTAGTTCACAATCGTGCGAATGGTAAGGCTCATGACTGTGAGGGGAGGAGTTTCTTTGGGGGCATCGGGATCCGTTTCAGGGAAGGGATTGATGTCCTTTGGGTCGGAAACGACTGCCTCGAACTTGCACCAGGTCACCTGGTGAACGGTGAATCAGTACAGAATGAGGGAAAGCGCGAGTACTCTGGTGCACTGACTCCTTTATGCTCGATTTGAGGATTCTTGATCTCAAGCCAGCATGGGCCCATGATTTTGCGTTTCAAGACAAGGAGCTCAAAAGCGCTGGTGTTAGTACCGAAGATACGAGCAATCGACGGCGACTTTAGATTGTCTGCTAGCTGCGGCTCTGATCGAAGGAATAAGCAGCAGCTCGCATTACGAGGTGACACACCCATACCAGAGAATGGATAGACAACTTTCATCCATTGACGTTCTCCTGAAGGTACTTCCATCTCACCGAAGGCGTACTTTCGCTTGACGAATTTACATTTAAAGGACTTGATCCCAAATTTCTTCCGTAAGGCATCAAACTCAGAATGAACGTCCGGCATGCTAGGTACAATATCTGTTTCATATCCATCCTCTGTTTTGACTCGTCAGACATAGCCCAACATCATAGAAAATCATTGCTGACCGAGTTTTCTTTCACGTGGGAGCAAGAAAAGGTTTCGTTCCAGATTCTCCACTGTAATGCAACAACTAATCCATACGCCTGTTGCCTTATCCTTTAGTTTTCCGATGAAGTAAACCTTTCCGTCCTGTTCCAAGTAGTCAAGCCAGAAGAACCGTAATGAACCGTCCTCTTCCAGGGCCGAGACATTCGAGGTCCGTACATGGGCTGGCGCTGCTCCCAATGGTCCAAGGTTGTCCTCATTGTTCACTGTGAGCTTTTCGTGGACACTCAACCAGGCAGGCGTTTCGTCCTCCTTCTCAGCCTTGACAGACACGATCTTCGATTTCTCTTTCTGACGTTCGGTGAACAAGTCCACATCGTCGATCTCCATTTTGACAGACGTTTCGACCTTCGGCTTCAGATCCTCTTCATCCTGAACAAACTCGTCCATGTCAACATCATCGTACACATCATAAAGACCATCCGAACTTGTGTCAACGGTGAAGTCTTCGAACTTCCGCACCGCTGGGGCAATCTCTGCATCATCTCTTCGAGGGCGCTTGAATGGCCCCAAAGAATCTGCATCATCACTTTGCGGAACAGAGTAGTCATCTACCGGCCCATCCGAAGAGGCGTCTGTATAGAAGCCTCCATTCGCCCTATAGCCGTTGAAGTAGTTTTCATCGGGAGACGAGGTCTGCGGCGGAGACAGATCACGAGGCTTGCGCTTTCGCGACTTATACGGAGTATCTGGTGCGACATTATCCATGTTTCCAAGCAGTGATGTCATGAAATCATCTTCCTTAGCGGCAGATGGTTTGGGCTTATAATCATTGAGAGTCGGGGGCACGGGTGGAGGAACGGCAGGTTTAGTTTTTGCGGCTTTGGCCTTCTTTTTTGCTAAAGGCAAGTTGAGCAAGTAGAGTGAGACATGGCAAATTAATAGACTCACGCTTAGGCTTCACTTCCTCGTCAGATTCCATCGGCTCGTTGTCACCCCAGTCGTCCATACCATTGTCTGCGTAGCCCTCTATCCCGTCGTCCACGATGAAGTCGTCTCTCTGCAGGCGTCCCCGTACAATCTTTTTATACTGGTCCTCATCCACTTCATCGTATAAATCATTGTCTTCCTCAGGCTGCAGACGCGTCGTACACATGAGAGGCGTGCAATATCAGCGCGACAAGTTGACTTGCCTTCCAATCTCTTCCCCCACCTTCTCGCGCACGCCTGTATGCAGCGAGCTTCTCGAGCTTGCTTCCGTGTTTTCGCCTGTCAGACATAGTAAATGACGCGTGATTGTCAAGAGGCAAAGAGACCAGACCAGACGCGTCCCATCCACTGAACGCGCGTGACGCGTGATTCACTCATTGAGCGTTCCTATGAGGTCACGTGCAGAACGTGCCAGAATTCCTCCGGACACGCAGGCAGCGTTAATCGGTGTCTTCAACGTAGGACCTAGCAACAACCGCAGCGCGATAACAGTACTGCTCGCTGGCTTGTCTGTCATTTCTAGCACTCTTATACCTGAGGGCACTAGATGATAGCTGAGAAATGGCTATAATCCGTGGACGAGGCTCGCGTTTCCTCAAATCCATCCTTGCACCGGCGGCGACAGTTATTGGATTTGGTCTCCTCTTAACATGGATATTCGTCTTGTACCAACCAATACGCGGACCTGGGGAGCAGCAAAGACTAGGCTGGCAAGCTTGGGAGTCTATCTCCGACCCAAAGATTAATACTGGCTCCAGCGCGGAAGATGCCTCTGTACCTGGGAACGACGTACCAGCCGGTGATAGTGGTGTCGACTGGTGGAATGTCACGGCGGAGACCAATGAACCTGACGCCTCTAGTCTACCTTTAGATGTCTGGGCTCCTTTATTAAACCATGTGACAGGACGTAAGTCAGCTTATCGGATGCTATAGAGACCTCGACTAAGCGTCTGCAGTGACGGAAATCACGGTGGAGAAATGCGTATTCCCTCCAGGCCTTTCATACCTATGCTACCCGAAATCATCTCCCGAGGCTGATGCAATTAAGGGGAAATGGGTCCGTGTAGAGCGGGATCTTAACATGAGAGCCGGTCTCTGGTATCTTGTAAGTCTCAATTTCCTTTCTATTGCATTCGACGTTTACTTATAATCTGATAAAGTACATTTACTATCGCCGGAGTCGTCGCCTAGATGTTGACCTTGTCGACGACTTGGTTCTGCTCCCTAAAGGAGAGGAACCAACTACTCAAGATAATTGGCACAAGGTTGCAACATCAGTTCGTGACGGCGTGCCTCGAACGCCGCCGCTGTACCTTTGGTACAGGCTTGGACCAAGAATGAACCTCTTGTCTCCAGAGGGAAAGTCTAATCTCATTACGGAGCTAGATGTTCTTTTTGGCGATGATCGTCCATGGTACGGCTTTGAGAGACTGCGCCCACCCACGACGGAAGGGAAAGAGGGCCACGTCGAAAGTGGATGGATAACTTACCGCCGTGGTGTCAAACGTGAGTAGCCGACACTTTAAGACCTTTCGAATGATTCGACTGTCTTGTTGTAGGACCTCCCCGTGCACCCCCACTGCACTTTTCGAGAGATGGGAAGTTCAAGATCCTTCAGATAGCGGACCTGCATTTCTCAGTGTCCCAAGGCGAATGCAGAGATGTTTCTTTCAGCCCATGTACACATTCCGATAATCTTACGCAATCACTCCTCGCGCAGATTCTTGACGCAGAGAATCCGGACTTGGTGGTATTCACCGGCGATCAGCTAAACGGTCAGGGGACCTCTTGGGACCCACGATCCGTCTTGGCAAAGTTTGCAAACACCGTCACCGATAGAAAGATACCATGGGCGGCAATATTCGGGAATCACGACTCAGAGAACGGCATGAACAGGGAAGCCCAAATTGAGCTATTGCAGGGCATGCCTTATAGCTTGACGCAAAGAGGTCCAAAGGATATACACGGGGTCGGCAACTACGTCTTGAAAGTGTATAGCGCGGATCCGTACGTATTTCGCCCGCGTGCGTGGAATTAGTTTTTGACATGGAATTTGGCAGCTCGAAGATGCATATCTTGACATTGTACTTCTTGGACTCGGGTTCTTACGCGGGCGGATGGTTCGACTTTTTCGGTGAGTGTTGTGCTATTCTCTCAGCTGTTCCTTGCCAACGCTTAGAAAAGGCTGGTTCCATCCGACTGAGTACGACTGGATCAGAGAGGTACCTTCTTAGATGGAATATCCGACTTGATAACTAACTTTTTGTCTCAAGAGTCAAGTTAATTGGTTCCTTCAAGAGTCAGCGGCAATCCAGCCTATCGAAAGGCCGTTCACGCCTGACGGTGCCAGTGATTTTGGTGACATTTGGAAGCGACAGTCAGCTGCGAACCAGGTTACGCCAGGCTCGCGAAAATTAGCAAAGCCAAATGCGCTTATGTTCTTCCACATACCTCTGTTCGTGCTTTCCAGTCATATGCTAGACATAGTTAACTCACTGGCACTGGAATGCAGGAAGGAGAGTTTTTCAACTCCAGACGTGGACCCAAATACCGGCGTTCCACTGGATATCGGGATGAGTGACTTGGAGGACCCCGGTAACGCGAAGAATAGTGACGGTTTCTTTGAGAAAGGAGTCCTGAAGGCACTGGAAAGCGAACATAGTGCTGGTGGTAGTATAAGAGAAGTTAAAGTTATTGGGAACGGACATGATCACAGTAAGAGTTTGATGCATTTTCTTAGAATCATTGCTAACATTTCTTCCAGTTACCGAAAATTGCAGGAGAGTCAAGGGTGTTTGGCTCTGTTTTGGTGGTGGAGGGTGAGTGCTTCGGTAATTATCTGGAGTTGACTGGCTAACGGATTGGTATAGTTCATACTCTGGATACGGGAGAATTGGGTGAGTTACAGCACTTGGCCAAATGGCCCATCTACTAATCGCTTTTCTTCTTAGTTTTGATCGCCGTTTCCGTGTCTTTGATATCTCAGACTATGGCGAGACGATTCGAACGTACAAGCGTACTGAGAAGGATGAGATCTTGGACGAGATGATTCTGGTCGGTAAGAACGCTCCAGCGCCTTATGAAGGAGCGGTTAAGTTATGAATTGCTCTGTTGGTTCTATGTAATATCATTTATACTTTCACGCATGCTGGATTAGAATTGAGACTGGACCCTTTTGGTGCTGTTTACTAACTGCCACTTTAGCCACTCGACGTGCACTCGTACTCTTTTCTCTACCTCTAAGCTGTCAGTCTCTGATCCCCTTTCTTGATCATGCACTTCCTTCAATCTTCGACTATCTACTTTTGCTTCATCTCGCTGGCTCGAGCTGTCGCTATTCGTCGATCTCTCGCTGGTCTTTCTGGTCTATCCTCCTGGCAAGCGCAAGATACACGACAACAGACCATCTGTCGACCGTTCAGCTCAACATTCTCTCAATCTGATGTCTCGCAGAACTCGTACACGCGTTTTGTCGGTGTCAGTCCGCCAGATACGTATAGAGTGACAGGTGATGAGCTGGAAATGTTTCTTTATAGACCAGAAGGTCATATAACGACACATGGCAATGTGAACAGCGTGCTTGGAGATGGTGCAACTATCAACTCTACGTCTACTTTCTTGTGTGTCTACCTAGCCTCGACAATTAGCTCATCACTAAATTAAATATCCCACAGGTATGGGAAGGTCACATTTGAGATGAAAGCACCTAAAGTGGCGGGCGTCGTTACAGCAGCGATCCTAATATGTGAGTTCATTTCATCTGACAGGACGGATATTGTTGCTCATCGATATTCAGCAGACGGACATGACGAAATTGACGTTGAGCTAGTGGGAGGCGATCCTCACCATTGGCAAACTAACATCTACGCACCTAGCACACAAGATAAAGAACCGCTATGGGGTGTCTTCGGGGAAATAAACGACCTCCAGTCGTCTTCCTCATCAATATCAAAGTATCACAATTACACTATTGACTGGAACGCGGATCGTATCATCTGGTCGGTTGATGGTCGTGAGATTCGCACCATTACGCCCAGTGAGTGTCTGCAATAGTGGTACACGTGCTTTCTCATACCTCCTATATAGGTCAGACGGAAATAAACAACACACTGCACTATCCACATCAACCTTCTCGGATCCAGCTGGGAATTTGGGATGCCTCAAGTCCAGAAGGCACCAGCGAGTGGGCAAGAGGGCCTATAAATTGGAAGAGTGCTCCTTCGACAATCACTGCAACTGTTAGGAGTGTTCATGTGGAGTGTCACTGAAATTCTACACCCCTCTTGTTATAGCCTAATTCAGAGTCCCATACAGACTATATGCGCGGTCATCCGCTTTCACTTTGGCTCTGTTTCTCCCACTTTCATTCTTCAAATCAACTACTCACTACTTTATAACATTCATCCAAGCGATCCGTCATTAACTAGGTAGAATGCAGCTCTGGTGCACAGGATTACCTTAATTGATACCTTTTATGTCTTAATTTTGCATTTTCTGTACTGGATAGACATTACATGCCCGATTTTCTTTCCTATGCTGGAGGTGGTTCCTTACTGCGATGTAATTTGACGACTTGGTCTGCCCTATATATCATCCGTATTTAAATTCTGCAGTATTGCATAGGTAGGAACCAGCTATAAGACGTATGCGAAGAATCACAGCACGGGGGTGTCCTTGGGAGGGGGGGGGGTTCCGAAGCACAACTTGTAAACTGTCATACACCCTTAGCAGCTGCAGTTCGTATCCCGTAACGTAGAGAGCATGCCCTTTTTAGTTCTTAGCTCAGTTCAGAAGTTGTAAGTACTGTTATTTCGACACACAGAGGCAGAATCTTCAGACGATCTGCCGTTTTCAGCTTCCGACTCCGACTTCGCCAATGAAATGAGAGGGATCCCAAATCAAGGACAACCAATCCGCAATTTTTTTTATCGCCGAAGTGTGGTAAGGCGCTTGAAGAACTGGCCGCAAGGATCGAAAGTCTCATCGTACCGTCCGATTCCGTCTTTTGCGAAGACGAACGAGGACGTGACGGATGAAGAGTATACTTCAGACTGCGACAGAGTCCGAGATGGACGATATGGAGACGCTAGTACTTGCGTGACGAAGAGACGACGCACCAAGTTGCTGCGCCGTGACTTACCGAGAACGCGAGACTATAACGCGAGGCAAAAATTCTCGTGGATATCTTTGCTCGCTTACCACTTATTTTCGAAGAGGCAAGCTGCTAGATTCCCTTTTTAGGTTCTTGGGCAGTTGCATGAACGGCGCAGAAATCTGCTGAGTGGGAGGGTTTGAGTAATCGGGCTTGATTGTAATGGTGCTGCCAGGCTCCCCCGTGCTGTGATTCTTCACATACGTCTTATAGCTGGTTCCCACCTACGCAATACTCCAGAATTTAAATACGAATGATATATAGAGCAGACCAAGTCATCAAATTACATCGCAGTAAGGAACCACCTCCAGCATAGGAAAGAAAATCGGGCATGTAATGTCTATCCAGTACAGAAAATGCAAAATTAAGACATAAAGGTATCAATTAAGTGAGACCGAATGTGGGATATCATGCAGCACAGCTGGATCACTATTTCTTAATTGCTCCTTCACCTCCACGAGAGTCTCGGCGTAAGGGATGGCGAATGTGGTGGCGACGTTGACTGAGGGAAGTAGGTCGAATGCGACGGAGAAGACAGGGAACCCGGCAGGTAAAGGGGTATCGTCGGTACGAGCTGGAAGACATGTTGCGCGACAGCACGAGAGTGCCTTGCACCAGTGCCGGTCGCTTCAGGTGCTTGCATAACAGCGTGGATGCGAGCTTCTTGCGGTCCAGTGTCAGCCCAGCCGTCAGGACCAGGTGTACCAATAGGCGGTACGTTGGACCCTCGTCCATCCCAGATGCAGCGAATATCATTGCCCGGAATGATTTGCGCAAGTCGACCCGTTTCAACGTGTCGTATTTCAATGAAGCGAGTGTCGAAAAGAAGCACATAAGGCGGATGCCAGGCGACACGCTCGGCCGTACCTTCCCACTCAATCGTCCCAATTGACCGACTTGGATCACCATGCCGATCAACATACAATCCAAATTCTAAAGCGAGAATGAGAATTACTCTTCCCCAATTTCACGATGAACGCACCATCATAGCAAAGAAGGAACTCATTCTCGCTTGATCGGAACATGCCAATTGGCTTGCATGACTCGCACCGCTTCATCAGAGCAGCCAGACGAGGATCGTCACGCTGAGGAATGGTGACGCTCTTGAAACTAGAAAGAAAGGGATCAGTCAATTAGGGCAAGTTCCTTCGTGAAGGGTCACGTACTCGGTGAGATCCATGATCTCGAAACCTTTTGAGCAGAGGATTGCTATCTTCGCCTTTAGGAAGATAAGGTCGTAAGACTCCGACGGCAGGAAGAAATCCTATTGCGTTCACTGTCAAAAGAAATCCGTCCAACATATTTAGAAACGTACTCTGAAGATTCGGAACCAATCCGATCGCTGCGAGCCAAAGCCGAAACGACTGAGTCCCCCAGGGACCTTCGCTTTCTCATTGATCTTGCCGATGACCGGCTCCAGGACACGGAACACGCTGTCCAACTTGAAAGAGATCAGCAAAGCTATGTCGCTAATGTAGCACAACATACTCACTCCTTTCTTCTTCATGTAGATGACAAGCGTCCTTCCACCAAGAGTACCAACGGTAAAGAACTGTACATCCTTGTTACCATTGAGCTTCTGTGGAGTTCGAGATGCGTTCCCAGTTGGCGGCGATGATGGTACAAGCGCCTCGATATGGTATGCGAAAAGAGCCTTTTGGAAAATGCTTTTAGAAAATTCCTGCAGCTGGAATAAGAACCAACAAACCTTGTCCGCTAGCACTAAGAAAATTCCAAAGTCCTCGAGCATTGCGCACTGCGTCACCATCTTCAGGTGCAATACCCGACGCAAAGCTGGGAGAAAATTTAGACACTAGTAACCGGGAGTATGAAGTTGACAAACATTTCGGATCATGGCGAAGACCAATCCAGACACCTTCGGCACAGCCTATCGCGACCAGGCCTCTACCGTCGGCCGTTGCTGCCAGAGATTCGTCAATTGTGGTTAAAGAGACACAGAGCACAACAGACTTACAAAATGGTACAGAACACGTCACCTTTCCAGTGAATACGTTCTCATCATTCCACGATGAACTCGTCTGAGTTGCATGCATTGACGGAACGAGGAACGTTTCAGAACTGAGCGTTTCGATTTCAAAGACTTTGTTTGCATCTGTCACGACCTTACGAAGGACGAGAGCTTCATCCAGCCTTTGTTTCCACTCAGAGCGAGCCTGGGAAGTTTCGGCGTAGACAGTCCAAAGACCACCAAGCCTTCCGTTGTGATGAATAGTACATGGGAAAACCCATCGAGCGTCGCCCTCTGGTACGGTACCATTCGCTACAACCACATCCGTCGGAGGGCCACTGGCACCCCCTCGATCACCCCCGCGCAGTCCTCCGAGTATACCCTTGCTACGCTGCGTGGGTGGATCGGTGAAGTTGACAAGAGTCAGCAAATCCAAAGGAATCGGCTGCACAGTGCACAAGGTTAGAGGAAGATAAATATAATAACAATAAACGCTGACTCTGCGGTTAACGTGGTATTTTGTGATACCATCCTTTTCTTTGGGTTTCGTCATGACCACTGAACAAAGTATAGTCTACGTCAGTGTTACCTTCAACCAAACGGAATATCTTACAGTAGTTGTCAAAAAGGAGGACAAACAGCTCTGTCCATCCGCTCCATTCGAACCCAGTATCAGGCTGACGCAATAGCTTGCCAGTATAAATGAGCGAACGGTTCTCATCGAGTAGGTCCATGTCCTAGAAGAATTAATTAGTCTTTCGCCTAGCTCAACTTAAAGGACTACCAACAATCGCCTCTCCAGGTTTGAAAATGAGATTCTGGTTGTAGCGCCAAATTTCGACTCTTTCGTTCGCAGACTTCACACCCGTATCCGTCTCCTTCAAGAGCGATCTTAAGACCTCTAGGGTCTGTGGGATAGTTTCACGGTCCTCGTGGCCAGGCGGCGTCTCTTTCAACACTTGAGTAAGCAGCAGCTCGTATCGAGCCAATTTAGCAACTGGACGATGAACAAAAGTTTTCATATCCAGCCTGCGGGAATCTGGATGCTTGACAGAAGCCTTCGGACAAAGAAAGAGAATAAGCACCAAACACAGACAGGAGGAAAGATACTCAGGCTCACATCAGCGAAGGCTTTGAAGAGAGGATTATTCTGCATCTCCTCGTCAATCCGGTAATGTGCGATAGGGTTATTGGGTATATATGCCATATATGCATCACGGCAGTTCAAGGCAGCGTCCAAGAGAGGAGCATTGATGCTGCGTATCACTGGATGCTCATCGCGCTGGATTTCATGAAGTTTTGAGAGTAAGTGCCGATGAATGTGATATAGCTCGGCATAGTTATGGAATGCATCATGAAGGAAAGTGTTCAAACGCTCAAGCGGAATAATCGGCGGATCCGCGTTTTTCAGTGGTTGTACATACATCTATGCGAACGGGTGAGCCATCCATCTCTGAAGGGTAAGAAATGCATTTACCGCCCCAATAGCTTCAAGGTCCTTGACATACATCATTTCTCCTTGAATGATCTCAAAAATGACACTAAGTTCGCGGTTGAGAATTACACATTATAACTAAGAACGGATGGCGTTACTCACGACTGCCGTTTCATTTCTTGCTTGGACATTGATTTTCTGGCCTCTTCTGACACCAGAGCAGTGAAGTCAATATTCGCTGTTGGTCCCTTACCCATAGCAGCCTGGAAAGTACGGAGTTGAGCCACAGAATGGAGTTGCTTAATTGCTTGGATTGCTTCAAGCAAGAAATCTGCATCCGGATTGCCCTCTACTGTCTCGTTGTAGATGGCTTCAAGGATTACAGGATACTTCTGTAACTGTTCGCTAGGCCGTTGAAGGAAATGCTTCAGGTCAAGTCGTCGAGATTCTGGAGCACGAAGACAGCGCTGATTAGAATCAAAAGAATTAGCAGTGCAGTTAGTAGTTGGAGGAGGATACGCTACCTCTAGGAATCGTCTTAATTCTGCGTTTGCATCCATCTCGTCCTTCAGACGCTTCTCCGCGACGGGAAGATTCCCAACATAGTCCGCATATACAATTCGGAAGTCCGTCGCGGCCGTCAAAAAGACGTCACCAATACGTTGGATGATAGGGAACTGCTCCCGTTGCCGCACTTCCATGACTTCAAGCACGCGACGGTTCACGTCTCTCACGTCAAGGATATTGTGGAACACATCTGTCATGAAACTATCAATGTGGTCGAAGGGAATGATCGGAGGATCCGCCATCCTCAATGGCTTCATGAATAGCTGAGTGGCAGAGTTTTAGTTACGGGTAGGGTCGAATATAAAAGAAACGGACATTTTCCACAAGGTCAAGATCTTGCACATAAAGCTCTTCTTTGTCGATAACTTTATGGATGATGCTAAAGAATAATCAGCAATAGGGCTAGTTCGGCATGATCAACGGTTACTCACGTCTGACGATTCTTTTCGCTCTCAGGTAAAGTCTTCAGGATTGATTTATCAATCAATTCGGCCCAGTCTTTTCGTTTCTGCAAAAGGATGATGAGTTCATGCAGTGAATCAAAAGGACACTGCAGCCTACCGGTTCCTTAGTCGTTTCCGGAAGGTAGGTTGTCTCTCGCATAAGTCCCCTCTGCCCAATGAGTCAGTCCTGATTCCATTCGTGAAGCGATTTCCATCTTACCCTTCGCGGACAGCTATAAGAACTACATGCATAAGGCATCCCATCCATGCAGCTGGGCAAGTAACATTTGGTCAGTGGAGTGAATACACCCGTTGGCAGCTCTCCCATCTCCTGGTTACGGAGATCTGAGCCTCCTTCCTGGTCGTCGAGGAACATGTACACGTCCTCCACGCTATCCTGCAGAACACGCCCTCCCCATTCTACTTCATAAAAGAAGAGCTGGTTCTGGAGGCTTCGAGCGAGACTAAGAGCCAAACGGCGATCGCTTGAGGGTACATGCATATTCACTAGTTCACGCTGAATCTGGGCTTGGATCGTCGACTAAGAATAATCGTGAATAACAGATTCAACCCATTCGGCGGCGGAACACCTACCACTATGTCCCTGCCGGTGAAAGCATGTTGATAAGGAATGCCACCTTTCACATGAGTACCTCGAGGTACCTTATCCCGAAGGCGTACAGCAATATGCGACAATAGTGCTAGATTGACGAATCTATCTTCCTCTTCCTCGTCGTAGTCCTCTTCACTTTCATACCCTTCATGCAGCGCCAACTGGCGCTTTATATCATCGATCACTCGCTCACGCTGATGGCGCTCATAGTACCGATCTATGCGGCTACTTGACGCCTGATAGACATCATATGGTGCGTCCTCAAATCGTGAAGTCATAGATCCCCCGGAGCCCATGGACTTGAATGATGAGAGAGATCCGCCCCTATTGATACCCGCGTGGGTCATGTAATTCGAGGGTCCGGCACCTGCGCTTTGCGCCCCGTTGGAATAGATCGGCGTGGGCGATGTGACTGAAGATGCTTGCGTCGCAATCCCTGAAGCGGACTGGAAAGACGATGTCGCCGAGCTCGTCGACGTAGATCGACCCAGATGCGCTGCTGGTAACACAATAGATTAATTATGATGCAGAATATCCCAGCATAAAGTATAGCTCACTCATTGAACCTGGGCGAACTTCAAGCAAGCTGCCGGAACTTGAAGTATTGTTCGTTGCGATCATAGAAGATGACGGGCTCTGTAACTGGAAGTCATCGCTAGATGCACTTGGAACCAAATTGACTTCAGGTCGAGTTGAAGGTGCTGCATTCGAACTAGATCCTACGCCCGGAGAACTGGAGGAAGTCTGTGAAGAGTAATCATATATTGAATCAACGCGATGACGCAGGAAAGACTGATTGGGTGAACAAACATAGGAAGCACCCGCCAAGGGAGAGGCATAAAGATCCGCTGATGAGCCCGGCGACGAGGCAGAAGACAAATTACCATTAAGCGAGGCAGGTGACTGGCCCGGAACGGCTGGTGCGAGTGCACCCTTTGGACGGGTAGATCCACTTCTGCCCAGCCCATAACCGTTGGTAGATTTGTTGCGAACGTCGGGAAACGGAAACTGAGATGAGGGAGATTCCGCGACAGCTGTTGCTGCAGCATACGGATGAAGACTTGAACTTGCTGATGATGAAGAAGCGTATGAATTACTTGATGGAGCTGGCGGTGGCCGGGGAAGCCGGGGTGAAGATGGAAGACCGTTCTTACGCAAACCGTCCGTGGTAGTCGAGTTAGAAGGTCGACCGGAATAACCCTCAGCCAAAGATGAAGGTACTCCGGCGTCAGGTGCCACAGGTAATCGACGAGGCAATCCCGACGATGAGCCTGTCGATGACCGCTGATAGGAGTCCGACTGCCGTGAAACTTGAGGGTGGACATAGGGTTGCGGGTCTGGCATGGTCACAGAAGTGCCTCCGAATGAACTTGAAGAACCATTCTCGCCTGGAGGTTTTGGCAATGGTCGCGTAGAGCGCCCCGAAGGTGGTGACTTGGGTATGGAAAACTTTCCGCCTTCACCTTCATACGATCGGATCAGCAACACGCCCACCGAAACATACTAATAAATCATACTTTTCTCTGGGTAAGGAGAAGCGCTTTCTCTGTCACGACTCCTCGGCTCGTAACTCGGAGGATCTGCTTCGCTTGGTTCATCCCCGTAAACATCGATGAGTCTATCAAGATCGTCTCCCATTGAGATTCGCACGTTGTCCAGAAGAGACGGAGAACGACTCTGAAATCCTCGTCTGACGTCTTCGTACAGATTCCTGAGCTCTTCATCTGTTGGGGGTCTGTTTTGCGGCGTGAAGTGAGCCATGATGCTCGTCCAGCTGGATGCCTTGATGTTAAGGAGTGATACAAATTAAGACGTGGATAGACGCGTGTCTCTGAGAAACACGATGCGCCGGCTCGGATAGATGGTGACCGTCAACACGGGCAGGCGCAAACGAAATAGGTGAGGATTCTGAGAGAGGACCAGCCGTCGCCAGAGTGGTCGGCACGAGACGACAAACGCCCGGCAAATAGTAACGCGGTGAAGAGACCAATATTGGCACGACAAATGACCACGGCCTCGCCTTCTGGAGAGTGAATTCAGTGATTCAGAAGGTAGACGCTTCTGCACCGAGCTGAACGGAATCCACAAAGCAGAGTATGAACGTCTCTTGTTAGGTGCTGAGAGTTGGCTGGAGTGGAAGCAGATCCGGTCGTGACCGGGCACGAATAAGGAAGGTGTGTTAGTGTTGGCATCAAATTCATCATCACACAGCTCATTTTTCTATCCTCCTCCTCCTCCACCTGGGTTGTAATCTACATACAAAACCTTACTAGCTTACTGTACTATTACTCAGTCGGTACCGACCCAGTTTTATTCTTCTATCTTTTTCTTAAGAATTCTAGGGAGTATCACATACACTCAGTTTTTATCGCGGCTTCCTCGAAACAATCAACCTGCAACACGCCCGTCTATGATGCCATCTCCAGCAGTGCAGAACGAGGGGCTATCTGGCTCGGTGCATCCAAATCCAGAGCCGAAGAAGACTACTTCATCAGTTCATGATGTGCACGCAGATAAGCCGCCTTTTGGTTCGAGGTTCGCGGTTTATCCAACCTAGATCCTCTTCTTTACTCACACTGAAATCTGTTTACGCTTCAAGATAGGTTTCTCACAGCAGATAAAGACGTCTGGAGCAAGAACGCATGGGATCATGTCCCACCTCCTGATGATCAGCAAGAACGAGTTGTGTCCTCCCTAGCCCGGCAGCGAGCCACGCCTGTACCCGAAGAAGAGAAGGCCAGATATAATGAGAAACCGGCAAAACACTGGTTAGTGAACAAACTGCGAGATGATCTATTACATCAATCTCATAGATGTCAAAAGGGATAATTTCTACAAAATGAATGCGGATAACTTCTTCCGGAATCGCAAATGGTATGCAACATAGGATGCTGTGACCTTGGAACAATTCTTGAACTGAATGCGAGGCTTCACACAGAATTCGCCGAGCTAGTGGCCGCTACCCAACCCAACGTCCGTGCTGTAACTTTCTGACTACATTTAGAGCTTCTCTGACTTTTTTCTTCATCTCCGAGTAGGCCGGTCCCGTTACCATTGCAGAAGTAGGATGTGGTAAGTGCAAAATATTCATTCTTCGGACCATATCAGTTAACTTTGTGCACTTTCAGGCGCTGGAAACTCGGTTTTCCCATTGCTGGAATCAAATCGGAATCCCGACCTCAAATTATATGCCTTTGATTATTCAAGCCATGCAGTAAAGCTTGTACAGGTATGAGCAGTGTAGTATATTCTTCTGCGATATATCTCTGATCAGCAAATTGGCAGCACAACGAATTGTACTTATCGACACCCATTGGGTCAATACAAGCCTCTGTGTGGGATCTAACTTCCATTGATGGTCTTCCGGAGGGAATTATCCCCGAATCAATTGATATCGTCGTATTGATCTTCGTTCTCAGCGCACTTCATCCAAACGAATGGGCTCGTGCTGTCTCAAACATCTACAAGGTGCGTCGCTAACTCTGGGAATACGCCCATGCGTTGGTTAGATCACTGAACATTGGATATCAGATGCTAAAACCGGGAGGTCTCGTCGTTCTGCGAGACTACGGCAGACACGACTTGACACAGCTGCGTTTCAAAGAGGGCAGGCTTCTAGACGACAACTTCTACATACGCGGCGACAAGACGCGCGTCTATTTCTTCGAGATCGGTGCGAGATCTTCCCTTTTGTGTTTGCAAAACCACGCCATCTCGGTTCGAATCAATATTGATATCAATTCGTTTCTAGATGATCTAGCGACGATGTTCACAGGTTCATCTGCTCAAACTGAACGTAGAACAACCCCATCACCCCAAGTCGTCTACGAAGATGAAGAGGAAGTGCAGAGCGGCAGTCAACCGAGGAATGAACCGCTATTAGACTCGTCGCCCTCGGTATTACACACCCCAGCCGCAGAGCATTCTGGACCATCATCGCCACCACCCACCGAAGACGCCCCCAGCGCACCTTCAGCCGCTCAGTCGTTGCAAAATGCCGCAGTTCCAGACCTCGGATCAAGTTCAGCCACATCACCGAGCCCTGCCGACTCACCATCAAACTCAGCGCCAACGCCCTCACCTGCACCGCCGACCTCTCCGTCTACCGATCCTTCACCAGAATCACCACACCCAGCATCCCGCCGTGCTCCACCAGACTGCCCTCCTCACCCGCTCTTCGCTATAGAGCAGCTCGGAATTGATCGCCGGTTGCTGATTAATCGGAAGCGTCAACTAAAGATGTATCGTGTTTGGATGCAGGGGAAGTTCCGAAAGCTTCCGGCTGGGTCTGTGTCTGATTCAGACGTAATCTCTGTGGATAAGGTGTAGGATGATACATGCTATTTGCCAAGCCACGAATTAGACATCGATTGCAATAGAAAACCTGTACCAAACTGAAGAATTTTGTGGTTCGACCATAAACTGCTCGCAGGACACAGATATTCTTGATGTGATGTCCATTAGAATTTGGTGCTCCTCGTTCACGAACACACTTCAGATTTACACCAGCACGAAGACCTCTGCTATGTAGAGAGTAAGCACATTATATTGAGCTCGTTCTTGTACCACGACCACGATACGGTGCTAGCACCACGAACAAGATATAGCGTAAAGGAGAGGGGAACAAGTAGATATCGTAAAAATAGATAGAAGAACGTTAAAATACATTTAGTTAGATCGTGTCGTATTCCAGTCGTCTCCACAACCAACGGACCAATCACTACACGTACACGAAACGCGCCGCGTTTAGAATATAACGGCGGCAATCTTTTGAAGAACTGTCCGTGGAGGATCCTCCGGCAGCTCAGTCTCCTCCATCGTCGGCACTCCCGTAACGAAATCCATCTCATGCGGCTTCCAAATCGTTGTGCGCTTAATGAACTTGTATCCGAAATACAAGCCAAAGAACAGCGGGATGTTGATATACGAAGTAAGGAAACCCGACGCGTTGAAGTCGAAGAATACATCGAAGCCATTGATGATGATGAACAAGGTGCACCAGGAGGCACCCCAAATCGACAAGTATGGCTGTAAACCGCTGTAATACGCGCTTTTCCTGCGGTCGAAACCTTGGGCTTTCTTCCCGCGATCTGTTGTTCTCCGTCAGCGAAGAATGCTTCGAAGAATCAGAACCCACTACTTACAGAAGAAAAGGAATGTTATGTTGATGGTGAGCCAGGTGAAAAACCCAGCGACAGTCGTCAAATTAACGAACCAACTATAGAAATCACCGTGGTATTAGACGACGTGTCGGGGCAGAGGAATATACTTGACTTACTTGAAGACTTCTGCAGAAGATGAACTGACGTTCATGAATGCAAGGAACGCGAAGGCGCTAACGAACAGCACTGAGATGATAGGAAGACCATTCTTCGTGCAGTATGCGAAAATTCTAGGCGCCTGGCCACGGATGGATAGACCGTACAAGATGCGTGACGAGCAGAACAAGAACGAATTTCCAGCGGAGAAAGCGCTAGTGAAGATAGCACCGTTGATGATTGAAGGAAGAACTTTAATCCCAGCGCGATTTATCGCAATAACGTACGGCGACTGCGCTGCATTACCCGTGTCCCGAAGTAAGTTCTCATCGTCGTACGGGACAAGTAAACCCGTGATGAAGATGCCGAGCATGTAGAAGACGAGGATACGATAGAACACGCGGCGTACGGCCTTTGCGATGTTCCTTCGGGGGCTCTGGGTCTCGGACGCCGCAATTGCAACAAGTTCCATACCCTGGAACGAGAACGCCGCTTGTACAAGCACCGAAATAATACCGAGGAATCGACCAAGGTCGACCCTGCTTTCGGATACCAAATCTGATTGTGCCAGAGCACCCGGATCCTTCCAGTAGCGGAAACCAATACGGTCACCTTGTGGTCCTCCACCAAGATCAATTACGAGACCAGTGATGATAAGACCTATAATCAAGGTGACTGTAAAAAAGCATGTCATTAGTATCTGATGAACGAATATGTGAAACTAAACATACTCTTGATGATAGAGAAGAAGAATTCAGATTCTCCGAACCATCTTACACCGAAGATGTTGATCAGACAAGTGCACACGGCAATAACGCCAGTGTAAATTGAAACATGGCCTTCCTAGAGAAGAGAACATATACATCAGAATTATTTCGAGGTCACTGATAGTGGTATCGCACATCCTGATCCCAGAACGTCAAGAGAATTTGTGCAGCAGTCACTTCGACAGGAACTGTGATCGCATTTGACTATGCCAAGCATAATTAGACATGGTTCTCGTTCGCAACGTTACGTCGATACTCACATAAAAGTAATTCCAACCGATGGCGAACCCAAGTGCCGGATCTACCCAACGAGCAGCATAATGCGGGAAGGTACCAGAAACGGGTGCATGTGCTGTCATCTCACCGACGGCGCATAATGATCTTTGTAATAGTCAGAATTATAGCACGCTACCGATGAAAGCAGAACTCACGAATAGGCAACAGAACCGACGAGCGCATAAGCGAGCAGCGCTCCTAGAGGTCCTGATATGCCTAAGGCCTTACCAGAGCCAAGGAAGAGGCCGGTGCCAAGAGTACCCGCAATCTAAAAATTGTCACAACAGTCTTGGTCAATTGATTCATATGTGCGGGCAGCATCATGGGCGCATGGTCACATTCGCTCGTCCCATGCGGTAGAGATGAACGGAGACTTACGGCAATCCTGAGGACATCAACCGTCAGTACTCACAGACGAAAAGCGCAAACGATTCAGAGGGCTTACATCTGAACATGACGCTGCTTCAATTTGCGCTGCACCCGATCGAGGTCAGCAGCATCAAAGCGATAGCGATCCTCGTCGACGACTGCAGAGTTTGTTGAGAGGGAGACTAGCAGCGTACTACTCACGATCAATTGCTTACCTGCGGCGTGGGCAAGGGTCTCGTCACCGAGGCCCTTCTCGAGGGAGACCTTATCGCTACTCGAACGCTCTGAGTCTTTCTCCATCGCTCGAACTATAAAGAGCAGCCCGCTCTATCTAACAGTTGAGAAGCAGGTCGTGTGTACCACGTACGGCCCGAGGGGAGAAAGGATGAGGTAGGAAAAGGGGGCTGGAGAAGAAGCGCGGGTGAGAAGGAGTACTTATATGTTGCAGAGGGTAATGTATAAGGCGAGCCAGGGCGATAAGGGAAAAATATGTATCACATATCATACCTCAATACAGATTCCGCTGAGCAGAGATTCGTCTTATCACCAAGTACTAGTACTTGCCGACGACATCCTCTCCTGAACAACGGATCAATAAAGCTGATGTACCAACGTGCGGCCCAGGGTCGATAAAATTCTCCACGCTTTACAATTCAGAATGCCCCGACGAGCAGGAACAGGATTTCTGCAGGCATGTCCACATTTGAACACATCTTCTGTTTTCATGAAAGTTCACGCGGCCCAGGCATGATCCGAAAAAGACTATAGCCAAACATTTCCGAATCAGGAAGATTTGGACTGTTCCCATCGGGATGGGGCAGCAAGGACATCTACTGCCGCAGAATTATGTAGGGAAGCATGTCGGCGAAAAGCCGAAGCTATCGCAACTCAAGTAGCTTTGGTGAGGCGAATCAACTTGATATCGTCGATGGTGCACATGGACTGTGGAAAAAAATGGAGTGCCAAGAATGCGTGCGAAACAGATCGGTCGGAAACGATTTTTCCCGTTCATTGTCCACCTTGGACCTTGTCAATTCAGTTTCCGGTTGAAGGCTTTTCTTGAGCCCCCTGGTGCCGGAATCCGCGAGTGTTGTCGGCCGTGGTTCGGTGGTGGGGTGGAGAAAGAAAGAAAGAAAGAGGAGAAGACCACCACCATGTGGCTGACGTATATTTCCAAATTTGGAAGTTGCAACGGTAATTTTCTGTTTTGATATTTCCTGCCTCCGTATTACTCGCATTTCCATCTTTGTTTTTGTTCCACAAACACGGCACGCGAGTATCATGTCATTGGCCAATTATTCCGACAATAATACCGAGGATGCCTCAGCAAGCCACTCAAATAACGGCTCAGATCTTTATTAGTGTTACTCCTCCAACAGACACAATCAGTATCCGTATATTTCGCAGCTTCGGATTGTGTATCGGCATCGGCAATGCTCGAATCGGTCGCACTCCTGTCGACGGCTCCGACAAACATTCTTTCGTCTTTGCTCACCGAAGACCCATCCACCGCCACTCAACTTCCTGCTCGGTGCAGCTCGCCGACCAGTCCAGACACTAAGTACTCCGGGACATACTTATGTGCGTTCTAAGTTATTAAGCTCAAGATTCCATCACCTCAGCGGAGTTTTCCGTCTCGCCCTGCATTCCCCTATCCACGCCCTCCTTCACCCCTTGACCTTATTATCTTGAACTCGAAATCGAACTCACACGACTTACCTTGTATACAGGCTACCGTCATGTTGTCTAACCATTTCTGACTACCTCTCGAACTCTGTTGTTCACAACGCGGGCTTTCTGCTGGTATCCGTACTTCTCACTTCTTCTACACCGTTCCCTCCAGGAACAAGATCGAAAGACGGCCTGGATTCCGGTTAGGTCTCCCAGTGCAATTGCATGCCGTTTTTTTTGGCCTTGGAACAAAGCAACTAATCTGTTACAATCAGCGAATACTCCGACTTGAAGGAAATTGTCAACTTTGATTTTTCACCCTGTCCATGCTTCGCCTCGAGCCAAACTTAAAGAAGCAGCGAACAGGGGAAGCTGAAAGACCTCTTGGCTCTGTTTCATCTATCATAACGCATCTTGGTGCATTCATACTCTCTTCGCAGCTATATTTATTCTTCCCCGCGAAATTCACTCCTGCTGGTACCAAGGCAGCTGATGTTCCGGTTTCCTTGACTTCCAGACCACTGGCGTTAGGCGGAATCCGGTTTTCAACGGTAGCTCTTGAGCTCTTTATTCACAATGTTTCCTATCTTGCACTACCTCTACTGAGTCCACATCTCTACCCACATTCTTGCCTCATTGGCGCCCGGAACTGAGATCAGAATGTACTGATGAGCTCTCATACTCAGGGCGGTCAGCAAGACCTAAGTACGAGATCCTTACAGGGTTCTTATCGTCCCACATGGAATCTACTGTTCAAATTGGTCTATATGAGGTGGGATTTCTTCGTGCCTACGACCAATCAACTTGCCTCAGATAGCTGGACTCTCCTCGAAGTTAACATCAATACGTCGAACGAATCGAACATTTTGGAACGCTAATTACTGTATCTTGTATGTTGCGGGTTGCAGCATGAGTTCTGCTGAACGAGCCGCAGCAAGTTTCATGGAGTCCTTATCTGTTATTCAAGTACCCTATTGCGTGCTTCAGCTTATCAGGTCTGGAGAGTCTGTGAATACGAAAGAATATCAATGCCAGGCGGCGGTAATTTACCGTATAGAGTATCCCTAAGATAACTTTAATCGAACGCACTACGTCGCATCTGGATGACTGGAGGTCTGGCTCGCAAAATTCTGAGTGTGAGATGGATAAGGCTAATTCCTGTTTCGTCGGAGGCAGACCGGTCTCTTGGCAGATATTGGAAAATGAGTTTGGAGATGTTTGAATGCAGTGCCTCCGGACCTGAGCATGTGGAACATATCGTATGCTATCACAGAACTGAATTACACTCCGCCATGAGTGCCCCTTGGGTACCGCAAAATGACGCTAAGATCAAAGTGGAGAAGTTTGATGTGGTCCCTAACCCGCAAACACATGGGTTTTCGGCTCTCGGAGTGTGTTTCTGCTGTTTTCCATTTAACTGTATGAAACTCCCAGGATATGTCTAACCCCGGATTCTGCTTCAATGATGGACCTGGGCGGTTCTTGTTTCCCCTTTCTTGGCGACTCGGGTGCTATTGTCTGGTTACGTGATTCCCGCATCAATTATGGTACCAGCCAGAGCCCTGTGTACGGATGACCCGGAAGATATCAACAGTGGTCATCGATGAACTAGTAAATCTTCGCTAGTGATTCATGCGAGGACTCAAAGCAATGAGCTATTGCGAAACTGTTCCAAAGAATTCAACATTGTCACACTTACACAGACGGAGCCTTTCAAGCAATTTTCTCCCTGTAATGTTGTGGAGTACACCATAGAGCTAGGGAGACTCGGTTGAGGTCGTTGTGTACCTCTATAAGTGAAGCTGAATGACGCTGAGCTGGGAGCTGCTCGAATGTGGTAACTTGTAACTGGCGGTAGAGTTCGCTTCATGAGGGGCAACCGAGATATCTGAATTCCGGAGAAAGGTATAGGAAAATATGTGAATATTATACCTCCAGCGTGCCCGAAATTAATGCAGAATTACTTCGAATTCGAGTGACTTGACTTGACTTGCTGACGACCGACAGACGACAAGGTGGGTAATTTCACGTGAAATTCCCGTGATACCACACGTGACTCAGCCTCGGGCATTTCCGAAGCCGACCTGCAGCCGAGTTCGCGCGTCACGTCCTGATGAGCCCTGACTGAGCTCAGCTTTATCCTCAACTTAATCTCTTCCTCCTACTCTAAAATCCTTGGTCAAAATGCTGCCCTCTAGACTGTTTAAATTTAAAAACATGGGTATACCGCCACCTCTTCGGAGTCTCTTGGTCATCCATCCCTCTCTTTCACCCAGTGTCGCTGTTCAGCTCCGATTTCGACTCAAGCTCGCGGCACGACCTCTTGTGACGTATTCAGTTGGTCCTTCGACCTCGAGATCCCGACGATCGCGCGGTATCCATACGTCGTCGTGCTGCAGAATACAGGAAGCAGAGGCGACGAGTAACGTCCCGTCTCCCTCATCTGCGGAAGCATGCGCGCCTGAACCGCAGGAACCGCGATTGCAGGTTACCTTCACCTGCACAGTAACCGAATGTTTCGAACGATCATCACACTACTTCACAAAGCGGGCTTATGAACGCGGAATTGTAATTGTAACATGTCCGAAATGCAAGAACAAGTGAGCAACTGGTTTCACGCAGATTACCATGTTTTGCTTACTCATGTTGTGCTGAACTTGTAGACACCTCATTGCGGATAATTTAGGATGGTTCAAGACGACTCCGGGAACGGGTGATGGGGTATTAAAGAACATAGAGGATTTCATGCGCGAAAAAGGGGAAGCAATTTCTCGAGGTCAAATAGGTCCTGGAGGAGTCATCGAATATGCCGAGTGACTTCTCACTTCTCTTTTTGGAATTTCTTCAATTATAGGTCTGTCACGATTTCTTGGGCGATTACCGGTACAGAACTGACATGTTAATACTCTCACAGATGCTATCGATACATACAATCTTCTACACTCTCATCAAGCCCATTGCCACTGTACAATGTAATTCCACCTAGGTTGAACTTGTGTTTCTTCCATCACTTGGAAGGCGCGAAGAACTCCGTCAATTTGGTCCTTTGACTGTGGTCAACCGCCTTATTTGGGGACTTCTTGGATGATCCCGAAGGATCTGGTTTTACGCCAATTTCCATGGCGTCGACGAACTTCTCAAAATCGGACTGGAGGAAGAAGTTGTTCAACACGACTGCGCTTGGCCTTACTTGGGTGGGTATAATGGAGCACTCACAGTGAGAATGATACCTCCAGTTGCTTCCTTATGCCCCTTCGCGAAGTCTCCACCAGTTCGCTCAAGAAAACCTTTGTCCGCAACTTTACTCGCAAACTCCAGTAAAATGTCGATTAGGTTCGGTCTTTCGGTTTCTGGCAGCTTTCGCAAACTTGAAACTATCCGACAAGAGAAGTTCGCGTGTATTCCGGATGGATGGTAGCCGTCATTCGCGACCATGACAAGCTTCAAGTTCCGCGCTCGAAGATGACCCGCCCATCGTGTAGCGATAACGGGATGGACCTGATATTCGCTGTGTATTCGTAGAAGCGCTACACGACCGTCTTTGGAGAACTTGGGTGCGACGTGCGTGCAGCGCTCGATTTCCGCGTTGACGCGGGCTCGAGCGGCCAGGAACACTGGGTTCTTCGAGATGTCTTGCGGAGTGCTAGCTTTGAGGACGGCTTCCCATGCCTCGTTCACTGTTGCAGACGTTAGTGATTCACGTGTGCCAGGCTTCTCGACATGAATGAAGAACCTTGATATTCTGCTGTTCGTCGCGGTGCATTCATCATACTCACGGCATCGATCAACGCCTTCTTTGTCGTTGTCTTCACGAGTTCTCCGAGGTGACTAGGCCAAGGTGGTTCGTTCCAATTCACAGCGCTGGGACCTAGGTCACCAAACACGCCTAAGAGAGCTGGTATTCCACAGGTTTCACGTACACTTGGGTGCAAAGGCAAGCAAATTAGGTACGTAAGAAGAGAGGAAGTGGCGATTGGAGGAGATCGACATGCAGAGACAACTAATGCGCCGTCTGGGAAAGCGTTGCTTTCGTGATGGTCGATGATAAGCGTTCGTACCATGCTCTCGTCCCGTGTGGTAGGAGAGACGAGGGACCGACCGCCTCGCGAACCTTGATCCAGGACGATGACACGCGTCGCACCATATGACTCTATCTTTTCACGTTCGGAATCTTGGAATACCGACGTGGATTTAGCGAGCATATGAACTTGAATTGCGTTTTTCGGGAGTCCAAGGGCAGTGAGGGTATGATGCATTATTTTGCCTGACGATAGTCCATCCGCTATTATAGAGAGAAAACAATTGGTTGATCCGTCTGGATGTACTTATGTACGCACGTACCATCCTTGTCTGGCACGAGTAACGTACGATGTTTCCCACTTGCACATTCCTTGATGAATAACCTCGCTTCGTCCATTGCCGTTCGAGGTGCAGGCCAATCGAGAAAATCTTTAGTTATCTCAGGGATTTCGTTAGAAATTTCAGGGATCTTGCGCTTCTTAGATGGAGATGACGATGTTGCATTCTTGCGTTTAGTCGCCATGAACCGACGAGGAAACCCGGCTTTCTTGCAGCAAGTTCTGTAGTCAGGGTAAGTAGTCAAACGCCGTACAGCTGGAAAGAGTAGAGTCCGCATTTTGTTTTGTTTCAGTCAGCCCGAGCCGAGGTCTGTTCAACTTGCAAATGACATCATGAACGATTTGCGTCTTGATGGTTTGGATGGAAATCATTCCGCCGATGAGATTTGTTCCCTTTTGGAAGTAATTGCAACTCCGCTTCGACTCAGCTCAACGTGTTGTCTCACGTGCTGCGTCAATACAATCCCACCACCTTTCAATTGCTTTTACATTTCTTTTAAACATGGATTCCACACCGTCAAGCCAGAAACGCATTTTTCCGCCCCTTTACCGGTCCTCAGGCAATGCTTCGGAAGATAGGCTTGCATTCTTTCATATCCTTGAACGGTTAAAGGTATGATAATCCGTGTGTTTCATGTTCGACGTGCTCATGACTGTAGATTATCTTTATCCTTCATCATAGACACAGAAGAGGACTGGTTGGGTTGACCGGGAGGTACGTTACCCCGTGCATCTCTGACTAGATTCAAACTAATGCAGTCAAACAGATTCCGAATCCTGAGAGGTGGGATCCCGTCTCCCCATAGTCTCGGTCTTAGTTAAATGATACATATCATAGCATCTCGGATCACATGTATCGAATGGCTCTCCTCGCCATATGTTCTTCGGACGAGTCTCTCGACATAACCAAGTAAGGTATATGCACTCAATGATATTCCTTGCCTAATCATTGGCTTTTGAAGATGCATTCTGATGTGCCTAGTACACGACTTAGCAGAAGCACAAGGCAAGAAATGATACCCACACTCATCTACCGTTAAGAATATTCACTATTTGCGTTACTATGGTCTTTATCGTAGTCGGAGACATCGCACCCCGAGAAGGTATCTCAAAGGAAGAGAAACAAAAGCTCGAATCAGTGAGCCACATCTTTCAATCCAGTTATCCGTGCTTCACAGGATTCACTGACAAAGCTACTCGGAAGGAAGCGATGCACAATTTCGTGCATGTAATGCTTCACTCAAGTCCCGCCGCTCTGAGAATAGAGGCTTTGTGGAAGGTACATAATCATTTGCATGCGTATTCTACTGATCACTCCTTATCGTAAACAGGAATATGAAGAAGGCCAGACGGCGGAGGCGCGATTCGTCAAAGGTCAGAGAACTAGTTATCGTAATCCTCTGCCAATGAATGATGCTGACTTGCCCGAAGACCTGGATAGATTTGAAATGGCATCTCAAGGTGAGCAGGAGGCTCGTCTCTTAACAGCCCTTACTTATTCGACTATCCATAATCTCTCGTTCTCATCTCTACTTTTTCCAGCCCTGGAATACGAGCGTCGATACGAGAACAAACAGCTCGATCCGTTTTTTGAGAGTAGTATACCGAAGTTACGACATCCCGAGGTACAACAGTGGGGTTCCGATCTTATGATCGAGAGGGAGAAGATGCAAGAGGAGCGTAGACAAACCAAGGACGACGGAGGTGGCGAATTAGATCATTCATGATCGGACATTCACAGATAAATCCCCGGAATAGAGATAGGAAAAGTGGGCTTGAAATACAATGTACAAAACGAGGACAGTAACTACGAGGGATACATCTAATCCAAGAACAGGAATAAGTACATTCAAGAGAACAAAAACACGCGCAGACGTTCGTCGGAGAAGATCAAGGATGTGTTAATTCTTCTCCTGATTCTCCTCTTTTGATGACGGGGCCGCAGATGGAGGAGGTGCAGGTGGAGGTCCGCGATCGACCCATATTCGAATGGTAAGGTCAGAATTGAAAGACGCCGATGCGATCATATTTTGTATAGGATGCGTCTGGAACGAATCACGCGAGGGGGTTAGCAACGAGAGAGGTAACAAGATGGGAAGAAACGACGTACCGCAACCGCTACCACAACATCTACAGATACAATATATGAGCATAAGCGCATATTTTACTTGCGCAAAAAGAACATACCCTCATGCCCCTCCAAAATCTGAACAATCTCCCTAGATTGAAGATCCCACAGATACACGCGATTGTCTTCACTACCCGACACGATCCACTTCCCACCCGTCACACTAAAACACGCGCATATCGAGTAAAGACGATTCGTATGACCCCTGTACGTCTTTAGACATCGTGAAGTTTGGTAATCCCATAATCGAATGGCGCTATCATGCGCCGTGGAGAGTATATACTTCGAGTTTGGTGAAAATTGGACGTGTTGACTTCATGAAAAGCGGAGGGAACGTGAGTACACTATTGTGAAGACACGAGGAAAGAAATCACCAGAGGGCTTCAGCACTGGCTTCTGTTAGGGTCTTCAGACACTGGCCTGTTGTAGTATTCCAGATTTTGCTATGTTCGTAGTTAATAAGCAGAGTCAACGAAAACCTCGGAGGAGACGCACATAAGGCCGTCCAATGAACAAGATACGATCAGACTTGCATCGCGATTGAAGTGCACGGCGGTAACATAATCCAGATGTGCATTCAACGTCTTCATGCATTTACCTGATAATCAGGTGAGCTTGTTGGTAGAAATCCTTACGAGGGTATGTAAGCCACGGACCATTAGAAGCTTTCCATAACTTGATATCACCATCTATGCACCCCGAAACGAGAAGAGTGGAAGTGATGTTGTAATTCACGCAAAACACGGAATCGCTATGACCCTTTAGCACACGGACTGTTTCGCCCTGCAATGCTCAAATGTCCAGCAGAGTCCTCAACCTCGAAGAAAAGGAAAAGAAAGGACGTACGTCGTCTACATCCCATATTCGAATTGTCCGATCGTCTGAAGCAGAGGCGAGATGTCTACTATCCGAGGCCCACGAAATGTCCGAGTTTCCTTTCGTATGACCCCTGAGCGTGCGTACAAGTTCTCCAGTCATGGGCGACCAAATAATAACCGTCTTATCGTTCGCTAAACTCGCGTGCGGTTAGTCTAGCTCCGAATTGACTTCCTGCAACAAGAGCAAACCTCACAGGTAGAAGCAAGCATCGACCCATCTGGACTGAACTTAACAGCCGAGATCGAATCCGTATGTCCGCGTAATATGCCTATGCTCATAATGAGGACTGTTGCGCGTTCGTACGACTACGGGGGCGGGTGGAGGAGCAGAGGGTATCGACGGAGGAGGTAAGGGAGGAGCCGTATTTTCTGGAATTTCTGGGTCCTCTTCCGTTGAGGAATTATCGGACTCGCTGGTTGTGTCTTCCATGAAGTGCTTTTGGTCGCCCATTAAAGCTGCCATGCTCGCTATTCGCGAGTCTAAGGAGTCTGAGAGTGTGAGTCTACGTTGGGAGGATGGACGTCGCGTTCCAAAAATTGTGATGTGCCGCGTCGCTGATCACTTTTTCTTCCGCTGAATATCACTCAAGGACTTGGCTCATGTATGTAAATTCAATCCCAGTAACTCATCTCTAATCATGTCCTTCCAGGTCACTATCAACCAAAACCAAGTTACTTCTGAATGCATTCAAGCAAACTAATGCAGCAGCATATCTTGCATCGACTAGCATTCCAGACTTCATACCAAGGTTCAATGGTTTACCTGAGGTCCGTCTAAAACAACCCATGTGTTATTCCCATGGTTTATGTATCCTTTGTTGTCAGGTCATAGTCGCTGGTGAGCTATAGCTTATCATCCTATTGGCTCGGATGGACTGAAGTTGATACGATGTTCTTGGAGGAAGAGCTAATGTTGGGAAGTCTACTTTTCTGAACGCCCTCATGAATCGAGTGAATCTTGTCTACACTGGAAATAAAGCCGTACGTCCCCATCGTCGTTTTCGGAAAGATTCTTCCAAAGCTCATGAATGCCCTGGTGTAAAGGGTCGAACACGATCTCTCAATTTCTATCGTGTCGGTCGTGAGCGAGGAGGTCTCATCCTCGTCGATTCCCCTGGTTATGGAGCGAGAGGCCGAACGACATGGGGAACCCTCTGGGACCGATACGTCGATAACCGGAAAGAGTGCGTGCAGTTGTGTTGTTTTCGAACTGCTGCGACGCCTATATCACTAACACCTTATCGAAATCCAATCTCATCAAGGCTCCGCGCAATATTCATCCTCATCAACACACCTCATGGCGTAACAGACTACGATCGAGCTATGTTGGAAGACCTGAATGAGCGATTGTCTGCTCGTGCTTCCAATTCCGTTTCTCCACGTGGGCAAGCTACCCATGTCCCAATACTCCAACCCATCTTCACGAAAATCGATCGACTTGAAGGGGATGAAGAAAAGACTAGACGTTGCATCGAAGAAGTGAAAGAAATAGCGCCGATGGCCGAGTCACCGATATTATGTGCTGTTGGACCAAGCCTTGGAATTGGCCTTGGAGTCCTTGAGGCTCGGGTTGCTATCTGTAAGGCCTGCGCTAGTTAGCGGTCATGCAATCATACATTCCCTTACTGGAGCCTGCTTTACATGTCTACACTACCAATGATTTTAATATTCTCCCTGATTTTCAAGTTTTCGTCTATGTACGCGTATTTGCATGTGTTTTGATCAAGGCGTTGTATGACCTCATCAACGTCACCAATCTTGCACACCACACCACACTACAGGCCCGCACAGGCATATAAAAATGTAGACACACCTATCCTATTACTTGTCCATTATCATTCCCGCCCTCGCCATGTCTTCCATCGTTGACGTCGCTCGCGAACACGCTTTACTCGCCGCACAAGAGGTCAAGCTAATTGCCTACTCCCGTTCATACATCTATCCACCACTAGGCATCCTCTACTTCGCCCGGCATGCATCCCTATGGCCCCCTGTCTTCTCCCGAATCCTGCCCTGCCTTGTACTCAGTGTCGGTGTCATAGTGCCTATGTTCCTCTTCACATACATCCCGCAGGCCGCTATCTTGTCGTTCACCGATGGCCCGTTCGCTGGGCCGATTAGTGCTGCGGCGCTCGTGTTATCCGAATCGTCGGTAATCATTAATGCATTGGCGCGTGCTTTCTTACTTGAGAATGCATTATACGACGTCTTCGACGCGACACTCGTGCATGAAGGACAGGAAGCACTAGTTGCGAAGGGTAGAGAGCTACGTCCAGGAAAGAGCTCGGAGGGTGCAAAGAAGCTCGGTAAATTGCTCACAAAGCCGCTGCAAAAGTGAGTTAGAACCCGACTTCTCAACGAGTGGTGGATTGACAAATACGTTTGCCAAGGGTTTCTCCCGCTGGCATTGCGCAGTATTTGATTATGCTGCCTCTGAACTTAATCCCTTTGGTCGGGACGGCTGTCTTCCTGGTTCTTCAGGGACGAAAGATAGCTCCTAGCTACCATTCGCGGTACTACCAACTGAAAGGATACAGTGATGCTGAAAGAAAATCTTTCATTGAACAGAACAAGGGTGGATACATTGCGTATGTCCTTTCCATCCGTTTTTGACACACCCTGAACCGCTAACCGACAGTAATCGCTTGCAGATTTGGAACGGTGGCTAGCATCATGAACCTCGTCCCCCTCGCCTCTATTTTCTTCACGTTCACTTCCACCGTTGGTGCGGCTTTGTGGGCCGCAGAGGTCGAGAAGAAGGCGAAGTATCCTGGTCAGACGGTGGACCTTTCCGGAGAGGAATCCCGGGAGGAGAAGGTGACCGTCAAGAAGGAGATATGAATGGACTTCTGTCATAACTTAGTGTACTATCTATTCAATTCGATTCTGATATTGTACGTTATGGCCCCAAGACGCGTCTCTCTTGAATTGAATCTCCGCGCAACGCGTCGACCTTATGACTGTCACGTGCGCGGCATTGGACAGAAAATTTAGAGCACGAATTGCCAGCCCAACTTTGAAGAGCCCGTCATGTCTTCTCAAGCACAGATCGGTGAGTATATGCGCAACAACTTACACGTATAACCCTTGAAAGGATGATTTTATAGCGTTATTGTCCGTGTACGACAAGACGGACTTGTTGGAGCTCGCAGAGGGTCTTCAGAAAGCTGGTGTGCAGCTCCTCGGTTCGGGAGGAACAGCAAAGAAAATCCGTGATGCTGGTATACCAATCAAGTGCATTGTTCATAATGAACGCGATAAACCGTAGCTAATATCGATGAATAGGGATTTATCAGATATCACCAAGGCGCCAGAGATGCTCGGAGGACGCGTGAAGACTTTGCACCCAGCGGTGCACGGAGGTGCGCATATATCCACTCCTTGTTCCTGCTATGAGTCTGATTATGGTGTACGATATCAAGGAATCCTTGCTCGCGACATCCCCTCCGATTCACAGGACCTCTCTGCGCAGGGCATCTCACCCATCTCCATCGTCGTCTGCAACCTCTATCCCTTCGCATCAACTATCGCCTCCCCAAACTGCACTCTCGAAAGCGCGATCGAGGAGATCGACATTGGTGGTGTGACTCTCCTCCGTGCGGCTGCTAAGAACCACTCTCGCGTCTTCGTACTATCCGACCCGAATGACTACAAGCCGTTCTTGGATGCTTTGAATGCTGGGACGGTATTTGCGGAGAGAAATGAGGAGAATGAGAAGTTGAGGAAAAGTTTCGCGTTGAAGGCGTTTGAGATGACTGCTAGCTACGATGAAGCTATTTCGGGCTACTTTAGGGAGAAATACGCAAGTCCTGGTGAGGGGCTTGTTGGACCTTTGCAGCGTATTCCGTTGAGATATGGTGCGAATCCGCACCAGGCGCCTGCGCAGGCATTCGTGAAGGAGGGAGAGCTGCCTTTCAAGGGTACGTATATTCTCCTACCAACCCGACATATCCGACAAAATTCCTGACGAAATGGGACACTTGTAGCACTGGTCGGGGCACCAGGATACATCAATCTCCTCGACGCACTCAACGCGTACGCGCTCGTCTCCGAACTCCAAGAAGCTCTCGGTCTCCCAGCGGCTGCATCTTTCAAACACGTTTCCCCAGCAGGTGCTGCAGTCGGTATCGAGCTCAGCGACGTCGAGAAGCAAGTGTATGGTGTTGATGATTTGAAAGAACCGCTGACGCCTTTGGCTTGTGCTTATGCTCGTGCGCGAGGTATGCCGTGTCTCCTATATTATTCCTTCCAACCAGGTCTCTCAATGAATTTTTTTTGTGTATACAGGCGCAGATCGTATGTCCTCCTTCGGTGACTTTATCGCCCTCTCCTCACCCTGCGACCTCGCAACCGCACGCATAATCTCCCGTGAAGTGTCAGACGGCATCATCGCCCCCTCCTACTCCCCCTCCGCTCTCGAAATCCTCAGAAAGAAAAAAGGAGGAAAATACTGCGTCCTTCAAATCAATCCAGATTATAAACCGGGGGAGGTTGAGACGAGACAAGTGTATGGGGTGTATTTGCAGCAGAGGAGGAATGACGCTAAGATTGGCAAGGAGTTATTTGGGAATGTTGTCAGTAAGAACAAGGATGTGAGTTCGACCCATACTCATTTATTTGTTTAGTTTATACTGATGAACGATGGATATAGCTCCCAGACTCGGCCATAACAGACCTGATCGTCGCAACCCTCTCCCTCAAATACACCCAATCCAACAGCGTCGCCTACGCTTTACGAGGCTCGATAATCGGCCTCGGCGCAGGCCAGCAATCGCGTATCCACTGCACCCGCCTCGCAGGGACCAAAGCCGATCTATGGTGGCTCCGTCACCACCCGCGCGTCCTCTCCCTCCCTTTCAAACAAGGAATCAAACGCGCCGAAAAGGCAAACGCGATAGATTTATTCGTCAGCGGCGAATTACCACTCTCTTCATCCACTTCTTCTGGAGGTGATGGTGATGGTAGCAGTAGAGAGAGAGAACAATGGGAAAGCCTCTTCGAGACAGTCCCAGAAGCATTAACCGAAGAAGAGAAAAAGGAGTTTTTGGCAATGTTGGATGGTGTGGCTTGTAGCAGTGATGCGTTTTTCCCTTTCCCGGATAATGTACATCGCGCGAGGAGGAGTGGAGTTAAGTACCTTGCCGCCCCTTCTGGGAGTGTTATGGATGAAGAGTGTGTCAAGGCGGCGGATGAACATGGGATGGTGTTCGCTCATACGAACCTTAGGCTTTTCCATCATTGATGCGGGTTCGGTGTAGAACGAATAAGAAGAGCATTTGTGTAATCTAGAATTAAACAAATTTCAGTTTCATCAGTCGTATGACGCACGATATGAATCGAGTCTGCTCCCGAACGTATGCATCTCATCCCCATTCCTTTACGAACACCTAAAGTCCCACAACGTTCATCAGTCAACCACTCCAGCTGAAGAAACTTGATTAACGAGCTCTGCAATCTAATAGTGTTACAAATTTGGATATGCGAAACAATGAAGTCCATAAAAACTACCAGTGCTCCATTACCTCTATTTCAACGGCGGAGCCTTCGCAAGATCTACAATTCAAAGCAATTAGCAAAACCATCCACACAACTCAGAACAAACTTCACAGCACTTGAAGTGCCTCACCTTTAGCAAGCTCCTGATCCGCAGCTGACAACCCGGAATCATGCGCCTCCAAAAACGCGTCAACCTCATCCATAACATCATCATCACCCCCAATTCCAAAGTTCCCATCTTCATCCTCTCCATCCCCATCACCCTCTTCATCATCCTTCGCAGCATCGATCGCAAACGCGGGTCTCTCCATCATCAATGCGGCGTTTGCTGCTGCTGTAAGTTGTGGAATCGGGGAAAGCGGCTCTGTTGCAGATGATGATGATGATGATGAAGGGATTGGAGGCGTTTCTTTGTTGATGTTGGCGTTGAGAGAGGAGGAAGATGAAGGTAGGGTTGTTGATGACGGTGAGGAGGTGGGTGGTGCACCTGCGCCGCCCGAGACGGATGTGGTCGTTTCGCTCGTGGAGAGACTGGCTTTTGATGGAGAACGACGCATTGAAGGTGAAAGGAGCGATTCTCGCGCCTTCGGCTCTTGCAATTGCATTTGCCGCCCAATTGTCGGTTTGTGGATGACCTAAGTGAAAAAGACTTCAGCAACGCGAGAAAAAGGAATAAGATATCCGTACGAACCTGGTGTTTTCCGATTGTCTTGCCAATTTCATCCGTGAAGCGGTTAAAGATCTTCTTGTTATCGTCAGTGACAATGCTTGAGATGAGTCCTCCAAGGAAGCCGCTGTTCGACTGAGGAAGAGGTACTTCAACCGAGAGGTTCTCCAGGCGGAAGGATGCAGATAGGTCTGTCTGGAAGAAGGATTCGAGGATCTCGTCGGCGAGAACAACCATACGGAATCTGTAATCTGTGTAAGGTCTGCACACTTCACCATTAGTCTTCGAAAACTTACGTAGCTAGGTTTAGGTACGGTTGGTTATTTCCAATAGTCGGAGTACTTGATTCATCGTCACCCTCTGCTCTGGGCAGTAGGGCATCGCCGTACTCGAACGCATTGGTCATGAATCGGCTGATAGCGCCCAGGTAGGCGTCTCCTGTCTCATATCGGAATATAAACTTGAAAAGAAGGATTTGAGCTCCCTGTCGGGCAAAAAAAGAGAAGGGCTCACCAGGAGGGACTCTGATAACTTCAGTAGCTCATCCTTCGTCAAGGAACCGTCCTTGTCCTTATCGTGAAGGTTGAAGAACCACTCAATGTTCTCCATTAGGTCGTTGAACATGATGCCATCCAAGCCATCGACAATATCCTGTAAGCACCATAAGAATGACATGTCTGAACGAAATGCACTATGGACTTTACCTGCAAAGATAGACTGCCGCGACACGACGTATCCCAAAAGAAAAACAAGCGATCGATGAGCTCATGGTCAGCCACGTCCCGTTCGACTCGTTGCTAGACCAGAAAATAAACATTAAGAAAGTAAACGAGAAGACTTGACCCACCTGTATCCCATTTGCGATGATAGTCTCATCCCGAGCCCACGTGCAGACCTCACTTAAGAAGATCTTGAACGTCTTCAACCCAATCCTCGTCTCCTGCTTCTGTTGCTCCTCGCTCAACTCAGTACTCAAAAGCATCGTGGGCATTTTCTCATTCACAACAGCAGGTTCAATGCAAATCGCCTTGAACAATGCGTCATAGATCAGCCCTAGTTGTTCTTTCGAGAAGCGTCCTGCACGCCTGAGACTACGCAACGCAGAACGCTTTGCGAAGGCTTCGATGCTTCGGATGATGTCGCTGCGGAACTTGCGGCGCTCAGATTGAATAGTCTCATCGGTGATGACGGAAAATTCCCGGAAGGCAACGAGAAGGAGCTCCTGGAAGCGGGTGATAGCGCGCAAGCGAGGATCGGAGGCATCTGGATGTGCAGAGTCTCCGAGTGAAGCGAAATACTCTCGCATCAAGCTGAAAAAGGTATAACTTCTCATGTCGTCATTCGAGGACGTCTTCGTACCTGATGAAGCCACCATCGTCCTGGATTTTGAGAAGAGCTTCGCCGTTGATCTTGAGAATAGCTATGAAGTGTCAGCGACCCGAAAAAATACATCTACATTGAATGGTCTTACCGAGCCTGTTAAAGTACAAGTTAGATAGCAGATACTTCCACAAGAATAGGACAAACAGACCCAATCTGGAATAGGACCTTTGGACCCATGCAGAAGAAGCAATCCACGATCCGAAACGCGAAGATCATTGGCATACTGTTGATGTACCTGTACCACCAGACAAAGGGCTAAGAATGAATAGACTTGCAGGGTGATAGCACGCACAAACTCAAGAACCAGGGTAACGACGCAACAGATAGCTGCACATCGACAGTATGGAAGTGGTCATGAATCATCGGTAGACATCTCTGCACCAGAGACTCGAATACCCGCTGGTCCAGGAGAGTCCCGTGCATTGATGGACTGTAGTATCCAGGCAGGAGCCTGACACAGAGGACTTCGAGAAGCCAGAAGGCTTGTTCTTCGGACATGTAGCTAGAAACTGTAAATTCGACTTGAGGATCAACGAAGGTACGAGACACTGTACATTAGGATGGCCGCAGCCAAGATATTCATTGCCTGAAAGAGCTCCGTAAGCATTGGGTCAACGACGAATATGGACTAGGAAGGACCTGGCAATACCCAAGTTCTGGATTTCTGAAGCTATATGCAGTCAGTACTCTCCGTAACGTCGCGATCCCGACCTGGAGGACCAAACATAAATTCCCTTGCCTTCCCAGAATACCATCAAGCACGTACGTCACTCTGATACGCGGAGTATTCTGGTAGACTGCGATGCAAGTCCTTTTCAATGTCTTCAATACTCGCCGTGGTCCTATCTTTATTATCGTCCAGGATCTTCTGATACAATCCTGGGTTGGCGAATCGGAGGTACAACGACCCGGAGAGTGTCTCCCAAATCTCCCCACGGAGGCGATTTGGTAAACCCACTTGGACTAAACGAGTGAACTGAGGATAGCGGAGGAGTGACAAGTTCCTTCCATGAGCTGCAGCACAAATGAGAAAACGCAAACAGAAATAAAGATAACAGCTGGCTCACAGCGGAGATATTGAGTCCAAAGCTTGATCTTGGAGGCTTCTCGCAGTCTTATCAAACCCATTAACCAACTGAAAATCTCCAAACACAATCGAGACATACTTCTTGGGGTCACCAGGAAACTTGAACTTGAGACCCAATCCTCCATGGAACCTTGGCTCTCCCTCCTCTAGTTTCTCACTAATCCCAGCTCCACCATCACTGACAGGCGATTGTCCTGCATCGGCAGCAGATTTCTCCTGTTCCACCTCCGACGCGCCGTCTGATAGTAATTCCTCCGAATAACAGGTTCTAACGAACGCCTTCATCGACTTCATTTGGCCACGCTGGAGGGTCGACTTCAGAGCATCGCGTAGTAAAGAGCAGAAGAGGTCCGCAGTAGGTCGTAGAGCTGTTAGCTGTACGATCTAGTTAGTGGGAAGTGATGTGTCACCAAATGTGTCAACAGCATGTCTTGTCAATAATCATTCTAAACTTCATAAATGCGGGTAGAAGACGTACGATTTTCATCCCGTGCCAGTTCAGTAAGCTAAGGGCGAAGACGCCCGTGCGCGTATTGAGTCGTTCGACCCGACGGACTGTGCATAGCGGGAGTGTGAAACGAACGCTCTTGCGATCAAGCGATGCGAAGCACAGGAATGGGGGGAGTAAGTGCAGACGTCCCGCCTACACCCAGATAATTGTAAGTAGGTTTACCTTGCTTATAGCAAACACAAGACATATATAAAGAAGAACGACGCACGTATGAATCCTCAACACCCTCCTCCGCAAGACTGAGCACCGCATTGATCTCCATCTCTCCACGCTCCTCTGGTGTCAAAGTTTTCTTCTCACCCGCCTTTAATCCCGCCATTAACTTGCTATTAGCACTACCAGCACCGATCGATGCGGTACCATTAGCAGCAAACTCTCCATCATCAGGCGGGAGCGCAAAGAAGATGCGCGTCAGTTCCTCGCGCGTTGGTTCCTGAAAGTTACGCAGCACTGTCGAAATAGTCGCCATTCTCGAGTAAACTCGCAGTTATTTGGTGTATCTCGATCGGTTATGCGAAGAAGCAATGGAGTGGAACGAAGTGGACTAGACCAGTGTTGCTTTCGGGCACGATACACGCGTGTACCAAGAATATTCTCGGGTAAGCCCAGAATGACAAGTCCGCGGTTGTCTCTTGCGATGCTTGTGCAGGGGGCGATGGGATTTGAGGAGGATACAGGCCTAGCTGTCCTTGTGGTAAGATATGTAGTACACTACAATACCCTCAGATGATGACCGGAAGTAGTGGGTAGAGCGCTGACTCTACGCGTATCACATCTGATCCTCATTTATTCATTCACTTCTTGGGCTTGGGTCAACACAAGCCACAGAAAAATTGAAACTCGTGCAAAAAAGCATTGTATGAAGTACAGAGTGTATAGTACTAGATACTGTTACAACAGAGCGAAAGGTCTTGTACAGAAATAAATTAACCTACTGTTACAATTGCAAATAGCCAGAATTCCGTTGTCGCAGTTCTAGGGCAAAGACACAACGCGCATAACAAGATTGTAATATGAATGCTGAGGAAAGTGGGAAAACCGGTGCCTGTGGTGATAGCAATGCGAAAACCATGTTGGACGAATAGAAGTAGCTGATGTCAAGCAAGGAAAAAGGAAGCGCCCTAAGGTGTCCCTTGAATCTTGATGCCTAATCCCCGCTTTTGAAGATACGCAGCACGAGCACGCTCCATTGAATCGCGAATGGAAGGGCTCTCCGTTTCGTAACTTTTATTTAGTAAGGAAAACGGATTTGTACCTGAGCTCTTGGGGGTAGAAGGAACTTCTGCGGTGGGGTCCGGATGATGGCAAGAATGCAAGGTCGAGAAAAGTGGAGACTCAGAATTTGGGACAGAGCTCCCCGAGAAGTTGGCCGCGTTGACACATTGAGACGAGAAAGTCATTTCTGGTGATGCCTCCTCTTCTACCCAATTCCCGCTGCCGTCGTCGACTTCATCCTCGGGAGACTCGCTCGCAACAACAATTTCCGTTCCTAGAGCGCGTTTTCCCTCTTCAATTAGTTTTGCGAGCCTATCTCCAATCCAATCCATCTGGGCGGAAATTAGTAGCGCTTCCGGATCGTATGAGATAAAAATATACCTCATCCAGAACATCATCCTTTGAGCCGGATTCATGGGCAACGGTAGCACGACTGGCAAGTACGTCCTGGTGATCTTGCAATGACTTCCGAGGAGAATATTCCTTATCCCGTCTAATATGTACTGTCTTTCTGGCAACTCTTGGGCGATTACGAGTGGATCCTCCATGTCGCTTGTGCAAGGAAGGAGTGTGCATCTTCTGCAAAAAAGGACGAATCAGTTGGATCGACATTTCCGGATGCAGATCTGTTTTCGTCCTAAAAGACTGGGTCAGGTATAGATATTGTAACTCACTGTTGGATTGGCCCACTCCTCTTGATACGGCGGAGGTGGAGATTGCTCAGCTTCATTACCTCGGTCCCTCCATCTGTGGTAGCATTAACAATAGACAGAGACAGACAGAAAGGCAGCAGACGTACAGCCGGAACATCGTCAGTCCAACAGCAGCACCGACAAGGGCTGCATTAAAAGCCGTCGAGATAACCGATTCTGCAATACCCTTGTGTCTCTTGGAGGGTGGGAGGTCTGGTAAAGCAAGAATAATGACGATGAGCACCAACTTAGGGGTCGGCATTGAAACGAAAATGCTGGAGCAGAGAGCTACATAAAGGAGCCAGAGTAGGATCATAGCAGTTCATGGCGAAATCAAACGACTGGGAAAGGGGAGAATTGCATAGTATACGCCGTATGTTGATGCAAACACATCGAGGCACGATGGCCAAATATCGGACGAGATAATCTAATCTAGGCGAGACGCGTGAACTTACCGAGGTCAACATCCTCGTCATTCGGGTTATCGTGCGCGCACGTATTTCGTTGTTCCATAAGCTTAGTCTGGAGTGTCTGGGGAATCTTGATACGCGGCTGATCGAACGATGAAGTCTGCCAAGCTCTCTTGCGAGCGAGGTGAGGAGGCGAGGCACCAACTGGTCGTTTGTAAAGAGGGGTAGAAGCAAGGCTAGCATCCTCTGATAGAGTCTCAGCTGTTGTACCATCAAGGTCCCGGGCCCGCTTCAGGGGTGTTGTATCAGACTGAAAGTGGGACTTCTGGTTGCTGCTGGGATGTCCGCCACTGCCGCTGCCGCTAGTGCTAGTGATCGTGCCATTGGTCTGAGTCTGAGTATGGGACTGGGGAACGGCTGGTGCCGACGAAGTGAATGGATTAGATAAGCCCGGGACATTGAAAAGGAATGTGAACGGGAATACGGTCATGATCGTGGTTAGTATGCTTCGAGTTGTTGAGAGATGGTTCTGTATGTCTCCTTGCTCTCTGCCACCGTGGTAGAGGTCAAGCAGGGAGAGGGATGGCACCGGGAGAGACTCAGGAATCCTCTAGGCCTAAATATAATCAAACGTTCACGTGTCCGTACTTTCCTCCATTCGGCTTCGTGGACCCTGCCGAATCACCGACACAACCTCAGCGCAGAGCTTCGTCAGTTCACTTCTCTTATAACTCTACACGCAAGGGAACTATTCTTTTTTCGTAAGCCCTACAATACACCTCTGAATTTCTCATTCTTTCATGGTCAATACGGATACGTCAACAATCTCACCAGCAAAATACTGCCAGTCTAAGGCTCTAAGCACGATTATAACCATTGACTATACCGGAGAAGAACTCGATGGTCCTCTCAGAGTCGTTCCAATGTGGCTAGAGCATGAAAGCGCCTCCAGTTAATGCATTCTCCATATCCTGAAGGGATGCACTCACGAAATGATTAGCACCAGACATCATAACAAACTTCATTGACCTCCCAATGACCCCCTCTTCATCAGCCTGCTTCCGCGCAGCTTGAAGGTTCCACATAACATCAATACTCTCCCACGGCGAATTCTCACACCACACAACATCAACCCTACATCTCGGCCAATACTTCCGCGCAGTTTCATCGTCAAATAGGGCTCGACACAGACGCTTAGCGTATATCCTCGGATCCGCCGTTTGGATTGGTGCCTCGCTGTGAAATACAGCAGAGTAACACGCCGTCTCGCGGACTTCTTCAAGAGTCATACTTTTACGGGCGTTGTCATCAGGATCGAATTGTAAATCCTCGAGATTCCGCGATGTGAGGCTTTTGTGGTGGTAATAAGCTGTGACAGACGCGCCAAAAACTCGTAGGCATTCCTCCTCCTCGGGTAACGAGCGGAGCTTGAGTGGGTTGGCTTGTTGCTCGAGGGGCGTAAGGCCGAGGATCCAGCGTGGTGCATCTACCTCGCTTCATTAGTGAATGACGAAAACGCAGTCTCACCTCGGATGCACTCACCGAATACTACATGCGAGCGCAAGTAAGGTTCAATGGCTTCTCTCGTACTCTCCGGAATGCATTCCGGATAGGCCAAGAACGGGAGTGTATATCCGTTCCCAGAAGACCAAGATAACAAAACCACACCTCCAAAGTCCCAATCGTTCGACGCCTCTGGTATTCTTTCCTTCTCAATAAACGTCTTGATAAACCGCGCCAATTCCAGTGCTTGTGATTTACCAAACTCATCACTCGCGTGTACATTGTCCGCCTTAATCAATTGTAGTTCTTCCTCAGTGTAAGGAGATGACCCAGGGTAGTCTCGTCGATTGACTACTATGAGACGGAGGTTACGTTGAGAGACAAGTGGGAAAAGGCGTCTGAAGATTTCTAGTCAATGTTGATATCCATGGTCAGTGATCATCGGTGAGAAAGGATGGGAGCCACCAAATGGAGATTTACTTCCGTGAAATGCTGTCCCATGAACGATTATGAGTGTCGTGTAAGGCGTTGTATTGGGAGGTGGTGCACCAGTGTCTTCGTAGAAGAGGCTATGCCCTTGGTCGTCGACAGTGATGGAGGGCATTTTCAAAGTTAAAATAGAACCATCTGATACTCTTTAGTATATTGATACAGCCTTTGATAAAGTTCTGATAGGGACTCGGGCGTTCAATTAATACCTATGTGTATCAACTCCGGCAGGTGTTTTCCTCTTCGATCAAGCCGGCTCCGTAACCATTCTGACTAGAGGGTCCTTCATACGGTCATAACAATCGCTAACCGGAAGGAAATACTGCATGCGTGAGCGATGAGACCGGTACTATCGGACCTTTCTCACTAACAGGCTACGCTAATTATTCAGAAACGGTCCAAGGAAGGAATGTTGGGCTGACGATTGGATACATAGACTCGAATATCAAGTTACTGTGAGACAACCAAGGTTCACTGGGGATCAATGACATCCTTCAGGAATTCCATAGTCTTCTCGGGTTCGTCCCAATGCGGCTACGATAAGGAACACAACCCTTAGTCCTTCAGTTACATCTCGAAACAAAACTTACCACTCACAAAATGATTTACTCCAGGCATCATAACAACATTCAACTTCCTCCCACCAACCTTCCTTTCATCCGCCTTCTCGCGCTCCTTCTGAAACTCCCAGGCGGCATCAACACAAACCCACGTCGACTTCTCACACCACACCACATCCACACCCACGCGAGGCAAGTAATTCTTCGCCAAATGGTCATCGAACAATGCACGTCGTATACGTTCAGCGTAAATCGCAGGACTAGCTGTCCGTGCCGCAATTTCGCTACGTGGTATGGCAGAGGGATACGTTGTTTCCTTTATTTCCTCTGGAGTCATAGACTCGATCGTGCTTTTTCGAGTTACTTCGGGACCTGAGGGTACGACGAACTCCAAGTCGTCTTTGTTACGTGAAGTGACGCTTTTGTGCGTGTAATAAGCGGATACCCAGTCGTTGAAGCTCCTCACCCGTTCTTCCTCGGATAAGTTAGGGTCTCTCAGGACGTCTGGCACTGGGTCGACTCCCAGTATCCATCGCGGTGCATCTGTTCGACATTATGAATAGTGGGTAAGCATGACGGGGATGACGAAATGATCATTGTATCCCATACCAAAGACTATATGGGAGCGAAGATAAGGCTCTATAGCACGCCTCGTATCTTCCGGAATGGAGTCGATGTAAGCCAGTAGCGGGAGCGTATAGCCATTTCCCGAAGACCATGCCAGTAAGACCACTCCTCCGCGTTTCCAATCGTTCGTAGCCCTCGGTAAATTCTCTTTCTCGACGAGAACCTTGATAAATCGAGCAAATTCTGCTGCTCGTGCCTTTGCGAACTCATTATGCGTATCAACGTTGTCGACTCTGATATTCTCGAGGTCTTCTTCGGCATATGGTGAAGAGTGAGGGTAGTCCCTTCGATTGACGAGCACGAGCCTGATATTGTGCTGAGCGGCAAGCGGGAGGAGACGTCTGAATATCTCTAAAGAGGAAAGGTTAGGTCGGGCTGGCGCAGAGAGGTGAGTTGAGTAGGTTACTCACGTCCGTGAAACCCAGTACCATGAACAATTATCAAAGTTGTGTAGAGACTCTCTAAGTTTGGAGGAGCTCCTGTGTCTTCGTAATGAAGACTGTTTTCCTGGTCGTCGACGATGATGGATGACATATTGAAAGAGCTGGTAGCCCTTTAAGGTGCTGAAAGAGGCATGATTAAAAAGAAGGCTCCGTGAGTACGAGAGTCATCTGTAAAGCTCATAGTGTAACTGAACACTGTAGAGCATCGCCGAGTTCTTCAGTGCGAGATTCTACGACAAGAAAATGATTGTGTCTTGTCATTGTGGCATGACTTTCTGCAAGCAGCTAATTCTTAGTCACCAGATACGCCAAGACTTTAGCGACCTTACGAGTCACAAATCTTCGACGACTTTTTCTATCGCTCCAAGAGTGGTACGCCTAAACCAATCGGCCGAGGTGCCAGATCACGGACCACGTCGGAGTGAAATCACTCTGATTACAAAGAGAAGGACACATGAGAGGATTCAGTTGTCTTCCCATGACCATGACCTGTTCTCGTAGTTCCTCTGGTGGTCATTTTATTTAGCAAACCTACTGGGAAAAAAACTGAGAAGCCAGAGAGAAGACCACGCAACGTCCGTGGAAGAAACAGAAACAGTGACGATCGATTGAAAGAACGAGACACGTGTTTGGGAAGGGATTGGCGCTTAAGGATATCAAAGCTGATTGCCTTATCGGGGGATTCACACGATACGATCAGCAGGGATCAATAAATATTATACAGGTGGGTACAAATATTAAGTGTTCGTCACCCCCGTATTTGGAAGGAGGATTTGCATGCCTTCTCGGGTAAGTAGGCAAAGCTGATCCGTGACCTTGCCGAAATGAAGCGGATGCCGACGCAGTACCCGTCACTTAAGCTACCATACAAGGCATGCAAATCCGCCTGCCTAAACAGGGGTGACGAACACTTAATGTACCCACCCGTACTAGTACTATCGGCCCGTTGTTCATTGGTTAACATCATGTCAATGCTACATACGACAACAATTTGTTTATAAGCCGTATTCTCAAATGTCTGTCTATCATATCCCCCTCCTTTCACTGGTGCTCCTCACCTCTCCATGACAGAAACACCCGCTAGCACCACAAGTCGGACACTCGCTGAAGAGATCGTTCATGAGACTCCCTTTGAGCATCTCGCAATCCGGCCTGTCGATTCCGTACAGGAATATGTCGATGCCCGGTTAAGCCTTAGCTCACGGCCATCTGCTCGTGATTTGGAGGAGGGGTTCCCTCGAAGCTTTGTCAGAGCTTTGTCCAACGAGGACCATCATCACCACCATCGCGAAAAGCGTCAGGAGGAGCATGATTCTTCTGAAGAGGGCGGCATCGAGAAAGAGAAGCAGGGTGATGCTGGCACGTATTCGCGCGAAGCGCCAGAGGAGTATCTTTATGTGCGTGGCAGTCTGAACCCCTGCGGCCGGTTAGTCCTGACAATACTCCATCACCAGGTCGATTGGGAAGATGGGGATCCTCGAAATCCGGCCAACTACTCGCGTCCGCGGAAGTGGGCCATGACGTTCGTTTCGTCTGGTTTAACTGGTCTTGTTGGTATGTGCAATACTAATTCCGTTCATTATGAACCGTGCGCTCACGTTTCCTTATCAGCGACCGTCGCTTCGACATACGCAATGGGCTATACATCAATGGAGCGTGATCTGAACTGTACACAATTTCAGGCAACTTTGGGCCTAAGTGTGTATGCGTTTGGTTTTGCACTGTTTCCAATGGTCCTTGCTCCGCTAAGCGAAGAATTCGGCCGCCAACCCCTCTATGTCGGCACAACTTTCGTCCTCCTCTTGACTCACCTCGGCGTTGCTCTGTAAGTTGTCTCTATCCGGCATTTTCTGGATTAGCGAACTCGTGCTCTAACTACTTCTAGTGCCAAGAATATCCAAACGGTGATTCTCATACGTTTTATCGCTGGTGCGGCCGGATCAACAGGTTCAACGATGGTAGGAGGTACCATCGCGGATATTTGGGCCCCACACGAGTGAATAATACTTGGTAATGTCTACGGCTATCCAATTCTGATGGCATTTCGTTATCGACAGACGCGGGGTGCCAATGGCAGTATTTTCAATCGCTGCTATGAGTTCCACTGGCTTAGGTCCCGTCGGCGCCGGCTGGATTGCCATGGACAGAAATCTCGAATGGCGCTGGATTCAATGGATCCACGTGATGTCCGTTATTTTACTTTCAATCCCTGCCTCATTTCTGTTTGCTCATTACATGTGAAATCTGCAGGGTTACAGGCGCCATGTTACTGGCTATAATATTTGTCTTGAAGGAAACTCGTTCATCCGTTCTGCTGACGAGGCTTGCGAGGAAGCTACGAAAGGAGACGGGTGATGTCCGATACAGAGCGCGAATTGAAGATGAACGTGGGAGTCTACGGTCGTTACTTCTGATTTCTTGCACTCGTCCTATTCGTGAGCATGAGATCAGGTCAATTTGCGGTTTATTTGGAGTCTTAGGATCTCTTAGATTTGCTCCTTACCGAGCCGGTCGTCGCCTCTTTCAGTGTGAGTACGGTCGAAATAGTCTCGTAAAAAAGGTGCTGAGGGTCATTGCATAGCTGTGGATCGGCTTCGCCTGGGGCATACTATATGTTCTTATTGAGTAAGTGTCATTCATGGGTTTCGCAGTATCCACCCGGTGCTGATGACATCGAAATAGATCCATTGCGCCAGCCTTTCAGCAGCTACATCACTTCAATCTTGGACAAGTCGGTGTTGTATTCGTGACTATGCTGTATGTCCACGCACCTTTCTTTACCGTGGTTCGTTGGATGGATCTAATCTAGTATGCAGAATTGGGTCCACCCTTGGGTATTTGACAAATACGTTTTACCAAGAGAAGATATACACGTTAGTATTTTTCCTCTGAACAATGCTATTGTCTCTGACATTCTGACATTTATTTGAATAGTAAGCAATTCAAGACTCGTGGCCACGAAGCTCGACTATACTCATCCTGCGCTGCTGGAATCTTCTTCCCATTGTCCATGCTCTTATATGCATGGACGTCCTTTGAGCATGTGCATTGGATAGGAATGTGCATAGGTATCATAGTAAGGACTTCCGACCGCGTTGAAAACGTTCCGGGCACTGATTTATGTCTACAGCTTTTCATGTGGTCGATCTTCATGATTTATCTAGCCGTATTCACATATCTTGCCGACTGGTATAATCTACGCCCCTCTTCATGGTTGTGGAATACTGACGTTAATCTAGCTACGGGCCATTCGCCTCTTCCGCTCTAGCTGGTCAAAGCCTTTGTCGTAGGCGTTTTACCTGCACAATCTTTCTTCGAAATCTTATTCGTTCATTCTCAAGGAAATCTATGTGGGACGATATTTCCTCTATTCACGATTCAGATGTACAACACCTTGACGTTCAAATGGGCAAATACGGTTTTTGGTTGCATTGCTATATTGATGATGCCTATACCATTCATCGTAGGTGGCTATGAGAATGAAGTCTGCCATTTCTGATTGACATGCTGTTGAAGCTCTTCCGGTGGGGCCCTCAGATCCGAGCACGCAGCAAATTTGCAAGTCAAGTACCGTCATTTGGCTCCTGAACAGCCCGTTCTTCACTGTACTTGAACCTGGGATTCGAATATATTACGCTACCACAGCACGTCAATCATGCATATGTGTCTCACGATTACCATTGGCCCCTTCCTAATTCTTCCTTTCCCTGTCGCAATGAAGAACCGAGCAAACTCTTATAGATATAGATTACAACTTGTTGTTTCCTTCATACAAGTATAGCTTGCTATCGATATCGTGTATCAAGTATACCTTGAACTGCTCCTATAACTATACATACAATAGACGAATGGATAACTTAAAGGTAGCGCATATTGTCATTGTTCTAGCTATGTTATATCATGGAAAGCAGAGGCAAACGGGCGCATACAGCTTATGAAGGCTTCCTTTTACGTAATTTTTCGAATTCGGCAGGTCATTTGTCATGTCTTAGTTACATAAGTAATACATAAAGGAAACGTTCCCTCCACGATCCTCGACGCGTCGCGACTTACTCCTACTCCCATCCGCACCGCTTGAACGAATAACATTACTGCTACCCGAACTTCACCCTCAACTTCTTGCCTTCCTTTCCCAACCCGTGTCTAGTCATTTCTAAACAAGTCAGAGCCAGACCATCATGTCTGACCCTTCTTCGACGGTCGGCCCGCTCACATCCTCCCAACCTCGTGCACAGCCAGATACCGTCCATACCTTGCTTGACCTGGCTCTTCAGTCCGAGCCCGGTATAGATACGAAGGACTTGTTGGGCTGGCTGAGGGCTCAAGAGTTGAAGGTCAGGGTGGAGAACTTGAGCAAGGAGATTGACAAGGTGAATAGACGACTGGAGGACCGCATCAGGCGTCCTGCGAAAAGTCCCAAGCTGTCTGGTCCCCTTGCACTGTTAGATAAGGATCAGAAGGCAACAAGAAGAGAGCTTACAGTAAGTGATATTTGGCTGTATATATGCGCATATATTTATTCATACATTTGATTAGCGTGTGTGTCGTTACACCATGAAAGGACTCTGCGGCTTGATAGATGAACTACCTGAGGGCCAGATGAACATTATGTTGCCCAATTTGGAACGTTCAGCAGGACGACAGCCTAATGAATCCATCATCATGCGTGCAGTGAAACTCATATCTCAGAAATACATCGTGCGTGCCTTTACTCATGATTCCTTGAGAATGAATCTAAAGCGCGCGTGTTAGAATAAGGAAACTCGAAAACTGGAAATAAAAGGACATGAGTTTACTCACATGGACGTTCGGAAACTCATGACGCGGACTTTTAATGGTTGGAAGGCCGATCACGATCGGGAGAAGTCTGTGACCAAGATGAAAATGAAGTCTAGGAACATGAGGAGGAACCGTCGTCACGAAAGACAGATAGCGGCACGTATTTACTAGAAGGGGCGTGTACTATGTTCGACTTACTGTTCTCTTCAGCTGGCAAACAGGCGCTTGACCGCAAAGCACGCATTTGAGGAACAACATGGATGTAAACTGCCAGATGAAATCTTCGACCCAGATTTCATGACGCCGTACCACAGTGAACTTGACAGTGGTGAAGTCTCGATGGACGACAGTGATGACAACGATGAAGCACAGGTGGTGGGTCAAGTGTCAAAAAGAGATAAGAAAATTGAAGAAGCAAGACAGGCGCGTTATGACAAGCTGGCAGAAAAAGCACCCATCTCCCTAGACAATGCTCCAGTCTGGGAGATATATAAAAAGGTTTTTCGTTCGGCCAAGGTGAGTTTCATAGTTCGTTTGTCAGGACTAATACGAACTGACCGAAAAAAAAGTACAATTCAATTATTTCAGAGCTTGACTTGCTTGCTGCGGTAGAACGCTCAAAGGCAAAAGGTAAAGGACGCACGCGTGTGTTTGTCCCAAAAGTTGACCTAGGAAGACTGGACAACTCGGCTCCTAGAGGAAAGCGCTTGTATCCCTTCATGGTTGACCCAAACTGGCTGGCTCTTCACAGTCCGGCAGGCAATGCCTACGAGCTGGCGCCGGAGAACCCTGTTGGCTTTTGAGAGCGACGTCGTCGTATAGACATTATCCGCTATGATTCACTGCCACCCATCCTGAGCTGACCTTACCCGACGTTCCTCTCAGAAATCCCGATGAGAACCTGGGAAATACGCACTGCCACTACTCTATCGCACTCCCCCCTCGGTTTCGGGTGTCTGGGTCTTTTCTCGTCTCTGAACGTACTTGTCCTCCCTGATGATCCATCTTGTTATCGGTACCAACACATAAATGCGAGGCACTGGGTGTCACAGTAGCCAGTTCCGTACTCCGCACCAGCCTTGTTCGCTCGTTCGCTTCACTTTCGTCTTCACCCTGTCGGTTGTTCTGCGCGCCTCGTTATCGGCTCCTTTCTCCTCGTGCTCGGACTTGTGCATTTCAATCACAATGGCCTCCTGTAGAACGTATTAGCTCGTAAACCAAAAGTTCAGTGTACACGTACCTTCGTCAATCCAATCCATTAGTTGCCCATAACCGAATGAAATGAAAATCATACTCTTCGGCCTCGCTATCATTGTTTCGTGACGGACGATATGCCATGCGAATACGTCGAGCCTGCGAGATTATGACCTCTGGCGTTACCAAAGCCGGCGGCGGGCTGTCGTCTTCTGAAGACTCCGGACGAATTGAATAATCCAATCTCTTATATATTAATAATATGTATATACGCAAAGCGGAAGCAAACTTACGTGACGTCACGCGTCGAAGCAGGGCTGCTTTCTCGTCACACGACTACCCACCCTCTGAAACTCTTCCTATACCTCCTACTCAACTAGCACTACAGTATCAGTCTCTACAGTATGGCAACGAACGCGCTTCAAGCTCCCTTCGAGCTAATCCGCAATAACTACGAATACACGAACGGATTCGACGCGAGCTCTCCACCCTCTTCGCCATCTAGCCCATATGCGGTTGATTCTTCACCACCATCCTCTCCTTTACACGACCCTTTCTACCTCGACACTTCAGATACCGAATCAGAAACGATTATTATACAGAATGAAACTGGTCAATATGTATCACCTGACGCATCGCCTTCTAGTATTCGTCGCGGAGATGTGAAAGGCAAAGGGAAGTTGCTTGCTGATTTGGACGCGTCCCCTGCGCACCCGTTCTCGGCCTCGACGCGTGCGATAAAGCGTCCGCCGAGTTATAGTAAGGACTCCACGCGGCAGAAAGTTAAAAGACATAAGAACGAGGAAGAGGTGGCGTGGAACATGATTGAAATGCCGCATTTGGGACGTGTGGGGGTTCATGAACGGGATGGATACATTCAGAGTGTTATACCGAGTTTACTTATTTCGTCGGACGAGGAATCCAAAAATGGTGACGAACGGAAACCCAGGGAAAGCCTTGTTTCGCCAACGCAAGACCCGGAGCATACCCTGTGGGAGGAGACCATTGCACAGGCCGTCGACGCGGCTGAATGCAGGATTGACTTAAGGTTAGTCCACGCTTGCCTATGTGCTTGCATCAAATATGATATCCGGTGCTGATGCGTATGCACTTTGGCGAGTAGTAACCATTGTCTGACATACATACCGCCGAAGATCGTCGACTTGTCAAAGCTCGTCGTTATTCGCGATCCCACTACGCCGGGACGGGAGCTTGCTCCAAGGCGGACATGTTCAAAGTCAACGAACTCAATCGTTTTCGGAGCTGGAAAGCTTGGACACCGTGAAGACGAAATCCATCTATTTCTTTCGAAAAATCTTATCAAGTCGCTGCCGAATGAACTCTTCAATCTTGATGCTCTTGTGGTCTTGAGTCTTCGTACGTTCTCAATTCTTGCAGTCTTGCGCTGCTTTGATGTCCCATTGTTTGTAAAGGTGCGAATTGCCTTACTGAAATCCCTCCTCTCATATGCCAACTTCGAAACTTGCGAGAATTGAACGTTGCGAACAACAAATTGCGATACTTGCCCTCAGAAATCATGTCCTTGAAGCTCAGCTCGCTTGCAGTTGAACCAAACCCTTTCGAAGAGAATCTATTTGCCAAATCGGAACCTCCGAGGGAGCGATGGTTCGGACCAGTCCAACAACACCACACTATCGTACCACTTGTCGAACTGGTACTACGGGTTCTCCTTGCCCCGAGCTACGAGCTCCAAGAGTCGCTATCGATCATGGTCGGGACCAGACGCCAAGAGACGGTCTTGGAGCACTTCTATGACTTACCCTTGCAGTCAGACTGCGTGAGGTCGCCACTTCTACGCGACACCCTGTCGTCTTGCGTCCCAGGGAGCGTGTCGATTACCCAATCACCTCACACGATACCATATTCTTCTCCGGAATCATCGCAATCAGGTTCTGCATCCATTCGTCAACCTTGTGTCTCAGTATGTCCATCAACAAGGCATCTTGTCGTTGTCGGAGGTAAATATCGCCGGCCGGTCTTTGTGGGACACGCTGAAGAGCGGCTTTCATGGGAGAAGCACATAGCTGGTCAGAGGGTTGGCGGGGAGAATGGAATTCCAGTACGTTGGAGAGGGTGCAATATGGGGTGCTTGGACTATCTTGAGCAGGCTGACAGTAGTACCCCTACCGTTGCTGGGGGTGACATTGAGGATGACTGGCCGAATTCGATGGACGTTGATAGCATCAACGACTCGGACGGCAGCACTACTGCCAAATGCACGTCTGAGCAGCCATTGTCCAAGGACGAATTCAAGGCGTTTGACTCGGCAGACATTGATCTGGATGAATAGGCGTGCTATTAGTCGTAAAGTAAATGATGTATGTACAGTAGGCGGATGGAGAAGAAGAAGCATTCAACAACATTAATGTCGCACATTCCCTTTATGGCATTGCTAATCTAATCATGTATCAGAATCCTGTGACTTTGGCCAACCAATAGTGAAATTGAGTAGACAAAGTCACGGCTTTGCGCAATTTCCTAGCTCCCATTACATTTATTGTGAGAGGATTCGACTATGAAAATGTCCCTTGGTTGAAACAAGCATGTCTCTCTGTAAAGAGTGTGTTACAGGTACGTAATCGCCTTCCTCAATGACTTCGTGCTTTTGGTGAACCGTGAACCATTAGGCGTGGTCCATGAAGGAGAACCCACAGGTGAGTTGTCGCACTTCCAAGTTATTATACCAAGGTAGCTAATGCCCCAATCCCAGGCAACATCCAAGATATAGATGGTATACAAACTTATGTCGCACTTCCTCCTCCTGGGTTGGTTTGTCCATTCCCTCCCAGTATCGATTCTAAAATACTTGCCCCTCCTCTAGAAAGGAATATGATCAGACAAAGGCTGTATTATACCTGACTGATGTCTTTGGCATCCAGCTCGTTAATAATCGCGTAAGTCTCCCCAATCTCCAGCTCGGTCTTATGCTAATTGTGTGTATGTAGCTGCTCGTAAGACCCCAATTTCCTCCTTTCAGCCTTGAAAGCACTAATAACACATACTACACCAAAGGTCGATAGCTTCGCGAATAGCGGCTTGCAGGTTGATTTATCTTACTCAATTGTCTGGTGTTTCACGCTGATTATATTCTGCAGACTTACGCTCCTGATATCTTGAACGGTGACCCTATCACAAGCATGGGCGGATCGGTCAGATTAAAAGCACCACGTCTTAATATTAATCCTGCATCCTCACCAATTATCCCACTAGTTTGACCGCGACGCGTGGTCGGCAAGGCACGGACCAGAGCAGACACGTCTACCGTTGGACAAGGTCATAGCCGCACTCAAAGAACGTGGAATAAAGGAGTTCGCAGCAGTGGGATACTGCTTCGGTGCTCGTTACGTATTCGATCTTGCCTTCGATAAAGTGATCAAGGTCGCAGCTGTTGCACACCCTTCGCGCCTCAAAGTTCCTGAGGACCTTGAGAAGTTCAAGGCTACGGGTATACCGCTGTTAATAAACTCGTGTGAAGTAAGTATCCAAGCTTAGTGCTGCGAATCGATAATTCACACCTGGGTTAGCATGATAAGCAGTACCCACCTGAGAGCCAGAAAATAGGCGACGAGATTCTGGGAGGTGGACGGGCCGAGACGGATGTCTACAAACGAGACTATTTCGCAGGCTGTGTACATGGCTTCGCTGTTCGAGGTGACATCAGTGTCCCTACCGTGAAAGCGGCCAAAGAACAGGCGTTTGCGAATACGGTAGATTGGTTCCACAAGTTCTTGTAACTGAATAAAGATGAAGAGAGATGACGGTTCTTGATTGATCTCCTCGACTGTGCCACTTTCTTCAATGCCTGTCTACGACCCCGGTCCGTCTTTTCCGGGTGCCCATGGGCACCCGTGAATCGGATTCCGTCAGAGCATGGATAGTCTCAGCCATGCCATCCCTCCTCAGCGCCCCCCCTGGTCCTTATCTCAACTAGTCAATGTGGAACATAGCGGCCCGACTTTTCCAGGCCGTTTCTGAAAGGATATATGATCCAGGTGCTCCATTTCTGTTACAAGCTTACAGTATATGGACGCGTGGACCACGAAAGAAAACTGGTGTTTAATCCGGCAGCAATCTATTCCAACCAATAATGAGAAAGCATGATACAGCGAGGCGCGCATTAAGAAAGCTCAAGAGCTATAATCAAGGCCCCTGGTAGGATATCTATATATCCTTGCCGCCTAGATCGGATATTACTGCTTGATCATGAGAGTGAGAGATCAAGATTATTCAGCCGTTCAGTCTTCAGGAGCTAAGTAAGAGTAAGACATGAGAGCCTATATTCCTAAAACGGAAAATTCCTCGTTGGAAACTCTCATTTAAGCGCGATGCGCATACACACAGCGCCTCGAGATCTCCCTATCTTCTGCTTCTGCTCCCTTGTCACTCTGAAATACCCTACTATCTGAACGAGAAACGGTGACCATGTCGTTGTGTGCAGATTGCGTGTCTGGTACGTTTGCAGAATTTACAGAATTGCTGCAGTGCTCGAGTCGGTGCGGCACTAATACCGTACTATTGCGTCGATTATTACTAGGTGTTACCCATGAAGGTGTTCCCACAGGTGAGTTTCACTCGACGGTTCATTCATGATCGATGTCGGGGACTCATGAGTTTGCTAGGCAAGATCGAAGTCATCAATGGCGTGCAGGCCTATGTTGCTCTTCCCCCGGAAGGGTTCGTAGAATCTATGTCTCGAAGCACATACGCTGAAGCGCCTTTGATTATATAGGATGGAATACGATAAGAAAAAGGCTATCCTCTTTCTAACGGACGTCTTTGGCATTGAGCTCATTAACAGTAGGCTGCTCGTGAGTCGACCAATAACTAGTGACATACAGGTTCTTGAGCGTGTATACGTTTTAGGTGGATGATTTTGCGAAGAATGGTTTCCAGGTGAGTGTTTTTCTCGTGATTCGATGAACCTCTATCTGAATTATTTGCACAAGACATATGCACCTGACTACTTAAACGGCGATCCCATCAAAGAGTTGAACGGCTCGGTCAGTCACATTGACAAGGGATGGCCATTCATTAAATTTCTAAACCTCTTGCTGAATTCACAGTTTGATGTTGCGTCTTGGTTCCCCAACCATGGAGAGGAGCAGACCAGACCATCACTTGAAAAGGTCATCGCAGGCTTGAAGGAGCGTGGAATTACCGAGTTCGCGGCTACGGGCTATTGTTTCGGCGCTCGTTATACTTTTGATCTCGCTTTTGATGGTGTGATCAAGGCCGCCGTTGTCTCTCATCCATCTCTCCTACTAGTTCCAGCGGATCTGGAGAAATTCAAGGTGACAGACGTACCCTTGCTCATCAACTCGTGCGAAGTGAGTTTTCGTTCCGCTTCATCTGGTACGAAGATATTAGATTGAGGCTCCCCATTCCCCCCACAGGTCGACGAACAATACCCACCGGCGAGTCAGAAGATCGGCGATGACATCCTTGGAGGCGGGAACACGGAGGCTGAGAAGTACAAACGCGCCTACTTCCCAGGCTGTGTACACGGATTTGCCGTTCGTGGCGATCTCAGCAAACCTGAAGTGAAGTTCGGCAAGGAGCAATCCTTCGCGAACGCCGTCCAGTGGTTCAAGAAGCATCTGTGAATGGACTCTTGGAAGTGATAATGTATGTTATAAAGTAAATGGAAATGACTTGGATTACTCTATGTATTTCGCGTGAGTATATCTCAGAGCCTCCCAGGGAGTCTGGCTCCACCACTGAGTCTGAGAGTCTCGCCGTTCATGTACCCACACTCGATTACGAAGCGTGCCGCTTGAGCGAATTCGAAGCCACTCCCAAAGCGTTTAGGAAAGTTGAGTTCTCGCACGAGACTCGCACGCGTCTTCTCGGGCATGCGGTCTGTCATTGCACTTTGGAATGCAGATGGTGCGATGGTGTTTACCCGGATGCCGTACCGCGCTGGTTTCATACCGTGAATGAAAGCCACAGTCTATATTTACAAGCCTATGACACGTACCGAGGTCACGAGCAAGGGGAAGAGTCGCGCTGACAAGAGCCCCTTTAGTCGCCGCATAGGCAGCTTGTCCGGGCTGGCCTTCAAACTAGGAGCATTGTCAAGCGTGGACATCCGGTAGATTAGCACACACGTACGGCAGCGGCACTTGCCACGAAGATTATCACGCCTCGCTCGCCGTCGTCTCCTTCCGGTGGGACACTGATAAGATGTTTGCAAACGAGACGCGTCAGATTGAATGCGCCTGTCAGATTGACTGCAACAGCAAAGTTCCATAAGTCAAGAGAGTGGGGGTTCCCTTGAGCATCAATGATCTTTGCTGCTGTCCCGACACCGGCGCAATTGACGAGACCTCCGAGTTGTGCGCCTGTCGTTTGCACCCAAGCTAGTGTACCACCCACTGCCCCATTAACGTCCGATTCACTCGTAATGTCCGTCTTGAAGAACTTGACTCGTTTGCTTTCTTTAGCGATGAGATCGGCATTTTCGCGGACATCGAGAATAGACACGAAAGCTCCAGCATCGAGAAGCGTATAGGCAGTCGCGAGCCCAAGGCCTGACGATCTAGTAGGATGATGAGAGACACTCGAATTTGAGCTTGCTCGAAGAAAATCATTACCCTCCAGAAATTATGAACGTTCGATTCTGTGTCTTCATGATTTCAAGACGACCGGCTGAGCAGGCCAGCCCGGTAAAAGTGTGCCCGGCAGGCTTACATGATCACAAGTCTCGTGACTCTAGAAATCCAATGATCCCCTCGCCTCGGGAAAGACATCTCACGCGACGTGTTGTTACTCACCTGCGAACGTCTTTCAGAAACCACGATGTTCAAGTCGGCGCTGCGTTCATCGGTATGTGAAACATCTTTAGAGTAGATTCTGAAGTACTTCATGTCATTTTTTAGCTCTCTTCATCACTGCGAACAGGTTCTGGCGCGACGCGACCGTCGAGACAAGTCATTCTTGGCCCGGCTTTGTGCCGTTTCCTCTCGCAAGAGGCACGGTCGAAACTCCAAGCAACTGTGAACGAGAAGCCACTTGTACTATTCATGAAAGGTACACCAGAGCTTCCACAATGCGGTTTTTCTCGGGCTGTAATCCAGCTGCTTGGTATTCATGGTGTACCACCCGAGAAGTTGAAGACCCATGACGTGCTGGAGGATCAACAGTTGAGGAATGATATCAAAGAATTCTCGTAAGTCTGACGGTATGCTTGTCACTGAGCCAGAAGCAACAAAGCTGACTCTTATTTCTTCTTGGACAGCGAATGGCCTACAATCCCTCAGGTGTATGTTAGCGGCGAGTTCGTTGGTGGATGCGATATCTTAATCGGAAGTGAGTGACCCTGTCTCTGTGTGAGTGTATTTCATATTGAGTATCTTCTGTAGTGCATCAATCCGGCGAGCTTGAATCTTTGCTTCAAAAGCACGACATAATTTCGAAATCAGACGAGTCAGAAGGGCCAACACCGTCGTAAAAATCAGCACACCGCAGGACTATAGTAGATGACGTGTTGATTTGTACCCTCAATGGATAGGAAGAATCGGCTCGTACGCAAAGATATATGTCCATCCGGCTTGCAAAGGACTTCAAGGAAGCAAAGCTGCTGACTGTGCCACAATTTTGCGAGCCCATTCATGACACAGACTCTGTATGAGGCTCTCGGCAATGTGCTGAAAGTACTACTTGATGCAAGTTGTCATTGCTCCTGTTTGCTCGCGCGCTGTGTGATGGGTACTGGTTGCATTGCTCTTGCAGGGTATAAGTATACTGGCAACTGAACGGGTCTTATCGCCAATAATTTGCTCTGCTCTCTTGTCCTGTGGCACACAGATATACTCGACTTCCCTCTTCGATCTGCTGTTCTTTTCCAATGTTCGGTCTGCTCAGTTCTGTGGCTCCCGTACGGCTGATTGGAAGCCACAATGCAGACTACTGTGACTCTGAGCCAAAATCCGACGCTTCCTTCCACTCTGTATCAACCGATACTCTGACCTTCAACTCGAATGGTTCGCCTCCCATTCTTGAAATCATCAACAAGAGTGTACCTTCATTATGGGACATTTCCTCGGCATTCAAACCATCGTGGCTATGGTCTTCGTTAGTCTTGATTTTTCGTGCCCTTTTCGTGTTTCTGATAGCAAACACAGTGGGGACATGCAGACTATGTTTGTAAACTTTGCAAGAATACATGCCCCTTTACACTACGACAGGTAGAATCTACAGCTCTGCTCTAGAGTCTTGAATCGTCTAATCAGTTATTTTGTGTAGATATTTCCTTCCTGCCGTCGATGGCGGGACTCTGGCCGTGGACTTTATAATAGCTCCATGGTTGACGGATGATTCACCAGTAGTTATCATTCTGCCGGGGCTGCTCGGTAGCTCGGAAAGCTTGTACGTCAGTTCTGCGACAGAAGAACTCATCAAGTTACGCAAAGGGCTTGTGAAAGCTCACAGAGTAGTTGTAATGAATGTGAGAGGAAGTAAGTGTGAAAAGGCATTCATAATTGGTACCTGTAGCTGAATCGAAACTGAATTCTCCTTAGCCTCTGGTAACCCCTTGTCTAGTCCTCACTTGACACATGCGGGTTCAACAGAGGATTTAAGAACGTATGTTTTACTGAGCTCAGTTCTTCATTACATGTGCACCGACCTTACCCCTTTATTCTATTAGTGTAATCTCATACGTCCAAGAATGTTATCCAGAAGCACAAGGTCTGTTTGGCCTAGGTAACGAGCTTTCCATGTTTCTGTTATCCGCGCTAATAGGGAGGCAGGTTTCTCTATGGGTGGTGCCCTTCTTTCGAACTACTTAGCCGAGGAGGGCGACACTTGCCCACTTGACGCCGGCTTTTGCATTTCAACAGTCTGGGATCTTGAAGCATGCAGCGAGAGGATCGAAGACAATTTCATATGTCGGCTGTTGTATAGCTACTCATGCGGAACTGGTCTTACACGTATCGTGCGCGAACATGAAAAGTTGTTCAGGGATGCAGGTACAGATGGACTTGACGAACTGCTTTCGCGTTCTGCAGTACGGATGTCCACTTTCAACGACGCCTTCATGTCGCATCTTGCGGGACATCCGGATACCGGGGCATTCGCTGCAGCTACGAGCCCGATATTTCGTGTCAACAAAATCCGACGACCATGCGTACTCCTGAACGCACTGGATGATCCCTTATACGGCGGCAAATGCCTCGATGCCCTGGAGAACGTAGTACGTGAAAGTGGTCAGGAGAATCTCGTTCTGGCGGTGACGAAGAAAGGAGGGCACGTTGGATGGTTGCAGAGGAACAAAGAAGGAAACGTGGAGCAGTGGTTCGTTCACCCTGTAAGGGAGTTCCTTGACGCTGTTCTGCTGGTAAGTGTCCGCAAGTCACAGCTACACCGGACGTTTACTGATAACATTCATAGGCTAAAGAGTCCAAACGAAGCAGTTGTGAAAAGTTAGCGTAGATGTATCTCCTCGGTTATTGGTTGTGTAGTGTATATATTGCAAAAGATCCATTAACACCATGCGAACCTGCTCAAAAGCGTCATACACCACGCCTCAATCAGGAGTTTCGTCGGGACTCACTTCTCATTATGTGCCCAGTGGAGATCCTTGTTTTTCTCTGGTCCGTACCATTTGAAAGCATTGAGATGCTCGCCCCGTTCTTCTGTTCTCCCACCGAGCTGGTGTGCCAATTCTTCAAGTTCTTTTGATAGGTTCCAAATCTCGACTCGGAGCATATCGCTTTCGCTCGCAGCTAGAAATAAGCTAGACAAGATAGCCGGGAACGTCTCCTTCGTTGCGCGTATGCGAGTGACAATCAAGGTTGGAGGTGGTGGTCGGACATCAAAGGTCCAGGTCGCGAAGTGTAATCGCTGGCCATCTGTAGGTATTTGAACACCCCATTTATCTGGGATCCGGTCTGCATACGGTTGTCCTGGACTAAAGAAGAGGGTTCGCCGCACTTGAAACATTGCTACTCCTTCATCTGGGAGGAACGTGAATGAGACCGGTTTCGCCTCTGAAGCGAATGAGGAGCATATCAAAGCAGCATCGCGTTTCAGGATTTCCACGCAGTCGGTCTCGTTTAGCCATCGTACCGGAACATTCGACTTCGGAAAATTGACACCATTTGGTTTGGGTACGATGTCCCATATTGTCGAATGCGGTTCTCGCACGACCCAGCCTTCAGCGTCTTCGCTCGGACCGGAGGAATAATAGTACTTCGGCCCAATGTCACTATAAAGTGCGGAAAATTGAGCATTATTGTATCCCGGACGTTCCGGCGGGGCTTCGCCCCACTCTGGAGGGAAAGGCGGGAGGACCAAGTGTGGGGCTATCACCCAGTGCAGGAGGTTCATCATCCTGCGCGCGTAGCCGTTTCTGCGGTTCTTCTCGGGGGTGAAGACTGATGCAATTCCATATCCGAAGACCTCTTCAGCGGAATCCGAGTCGTGCCTCTTTATTAATGCTTGACGACGATACCTGCGGAGGATCATTGCTTATTTGATGGGGGGGATAATACAATTGTTACTTGCGTCTCGCATGAGCATTTGAAGTCCAATGTCGTCGGATCGTTTCTGGGGGCTAATATCCTAATGATGAGTTAGACAGATAGTTACCTGTACTGTCGGTGCATAGAACATACCAAGTTGTGAATTTGCCGTCCTGAGCATGCTCGGCAATATCAAGCCGGTGTTCTCGTTCAAGGTATTGGTCAAGGGTGAGACCGCGTCCCCACTGGACTGAAGTTCGTCTCCTTGACTCTATTGTTTGCTCCCTTGTCGCTGGGTAAAGCGATAGTAGAGAAAGATCCTCGGCCGACATCGATTAAGAATCCCCAGCGCAGACGATGATTAAAGGTGATCAGTGTGGTGATCAGATCCCAATTTATTGCGTCATGTGAGTACTAAATACCAATTTTGGGACTGGAGTGACAGTGGAGAGACGCGACGCGTGGACGCGTGAAGTCACAGTCACGCGACATTGCACGGGCTACACCACAGAATGAATGTCGACCTCCTCCCTTCCACTACCGTCTACGTCCGATGGCATGGATGGCTCTGAGTGTGTCGAAACATCAGATCCGGAGGAACTTGAAATCGCGCACGCTCCCTTTAATCGGCCATCTGTATTGGCAGGTCGGCAGTGGCAAACAAGATCGACTATTCAAGCTCCTAGAAAGCGTCGAAAGGTATGTGGATACAAGCTTACTGCATCTATTTTAAATTCACTTCCAGACAACAGCTTTCTCATTGCGAGTCAAATAAAACAAGTGGTTCGAAAGTGGAGGTGGTCTCGTCGCTGTCGAACTTGCGGACTTCCGATGATGGTTCGATGACCCGCTCTTTTCCTAGCCCGTCCACTCCCACCGCAGTTTCGGATGATGAGCGGCGTCAACCTACAGAAGTCGCGCCTTCAAAGCGACAGCATATTCAGCTTGATGACGAAGTAGACCGTGACATTGGCCTCGTGAGTTTGCAACCGTTTTCCCCTGGTGCATTGCCGGAGGCTGTGGGCTACAACGGCTCGCAGGACGAACTCGACGTTATTTCGCAACCGATTACACAGAACGACTCTACTCCACCACGTCAGAAGTCTCCCGCGACCTCTCCTGTTATCTCATCGGGCAAACCATCAGTCCCCAATGTCACGGACAATTCTAAGTTAGCGGCGCTTGCACATCCACGTGGCTCACTTGGGTTGTTTTCATCTCAGCACGAAGCCTCATCGGAACTTGATGTAGGAAGCGCGGGTGACTTTAACGCAAGACTTCCGGCGCGAAGTCCGCATCATCCACCGAGATTCACGAGCTTACCACCGTCTTCTCCACCCCGTACGTCAACTTCTCCTATCTCCAATACGCCTCAACATTCCCTTTCGGAATCACCTAACCGCGAGGGAGCTGTCCAGCCACGATCCGGCACCGCCGGACTCGGACAAATGCCGCTCATCCAACCCGAAAACGTCCTTCATTCAATTAGCGACGACCAAGACGGTATGACGTCTCGCCGTTACTCTCTACGTGCCCGTCAAGCCCGGCAATTGAATCCATATGAATATGACAAGCTACTGTACAAACGGCAAATGAAACGCTTGCCTGATGCTATTGTTAAGGTGGTCAGCCCTCGGAAGGACGGCACGAGACGGATCCATAAGCAACGGGAATCAGATGAGGACGGTGACTTCATTGTATCCGAAGATGACGAAAGTCAAGGGACAAGGCGAAGGACGTTGCAGAGTCGTAAAACCTCGGTACCCTTGCACAATGGTGATGAAGCTCAGGATGGTTTCTTAAGCTGGCTCCCGGAAGCATTTCGTTTAAATGATGATGATGACCTCACGCCGCTGTCGCCTCTTGCGGGCAGAACATCTTCATCAAAAGCTACTTCGGTAGACATGCGAGAGAGACGCAAGGTCGCCCAAACGAGACCCATCCAGTTTCCCCTGAAAGAGGCTAGGATGCGGGATGCCGAGCAGACGATGATGCAAAATTCTGGGAATCATGTCAACGAGGTCCGTCCCATTATAACGTACAAGAGGCGGAAAGTTTGTCGATTAAGTACAGGTTATGAGACTATAACTCACGACATACTCTTTAGGATGTCCAGTCAAGTTCCAAAGCCCATGAGAATGGCATTAACAGCAGGAACGTACCACGAAATAGTCCTGCTTCGCCGACACGCCACGGTACATCACCCGAGAGAGCTATTGAAGTCAGGGAAGAACAGGAATGCGACTATTCGGAACATCGATACGGAGCGCAAGGCACAGCAACGCCTTTCAATCTAGCGGCCGATATCGTAGAACGGTCATCTTACCACGACCTGCTAGATGACAACCAGAATATATACGACTCAAGCCACAGTGCATCAATCAAAGGTGCATCCGAACCGGCGTGTTCCGATCCAGAGTCGGACATGGATGATACTGATGAAATACCCCGAATGAACCAGAAGCAATGGAAAGCTCTTCGTCGCATGATGCCGCAGTCTTGGATCACGCGCAATAGCAGAAAATGTCTTGATGCTACTAAGCGTCAAACTCAGCCGGGACAACTAGCCGTGACGGACACAGAGGGTAGCAGCAGCGCTAGTGGGAAGTCTTCGTTGGCACCGGGGAAATCAAGGTTAACGAAACGTTCGAACGTGGATCGAGGCACCCGTGAGATCAAGGGAGATTCGGACAATTCGGATACAGATGCACGTGCCGAGCATGTAACCAATCTCGACGATGAGGACCGTACAAATGTGATTAACGTGGAGTCTTCTTCCGAGTCAGAGGCGTCTGCGACAAGTTCTCTACACAGCGACATGGGGGATGTCCTGGAGACGTCCATTGCTGGCGAAGGCTACTTCGACAGCGATTATGCAAGGCAGTCTGCACGGTGGAAAGAGGAACCTCTCATTGACAGAATGCTTTGTCGGACGCGTGCATCAAAATCAGCCTCGGCCGTAAGGTCTAGGAAGAACAAGGCGCACCAGGCTGGTTCTTCCAATGGGACCCGTTTAAAATCCAATGGTTTCGGCGTTAGCGTCTCAAGACCGCCATCACGATCCGTTCTGCGTAGACATCGTGACAGGGAGATACAAACTCGGCTTCGTTTTGAGCCCGCCGATTCTGCCAGTCGTTACCGTGACGAGAATACCGGGTTGGACTTGGCCTCCGTGGATAGCGGAAGCGATGATGATCTTGCCAACACCAAACAACGTGAACTGTCACTTCGGCTCTCAAAGAAACAGAGACGCGAAGCTGTACGGAAGACTACTTTACACACATTCAGTGGCAACGGAAAGCGAATCGCTAGCGGCCGCAAGAAGGGTTTCATAACCGTACAGATCGACATGGCGGATGACGGATTGCGCAAAGCGATCAAACCCCTGCATCAGGAGAACTTGATTCGAGCAACGCCCAGCAGAACATTGTCGACAAGATTCGAGTCTCCTAAGCGACAAGTAACCCATCATCATGGTCATTTCAGCGGCAAGTCAGCGTTGAAACAAGCTTCGCTTCATGATTTCGCGCGCGGAGATGCATTGAACGCGACGGATCACGTCCCTCCGAGTCGCGTTCGTACAGGTTTGTCGGGCCCAGCGGACTGGCACGACGGAGACAGAGTTCGGACTTGCACAGTTGACATGGGTATTGCCGCCCCCACGCCAGGGTTAGCCTTCGGTGCGGGAACTTACCTCGGGAAGCAGCTTCTCTCTGCTCTGCTCGAATTTGCCTCCCGGCACGGTAGTGTGCTTCGGCCAAACCCGTATGCAGGTATTGGACTCGTAAGTCTCGATCCCGAAATGTCGACCAGCTGTTTCATCGAGGCGGCAGAGGCGACTTCTAATGCTCTCTCTGAATGGCTTGATGACGAGGCAATCGGGTCTTCAGATGAGAACGACGTGCACCGATACGAGCACTTAATGCATTCCATCTCGAACTTCGCTAGTTGGATGTACGAGAATGCTAACGATGAAGGAAAGCGATCCGTGCTGGCAGCTGCTTCGTCCTGTGCTGACCGTCTAACGCAAAAGCTCCAAGAGAAGACCGAGAAAATGTATGCGGGAGGCCCACAGCTCGATACCAGATGTCTAGCGGTTATGTGGTTTTGCGTGGAGTTGACCACTCGTCTGATTGTTACAGTGCGGCGGAAGGATTCTGAACCGGACACCATCCATTGGACAGGAGCTGTGGTTCTATTGATCAGGACTCTGATGAAGTATGGCATTGGCTCTCTATTGCCTATTGAGAAGCGCGAAACGCACTCCGTAACCTTCCCGTTGCGTGCGGCAGAGTTATGGATCTGCATAATACATCTCTTGGGCCAAGCCGACTGCCTTAATCCATCACATGTGGGCAGCGCTGGCACCTTTTGGTCTGTTGTCCTCGAGGTAGTCAAGAACGACCTCATGCCAAATATGACCAACATCGAGATTAGCGAATATTTGTGGACCCTGGTTTTCGGGTTATGTGCGATGTCGCATTTCTCCCCGCATGGCATTGCAACTTCAGAGCCGCGTCTCCCTCCGTGCTGGGATATGATAGGTCTTGCGTTAGATACGATTCGTCTTACTCATGACACGGTAGAAGACGCTAAGGTATCTCGTGAAAGCCTGAAACGAAGGGACCGATATGTGCGGATAGTTGTGGCTCGATGCTTTATCCTCGGAACTAAATGGAAATGGCCATTATGCGATGCGAACACGATGTTCAAGAAACTGGTCGATATCTTCAGGAGCCGAAATTTCGGCAACTTAATTGGGGAAGAGCCCGAATTCCCTGCATTCCTACGTTATCAAGATATCGGCCTCCTCAATGAACTTCGTAGTAGCGATTCATCCTTCGGAGTTTATTTGAAGCTCGTCATACAAGCAACGAAAGCCGAGCCCGATATTCCGAGGGTCGACACCCGCGTGAAAGCGAGGCTGATGAAATTACTCTCTCTGGTTGTACCACTCAGCGGAGTCGCGTTTTCGAAGTCCCGGCCACCGACGAACGACGAACTTTCAATGCTGATCAACCGGTTCAGCGCCATCATCATTGCAATACTTGTCGAGGGAAGAGAAAACGCCAAGATTCAAAGCCGTGTTAATCAAGCTCGTCGTTTCATTGACTTTGTCGACGCAGACGACAGGAGTAGGGATTTGTGTATCAGGGCTGCAATGTATGTATTAATCGCCGCGAACCATCTTTCCCTTGATCCCGGAGAACCAGTTATGTGGCTAGCAGAAATGTGCGACACCCTCCTGGACGAATTCCATCGGATAAACTCAGACCTCGGAAAAGAAGCGGATGCGCACAAATCTGATGGCGCTCAGCGAGTGCGCCACAGGCTTGTGCTTAGCCTGCATCTCCTACTCAGATGTATCACGAACATCATTGAGAGGCCGACTTTAACGGCGGATGACAGTTCTCAGTATCCCAGCGTGGGCTTAATAAGCGGTCGTGAGTTCCTCATGCAGCTTCCAAATTTTCGTCGACTAAGTAATTGACCAGCATGGGTAAAGAGGATTTTCCCGATGAAGGAACTCACAAACATAGTATCCACCCGTCTGCAGATACTGAAGCTCGTCCAATCATTCTTAAAATCAAGGGCGAAGGTCATACCGCCTCCCCGTCGCTCTGTTCCTGCTACCGTGTCTGAGGATAACTCGGAAAGCCAGGATCTCTATGTAGACCTCGACCTGGATGATGATATACTTGCGCTCGTTCCTTTGGAAGGTGAAACGGATGACAGCTGGAAGAAAGACAAGGAAGCAGCAGAGGTACGTCGCCTTGTCGTTTCGAGAAAATGTCACAGAAACTAAGAAATCTTCAGATCATGAATTCAGATATCATTCCTCATATATTTCGTTTACTGCTACAGTACTTCAACGATCCGACTGCTCGTCCCGCAGACGAGAGCAAGTTGGAAGAATATTGGAGCAATGCTGATGACTGGATTGATTGTTGGGTTGGGTGCTCTGCTGTCGTAGTAAGAAACGGAATTAGGGTGCGCTTCTTACACTGCATCAACGGGCAATATCTAACGCATCTTGTAGACCTGGGATCATTACCTTAACGTAGGTTCTCAGTCATGGGCTGGAATCGGCGATTCTTTCTTCCGACGCCGTGTAGCCGTTCGATTCATGTATCAGCTGCTAAAATGCGATCCAACGGCATACAAAAAGGTACATTCCGCATTTTTCCTGATCTTGCTTAATTAACTTACGAACTGTTTATCTTGTTTAGGACTATGAGGGTCATTTTCTGGCCGTCTTGTTACACTGCTTGGTGGCCTATAAAATCACGATGGAGAACGACTACTTATCGGCGCTCTTCTCGGTCGACGGTTTACGTCATCCCTTATTAAGGGGGCTACCAGTGAACAGAACCTTGGAGCAGGAGGAGTTTCATATATCCCGCATTACCTTCCTTGACATGCGAACTGCAATCATCTCAGGTAGGTACCGAGAGACGGACTCTGGATTCTTCGCTAACGATAACATAGATATTCTTGCCAATCTCAATCTGATACTCCTATCCGATTCAGTGGAGCGCGACAAGAACGTGCTTGTCGAGTGCGTGCTGGAGATGTTGTCGGCCCTGCGGGATATTTGGCAGGTACGGATGCCGAGAAATTTCCAGCAGACCGCAACTGACCCCTACCTGCTTCAGAGTCTAATAACTGTCGATGATCGTGATAAGTACAGCGAACTTTGTCGACACGTCTTTAATGAAATCAGGAGGCATCCGCGTATACATAATTTGCAGCGTATTTCTACATTTGTGGCTTGGGGGACTTCTTTCGACGGGTCAGGGATTTCATGATGGATACAATTTGTAGCGATAGTGTTACAGTATTACAACCGATCATCGATGGCGGAACTACGAAACATGGATACAACGACGTTAATTTATATCCCCACGGGAATTATTTTTTTTATCCTAGGCCTAGACTAGAATTATTCTTCCGTTTGGATTCAGCACTTCTGATCTGAGGCCGATGTAGCACGTGATTTCGGAAAGGCTTTGGTTTTATTGATCGGCAATCACTGACGCCACTGATGGCCGTGATGGCCATTCCCACACCGAAGGGAGCGTACGCGATTCTCGTTCCCGCCGACCGAGACAACCGTTGTGATCTCGACTGACGTCGTCAGTCATCTACCAGCTACCGAAAATGAAGTTCTCCTCTCCCTCTTTGACCGCAACCACCAGATTGAAGACGATACAATGGCCCCTGTCCATGCACTCGACAAGTATTACTTGGGAATTACGATTCTCGTTACCATAGGATACCAAGCTCTGGGCTTCTTTATAGCTTGGACGTTCCAGGTGATTATCGTTTCTCTATGCATCATCGTGCTCCCAGGCTCATATGTACGTTAGTTTGACAAAATCACAGACTTTACTGGAGGTCAGTGGCTCGGTTATACTATTTCTCGTTCTGTCCTCTAAATACCAGATAGGATCGAATTTTTTCCTGCTAGGTATACTCATAATCCAGTTTATTCTAATGGTATTGTATCTCTAATGACCTTATAGCACTTCTAACGCTGCTCATTGGGAATACATTCTATGCCCGGAACATCGTTGCTAGTGTTCTCGTCATGGTCTGGGCGTCTCGTCTCGCCGGTATGCCATTGCCTTGACGTTCTAACGGAGTTAAACGTGAACTAACTTTTTCGCAGGCTTCCTCCTATTCCGTGTCTTGAAAACCGGTAGTGACTCCCGCTTTGACGATATCAGGTCTCATTTCTTCAAGTTCATGGGTGCGTGTTTTGATTGGAGAGCTGAGAGTAAGTTACTTAAACTTTACGCACCTTCTCTCAGGTTTCTGGATTGGACAGATAATTTGGATCTGGACAGTTTCACTGCCCCTTACGATTCTGAACTCTCCTGCGGTTTCCGACCCTTCCTTAGGCGGATCCAATCCCGCATTTGGAACGTCCAGAGATATCGCAGGAATTGTTCTCTGGGCGTTGGGTTGGGCGATTGAGTCCCTCGCTGACGTGCAGAAGGTGAATGACCCGAGTTCTCAAGTCTGTTTCGGAACTTACGTTGTTTCAGTATCGCTTCAAGTCAAAGAGGCCGCCTAAGGATCAACCTCCCTCAGTGAGGCATAGATATTTCAATATTCTGCGCTGTATCTGACTGATAATGATAACAGTTCGGTGTTTGGAAGTGGTCTCGCCATCCTCCCTATTTCGGCGAGTAAGTAGCTTTATTTGCATTTTATTCCCTGGTCTGACATACCTTCAAACCAAGGATGATGTGTTGGTGGGGCATCTGGATTCTCTGCCTCTCACCGACTACGAATGGAACTTTGCCATCGTCTGCTAGACGTGCGCAGTATGGGGCAATAATGTCTCCTATCTTCACTACTCTGTAAGTTGGCGTTTTCCCCGGTAGGAATATTCTCTGACAAGGCCCTTTATTTATAAGACTGCTCATGTTCGCATCTGGTATCCCAACAGCTGAAAAACCGACGGCAAAGAAGTACTATCTTTTGTCAAACGGCGTGAACGCCAAGGAGGAGCATCGCAATGCGTGGCCCAAGTATAAGGCATACCTTCGATCTACCAGTATTCTTATCCCACTGCCTCCGGCACTCTACAGCCCCCTACCCGCGATCGTGAAGAAGACGATGCTCTTCGACTTTCCGATGTACCAATTTAATGAGAGTACGGATGGGCCAACGGCAATTGAGGAAGACCGGAAGAAAGCTTCAGAGCATGCGTAACAAGCAGCGAGATTAGCTAGAACTACTTGTGTTGTTTGTTTTCTCTTGTTTTGCCCGACGAACGTCTTTTCTTCCCTCAGGAATCCCTGTCGATCGATGTTTCGTTGATTCTCGTCGATCCCTCGTGATGTATAGCTAATTAGGGAAATATACTCTAAATTTGAATACTACCGAATGCGAGCCATCACCTCGTCGCTCGGTCGTGCACGGCGCTTCATTCTTCTCACCGTTTTCATGCACCACGCGTTATTCCTCCTCTCAACATGTCTGTCGATCTCACAGATCCGAGTATAACGCCAGCATACGACGATATTATCAAGAATAGGGATAAGGATTGGCATGTTTCCTCCTTATTAAGCCGCTTATTCGGCATGCTCATTAACCTTGCACCTCGCTACATAGGCTATTGCTAACGTACGGTCAGACGCGAGATAGGCTCACTCTCCTATCTACCGGCACCGGCACCTTTAATGATCTTTGTGACGCTGTTCCACGAACGGAAGACGTGTTCTTTGGATTCTGTAGAGAAAGGGATGACGATAACAACTACTTTGCGTTGATCGCATTCGTGCCAGAAGGTGTGTCTGGAGTTAAGAGAGGTGAGTATCCGTCTCCTATGACGCGCCGAATAAAAAATAACCGTGTTGTTTCGCGTCCGTGTCGCGACGAAGCTAGGGCCCTTGTACATTCCAGAGCTGTCGGCTCACTTTTCAAGGTACTTTGTCTTGTACTGTTGCAACCTTCTTCTAACCGTTTATATAAACATGTAAACAATCTCAGGCTGCAAATATTTCTATGAATGTGTCCAATTTCGATGCAGACAACATGAACAAGTTGCGCGAGCGTCTTCAGCTCGGACCATCGTACATTCCGCGTTTAACTGCCAACAATGCCAACCCAGTGCAACGCAGCGTTTCAATGCCCACAGAGAAACACGCCGCCCCGGTGTCGGCTAGGAACGGAATGAAAGGATTACCGCCTTCCCCATCTCCACGCGCAAGAATGGTCGCTTCGGAGAGTCAAGGGTTGCAGTCACCAACATTGAGACCAGATCCATCACACGTACCTCGAATCCCATCAGAAATTGATGCTGACGAAGGGCCTCCTCCAACACCGCCGAAAGATCCAAGGCAAGGAACGTCGACTTCTACTTTCGTGAAAAGTTCATCGATGGGATCGACTTTTCACGTTGGCCACCAGCGGCCGAGTAGTTCGATGTCTGATGGGGACGAGGTAGTCATCAGCCCTGGAGGCACCATGACTGAGCGAAGGAACTACAAGGGCTTCTTGCCTCCGCGAAGTGTCCCGCGCGTCGTCAGCCCGGAAGAGAAAGCGCGTTTGCGACTTGAAGCTCAGAAAAAGCGAGAAGCGGAAGAACTCCGAGCGCAGCGCGAAGAGGAAGAACGACAGGTACGTTTAAAACGCGAGAAAGAAGAGGCGCTTCGACAAACCCGGGAAGAAGAGGAACGTCGGCGTGCGAAGTTGGAGGCCGAAAAGCAGCATGCCCTCGCAGAAAGAGCACGGCGAGAAAGGGAGGCCCAATTAGAGGAAGAGCGTAAAAAACAGGAGCTAGAGATGCGTAAGCAGCAAGAGAGGGAGCGCCGTTTACTTCAGGCGAAACGGCTTGAAGAGGAGCGGCAGGAAGCGGAGAGGCGCGCGGCAGAGGCGGCAAGGAAACGGGAGGAGCAGCGGCGCGCGGCTGATGTCATGAGGAAGAGCCGGATGAAAGAAATCCAAGAGAAGTTTGCTCAAGCGGCCCGATTCGGTTCAGACCCGGTACTGCTCACAGGTTCTGTGACTGTACAGACAAGTTTATCGACGACGTGGAGAAGGAGGTTCTTTGAATTGAAGAATGACTCGATCGTGTTTTACCGGGACTCTCAGGTCCGTTTTGAGCTTCTACGAACTTTGTGCAAACGGACTTATCTCTCACTCTCCTGTCTGCTTAATTCTCAGGACCGAACAACGCCTCTTGATCTTATGGTATTGGGTGGTGGAAGAGTAGGGGCCATTAAAGAACCTCGTGAGGGTTATGATGAGCTCGAAGCCATCCCCCACTCATTTGCTGTGGAGTTCAAAGATGGCGAGGGCCCGTGGTGCATGTTCTGTGACACAGGAGAGGATAAGGTTAGCATCGTGTTCATAAATTTTCCGTCCCGCAGACTCCGGAAGCTAATGATAGTCTGCATAGGATCTTCTCGTGAGCTTACTCAGTCAGAGTGCTGGATTGCCTTGAAAACAAGATACCCAACGAGCTGAAGATATTCCTGCTGACATGGATACCATTTTTTCTTCTGACGACCGATTATATATGGTTGATATTTCTTGTACTTTTGGGTGTTGTATTCTCTCTAACATGAGGGATGCGATTGGCTTTTACATAATTTCGAATCGGTGATTCTCGGTTCTGTGTCACGTGATGCATTAGTCATCCCACAAGGGAATGAAAGCAGAATTTTTTCGTTGGAGACCGTGCATCCCACTCTCTCACCAACAACCATCTCTACCTGATCCTATAGTTAAAACTCGTCTTTTCCTCTTATACTTCATTTTAGTATGTCAAATGGAATTGTAAACGGTACCGACAGTCTCGAGGGCCGCTTTGGTGCGCACCGTCTGATATCTTCCGCATTTTTCGGACTCGCACTCACAGTCTTTGTTTTCAGCGTCTCTCGGCATCAACGGTACTAGAAGTACTTACGTCCCTCCTCATTTGAGGAACTCGCAGCAGGCTGCTCCTTCGCCTCCTCCCGTGAGGGATGTTCGGTAGGCTATTTCTCAGTTTTCGTAGAATTTCATTTGCTAATACTCCACTTTTCACCCCTAGGAACGACTGGGGCGCTCCGAGCAACTCCCCCTCTTATGGTTCCCGTGGCGGTTATGGCGGCGGCCCTGGTGGCAATAGGGGTGGCTATGGTGGCGGTCGCGGCGGCGGCTGGGACTCTCAGAGAGATAACAGCAATTGGAATTATGGCGGCAGGGGAGGAGGCGAGAACGGCCGTTGGGTTGACGGTAAACACGTTCCCGGCCCTCGCAATGCTCGCATCGAGAAGGAGCTCTTTGGAGACCCTGATGATCCTTCTAAGCAGCACACTGGTATTAACTTTGAAAAATACGACGACATCCCGGTGGAGGCAACGGGTGCCGGCGTCCCAGAACCCATCACCGAATTTACAAATCCGCCTCTTGACCCTGTTTTGTTGGAGAACATCAAGTTTTCTCGATACACGACTCCAACGCCAGTTCAGAAGTATTCTATACCTATTGTCGCTTGCAACAGAGATTTGATGGCGTGTGCTCAGGTGAGTTATCTCGATTTCATTTCACAAAGGTGCTTATAAATAATCATGATTTGCCCCCTAGACGGGCTCCGGAAAAACTGGCGGGTTTTTATTCCCAATCCTCTCTGCTTCATTCGTTGAGGGGCCTCGTGCACCGAACCTTGATGCAGCTGGTGGGTACGGTCGTCGCAAGGCCTACCCTACTGCTTTGATTCTTGCTCCAACTCGTGAGTTGGTTAGCCAGATCCACGAGGAGGCTCGCAAATTCGCCTACCGCTCTTGGGTTCGAACTGCTGTTGTTTACGGTGGTGCTGATATTGGATCCCAACTGAAGCAGATCGAACGAGGTTGTGACCTACTTGCGGCCACTCCCGGGCGCCTTGTTGATCTGATTGAACGTGGGCGCATCAGTCTCTCCAACATTCGTTATCTCGTGCTTGATGAGGCGGATCGCATGCTTGACATGGGTTTTGAACCCCAAATTCGTCGTATCGTCCAAGGCGAAGATATGCCCGGCGTTGAGGACCGTCAAACTCTCATGTTCAGCGCCACTTTCCCGCGCGATATCCAGGTTCTTGCAAAAGATTTCCTCAAGGATTATATCTTCCTTTCTGTTGGTCGTGTCGGATCCACCTCGGAGAATATCACTCAAAAAGTAG